>OX101746.1:16680731-18150187 GCA_944452665.1 Stenoptilia bipunctidactyla
TCCATAACTGGAGCACAGGTATAGTCTTATAATTTGGTGAATATTTTATTTTTATATTACTAAATGGCGAATATTAATAAATAAAACCCATAAATACAATGTCTTTTACTAATATCCGGTACCCAAATATTTGCAAATATAATAAGTTAACGGGGAACTAGTAAAATAGACGAAATATTACTTATACTGTCCATGACTGGTGCATTTACCTTACTAAAGAAGTACTAAACATGAAATGCCGCGTTGTAGTAGCTGTGTTCATCAACAGTAATAATTTGTAAAAAAGTTTGTAGTGTCAAATCTTTATTTTTTTTTACTGAAAGTTACTAAAATAAATATGCAGGTACGTTTATATCGTATCAATGAAAATAACATTAAAATTTCGCTGGTGAATAAAAAATACAGGGTTGCTGTATGTATGTACCTGATTATTGAAATAGGATCCAGAATGGTCCGATTTTTGCCCATAAACATCCTTGTTATCTCCATTATTTTGTCCTGCACTACTTCGTCTGTTAAGGACTCCATCTACAAAATATTAGTAAATAGGATACATTTTGGAAATGAGAAAATTCAAAAATTCAAATACCAAAAAGTTTTTTTCATCTTAGGAATTTCACAAAACACTTGATGAAGTCAGTCATCACAAACTTCGGCTTTAACTAGTTGTTGATAGTTGTTAAATAAGATATTACAGTAGGCCAAGAGACAAAAAAAGCCGGCGGAAAAAACTCTTGGCACTCTTTTTCAGTCAGAATTATCAAATTAATACAAATAGGTACAGTACAAATTGACCGCGACATGAAAAAAAACAAACACAAGACAGCTAATTGTGAGAGCCAATGTCATGCCACAACCAAATTGCTTACATAGCAGGTGCAATGATCTATGGATGTACAATACGAACATGACAAACTGGGACCAGAATATTTGAACAAGAATGGAATAAAATAGTCATAGTATCATTAGCAAGAGAATCATATGTTATCTTGTTAATTCCTCTACTTCAAAGCACTAGCGATGCAGGATTTGAGTGTACTGGTTGACCGCACGCCCAATGCAACAAAACCGACACACGCAAACACTTTGAAACGCGTACCCGCACCAAAAGCCAATGCTTTTTATTTATACATTTAAAACATTAAGTATTTTCATATGTATATTTTTTATATACATATGAAAATATAGTAACATAATCATTAGAATTAAAATTAAAAAATACTAACCTATTACCCTGCTAAAATGTTTTAAATGGACAAATCACTTCCACACAAATGAAATTAGGTACTTTGGACAACATTTTTCAAGTGTCAATAACGTAAGATGTGTATTTTTGTGTATTTTTATGTATGATATAATATGTAGGTATATATATTATATATCTTATGTATGTATTTGTATTTGAAATTTGTTATGTAGGTTTTTAAATATATATTTTATATTAGTATAAGTAATTTATTCGATTTATATTTCTTACACACTATTATTGCATTTTAACCAAACTCTCCAGTCTCAGGTCTGCTGGAAGAAATTTCTTTAGAAATAAGCTGACCCTTGTAACTTTATTCTATGTTTATTTTCAATTGTCTTTTATCCTGTGTACAAAAATTGTTAAATAAATAAATAAGAAAGAAGCGAAGCACAGTTTTTGAAGTACTCTTTGCACCCTGAGGATGGTTCTGAATGAAGTGAAACAAGTTAGGGTAGGTACTGGCTTGTGGTGCAGATGGTAGTGTTCCGAGTGCGTTTTGTTTTGTTCCTCACGTTTTGCTGTTTTCATCATACAGCTTGCTTCTATGAGAGACGGTGGTACATCAACGCAAGAATATCCATCATCATTGGGGTTTTCGAATCTTGGAATTAGCAACATAACTTGTTTAATGAAATTGGGAACTCGTTTAAACTCAATCTTAATCAAAGTGTAGATGAAGTTGAAGTTGGGCTTAGGAAAGAACTGGCTCTTCCTAAGATACTTTCGGAACATATGGAAGAGCGGCAGAGTTTTTTTTTACTATCATAAATTAAGCCCGCGTTTGACCTCAATCTCACCTGACGGTAAGTGAAGATGCGGTCGAAGATGGAAGCTCACGGCCTTAGAAAAGAACTGGCTCTTCATAAAATATTGCCGGAACACATCACCGCCGGAGCGGCAACATTTGGCGGCAGATTTTAGATGAAGGATGGTCGCTAGCCTGTCGGACCCTGATGGGATCCTACCACAAAGCGGGGGTCACTCGCATTAGTCGCCTTTTACGACACGCTTATCCAGAGACGGTAGGGCTATTTTAAGCCGACCCTACACGGCTAAGTGAAATCTGAAGGGATCGTACTAAACGGGTTCACTCGCATTTTAGTAGATTATCCAGGGGCGTTAGGGCGTGGCTCCACGGCAATGGCGCCATGTTCTTTCATGGCATACCGCACCGTTCCACGGCGTCGTGCACGGCGCACCGCTCAGCATTTCATATATGCTCTTAAAATTATCTCCATCATGGTTTGAAATTAGGCATTATAGAAAAGCATTGATTTGCGCCATACGGCACTGCGCCCAGCCATCTCACGGCGGTTATACGGCATGGTTCTATAATGAACCATGATGAAGATAATTTTGAAAAAAAATATGAAGCGCTGAGCGGTGCGCCGTACACGATGCGACCGTACAGATCCACGCCCTTAAGGTTATTCTACGCGGCAAAACTATCACCGTCACAACTACTATAAATAGGGTTTCCAAGTTTTTTTCTAGAAATAAAGTATATTTGGGTCCAAAAAGAATTATCAATTAATGTTTTGGAAAAAGAAACAGTATCTATTTAATTTATTTAATGTTGTAAACACACAACATTAAAGCTTCTCGCACAACTTAGGCACATAAAGTATTTAGCATTTTGTGCTGAAAACATAATTTTGTATACTTTATTTTTGTTCAACAGTAAAAGTATAATGTAGTGAACAACAGTATATCCAATACAGTTTTTAACAGTATATTTGGCAACCCTAACTATAAACAACTTAGTTTACGCAGTGTAATGGATTTCCGCAAAGTAAGGTCTGACTCAATAATAAGAATAGATCGCGCCAAATATCTAGTCCACCCTGAAGTCTTTGCAAGATGCGTCGGTCGCGCAGGTGTTTGTAAGTAAAAAAACCTGCGCTAGAGTTATAAGAAACTCGAGTCTTTCAGTCTTGATTTCGAGACCTCTCGTTAGTCATATTGAGTCCGAGTCCTTTGAAACTTCCGAGTCTTTTTGAGTCTTTTAAGTTCTTTGAGCTAGACTAAGTCATGAACTTCATTTGCAGTATTATATTATCCGATGTTTTGTGGTGTTTGCACCACACTCTTGAAGAACGGCTTACTAATATCATCCCGCCGGTACGTAACTCGCGAAAACTCTGTGTTTAATTTAGTTCGGTTATAGCAAAAGTAATTAAGGTGACCTCTTGCGATTGAAAGCTATGTCGAAACACCGTGTCATTCTAATTTGGTATTTACGCTTTATCAAGCTATTTTATTGCTAAACTATACTCGGTCAGAAGTTCTTTTAAGAAGACTGTCTTTAAGTTCTTTTTGACAGGACTCAAGTAAAACACTTTTTACCTGGATTTATCGCGTCAGTCGCTCGTGACCACGGGGTCTGCAAAGACACCGAAACGTTGAGTTAAAATTTAAAATGTAAATATACGCGGTAAATCCGGTTAAAAAGTGTTTTATTTAATAGTATGAATCACGAAAACTTAAGACAATATTAGGACTCAAGTATTCAAAATAAGACTCGAGTTTTATTAAATAAGACTTCAAGAGTCGAGTCTCTTACAACCCTGACCTGCGCCAAATGCCTAGCAACAACTTCAGACGGGAGTAGATGGCGCGATTTTTACCTGCTTAGCTGCATCTCCGTGTAACCAATACACAAAGGCTTTTTCTGAACCCATGCTGAGTGAACCCCCAAATACTTTTAGAAGCCACTTATCATCCTCCTTAATTTTGCGTCGTTCTTCTCCTCGCCAAACGAACAAAGAGCTAGAAACATTTTTCGGCCACCATGGCTCTTCGAAGATCAGGATGATTTTGTCCACCGTCCCAATCGACATTTTTTCTATGGCTGTTATTTTCCTTTCTGGTAAGGATGGATGAAATAGGTTCTTGTGTCTGTAATGATAAAAATTCGCTTAAAGTCACAGTGTTAGTAAATTAAATTACTCTACCACCACTTCGAAAAGTGGATCTGTTGGAAAGTGGCAAGAAACTCAACAGCAATCAAATTTTTTTGCAGTTATACGGCTCGCAGTTAATAATATCGTGAATTTGATAGCCTGAATTTGAAGTCCCAAAAACTACTTTTAGACTTGTGCGAACTAGACTAAAATGTGTTTGGTAGATAGTTCCAAATATTACGACAAATGCCCTTTTATAATACACGAGCTTTTAAAAAGTCTTATTTTACGTGAGATTTGGGGAATTCCTTCTATAATACAACAGACACCTATTGAAGAACCTTTATAATAATTATAACATCCGTGCACTCAAGGAATAAGATTTTGCATACAAACTAAAACTTCCTTACACTCCTCTACACCTCCTAAAGAATGTAGGTATGTTCCAAATTTCCGGTCTTTGCGTCCAGTAGTTATGGCTGTGCGTTGCATGTATGACAGTCATTCAGTAACGGAAGAGTTTTATATACAGCGTGTTTAGTCCATCGCCGGCCAAATTAATATGTAGAATAAGTTATCTGCTATGTCATAAAAAAATCAAAACCCATGTGGTATTATTTTCATAATATTTCAAAACTTTTTTTGTTTATCACCCCGAAATCATCATAAAAATGTAAAAATAGAAAAAAGTTTTCAGTGTAGGCAGCTAATTTCAATCTCGTTTAAATATGTACTGTTTTAGGCTTCTTTTGACATCCAAAACAATATCATTAGTTAACTAGGTTTTGTTTTATTTTCCCAGGAAATTTCGGAATCGAAAAAAAAATTAATACGGTCCTTGGTTTTAAATGCGCATATAAAAAATACTCTCAAAAACTTCTCTCATTTTTCCTCTATTGAATAATATGCCACACACTACAAAAACTGTGAAGAACATTGCGAAATTTCCTAAATTAGTGAAAGTGGTCGTGCTAAATTCCAAATTGTAGCATAGAATTTTTTTTGTATAAGATTACACGTGAAAAACTGGTAGCAGCTATTATCTCACTCTTGCGAAATAAAATCTGTTTTATATCTTTTTTTTTTGTATAGGATAAACCTGTTTGCATTAGTTATGTATAGGTAGACCGATGAGGTGAAGCCGCACCGGGACTCTCTTCTTAGGATTTATTTTAATCGAGTCTTAACCGCCACTGCTACCTAACGTCTGTGCCTTTTATAACCAGGGGAAAGCCTAATGGATAACCGGTCAAGGTCACTATGATCGGAAGGGATCAAGGATCGGTGAAATTGCATCGAGTTAGATCACCCGAATGTCATTCTAATCTAAGCAACTACCAAAACCCTCTCGGTATTACTTTGATTATCAGAGGGGACCGACGATGATAGGGGTGATGGTGAGGAGCGTTGGTATAGAGCCTACCAGCTGCTCTGAACGGGTGGCAGACTTGGATTGCTATGGCTTCCAAGTCGTCAGTGAACTCATAATCCTGGACAGAAAAGGGGCTGGGAACCTGCTGGTTGCGAGGTAGAAAACCTGTTGGCCACCCAAATAATATAAAATAAAATAGTACATATATAAACGAGATCAAAATTAGCTACCCACACTGAACACTGTTTTTTATTATAACATTTTTATGATGATTTCAGGGTGATAAACAAAAAAGTAAAACATATGGCTTTTGAATTCTAATGGCCATTAGGGCATAGTAGATAACTTATTCTACAGGCCATATTGATTTGGTCAGCGATGGACCAAACACCCTGTATATTATATATTTCAAAACCGTTATTTCAGCTTTAGCTTTGCACTCAAAAAGAGCAACATAGCATTGCATGTACAACTACTCACCGTTCTTGTAAAACGCCAAGTGACACCGTAACAATCACACTGTCAGCATCATAAGTAACGCCATCTATTGTGGTGACTCGAACTAAGCCGGATGTTGGAGCTTCTTCTAAATACGAGATTCTTGTCACTTCCGAATTCAATTTAATCTTTAAATTTGGAATTCCGGAACCGTTATTGTACGTATCCTGAAAATCATCAATAGATGAAATGTATACACTCTCACAAGGCTTTTTGGGCGCTTGGATGATGACGTCAGAGGGGCGTCAGGGTGAAATAAGGGTTACTATTCAGTACAAATACCCTATTCTCAGGGAACAATATGAATCCATAAACTTTTAGTTTTTTCATGTTTGAAAACAGAAATTATTTCATTTTATGTACTACTAAAAGCAAGTCGCGTAAACTTTGAGAAAAACGTGAATGCTACAAAGACTCAGGGTTGAAGATATAAAAAGAAGATTAAGCATTAAAAATAAAGTAACATGAAAATAATATCATTTTCTTTGTGATAAATTGTTTTCCTTGTCATCCTTGTCACCACTACTTTCTTTATTAGGTACCTACTCGTATCCTATACCTATAGTATCGTATTTTGAAAGGTTTGTAAAAAAGCTGCTTATGTTTTTTCACTTTCATACAGTCTTTCTAAAGAGACAATTCTCCAGAAATCGATTTTTTTATTGAGATTTAAAAAATGAAATTTATTAGTTCTAGGGTGGATTTTTCTAAGTATGGCAATATGTAAACATTGCAGAGGCAACTGGCTTCTTTGCTCATAAAACTAGATTTATTGAGACGTTAAATTGTTATTCTTTCTGAAAACAACTTCTTTAATTTTATATCTACAACAAGTATGTGGTAAATTTTGGCTTATATCTTAATATGGAATTTAAAAGTAGGTACATTAACAAATATGAGCGGTAAAAGTCATGAAGTGACATATCCCAAGACGGTGGTTAGTTCCAATTTTTGCCATGCGCCAAAAGATCCTTGTCGGACTTTAACTTTCGTGAAAACATTATTCTTATAACAACATATCCTGTAGTCGACGGCTCTACTTAAGAACTCGGGTATCAATTGCGAAAATAATTATCCGAATCCGATCGGTACAAACTAAATCTTAAGTTAGCCATATTATATTAGAATCGCTAGAATTAATCCTGGTTGTCTGAAAGACATCGCTTGCTAACGATAAGACCGCCTATTGTGACACAATAATAATAAAACAATCCTTTAAGTATACAGGGTGACTGGTGAGTCACTTTTGAAATTCGAGCACGTAATAGTTTGAGATCATACATGAAGAGAAAAATATAATAAATAGAAAATAATTGAAAGTTACTCAAAGCATGGTTACACTGGTAACTAATTACCACGGACCCGGACGTACGCATGGCACTATCAACACAGAATAGGCATAGAAGACTTCACGAACGGTCGTCGAGCTGTGAAGCATTTGTGAACTCTTTATTTATTTATAGGGAACTTTGGTGAAAAATTACGTACCTATCTACTTTTATTACATAATTATGATCAGAATCGAGTGCAGCGTGCTCTCCTTCAATATCTAAAATTTATCATCAGTCACCCTGTATATTTGGTGCAATCCAAATATATTGCAGATATTTTGTGATGAACACAGATATTAGTCGTCAAGTCATGGTTGTTTATATGTTTATTTAAGTTTATTCTAATAAAAAATATGTATTTATTCAATATGCATGTTTATATAATATTTCTTAAGTATATCAGTTATCTAGTATCCATAACACAAGTTCTTTAACTGCCGCACTCAGAAAGGTTCATTAAATAAGTCCTAATGACTACTTAACTAATTACCATTAAAACTGCTAATTAACGGTTCATCCCAGAAACAATATTTAAGGGTTCATTTGCTAATGAGAGATTTAAGTAACCGTAGGGCGGATCAGTGTATCGATTACAAATTCGATAAAACATTGGTGTAGCCACGCTTAAAAAATATCGGTATTTAATAATGAAAAAGTACATTTAATAAATGTGAAATCATTATTTAAAGTAAAATGATTGATAATTAGTTCTTTTAGTGTTAGTTTTTACTGAAATGCATAGCGAAATAGCTATATAAATATAAATAAAATATAGCTGGTTGATATTTTTTCTATGGGAACACTTACTGCTGTCAGATCAATGTCAATAATCAAGCAAGGTTTGTTTGTAAACGAAAGTCGACTATTGTTGTTGTTCTTACGTTTATAAAAGTGGCGAGAATATTTTGATATATATTAAATAAAACTTATAATCATGGTAAGTAGGCATTTATACTATGTTTTAAAACGTCACTATTCGGTAATTTTGTATAATAAACTTGCATTCACACATACTTATTCCTGACCTGTTTCATCTTAGGAGAATATACAATCAAAAACGCCACGCAAAAGAATGTGCAATTTCACTGCCGATGAAAAGGCTCTATTGGCACAATTAATTAAGAAGTCGCCAATCGTGGAGTCCAAGTTTAACTAACTACTTATTTACAGGGATATTTTACACTGAAGGATATATTTACAAAGGATCTTAAGGATTAATGGATCGTTATAGGAGAGTAGGGTCTTCATGCAGGTCGGTCTGGGAAGCTGAGGGGGCAGGATATCGTAGAGGGACACAGGGAGGAGGGGACAATTAAAAAATATGTGGTCAACTGAACCAGGCTCCAGGCCACAATTACACAATGGGGAATCACGGATTGCAATCCTGTACAAATGTACTGGAGTGCAACAGTGACCCAACCGAAGTCTGCTGATGATGGAAGTGACTTTTTTAGGCATCTTTTTGAGAATGCAAAACCACGGCTTAGTTGTAATTGTGGGCTGGATGTCCCCGTAATATTTGCCGACAGCACTGCGAGACTTCTCCCATTCTTTACTCCATTCTTCAAACATTCGTGGTTTCGCCAACAGGCAGAGATCTTGGGAAAAGCATCTGTAGTGTTCAAGGGAGCCGGATACAGTGGAGTCCTTAGCAAAGCGGTCAACAGTAGAGTTTCCCTCTATACCCGAATGACCGGGTATCCAAGCCAAAGTAACACTGATGCCCTGAAGGTTACAAAGGCGTAGGAGATGTTTGATTTGTAGGATAGGAGGGAACTTGGAGCCAAGACGGAAGGAATTACTTCTAAGTGCCTGAAGACAGCTAAGGGAGTCAGTTAGTACCAGCGAGTTGTTCAATCTGTGGTCTAGAACATATCTAACTGCCTCCAGGAGAGCTATAGACTCGCCAGTCTCAATTATTCACCGGTAAAACTAACAAAATAACCTCAAAACACAAATGTCAAAATCAATCATTAAATAGTTAAGTAAAGGTCTGGCTCTACTTAAATTTAATGATCATTAAGGGATGCTAATGCTCCGTTAACTGACTGTGAGAGTGAACTTTTTTAAATCTATACTAAGGAACGATTTAAGTAACCATTAAACGACTCTGAGTGCGGCAGTCAGATACTTAATTTGGGCTAGATAATATTGTGTGAGTGTCAGAAATATTTATTTATTTATTTAATCCATTTCTCGATTGGTTAACTTGGACGACTAAAATAAACCGACTCTCATTCCGTTTTTTAGAATCCTAAAAATGTTTTTTTTTTTATTTCTCAGAAAGTTTACCGTATTTTATTTGTTAAATACTTGTTTCATGAGGTACACAACTGTTACCAAGTATACTTAATCAATACATGTAACATGGTAAAGGCGCGGTCGCAGACTGAAATTTTGAGGGGTCCCATCTGAATTTTGGGGGGGGGGTCACAACTAATTTTTTAAATCACAAGTATCTTTTTTAGCTTCTTTATAAGATGTTCATCTTTTAATGATTTTGGGGCTGTGACCCCTGGGACCGCGCCTGACATGGTTTAGTTTACGATGGCGGGTGTACCTAATATTCGAAATATCATTGTACGGACGTAGGTACACAGATTTTTAAGAGAGGTACGGAAAAGAACAGAAAAGGTACCACATAACTGCAATACATTTAGGCCAATCCGAGAAATACACCCGCCATCCTGATATTGATGTTTTTGAGATTCGTTATGCGTACCTACCAATATAATATCAAAAAAAGTTTTATATCCAAACTTATGCCAGCTAGCATCCTGTGATCCTGGAAGCTTTTGATATTTGGTAGCGGTTGAGGCATCATTCCAGTCGTTTGTGCCTTCAATACCACCTACAGCCCTGTTCAAGAAATCTAGAATTTCGTTTGTATACTCTGCATCATCAAGAACATGTGGATAATTTTCTTCTAAATATTTCTTGACGCTGAAAGATTTAGTTGAAAGATAGATAACAATTACATATTTATTAGGAAAAATACATAAATTGAAAAATATTTGTATAAATAACCTACTTAAAAAAAGTTTTGGATACTTTATAGATTACCTAACTAAGTACTTCCAATTTAAGCTATGGGCACTACGTAGCAAAACTATGGTGTGATTAATTGGATCAAAGGCCCTTAAAAATTCCTCTTAGGTACTAATATTATAAATGTGAAAGTTTGAATGAGTGTATGAACGTTTGCTCTTCAATTGCGGTAAAAAGACTTAATGTATTTGGATAAAACTTGAGGAAGTTATACACTGTTAAATTTTTTTAGTGAAAATTACATAAAAGCAAAAGTTTAAGCTAAACGCATAAATTTATGTAATATTAAATGTTGATGTAGTTTTACATGAGAGATTTAATTTTACATTACATAATTGTGTATTTTTTCTATAATTTATGGAAATTCACGTATATTTCGGCAATTTTATACCTTTTAAAAGTATATTTACACATTTTTTATGTATTGCTTGTGTAATAATCCCAGCTCATGTGTAAAAATACAAATTGTCCTGTCATTCATTAAACACGTTTATGTATAACTAGCTGTTGCGCGCGGTTTTACCCGCGCAATTTCGATTCCCGCGGGATTTTCGGGATAAAAAGTAGTAAAAGTAGTGGTAAAAGAAATTTTGGAATCGGTCCAGTAGTTTTTGAGCCTATTCAATACAAAAATACAAAAATACAAAGGTTTCCTCTTTATAATATTAGTATAGATTACATAAAAATAATAAAAAATCTGTAAAATTACCGAAAATTATTTTCTTTTCCATAATTTATTGAAATTTACAGCTGTTTTAGGGACATTTTACAGGTTTATGTACTTTTTTGCATGTAAAATCACATAATTTTTAACAGTGTAGTGTACAGTCTGAAATAGCACATAGGCTACTTTTTATAACGATATTCTAATGGGGTTCAAAATTGCGTGGGTAAGACCGCACAAAACAGCTAGTACTATAAATTTCAAAGTTTGGATGTGTATGGATGTTTGTTACTCAATCACGGCAGAACGGCTTCATGGATTTGACGGCTTCACGGATTTGGATGAAATTTGGCCTAGCGATAGTGTATAGTCTGGAATAGCACATAGGCTGCTTTTCATCCCGACATTCTTGCGGGATGTCATTGCGGACCCACCGTACCACCGGCCATACGCCTGGTGGTATGGTGGGACTTAACCATACCACCGTAGGGTTGGAATGTAGGAAGTTTTGCTTTATCAGTTTTATTTGAATAGCTACTCATAGCAAGCAAAATTTTTTTTATTAGTTTTTTTTTTTATTTATTTAAATTACAAGGAAATAAAATCCATTGTGGCGCATCGCCGGGTGCTGCCGCACCACGCTCGCTTCGCTCGCTTGGCTCGCGCGTAAGTATAAATATCAAATATAATAAAATAAGTTCCGTTTAATGTTTTAATATTTAAAAAAATATATATCGGTTTTTTAATTTCAGTATATAAGAATATTATTATTATATTAATGGTGTTTTTTTTTCAAATCCCATCACTAGCACGGTGGTATGGTTAAGTACCGTACCATCGTACCACCGGCCATACCTTGTGGAGAACCTTGGCACCGGCCATACCACAAGGGGTATGGCCGGTGGTACGGTGGGTCCGCACAGCGGGATGTGCAGAATAAGCCTGGAAAAACAGCTAGTAATAGAGTTTAGGGTTTGAGATTTATAGTTGTTGCGTACCGAGCGGTAATAAATTTCCCAATAGGTTCAGGATCTAGCTCATAATCTGGTTGTTCAAGTTGTTTCATCATATCATCTAGAAGTTTTTCATCAAATACTGATCCATTGGAAAAGAATCCCAAAGTGACATCGTCTTGAACGAGAATATCAACAGACGCATTTCGTGCTATGTTGTAAGTAAAACTAAGTTCAGTCCCGTGTATCCTGGAAAATAAAATATTATAATAACGATGACCACTTTCACGATGGGTAAACATTGTTTGCCTAAGACACCAGTAGTTGCGGGTTTGATTCCCGTACGGAATTTAAAAAAATGTTCCGGGTCTGGGCGTTTTTCTATAACAGTATTTATATTCTAGGTTCGCTACATGGTATCTAATATCACAAGCTCTGCTTAATTTGGGGCTATGTAGTTTGTGTGATTGTCTTGTCTGGGAATTTAAAAAAGAAAAAAATTGTATATTGAATATTCAGGATCTAGTACCTATTAATACAAGCATCTATAGGATGCTGTATGAAGAAACGTCCAACAATTATTATTATTCTAAATTGCCATACTTACCAATTCACAAACTTACAGACATTATTATTTAATTGAAAACTCTTTCATAGTAATAAAAACAATCCTCAGATAATCACACCAGCTACTTACTTGGCCCCAAACGAACCAAAGCTTGTTATTTGGGATACCATGTAGCGAACTATTAATAGGTAGGTAACCTAGAATGTGAAAACTTACAATGTGAATAACTTAATTACTTCACGAATAACTTCTTATATTTGCGCTGTAACATGGCGCAGGCGATGACATATGGCACTGAGACGTGGTCGCTAACTATAGGCCTCATAAACAGGCTCAAATTCGCTCAGCGGACAATTGTAAGTGTTATGTCCGTAGTTTCCCTGCGAGATCGTATCAGAAATGAGGAGTTACGCAGGCGAATCAAAGTCACTGACATAGCCAGTAGAATTACAAAGCTGAAGTGGCAATGAGCAGGGCACATAGCTCGCAAAACAGATGGCCATTAGGGTTTTTGAGTGGATGCCACGTACTGGGAGACGCAGCATAGGTAGCCCCCCCTGCAAGTATGGCTGGATGAGGGTGGCGGGGACCGGGTGACGTAGAAAACCTTGGGGGAGGCCTATGTTCCTATGTTCCTTTTTGGTACGGATTGCCAAGGTGTGGAACAATCTGCCTGCGTCGGTTTTTCCTGACCACTACAGTCCTGGAACTTTTAAGTGTCGAGTGAATAGGTTTGTCGTGGATGGACGTGTAACACCATAGTCTTCATGCGCACTTTCCATCAGGTGGCATGGAAGACAAACGTCCTATCCTTACAGTATAAAAAAAAGTCCTGCAGTGGACGTCCACGGGCTGCTGATAATGATGATGGCAAGGGTAACAATTGCTCTGTCACTCCTGCAAATTGCCACGATTTACAAATTATGACATAAGATTTTAGCTCTAGGTACCACATTCATACTTTATTAAATAATTAATAACTGTTTTAAATTATATTAAACACATTCTACACATTAAATCTAATTGAACCTGTGATTGAACTCTATTTGATAGATTTAACGTCACTCAGGGAACTATCACCCGCGGCATGCTTACAACAGCGCAAATATTTTAGTAGCGTCTAACAATACTGCGCCGCAAAGGTCCTCTCAGAGAAATGTCCAACTTTATCTAAGATTGGAAAGTACAGTTCACCTTTTGAAAAAACTAAAAAAATATATAAATGGCTAGTCCTCTAAATCTTGAACTTTAAAACAGGTTTAAATACTTCAATTTGTTTACAACCCAACCATAAACACTTACCACTCAGCCCCGAGTTCAACCAAGCCGCCTGCACACGGAATGGTGTAGACTCTACCTCCTGTCCTGTTTTGGGCTTCCAGACCCAAGACCTGGAGACCATTACGAGCAAGAACTGATGCAGCTGTTGTCCCTGACGCTCCCAGCCCAATAACTATGACGTCATACTTTCTGGCGAAGAAAAATTTAAAAGGCATTAAAAGCCGCGTAAGGTTGTCTTAGAATATTCCTATGAACACTGTATGAGCGTCTCGTAAAAGACGAATAATCCCAGTGACCCCGCTAGGTGATAGTAATCTCTCAGGTCCGCTTAGATAGCGACTGCTCTTCTTAAAAAATTAGCCGCCAAATATCACCGACTGGCGATGATGTGTTTCAGAAATATTTTATGACTAGCCACAGCGTGCGGTTTTACCCGCGTAACTTTTGATCCCGTGGGAATTTCGGGATAAAATGTAGCCTATAAACTGCCTCAAGAGTTGGGCTATCAAATGCAAAAAGATGTTTTCCCACTAGCAGTTTCTGAGATTAGCGCGTTCAAACAAACAAACAAAAAAACAAACTCTTCAGCTTTATATCTAACTAGCTTTATCCCGCAACTTCGTATGCGCTTAACTACCTTTCTCGTGAAAATTTCAGAAACTATACAACCAGACACCCACTGCAAAGAACCTTTATACCAAGTATCACACCCATGCACTCAAGGAATAAGTTTTTTTCACACAAACTAAAAATCATATATTGCCCATGCCCGTGGGAATTTTGGGAATTTTTTCGTAACACAACCAGTCACTCTTTGAAGAACCTTCATGCCAAGTATCACATCCGTACCCTCAAGGAATAAGATTTTTCATACAAACTAAAAAGTCCCACCCCTTCCCGTGGGAATTTCGGGAATTCCTTCCATAATACAAAGAGACACTCATTGAGGAACCTTTATATCAAGTATCACATCCGTGCACTCAAGGGATGGGACTTTTTCATACAAATTAAACATCATATATTTCCCGTTCCCGTGGAAATTTTGGGAATTCCTTTCATAACACAACCAGACACATATTGAAAAACCTTTACACCAAGTTTCACATCGGCGCACTCAAGGAATAAGATTTTTCATACAAACTAAAAAGTCCTATATTTCCCGTTCCCGTGGGAATTTCGGGAACTTTTTTCGTAACACAACCAGTCACTCTTTGAAGAACCTTCATGCCAAGTATCACATCCGTACACTCAAGGAATAAGATTATTCATACAAACTAAAAAGTCCAACCCCTTCCCGTGGGAATTTCAGGAATTCCTTCCATAATACAAACAGACACTTATTGAGGAACCTTTATATCAAGTATCACATCCGTGCACTCAAGGGATGGGATTTTTTCATACAAACTAAAACATCATATATGTCCCGTTCCCGTGGGAATTTCGGAAATCCCTTTCATAACACAACCAGACACACAATGCAAAACCTTTACACCAAGTTTCACATCGGTGCACTCAAGGAATAAGATGTTTCATACAAACTAAAAAGTCCTATATTTCCCGTTCCCGTGGGAATTTCGGGAATTCCTTCCTTAGTGCACCCCTACATCCCCTAAAGAATGTATGTTCCAAATTTCAGCTCTCTACGCCCAGTAGTTACGGCTGTACGTTGTCTGTCAGTCACTCAGTCACTCAGTACCTCAGTACCTCAGTCACTCAGTCAGTAACGGAACAGTTTTATATATATTGATTGATTGATGATATATAAAATTCTCGTGTCACATTTTTCGTTGCCATACTCCTCCGAAACGGCTTGACCGATTTTGATGAAATTTTTTGTGCTTATCTGGTATCTATGAGAATCGGCCAACATCTATTTTTTTTTTATTTATATGGCAAAACAACGTTTGCCGGGTCAGCTAGTATTAGTATAGATGAGTCAGTTCTTTCCTAAGCTCGTTTGCTATCGTGTTCATGCTAGTTTGTCTTCCATACAATTGGGAAATTCTGATATAAACTAACGCCACCATACCCTTGGGCTCGGAACTATTGCGAATAGAAAAAATGCGTTCAAACCATAATTTACACACGTCTTTTATCAAATTCAGGTAAAACAACAATGTGTTGTGTTGTACGTACTATGCTATTCAAAAATATTGTATCACTAAGAATCCGTTGGTTTTCAAGTGAAAAACGTTTGTGTTTTTAACTTTTTACCAATTTAGATTTTTGTTGTTCGAGGATTAATTTATTCTTAAGTTCGAGGATTATTTCCATATAGCCTGAAGTTCTGCAAGTAGTTCTAAAACTTTCTTCAATATTTTAGATGAAGCATCTCCCGCCCGCACCCTTTCACCGCTTTTTAGTTCCGGTCCCGGGGCCTAGTTGGCGCCCTAGTGCAAAATCGGCGAGTCGGCCATCTATACTTTAGTACTTATTTTCATCTATGATCTGGAATACGGTCAGCAGACCGCCAATAGGTAAAGTCGAAGTCAGAAGTCCATGGACAATGCAAGGTCGATTATCCTGTGACACTCAGTCAGTGCAAATCATTATGTTTCTCAAATAAAAAATAGATGGCGCTGTTCAGAAACCAAACATGAATAAAATTCAGATTTTGTTTTAATTCTGATTTTGTAACGGTGTTTTTTTCCCTACAGTAGCTCTCATATTTGCATAATTGCAATGCTAGTTCGGGAACTCAGATGAATTTAATTGTAGTTAGTGCTAGGAACCTGCTAATTGGCTGCAGTTTTTTTTAAAATTCATTTATTTTAGATTATCGTCACTGCTTATTTTGTGTTTGGTCTGTTCACATACTTTACAAACATTACCATTTTGCGATTACAAAAAGGCCCAAACACTTCATGCACAGTTGGGATCCCATTAGGTAATATATACCTAAATTTAAAATTTGTTACATGGTAGTTACAATTAATATAAAAAATATTACATTAATTATTACATTACAAAGAATTATGTAACATATACATATGATTAAACAAGTGTAAGATGTATTTTATAAAATAGTATTTATAGTAAATGTAGGTTGATAATTTTTTATAATACAAATAGTATTACAATATAAAACAGAGTTATAATAGAATTTAAAAACAATTGCACGCAGATTAAACTTAACAATAGAGTCAATTGGACAATATTTTGTTACAGTACCGTCCGTGTACAGTTTGGGGTAAATAATTGTTTTTTATGTTTTTTATTCACTGATTTTTTTCAGTTTTTTTCGACG
The DNA here is from genome assembly GCA_944452665.1 of Stenoptilia bipunctidactyla. Lineage (NCBI taxonomy): Eukaryota > Metazoa > Arthropoda > Insecta > Lepidoptera > Pterophoridae > Stenoptilia > Stenoptilia bipunctidactyla. The sequence goes on from OX101746.1 coordinate 16,697,849, forward strand.
ATCATGTATGAAAAGATTGATGAACGTGGAAGAAGCGAAAGAGGTATGTCTGGATCGCAGCAATTGGTGTTCCCTTGTCTCTGCCTACCCCCAAGGGGAGACAGGCGTGAGGTTATGTATGTATTTATTCACTGATTCATTATATCTTCATGCTCACTGCCAATATTCCCGCCCTGATCTCTTAATAAGTACACCCACTTTCGAGTCGCCACATTGAAACCACAAGGAAACCGTCGATACCTGCTACTGACATTTACGGTACACTTTTATCCTTCACTTTCATTCTCAACCGTTCGTGCATGAAAGCAAAGTCAACCATATTTATAAACACAGTGTTAGGCACCTTAGGTTTACTCTCCAAGCAATACGTAATAAACTAGTACCATTAAAATTACCTTTTCATCGCCGAAATTACTTAATACCCTTTCATATCCATCACACTTTACACCCAACCAGCCATTAAAATCACCTTACATAATAATCCTTTTATTATCTTCACACCTTCCAAGCGCACCTTAGGTTTACTCTCCAAGCAATACGTAATAAACTAGTACCATTAAAATTACCTTTTCATCGCCGAAATTACTTAATACCCTTTCATATCCATCACACTTTACACCCAACCAGCCATTAAAATCACCTTACATAATAATCCTTTTATTATCTTCACACCTTCCAAGCGCATCTCTGACATCACCCCAAAACTCTTCCCTCACTGTCTGTGTCTTGGACATATCTGGCGCATAGCAGACACAGGATAAAAATCAAGCCTATTTTTAGTCTCAGCCACAGGAGCCCGGGACTCACACAATCATTCATTCACCGGTACATACACCGATAAATATTCTATTACATGAACATACATATTTTAACGAACATGAGTTACATATCTAATATATAAAATTCTCGTGTCACAGTTTTCGTTGCCATACTCCTCCGAAACGGCTTGACCGATTTTGATGAAATTTTTTGTGCTTATCCGGTATATATGAGAATCGGCCACAATCTATTTTTTTTTATGTATATGGCAAAACAACGTTTGTCGGGTCAGCTAGTTATGTATATAAATTAAGTATTTTGTAAGGGTCCTGACTAATTAATTGCCATTACTCGGTAGCTTGGAGGTTTTATATCCTCTGGTGTTGTGCCTACCCCATTAGGGATACAGGCGTGAAGTTATGTATGTATGTAATTTGAAATTTATATACCTGTTCAAAACAGCACTTTCAATGTCAACGTACACGGCACACAAGAATATTAAAGTATAAATTAAATGTACCATCTTAATCTAGATGTAAGTATACACTGACTATCCGGTCGTTTTAAACTGATATTGACCTAAATACAGTCCTTGAACTTTTTGAACGATAATGATCTTAATAAGTAAATAGTAATTGAGTACTTTAGTATCAAGGTATTATCTGCGCATGTCTGAAATAAATTTAGAAAGATCTATCTATACTAATATTATAAAGCTGAAGAGTTTGTTAGGTTGAACGCGCTAAACCCTGTTACCACCCGTCTGATTTGAACTATTGGATGATGGATGCTGTTGCTATTGAGCTAATTAATTCTGTTTTTGTGTTCTTATTTTATTACTTGTCATTACGAGTTTTAGTAAATAAATAATGATGTACTAAAAGAAAAAATAATAAGTTTGTTAAGAATAGTATAAGTATGTATTTACGTATGTATGTAACGTCCAATTTGTATTTAAGGGAAACCTATAATTAGCCTTATTTTTAGTATTTATCAGACTCTGTATTATTGTATTATGTAACGCTGTTGGTTTTCTAAATAAAGTAAAATAAAAAAGTTAAATAAAAAAAATCTGCGTATTGTAACTTATTTTCCGGGGGATAGTAAATAATACTATACATTTACTGTTTACAGAGTTTATTAAAAAAAAGTAAAAGAATTATTTAAATTAATTCCCATTCCCATTTGGGAGGTTTGACAATGTGTGGATTTAGATAGCAGGAAGAAACAATTTGCCAACGCAGCGCCGAGGTCACTGGTTATTAATAGTCAGCAATTTTGAAATTAGTCCACGTGTTTGACTTGGTGATCCGGCAGCTGACCGGCTCAGGAGGAAACTAATTCTCTCCTCAAAAATTTGCAGAAATCAAAAAAGACCTCTCTAAGGTCAACCTGGCTTTTTATAACCTTTAGCATAGCGTAACAACACAAAAGGCGGCAGTCCAATGAAACCAAACCTAAAAAGCAAAGAAAAAAAGGTGTTACAGTATGTTAGTCTTATTCTTGAGGAAGGTCAAAGACAATATTTAATCCAGAAACTCCCAAGGGATCTGAAGCTAAGCGGGTGAAACCTTTTAAAGCTGCTAGTTAAAGATAAAACCTGTCAAATGTCAAAAAGACTAAGGACTTTGATTTTGGATTTGTTTATCTTCTCGTTACGACCGCGTTCAACAGTATACAAGGTGTCCAAAAAGTACTTAGGACAAAAAATATAGATAGGAGCTTGTCTTCTAAAAACCGTTTCTTATTTGGAATGATAGTTCTTCCATAAAAAATCTAAACCTGTAAAGGAAAGACCGACCTTTCACCTATCCTACCTCGCACCTTACGATTACGATTAGCTAGGAAGAATTTACATAATACATAAAAATTGTTTTCTAGAACTTGTAGTTGTTAATACATTCGCACCTTGAGAATTGTATAGACTCAATTCAAAAATCCAAGAAATCGAGTTACTATCATAGAAGTAGTTTTTTTGCTGTTATTTCACGAAAGATAAACTTAACTTTATATAGGGTCGCCACATAATAGTCAATAATATTTTAATAGCAGATTCAGAATGAGGAGTGGGTATGAATTTCGAAAAAAAAAATTTTTTTTTCAACATTTTTCATAAATTAAAATTTCAAAATAAGTACCTACTTCTAAGTGCATAAAATTTTAGTTTAATCTCTAATTTACGACTACATAGCAAGATGAGAAAACGTTTCCATCTATTTCTATTAAACAATAAAATATTAGTTACATTACCAAACAATACCTATACGTTCTTGCGCGGCACAAGCAAACGAGCCGAAAGTCAAATTCGAGCCGCCGCGCCCGCGCCTACTATGTTTGATTGAAAGCACGCCACGCCCCCCGCTGTCCAGAGATTCGCGCGCGCGAACACTAAATCGATAACTAACAAAAATGTCGAATTACGCGATTATGGCACGTTTAATCCACACTCACAGACGCCGGCAGACCTCGATTTCTGGTTCACTCGAAGAAGACGTGCTGGAGTTTTTTGAACAGCATCCGATAGCCAGCACAAACGATGCGGCTCAGGTTTTCGGGCTCAAGTCTTACCACTTTACGAAAGTGCAAGAACTGAAGCAACTACCTATGCTCCGCGTGTGTAGTCTATGGTTCAAATTCAAATTCAAATTCAAATTTCATTTATTGCTTCAAGTTCGGTACATTATACGAGTAAGATGTCACAATTTTGGTACAAGTTCAACAAACTTAACTGAATAACAGCATGCAATATTTTACATTATAAGTCTAATTTATATAAGTCAATAGATTAATTATTATTATTATTCAAAAATTCTTTAACATTGTAAAAGCATTTCTCTTTTAACCACTTTGCAACTTCGTGTTTAAATTTATTTTTTGGCAATAGCTTGAATTTTTCTGGCAATGCATTGAAAACTTTAATACACATTGCATAGCACTGTCTGTGGTATAATTCTAAACGTGGTAAGTTATTATATATTAATCTTTCGCCATGTCTCGTAGCTTTGGTTACATCTTTGGCACGAGTGAAGTAGTTATTATTGCATTTAACGAACATGGCAGCCTCAAAGATGTACATGCAAGGCAATGTCATAACATTTAACATTTTAAAAAGTGGTTTACAAGGTTCATCCGGCTCCTTACCTAACATTGCCCTAATGCACTTTTTTTGAGCTATGAAACTTTTATAGCTCTCTGGAGAATTACCCCAGATAAGTAGACCATATCTAAGACTTGATGCAACGTATCCATGGTACGCTGTTAGAACTGTTGATAAGCAACAAGTCTTTCTAAGCCGTCCTAATACGTAAACATGGCTACTGAGTTTATTGCATACATACTCTACGTGTTGTTTCCATTTTAAGTTTTTGTCTAATATTAGCCCAAGAAATTTTGTTTCATCTACTTCCTTTATAAGGTCGTTTTCAAATTTAATATCTAATTTTGATAGTTTTTTTGTTGTATTAAACCTAATATAATTCGTTTTCGTCAAGTTTACACTAAGATTGTTATTTGATAGCCATTTTATAATTAAATGTATTGTATTATTTATGTCAGTTTCATAGTCAATATTTTCCTGTTTTGATATAATTACCGCTATGTCATCCGCGAACAAGAAATATTTGTGTTTTGTCAGATCAGGTAGATCGTTGATGTACAATAAGAATAAAAGGGGCCCAAGAACACTTCCTTGAGGTACACCATTAGCAATCTCCGTTAGCTTAGATCTATGAGATACTATTTCTGCATTGTGGTTAACAAAATGTGTTTCAACGCACTGCTCCCTACCTGAGAGGTATGTTTTGAACCAATTTAGCACGGTACCTCGAATACCATAATTTTCTAGCTTTTGAAGTAACAGATTGTGAGAGACGAAATCAAAAGCACGCGTCATATCAAAGAATATACCCGTTATTTCTTTACCTGCATTCAAGCTATTTGTCACTTCATTAACCAAGTCAAATACAGCGCTAGTTGTAGTTTTATTTTTTTGAAACCCGGATTGTTCTTTGCATAATACCTTAAACTTCGATACAAAGTTCGAAAGCCTTTTTATCATTGCCTTTTCAAAGGTCTTGGAGAATATTGTTACTAAAGATATTAGGCGATAATTACATATCTTGCTCTTTTCACCTTTCTTGTAGATGGGCTTAACCACTGACTTTTTAAAAGCCTCCGGAAACTGGCCCTCGGAAAAAGACAAGTTAATCAGATACGTTAATGGCGGTGCTAGCTCAGTACTGCAAAGTTTTATAACTTTCGTACTTATATCATCGTAGCCTACAGAGTTAGTATTTTTTAATGATTTAATAATAAGGACAACTTCCTCTGGTGTTGTAGGTGCTAAAAACATAGATTGATCTACAATTCTAGAGTTAGTGTTAAATGTATTTTCTTCATGACCTTGGTTGCTAGTAGAATATTTATTAAATTCATCCGCTATTTCTTTAGGATCTCTGATAATTTTGCCGTTTAAATTTATTTGATCGACGTGGTTTTCAAGCATATTTGTAGTTTTCATCTTTATAACATTCCAAGTAGCTTTAACTTTGTTTTTTGATTGTGTGATCAGCTTATTGTTATATAATTTTTGTGAGGTGTTGATGCATTTACGCAGTAGTTTCGAATAAGATTCATATTTTATCTTATTTGCTGTGGTTTTATTTAGATAATACTGGTATCTTAGGTGTCTTTTGTTTCTACAGCACTTTTTAAGACCTTTTGTTATCCACTTGGAATGTTTGTAGGTATTCGTTACCTTTATACGTTTGAGAGGAAAGCAGAGATTATAAAAATTATTAAAAATGTCAAGAAAAGATGTCATAGCCGAATTAATGTCTTTTTGCTTGTAAATGTCTGAAAATGATAGAGTTGATAAGCATTGTTTGAATTTGATTAAATTTTCATTTGAGTAATCCCTTATAAATTTATAGCATGTCACGGGTAAAATATTAGTTTTATTTACATGTGCATATAAAATTTGAGCTGTATTGTGATCCGAGAGATCAAGATGCAATAATTCTGCCGTGGCATCGTCAAGGTTACTAACGAAATGATCAATACATGCTTTCCGTCGAGTAGGTGCATTTATATGTATTGTTAAATTATAGTTTTTTGTCAGTTCTTTTAACCCTTTACTTCCTTTTGAAGGTTGCAGCGTGTCTATGTTAAAATCCCCTACCAAGATAATTTTTTGATTTGTTTTACTTAACCTAGATAAAAGTTTGTCCAACTGTGTTAAAAAATAAGATACATCTGATTTTGGAATACGATAAATGCACACTATTGCTATATTAGTACCTAGAATATTAATTCCGCAGCACTCAAAAACGAAGTCTTCACAAAAACTACTTACAACCGCAAGAGGCTTAAAGGTTAGATGATTCCTCAACAGTATACTAACTCCACCACGTTTTTTGCCATTACTTCTGCAGTAAATTGCAGCAAGTTTATAGCCTGCGATATTGATGTTTTTTTGATTATCTTTATTTGTAAAGGTCTCGGAGAAACAAAGCACATCCGGTACCTTGTTTTTGTTTTTATGAAAGTCTGCTAAAGTAATTTCTAAATAGTTTATTTTAGAGAGTAGTCCTGCAATGTTTTGGTGAAATATTATGAGTTGGGTTCTAGGGCTTTTACAGTTGTCGAGTTTTTCCGCGAAAAAATTTTTTTGGCATTTCTTTTTCAGTCTGTATTTTTGAGGACTCACATTCATGTTTAATTTTTGAAAAGTAATAAGGGATGGTGCCTTTTTTATACGGAGCCGGGAAACTTTTTTGTACATTTTGTATTGCATTAGTATGTACACCTTTTTTGTAATTCTTAAAAACTAGAAATTTTTTGTCATAATCAATTTGGTCAATAACTATATTAATTTTTTTACACAATTCATGCCAATTAAGGCAATCATTTAAATATATGTATTTACAGTTTGAGAAGTTTTTACTGACAAACTTTATTGTGTTATTCAATTTGCTCTCATTTAAAAAAATATTCTTAAATACACTTAAGATCAAAATATTACTCTTGGATAGTCTTTTTAAAGCTGCACTAAGTTCAATCATGACTTTGGCTGGATTTGAATCGTGTTCTCCGATGGAAAGTATTATCTGATCGCCCTCCTTTGGTTCAAACCAATTTAGCATTTGCAGAATATCTTCGGTCTTAGCGTTAGGTTTAATATATGAAATAATTTCGTACTTTTCATATGGGCTACTCGATCTAGATTTCGTTATCTGAAAACGTAAATTTTTACACTGTTTCCCTCCAATGATATAAATATACTTAGTTGAATTAAATTTAGATCCAGATGATTCTTCGTTAAGCGGTTGGTTTTCCTTTAGTTTTTTCGATACTGGTGGTGCTGTCAGTGACTCAGAACTGTTATGTGGTTCGTTGCTTACATTTTTTTCTTCCAAATCGAGGAGTGACTGTTCAAATTCATGCGAGGAAACTTTCTGATGATTGGAAGCAAATGTTTTCCGACGGCTTATTTTCGAACTTATTTTTTGTTTTCTTGTGCTCATTGCAGTAGTTGTGACTTTGTTGTTTGAAGAACATTGATTTGTGCACATTGTTTTTAACAAATGTACTTGGCGAGACAACTGTGATACATCTTTTTTGAGGCCAAGGTTCTGTAAGATTATATTTTCCATTTCTATGTATGCACTTTCTAACTGTGTTTTTAAGTCCTCAATTTCGCTATTTAATTCTAAAACTATCTCCGGATTTACGTTAGTTGTCAGATCGAAGCTTTTGGAGTAAGAGTCAATGTCAATTGAATCAAGGGACAAATTATGATCCAACGATTCACAGGATTCCGCCTTAGTTCTGTTATTTTTTTGTGTCTTATTTCTTCGAGTGATATTTTTTTGTTTATTACTTAATAAGGTGTCTTCAGATTCCGCTTTCTCAACTACTTTTGGTCCTGATAAATTCCGAATACATTTAATACATTTCCACTTTCTTTTATGTTCAGCCGTCATAGTATTATAAAATCTTTGCGGTGATACATTCTCGCATTCAATGTGATAAGTTTGGCTACATTTAGAGCAAGTCAAGAACTCATCAGTAGCATTCTTCTTGCACTTAAAACATTTTTTAATATTTGGCTTCATATTTATAACTCAATTATCGTTTACCAAATTGAAAATGCCAGAAAATAAGAAATATAAAAACTGTCTTAACCGAGGATCGAACTCAGGTTCATTCGGTGGTACAGCGCCCTCTATTTTTTATATACTGTTCTACTACTTTGTTATATTTAAAATCGATTTAATGGTTTTGTAGTGCGCCCTCTGTGGTTTATATCCTGTTATTCTTAAAATTTATTTTCATAGCAACATTTTTTTGAGCGCCATCTAGTAACATTTGCAAGTAACTTTATTTTCAACACTGTGAGAGGTTAAAAGATTGGATAAAAGGTCAATATATATTTTTTGAAAAAGTCAAAATAAACAGCTACTGCCAGGATTTGAACACGAGTGTCCCGCTTCCGAGGTATAATGTCTTACCACTAGACTACCACGCTTTAGTACGGAACAGCGAAATAGTGGTTTATTATGTACAATGATGACTCATCTCAAAAGGACCGTTGGTAGTATGTCATAGTTCTTTGTTTGTCAACACAAAACTGTTTCACTGCACAAAAATCACTCCTTCACTATTAAAGTTCAATTACCAGCTGTTACAATTTAATATAGATCACTTTTGATAGTTAATGTGCATTACTACATAGTTTCATGATATTTTTGTTGTTTAATACACAGTTTGTAGATGATAAGTTAACTTAGTATTATGTTCGTTTATTATTGGTTGAATCAGTTAGCAAACACTATCACTGTATTGTTATGTTGTATTCTTCACATAATTACACTAGTTTACTTATTTGGTACACTGTGCTATTTTTAATATTTTAATTAAGACGGAGCCGATGTAACCGTGCGCCACCTAGCGTACAATATTGGTTGCTGAAGCACATTCTATGGACTGACGAGTCCACCTATCGCTGTTATCAAAAGTGATAAGGATACTTTATGGATAGTCAAAATTAATAAGCTAAACATGACAGGTTTTGTGTTCAGTATATGGGCTAATGGGACTCCATGTACAGCAGTTATTGTGAATGTGATAAGTTATCAGTGACTAATACCTAGCACGGTATTTAACATCAGCGACAGGACGCAAGGTAAAAATGTAAGTTATTTTTGTACGTTATACCTACACTGTACATAGTTATAAATAAGGTTATTCCAGTTACTAAACACGTCATTCTAAAATTAAATTAATTGTAAAATCCGTTTATTTGTTTAAACAAAGACTTCAAGCACGAATGCTTTATTTTAAGTTCATTTTTAATTTAATGAAGATCAAAACTAAAACAGTATTTAGATACAATTAGTTTAACGTGAAATTGATAGTCAAAAACCTGTAACAGTAGTGTGATGGGAGTCCCATCACACTACGGGACATTAGAATCACCTTTTATCCTGATGTATGACGTAATTACTAAGTAGGTAACTGGGTCACGCAAACACACGGGCACGCGTCAACGACCTTCGCTCGGACGGATGCGTAGGTATCTACTATTCGCGTAAGATTATTGTTTTGGTGAAGTGATTTTCTTAAAAGAAATAGACGGAAATATTTTTATTTTTTGCTATGTACCTAGTCATGAAGTGTAGATTAAACTTAAATTTGATTCACTAAAAATAATTTTGAAATTTTAATTTATGAAAAATATAAAAAATAATGCTGTGGAGATGAGAGCGTTGAGAAGCATGTGTGGAGTGAAATTGAGTGATAGGGTGCGCAATAGTGAAATAAGAAAGAGATGCGGATTGAAAGAAGATCAGCTGCGCCAGATAAAAACCTAGCAAGTGCTCAAACTATAATTTTACAAGGAGAGCGCAAAAACGTAAATTAAGCTCTGCCGTTGATTTTTTTTACATAAGCTACTTAAAAACGCTTTTATTGTATAAAATAAATATAGACGATGATTATGTATTAAAAATATTATAATATTTGTGTATATTGCATAATTTATACCCCTTACTAACTCATTTAAACAATCGACCATCGGTTCGCCGTTGTAGAAACCAGTAATTAACCTAGTATGAGCACTTGCTATGTTTGAATGTGGTTTACTGAATATTGCAGATAGTCGATATTATGAATTTGAACTCTAGTAAGTCGATAGGAGTATTTAAAAGCAACAACTTGGTGAAAATAATTTTATTAAAAACAAAATGAAATGAAATTTAAAAACTATCTAATTGTCCATGGCTGGTTAAATCGGCAGATAAGTCATTAACTGGTAATTCGTTCCAGAAAGTCTTTCTGGACTCTGGCATAAGACTGACGAGCTTGGTAATTATTTCCCTTTTTTTTTCATTTTTTATGCCCCTTGGTCTGTCGTTGGTAGCAGGAAGAAGTTGGCAGTTAAATTTTTTCATTAGAAAATCTAATTCCACTAGGCCAGGATCACTGAAACTGAAAAAAAAAAGATTAATTTTTCATTGAAAGAAGTAATTATTCGTTTTTATATGTAATATAAAAAAAAACATAAAAACATATTATCAAAAAAAAAATAATTAAATAAATTAGGTTTCAACCTCGTTTTATAAAATAAATTTCTTGATCCAGCTAACATTTTAACTTGTACAACTGAGTTTAAATTAAATTCTTTTAGTGGTTCATTCTGACGTGCAGCTCTTTTTTTTTTTGGCCATTCCAATTTTTTTGTTACTTCTATAACTTTAATATTCTTTCGCGACTTCATCACAATATCTTTAAAATCTTGGAAATCATATACGTTTCTTTGTCGCTTCATTTTCATTTCAATATTGCCATGTACAGCATCTGCAGACATATGAGTATGTCCTTTGGTCAAATAATTAATGGTTACCGATTCAAGGCTATTTGATGGGTTATTTACTATCATTGTCATTGCGGTGTAAATGGTCCAATTTTTGTTTTGCGCTGTGCAGTTATCTGTCCACAGGTGCAAGTGCTGCATATCCCTATTGTTTTCTATAAAAGCATATATCGCATTTACAATGTCACTCGCCTCTCGTCCAGCTATTGCTTCGTGCCAGAGCACACAAGTGGAACTATCAACAGATTTTTTCTCAATAGGAGCAAATGTTAAATTAAAAGTTATCAACCGGCTCATGAAAAATGCATCCTTGATGTCAGGCATTTCTGGTAAAATAATAACCTTTTGTAAGTCCATTGATACATATTTAGTTAAATTTGTATTTTTATTATTTCCGTCCAATCTGTATCTTTGAATAGATGTTTCAACTTTAGCCTTATGATCTTCGTATTTAATTTTCATTTCTTCAGGCATTAAAGTGACATCATTGTACGTCTTTAAATCTTCTTCATACAATGCACAATCTACACATCTATCACCCTTAGGCATATGAAAAGATAATTTTAATTCTTTTATTTTTTGCCTGTATAATTCTTTGCCACAAGTGAAGTTAGGATTGTGCTGCTTAAAGTCTGTGTACATTTGTTGTAACGTTAAGTGCCTTGGCAAATATTTTGTATAAGGCGCATTATGTCGGCGATAATGGCTTACCACTGGGTTAAAACTCATAATGTGATTAATTATTACGCTTCCATCTATCTTTTTTCTTCCACTTCTTTCTTTCTTTCTTTCTTTCGTAACTGACCCATACAATTTTCCTTTTTTTACCGCTTTGCTCAGTTCTGTTATTACTCCATCTGTTTTATGTCCCAAAGTAGCCAAAAAAAACGTTTTACAGACTGGAATAAGTACACTATCAGAATTTGGCAAAAAGAAATAACGACTTTCGTTTTTAAAATAAATTTCATTTGATACTTCAACTTTTCGTCGCTTTATTTTAGATATTTGTATGCACTTATTAAGAAAGCTACGCCTGGATAAAAAACCTTGGTTCCAATATTCTTCCCAAATATTTTTCCTACTTTCAAGAGAAAACATTGCACATTGCCTTTTACATTTGCTGTTGTCGCAACTATTTTCAATCATAGGATGCTTTGCTTTACGTTTTTGTTCAGAAGTTTGTAATGACTGTGGAGGTGCTGCAGTTACTGAAATTTCGCTGTCTGGTAAATGTTCACCATAAATATACAATGGACCGGGGTAAGCAGCTACAAAATTTGCTTTAAATTGGTTATTTGGAGGTAGATTCAACGAGGAAGTCGATATAATATAGTCTCGAAGAACTGTAGGTTCACTCTCAGAGCCCGACGTGTCTTTATCAGATTTGTTGCCTTCTGATAATTCGAAATTGGGATCTTCAACAGAGTCGTCTAAATCACTCACAGTAATTAAATCCTCAATATCAGTAGCAGGGTTAATGTGCTCATAAGAAATGGAGGGTGCATTAATTGGTTCCAGCGAACGTTCATTAGTGGGAAAACTGAAGCAAGCAAAAGGAAAAATCAACACATAAACACAACCGCAAACCATTTGAAAATGTAATAATGATGTTATAATAATACTCATTAGATAATCATCTCAATTTTTCTAGATTGTAGTAAGTATATATATGCTATTTTGCTGATCGTGAATCGCGATAAGAAGTATCCTCAACGTAAGCTGTTTTGTAGCTATGAGACTAAATTTCAATTATAATTTTTTATTGCCCTCCAAATAATGAATACTAGATGCCAATAACTAAGATCGAAATGTTATCTAAATCTTATTTACCTAAATGAGCTCGTTATTTATGTAATCTCGTAATTAATATCGACTTCTGTGGGTAATTATAACATCATTACATGGAAACACAAAATCACCCATTAAAAATTAAGCATAGAAAAAGCTCAACTCGGCCAGTGAACAAATAGGCTAAACAACTATTAAAATTTACATGTCTTAGTAAACTTACCACTCATTTGTCTCAGTACTAGGGCCAGCTGCGGTTGCTTCTGCATCACTGTTGTTCATGATAACTGCAGCCATTATCATTTTTGATCGATGCGATCGCAAACTATTCATTTTAGATACGTACTCCTTTACTGTAACAAGTCAATTACGCGCCAGCGCACTGCTGTCACTGATCGTGTCGTGACTTGCTAGCTGCGCACACTACCCCCGCCGCCCGCCGCGCGCTTTCCCCACCATTCATTATGTTTGTTGACCACTTCATAAACCTAGCAAGACGCATCGACCACTTAAAAACCTAGCAAGTCTCAGAGACTTGCTAGGTTTGATAATGGTCAGAGCGACATACTAGGTTTGTTAATGGTTCTGTAGTGATACATAGGTGACTTACTAGGTTATGAGTTTTTGAAACATTGGTTATTTGAAAGATTTTTGTGCGGGTGTTTTTTTTAATCTGTAGGGACTTACTAGGTAATAACGATGCTGCAATAAAAACATTTTTGACGAAAATGTCCTTTGCTAGGTTTTTTTCTGGCGCAGCCGAGATGTAGTGACTAAGATTGAAAAGGGTATGCTACGGTGGTTTGGACATTTGGAAAGGATAAGTGAAAGTAGATTTACGAAAGAGGTTTACAGAGCAAGAATGGATGGTGCTGTCGGAAGGGGCCGCCCTAGGCGAACGTACGCCGATCAAATTGGTGACGTTCTTAAAAAGGGCCTAGTTAAAAGTACCCGTAACCGGCGATCATGTATGAAAAGATTAATGAACGTGGAGGAAGCGAAAGAGGTATGTCTGGATCGAAGCAATTGGTGTTCCCTTGTCTCTGCCTACCCCAAAGGGAGACAGGCGTGAGGTTATGTATGTATGTATGTATGTATAAAAAATAATAATATAATAGACTATTATAAATTGACCCTGTATAGAAACCAAATAACAAACATGTTTCATACATTATTAATAAATTAAATCAGTTCAAAGTTGAAAGATTGCAGTTTTAAAACTTCATTCTTGATTTGCCAAAAACACTATTTTGAAGGTGCGAATTTTTGTAAGTGTGTGATTTCGACGGCCACTTAGGTGATGGGGTCAATTTGTCTGCGTCAGACGCCATTGGTTGCGGGTTCGATTCCCGCACGTAACAAGGAAAAATGTTTTTTCCGTGTATGGGTGTTAATCTATTTATGACTTATTTTATTTTTTTATCGTTGTGATAAAGTTTAATGAATTTAGGGAATTCATTTACGCTTTTGTTTCACGCTTCCGACTATTTGATGCTACTAAAAGGTCGCGCGCGCACTTTTCTTAAAATGTTTAGAATTTTTATTGAATAAATAAACAATGTCCAAATAATAAATGGTATTTTGTAGTCAAATGAAGAAAAATCTGAAATGTTTTTCATCGAATTCATTTTTGAACACCCTTTATAGAAACCTATTTAAATCCATACTAATGTATAAAGCTGAAGAGTTTGTTTTTTTGTTTGTTTGTTTGAACGCGCTAATCTCAGAAACTACAAGTGGGATTTGAAAAATTCTTTTTGCATTTGATAGCCCAACTCTTGAGGAAGGCTATTTTATCCCGAAATTCTCACGGGATCAAAAGTTACGCAAGTAAAACCTAGGTGGCTAGTAGATTATAAACAAAAAGATTTTTAGGTGTAGGTATGTCGTTCCGATTTGATAAACATGTACCCCTACACAAAAACATTATAAGATATTTCATTTTATAAACAGGTTACCTACACACTAGCGTAGGTATACCGTACGAATGGCTTTTTTTGGCTAAAGGTGTAAACCAGACCAATCCATCGGTCATCGATCGACGTCGATCGAAGTCAAGCGACTGGTCTGGTAACTTTAAATGATCGACGGATACATAACATAACATAACTTCACGCCTGTATCCCTTATGGGGTAGGCAGAACACCAGAGGTTACAAGACTATCTGATGTCACGTTTGACAAAGGAGGTATTACAATGATGGAGAGAGGCTATTGCAGTGACAGGAGGTCAGCCTATCACCCACAAAAACGCCAATAAAACCTCTGTCCCTTAACTGACTTTTACAGTATGCCCGGGATAAGAAGCAGCTGGTACATTCTACGTTTTTCTTTCGCTCCCAGTCCATCGACGAATACCTTTCGACTAATTAATCGAACGACGCACGACGACGGTCGGTCAACGTTGATCGGGTAGCTCCGACTATATTCCATCAGTTAAATTCTAATAGCCTGTCTAATCAAATCTCGATTAACATCGCCTAATCCATTCTATCATCGATCGATGCCCTCGATCGACGATAGATTGATTGGTCTGGTAACATCCTAACTGTGATAAAACCGCTGCCTCCGACGCGACACCTATGCTTACATGCGCACATCCCCGGAGCCATCCCCCAATGGACCCGAGACCCGACCGGCTGCCTTATCACGTAAATATTAGCGATCAGCTATAATGGCGCAGTTATCACGCCATGGACGCGCGATCCATTGCTTTACATCGTATTATTTAAGCGATAGCTGTTCAATCGTTCGTTGATCGCAGAATGCATTTATTGCTACGATACTAGCGCCACAAACAATTTGGTAGTTAAAAAAGAAACTAAACAAATGTGAAACAGATGTTTGCTTTTAAAATTACGCAGAAAAGTACACACGAAAGGTATTAAAATCAAAGGGATTATATAGGGATACTATAAAGGCAGCACAGTCGTCGGATTGCTATGGCTTTGTTTTTGCTGTAACGTAATACGAATTAGTTCTTTTTTAGCAAATCTTGCGCAATTCATGCCATCGCTTTGGTCTTGCAAGTTAAGTGATAAGGCAGCCGAGCTTACAAACGGCGAGTGCCACGCGCCGGTACCCAACCCTGAACAAGGACTCCATAAGACCCCAAAAGTTCATAAAATATTGCTGTAACACATCATCCCTTGGGCGGTCGGAGACATTGGTAATAGCACGTTTTCCTCAAGTAAAACAAAAAAGGTAGGTATAACATTTAACGCCGATATTTTCGCAAATTGACAAACTTGCACAAAATAATAAGTAATCTCTGATTGATTGAATTAAGTGTGTTACCAAGCCAATCGATTTACTAGGTCATAAACAAATCGACGTCTATCGACGCCTTCAGTCGACCGTCGATCGACTGGTGTAACACACACAAGCCAAGAGTTCATTTTATTTTATTTTTTGTTTTTCCGCCAAGGAAAGTTTTGGCACCCCCTAAAGCAAGCTTTACCAAGTAAAGCAGGCTTTAGCGGGAGGAGGATGAATCCTGTTACGGACGAATGGGCATTCTATATGCTGTTAACCCCAGTGACTAACTAGCATATAGAGTGCCCAGACAGTGTGGTGACTCACTCAGATCCGGCTGAGCATACCCACTAAACATCCCCCTTTACTGACCCACCTTGATTAAGGCCATCGATCATCATCGGAGCGACAGCCAATTGGTGAAAGAGGCTGCGCAGTGAGCGGCATCCAGACGGCTGCCACCAAAAGGAACTGAAAGCGTCAAGAGTTCAAATTTCCAAAAATCTAATGCACCAGAAGACCTTGTCGGAACGGTTAGGTGCAATGACGCAGCGGTCGGCGAAGTTGTCGGCCACAAACCATTAGGCCGTATACAGAAAGAAAGCTGGAAACTTATAAGCGCTTACCGGCGCTTGACAGTGCTGGTCTGTTCTACACAAAGAAAGCAGATTGAGGCAGACCAAGCAAAATCTCGGACTCATCTGACGATGATTTCCCAGCGCTGACCAGCGCGTGTTGAAGCTTGTCGGAACTTGTCGGCACCGTTCAGTGCTTATCGGCGCGCGTTCATATATTTTCCTGCGCGGGTCACCAGCGCTGTCAAACGCTGGTAAACGTTTACAAGTTTCCAGCTTTCTTTCTGTATACGGCCTTAGCGTAGATAGCCGAATTTTGTTATTGTTTATCTACTTGACCAATCAGCGAGCTGTGTGTTATTTTCCGTATTTTATAAAAGCGTAAAATTAAAAGTTCTTCTGTGATTGGTCGAACCGTTCAGAATCTTATGAATGGATATCCGTAAGTTTATAAATTTACCACGAGTCGTCGCAAATTGATAAATTTCCGAAAAATTTGAGACCAACATAATACAATTGAGTTCTCGTTTAGAATCTTACGTAAGTCACTCACCCATCGATCACCCAAACCTCTGGCGGTAGTCGGTTACCACTCTCGTGCATTTGATTCGTTCACAGAATCATTCTGTAAACGATATACAGAAGCATTCTAATTCTTTGAGTTAGATGAATACAGAATGATTCTGTATATCGTTTAACAGGGTGCCTGCCTGGTGACAAATTTGCAATACTGAAGGAGAGCAATCTCTACTCGATTCTGATCATAATTAGGTATGTAATAAAAGTAGGTACTTAATTTTTTACCAGAAATCCCTATAAATAAATAAAGAGACCTCACTACACTTTTCCCAACGCGCTGCCTCAGTCAACACGTACACAGCAGTGTCCCCGCCACACGCACCCCAGCACCCGCTAAGTATTTATTGTATTACCTACTGATAAGTATTGGTTACTGTGTGTATCATACGATATCACAGCTTAAGCAACGTTCGGCGGGATCGGTAATAGGATGGGTGGCCGCCGACCATTAATTTCTCACGACTTCCGTGCTTCGGAGAGCACGTTAGCACGGTGCTGTATAATTGTATACAGTAGTCGTTAGGGTTTGTCAGAAACCATCTTGGCACCCTGAAAATTCTGGCATCCATCACCCAGCACTGGGCCAGCTTGGTGGATTATGACCTATACCTCCTCTTCAACCAGGGGAGAGACTCATGAGACTCATTACAAAGAGTTGTGATGATGATTATGATGCGGAAAGTAAACACGGTAGTCTTGCTGAGAGCTCGTTTATTACTGCCAGATCGGCTGCCTTATCACGTAACTTGCAAGAACAAAGCTATGGCATGAATTGCGCAAGATTTGCTAAAAAAGAACTAATTCGTATTACGTTACAGCTAAAACAAAGCCATAGCAATCCGACGACTGTGCTGCCTCTATCGTACAATCGATGTACTAAAAGTGCATATAATCCCTTTGACTTTCATACTTTTCATGTGTACTTTTCTGCGAAATTTTAAAAGCAAACATCTGTTTCACATTTTATTAGTTTCTTTTTTAGCTACCAAATTGTTTTTGGCGCTAGTATCGTAGCAATAAATGCATTCTGGGATCATCGAACGATTGAACAGCTATCGCTTACATAATACGATGTAAAGCAATGGATCACGCGTCCATGGCGTGATGACTGCGCCATTAAAGCTGATCGCTAATATTCACGTGATAAGGCAGCGGAACAGATGTGTAGCTATATCTACATATACAAAAATTACGCTAATGTAACCATGCGCTGCGTAATGAATTATTTAACTTTCGGAGAAGTTTACTCAGTAAATAATTAATATTTATTTTTTCTCTTCATGTATGATCTTAAACTATCACGTCCTGAAATTTTGAAAGTGACCCACCAGTCACTCTGTAGAATGTCGTAAGGAATAATAGATAACACTGTTTTTGTTGGAATAACTATAGATTCTAAATTTCAATGGTCAAACTCAAATTCAAACTCAAATATTCTTTATTTCGTAAGTATTTAAATACATTTCAAATAAGTCAAAAAATTTACAAATTGAACTGAATCTACCACCACTTCGAAAAATCGATCTGTTGAGAAGAAGTGGTAAGAAACTCAACAGCAATCATCTTTTAAAAATTAGAAAAAAAATACACAATAACAATTTACAGCCAGCGAATCCCATCTTCTTGCATCCGGATATCTTATAGTAAACCTTTTCACATAACTTTATCTTAAATATTTTGGAATTTTATTATAAAATAAAACGTACGCATTGAACCATGAAGGAGTTGGTGATCTTCTGAAGTCTACTATTACATACATACATAACCTCACGCCTGTCTCCCCTTGGGTAGGCAGAGACAAGGGTACGCCAATTGCTGCGATCCAAACATACCTCTTTCGCTTCTTCCACGTTCATCAATCTTTTCATACATGATCGCCGGTTACGGGTACTTTTGACTAGGCCCTTTTTCAAAATGTCACCAATTTGATCGGCATACGTTCGCCTAGGCCGGCCCCTTCCAACAACACCATCCATTCTCGCTCTGTACACCTCTTTCGTAAATCTTCTTTCACTCATCCTTTCCAAATGCCCAAACCACCGTAGCATACCCTTTTCAATCTTAGTCACTACATCCTCTTTCAATCCGCATCTCTTTCTTATATCACTGTTGCGCACCCTATCACTCAATTTCACTCCACACATGCTTCTCAACGCTCTCATCTCCACAGCATTAATCCTACTTTCATGTTTCTTCTGCGACACCCAAGATTCACTACCATACATAAGTGTTGGCGCCAAAACTCCTTCAAGTATGGCCAGACGAGCCTTATTCGGTATAATTTTGCTTGCCATAATCGAGCACAAGGCGCCATTAACACAATTTCCTGCTTTTACTCTCCTTTCAATATCACCTTCACACTTCCCATCTCTTGTAAACAAGGACCCTAAGTATACAAACTCTTTCACTTTTTCGTCTCCTATCATAATATTGCATTCCGTCATATCTTCATTCCTCTCCATAACCACGACTTTCGTCTTTGCAACGTCAAAAAAAAAATCAAATAGTTTTATTCATCTTAGGAATTTCACAAAACACTTGATGAAGTCAGTCATCACATACTTCGGCTTTAACTAGTTGTTGATAGTTGTTAAATAAGATATTACAGTAGACCAAGAGACAAAAAAAGCCGGCGGAAAAAAACTCTTGGCACTCTTTTTCAGTCAGAATTATCAAATTAATACAAATAGGTACAGTACAAATTGACCGTGACATGAAAAAAAACAAACACAAGACAGCTAATTGTAAGAGCCAATGTCATGCCACAACCAAATTGCTTACATAGCAGATGCAATGAGCTATGGATGCACTATACGAACATGACATACTGGGACCAGAGTATTTGAACAAGAATGGAATAAAATAGTCATAGTATCATTAGCAAATCGACCTGGCACCGCTAGCAGCACCCGTTCACGAGTTAACGCAAGCACCAGCCATCACCCTCCTCAACCATATTTTAGGGAAGAGGGTGACCCGATACCCGACGCTACCACTAGCCATGCCGCCTGAGGGAGCATGACGTTCTTGCTGTTGTCTCGACAAGAAAATAAGTGAGTGGGACAGTCACCAGTATGTCATATATATACTGCACAGCCAAGCCGTAAACAAAATTATTAAGTAATTAGAAACTTTTAGAAATATCCTGTTGTACTTAATCCCATGCCCTTTTATTTGTTATTTAGGGTCTGTTTCACAATGTATGGATAAAGTACCAAATAGCTATGTAGCACATAAATTATTTGGAAGATAAAAGTTCCGAATAAGAAACTTCGCGTTTCACAATCATATTTTATCCGGCACACAAAGTTCAAAAAAGTTCAGCTATACTTTACTAGGTGGCTCTAGTTTTTTAACGAAATTTCATACGTTCCAAATCTGTCAGAAAAAACCGCGAAATAAAAGTATTTCTACTTGACGGCAGATAACGCAACCTTTTTTCGCGGCATAAAAATCACCTAGGCAACAAATAACAATCTGAAATTTTGGACACAAATAATTATAAAACAAACAATTTGTAAAAAATAATTATGAATGAAATTATCTGCGTGGTAAGTTAATTTTATTTGGATAGTCAATATAATTCCTTTATAAAAGTATAGAAAACTAAATTTTACATCGAGACACAAATAGAGGATTAAATTTTTTTTTATATCTACGCGTGTACATACTTCACAGAAGTCAGCGACGAACTGACGCCAGAGCCTCTAGCGTGGAATAGCTTGCACTAAAGGCTGTGACGTAAACACAAATCTCTTCCATAGATTATAAACTTATGTTTCAGATAAATTGTGCTATTTGCCACTTCATCCGACTTATAACTTATGATGGACTTTATGTGACAAATAGCGTTATATGACAGTCGTGAAACGCAACAATAGTGTTTATCCTACCAATAAGTAATAAATAGCTTATTTGGAAGTTATGTAGAACTTATCCGTACATTGTGAAACAGACCATTAGAGTGATAATTTATCATATGATTAATATGATAAATTTAAACTAGTCATAATAAATGACTTTAGTATGACATTTAAATATGATAACGTGTGAATCATAGTGACCAGTATCTAAGTAGGTGTTTTATAATAGTTTTGCTATGCAATATAATTAAGGACTTTTTGTTTACTCTATCGTAATTTGTAACTGGTTAGGAAGTAAGATTTTTTGTTCCACTTTCCTAACCGGTTAGTAAATAAGATTTTTTTCTCTTTTTTCCTAACTGCTTTTCTTAACCAGTTTTGAAAATGGATAAAATATTCTTATTTACTAACCAGTTAAGAAAAAGCGAATAAAAATTCTTTTTTCATAGATAGTTAAGAAACATAGTTAGGAATATGGAGTAAAGGTTTTTAATGATTGATTTAAATTTATTGAATGGCAGGGATTGAATTGACTTCGGAATTCTGTTATATATACGTATTGACATTCCAATAAATGATTTGCTGCTTTTAGCTAGCCTTAATTTAGGAAACGCTAACTTATGGTCGTTCCTAGTTCTAACAGAGTAATTTGTATCATGATTATCTTTCCTAGTTTTAAATTTATTACTATTCTTATAAATATACATAATGTTTTCATAAATATATTGTGATGCAAGGGTCAAGATACCAATCTCTTTAAACTTTTCTCGAAGAGATTCTCTGTTTCCAAGTTTATACATTCCACGAATAGCCCTTTTCTGCAGTGTAAATATCGTGTCAATATCTGCGGCATTGCCCCAAAGTAGGATGCCATAGGACATTATACTATGAAAATAGTATAATGTCCAATGAGCGAATTTTCTTTACCGCGAACGCTGCAGAACTAAGTCTACTCGCTAGCTGTGAGATATGGGCGCCCCATTGCAATTTAGAATCTAATGTAATTCCAAGAAAAACAGTGTTATCTACTAGATTCAATCTGTTCCCATTAAGCCGCAGATCAGACTCAACTTGTTTTACATTTGGTGCAGAGAATTTTATACATTTAGTTTTTTTATCATTAAAAGCTAGATTATTTATATTGAACCACTGAACAACATTTGCGAGAGCATTGTTTACATCGTCGTAGTTTATTTTTTGTCTTATCATTTTAAAAATTAATGATTTGTCGTCAGCAAACAATACAATCTCGTGACTATTGCCTACCATATAGGGTAGATCATTTATATAGAAACAGAAATGGGCCCAGAATTGATCCTTGAGGCACTCCCATTCTCACAACCGACCCAGCCGACCTTTTCCGGTTTACCTCAACCTTCTGAATTCTATCACTTAGATATGAATTCAAAAGTTTGAGTTCAGTGCCTTTGATGCCATAGTGGTGGAGTTTCCTGACCAGAGTGTCATGCGTCATGCGTCAACGTTCACTCTCAAACCTTTCCTTTTAAATGACTCATACATAACATTGACCATTTGTTGCAGTTCCGACGCTGACGATGCAAGTAGAACCTGGTCGTCAGCGTAAAGCAAAGTTTTGATCACTGTCTCATTCATTTCTAAGCCCCATTCAGATTCGGGACCGAGCGACGTGGAAGACTTTCGGGGAGGCCTATGTCCAGCAGTGGACGTATACAGGCTGTGGATGATGATGATGATGATGATTCAGATTCTTTCAGATCTTTCAAACAGCTATCCATGAATAGGTTGAACAGCCATGGAGACGCTACACAGCCCTGTCTAACACCGCGTTCGATGCTAAACCAATCCGTGTAGTCATCATTCAACCTGACACAGGCACTCGAGTCCTTATATAAGGATTTGAGTGCCCGTATCAAGTCACTATCCACCCCATACTCGGACAGAGTTGACCACAGCTCACTTCTCACCACACTGTCATAAGCCTTTTACAAGTCGATGAAGCAGCAGAAAACCTTTCGGTGTTTGGCCAGAACCTTCTCGGTCACTGATCTTAAGGAAAATACTTGATCCGTACATCCCAAATCTTGCTTTCTGTTTCATTCATCACTCTCTCGATTAATATCTTTGCATACATTTTGCCTACAATACTCAGAAGACTAATGCCACGGAAGTTTTTGCATTCCTGCTGTGAGCCCTTGCCTTTATAAAGTAGCACAATAACGGCTTTGCACCAGTCATCTGGTACACGGCCAGACCGCCAACACTTATTAAATAGCTGGTACAGCAGGTTTGCTGTGACACCTTCACCTGCCTTGAGCATTTCGGCATCTATCCTATCATACCAAATCAAATCAATTTATTGCGAAAGTATGGTAATATTTGATGGTACACATTATAGTATGAGCGCATACTTTACTGTATTACAGCATGCAATATTGTTATCTTATGCATTTATTTACAATGTATTAGTATAGTATTACTAGGTATTACAATATTATTATTAAAAGGAAAAAAAATATACATATAATTGTCATGACACTCCATGTCATAATTATTTACATTTTATCTACCTATGTCAAATTTAAAGTTTAAAAAAATCATTAATGTCATAAAAACATTCATTAATTAGCCATTGTCGTAAGACGTATTTAAATTTATTAAGTGGCAGCGTTTTAATAACTTCAGGTAATTTATTAAAAATTCTTATGCACATTATTGGGCTATGTCTAAGACATATTTCAGTTTTTATATTCGGAAGACATAGTCTGTTAGGAAATCTAGTGCCAAAACACAATACATCTTTTTTTGTTACAAAAAATTCAGGATGCCTTCTCACAAATAATGCTGTTTCGTATATATACATACTTGGGACGGTTAGTAGTTTCATACTTTTAAATAAAGGCTTACATGTTGTCCACGAATCAACAACAGCAATAGCACGAACACATTGCTTTTGAGATATGAAAGCTTTATTTATTTTGACCGAGTGGCCCCAAAGCAGAATACCATACCTTAAAATGGAGGCGACGTATCCATGATACGCTTTAAGGGCCGTTTCTTTATTTGTTATTTTATTTAATTTCCATAGTACGTATGCAAATCTGTTTATTTTAGAACAAACATTTTCTACGTGCAAGTTCCATGTACAGTGTAGGTCAAACAAAATGCCTAGGAAAGAACAGCTGTCTGTTTCCTTTATTGTTTCGTCATTATATTTTATTTCGAGTTCTTGTTTCTTAGCCCCCCTATTTAAAAATTGTATATATTTAGTTTTATTCATATTCACTGTCAAATTATTACACTGGAGCCAATTGATGATGTCAGAAATTGTGTTATTGATAATGTCATTAAAGTTTTTGTTTGAGTTGTCAGGAATTATAACAGAAATGTCATCTGCATATAATGTCATTTGATAGTTTGTAACCAGTGGTAAGTCATTAATATATAATAGGAACGCAGGGGTCCTAGTAAGCTCCCCTGGGGCACGCCTGTCTTATTAGTTCTTGATTCTGAGCTCCAAATAGTCTCTAAAGAAGAAGCATCAGTACTCTTCATTTGAACAAACTGCTTTCTATTTTCTAAATAACTTTGTATCCAATTATATGTTGTACCCCGTATACCATAAGCTTCACATTTCCGTAGGAGTAAGCTGTGAGAGACAAAGTCAAATGCCTTACTCATGTCAAAAAAGATCACTACAGCTTTTATTTTTTTATTAATAAATTTTATGACGTCACTAACAAGATTTAATGCGGCAGTTCAGTTGACTTTCCTTTTTGAAAGCCATACTGGTTGGGGTGAAGGATTTTAAACTTTGATATAAATTTGGAGAGCCGAAGATACATGCACTTTTCAAATATTTTTGAGAGTACAGTTATTAAAGCTATGGGTCGATAATTAACGGGATCATTTTTGTCGCCTTTTTTAAAAATAGGTTTTATTACCATAATTTTGAGTTTGTCAGGGAAAACACCTTGTTTAAAAGAAAGATTAATTAATACTGTAGAGATTAAATTACTTGTTTGTTTTATAATTTTTGTCGGTATTCCATCAAAACCCACAGAATTTGTATCACGTAACGATTTTATTATATTATTTACTTCATCTGCATCAGTCGGGAATAGGAACATAGTACCAGTGTTAGTTTTCATTTTATTTTCCGTTGATGACTGTGAAGTACTGCTAGTATTGGAATTTGTTATAAAATAGTCGTTTAATATATTGCAGATGTCTTCAGGCTTGTTGTTAATTTTATTATTAGATTTAAGCTCTTTTATTTCACTTTGGTCTTTGTGAGAGCTTGCGTTATTTTTAATTAATTTCCATGATGCCTTCGAAATATTAGATGCGCTATTTAAAAATGCTATATTAGCATTTTTGTTCGCCGTGACTATACATTTTTTAAACAGTTTATTATATTTCAAATAACGTTCACGATCAGAATTACTTTTTGTGCTATAGTATGTGAATCTAAGCTTTCGTTTGGTCCCGGATGATAACCGTAGACCTTTAGTGAGCCAAGAACATTTTTTGGGCTTAAGAGTCTTTTTTACTGTATATACAGGAAAACATTGGTCAAAAAGAAGATAATATAGTTCGAAGAATTTATTAAACGCGGAATTGGCATCTAAGTCTGTAAATACATCATGCCATTTCAATGAAGATAAATATTGCCTAAATTTATTTAAGTTTTCAATGCTTATGTCACGTTTCTGCGAGTAAATTACTGTTCGGGGTAGTTTTTTATTTATCAGTGGGGTCTTTAGGTACTGTGCCTTATCATGATCAGAAAGGTTTAACGGTACCTAGTATGCCACCTTTAGACTCGGGGTTGTTACTGATTATCTGATCTAAGCAGGCGTTTTGTCTCGTAGCCTCCCTTATGTGTATTATAAAATTATAAGAGCTTATGATTCTTTCATATTCTTTAGAAATATCAATGTTTTTTATAATATCAATATTAAAGTCACCCGATATGATTATTTGTCGATTTCTTTTCTTGCGTAATATTTGGAGTAGCTTTTCTAATTTATTTAAAAAGAGATAGGGGTTACTATTAGGTACTCTGTATATACAAATTATTAAACATTTATATTCAGGAATGTCAATACCACAAGATTCAAATAGAAAGTCACAATTTAATTCAGTCAAAAAGTCAATTTTTGTCTATTCAATATAGTTCTTACAGAATATACACGTACCTCCTCGATTATCTTTTTTATTCCTAGTATACCAGTTTGCCATTTCATAACCAGGAAGATTAATATTGGATTCATGGCCAGATTTAATAAAAGTTTCTGAAAAGCATAGAATGTCAAAATACCAGTTTAATTCAGTCAATTTTGCAAGTTCAATTTGTATATTTTCTTTTTTATTAATTAAGCCTGCTATATTTTGATGTAAAAGTGTCAGTATATTTTTATTGTTATTAACGAAAAAACATATTTTTAGATGGGGATTTTGATGAATTTTCTTGGTTAGTTATTTGTGTCTTTGATACGTTTGATTTATTGTTAATGTTTTTAAGTCGTAATGCTTCAAATAAGTAAGGTATGGTGGTCTGTTTCAATCTACTTTTTGAGTCATCTACTGTTTTTTTAATTTTTTTTTTTTTTTAAATTTAAGCCTTTATTTTTAGTTACACCCCGTATAAAATGTTTTTCGTAATAAATACTATCTATAATTGTATTTATTTTTTTACACAAATGAAATAATAGTATATTATGTAACAAGTGAGCGAAGTTGCTAATTACAGTCGAGGCTGTGATTTGAGCCCGAGCCGCAGGCGAGGGCTTAATAATGAGCCGAGATTGTAATTAGCAACGCTCACGAGTTACATACGACGTTTTTCAACACACTTGTGAGTAAAAGACAGACATACGTGATCATAAAATAACAAACACACTTGATAACAAAGCTGTGAATTGTGATTGAAAAATGGCGCCGAACCTCGCGCATGCGCGTAGGTTTTTTTTTTCCGTCAAATGTGTCAATGTCTGTATAGCATATACAGCCTATTTTAAGTGAAAATGTTTAATTTGGAGTGGTAAATGCAAATATTTTAATATTTTATGACAAATGATTGTAAATTGTGAATAATTTGTTTAATATACAAATTTATTTTACTAATATAAGGCGCAAACATTTAAAAATGTATATGGATTTGAAGTGGTATAAAACCTCTTTGTTGTTTCTGAAAATATTTAGTGTATAACCCGGACCAATAAAATATGCTCTGTTTTCTCGCATGTTATTTGCACAAAGTTACAATTCAACTTCGTAGGATTCATTATATTATGCACTAGGGTATAATATATTAATGCACGCGTGACTTATAGCCCAGTTTATAGTTCTAAACTCAATAGAATAACGCTCACTTTACGAGCAAGTGTGTTGAAATAGTATATTATGTAACAAGTGAGCAACGCTCACGAGTTACATACGACGTTTTTCAACACACTTGTGAGTAAAAGACAGACATACGTGGTCATAAAATAACAAACACACTTAATAACAAAGCTGTGAATTGTGATTGAAAAATGGCGCCGAACATCGCGCATGCGCGTAGGTTTTTTTTTCTGCCAAATGTGTCAAAGTCTGTATAGCATATACAGCCTATTTTACGTGAAAATGTTTAATTTGGAGTGGTAAATGCAAATATTTAAATGTTTTATAACAAATTATTGTAAATTGTGAACAATTTGTTTGATATACATATTTGTTTTACTTATATAAGGCGCAAACATTTAAAAATGTATATGGATTTGAAGTGGTATAAAACCTCTATGTTGTTTCTGAAAATATTTAATGTATAACCCGGATCAATAAAATATGCTCTGTTTACTCGCATGTAATTTGCACAAAGGTACAATTCAACTTTGTAGGATTCATTATATTATGCACTAGGGTATAGTATATTATGGCACGCGTGACTTATAGCCCAGTTTATAGTTCTAAATTCAATAGAATAAGGCTCACTTTACGAGCAAGTGTGTTGAAAATGTATATTCTTATTGTAGAGCCGTAAAGTGGGACATTCAACGAAATGACTGTTGGGGAAAAGGTTACATACACGAAGAATTTCCTTGTTTAGCAAAACCTCATTTAAATAATCATTATTTATTACATTTAAAACTAGCACCGTATTGTTTTT
This sequence comes from Stenoptilia bipunctidactyla, assembly GCA_944452665.1. Taxonomy (NCBI): domain Eukaryota; kingdom Metazoa; phylum Arthropoda; class Insecta; order Lepidoptera; family Pterophoridae; genus Stenoptilia; species Stenoptilia bipunctidactyla. Next base: position 16,725,673 of record OX101746.1, read on the forward strand.
AAGGGTGTTTAAAGTAGAAAAAAGTTCAGAGGTTAATTTAAGTGGATTTTTTTCATTTTCACCTATGCTGATTATGAAGATATCCGACGCGGCTATGTTCTTACCGTAGTCTCTCAACACCTCTTGACTAGAGGCGTTCGGTTTTACCATCGATGAAATTTCGTAGTTTTCGTATTAGTTTTATTATTTTTCGTAACACTTCCTATTCAATTTACAAAGTATTTTATTTGTTTATATAACAAAAGGTATATTTGCAGTCACTAAACTAAGTGGAAGTAAACATAAAGGAGGCAAATGTAATTTAAACGCCGAAGGTGGGCAGCCCCATTACATGTGAACAGACCGTGTCGCTGTAGGCATTTATTTCAAAGATGCGGCCGAGTTGAAGTACTGTAGATATCTGTACTGTGCCCAAAGGTTAAATCGCTGAATGTATTTAGCCCTATCGATAAAAAAAACTCGGTAAAAATAGATATAGCACTATTCGATGAAAAGTTTTCAACCACTAAGTTTTCTCACGACGGAATTAAGTATCGAAGAAGGAAGCTTTCGAGGAATAGTTTATAGATCAATGAATTTTTGCAGTAAAGTTTTCTTCTTGGACAATGCTCCCTACGACTCAAGCACCTAGATATAACTTGCTTGCCGAAAAGCGTGCCTGTACAAGAATAGCTGCCCAACTTTCAAAGAAAGTGAACGATATAAAGGCGAACTAACAAACCTACGCTGTAGATGGGCTCGCAAAAAAATATAAGGTGGAGGTTCTATCTAATACTGCCTAAAAGGATCTATCCTATCATTGCGAGCTCATCTATCTCGAGATGATATTGAAACACGCCGAAAATAGTATGATGGTACTGGAACCCTTGACTCCGATGTTTTATAGAAGACAGTTGTCATGCATGGCAGATTAATTAAGTACTCGGGATCTTTAATTTCTGTTTGTGTTGTGCGTACGTCAGGTCAGTTAACAACGTCAGTCGTCCGTCATCCATCAATCATCATTGTTTGTTATGACAGAGAGTTAAAGGAAAGTTTCTATCTACATCACTTTATTCTTAAATAAATAAAAGAAATGGTAATTGGTGTTAGATTCATAATTAGGTAATGAATAAGTTTAGTCAATTAGTATGGCTCCACCACGTAAAAATGAAAATGGAGACCGCGACGTGACGAGTAGCCTTAACTCCCATTACGTCTGCCACCATTGTAATAAAATAATGAAATACAGAAGTGTGATTATGAAACACGTTCGTAATTGTGGCCTCTCTGTAAATATTACGTGCTCATGGTGTAAAATTGATTTTACTAACCGAGGGAACCTTGCAAGACATATGTTCTTCATCCATGGAGATAAAAAGTAAGTAAATAAATAAATCTTGAAATCTTTATTAATACAAAAGCATTACATAGTTGTACAACCATATGATTAGGTAGGTAATTGTTTTAACCTTATTATGTCTAGATGTGCCTCTCTCATAATAACAATCTACAACAAATTGCAATCTAACAAAGCAAGAAAAAAGATCATACATGTATGTCTATAATTTCAAAGTCATAAATTAGCACTCAAATTCTCAGCCATATGAATGCATTTTTACCTTGTTCTGACTTAAGGTGCTCATATTGTATTTAGTGATAGCAGATACATACAATTTTATCTGCATAACTTTTGATTTCACAGGATTATAACGATAAAATAATATAAATAGATGAACTAAAATCTCCAGACAATCACACCAACTACATTGCCTCAAAGTGAGGAAAGCTTTTGTTATGAGATACCACATGGCAAACTAGGGGGGAACCTAGAATATAAAATACATAATTATATAGATAAACACCCAGACCCAAAACATTGTTTTTTGATCCGTGCGGGATCTGAACCTTCTACCTCACTATTAGTCTAGTAGTGTCCAGAAGCTTACACCATTTGAATTATCACCATTAAAAAATAACCTTTCCCAAAAGTGGGACTACCCAATGTAAATTTTTAAATCCCACTAACAGATATCCAAGATTACCACATCTTAATTTTTACTATATTAGCACAGATAAAAAAAACAGATTTCTATTGATGAATTGAAACTAATTAATTGAAACCGTTAATTGAATTATATCGAATTTGTTGATGAATTTATTTTATATTTATATGTTCAATATATTTAATATATTTTTTAAGTTTATTTATAAATTATCTAGTATTCATAACACAAGTTCTCTAAGAAATTTAATGTGGGCTAGATAATGTTGTGTGAATGTTGAAATATTTTGTTTATTATCTTTCTATTCATAGATTCCAAATGAAATTTTCTTGTGTTCGTGTTCTTATCAATTTTCATATGAATATAAAATTAAACATAATAAAAATCCCCGAGTTTGATGTCTAATATTAGGTATATTATTAGATTCCTTTTCTTTTAAATATTGTTTTGATACTTTATTCTTGTATCAATATTGTCTATAAAAAGTTAATAGGTACTATTTAATTTTTTCATTATTAACTTGTATAAAATTTCATTTTCCGGTTATTTTATTTTCAGGTCAAATTTTATACAGGTTAATATTGAAAAAATAAAATAATATAAACTTTTTATACACAAAAATATATTTGTACACTTTTTTTTGCTTTAGAAAATGACAGGAGTATGTGATCAAACTATAATTCTATTATACTGATGCATGTATAACTGGTAAATAAAGATTATTGGAAAACCGGCTGTTGTAGTGGTAACATAAATTGCCTTCTATGCCAGAGGTCCTGGGTTTGAAACCCAGTAACAAAGGATATTAGTTGTCAAGTAAAGGATGTTCATTGAAGTTAATTTGCTAATCTATATTATATCTATACTAATATATAAAGCTGAAGAGTTTGTTTTTTTGTTTGTTTGTTTGAACGCGCTAATCTCAGAAACTACAAGTGGGATTTGAAAAATTATTTTTGCATTTGATAGCCCAACTCTTGAGGAAGGTTATATATAGGCTATATTTTACCCCGAAATTCCCACAGGATCAAAAGTTACGCGGGGGTAAAACCGCGCGCGGTGGCTAGTAACAAAATATGTATTCATTCATATAAATATACAGGGTTACTGGCTAAGTCGACTAAGATCCGTTAAGGGCGTATAGTACTGGTCTTTTCTAACTGATTTTACTAAGAAACACCCTACCTCAAACCTAACCGTTTTCGAGATAATCGACTTTTAATTTTTCTAACAGAAATTGCTGATCTGCTGCCCTTAAATGTCATATTTTGAAAGTGGTGCGCTTTTTTAGGACCAATATTTATTTATTACATGCAAATTAAGATGTTCTATGATCTTAGTAACCAAAATTCGACGTAAAGTCTATAAATACATTGTTCTGAGCTATTGAAAATTCAAATAATAAAAAAAAACAGTTCTTTTGTCTTTTTAGAATGTCTTAAAAAAGTTATTACGGCAAACATTTGGCAGATGTCCTTAAAAATATCTACATTTTTCCCAACGTCTGCCATAATAACTTTTTTAGATATTCTTAAGAGAAAAGTAAACGGTAAAAAAAATTTTGATTATTTGAACTTTCAATCGCTCAGAAACTATGTATTTAGTAATCTTACGTAGAATTTTTGTTACTAAGATCATAGAGCATCTTTATCTGCATGTAAGAAATAAATATTGGTCCTAAAAAAGCGCACCACTTTCAAAATATGACATTTAAGGGCAAAAAATCTGCAATTACTGTTAGAGAAATTAAAAGTCGGTTATCTCGAAAACGGTCAGGTTAAGGTAGGGTGTTTCATAGTTAAATCAGTTGGAAAACCCGGGTACTACACGCCCTTAACGGGTCGAGGTCGACTTAACCAGTGACCCTGTATATGTTTCAAGTGATTTAAATAGTTTTGATGTAATAAAAGACGTGTGGCACTCGGAGACTGCCGCGGTAAAGCTATTGCATAGCATTTTTTATCAACTTATGCAATTAGGTATAATTATTTATTTATTTTATTAATGCATTAATGTTTGATCTAATATGAAGTTCCACAAGTTCCTAGTAGATGGCGCTGATTTTTTATCAAAGCCCGCATGTAAAGTTATGAAATCAAAGTATCACCGCTGTGCCGGTCGGAGTGGGGGGTGTTAGGTTTTTTTTTGTTACGGAATTTCTGGATTCGGTCCCCACGCTCAAGGCCCGCGTTAGAAGCTATGCAATAGCTTAATAAATAAATAAATAAAAATTGAGCTAGTAAATCCGCTCGAAACAGCTCGTTAAATATAAATATTTCCAACAGAAAACAACATTATTTACCCCAAATTAAGTTTCTTAAGGAACTTGTGTTATTACTAGGTATTGGATAGTAAATTTATATTGACGCTTCCATGTTGATCTAGTATTTAAAAAAAAACATATTGCATACTGGAAGATTCAGTTGAGGGACAGAGGTTTTCGTTTTCGTAGGCGATAGGCTGTCACTGCATCTCTCTCCATCATTTTAATACCTCTTGATGATTTGTCAAACGTGACGTCTTGCCTCTGTTGTTCTGCCTACCCCATAAGGGATACAGGCGTATGTATGTTAACTTAAAGTGGATTTATATATTGAATCTGAATCCAAAAGCCTTTTTGTAAGCTCTTAATGTATAGGGTTGTCATGACAGCCAAAATCCACATTTGTCTTTGTATGATAAAATCTTGTAAATAAAAAAAATTGCAAATGTCTTCGTAAATAATCCACACAAATTGAAATCTATTAATTTAAGTAGGTGCACATTAAGCGTTATAAATCTGTCAAACTTTACTTAAATCTGAACTCTTTGCTCGCGACATTAAGTTGAAATTGTTTGGGGAATTTTAACAGATATTGTAACGCTTGATCTGTTTTGACGACCGGCTTGTGTAGCGGTAACATACATTGCCTTCTATGCCAGAGGTCCTGGGTTCGAATCCCGGCGGCGGCGGATATTTTTGTGAAGAACACAGATATTAGTCGTCAAGTCATGGATGTTTATATGTTTATTTATGTTTATTCTAATAAAAATATTGATTTATTCAATATGTATGTTTATATATTTCTTAAGTATTTATCTAGTATCCATAACACAAGTTCTTTAAGAAACGTAATTTGGGCTAGATAATGTTGTGTGAGTGTCAGAAATATTTATTTATTATTTAATTGACGTTCTCCGTGGTGCTGTGGTCTAGCTAGATACTATTGCGCCAACCGTGAAGTTGCGGGTGTAATTTCCGTACGGAACAAGAAATTTTTTTTTCCCTGTCTGGGCGTTTGTCTATACAGTGGTATTTCATATAACAAGCCTTGCTTACTTTGATTGAGGCCATGTAGTGTGATTGTCTGGGTATTTTATTTTTTATTTTTTATTTACTTTTTTACATTTTTCTTCTAAACCAAATAAGAATAAGTTGGGGTGTCTGAAGTTATTTCGTGAATTTACTTCTTTCATAATATATTTCTTAACTGGATGTGTCCGTTATCAAGTAGGTATCGTCCTTTGAGATGCTTACTTTGGCACTTCAATTCAAAACATACAGTCATAACGTTTCCTCTGTATGGCTGTATGCTGTAGGCAGAACACCAGAGGTTATAAGACCATCTGATGTGGCATTGACTTTGGAGTCATTATAATGATAGATAGAGACTATTGCAGTGACATGGGGTCAGCCTATCGCCCACAAAAACGCTATTAAATCTCTATTCCTTAATTTATTATTATTTTTTTAATATGGCAAACACACAGATTACAATCAAATAAAATAAAGACGAAAAAAAATAACAGCTTTACAGCTTAACAGCTAGACGTGCTTACACAGCAGCACAAGCAGTTATAGAACAAAGATGTTAGTGATATACAGCTTGAAGATAGTTTAATTAATCAATTAAGATAACATGAAAAAAACAGTTGGTACAAGTAAAACAATTAGGATAGGTCGAAAAATATTTGTAAAAAATTAATTAAAACAGGAAGGTTATAGGTACATATAATATAATAAAAGAGACCATTTAAATTTAAAATTGGACAAATTTACATGAATTTACGTTGGTGCATGACATGTGCCCATTAAGAGATCGCGTAAGAGTTTTTTAAAATGTCTCAAGCGGTTGTTAAATATATCCAAAGTGTCCACAGTGTATTACAGTATGCCCGGGAATATTCTTTCTTTCTTTGTTTTTCTTTCGCTCCCAGTCCAGCATGGTAGAATTCGATGAATTATATTGAATTAAAATGTATTCTGTAACAAATAACTGTGACTATTCAACGTTTTATTTTATTTCAGACTGAATAACGCAAAGATTATTAACTCTCAGAACAAAGCCAACGAGAACATCTGTAACGGATGCGGGAAAACATACAGCAACTACCTTACTTTGAAGTATCACATTCGAAGAAGCCATTTTAATTTAAAATCCAAAGTTCCATACTGCGAGAAGAAGAAAATTAACCAAATATGGTTCGAGAAGGTAATAAACAGCAAGAATATAGTTGAGATAAAAAAAGCCAGTACCAACTGTCTAGTAATAAGAAAGCTTGATTCGAATACAGCGATCAAAGTTAACGAATTATGCACCGAGGAAATAGATTTGACTAATACTTACCCTACACGTGATCGGAGAGAAAAGTCGAAGTGTGAGTTCTGCAATAAGGAGCTATACCTAAGAAGTTTAAAGAAGCATATCGAGGAAAGCCATTACAACTTAGCGAAGTACACGTGCAACAATTGTAACCGCTCTTTCACAAGATCCTACATATATTTAAAACACGTTTGTAATCCGAAAAGTAAAGTGAGAGGTGTTCGACAAGACATGAAACAGGGTCGAATGTTTCATATATCTCATGTTGAAAGTATGGGTGTTATTTAAATCCTTTGAGGATAGGAATACATACATACATAACTTCACGCCTGTCTTCCTTTGGGGTAGGCAGATGGAGAACGCCAATTGGTACGATCCAGACATACCTCTTTCGCTTCCTCCACGCTCATTAATCTTTTCATACATGATCGCCGGTTATTTTGAGGATCATTATCATCACATTCCTTGAACACTTGAGATGTGACATCCGACTGTCACTCTAAAATATTGTCCCAATTTTGTATTATAATCATTTATGGTTTCTTAGTGTAACTACTTAAAAGATAATAATCACAATCATATCATATCATAATCATAATCACAAAGATAGTATACAAAACTTTAATAACTCTTCACATGACATCACAATTTGAAGCTATTTTAATAGGGGATCTTATATATATTTTTTTAATTATGTAGAGAATAGACTCATCATCACAAGCCCATAATGACTCTGGAAGGGACATCTGTCCGTCTCAAATAACAAAATATTCAGAAGCCTATCTATACAGTAAAAGCTCTTTATTCGCTGGGTATATTTTCCTTGAATTTGTCGCGAACACAGAAACTGTGAATACAGAATGGTAATTTATATGGTATTATAGGGAATACGTTCCTAGGTTACAAAATAAAAAAGCACATATTTAAAAAAAAACAATTTAATTGAAGTTTTTGAATATAATTTCCAAGCTTAGGCAAAATGGTTTAAAGATTTTTGTAATTTTCTCTTGCTTGGCATTTTTAAAAAGCTTCTTCAATTCAGACTAATACGCAGCAAACAAAAAAAAACAGAAGATAAGAAGAGAACGGTCATACATTTTCAGTACCGCTTTTATTAGCGCGGAGCAGGAATGTGTCAAAACCTTAATGTGGATTTGAATGCTAAGATGACTGGTCATTTAAATGTTATTATCAGATACATAGCATTTGGGAATAAAAAGTTGGAATATGAATCTAACCGCAGAATCACACTAATATATTGACATATAAACGAATTCTATCCAATCGCGACTCATCGTCATTGTGAAAATACTTTTCTGTCCGTCCTTTGACAGATAAAGCTTATGTGACTGATTGATAGTATCTAAAACTTCGTTAACAAATAACGCTATTTTTTTCCCCGACATAAGAAAAATGGCTTTGTTTCCGTAATAATTAGATTTTGTTATATTTTGAGGTGTTATCCAACTACTAACACAAAACTTGAGTTACGAAAATAAGTGCCTAAGATAAACGCATTTACTAGATCTGACGAAGTTTTGATACGTTTACATTTTTTTAATATAATGCGGTAACCAGTTCGCTATCGCCTTTGCGTTTTAAATAATGAGACTTCGTTCCATAGACGGATCAATGTTCAAAAAGAAAGCTCATTTGACATTCTGAAACATTCTTAAATGTGACGTTTCCAGTGCTTGTTAAAGGCTCTTCTTCATTTACTCTAAGTCTGTTTCAGTCAAATCTTCATAATTGCTGAATGTCACTCGATTCTATCTGTTCGAACCCATCTCGTCCTATACCATTCGCGATTTAGACTATGTTTCCAGTCAAAGTTGCACAGATTTTTCGTCATTTTTCGCAGTCAGAGCAGGCCACAGTTTTTTCCAGCCTGACTTCAATATTTGTGACTTCAGTCCTTCCATTGATTCTTTTATGTTTACGATGCATCTTGCTATGTCGAATTTCTTCAAGCATTCCATAACACTCATATCAGGATTACATTCCATATTATGATTTTACGCAATATAATTTTTAAAGTTCGCAGCTTAAAAAATGGATTATTCCTTGGTCCACAGATTGCAAAAAGCAAAGACTTCATGTTGGGAGGTAAAAATGTTGCATTTATATTAAGATATTAGAGCATCTTCGTAAGGTTGCTTGTTTGACAGTATTTTATCGGCTACATTCTGATGAGTGTGCGAGTGCTCTTTTTGACTAAATTGAATCCACTCCTTTTTACCACCGGACTACCAGACGCAGAGAGAACCTCCATCCCTATGTAGTGGATTTACTAAGAAGTCGAACAAAACGCTTCGATAGTTCCTTTTTGGTACGGATCGCCAAGATATGGAACGATCTGCCTGCGTCTGTTTTTATTGACAACTACAGTGCTGGTACATACTTTAAGTGTCGAGTGAACAGGTTTCTCGAGGATGGACGTGTATCACCATAGTCTTAATGCGCACTTTTCATCAGCAGCAGGTGGCATGGAAGACAAACGTCCTATCCTTATTATATATTTTTTTAATATATGCATCGTTTCAAGTTCTGGTGCATGGTCCAAAACTAAAAGTGCTTGAAAGTCTAAATCCTGCTATTTAAAATAAGTTTTAACTTCAGAAACAAAATAATTCCTGAACCACAAAAAATAGCGCTACAAGCACTACTCGCGCTTTCTTATTAGCATGCCAAAACACTGGCAGGATTAAACGACCTCCAAAGCATAAGCTCCAAGCTTTATGACACAATCTCATCCATTAGAACACAGCAGCATTGTAACTCTATCCTTTGCTGCCTTAAATCCAGGAGTAGACGTTTTACGCTTTTAGAAAATAATGTTTTGTTTGGCATTCTCTTCCAAGACGAGCAGTTTCGTCTGCATTAAGTACTTGCTCAGTTTTGTATCCTTCATCAGCTACTAGGTTTGCAAATTCTTCTGGATATCATTCTGCTGCAGTGGTATCTGCAGATTTGATTATTTATTAGGCATAACAATAGAATACAAACAATTCCTTATTACATACATACATACATACATAAATTCACGCCTGTATCCCTGATGGGGTAGGCAGAACACCAGAGGCTTTAAAAACCATCTGATGTCACGTTTGACAAATTTGGAGGTATTATTATGATGGAGAGAGACTATAGGAGGTCAGACTGTCGCCCGCAAAATCGCCAATAAATCCTCCATTCCTTAACTGACTTTTACAGTTTGCCCGGGAAGAGAAGCAGCTGGCACATTCTATGTTTTTCTTTCGCTCCCAGTCCAGCATGGAAGCATTTCCTTATTCTCATTAAATTTTACATTGCATATTTACATTGTATATAAATTTTAACTACATAAGATGCTGCTTCTCTAGCAGTTTTACCGTTATGCAATGATTGTGATACCTTAAATTTATTGAACCAACATTGTGATTCCTGAAATCCTCCATCTGTACATTCACCACTACAACTACTATCAGCTTTGCCTTATCCCGGATAATGGGATAACTTTGGTTCAACAATACTGACATAACCTCAAACTTATTATCTTTGTCACACGATTTTTTGGACAAATTCTTATTTCATAGGATACTTCAGAAGTGGTCCCATATAAATTTCATCGAAATCAGTAGAGTACTCCTGGATTTTTTTTAAATATTAATGAATCGGAGCAACCTTATACTTCAGCCAAAGTTTTGAAGACGAAACAATTAAACACGCAAAGCGGCTTTAACTATAGAACGGAACAGCAACATTTAAAAACATACTTTATTCATTGAGTAATACGGTTGCTATCATTCCGTTTGAAAAATACCAATCGCGGCGAAGGCGGCTTGTATCAAAGTCCTCGGCGACATCGTTCATCAACATACTTTAGGCTTAGTTGTAATAAGATCTATTTTACTTTTTTATTAGTTCATTTGACGGCATTAATGGATATCTATTGAGTCTATTATTATGTAGGTATGCACTTATTAGATCCACAAATAAATACGTTTTTAGCCGCGAATATAGGAGCTGGGTCACATTTTTTAAATCCGCAAATAGTGAAAACGCGAATGAAGGAAGCGCGAATAAAGAGCTTCTATGTTGATCACTCCAGAATCATTGGACTGTCCCAACTTTGGGACTCTACCGTATTTTAATTTAAAGTTAATTACTGTCCCACAATCTTTAATGTGACTTGTATAAGAAACATAATCTTTATCATAATCTTTTATCACTCCAGAAGACACCTTGTTGTCTTAAACAATAATAATCATCACATTTTTTTATTAATTTTACTAGCGATTTGGGGGCTATCCCCACTATGGGAAGTCATATTATAATTAATAATAAATCAGGGTCACATAAATTTAATGTAACTACTTTGGTTGCCTGGTAAGGTCGCCTATTCGTACAGTGTGTGTGTGTTTTTTTATAGTTCTTATTTTGCTTTTGTATATATTGTGCACAATGAAGGAATAATAAATAATAATCATAATCACAATCACTTTTAACAATCACAATCTTTTAGTCATTTAAAAAGGACCTTATAATTTTAAGCTTTATTAACTTCAATGTGACTGTGTAAAGTATAATCATAATACTATCTTGTATTCTAGGACACTATAATTATTTATATTAATTTATCAAGCTGTAATTTACCATAATGTTATAATCTGTTTTAAGGGCCAACGCTGAGTGATCACGTCTCGTTTCCACAAGTGTAGACACGCGACGCAGCGGTGCGAGCACAAAACTTTATCGATCCGTATGTTTACGAATGTTCGTATACTATGGAGTCGGTTACAAGTTTTTAGCAACAATGTAATTTTTTATTTAACAGTTATTTAAGAGTAAAACATGTTTACAAACAGTCAAAATTAACAAGGCACACATTTATTTAAGCTGGCCTTGCGGCAATGGATAGATTTCAGTTATTGCTAACAAACCGTCTCCATACTATACGAACATTAGTAACAATACGAGTCAATAAAGTTCTGTGCTCGCTCTGCAGCATCGCTAGTCGCTAGTACATTTCATATGCTGGGTCGTGCAGTCGTGTCATTTAAACACTTAATCTCTTATTATTTAATGATTAAGTGTTCAAATGAGACGAGTGATTAAAAATGAAATAAAGACATCCGGTGGGTCTGTGGAGCGATATAAGGCGTATACTGAGTATGTACTTATTTTTTCACTAGAACTCGATATGCATAAATAAAGTGCTTTTTCGCGGCACTCACAGCTATGTACCTACAATCCGGGCGCCGTCGCAAAAGTAGTATGTGCGCTGGTGTAACTATGCGTTGCGTGATGAATTCTTTGATTTTCGGTTATGTTTACTCAGTAAATATTTTTTTTTTCTTCTTCATTGATGATCTCAAACTATCACGTCTTCGTACGCGCGTGCTTACACGCGTGACACAGCTTTGGCCCTAAATGTCTGTACTGAAGTGTATATAGCAAAAATGTATATGATCTATTATAGAATTAATTTATTAAATCGAAAATTAGCGTCAATAACACAATAAGAATAATTTATTCACCTAATTAATTATAAGGTTTTTCTCAACACAAAAATTTTGATAATTAAGAACCTAAATTATATTCCAGTCTAAATTATATTAGCACTAGAGAGAACTGTTTTATACAGAAAGTAGAATAAGTCAAACAAAACTTATGTTTATCCAACGTGTAATAAAAACTGAATTACATTAACAAACCCATGTATTAAATATATCATTCTTGTGTTGTAAATTTGTAAAATAAAAGGTAGTATGCGATTCAAATGAGAATAGGAATAAGAATGACCTCTATTTGACATATGTCACTCAAAAATTACGGTCTGCAAAAAAAAATATTTTTCATGTAAAATTACTATTTTATTTTGTTCATCAGAGTATCATATCTAATAGAAAACTATATCTATACAAATAAATAAAATTGAACTGTCTGTTTGTAATATTGAAACAACCATTTTTTACTACCTGCATATGAATATGTATACGGTACATACACCAAAGTAGCATTTTTACAATTTTTGTCGTCTGTTTGTTCCGGCTAATCTCTGAAATGGCTGGACCGATTTTGACTTGGGTTTTATTGGCTGGTAGCTGCTATTCTATTTTAGAAAAAAAACTAATAGGAGCGAAGTAACAGATTAAAATGTTGCAAAAACGGGGAATATTAAATTTTGAAAGCTTCCATTGCATGCGCTGTGTAAACGGTTTAAGTGCAAAATGCAAAAATTATGTATTACAGAATTGTTTCTCATTTTTAGTTCTAAATAAAATACACACATAACTTCACGCCTGTCTCCCTTTGAGGTAGGCAGAGACAAGGGAATACCAATTGCTGCGATCCAGACATATCTGTTGCGCTTTCTCCACGTTTATCAATCTTTTCATACACGATCGCCGGTTACGGGTACTTTTGACTAGGCCCTTTTTAAAATGTCGCGTTCGCTTAGGCCTGCCTACTTTTAAGGTTTACTCATAATAACCTTTTTTATGTTTATAAAATGCTTTCGAAATTAATGTAACATTTTCAGGGTATTCTGGCAGAACCGGATAAGTGCAGAATTCATGAAAATGAGAAATTTGCAATTTAAGTTTTGAGAGATAATTGTTTGTCTGTGGAGCCTAGTAACCACAAGTAATCAATACTCATTGTGGGATATGTTATTAAGGAAGTTTCCAGTGAAATATTTGTTTAATGATTGTAAATTAAAGTGAAGAAAGACGGAAAGAAGTGCGTCGCGGTCGTGCACTTATTTGTTTTTACCTGAAATTCGTAAATTGCTGTTATTGGCATATTATTTTAATAATAACGCAAAGTATTTATACTTCTTATACTACTTTATGATCACTATACGAAACTCAATAAGGTTATATAAAAAAAGTTGAAATAATATTATCATTAAGACTTTAAAATGTTTAAAGTTGTTTGTTTTTAACTGTGTTTATTTTGGGAGTAGTTTATTTGAAAAACTAATAAGTGAATTATTTAAAAAAAACACTAGATTTAATCAGTTCAAACAGCTTTTTCAGTGGTAACAAACAGTTGTTATAAAATAAAAAAGAACTCTCATAATCACGGATCATCGTCATGTGCGTCATCCTCTTGAACATCTTCAGGAACATCCTTCGTTGTCTTCAAACTTTTATACCAAGGCGCCAATTCCTCTCTCAAACAGCTTTTTCAGTGGTAATAAACAGTTGTAATAAAATAAAAAAGAACTCTCATAATCACGGATCATCGTCATCACAATAATATGCGTCATTCTCTTGAACATCTTCAGGAACATCCTTCGTTGTCTTCAAACTTTTATACCAAGGCGCCAATTCCTCTGTTATTCAACAAATCTTTTTTATTTCGCCTCGTTATGACTCCTCACAAATAGTTTTTAACTGAACTGGGAAATCATCACATTCCTTTCTTTTTGTTCGAGAAGCTCTTGTAGTTTTTCCTTCTCTGCCTGTAACGTCAATGTATTTGGAATTCTCACTAATATCGTAGTTAAAAAAAAAACATTTTCTCGCCCTTTACGAATCTCATTCGTTTAATTTTAAGCAAAAAAAGAAATTAAGGATGATGAAGGAATAAGCCAACTTTATTTTCTTCATCATCCTTATCTTTGTTATAAATTATTGTAGAAGCTAAATCTTTCAAATCATAAAATTCATGACACTTAAACTCTTTGGTTTTATATGGCTCTTTGACTATCTTTTTCATAATAATGTGCACTTTTCTGCGCGTTGCGCGTTGGCAAATTCCAATACAATCTTCCATGGAATATACCGAAGATTCCTTCTTTTGTGATTCAATAGCACTACGCATTGAATCTGCCCCCATGTATGTATGTCCAGATTTCAAAAACTTTTGCTCTTTTATCTGAAGATTTGGAATATTGTGACATACATACATAACTTCACGCCTGTATCCCGTATGGGGTAGGCAGAACACCAGAGGTAATAAAACCATCTGATGTCACGTTTGACAAATTTGGAGGCATTATAATAGTGGAGAGAGACTATTGCAGTGACAGGGGGTCAGCCTATCGCCAACAAAAAAGCCTCCCATAACACCTCGGCAAATTGATTCCTATTTTGGCCTGAACAAGTATCAGAAAAAATACTGACTTTGGTTACATTTGATGGAACACATTTAGACAAGTAGTGCAATAAAATAGTTGCGATTTCACAACTACCCTTTTTGCCATTTAGTTTAGACCAAACAATATACATTATTAGGCAGACCTGCTTCATAAATAGTGATGTTGAATACGCATAATTTCCGAGAATAATAGAGAAAGTTCGCTTTGCTGTGAGGGATTAGAAGTACGGCCTGTAAATCAAATGATACTGAAATAAAATTAGGATCTTTGTTAGCTCTCTCTTTAAAATTTTCCTTTTCTGCATTACACTTATTTTGCCTCTGGATGTGCTCTGTAAATATTTTTTCCAATAAAACCTTTTTATCTTCGTCAGCATTTTCATAGTTTGTGCAAATGCAACATCGATGCTTTTTTGGCAAAACTCATATTGTATTCCTTAGAAAATATTCTGCGGTAGGTGAGTTCATTAGCTGCTTCTTGTTTCTTTTTCTTGACATAAGTCTTTGTAGAGATAAACTACGATAACATGGCGCGCTCCTACACATTTATAGGCGCTTGAATGTATTTGTGAAAGTACCTACAAGCCTCACAACGCATGTGTGCGTGCTTGGACGAACATCAAACACAAACTATTGCCCGGATTTGTTTGTCGACTAGTGAAATAATAGTATGGGCTAACACAGAGTAGTCCCAACTTTAACTGCGGGTTGATATAAATAGCGAATAATAGGGGGATATAATAAGAATTTTTATTTCTTCTATGCTGGACTGGGAGCGAAAGAAAAACATAGAATGTGCCAGCTGCTTCTCTTCCCGGGCATACTGTAAAAGTCAGGGGGCGAGATTATTCAACGCTGCATTTAAGCAGGTGCCAAATTTATCAAATGCGGAATCTGGCTTTCGAGCCACAGGCATATTTCCGTTTGCAGATGAGATATTTGACGATGATGATTTTGCACCTACCTCAGTGACAGATCTCTTTTCCACGATCGAAGAACCAACTGAGACGTTACAACGTTCTTTGAGCCCTCCCCGACCAGATAACCCTATAGAATACATGATCGAAGAAGCACGTGTGACGGATGAACATAATTCGAATCCTTCCCCGCCCGATGCGCCCAATGACATTCGTAAGCTCATTTATTTTAGTATGACGTCGACCAGCATTGTCTATGTAAAGTGACACGTGCGTCCTGTTGCGCGGTTTGTAAATTATGAAAAGTTTATAAATTATAAATCTTTCTCGTCCTCTTGAACACGTCTGCAGGTATTGTTCCAAATCGTAACATCGATCATGGCCAGTCGCTCATTTACTGATTTCTCAACCATTCCCGCATGACTGTTTTGTTGCTGCTAGAGGTGGGAACTTTTTCATTAAATATGTTGTGATAAGACGCGTTATCCATAACGACTACGGACTTTTCGGGTATGTTCGGTAGCAATTGCGTTTTGAACAAACTCGTATAATTGGACGTAGTTAAGCAGAAAGGATTCATTCCACATTAAACTAGTTTTGAGATATTTGACTTCAAAATTTACATCATGTTTCTTTATGAACGCGGGACAGTACACCTGCTGCCTTAATGGCAATCGAAGAGTATTTTCTTGTAGTTTAATACATGAATTTTAAAATTAGATTGACTTCAATATTTTAAAAGATATTAAAGAAAACGTGGGGTTGGATCCTTTCTCATAAATGAGACTTTCAATAGGGTATATCTGACTCAGTATTTTTTATTTTAATAGTTAACGTGTCACATCTGGTACAAGTATCCTTTTTTAGTGGTTTACATCGTAAATTGAAGTGTTTATAGAAAATTCGTTTTAATGTAGCAAATGAGACAGGAATCTTTGTTTCGCCATAAATAATTTTGAATTTGTCCAAATATAAGTCGTAAAGTGTTTGTATAGTTAGGTATATCGTCAGCTTAGATCGTAAACTTCCTATCTCCATCCAATCTAGATTTTCAGGAGACAAAAAAATAAGTTTTACTCCTATAAATTGTTTAGAAGCATATTGATTTATATCTCTATATTAGGTAAAAATATTATTCTGAATCTAAAAAACTTATAAATACGTTGTTTTTTTAATGTCTTCACATAAAAAATGGACTTAGGTATTTTGTGCTTAGTGTCGTTCACAGCTTTAGATGGACTTAAGCACTTACATGGGATATACGAAGTTTTCGAATTAAGTTAATCCTTAATTCTTATTCCAAAAAGTGGACTTAAGACAAACTACTATCACTATTAAGATACTTACTATAAACAGGGTTGATTTGTAGTAGATTTGTTGTAAAAACTTATCTCCCTTATATAAGACCAAATTAATTAAATTGACATCTCGGCCAAGATGTGAAATTAAAATGCTTGTCAGAGTTAGTAATGTTTTATTAAAAGTTTATACTTAAGATTATGAATTACGTAACAATTATAAAAAGTATTTATTATGAGATCAAAATATGAGGTAACTTTAAGGAACAAAATAGGTAAATCTCTAAATCAACTAGTGCTCATTTTTATATCATAACATTTCTATAAACTAGGAATATAGCTTGGTAATGTGAATTATTCTTCAATTCTTAATACTATAAAGAAATAACGTTGTTCTTAGGTATATAATTTTTAAATAATGTAGGTAACTTATAAGAATAATAGCACTCTGCAAGTATTCATAGCACTTTATAAGGCACTAAGCTATTACTATAATTAGACTTTTATCATAAAAAAAAACATCTCCCTTGTCTTTAACTAAACAGTCTTTTAAGAAAATTTTCAAAAATAAATTTTAATCTATCAGTCTTCATAGGGAAGAGCATCGTAAAAAGCATGGAAGTTAGATTCCATAGTCAGCTTTAATTCTTGAAGATGAAGAAACTTAGATTTCTTTATTTTGAGCCTTTGCGTATAAAGGAGTGGTAAATCATCTATGCTGCGGGGTTGAAACTTAGGGATACGGCGTAGTAGGGGAAATTCTGGAGTATCATCAGTAAATCCTAATCTGTTATATATTTTTCCTTCAGGAGAATAGCGGAGTTGTCGTATATCAGTCACAACTGGGTCTCCGGTTCTCGAGCCAGGCCGTATCGACTTAAAATTTAGAACAGGTTCAAAATTTCTGAAGAAATTGTGTTCTAAATATTCCACATAATATGGTTTCTTTATGCAGGATGATTTGGCAATCTGTACGTAATCTGCTGGAACGTTGATTTTTTTCTTTCTCACCTGCCTTTCAATCACAGAGTGCATACAGTCTGCTTCCATCTGCGTATGTCCTTTCTCGAGTATCTTCTGCACAATCGTGATACCGCGTAACATAGCGAAATGCAAAAGTGCATTAGACAACGTAACATTCCTATTCTGATAGGTACAGCCGTCACTAAATAGAACTATTTCGGTTCCCTCTTGAATATTATTTTTCTGAATAAAAATCTCCAGCATTCTTACAATGACCGAAGCAAATTCATTAGACGTTAGCCCTCCTTCAGCCTCGTTCCATATAAAACAATAGCCTTGATTTCTTTTGACATCGTAACCGGTAAAATTATGGACAGCTAACTTTGTTTTGAAATACAGTGAAGACACATTTGATTTAGGACATACTTGTACTGCCTGTAAGTCCATAGTCAAAACTTCCTTTTCACTATTCTTGTCATTCTCTTTTTCTCTCCTAGCTGATTCTTTTTTCTGAATATGAAACCTATATTCTTCTTCGCCAACGTTTTTTGTCTTGTATTTTTCACAGATATCACAAGCATCTTTTTTGGGCTGAAAAAGGCTTAGATTCATATCTTCAAAAACCTCATTAAAGGTAGCAACGCTAACAGGATGATAACCTTTTTCCTTGCAAAAGTCATTGTTGTAAAACCTCATAAGCTGTATTTTTGACTCCCATAAGGTTTCAAGGTACATCTTTGAAGAATTCTTTCGGCAATAATGACTTTCCAACTTTGGCAATAGATCCAAGAAGTACTTGACCTCGTCTTTCTTTGTTACTTTTTTGTTTACCATTTCTTGGGCTATTGCTTCATTTTCAACTTCATTCTTTTTTCTTGCCCAGTTTTTGAGAGCCCATTCCCCAACAGACAGCGTGTTCAAGAACATCTTTTTACATACTCTAATTTTAACAGTGTTCTTTTCCAAATACAATTCTAAGGAATGGTTTCTTTTAGAAATGTCTTGCTCTCCTCTTTTCCTCGCCGTAGCTTTTATAACGACTAATGTTTTCAGATAGATCTTCTTTTCTTTCCAAGATAACTGCCAAAAATAATTAAAAATTTTCTGTCTGTCTTCTTCATTGAATTTAGAACATCCAAGTTTCGTAGGCTTGCTGCTAAGTTTGCAGTCGCATCTCGGTTTAATTTCTTTTTTGTTTTTTGTAATATTATATCTCCAAACCTCTCCATCTCTCTTTCTGCTTTCATACTCCTTCCCTTCTTCTCTTAGTTTCATATTTCTATTCTTTTTCCATGTTTCTTTAATCGCTTTTCTATTTCTATTTCGTTTTTGAAAATCCTTATCGAGGCCATCATCAGAATCATCATGCGGATAGTTAGACGAAGAAATGAGTATACTTTGAGACTCTGAGGATATTTCGTGCTCTTCAATATATTTTTTTTCTGCAATTTTGTTTACCAAGTCTGGTTCCACTTCAGTAGTACTGCTTTCTATGGTATCAAGGTTTTGATAGGTATTAGGAAAACTCGTAGTTTTTGAATAAAAAGGATGAGTCAAGTTAACAGGGTTTTGATGTATTTGAGCATCAACAATCACTTGCTCAAAACTTAGCTCGTCCAAAAAAATTTCAGTGTTTTCCGCCTTTTCTGTGTGATTATTTTCGATAGTTTCTGAATGACTTAGCAGCATGCCCTTGTGTCCAGTTATTAAAATGTCTTTAGGTTTACCTTCAATGAAAGTTGATGTAATAGCTTGTGTATTTTCAGTATCATATGGCATTACAGATTCTAAAGATAAACTACCATTAAGGTTAACTATATAAGTCTCTTCGGAGATGTTTACTTTGGTTAAATCAGTTTTGTTTAAATTTGCAAAAATTTTTGAAATTCGGCCCTTTGATATATTCGTCTTGTATATAAAGTCTTAATGACTCAGTAATTAATTAATTAATCAGTTCAGGTACTTAAAATATAACAACGGAGGTAGGTAATAATCTGAAACAAAAATAAAAATATAAATTCATACAGGCGCGGCGGAGTAAAATGCTTAACTCCTATAAAGAAACAGGTACACTTATTGTTCGCAAACTGCTCAAGTCCAATATGAACATGATGAGGTCTTATAACATTGTTTTTTAAACTTATAATTTGTCGCAGAATAACTGAGGGTAGTAAAAAAAGTAAACAATAGACAACACTTACCTGAGACTTCGAAAACACAAAAAACACGGTGTTTTATTCACAAATAGATTTTAAAAATTGACCTGCGTTCTCTTTCACTTTGCGTGAAGTACTGAAGCGGGGGGAGTTACGAAGTTTGGCCGTTACAAAATGGCGGCATGGAGTTACGCAATTTACGTTTTGTTGTTTTGGCGCTTAACGTATTTTTTTAAGGATATACAACTTTAACGAACAGATGCGTTCGGAAATTCCAAATCCATTGATATCAAAATGTTTATTAAGCCAAAAAGTGGAGTTACGAAGTATACGATCTAAGTCGACGATATCTGATTTTAAATACATGAGAGTAGCACTTTCTTCACGCCTATAATATGATTCGTATTTAGGTAAGGATCCTATTATATCTTTGACGAAATCAATTCCTTCTTGAAGTGTCTTATTCCAGCCACCTTGTGCTAACCCTCTTTTATCTTTGATTGTGTCACCATTCCTATTTTTTTTAGACTTAGAGTCATTCGGGTCAAGAGCACGCACTTAACCTTTCTCCACCACACCGATACAAAAATAATAGATTTTTAGGAATATGGTATTGACATTTAGATAACTTACTTATTGCTTTAGTTAATACATATATTTTTAAACTGGCCCTGTATATAGTTTTCTTAGAATCAGTTAATGATGAACATCTGGCAGAATGCGTACTCTTGATTCGTAATGCGGGAAACGGTACGCAGCCTGGCGGGTAAAAGTTCGCATATGGGTTAAGCAAACGCAAAGAATAATTGTAGGAAGTAATGTAAAAACAATTAATTCAAGATTGTAATGAAGGGGTTTCCGATGTCGTCGCACAATGGAGTTACGATAAAATGATAACGTCTCTTTTGAGTAATCAAATATATATTCAGGGTGAATCCTTACAAGGTGCACATATCAAAACGAGGAAAACCAGACCAAATTCCTGTATATTGACAATCTGTGGTTCTTGTTGGTGACTGTACAAGAGATTTTATGCGACTTTGACGTTACTTGAAAGAAATACAATTCTAATGACAATCTGTCTGACTCTAATTGTTTAACAATAATGAATCTCTTACAATCAATACTAAGATCTAGGACCGGAAATCCGTTCACTAGTTACAATGCAATTATAATCCTATTGATAGATTGATTACTATAGTGCCGGGAACCGTCAACTAATAGAAATCAAGGGCAAGGAAGAGCTTAAATATGAAAGAAGTTGTCAGGACCCCTATCTTATATAAAGAAAAGTGTATGCGCGATTTAACCTACTAACAGCGCCATCTAGTATATTGCATAGATAACATTACATGTATGGCTTAAAATACTAGTAGCGCTGTCTCGGAGTTTACTGTAAAACATCTTCATTACAAATTCTCCCCCTCTGTCCCTGGTGAACGACCCGGTGCCTGGGACAGTAACGTGTTGCTTCACATTACATGTTTTGGTGCGGTTTTCTTGGGACGTCCTCTTTTTCTGATAGGCTGTATTGGTGCGGGGACACAGTCAGTACTACCCACATATGGACTCAGAGCTGATGTATGGAAAGTACCTATTGGAGTATCAGGTTGGTCAAAGTTTGCCAGAACGTACGAGGAGGCGCCTTCTCTAGACTTGATCAGGTAAGGCCCATCTCTACGTGGGGCAAATTTGGCACTTATCCCATGAGCACCTTTGCTTACCGCGTGAACATTTACAAGCACCATCATACCAGGTTCATAACCGGGGTCAGGTCTACGTTTCTTATCAGCTTGTATCTTTCTTTCTTCCTCCTTCATTTCTCTAACTTCTTTGGCCCTTTTCCAGGTCTCTGCTACGAGAATAAGCTTTGGGGTTATTTCAGGTATAAAATTCTCAGAGAGGACGATCTGTTTCAGATCATGCTCGTTGTCATCTGGGGTTCGGAGTTCGCGCGCGAAAGTAAGATAAGCAGGTGAGTATCCTGTGGTCACATTAGGAACCGTATTGATAGCAAAGCGTATGCAAGATAATTTGTCAGCCCAGTTGCGATGGTCATCATGAACTAGAATTCCTAGTTGAGTTTTCAACTCCCTATTTTTGCGTTCAACCGGATTTGCCGCTGGATGATAAACTGGAGTGAAGGTATGTTTTATTCCTAGACATTGAGTTAACTTTTGCATCACTGCACTGACGAATTGCGGTCCATTGTCACTGTGTAACCTTCTTGGTATTCCGTACCGAAGGAAAACCTCATTCATGAGCATGGTGGCACAGCTCTCTGCATCCGCCGTCTCTAAGGCGAACAATTCTACCCAACCAGTGGCAATATCCTCGAGTATCAATATCCAATTTTTGTTAGACGGTGTTGTAGGTAAAGGCCCAAATAAATCAAACGATAGTACTTCAAACCTTTGGTTGAGGACTGTGGTTTGGAGGAGTCCAGCAGGTTTTAAGTTAGTCGGTTTGTACCGCTGGCATAGAATACAATTCTTTACATATGCTTCCACAAACTTTCGCATACCCTTCCAGTAATATCGACGTGCAATCCGTTGGTGAGTTTTGTCAACACCATAATGGCCTGAAATTGCCTCATCGTGATAGGTGGATAGTACATTCCTCCATTCTTGTTGGGGTACCAATAGTTGAGCATTTTCTCCATCTCCTTCCGGATCATATTTATATAAAACCCCGTTATTCATTATATAGCCCTTTCCACTCCAATACACAGCATCTTCTCCCTTTTCAGCTTCTAACGCTCTAACGATTCTCGCAATGTAGTCATCCTTAAGCTGCTCTTCGCGAATTTCAGATGAGCTGCGAGCTGGCATGTCTACAACAACACTACATAATCCGCAGTCAGTCTCGTTTTCATTTACACAATGTGGTCGGGAGAGAGTATCAGCTACAATATTTGTTCTACCTGGTATGTATTTGATAGTGACATCGTAAGCTTGTATTATTAATGCCCATCGCGCTAATCGCCCTGTTGGAGTCTTAAGTGAAAGTAGCCATCTAAGCGCTTGATGATCAGTCAAAACAGTTACAGGTACCCCTTCAATGTATCCTCTGAATTTTGTTAGGGCCCAAACTACTGCCAGAGCTTCTCTCTCCGTAGTGCTGTAGTTTCTTTCTGCTGAGGTTAATAATCGACTGGCGTATTCGATCGGGTGTTCATCTGATCCCTCCCCCTGTACTAAAACTGCCCCAATGGCGTAATTACTAGCGTCTGTCTTTAGAATGTACGGCTTCGTTTCGTCGGCTTGACTCAATACTGGTGTCGTTGTGAGCATCACTTTTAAGTCGTTGAAGGCTTGGTTTTGTTCATCTTCCCAAACCCATTGAGCTTTTTTTTTGGTAAGCCTAGTAAGTGGCTCAGCTATTTTTGCGAAATTCGGTATGAACCGGCGATACCACGAACAAGTTTGAACAAACGACAACAAGTGTTTAAGGTTTCTTGGTGGGGGGAGTTCTTTAATGGCAGCAATCTTATCTGGGTCTACTTCAAGGCCGTTAGGAGTGATAAAGTGCCCAAGATATTTAACCATCTGACAGCAAAAGTGACTTTTACCGAGATTGACTGTAAGATTATTTTCTTTAAGTACTCGTAGTACCTTATCCAGGTCTTGAATATGATTCTCAAAAGCCGTTGACAGAATAATCAAGTCATCTAGGTACGCCAGCATCTTAACCTCACCGACCAGTACCTTTACCCGATCTATAAGACGTTGGAAGGTGGCTGGAGCATTTCGCAACCCAAAAGGCATTCGCTTAAACCTATATATTCCAAATGGGCTTATAAAGCTCGTTTTATCGGCGTCTTCTTCTCTCATCTTGACCTGCCAGTAGCCAGCACGAAGATCAAGAGTAGTCATGAACGGTGTTGGTTTTGCTTCCTGCAATAGATCATCAATCCTTGGCATCGGATAGGCATCAGGTACAGTAATAGCGTTCAGTTTCCTATAGTCTATGCATACTCTGACGGTACCATCTTTTTTGGGGACCATGACAACAGGAGCTGACCATGCGGAAGATGCCTGCTCAATTATTCCTTCCTTAAGCATTTTTTTGATCTCTGTTTTCAGAATTTCTCGTCGTCCAGGAGACAACTTGTATGGAGGAACTGCTATCGGGCAATGGTCACCAGTATCAATTGCATGTTCTGCCAACAGTGTTGCCTTTGGGCTGGGTAAGAAGACAGCTTCGTGATTGTTTAGAACTTCTAAAAGTAGCTTTCTTTTGGTTTCATCGTCAGGTCCTATGTCGACCTCCTGAAAGTTTATAGAGTTTATGCCGATATCATCACCAGTGTAACCTGGGAAGAGAGATTTGGAGTATGGCGACAAAGCGACGGTTGCATTTTCTACGGACCGGATTGCATCCTCATACATGTATTCTAGCGGATCAGGTTGGTACATATCGAAGACCTGTTTTGGTCGTTTCAGCTGAACATTACTTTCAGCCTCCAGCGCTTCAAGCGGCGCGCGACACAAATATTCTTTTTTATTTACAGGGCCGGTAGATCCTTTGGGCTCTATCAGAGCGATTGATATATTATCTACCTCCTCTAGTTGCAGATCGTACAAGCGCTGTGGGCGATCCAGGAAATGCCATGCTTGCTGCGGCATATTTATTATCATCCCGGAATCCTCTAGGAATCCAACGCCAAGCAATGTTTTCGTTTCTTTTGCTTCCGGGAGCACAATGAAAGTTGTTGGTATCACGCGATCGCATATGTTCACCGGCACTGTAGTAGACAGAATGTTCTCCCTTCGTTTTATCCCATCCGCCAACGTCACGGTCACCGTTTGATTGGCGAACTGTATCCCTTTCTTTTTAAGGTGACAGAATAATTGGTAGGATGCGACGCTGGACTTAGCACACGTGTCGACATACGCAGTTCCAGTGATGTCAAAAATGCCAATAGCCACCATTGGACGACGTCTTGCATCAGTTTTGACGTTTAATGCGCAAAACTCTACATTTTCTGATTTGATAGGCCTCTTTGTGATGCATGTCGGGCATTTACTGCGTACTACTCCAGGTGCTCCACATCCATAACAGCAGAATACTGGTCTTGAGGGTGAAGGAACTTGTGTGGCAGTGGTTTGTAGATTTTCAGTCTTGTTCGCCATCTGCTTCTGCTTCTTGAAGCAATTTTCTACAGAGTGGCCGGGATGACGACAGTAGTCACAACGCTGTTTTTTGAGTTTTGCTGACTGAACTGATTCCTTTTCCTTCTGCAGCTGCTCCGTGCCTCTTGCAGCTGTTAACAGTTGGTCAAATGAAGAAAATACCTCGCGCGGTATACGTTCACGGATGCTGACGTGTAACTTTCCGTATATCATATCCAGCTGCTGCTGCTCAGTGTGGACAGGTGGCGGAAGTTGGGAAATTAATGCCCGTTTTTGCGCAACAAATACCTCTGTGAGCATGTCTTTTGATTGCGAGCTGCCAAAAATTTCGAGGTACAGCAGATGTGCTGGTTTCTTGGGAGCAAAAGCATGACGGAGTCGCGCCTCAAATTCTTTCCAGGTGCTAATACCATCTTTCACGCTTTGCCACCAGGTGCTTGCGGTATCTTTAAGAATAAGCGGCATGCTTAAAATTGCGTCCTGGTCTGAAATTTTATGTATGCTCTTGTAAATAGATGCAGCTGACAAAAATTCTTCGACTTTGGTGCTGTCTCTGGCCCCATTAAAACTAAACGCGTGATCGGAGAATGCGCCCGTCGAACCGCTCGCAGCTGCTGCTGATGTCGCCGCCTGAACCGCTGCCGAACTAATAGATGTGACTAGTTCGCGAAGCTGATCGGCCGTCATAGTCACGTTGTTAGTCATTTCGCTGTTTTCGCTTATTACTACTCTTCTAGGTCTTGTGCGTCGTACGGATCCCTTTGGAGTGCTGGGTGCGGAGTTCGAATTCGCCAGTTTGACAGCAGCCCTAAGTTGTGCGCCAGTTGTAATGAAGGGGTTTCCGATGTCGTCGCACAATGGAGTTACGATAAAATGATAACGTCTCTTTTGAGTAATCAAATATATATTCAGGGTGAATCCTTACAAGGTGCACATATCAAAACGAGGAAAACCAGACCAAATTCCTGTATATTGACAATCTGTGGTTCTTGTTGGTGACTGTACAAGAGATTTTATGCGACTTTGACGTTACTTGAAAGAAATACAATTCTAATGACAATCTGTCTGACTCTAATTGTTTAACAATAATGAATCTCTTACAATCAATACTAAGATCTAGGACCGGAAATCCGTTCACTAGTTACAATGCAATTATAATCCTATTGATAGATTGATTACTATAGTGCCGGGAACCGTCAACTAATAGAAATCAAGGGCAAGGAAGAGCTTAAATATGAAAGAAGTTGTCAGGACCCCTATCTTATATAAAGAAAAGTGTATGCGCGATTTAACCTACTAACAGCGCCATCTAGTATATTGCATAGATAACATTACATGTATGGCTTAAAATACTAGTAGCGCTGTCTCGGAGTTTACTGTAAAACATCTTCATTACAAGATGTTTTTTAATAAATCTATTAATTATCCAACTTGAAAAAAAAGATTTCTATATAGATTCTTTATAGATTTCTTTTTTTTCTCCGTTATTTTAGGTAAAGGGCTGAGATCAATTAACTTAACTTGAGTATTTGCTTGGTGGTAGGATCCCTTCTGGGTCCGCCTGGCTAGCGACCACCCTTTATATAAAGTCTGCCGCCAAATGTTACCGCTCCGGCGGTAATGTGTTCCGGCAATATTGTATAAAGAGCCAGTTCCTTCCTAAACCCGTGTGCTTTCATCTTCGACCTCATCGTCACTTACCATCAGGTGAGATTGAGGTCAAACGCGGGTTTAGTCACATATAAAAAAAAAAAAAAAAGTATCTGACTGAATGTTTTCTTTATTAAAGGACATGTCAGCCGCCACTGTTGACTCTTTCGTCGCTGAATTTTCAATCGTTTTTCTGTTTTCCTGGTCATCTGTATTTCCGGCTAAATCGTTAGTACCTAAAAGGGATGGGCTCATATTTCGGTCGTCTATGTCTGGTACTTCTTCAACTGTAGGTTCGTTTAAGTTCTCGTCATTGGGCTCATCTGGTGGGGAAGGATTCGAATTATGTTCATCCGTCTCACGTGCTTCTTCGATCATGTATTCTATAGGGTTATCTGGTCGGGGAGGGCTCAAAGAACGTTGTAACGTCTCAGTTCCTTCGACGATCGTGGAAAAGAGATCTGTCACTGAGGCAGGTGCAAAATTTTGCTTGGTGGTAGGATCCACCCTTCTGGGTCCGCCTGGCTAGCGACCACCCTTTATATAAAGTCTGCCGCCAAATGTTACCGCTCCGGCGGTAATGTGTTCCGGCAATATTGTATAAAGAGCCAGTTCCTTCCTAAACCCGTGTGCTTTCATCTTCGACCTCATCGTCACTTACCATCAGGTGAGATTGAGGTCAAACGCGGGTTTAGTCACTTATAAAAAAAAAAAAAAAAAATCATCATCGTCAAATATGTCATCTGCAAACGGAAATATGCCTGTGGCTCGAAAGCCAGATTCCGCATTTAATATATTTGCCACCTGCTTAAATGCAGCGTTGAATAATCTCGCCACCTGAAATTGCGTTATACCTCTGCCTGGGTGCAATGTTATCCATTTCTCGCATTCCATTGCGTATTTAGTTTTTAGTGGGCTATGAAGTGCAACGTCTAAATGTTGCAGTTTATGACTGCCGTGTGGTGGAAGTGTAACTATCACGATGTTGTTTGCACGAGCATAATTGGTGGCTTCGAAACTAATGTGAGTGGAATGGTAATCAAGTATAAGAATGACTGGTTCCTCTCGGGTAGGGTGGCTAAAATGTTTAAAATGTTGGAGCCAGTTGACAAATAACTCAGAATTTATGAACCCACTATCAGAAACCATTAATACACTTTGCAGAGGACAACCATCTAACAACTCAGAACGTGGTCTCTGCGCGGGTAAATGAATGCTGGAGGAATAAAGTGACCCATCACACTCATGCTCAGTACTGCCGTAACCGTAGTCCCTCGCTCGGCAGAAACTAATTTCGCCACTACTTTTTTGCCTCTCACACTCACCACCTTTGGCGTCTTTTTAGGGACGGTACTCATTCCCGTTTCATCCATATTATAGATTTTATTAGGAGAAAACTTGTATTTATCATAAACCTCTTTCAGATTTTTGTTGAATCTCTCCACTTGTCTACAACATGTTCATCTAGTTTCTTGCAGTGCTCAGCAAATTCTAGCTTTTGTGCCTCAGTAAATGTTGGCCTGTAGCGACCTAAAGATATTGGAACATTATTGTTTTTCAATCTTTTCCGCAAACCTCCTTCGCTAACTCCAACTTCTTCAGCGGCACGCCTTTGGCTCATCCCTCTAGCTATAAGTGCTTTAGCTTTAGTGATTTGCTCCACTGTCACTAATTTTCGGTCAGGTCTTTTCCTAATGTAATTTCGGGGCATTTTTCTGGAAGAAGAAAACAATTTGGCATAAATACATTAATTTCCTATAAATCTATACCTCTTAATTTTTAGTGGGGCCCTGATGTGTTATTCTAAACATAATGAAAGCATTACAAGTAAAAATAAATATTAAAGTCATTTTATCGATTACTACGCACAATTGCATACCAGGGTTTAACTACATCGATCAAAATTATATAAATAATTCTGTAAATATAAATATAAAAAAAATTAAAGTCAAATATTGTGATGGGCAAAAGAACGCATGTAAGGGTAAGAGTACGCGTGCGTACTCTTGACCCCGTTCTCTTACCCCACAGGACTCATTTTTGAATGCCGCACCGAAGCATATATGAGTTCGAAAAATAACCTAAAATTATTACTCGGTATGGATAGCTTATTAATGATATTACAACAATAAATAGTATTTACCACGATTATCTAGTGTTCAGGAAGGATATAAACTTTTCCGTAACACAAAAAACTAAGTTTGTACCAGCTAAAATCACACTTTTTTGTTTTTTTTTTTCTACAATGACAGCGTGGCTTCAATATGGCCGCTCGCTCGCAACTAATTTCGTCATACATGCTACCCCTGTTCCTTCATTCCCCGTGGAGATCTTAGCATTGCGTTCTCTTACCCGATGCGTGCTATTACCCCGAATGACTCTACATCGACTTTTTTGGGGGTTATTTGAAAATTATTTAAATATAAGACTTAACAAAATTCAATATGACATATGGTGTATACCCTTGAGTAGTTTTTCTGTTTTCCTGTTTTACTTCCACTGACTGTGTATGATCTTTTTTTGTTATATTCTTTTACACTATTGGTTATAAAGAGCAGTTGAGCTTCATATGATCCCAACGAAATAAATTTATAGAACTCTTCTTGTCTTTTCTCTCTAGACATTTTTTCACTACATTTTTTTCGGCATGTACAGGTATAATCTTTAAACGTTTTAGATGGTAATCTTGTATCTTTCTTATTTGAATAGTATGGTAAGTTTAAATACTTCCTTTCTTTGGCTTGAGTTATTGTGTGGTCCTGAAACTTTCGTTTTGTTCCCTTTTTTGGACGGCCCCGTAACTGTTCTACTTCAAATTCTGGATTATTAATTAACTCACATTCGGAATCAGGTATATTTCCCGATATTTCAACTGAAGCATTCACACTATCTACGTCTGCAGTATTGTTATCGAAGATCATTGATGTAGATAATTCTTCATTATAACTATTTCGTTGCCCTTGCGCACTATGAACTAAAGCAACTATTGTTTGTTGTCTAGATGTAGGCAATATTTCTTCGTCACTTGAGTTTTCATAACTGTCTGGTACATAATCTGAGCCTGTATCGCTGCTAAAATCTTTCATATTATTTTCTTGGTTATCACTTCTTTCTGATAGATTCAGATCTCCAGACAAAGTTTGAAATATTTCTAAAGTACTTGGTGACATTGGACGTAACGGCGATGACATGTTAAATTCACTTGGACTGCAAACAGTTTTTGTATTTAGATACGGAGTCAATGGC
Organism: Stenoptilia bipunctidactyla; assembly: GCA_944452665.1. Classification (NCBI taxonomy): domain Eukaryota; kingdom Metazoa; phylum Arthropoda; class Insecta; order Lepidoptera; family Pterophoridae; genus Stenoptilia; species Stenoptilia bipunctidactyla. Next base: position 16,755,694 of record OX101746.1, read on the forward strand.
GAAAATAAAGGTGCTTTTGGTGAATCCGATTCGCTTTTTTCAATATGAGTTATAATATCTGTCTCTAAACCAGAATCAATTTTAACATAGGCTGCAAAGTGAAAAAATATAGTTGAGTTAGTAAAAGCCCATCACCAATATCAACAAACTTGTCGAGAAGAGTACTGCACTTAAAAAAATATTAGATTAATAAAATCCCATCACAAGTATCAGCAAATTTGTCCAGACTAGTATTATTCAGGGCAGGAATTAAAAAATTTCAACGTTTAGTCAGAGCTTCATACTTGCAAATAAAATCTTAAATGCCAGTTTTAAAACATATATCCCATATCACGCAAAATCGTGAGAAAAAAAAAAATTTGGTGGCCCTTGCTCGACAATACTAGTCTAGACCGTCATCTAAAACACAGATAATTATTACTTATTATATTCATTCAATAAGTTGCAAAAAATATAAAAAAATATATTTGGTTGAAAATGTGTTCTATCACCCTATCAATCACATATAAATATCAAATCTCAAACAACTTACATTCATTACATAAATCAATATGATTCATTTTGTCGTTGCATGTTTCTGCCTCGAGTGTAACTGGGCTTTCCATTTGAACTAAATATCAAAACACTCTGTTAAGCCGATAAATGTTACTTTAGCTCATAATAAACATAACCTCAAAACTTACCACTATCATTTTTACTGTTTTCATTTTTCAAATCGCCTAAAGCATTATTGATAATTCGGTCTATTCTTTTTAGAGATGAAACGGATATCCGGCAACTATCTGATATCCGGCCTATCCGGCGGCTTTAACACTATCCGGCCGGATACCGGATAGCTGCTTTTACGCCGGATAGTATCCGGCGTAGTAAAAAAATAAAAGTGGACAATTTCTTTAAGTATTTATTAGCTTTATTTAGTTAGTCTTAGTATCACTTAACAAATATAATAAGTGTACATTTTTTTAAATTTAATAAACACAATCGTGTCCCTCGAATTGGACGTATATGGGCTGATGAAGAAGAATCAACGCAATAGTTAATGAATTAATGAACGTAATGAATATAGAAAATGAATTATTTAATACTCAAAATGCACTAAGGGCAAATTATGGTGAATAAATACTAATTTCTCTGCATTTAGAGATAGCAAGCGCTTTTGCTTCTCTTCATAAATAAGGCCAGCTTCAGTAAAAAGTCTTTCGCTGTATACACTGCTGCAAGGTGCTGAAAGATATATCTTGGCAAACTTTGTTAGATTTGGATATTGTTTAGCATTAGCTGCCCACCAAGAATAAGGGTCCCGATTCCGATCAATTCGCACTGACTTGATATAAAAATCCAGCTCATAGGTTATCGCGTTTAATCGAACCGAGTTCACCTGATCGTTCGCGCGCTCTAACGCAGGTGTGTGTGTGCGCGATGCACCAAACGGCTAAGACCCGCCGGATATCCGGCTATCCGGCCACACGACTTGCCGGATATCCGGTATCCGGCCAAACTACTATCCGTTTCATCTCTAATTCTTTTCATAATTACTTACGAATTCGAATTACACAATACGAACGAGAGTAAGCGTTTTATAATAGAAAAAATCACAGGATATAGGAACTTCACGTGCACTCCGCGTAAATTATGCTTGGCATGGTAATGACCGGTAGTCAATGTTGCCAGAAAAAAATGATATTTCAATAAACAATAATTCTTAATTTTTTATAAATAAAAAAACAAATTGACTATTAATAAACAAAATATACAGTAATAAATAAATTAGAATGGATCCTTTTTATAAATAACACATATAAAATTTAAAAAAATAGGTATATTAGAAATTGTTCACGTGCTTTAGATCCTTTCTACGAATTTCGATACTTTTTCGGAGTAAACTATAGTATTTAACAGAAAGGGGCCAAGTGCTTTAAACCGTTCCTGTGATAAATGTATTCGATGATTTTTGAAAAAAAAATAATTGTCAGAAACGATCTAGGTAAATTGGATCTCTTCAGTTATTTAAATTTTTGCCTAGGTTCTTTAAACATCTATTTCTCAGAAAAGGTTCAAACATGTTGGATTGTTTCTGTTAAATTATAATATATACTCGTCATACATGTGGGATGGTATCTAGTGTTTATATAAATGTTAAAGTTGTTTTTTATCTGTAGGATCTTTTTGCTGAAGAAAAGTATCAACCTTCACGACCTATTTAGTATGTATAACTTAACTTTGGTGTTGGTGTGAGTTGGATCCTTTCTGCTAAACTACGTCCATTTAATCATCACTGTCGACAAAACTGGAGTTATCGCTTTCAGAATCAGATTCTCCTACATGAATAATAAATTCTCTCTCGACCTCCTAGTCTTTCCAGTACATGGCTTCTGTTTCTTCAACATGTCTGCAGGTATTGTTCCAAATCGTAACGTCGATCATGGCCAGTCGCTAATTTACTAATTTTATAATAGATGTGTAGGTTTAATCCACATTCTTGTTTGCTACGTAGTTTTTTAGTTTTTATTTTTTCTATCGGGTTTAGATCCGAATGATATAGAGGAAGTCTTAAAATATCGCAGTTGTATTTTTTTGCTTCTCCATCAATGGCATAATTTCTGAAATTGTCCTAATGTTTCAGGATGGTATCGTAGAGCTCGATTTTTTTCATACTTTCATCCAAGTCTATATTTTTACTCCTCAACCATTCCTGCATGACTGTTTTGTTGCTGTTAGAGGTGGGAACATTTTCAGTAAATGTGTTGTAAATGTGTTGACGCGTTATCCATAACGATTACGGACTTCTCGGGTATGTTCGGTAGCAATTGCGTTTTAGAAAGAGGCATTGGGGACAAAACCATTTCTTCCACCAGCATGAACAATTATGATGCGTAATCCTTTAGATATTTTCTTTTGTGCCACGGTTCCTTGTTTTCGTCAGTAATAATAATAATAATAAGATCCCCGACCGACTGGTCAAATTGTCGGGTCTTTCCGCCGAAAGGCGTGTAGCTGTAAGCATACGTAATAATAATAATAGTTTATTGTCAAAAAGAAAATTACAAACAACAATGAAAACAGTGGCTGCTACACTAGGCTCGCAGGCCTGACACGTAGCAACCGATAAGGAACATTAACATTTACATTTTAATATTTATATATTTTGAACCTTCTTCGGCTCAAGACTACAATTGTACTACTATGTTTGAGAAAAAACAACATTTCTCCCTTCTTCTCTATATTTCATCCATTGTTACAGTATTTGCACCGGAGCATATGGAAATCGTCTTTTTCGACAAGTACTCGACGATTATCCTCGGTAGATTTCCATTCATATCCTAAATCAAGAAGAATACAGCGTAATGTCTCTTGGCATCCATTAAAATTTATATTGTCTGTTAAAACCCCTTTCTAGAACTTGCAATGTAGGAAATTGTTTATACAGTCTATGAAAGTTGTAAGAGTGCGCCTTATTACTGCTTTATCGAATCCGTCAACATCACGCTTGAAAAGTTTGCGGGGATTTTTGTTTTTAGGCGGTGATCTCATCTTTGTGCCAGACGTTTCAAACGTTACTTACTCTTTAAGAATTCTGGAGATTCTTATTATACATAAATACATACATAACTTCACGCCTGTATCCCGTATGGGGTAGGCAGAACACCAGAGGTAATAAAACCATCTGATGTCACGTTTGACAAATTTGGAGGCATTATAATAGTGGAGAGAGACTATTGCAATGACAGGTGGTCAGCCTATCGCCCACAAAAAAGCCTCCCATAACTTCTCGGTCTCTTAACTGACTTTTACAGTATGCCCGGGAAGAGAAGCAGCTGGCACATTCTATGTTTTTCTTTCGCTCCCAGTCCAGCATAGAAGCAATAAAAATTCTTATTATATCCCCCTATTATTCGCTATATATATCAATCGGCAGTTAAAGTTGGGACTACTCTGTGTTAGCCCATACTATTGATCGGATCGACTCTGCTTGAAATGTAGATCCCCGAATTAAGCTTGAGTTATATCAAGTACAAAAACGAGAGCTCTTATCATATGCATTCTCGTATCCTCTCATCGGTGCTGGAACCAGTTGTTCTTCAAAGGTTGGAACGGCTGAGTTTATGTAATATAGTGTTTCATCTGCATGAGGATCGAAAAGTTCAGGGAATCGAACAATTTGGACTGGCGATCCCTCTCCATGAGTTATATCTAAGGATGCACCGACTGTTCGCCGACCAGTCGGTTAAGCCGACTAGTCGGCCATATTTGCAGTCGGCGACTGGTCGGCGAACAGTCTGTTCGAGCGCCGTCTTGAAATTCCATAGCAAATACATCGGCGAGCGGATTTGGTGTTCAAGATTGAATGTATTTTTTGCATGTAATATAAATGTTCTCCCCATTCTGTACCGGCAAGCAGCTGAATATAACGTGTTAAATTTGCTCTCGTGTATCATTTACGAAAATTATAAAGCTTCATTACTTTACATGGTCCATCGAAACCGGATATAAAAATAATCAAGGATTAAGTTCTGGCGAAAAGAAAAAACTAGATTTAGATAAAAATCTATAGAAGCAATAACTAATCACATTGAGAGGTTACATAATCAAGCTGGACAAAGGAACTTGGATTTAGTACGTGAAGAAAAACGGTGTTTATTCTGGATTATTAATTAAGTTAAAAACCCAGTACTCAATCAGGTAGTATAAGTTAAATTAAGGATCATTTATAAACCAGGTTAGTGGTTAGTAAAATACTTGTGTTAACCTACTTCGCATTTCATGCTATTGTTTTTAGAAAACGTTGATATTTTCATTAAAGACTATTATTATTCTTTGTTCAAGTGATAATTATTATTAGTTTGCATTATTATATAATATAAATCGCAGCATTACTTCACATGTAACATAAAGTCTTTATATTGTAGAACCAACGTGGTCGTGCGTGATTGAGATAAAAACACAATACTATTTAAGTACCGAATTATTTCCTTTTTAGACCTACAGATTAAAACTAAGGGCATTATTATAACATATTTGACTTTAAGCATAATTAGTAATTAACTTAGTCAAAAATCATTTCATTGTTACAATAGCTAGATCAGTTTTGCAAATAAAATCACAAGTGCCTATGTAAAACTAAGTACTTAGTTTATTTGCAAATTATTACTATTTTAGAATATTAGCTTTAATGCTATAAATTTACTGAGTGTATGGATTTTTTATGAAATGACATTTTAACCTTAAAACTCAAATCTACTTAGTTAACAACAAGATAAGTGTATTTGAAAAACCTTGTTTATTAGTTTAATAAAATTTATTGTATCAAATAAAGTGTTCTAATGCTTGCAATGCTCACCTATTAATAACTCGTTAATTTATAGTACCTATGGCTCATTGAATAAATTGTAACTTTGATTGTAACTTACCTATTCAAGTTTGTAATTTTACTTAACCTATAACTATATCCATAGTAGGAAGTTATTTACATAATAAGATCATAATTGTTAATTATATAAATTACAGGTTGGCTGCATCAGTCTCCAACAATCACCAAAATGAACGAAAAGGATTTAACCAAAAAAAGGGGAAGTTTCAAGGGACGTCTTACTATTTTTTCTAACTATTTACAAACACTTGCTAATCCTTTGACTGAGCCCGACGCAAGAGAATTGCAATTACGCATTGGTAAGATTGAAGCATTGTATGAACAATACGATGAGGTTCAAGTACAATTAGAATGTTTAGTGGAAAACATGCAAACACAGTTCACTGAACGTACCGAATTCGAGACTCTTTACTATAAAGTTTTATCAAACGCTCAGGGACTCTTAAAAGAATTTAATGATTCTCAAAATGATAATTTATCGCACGTTAGTAATAATAAGTTCGTTAAATTACCTACCATTCAGTTGCCAAAGTTTAGTGGAAACTATAACGATTGGTTGGAATTTCATGATACTTTTAACAGTCTGATTCACTCTAATGACGAAATAGATAATATAAATAAATTCCATTACTTGAGATCGTCCCTGGAGGGGTCTGCTGCTGTAGTCATTCAGTCAATTCAGTTTTCATCAAATAACTATTTAGTTGCATGGAAGCTTCTATGTGAAAGGTTTGAGAATAAGCGCTTACTGATTCAAAATCACGTCTCTGCCCTGTTTAATATTGAACAATTAGGAAAAGAGTCTTCTTTAACACTGAAAAGATTAGTAGATCAATTAAATAAAAACTTAAGAGCGCTTGAATCACTAGGTGAGCCCGTCACACATTGGGACACACTTTTGATTCATATAGTAACACAAAAACTTGATCAAAAAACTTACCGTGAGTGGGAAGAGTATAAAGGTAACTTTGATCATAATACTTCTATAACTTTTACTAATTTTCTACAGTTCTTGCGTAATCGTGCTGACTTACTAGAAACTTTAGAAGTATCTCGCAGTAATCAGTCAGCATTACATAGTAAATCAAACCCTAAATTAAGGGCTATGGTATCACAAAACTCCACTTCTTCAAACTGCACTTCTACAAAGGTTTGTCCTCGATGCAAAGATAACCATCATTTAAATAACTGTTCTCACTTCCTTGCTTTAACTAATGAATCTCGATTAAAACTACTACCTAGCTTCAAAGTATGTTATAATTGTTTACGTACAGGACATTTTGCGAATTCTTGTAAAAATACAGGGTGTAAAGTATGTAAACGCAAACACAACACTTTAGTACACGTTAATCAACCAAAAACTATTTGTAGTGATACTAAAAATTATAATAATTATTTATCTCAAAACTCGTCCACGACGCCACCAGCGCCCTCTGCAGACGAGAATGTCTCACTTGCAGCGAACGTTGATTTGTTTCGCGGTCAAGGTCAAGAACAAACGCGTGATGTACTTTTGTCTACAGCTTTAATAAAAATTTATGATAAAAATCAATGTGAACATATAGTTCGGGCAGTGTTAGACAGTGGCAGTACGTCATGCTTAATGACAGAAAGTCTTTGTCATAAACTTAACTTGGTATCTGACGAAACTAATGTATCTATTCTAGGCATTAATAACGTTACATCACATGTAGGTAAAACATGTCGTGCTTACATTAAGTCGCTCAATGAACAATTTACGGCCGACATCTTTTGTTATGTTTTGCCATCGATCACGAATAATATACCGAGTCGAGAAATCGACATTTCAAATTTAGAAATACCCTCCAATATTTGTTTAGCTGACCCTACGTTTTTTAAACCTTCTCAAATTAGTATTTTGATAGGTGCCGACCTATATTGGGAGTTATTAGGTTCACAGCAAATAAGGTTAGGTACAAAAAATCCTGTTCTTTGCGAGACCAGGTTAGGGTGGATTATTTCAGGTCCTTTACCCATTAAAAATATAAACAAGCCGTGCATTGATATTAAATGTAATTTTACCACGATGAACTCAAATGTTTATACTGAAATCAATGACACAAAAATAAATTTAGAACGATTTTGGCAATTAGAAGAAATTGATACAAAATTACCTCATTACACACCAGACGAAAAGCTCTGCGAGGATTACTTTGTTAAGACTACAGTCCGTCTTGATGACGGCCGTTTCTGCGTTCGTTTACCGCTCAAGAAAGGCCCTGAGGTTTTAGGAGACTCATTTCACCGAGCTAAGAGATGTTTATTGTCATTAGAACGCAGGTTAAGTCAAAAGCCAGACCTTAGTCGAATGTACCACGATTTCATGTCGGAATATAAAGAATTAGGTCACATGACAGAACTTCATGAGGTCGATACAGATCGGCCGACTTATTATTTGCCTCATCATGGAGTACTAAGGGAAGGTAGCGTCACTACGAAGTTGCGCGTCGTTTTTAACGCTAGTTCTCCTACCACTTCAGGCCTCTCTTTGAATGATATTCAAATGGTAGGACCCACGGTCCAAGACGATCTTTTATCAATACTACTCAGGTTTAGGCAACATAAGTACGTCCTATCAGCAGACGTTGAGAAGATGTACAGAATGGTGGCCCTTGATTCGTCTGACAGACAGCTGCAGCTGATCCTTTGGCGCGAAAGTCCAAGTCATCAAATTAAGATTTTTCAACTCAACACTGTAACGTACGGTACTGCTAGTGCTCCTTTCCTTTCTACGAGGTGTCTTAAGCAAATAGCACTCGATTGTGCAAACCAAAATTGTGTAGACCAAGATTATGCAGGTGCAGGTGTGCAGGTGCAACAACAGGTGGCACAAATCATTGAACACGATTTCTACGTAGATGACTTGTTAACAGGGGGTAATGATTTAAAATTAGTACAACAGATACGCAACGTAGTTACCGAAAAACTGGCCTCAGCAGGTATGTTATTAAGGAAATGGGTTTCTAATGAGCCTCAGCTTGTACCTGATGTAGCCAATTCACCTCTAAATATGAATATAGGATCAAACGAACCTAACAAATTACTGGGTCTGGGTTGGCACGCTGTGTCGGACACATTATGTTTTCCTATTACTTCTTCACATCCTAATAGCGATAGTAAGCGTGATTTACTTTCGGCTATAGCACGAATTTTTGACCCTTTAGGTCTGTTAGCACCTTACGTCGTGCAAATGAAAATACTATTGCAAACATTGTGGCTGCACAAGCTGACGTGGGATGAACCTCTACCAGCTGATATTCAAACGCGTTGGAACGTCATCATCAAAACATTACCTCTGTTAAATAATTTGAGCGTACCACGACTAGTTATTATAGTTTCTGACAAAAAGCCGGAACTCCATATTTTCATGGACGCATCTGAACGAGCGTATGGCACATGCGTTTACGTTCGTAGCGTTAATGAAAACGGAGAAGTCTTAGTTCGTCTTTTAACAGCTAAAAGTCGAGTGGCACCGATCAAGCCAACGACAATTCCAAGATTGGAGTTGTGTGGCGCCTTGATTGGGGCTCGTCTTTTCGAAAAAGTTAGAACCTCACTTAGAGTTGATTTTAACCAGGCGTACTTTTGGACGGACTCCATGATTGTACTGGGTTGGTTGCGAATGCCACCTTCTAAACTTCAGCCTTTCGTGCGCAATCGCATAGCTGAAATTTTGGATAAGGCGGGCAATTATTCATGGAAACATGTTCCCACGCAACTGAATCCAGCAGATCTCGTATCTCGTGGAGTGGATATGAGTAATCTACTAAGTTTAGATCTGTGGTGGTCTGGTCCCGACTATTTAAAGGACGATCTGAATAAATGGCCAACTCAACCTAAGTCTGTTGAGCTACCTGAAATTCGACCTAACGTTTCCTTTAATATGTGTGTCAAAGAAAGTCAGTATAATCAATTCATTGATTTTAGTCGTTTTTCGAATTATTTTCGTCTTATTCGTACTGTGGCATTTGTGTTGCGATTTATAAAATTGTGTAAAAAACAGGCCATAAACAACAATTATTTAGATGATCAACAATTACGGGAAGCTCTGCAGGTCATAATAAAAGTAAGTCAATCTGAGTCATTCCCAGAGTATAAAATACTATTAGATAAATATGACCTACCTAAAAAGAGTCCTCTATTAAAATTAAATGTATTTTTAGATAAAGACAACGTCATGCGCGTTGGAGGACGTCTTGATAATTCAACCTTTTCATACGATAAAAAACATCCTATTTTACTACAGTCCGCTCATTCATTCACAAAATTATTATTCAAACATGAACACAAAAGACTTATGCATGCTGGTCCTCAATTGTTACTTGCATCAATTAGGGAAACATATTGGCCTATAGGTGGTCGAAATTTATCAAAAGTAACTTATCATAGCTGCGTGCTATGCACTCGGATGCGTGGAAATATTGTTACACCCTTAATGGGTAATCTACCTCAGCAGCGACTCGTTCCAGGCGGCTCTCCTTTTGAGAACGTAGGTGTTGACTACGCTGGCCCTATTATGTGTGCTAGTCGTCAAGGAAGAGGATGTAGGCTTGTTAAAACGTACATTTCCATTTTTATTTGTTTTTCCACAAAGGCTGTACATTTAGAGTTGGTGGGAGATTTAACGAGCAATAGTTATCTACTTGCATTACGTCGATTTATAGCACGCAGAGGTAAACCAACCAATTTGTATTCGGACAATGGCACGTCATTTGTAGGAGCATATAATGACATTTCTAAATTTTTAAAGGATAACTGCAATTCTCTCAGCGAAGGTTTAGCAAATGATAGCATTAATTTCCGTTTTATACCCGCGTATAGCCCCCATTTTGGTGGTCTTTGGGAGGCTGGTGTAAAGTCAGCAAAATATCATTTGCAACGAGTACTGGGTAATTGTAATCTTACATTCGAGGAATTGAACACTACGCTCACTCAAATCGAAGCAGTTCTAAACTCAAGACCTCTCACACCCTTGTCTTCTGACCCTGCGGATATGAACCCCTTGACGCCAGGTCACTTTCTTATCGGTCGTCCGCTAACATCATTGCCACAGCGAGATCTTGAGCAGTTTTCCTCAAATGCTCTGACACGGTTCCACCGTATTGAACAACTCCGTCAACATTTCTGGAGTCGATGGAGTAAAGAGTATGTTGCAGAATTGCAGCAGCGTACTAAATGGCGTTCTTCAAAGAATGAGTTGAAGCTGAATTCTATGGTGGTGGTGAAGGAAGATAATTTGCCGCCGTTAAAATGGAAGCTTGGTCGAATTGTCGCTGTTCACCCAGGTCCTGACAACATTGTTCGCGTTGCTGACATAAGAACTTCTACCGGGGTGATAAGAAGAGCGTTCAGCAAGATTTGTCCATTGCCTGTGATGCATGATTCGGATTGAAAGCCCAGGGCTTTCAATGCCGGGGGGCATGTTCGAGCGCCGTCTTGAAATTCCATAGCAAATACATCGGCGAGCGGATTTGGTGTTCAAGATTGAATGTATTTTTTGCATGTAATATAAATGTTCTCCCCATTCTGTACCGGCAAGCAGCTGAATATAACGTGTTAAATTTGCTCTCGTGTATCATTTACGAAAATTATAAAGCTTCATTACTTTACACAGTCGGTCAAAACTGTCGACTAGTCGGCGGTTTTTTTGTATGTTTTTGCTTAAGGATTAGGGTAACTGAAATACGAATTTAACTGTTATGTAATCGTTTATTAGTTTGTACCATATTAAAGATATTTCACTTCTAAGATACTCTTCTTACGAGATTAGTCATAAAATTATACACGTATAAAAGTAATCAACAGTCAAACCCTAGATTTAAGCTGGCCTCTATGCTCTTAGGCTTAATCATAACGAATTTAATCAGTCTTAAAGGTTTCGATTAGGAATCTGAAAGATCTTATCTACTAAAACATTATATAAAGAAAAAACTATTTTTAATGTAGTTGTGATGCAGAAAGCGAGTGTTTCTGCCATATCTGGCAAAAGTCTATTGGTTTTTGTTTCATAAATGTTTCCAGCCTCGGAAAATAAACGCTCACTATAAACGGAGCTGGCAGGACAGCAAAAATACACCTTAGCAATGCGAGACATTTCAGGGTATCAAGTTCTGTTATCGCTCCACCACTTAAATGGGTCATCAGTGCGCTTAATTATTGACAGTGAACAGTAGGAGTGCAGCTCATGAGCTACAAGCGCAAGCGATCGGGCTGTTGCCGAGGTCACCCGAACTCCCCCGAAAACAATGTCGGCCCGGCCGACTAGTCGGCTAATTTGTAGCCGACTGGTCGGCCAGTCGGCCAAAGTCACAGTCGGCCCATCTCTAGTTATATAACATTGAATATTAAACCCGCGCTTTGAGTCCATTGATGATATGATTTGTCTGAAACGTGTTGTTTGTTCAAACGATGGGACTGCGGGCATCCAGAAATCACGACTTGCCTGACTGGATTTAAATCCAAGTATTTCACGGCCTTGTACCTGCATTGGCACCTCCTCCCAACTAATATTGGGTAGGTCTTCCATTGCTCTAGCTGCGACTATATTTGCATTTAGCTCTGGATGCGGTTGTTCTAGATATTGCAGTAAAGCTGCAACATGCGATGGCGCGTAGGTGGCGCACGCAGTGATTACATGAGGGTTCATGGCAGGCAGGATTGGAGTAACGTTTTGCCTGTCAATGGTAAAGTTGCCAACTGCTTTCAAATAGATGACGATTGGGTAAGGCAGCGATTTGGCGAGAGAACTGATGGTTCTGAGCTGCATTTCAGTGAACACGAAACTCGGCGATAACTCTTCAAGAGGTGGTCATGTGATTTGGTCATTTGGGCATAGGCTACTTTTGCCTCGGCGATATGCATAATCACTTTTAGGAAAACTGCGTAATTAGCGTCTGTACACAGTGTCTTAAAAGGCCTGGTTCCAATGGATTTCATTCGAAGCCAAACCTCCTTTATAAGGCGAGGTAAACCACGCAATACAATTGGCACGTGAGACGGAACAATGCTTGAGCGTAAAGGATTTTATAAAAAAAAAACTTATTGCGGGACATTGTGAATTGTGTATTAGCAATAATAATTAATATTTGTTATGGATCTCATCTCATATCCACTTACCCACATCAATAAAAGTAAATATATTTAACAATTAATAGTAACCATTTGAACAACTTTTAAAACTCGAGTAATAGGTAAATGTTTCAAATTACCAATATGGTCTATCATACAGTACAATACGTATTGAGCTCATTTATTATGTTACTACGTAAATGATTAGTACACCGCACAGGTTCGATCCCTGCTTTGGTGGTTGAACATTATTGTCAATGAGTTGTTTTCAAGTGACAGTTTAAAATTGGCAATAATAGTGACGTTGCCGTATTAAAATTCTTCCATTTTCCATTCAACAAAAGCCACCTAGCGGTCGGACGTAACAACTATACCACTATTGATCCGTTTTGGTATAAAGGATTCAACTCTTCAAATTAGTACGCCTTCATGACACAAGGTGGCGTTGTTTTTAAAATCAGTTCTTTGTTCTTTTCAAACATATTCTTTGTTCTTTTGTTAAACGGTTTCAATATGTTTTTTGGCAAATCACGAAATAATTTATAATAGTAACTGTCACTTCATATATTTGGAGTCACTACGTTTGATATAATTCACTTTATTTTGAACTAAATTTAAAGTTATATGAAATTAAAAACAAACAATGATTCACGACTGTTGTTGTCACTATCTTTTAGCACATTTAAACTGTTGATAACACTGTCACTTAACTATTGTCACTTTTGGAACGCAATTGATTGAAATTTAATACTTCTTGACCATTAAAAACGTATATTGTAGATCGTAACAGTTCTGCCTGGGTTACTTACCATCCAATTATTCATGGCTGAGTTATATCTAGACTTGAAGGATGAATAAATGGCAACGTCTAATGGCTGCAACTTATTGCTGCAATGTGGGGCTAAAGTCAGCAAAGTTACTCCCATTAATTTTGCGTATTTCACGATTTCAATATTGACATGGCTTTCGTGGTTGTCGAGTATAAGCAGGACTCTGTTTTGAAGAGATGCGTTCGAATACTTCACAAAATGCTCCATGAATTTCAGAAAACTCTTCTGCGTCATCCATCCACTTGGGTAAGAGTCACCTTCATTATATTTAACCCGAGGGAAAACGAAAAATGGTGGAATAACATTTCCCAGAGCATTCACGGCGAAACAGACGGTCACAAGACTGCCACGTTCAGCTGAAGTAACTTGACCCACTTGACGCACATGCTTACTTGCTAAAACTTTAGGACACTCTTGCACCGTCGTACATCCTGTTTCATTACAATTATAGATGTTATGAGCTTCAAATTGATATTTTTCTCTAACTGCCGTCAGGTTTTCGAAGAAATCAGAAACGTTTTTTCTGTTGAAGCTGGTCGATCTTGATAAACTGGTTGCTTCTGGAGTTCTTAAACTCAGTTCAGGGTTTCTTTTCATATAACCCCTGAACCAATCTTTTCCTGCGCATTTGTTAGAAGTCCATGAGTCTGGAACCTTTTTGGAATTAATGATTGCGTATTCATACGCAAGCTTCATAGCCGCCTGTCTAGTTGAGCCATAATTCATTTTGCTGCAAGTTAGAACATATTCAACAAGTGCTTTCTCTTCTTCGATGGTAAATATCAAAGCTGTTTTAAACTGACTTCCCTGTTCACTTATTTTTGACAATTTGGTCCTGTCTCTTCAATATTCCGTACTCCAAAGCAGTAGCTCTAATAGACTTGCCGTTATCAATGTCACTTACAGAATTTCTTATTGCTGACAGATCTAAATTTAGAAAATAATTGTTCATTAAAATATGCCTTGCATTTTTCAGATATCATGGATAACATTGAGGCAGGCAGAAACTACCCAGTAGAGAGAAATGAAATATAGCTGAAAATATTGCACGACAAAATTTTATAAGAAACAATTTTAATATATAATGTTACGTTTAATAATGATAATAAACAAAAATTTGTACCTACCAAAAGAACCACATTTTTTTTTCCAAAAAATTATTTGTAAGTCGAGAATCCTTGCTCTTTTCTCTTCATTTTTTAATTGCATTGCAATCAATTTTTCCATTTGCTTATTTAAATCAACCTGTAAATAATAATAATTAATATTTTTAATACATCATCATTCTAACATCTAATGCAAATTGTATATAATGTAAAAAAATAATAAATCACTTACATTTTCCTTGTCCTCACTCGATTTATTTTGCCTCTTGCTCTTACTATTTTTTGAGCGTTTGGGGTTGGGTTGAATGGTAGGCTCTGACTGAGGCTCCGTGTGTGTAGGCTCCAGCTGTGGGTGGCTTTCAGTGAGGGGAAGCTGGGTCGTCGAGGTGTCCATATCTATATTGACCTTATTCTGTAAGGAGCAAACTTTAAAATAGATTTTTCACAATGAGGTTACATAATGCAATAAGATTTTAAAGAAAATATGTATACATACTTCTACAGCTTCAGGAGACACTTCATAAATTATTTTTATAAGCGGAGATGCTCCCGGTGTCTGCAGGTATATTGCAGGCCTGGAAAAGAATACTACATATAAATGTATGTTCATTTCCCAACTATTTTACTGGTCTCTGTTGTGTGCATTTTAATATCTGCGAGTCAAAACATGCATGAAACATATTTCTTTAAAAAAGCATTTCTTACTCTGACTGAGTCGCTGTCAAACTCATTTGAGTCGACAACAAACTCATTTCGCAGCCAGCTCAATATTTCATCGTCGTCATGGTTGACTGGTGACTGGCTGCCTCCCCCAGTTTTCGTTATTGATTGTCGTGCTTTGGCCAGTGCTTTTTTCTTGTCCATTTTAATAATGGACCACTGGTCTTTAACTTTTTTGTCTTTGAATTTTTAACAGTACGTGGTACCCCAGTGCTGTTCACTTCGTTGAATCTGTAAAATATACATAATTATAAATTTCCGGTTCATTAAGATTTTCTATTACATCTCATAAAGATTGGCTACATTATTAAAGAGTACTTCCGTGACATATACATGTAGATACTTACGTAGAACAAAGTTTGTTCCAGGCATCAATTTTCTTTTTATTGTTGTTGGCATCGGTGGTTTTATTTTCGATGACCAATACCTGCTCCTTCACCAACGTCTTCAAAAGCTCCTATAATAAAGAATAACACGCTGTAACATCTCAACTGTTGGTAAACACAAATTTATTGAATTGAGCACGTAATAAACCAATCCCGTAAGTAGTAGAAAGAATTCGTAAATTTTCTTCGGAACGCCAGTTTGCGCTCCTACTTTTCTTCACAAGTGGCTTCGGTATTCCTTTCATTTTTCCAAGAATAGTCGGGAGTCGCGGCACAGAAAATTTAAATAAACGAAGGCACTGAACAAGGCGATAAATCTATAATAATTTGTGACGAAACTGACGAAAACAAAAATAAGCAATGAAATGAAATGTCTGTATCAACCTGCCAAATGCCAATTATAACTGCAAGTAAATGAAATATCCTAAGGCCAAAAAACACAATTTTGTCTCTGGTGCAATTAAATGCGACGTTGCCGCTCATGCGTAATGTAATCCGTATAATAACGGTGTATTAGTTAAAATAGGATTTTCAGATGTCTATGAATCACCTTCACTTACAGCACACTTATAAACCTTAAAGAGTGTTAAGGTTTATAGTGTGCTTTTTAAATGTTTTTAAAGTGCTAAAATGCACTTTAAATGTTTTTTAACTATTTTCTATGAATTTGACTGTTATTCTTTAGCAGAAATATTGGTACAAATTGGTTACACAAAAGATCAAAAAAATAGGTACACAAATTATCCTGTCTGACTTATTATCGTACAATTTTTATGCCTATTAAATTTAATTTTATCCAAAGCTTTAGTAAGAATGTCAGCTACTTGACATGCAGTAGGGCAATATCCAATGCTGAACTCATTATTAGAATACAACTCATTTATATAATGCAAACGCACATGTATGTGCTTAGACCTCTTGTTAAAAATGCCTGTTTTTATTAATTGAATTGCACTCTGATCTTAAATGAAATATTAATGTTAGTATTGAAATCTAGTAGCAGAGATTTTAAGAACATTGCTTCCTTGCAACATTCAGCTGCAGAGATAAATTCTGCCTCTGTAGATGATAGGGCAACTATTGGTTGTCTTCTTGAGCACCAGGACACAGGTCCATCACCAAGCATGACTACATAGCCAGTGGTACTCCTTCTAGTCTTCTTGTCACCTGCATAATCTGAATCACAATATATCTTCATACTTTACCATGGAAAACAAAAAAACATAAAACCTTTCGGGCCCTCGTTGCCCTTCTCCAGCCTAGTCATGCGAAGCAGAAGCGCCCCGTCCACCCCGAAAACCCCGCCCAACCCTTGACCCTCGGCAACCCCTCGATCTACGTCGACCAATTCTAGCACCCCGCCCGCGTACTGAACCTCTTTTGGAGACTCGGCCACTTATGCTTTAAGCTTTCCTTAACACACACCAAAAAAGCAAACGCAAAATGAAATGAAAAGAAGCAGAATTATACATGCAGAAATAGGAATACAAAATGCTTAACAAAGGAGGTTAAAAGGGGTTAAATCTTTTTCTAGGTGCAGTTCGGTCAATTTAAAAAATCGGTAAGATTATTTTAATTATGATTAAAAATAAAATTCAAAGTCAAATGAATTCTTGATAAAAATGTAATTTTTGACTGTTGTAGATAATTTAATGATTTGCAATTTTGTCTCAGGAATTTTTATGATAAAACTAACCGTTTCGCTGGAAATTGCAAAATACTCTTTTTTTTGACGTTTGTCCTTGAATGAAAAAAATTCAATACAGGGGAAAGATGGGGAAAAAATATTTTTTATTAATATTATAAACAATCTTACCGATTTGCAGCTTGGTTGGAGTTAATTTAGCTTTTCTCTAATTTGTGCATTAATTTATCGATTCGAAATGCAGAAAAAACACAATGATATGCAACAACATAACACTTTGTATTTTATAGCCCAGAAACAAACACGATAAAAATATAGCAACAAAAAGTTAAATATAAAATAAGCAGACATGTCATCGTATCCATTGTAGGTTAGTAAAAATTTTTTTCCTACTGATTCAATTTTAAAAGACCAAAAACCACAATTATTCGACGCGCGACAGACGGCTTCGACTTCAATGAAGTACGCGAACTTTAGGCACGTTTTTATCAACTTTTCAATACGGGTCTACCAAAAACTTCAGGGTAATATCGCTATCCTGTTTCTTCCTGGGCGATTTCTAATTCATAGAAGAGAGATAGGCTCTATCGTTCGTAAGTTAAATGAAGTTTTGTAGTACAACTAGCGCCTTGCCGTACCACGGCAAGTGACACTTAACGGCGGTTTTGTTTCTTGCCGTGGTACGGCATTGGACACGTGAGGGGCTAAAGATAAAATTTCAAAATTAGTATTGCATTCAGTGTAATGTAACATATTCTTGTAGACTAGTTTATCTTGACTCGATATTAAATTTAAAAATATTATTCGCAATAAAAACTCTTTTAGACCGGGAGTCAAATTATATGCTTTAACGACGATTTTTATCAACGAGTTTGATCGAAATTGTATTATCGTTATTTAAATTATTATCAATTGTAGAAAATGATACAACTGAACTACCCATAAGCAGTTTATTATTTTCACTTCTTATTCCAAACGGTATATTAACGCCTTCATATATACCTTCTAATGACGTTTCCAAATAATCTATGAATTTTCTTTTAGAATATGGTTTCGACAACTGCGCAGAGTTACATTTTGATTCGTAACAATCGCTGTACTTTGTAAATGAGCTATTATTATTTTCATCCGTTCCAATTTCTTCAAAAGTGGCCAGAGCTGTATTTTCTTCATTTTTTATTTGGTCTGTTGAATTGTTTGAATCAACCAAAGATTTTAAAGGATCTGTCACTGGCTTAAGCATTTTATCAAATGACAAATTGATAAAATGCTTAAGCCATGTTCCTGAGTTTTCATTTGCTTTATTTTATCTTTTATGGACTTCACAGACTTCATCAATTCTAGTTTAATACTTTTCTCCATCGTGGAACCACAACTGTGCTCGAATAGGAAAATAATAACACTAACAATATACTAGCCAAATAAAATTATTTATATAATATACAAAAAGCTCTTTTCATTCAAATTTATAAAAAATATCTAAATTCTGTCTGTACCTTGCATAATGTAATGATACCTCTTTGTTGATAAGAAGAAAGTTGAAAGAATAACAACAGTTTAACAAATATCTTTGAACTGATTCGAGGGTAGATCCGAGTTGACATGTTCTTTATAGATGTGCTTAAAGTTTACATCATCTTGTTTAAATATTATTATAAGCATTATCGCGTAGCAACTGTTTTGGGATTTTTGAGGAGGTTTTCGATAAGTAAAAGCAATCAATTTGCTTATATATCTACCCATACAAAAATAATTACGGATGTTTATTTGAATCGTACCACTGTTATCCCCGTCTCGTCACCGTTGTACACTCGGTGTGAAGGTAATTTTATTTTATCAATTTCTGGTTTATACAAATCAAATAAATTGTTGACTGCAACCGGAATGAAGCCTTTTACTCTTGCTGCAGAAACTGCATCAGCTGTTCTAACTAATAGATCAGGATGTCTGCCCATAAATCCACGTAGCCACTTTTTACCAGCAGATGCTTTCGTCAAGCTGAAGGGGTGCTTGAGATTATTTCTGATTGCCAATTGAAAATGTGCTTGATGTCCTTCAGACGTAACCCATAAAATCTTTTGTCCAATTCCTTACAATATTTTACTAGTTCTGCTTCTAAATAATTGGGCAAAGCTGGAGGTCTTCCCATATGAACCTTGACAAGTATTTCTGCATTGGCATCTTTCTTGATATAACGTTCTAGGGTACCCTTAGGAACACCAAAATGTCTTGACGCCTTTAAGTAACCCATTTGTTGGTTCGCACTGCATTTACGGCCTGTATCATAACATCATGGTCCCAGGATTTCCTTTTGAAAGGCGGCATCTGTAAAAGCGATTTATTTAAAAAATCGTATTTTAATATATCCTAATATGAGATATCTCATTTTAGGAACAGCCTCATGTCTCATATTAGGAAAATAGCTATATTTCAACAAAATTGCACCTATTATTGCTTGGCAATAAAAATGCATCAAAATTACAAATGTGTCGTAAAATTAATCACATAATTATATTAAAATATTGAAATACCTAAATTAAATACCTCGCTTGAAAAATTCTACCCTGGTGAAATCGTTGCAAGTTAATTTGTACCTGACTAAAAACATGACTATGATTAATGAGTTGGACGAATTCGTAAATTTCTTGGACTTTCTCGAAGATTTAGGCGATGAAAACCCACAACGCAGGACACGCATTCTGAGGACAAGAGGAATTCCTCTTGAAATCATGAACGATATCGGATTTTACAAAAGGTATCGTGTCAAAGGAAGTATTCCTTTTTATACTTCATAAAATTGATGAAAGTCTGGAGTACGAGAATGACCGGTAAGTAATTACATACTAAATGTTAGTAGGTATTATTTTATTGTAAACTAACTTTTTCCCGCAACTTTTTATGCGTTAAACTACCCTTCCTGTAGTTATTTCAGTAACTCCTTCCGTAGTGCAACCAGACAACCATTGAAAGAATCTTTATACACAGTTTCACATCCGTGCACTCGGGGAATAAAATTTTTCTTACAAAATAAATAGTCCAATATTTTCCGTCCCCGCGGGAATTTCTTTCTGGAAGTGCTCCTCTACACTCCCTAAGAAATGTATTCTGTCAGCCATTCAGTCAGCAACGCAGCAGTTTTATATATTAAGATAATGTAGGTACCTACTAAGATGCTACCTATACTATTTTCTCAGGAATAACAGCATTTCTCCAGCGCTCCAGCTGATCGTGGCCCTCCGCTTTTATGCAACCGGTACTCACCTTATGGCTATCGGCGATATCCACGGAATGCACAATACGGTCAGTAGAATTTTGAAAAGAGTATCGCATGCCATTGTTGCACTTCGTGAGGAATTTGTTAAATTCCCATCTACAGAAGAGGAAATAGCAACCTGCCATAGGGAATTTTACAACATTGCTAGTTTTCCACATGTAGTAGGAGCAATAGATTGTACTCACGTAAAAATAAAAAAAAACATGTCTTATATAATGAAAAAAAAGAAATTTGTGCTTGCCTACTATATGTATAGAAAATGGCAAAAAGAACGTCGAGTTAGAAAGTTGTGGGTTCATCCTATGCTGTCGGCACGGGAGCAATTTGGTGAATTTCATACACTTTACGAAGATCTCCGAAAAGACGAGGCCAAGTTTTGTGATTATTTTCGAATGAATTACAAGACATTTGATAAATTATTAGATTTATTAAAGAATAAACTGCAACACACAAATACAAATATGCGAGCAAGTATATCTGCTAAGGAGAGATTGGTTGTTACATTGAGGTAAATAAAATAAATATAATATATATTTAATTATTCTGATGTAATGTAGAAAAATCAAAATCAATCAAGCTTGAAGTAGATGGACTTGGAATGCTTTGTAATGAATCGTTTTCATTGCTATAATTAGCCTGTGATTGAACTCTCGTACTGGGTCCAGCAGTAGTATGGTAACCGTAGTGTGCCGGGGTGTCCATTGCGCCTGCTGTGCGTGAATGATGTGGAGCGCTATAACTATTTTTATATTGGATATTTCTTATAATATTCAATACTTGGTACTGGAATTCAACAATATCTTCGTCTTTGAAGCGTTCCACGGTAGGAGCTATACCTTTAAAAAAAGACATCATTCTACTATCGTCATCTTTTTCTAACGTTTCCATAAACTTAATCATTTTCTTATCTACAGGATTCAATTCTTCGTTTTTCTTTCTTTTGTTGACATTAGTAACTTCAGATTTGTTTTCTTCCGGCATGTTTGATCCAGATTGGGTTGGCTGTGGGGTAATTTTTTTCAAAAATTGTAAATTATCATAATATTGATATTTATGTACTGGTTTTGCACCTGATCCAGATTTCGATTCACGTATCTTTTTGTCGCATTTCATCCACGCATCCCTTATATTCTTCCATTTCTGAGATATTAGTTTACCTGAAATAATTAATATTAATAATCCATTTTATTATTGTAATGTTTTTTTCAATTGCAGGTATTTAGCAACCGGAACTTCATTAGCCGATCTTGAATATCGTTTTAGAATGGGAAAGTCAACTTTAAGCGTAATCATACGAGAAGCGTGTTCTCTAATATGGTCTGAACTTTACCCAAAATATATGAAAATGCCATGTATGAACGATTGGCTAGAAATAGCAAATAAATTTGAAGTGTCTGCTAATTTCCCTCATTGTGTCGGTGCTGTAGATGGAAAGCACATCAGAGTAATAAAACCAAATAAAAGTGGATCGATGTTTGTGAACTACAAACATTACTTCTCGATTGTATTAATGGCAGTCGCCGATAGTGACTACAACTTTATTTATATCAGTGTCGGTGCTTATGGAAAGGATTGTGATTCAGGTGTTTTTAAAGACACCGCTTTCTGGCACAACATGATTAACAATACTTTGAACTTGCCAGGACCTACTTCCTTACCTAATACCAACATTGCCTTGCCATATGTATTTGTAGGTGATGAAGCATTTGCATTACATCAGAATTTACTGCGCCCATATAATAGTCAAATGCTTGATGCAGAAAAATCCGTTTTTAATTATCGGTTAACAAGAGCGAGACGATATGTAGAATGCACCTTTGGGATACTGGCCAATAAGTGGCGAATTTTTCATCGACCTTTAAATGTGTCATTGGATTTGGCTGTTGATGTTGTGAAAGCTTGTTGTTTACTGCAAAATTTTATACACAAAGAGGAGGGCGTAAAAGGGGTCCAAGAATCTCTAAGCGGGTGTGAATTAGAGGAGATTTTGCCATTTGATTCAACAGAAATGGTGCCTACAACAGCTAATGAAATACGTGACAAATATAAAGAGTATTTTAATTCTGAATATGGCAGTGTACCATGGCAAAATAATTATTGTTAATATGTATGTGAAACGTGTTTCTATCTAGCGGGAATACTCAAGCTACTACTAGTAGTGATGGGATTCGAGTGACTTTTTTTCACTCGAGTCACTCGCCAGTGAAAACCGATTTACTCGAGTGTCACTCGAGTAAAGATGAGACTCGAGTGTTTTTTTTTCGAGTGAATCATTCGAGTCACTCGTAATCCGAGTCATCAAAAATATGACTCGAGTGGGAGTAAAAACAAAACTACTCGAGTAACTCGAGTGAAACACGGCTCGAGTCCCATCACTAACTACTAGTAGCAAGTGATTGCTTGTTTAATGTAGGTACCTACCACACGAAATTGCTTACGAGATATACTATCCACACACTTACATATAATACACTGTTGCATTACGATTTAAATTAAAAACATACTGATCGTGTATTGTCCCAAACTTCCTTTAAGTCAGCTACTTATATATTTTTTCGTTTGGCCCCACTAGATAGAAATACATTAACAAGAATAAATAAAATTTTGTAAAAAGATACTTACCGTATTTATTTTTCTCCGTATCGGGTAGGTCTGCAAAGTTCTCATTCATTATATGGCAGATCTCAAACCAAGCTTTTAAACTTTTACGCTTGTCTTTATATATTTCCAAAGTTTTGTCCCATAACACTTCTCTGTCCTCCACTAAACTTATAAACGTTTCGTAATCAAAACTATCCATGGTAATTAATTAACAAGTTCACGCACCTGCACGTTCGTACGCGGCCGGTAATGGAATGAATCAAACAAACAAGGAGGGAGGGGAACGCGCGCGGTGGCGGCGCGGGAGCGGCGCGGTGGCGGGCTTCGCACGACTCGTATCTACAGAGTAATTGCGCGGCGTCGGCGCGGCGACGGCGCGGTGACGGCATCGTGTGCAGGAACGCTAATGCGGTATGTCGTAGTAAACAATGTCGTAAAAACCAATGTTTTAGATAAGGCGGTCATATAACATTCAGCCAGGACCTTTGATTTTGGTAAATTTAACCGGTATGTGGTTCTAAACGATGTCGCCATTAACGGTTTTGACTGTATTTACATTTAAATATATATAGGTACATATTTTGAGTACATAAAAATTTACTAGTCTAGACTTCAGTAGAGCCCATTTGTTTCAAAGCAAAGGAAATCCGCAGGAATCAGCCAATATTCTTTATACTATTTCAGGTGGAGTTGATGCAGAGCTGTTCCGTAACAGAAAAGAATATTTCTCTATCGACGTTCAGACGGTGTCCGATGCTCAACCAAGAGTTTTAAATATTGTCGCTCGTTGGCCAGGATCAACCCACGATTCAGCAATCTTTTCAAATAGTAGAATTTGTGAAGAATTTGAATCTGGGCTATACGGAAATAGCTGCCTCTTAGGCGATAGTGGCTATCCTTGAAAAGTAAGTTAAAATAAAACCAAGAATTAATACACATATTTCACACATAAACATAGATTTATTAGAAAGAAAATATGCATATAAAGAAATAAACATTATTCTTCGCTTCCTTCTCCAAGTTGGATAAATGCGACTTTAATTGTGTCCGTATCCACTTGAGCTGCATCTGAAAAATATTTTTATTTGTTACAGCATTATTTACTCACTCCATACTTAAACCTGAGGACCCTGGCAGAGGAAAATTATAATACCAGCCATATTAGAACCAGAAATACTGTAGAAAGGCAGTATGGCATAATAAAACGAAGATTTCCTGCATTAGCATATGGCTTGCGCATAAAACTGGACACTGCTGTAGAGGTTATAATTGCATGCTGTATTTTGCACAATGTGTGCATTAAATTTAGAAATGATCTGCCTCCAGATCATTCCAATGAGGAATTATTAAATTTAATAGAGGAGGGTCAAATTAATCCCATCAGTAATGACCAAACAGATAGAAGAGGCAGTGATAGAAGATCATTGTTTACATTTAACTATTTTAATAATTAATAATCATATAAATATTATAGTTGTACAAGTGATTTTTATTGTTTGTAAAAAGGATTAAAATAATTTATACCTTCTATTTTTCTGGCATTTTTTTCCAAAATTTGCACCTTTAATAAGTGAATCTTCCGTTCATTCTCCATTTTTAAATAATGTAGCTCCATTTCTTGTTTAATTTTAAATTTTATTAGTTCGCCTTTGTCCCTCTCACTCCGGAGTCTTTCAGCAGCAAGGCTGTTGCTATAACTTTTTGCTCTCAGAGGCTCGGATCGTTCACTATGCAAGGGCAAATTAGGCCTCCTTCTTTTCAACCTTGGTATGGTTGTCAGTGGCACTGCATCAGCTGACACAACAGTTATTAATTCTTCTGTATCTATAAATGAAAAATATAATTATAAAATGAGTCAAAATTACTATGTAATTTTGTGTTTACAACAAAAATACTCATAACTTGGTACTTCAGCATTCTCAGCTTCAGCATTATCAGCTACAGCATTATCTCTTTCCAGTAAAATGGATGTTTCAACTGTAAAATAAAATATTTATGAATGTTTGGCAAACACATTTGAAAATAAAACATAAAAATAATAAAATAAATAAAATAAAAATAAAAATAAAATAAGTTTATTTCAGACCGTGGTCCATATTTTGTTAGTTTTTTTTGGAGACATGAAAAACTTAAAAACTATGTTATACTTATAATAATAATGATTTAAAACATGTAATTACAAATTTAACGACATTAAAATTAGTATCCTAGTTAGGTATTAATTAAATTACATTCGAATTGGAAATTGCAATAGTAAAATTAGAATATTAAATAAGGCAGACATTAAAATTATAAAACAAAATTAGAATTAGAATTAAATTTAAATTAAAATAAATATATATATTTTTTTTTACTTTCAAAATTTTTATAACTATTAATTTAGGTACCTGCCTGATCCTACTCCATTCACCTGTACATGTAAGCACGTCCAGTGTCTCAAGACAGGACAGTCAGGCTTTTCGCTTATTTGTCTCAGAATAGTGTTGGTGCTCTCCCGAATTCTGCGAAGGAGTGATGCGATTCGTTTGCGCACAACACTGTGGAATCCATCAGTGTGAGCTAGTGAGAACATTCCCGACGCGCTGCAGTATCGAGGTAACCCCAACAAGATTCTGAGACCATTGTTATACTGTACTCGGAGAGCGCTAAGAGCCCGCTGCGTATAGTTGACCCACAAATTGCATGTGTATAAGGTTTGACAGTATGCCTTAAAAAGTGTTAATTTGACCTCTGTGCTACATGGTGCAAATCTGCGAGCCAACATATTACAGCGAACTGCCATCGCCCTCCGCTCCCTTTCGATATCCATATCATCTTTCAAGTCCTCTGTGACGACATGACCTAAATATTTAAAAGATGATACTCTGCAAAGCTCTACACCGTTTATTCTAACAGGCGGTACATTAGTAATTTTTCCTTTCTTCGAATTAAATATCATTACTTCACACTTATTAGTATTATACAAGAGGCCGTGGGACTTTGCGTATTCCTCACATACCCCTATCAGCTTTCTGAGTGCTGCAATCGACGGGCTGAGCAACACCATATCATCCGCGTAACTGATGCTGTTAACGCAGAGGCCATCAATCGAACATCCCACACCAGTGTTGCTGAGTTCCACGATTAGCTGGTTAATATAAATATTAAAAAGGGATGGCGAACTCAAACCACCCTGCCTAACTCCGCACGCTAGGGTGTATGCATGGGAAAATTGATCCTGCCATTTGACCTGGTTAGTCTGGTGGCCGTACCAATATTTCAGGATACTGATAAACTCACCTGGAACACCAGAGTCAGCTAACTTGGTCCATAAAATATCATACCTAACCAGGTCAAATGCCCTAGAGAGGTCAAGAAATGCGGCGTAAACGGGTGTTTTCCTATCAGTATAATACCTGAATTATTATATTATATTATAAATATTATTAATGAACTGCCCATTAATAATAAAAATTACATACACAATAAGTCTTGAGGATTAGCTGTTGGAGGTTTTGGTGATGGTGGCCCTGCTTCAACGACATCATGTTGACTCACTGAGAATCAAAATTATATAGTTAAATTTATTAATTTTTTTGAAGATAATGGAGTATTTTGAACATAGGCACAGTCAACCTCCAATATTATATAGCTTAACCAAAAAACTATTAGGTAGATATTTTCTATGCAATACTTTCAACATAACTTAGATAACAACATTTTGCATTCTTTGGCTTCCTTGATATTTTTTGGCAGGGTGCTGCGCAGTAATTATACAAAACAATAAGCGATAAGACACCACAAACCATTTGAAGCAAATTTTGAACTGGTTGACCATTTGTGAAACCGATTGTACTGTGTTCAACTTTTGCATGTACATTGTACAATAGGGTATGTACAATGTATAGTAACAATGTAAAATTTGCAATACCTAATTGTGACATAATATTAATGGTGTCATAGCTGGTATTAGATCCGAGTCGCAGTCCGAAACTCCTGATATCACAGAACTCCCACGTCCAGTCATTTCTACTACTAATTCCAACACACGATTATTTGATTTGACGCAAGGTGCACCACCTGTGCCATGGACTTGCTGTCGAGCTGCCATATTATACACTTTGGCGTCACTTTTGAGTTATTGCCACAGCTTTTTCAATGTGTCTGAATTCCTTAAATTAATGTTTTCGATAAGAAAAAGTAATTAGGTGCTCAAAATCAACTGAAAGATAGGAAAGGAAATTTCAATTTGAAAATGACGTATTATTACATATATGATTCATTATCTTTAAAATCCGTAAGTACGGTAAATCCTTACCTCATAACTGAACCACTTGAATTATGGTCTCGCCATATAAGATTCCACACTTCTTCTTTTAATTTATTTGTGCGATTGTCGCAAGTCGTCTTATTTATGATCACATCACCTTTTTTTGTAAAAGGCGGACAAACCTCAATTTTTCCTCATCGGAAAAATTTGCTGCCCTTTTTCTGTTTTCCAGAGGCAGAGGCAGCTGCATTATAAACTAACAGTGCTACTAAAGTACTGGTATAGTCACCAAAATAACTGTGTGATGGTACTGGCGTTGGGTGTCACGTTGATGGAGTGTGTATCAATAATATAAGCTATGCTGACGACATGGTGCTGCTAAGTCCATCAATTGCTGCTTTGAGGAAGATACTAAATATGTGTGAGGTATACGCTGTTTGCCACGGTCTCGTTTATAATGTTAAAAAGAGTGAGATAATGGTATTTAATGCGGGCACCAAAACATACTCTCAGGTCCCAACAGTGTCGCTCGCTGGATCTCCGTTGAATAGAGTATCGAGGTTCAAATAATTGGGTCACTGGGTGACGGACGATCTCACTGATGATTTAGATATCGATAGGGAGCGCAGGTTGTTGTCTGTCCGATGCAACATGCTGGCCCGCAGGTTCGCGCGTTGTACTTTACAAGTTAAGGTTATGTTTTTTTGGATATGTACCTACGCGCGCTGTCGCGCGCCTCTGTCTTACTCAGTAATAAACACGCTTAACTTGAGAAAAAAAAAAAAAAACAAAACAAAATGCAACGCCCGGTCTAGGATGTGGTGGCCCGGCATCGACGGCGACATCGAGCGGCGGGTCGGCGCGTGCGACGCGTGCGCGACCGTGCGCCCCGCGCCGCCGCGCGCGCCCCCCGCGCCCTGGCCGCGAGCGCCGGGGCCGTGGCACCGGGTACACATCGACTACATGACGATAGCGCAGCGTACCTACTTGGTAGTCGTTGATTCTTTTAGTAAGTGGTTAGAATGCTTACTTATGCAAAGCAGCACGGCCACGGACGCCTTAATCAATAAATTAAAGTTATTTTTTTCAGTATTTGGAATACCTAACATATTAGTATCCGATAATGATGTAAAAATTAATTCATCACAATTTAGAGAATTCTGTTCCAACAATGGCATACGTTATGTAACTTCCCCCATATACCATCCTCCCAGCAACGGACAAGCGGAAATTGCTGTCCGTACGTGTAAAAAAATGTTAAAATGCATTATAAGTTCCAACTCGGCACCTAGTGTTATACGCGAAAAGTTACTCGGCTACTTATTTACCTACAGGAATTCTGTGCACTGTACTACCGGACAGACACCTGCTATGTTGATGTTCGGGCGGCCTTTGCGAACGCGATTAGACGTAATGTTACCTGTACACAATAAAGTCACGCCGGAATCAAGTAATGCGAACATTGACAGTAGAAGGCATTTTGAAGTCGATGAGCATGTGTGGGCTCGGTGGTACAGTGCGAGGAAGGAAAGTTGGGAGTTTGGTACAATTAGGGAACGAATAGGAAATAGAATGTTTAAGGTGTATGTACATGATAAGCAAAGCAATTGTATCCGTCACATTGATCAGCTCCTAAAGTACCGAGGTCAACGTGCCCCTGCTCCTTGCAACCCCTCTGTGACTACAATTATACCTACTGGAAGTAATGAGTCCAGTAATGCTTTAAGCGATATTGCAGTTTACGCTAATCCAACGTCCCCTCAATCAACGCCACAGGACAGAACTGAGTGTGAGCCTGAGTGGGTGGACTGTGAAGATAATGAGCATAATACAATTGAATCAGATGCACCGCCGGTGTCGGATCCCCCGCCGCAGCCGGTATCTCCGCCTCCGGCGGCGGATCCCTCACGCCAAGGTAGCACTGTTGCTAGGTTAAATGATAAAGATGCCATTACAGAGCGGTCGCATAAAATGATATTGCGTCCTAAAAAGACGATAGATTATAAGGTTTTTTTGTAAAGGTTTATTTGTAATTAATGTTAAGTTTTTATTTGTTATCAGGTTTGAAACTTAGTGTGGAGGAATGATATGTACCTACGCGCGCTGTCGCGCGCCTCTGTCTTACTCAGTAATAAACACGCTTAACTTGAGTGCGGTCGTTTCATTGCTAACCTACATACATCTCATTTTTAAAGCCTATTGCCAGTGTTTTTATTCGTGCAGCCTGTGGAGCAGTTACTCGCAGAGGGCATATCACGGCTTGAGTGTTCAATATAACAACTCGTTCAGGGTGCTGATGGGGCTGCCGCGGTACTGCAGTGCGTCGGGCATGTTCGTCGCAGCACAGACGGACGGGTTCGCCACTATCATGAGGAAGCGCTGCGCCGCGCTGCTGCTGCGCGCCCGCGACAGCCCCAACCGCATCAAGAGCGCGCTGGCCCACCGCTGGCACTCACTGATGCTTGAAAGCTGGATGAGAATGCATGTACGTCTTTCCTTATCTTAGTAGTTAATAATATTGTTAATTTTTATTCAATACCAAATATAATGCTCATAAAATTATTTATCAAACATTAATTTAATTTATTTGAAATCTTATTTTAATTATTACCAATTTTTTGACTTGTATTGTCGATTTAGATTGAAAACCTTATTGTGAATTAAATATTCTTTATTTACATTAGAGCATTTCTATAGAAACACTAAATTAAAGCCAACATAGAACTTCCAACATAGGAAACTGTAAGATTTAGATAATTTTCGGTTATAATTTTAAATAAAACCATATTCAGAACTCAATAAATATTATATTTTACATTCTATTACTTCAGGTTTAAAATACAATTCAAACTTAACATGCCACCACAGCTTTTTTTTTACATAACACTTGTTTTTATGAAAGTCAGAAAAAAACAGCCACTTAAGAAGTCTTGAAAAGTGGGTCGCGTATTTCAACCTAAAAATAAATAACTCATGCTGATATGGACAAAGATGTTTTGTTTTAAGAAACTTGAGGTTACTAACTACGTTTAACAAAAATATCAAAATGTAATGTTGAATACATTCTGAGTAGGAGTTATGTGAAAATAGCTCCAAAAGTGGCTTTGGGGTAAACCTATCTGCCTCAGACGCCAGTGGTTGCGGGTTCGATCCCCGCACGGAACCAGAAAAAAAAATGTTCCGTGTCTGGGTGTTTATCTATTTATGTATTTACTAGCTGCTGCCCGCGACGTCGTCTGCGTGAACGCTATGCAGCACCAAACGCACCTACGATTATAACACTGCTAGCGTGATAATATGTAGCCTATATGTTGACCCGACTTCTTAACTATCTTCATGCCAAATTTGAAGTGAATCCATGCAGTACTTTTTGAGTTTATCCCGGAAAGACAAACAGACAAACAGACAAAAATTCTAAAAACTATATTTTTTGTTTCTGTTTCGATTGTAGATTCTTTTAAAAAAATATTCAATGTACAGTTTTGACTTTCCTACCATTTTATTATATGTATAGATATTCTAGGTTCCCCCCTAGTTCGCTATATGGTATCCCATAACACAAGCTATGCTTACTTTGGGGCCATGTATTTGGTGTGATTGTCTGGGGATTTTATTTATTTATTATTATTTATAATTTGGATCAAAAATTATATACTCATAAAATCATATTTTTCAGGAGAAGCGTTGTTATTTACGGAATTATTATTCGTTTTCTAATTTTTTTTATTTTATTTTATTTTAAACATGGTAAACCAGAACTAAATACATTTATCTTAATACATAAATAGTGTAGGTGAAATATGTTTACACTTATAGAAATAATATAACATAAACATGTAAGCACTCACTGAAGCAATAACAAAAGTTGAAAAAAAGGAAACAAATTAAATTAATTAAGTACTTAAGTTACTTAACTTTCGTAATACAAAAAAAAACAAATATATTCCTATGTATTAAACAAAAAATCGCTGAGTAGCTTTCTCGCTGTGGCAGCTTTAGTATTGAAAATATCAATGTCTACTTTATTGACAAGTCTGTTGATGTTGTTGCAAGCTCGCAGCAGAAACGAATTCCTTCTGTAATTTGTAGAAACTACAGGTGTGTCAAATATTTTATTAATCCTAAAACTCCGCGTGGGTACCGAAAAGTTTAATTTATAAAGTAATTCAGGGCAATCAATCATGTTCTGGGCTATTTTTAAAATATATATATAATCCGCTATCTGACGGCGCATGTATAGGGGAAGAAGATGGTGAGTTTTACATATATGCTGGTAATCTTTGCTATTATATTGTTGTTTCATACGGAAACATAAAAAACGGATAAATCTTTTTTGGATGCGTTCTATGCGTGAAATATACACTTCATATTGAGGGTTCCAGATCTGAGACACGTATTCAAGATTATTACGAACGTACGTACAGTACAATATCTTAAGTGTTTTTATGTCTCGAAACTCGCTAGAACGACGCATCACAAAACCCAATGAGCGCGAGGCTTTAGTCACAATACTGTCTATATGAGTATCAAACAAAAGTTTGCTGTCGAATGTGACCCCCAGGTCACGCACTAAGTTTTCACGTGTTAAAAACTGACCGCGCAACTTGTAATTAAATATCAAGGGACTGTTTTTGCGAGTATAGGTGACTATTGAGCATTTAGCAGGATTTAAGTCAAGTTTATTAGAAACGCAGTAGTCCTCAAGTAGCAACAGGTCAGCTTGGAGAGCTTCGGCATCGAAACTGGTCGAAACTCTTGAATATAGTTTCATATCATCGGCAAAACAAAGCAGATGACTTGATTTTAAATATGAATGAATATCATTAGTAAAAATTGAGAATAATAAAGGTCCTAATAGTGATCCTTGAGGGACGCCGCTTGATATTTTGGTCCAACTTGAAATATAATTGCTGACAACAACGGCTTGAGATCTGTTATCAATATAAGAAGCCAGCCATCTCAACAGGTTACCAGAAACTCCAAGTTTGAAAATTTTTTGTAGTAGTTTGACGTGATCTATACGATCGAAACATTTGCTGTAGTCCGTATAGATCACGTCAACTTGGTCCCCGGCTTCCATTGCCTCCGTCATAAAATCACTTATCAAAACCAAATTTGATGTCGTCGATCTACCCCTAGTGAACCCATGCTGTGACATAGAAAGGTTTAATTTAATTGATTCATATAGCTGTCGGTAAATTATTTGTTCAAAAATTTTGGCTATAATACAAAGTTTGGAAATGGGACGATAATTTATGACTTCGGTTTTCGGGCCTTTCTTGTGAACAGGGGTAACGTACGCACGTTTCCAAAGCGACGGTACTATACCGGAGGAGATGGAGTATTGAAATAAAATAGATATGGGGATTGAAATTGATGAAGCTGCGTTCTTTAAGAAATAAGCTGGAAGGTTATCAGGTCCCGCTCCTTTGGAAACATCTAACTTAGAAAGTAGTTTACATACTTCACTGGCATTGATTTCCACTGAGGATATGTGCATTGAGGTAGGTTCATCAGTACAACGAAGATTTTTCAACATACTATCAACATCAGTATTGTCCTTTCGTATAAAAGATTTAGCAAAATATTCCGAGAACGCATTTGTAATAGACTCACCTGTATTAACTGTTTTACCTTCATATGATAAGCTACTAGGCATAGTATTACTTTTAAAGCGGGACTTAATATGTGACCAAAAGTGTTTTGGATTATTGGCAATCGATGACTCGGTATTTCGAATATATTTCTCGTAGCATTCAGATTCCAACGCTATCACTCTATCTCGCAGAATACAGTAAGATGCTTCATCGGACCTGTTCGCATAGACTTTAAACTTCCTTGAGTACTTATGCATCTCTTTGACAACTTTCTTTAGAGGTTCAGAGTACCATGGAGGATAGCTATTAGAAGATAATAATTTAAAAGGTATGTGCCTTTTGATTATATTATCAATTTGACTATAAAAGAACTCCACTGCCTCATCAAGAGGTCTAGTCAATAATTGAGAATTCCAATTAATATCATTTATTTCAGTGTTTATGAGATGGTAGTCACCTTTGCCATAAAAAAGTATATTGCGTGGAATAGGCTTAAGACGTTCAAAGTCGGAAAGCTTAATTTGAATAGTTAGAGCTTCATGATAAGGATCAATGCAAGTAAGTGGATTACTGCAAGGTGATACCATTACATCTTCTTCACTTAGCACTAAATCGAGAATTCGGTCCTGACAGTTTTTAACAGAATTATATTGTTTAAAATTAAGAGTACTTAATTCGTCCAGCAACAATATTTCGTCACTGGATGATCCAGGACTAGAAGTTAAATGCAAATCTCCATTAATAGCGGGATTCCACTTAATGGCACTGAGATTAAAATCACCAACTATTAGATATTTGTCATTGGGATAGGTTAGTACTATATTGTTTAACTGATCGCAATAGTTATTAAGTTGTTGAGAGAAGGAAAGGCCATTATTTTGCTGGCATAAATAAAGCACACATATATTAAGCCTTATAGAACCGCTGCGTGTTTTAAACAAAATGGATAACCAAAGATCTTCAGCGGTGGAGTGAAACGCGGATAACGGTGTAACAGATAGATCCCTGCGCGTGGCTATTAGAACTCCACCTCCCTTCTCTTGTTTTGTGAGTGAGTAGTCACGGTCCCGACGCCAAACAACATACCTACTGTCAAATAACTCACTGTCGGCAATAGAATCAACGAGCCATGTTTCAGTTATTATTATTACATCATACAAACAAGTACATACGTTACGATAAAAATTATTTGTTTTAGTCCTGAGCCCCCTGACATTTTGATAGTATATCAAAAGGTTATTACAGTGAATGGAGGCCATTTATTAAATCAAAGAAATAATAATTGTTTTGCAGTAGAGTAAATATCATAGCTAAGATTAACCGTAGGTACATTATGCTTTCAGGTGCCAAAGGTAGGTTTAGTAAAATCATATCATTATAGTATCCGTGTAAATTTGTCGATCTTTCCCGTTCAACCTGCTTAACATATTTTGATAAAATTAGGTGCAGAAGTAGTTTATGTCGTGGATTAACACGTAAGTACATACCTATGTTATCTACGATATAACTAATATACTTTATAGAAACAATAACCCTTAAAAAATTTGAGGCATTAACCATTAATTGTATTTCATGCGGGTGGCATCGCGTGATGAAGTCATTAATTATAAAGAATATTTCATTCGAAAACAATAAGACTACAACCAACATTCGAAATGTAAGCGAGCAGTAAATTATAAAAATAAAACCTTCCAAAAAATATCGAGCACTAAGCAAAACGCGAACTAAAAAAAATGTAATTATAATTGATTCATAATGCAGTAGATATTTTATGCATAAAAGGGGCGTAGGATACACACATCCGTAAATAGTAAATATGAACATAAAAATCACCATAATGTGACTTTTAATAACAATGAAATATAAAAATAGTTTCATAATAATAATTTCAAATGGCGAAGTCTGTCCATATCTATCTATGTACATGTGTAAGTTTGTCAATAATTCCCGCTCAACCTGCTTAACACTTTTTAATGAAATGAGTAGCGGAAGTAGCTCATTTCTGGTATTCACGTATAAATAGATAGGCAGGTTATTTTCTATCCCTAATAAGTACAGTGTCTCCCTGGGATTTAGTCGCGGGTAACATCGCGTGATGCAAATAGTATTAATTTTTAACATAAATATTTTAAAATATTTTATATTCAAAAAAGCTATATATGAATAAGTATGTATGAACAAGGCTCTAAGTGTATAAAATTTATTAAAAGCATTAAGCAAAAACCAACGCGCAGCATTAATAATATTTTTAGCAAAAATAATAACTTCCAAATTATTAATATACAATAAAAATAGTAATGCGTGCAGGTAGCATTTCGCAATGTAAATAATATGTTTTATAAGAGATCGAACTGCGAACAAGTTGGCAACAACATCAATGAATAGAAAAAACACAAACCATCGAACACAAAAGCCACCCGAGCGAGAACAAAAGAGCGGTCCAAGCGCAGGTAACAAGACAGAGGTTGTCAAACATGCGGTCGAAAAGTAAATTAAAATTACAAAGTCTATTTTATGAGAAATATGGAACTTAAGGAATATAAAATATTTTTTTAAACAGTAAATTTTATATATAGATCGTAAATTCAATGTTATAAATCGATTGCGAGATTTATAATTTAAATAAAAGATTTCAAAATGCAAATTACAGTAACTTTTAGTAACTTTAAGGCTGTTATTCGAAATTCTTAAATGGTGAAAAGTAATTAAGTTAATATTCACTTTCTTAGGCGTTAATTTATACGTTACAAAAATTAAGTCAATCATAGTAAATAAGCAGTTTAGGCAATCTTGTTTAAATCTTTCTCGGTGTTAATTATGAAAACTTTGGAATCAGTACTCTTGCGTATGTGGATCTTGCCGTGTTTCACCCAGATGAAGCTGTAGTTTTTGCTCTTTGCCAGAGACTTCGCTTTTGTTAGTAGTATTTTGTGTTCTGGGGTGAGGTGGTCGTTCACGTAAATTTTCGTGGTGCCATTTGAGAAACCTATTTCACTCGCAGTTAGATCCTTTTTATTGCGAGACGCCGAAACGAATTCTTCTTTAATATATCTGTTGATGAAACTCACCACAATCGACTTATCTGAAGAATTACGAAGAGGTACCCTGGCTATATAGTTAATTTGAGTTTTGGGAAAACTATACCCAACAGCCAGACTTATCCTATTAACAACAGAGAATAGATCTTCATCCTTCTTGGTAGGTACACCCTTAATTTCGATGTTGTTAAGTCTAACTCGGCGTTCTGCAGAAATAATGTCAAATTCAAAGGCAGATAGCTTATTTTTAAAGGCGACAACTTCTTCCTGGTTCTTTTCAAGATCCTTGATCTTCAGCTCTGTGGTTTCTATTCTCTTAGAGAGATCATCCACTTTATCACTAATGAACTGACTCGTGGTTTTTAATTCGGATACTTCATCTTTTATCGCCCGGATGTCTTGTGCCAGAGTAGGAAGGCATAGCAGCTGCGTTTTCATGCCTCGTATTTCTTGCATTATTGTTTCAAGAGTAGCCTCCGAGGAAATTGGAGAAGGTGAAGGTGGGGATGTTTTACAGGAATTGCATCTCCAGTTGCCTCTGCGTTCTGTCCCCAGTTTTCTGAATCCAGCCTCAGTGATACCGGCACACGCAAAGTCAAGGCTTTTTTTGCAAACCGTACATTTTACACCGTCATTAAAATCAGATTCACAGATTGCGCACTTGAACATATTGATTTTCTTTTTTTTTTTCAAAAACTATTTCCCGAAAAATTCAACTCCAATTACAAAGGTTGAGAACCACTGGATTTATGCGGAAAAAGAGATACGCGTATTGCTCAAACGAGTGCTCACAGTGAACTTCGAAATTTAGATAGATTAAAGCATAAGATCAAATCAACAGAAAAATATAGTTCTACGATATATTTCAGTATTTAAGTAGATTAAATTAGTGAAAAATAATGCATTCTGGTCCCAAAGAGGAAAAAAAAGTATGGATACAACTTTTCGTATATTTTTTTGTATACTTCATCCTACTAATATTATAATTGCGAAAGTGAAAATGAATAAAGAAAGTCTACTTAATAGGTAAGGCTACGTCATTAAATAACTCTTTTAGCGCAATTTAATCGACGTACAGAGACATCTATCTTAATAAATTTCGAACTAATTCTTGTTTCTGACTTTTAGCCGTAGATTTCTTTGGAATGGGAAAGTGCGTCTGTTTGTTATGCCTTCACGCTTAAAGTATTGATCCGCTCTCAATAAAATTTGGTATATATTATTTTATTTTATTTTCTTTATTTAGGAAGCAAACAGTCTTACACAATTATAGTTTACAATATTACAAAACGAACAGACCAAAACAGCTCCATAGTTTAAATACCAATATAGCTTAAGATTATGAAACAAATCAGTATTTCAACAATCAAAAATAATATGAATAATTTCTTTTTTAAACTTTTGTAACGATAGATTAAAAATGTCCACATTTACTAGGTTGTTATTATAGTAAGAAGTTGTACGACGTAGAAAAGAGTTTCCTGCATAGTTAGTTCGATATTGTTTAATATAAAATGTATGTTTAGAACGTGAGGAGATGCGTGGGACGATATAGTTATTTTTTCCACTAAGGAAGTTGAGTCCAAATTGTTATTAACAAGTTTAAAAAGAAAAACTGAGTCTAAATAAATTCGGCGTTTATATAAGGGTTGTATCAAATGTCGCTTCAGGGAAATGTCATATTCAGTATGTACGATGCTTGCATCATACAGTCACGTTGTGCGTTGTCAGCCGTTTCCGCCGACGAGCGATTTATTAGCTATTGATTTAGTTAGTACGTGTTCTGTCACCATTCGGCGTGTACTCATAACCATTTTAACCATTTTACCATCTTAGACTAGTTTTATGTAATAAACCGTACCGGTGTGCTTTAAACTAGTTGTCTTATTTACGAACCAGAAGTAAATACTCTGTACGGTCAGACCAGACTGTACGATGTACACGATGTACAGTCTGGTCTGACCGTACAGAGTATTTACTTCTGGTTCGTAAATAAGACAACTAGTTTAAAGCACACCGGTACGGTTTATTACATAAAACTAGTCTAAGATGGTAAAATGGTTAAAATGGTTATGAGTACACGCCGAATGGTGACAGAACACGTACTAACTAAATCAATAGCTAATAAATCGCTCGTCGGCGGAAACGGCTGACAACGCACAACGTGACTGTATGATGCAAGCATCGTACATGCTCCCGCCGAGAGGAAAAGAAGAAGATAGATGGTGGTGATAAATGCGGGTGATGGTGAGACAAGGTGAAAAACAATAAAATGGTTTAACTAATTTATCTAGAGTCCCTATGTTTAAAAATAGAACCGTCGCCAAAGACATGTTTACTAAACATGGGCGAAGTGGTTTGGTCAACGCGAGCACTACACTCTGGTTTTGCACTTGCACACTTATCACTCACACTAGCACACTGGTCACTTACACTTAAACACTGGTCACTAACACTATACCGGAACGCAGCGTTGGTGAGACCGCGCACGTCCAAGTGCGCCGGTCCCGCCCGCTCCGCCGCCGTCACGCGGGTGGCGCGCGGCGCCGGCAGCGGGGCCTCCCGCGGCCGACGCGCGCGCCTCCGCCGCCACCGCTGCACGCCGTACGCCGCCGCTGCTATCCCCATCGCCGTCACGATTAAATAGATCGCGACGTAATGGTGAACGTCATGGTAGGATACGTCGTAAATTAAGCCCGTCTCCGACTTCATTTGCCTAACTTTGGTGCCTATATCGCGAAATTCGTTTTCGTGACCACTGACTACCGACTCTGGTTCAACGGTAGAGATTGAGATCGACAGGTTTTGGTTAAAAATATGGTTGATGGGTGGGATACTGATTTGAGCGACGTCAGCTTGTATGGTCATATCATTAGATTGCTCTCTCTGAGCTGTTATGGTTAAATCTTTCCCTTTTAAGATGCAATCGGGACCAAGCATCACTAGGCCGCTATTGATGAGACGGTCAGAGGAGACATGTTCTTCACACAAGATCCTTATTGGTCGTGGATCACAAGAAAAGAAAAAGAACGTATTTATTTTATTCAATCGAATCCAAGAATCACGACATGGAGCTGACTTGGTTTCACATATTTGTGGTTCATGGTGATTATTACACAAATTTTCATCAGGCTTCATGTGGAAGATTGGTTTTGTGATAGGACATAGCTGCGAATTAAAATCAAAATAAACACATTCATTCAAATCCGCCTGTGATAATGGTATATACGAATCCTTTCTTAGGTTTATCGCTATGTAATCCGAAACCGGGACTAGGGTGACCATGACTTTGCCGACCTTTTCTGGAACTGTGATTATTTTATAGACTTCATAATTATCTCGACTCACTAGAGGTATTCTGATTTCAAAAATGAAGTATTTCTTAGTGATTTTAGCTCGTACTTTCATGAGATGGTATAATTTATGAAGCTCTGTTCGAATGTTATCAATTGGTAAACATAACTCCTTAGGTAGTTTTCCAGAAATAATATTTAATTCATCTAATAGCTGCTCAGGTTTTAAAAGATGCACATTGAACTTTCCATAATTACCCGCGGAGATGGTATCGAGTAATAAGTCTTGCACAGATTT
The DNA here is from genome assembly GCA_944452665.1 of Stenoptilia bipunctidactyla. Lineage (NCBI taxonomy): Eukaryota > Metazoa > Arthropoda > Insecta > Lepidoptera > Pterophoridae > Stenoptilia > Stenoptilia bipunctidactyla. The sequence continues at coordinate 16,795,188 of OX101746.1, forward strand.
CAAGTTGGTTAGTACACCGTTTGCTGCCATAGAAGATAATAAAAACTCATTGGTGGATTCGACATTGTTTAACTCCGATTTCATTTTGAAGGATTCGTTTTGTAGCTGATTCAGGTATTGGTTAAATAGTTTGTGTTGTTTATCTATAGAAAACTTCATCCTGTTCAACACATTGTACTCTGATTCAACTATAGAAGTTTGGTTTTTCCACAAAGCTGCCAAATGATGCTCATTCATTCTTACAAGTTCAATGTCGTGTTTATATTGTTCGGCAAATTGGTCGTCGAGTACACCGAACAAACTATTTGCAACCTGACCCACTGCATTGATAAGACCTCGCCGTCTGCGAGTCGCGTGCGCGCCTGGGAACTGCTGCGTCGACAAAATGTTATTGAATCGTACCAACTCATTGTAACTATGACGTAATTGTAATACAACCGATTCACAATGAACTTTAACAGCTGATTTTATGCAGTAACTATCTAAATGGTTTATGTATTTCATTAGTAAATCGGTGCCTTGCCAATATAGTTCAATGTCATAGTAAACTACTAACTTCCATTCATCTTGAGCAATATGCACTGTCGACATTTTATCTAAATAAAAGCGGGTGTTGTTTAAGTTTGCGATGTTATAAGCGCACTGAATAGGTGTTATAAAAAATGTAAACAACATAAGTGCCATTGCTATATAATGGAATAGGCCTTTTTTCGTCGCGCCTTGTCGTCTGCGTTCCCTTTTTGGTGGATGGTCAGGATGGTTGGTATCATTTTTTACGATAATATCCTGGTTGTCTTGGCTGCTGTTATCATTAACGGGTAGTAATGATAACTTCACTACCGGCCTCTTCACCGTTCCGTTTTTGGTTTTGACGGAAACTACGCGTACTAAGCCATCCTTCCCCGGATGGAGCTCCACAACTCGGCCCATGGCCCACTTTCCCGGTGGTAGGTTTGCGTCATGAATGGTAACGATGTCGCCGACGTTCATATTTGGTTGCGAACGCTGCCATTTGGACCGGACATTTAGCTGAGTCAGGTACTCAGCCCGCCACCTCTTCCAGATATCTTGGTATATCTTTTGTGCGAGCTGCCATCTAGTGCGTAAATCCTTTTCGGTTTCTACAATGGTCAATGTAGGACCGCCAGATAGGAAGTGCGCTGGTGTTAGGAAATCAAGGTCATCTGGATCCTCACTTATGGGGCATAGTGGCCTTGAGTTCAGACAGCCTTCTAATTGAGCTAGTAACGTAGAAAACTCCTCATACGTTAACTTTTGTTCTCCTATCACTCGTTTCGTGTGGTATTTGAGGCTCTTGACTGCCGCTTCCCAGAGCCCGCCAGCGCTAGGCCATGATGGTGCGTTAAAGTGCCATTCTATCTGCATAGTTAATAGCTCTCTGTGAAACTGTTCATCTATAATGGTTTTTAAATTTACAATTTCTTCTTGCAATACTCTATCGGTTTTTATAAAATTGGTTCCGTTGTCACTGTAGATGTGACAAGGGGCTCCCCGCCGAGCAGCTAGCCTCCGCAGGGCTGCAATGAAAGCTGAGCTGGTAAGGTCAGATACAAGCTCTAAGTGAATGGCCTTGGTTGCCATACAAATAAAAACTGCTATGTATCCTTTGGTGCACCTCACCCCTCGCCCTTTGGCTGCTTTTACGTCGACAAAGCCTGTAAAATCGACCCCCGTATGGTGAAAAGGTCGAGTGGTGTTGGTTCGAGCTGCAGGTAAGTCTCCCATTAACTGGTAATGTTTTGAGGGGTTATTTTTCCTACAAACTATGCACCTCCTTAGTCGTTTCTTCACTGCATTATTGCCACCTACAATCCAGTATTGCTTACGTAGCCACGCTAGAGTCAAACGGGCCCCTCCGTGGAAGGTCATCATGTGCGCTTGGTCAATAAGCATCGTGGTTATAATATGGTTGTGTGGTAATATGGCGGGATGAATCATCTCAATTTGAATGGTAGCTGATGAGATTCGTCCGCCGACTCTTAAAATGCCTTGGTTATCAATAAATGGTCTTAACTTAATTAAATTACCTTTCTGGTTAGGTTGGTTATGTTTTCTTATAAAATCTATGTCTTCCTTAAACTCTAATTGTGCATATCTAATTAAAATATCTCTAGATTTTCTTAATTCTAAAATGGTTAAATGTTGTGGTTTGTTATTAGACCGTGACGTCATACGTAACGCCCAGGCAATAATACGCGACGCTTTCATAAAGTTGCTGTGTCTGCTTAATATCGTGTCAATGACTTGGTTATCGTGTTGCATTGTTGATATTACGTTTACTTTAATAGATTTAGGTTTTCTAATCTCTTCAGTTGTATGGTAAGTCATGTTTTGACTGATGCTATCGTCGAAGCTAGACAGCCAGGCTGGGCCATGCCACCAAATAGGATGGTTATTAAATTGTTCAACAGTGATGCCGCGGCTTGCACAATCAGCAGGGTTATCTTTTGACTGAACATAGCGCCAGCATTCCGATGGTATTTCTTGTGTAACCTGAACGACTCTATTGGCGACAAATGGTTTCCATCGGCTGGTGTCTCCGTTGAGCCAACCAAGTACGGCTGTAGAATCTGACCAACTGAAGATTTTTAAATAGAATTTTGATAAGCATTGACGTACGGTTTTCATTAAATTGCACAGTAAAACGGCAGCACACAACTCAAGCCTTGGTAGCGATGTGGTTTTCTTAGATGGTACGAGCCTGGTCTTAGATGCTACGATGACGATTGAGGGTTTATTCTGGTGTTTGCTGGTGACCTTGCAGTAGATGACACATGCGTAAGCTTTCTCTGATGCATCACAGAATCCGTGTAATTCTAAAATATCGTCTTTGTGACACTGAAGCCATCGCTGAACCTTAACTTTATTAAGATGGTGGATATCTTCTTTGATGGTATTCCACTTAGATGCTATGGATTCTGGTAATAAATCATCCCATTGTAAATTAAGTAGCCATACCTCCTGGAATAACAACTTTAGTTTTGTTACAACTGGCGATAGCCACCCAAGGGGATCGAAAACCTTGGATACGCTGGATAGCAAGGTTCTTTTAGTTAGCTTGGTTGGATGGTCGAAGGTTAAATTAAATGTGAAGTAGTCTTCACGGGGTCGCCATTGTAAACCTAATGCCTTGGTCGACTCTTGGTGTCTGAAGACGAAAGCCTGATCATCATCTTCTATTTGGTTATTGTCAACTAGCTCTGGATAATTAGACGACCATTTACGCAGGTTAAAGCCACCTGCCCGAAGAAGCGCTATTAAATCTGACTTCAACTTCATGGCAGATTCCAGGTCATGGTGTCCGTTTAAAAGGTCATCCATGTAAAAGCTGGAGTCCACTACTGCTGCAGCTTCAGGAAATCGGTCAGCTTCATCTTCGGCAAGCTGTTTCAGCGTCCTCATTGCTAAAAATGGTGCAGCTTTAGTGCCGTAAGTGACAGTGGTTAATTGGTATTCCTGAAGAGGCTGTTTAGGATGGTCACGCCAAACAATTTTTTGCAAGGGCTGGTCATCTTCATGGACTGCAAGAAACCGGAACATCTTCTCAATGTCAGCTGTGAAAGCTATTTGGTATTGCCTCCAACTAATGATGAGGGATAACAAATCCTTTTGAAGATTAGGGCCGCTATACATAAGATCATTTAACGAATAGCCAGTCGATGTTTTTGCCGACGCGTTAAAAACAACACGAGTCTTAGTGGTCAATGACTCGGCCCGTACTACACAATGGTGCGGTAAATAATATGATTCCGGTGTCTGGTTACCGGCGCACTTCTTCATGTGATTTAATTGTAAATATTCATTCATAAATAACTTATAATCTTTTGCGATTACGTTATTTTTACTGAACCGCTTTTCTAATTGACGAAATTGGGCCACGGCTTTGGTTTTTGATTCACCCAATTTTTCAAATAAATGTGGTTTAAATGGTATTCTAACTACGTAACTGCCATCTGGTTTGCGTTTTGTTTGTGATGAATATTGTTGCAAACAAAAGTTATCTTCAGTAGACATGCTTGGTATGCTCTCGGAGATATCCTCGATCTCCCAGAATCTCTGTATGTCTTCCAAATCTACGATAACAACATTACAGTAGGATGGTGGTAAGATGGTTCCGCTCAAAATCCAACCGAACTCAGTTTGTTGCGCAATTGGTTCTGCTGCAGTTTTACGGATTAGACCTGGTAGTAAAATTATTTCATACACTTCTACACTTAATATCAAATCTACTGCTCGACTTTTATAAAATTCAGGGTCCGCTAGTGGTAAGTTATTTAAATGCGGCCATATTGGTTTTGAAAATGACTGGTTTGGTAAGTTGCCTACAACGTGTTTCATGACGTAGGCTTCGGTATCTATGGTGAAGTTATTGTGAAGGGATGAAATTGAGATCTTTATAACCCCTCTACTGTTGTTACACTTCGATCCTACCCCTACGACAACACAGTTGCGTTTTACACGTGGAAGACCTAGAATTTGTGCTGCATTCTCTGTGATTAACGACGATTCTGCGCATGGGTCGATAAGGGCGCGCATGGTGTGATTGCAACCGTCGGCGGCTTTGATGTTAATTATCGCCGTTGCTAATAATTTAGGTATGGTATCTGTGGGCGCTGTTGAAATGCACACGTTTGACTTGGGTGTTTTTTCAGGTCGAGAGGTCGATGGCGCGTATGTCACATAAGCATTGTGCAACATTGTATTGTGAGCACCGTTGCAAAACCTACAAGTTTTTTCAGAATTGCAATCCTTTGCGTTATGATTGACCAAACAGTTTTTACATAAATTATTATTTTCAATTAATTTACGTCGATTTTCTGGTGTTGCAGCTAAAAATTCTTTGCATTTAAATAGAGCATGATGGTTATTGCAAAGTAGGCATATCCGTTGTTGAGCAATATTATTCGGTATTGTAGAAGTATGGTTAATAACTGGTCTATGTTGGAAGCTTTTATGCATAAAATGATTGGTAGGTATTTTATTAAAATTGCGTTTTTGGCTGTCGATATTTTGAGATTGGTATGAGGGTGGTTTAACTGTGTCTTGTTTACGTCGTGAGGACTCTAAAGACGTAAACTTGGTCTCGAGAAACTCTAAAAACTCGGCAATGGTCGGCAAGTCCCTAGGGTTTCGTAATGACTCAATATAGTCGTGGTGGGTTTCAGAGTCCAATTTTTGGGTTAAAATATAAACTATGAGAGAGTCCCAATTAGTAATATCTACTCCCATGGCTTTAATAGCATTTAGACACTCATTGGTGGTGTCGTGTAGTTTTTTGATGAGAACAGCAGTTTGGTTCTGAATATTTGGAATTGATAAGAGTATGTGGATATGAGAGTTAAAAATAAGTCGCATATTTTGGTAACGGTGGTTCAGTATGTCCCAACAAACTTGGTAATTGTCGGAACTAATGCGCAGGTGCTGAGTTATTTTCTCAGCTTCTCCTCTCAATTTACTCTTTAAAAACTGCATCTTTTGTGCATTAGGCATAGATTTATTGCTGTGGATGGTTTCTTCAAATAAATCTTTGAAAGAGATCCATTGCTGGTAATTACCGCTGAACGTTGGTATGTCCACTTGCGGCGTAGACTTCTCCCTGTATGAGAGAGACCACATCTTACTATTTACAGCTCTCTTGGTGTCGCTATACTTCCTCTCATACTCGTCGAAGGCTTGGTCATACTCTTCGTTATCTACGAGACCTTCACTGTCGATGTCCCAGTGTAAAGAGTCTATAGCTGACCATCTAGACTGGAGGGTTCGTAAAACGTCATCAAACTCCCAGCGCTCAGATAAGCTCTCCAAGTTGACAGCATCTATAGTACGCATAAGAGCTTTGAAGTTGGTTTTTTGTCTACGAAGCATTTCATCTGCCCGACTAGAGAAACCTCGACTGGTGTATGTAGCATGAGAAGCACTTGGTTCGACTGGAGTGGTAGTTTCCTGTCGATCTGACTTAAGTGATAACGGTGTAGCTGGTCTAAGTAGTGGTTTGCTAGGTTCAGTGGTCACGTTTGGTTTAATAATATTTCTAACCTCATTATAAAAATTAAGAGCGCTTTGGTAGTAATTTTCGCTAAAATATTTATGGCTAGGATCCTCGAATTCAGCACATAATCTGTTATGATTGAGCTTGAATTCGTTCCAATAGGCATCCAAAGTGGTAAGGCGTTTTTCAATGTAGGCGGGCGTCTTGCGCTCCGGCCCATCTTTCTTAAAATTAATGCGGAGGGTATCCATCGCAGACATAATTTGGTCTTGAGTCGCTAAGACCGCCTCCATGGTTAAAGTTATTGGTAAAACTTGGTAAAAAAAAAGGAAAGATCTTACTTGAAAGACTGGTACGTGGTAGCCTGGTGGTCTCGAAGGTCGATCCCGGTCAGCTGGATGTCAGTGGAGTTGGTAACCCACTTGACAATGGTTGCTGGTAGCTCCTCCGTGGATTTGGTAACCACAGGGAAATGGTTAGTGGTGGCTCCTCCGTGGATATGGTGACCACAGGGAAATGGTTGATGGTAGCTCCGCCGTGAAATTGGTGCTCGCAGCGGAAATGGTAATGATTATTTGCCACGTGGAAATGGTGATCACGTGGAACTGGTTATGGTTATTTGTCAGTGGTTTGATTGGTGAACCACTTGACAATGGTTATTGGTTGTTTTACTGGTTACTAAGCCGTAAAGCCGAATTCACTTTTGCGATCACTGGTTATTTGACCTACTTAAGCTGTATTCACTGCCACGAATACACTTCACTCGCGCAGGTCCCGCTTAACGACTTAAAGCTCGAAGGACCACGATGTACAGTCTGGTCTGACCGTACAGAGTATTTACTTCTGGTTCGTAAATAAGACAACTAGTTTAAAGCACACCGGTACGGTTTATTACATAAAACTAGTCTAAGATGGTAAAATGGTTAAAATGGTTATGAGTACACGCCGAATGGTGACAGAACACGTACTAACTAAATCAATAGCTAATAAATCGCTCGTCGGCGGAAACGGCTGACAACGCACAACGTGACTGTATGATGCAAGCATCGTACACAGTATATGTATATCCAGCACGAGGATCCAAGGCCTTTATAAACTTTTTTTGTATTTTTTCAATTCGGTTGATGTGAATGGCATACATAGGGCTCCAGACTACACATGCAAACTCTAATATGCTTCGAATAAATGAGTAATATAAAATTTTATAAGTATAGGGCTGTTTAAAAGGTCTACTTAAGCGAAGAATTATACCTAACTGTTTATAGGCTTTGCCCACGGCGTGATCCACGTGTTTGTCGAACATAAGCTTAGAGTCAAATATCACTCCCAAGTCTCTAATTTCATCGACACGTTTTAAAACTTTACCCGATATCATATAGTAAAATTTTATAGTTTTACGTTTACGGCTAAAGGAAATTGTATAACACTTATCAGGGTTTAGGAAAAGCTGGTCTCGTTGGCAAAACCTCACAAATCTATCTAAATCAGCTTGCATTTTGGAACAATCGTCGGAATTTTTAATAATTCTATATATTTTCGCATCATCAGCGTATAGAAGATGAGACGTATCATGAAAACATGTATTAATGTTATTTATATAAACAATAAATAAGAATAGGCCGAGATGAGGGCCCTGGGGGATTCCTGAGGGAATTTCGAGGAATTTAGAGGTGTATCCTTTCAACGCAACAGCTTGACAGCGATTGGCTACGTAAGAGCTAAGCCAACGCAGAAGGTCACCGTGTATACCGAAGTCAAAAAGTTTTTTAATAAGTGTATTGTGATTAATTTTGTCAAAAGCTTTCGAGAAATCGGTATATACGGCGTCCACTTGGTATCCCGCATCAAGGGAACTAAGAATATAATCAGCATAGCACAATAAATTTGTTTCAACACTCCGGCCCCGAAAGAATCCGTGCTGGTGTGGCGAAATATGCCGAGCCACCCTCTGACTTAACTCATTAGTAACAATTTGTTCAAGGATCTTGCCAAAGACATACAATTTGGATATTGGTCGATATTGTGCAACATCATGCCTGTCACCGCCCTTTGGAATAGGTGTAATAAGGGCTCTTTTCCAGGTAGCCGGGAAACATCCTTCAAGCAAAGATTTCTGAAAAATAATATAAATTGGTACGGACAGCTCATTTGCTAACTTTGATATCAGCAGTGGGTGTATGCCATCGGCTCCAGCACCTTTGTTGATATCAACCTGTTTAAGATGCTTGGTAACTAAATCCAAAGATATATGAATATTTGAGACATTAACCGGCGCGTCGTCAGATAGCAGTGCGCTGAAAGAACCTTGTAAATTATTTTGTGAATCTGTAGGTACAAACACAGAGTGAAAATAATTATTGAAGAGGTTACATATCTCCTATCCATCCGAAGAGCTAATATCACCATATGTCATGTAAGCTGGTATGCTATTAACAGATAATTTAGATTTTATATATGACCAGAAAAATTTTGGCGATGCTTTAATTTTATCTTCTGAAAATTTTATATGATTGTTAAAACATTTAACTTGTAATTTTTTACTCGTTTGCGCAATATTTGAAATTCCATCTTTTCCATATTTTCCATCTAGCGTACATTTTTGTCTTATTTCGTATTACTTTAATTAGAGCACACGAATACCAAGGTGGATATTTGTATTCGGAATAACATTTTTGCTTAGGTACATATTCTTTAACAAGTTTATATAAAATGGTATAAAAATATAACACGGCTTCATCTCTGTTCATTCTGTACAAAATATTCCAATCTATACTCATCATATCTTTTTTTATACTATCATAGTCAGCTGAGTGAAAATTAAGTTTATAATAAACGTTGGATTTTAAATTCAAAATATTTTTGAGCGGAAATGATAATTCAAGCGCTACATGGTGAGGATCCTCTGGTGTAAGAGGCGAAGTAGACGCAGTGATTTGACAGTCTCGATCGCAAAGCACAAGATCTAGTATACGACCATTTTTATTAAAGCAGCCGTTATATTGAAACAAGCCAGATAATTGCATAAAATCAGACAAAGCGGCCGCTTTAAAATCATTGTTACTATCAATTGTAAGTTTTACACACGATTGATTAGTCGACCATAACGCATTAGATACATTAAAGTCTCCAAATATTAAAAAAGAATGTTCCGTGCACTGTTGTATTCTATCTGTAACAGAATCGTAAAAAGACTGCAACATGTTTGTGTGATTAGCTCCGTGAGGAAAGTAAACGCAAGCGACATAGATGGTGTCGACGTAGGATTGCGGGTGCGAGACAGCGGCGCCGCCGGCGTGAGGCACCGACGCGGCCGGCGCCGGCGGTGATCCAAGTTCCACAGTAAGCCATAGCTCCTCCGCGGCCTCAGACGAGCTCGCCCACGGCGCGCGGCGCACGCGCAGTCCAGGACGTACAGCAATAAGCACCGCACCACCCCGTATGCCATCTCGACCCTCCCGATCTTTACGATAAACATTATATTTTGTATGGAATAACTCAGCATCTTTAAAGTTAGGCGTTAACCAAGTTTCTGTTAGAAATATTAAATCATAGTTACTATTTAATACGTTTTCAAAAAAATTATGAGTTTTAGTCCGGAATCCTCTCACGTTCTAATAATAAGTATTTAGTGTGGTTAAATGTACCATTTTAAAATATATAGTGATAATTGAATATATAGATAGTAAATAAACAAACTAAATATCAGTACATACTTTATTTTTATATTTATTACTTTACAAGAGACTCTTTTCTAAATAATAACATAAACATAACAAAATAGTGTTAACAAATAGCAATATGTTGGATTATAAAGAAAATACAGTGAAACTATTTTATTGTCAATTAGCAAGTTAAAACTTAATTTTGAAAAATATAAATATTTTACATGTTTATATTGAGTTTTAACTTTAATTGTTAGTCGGTTCAATTGAATAATTGTTGAATAACTGTAATAATAAGTGGATCTTGGCATAATATAAACATTTTTATAAAGAACAGTACTTGTATGTGGACTTTGGCAATGAAACTTACAGGTATGTATAAAATATAGGTTAATTCCATGGTAAAACAGCAAGAAAACAGTTATGATGATAGTTGCATAAAATATAAATAGTCATTTTAGTTTTGTTAACTCACTTTCACTTTTTATTCTAATAATTTTAGACGTGTCATTTTTCCTTAGAAATATCTTACAATCTCTTATCCAAAGATAAGTATAGTTCAAATTAGCCTTGAGTTCTCTTGCTCGTTTTAGAAGAAGCTTGTTAGCTGGAGTGAGGTGTTCGTTGAGGTACATGTTAGATGCAGGCCCGGTGACTCCGATGTCAGCCGAAGTGAGGGATCGGCGCGAGCGCGCCGCGGCTATAAGCTGGTTCATGCGTGACCTCTGTGTTAAGCGAATTATAATAGACGGAGGGCGCATATTCGTACCTTGTTTACCCTCGCGTGGGAATGGACGAACCCTGTGTATTGTTTGTACAGATGTCCGAAAAAATTGACATTAAGTTTTCACCTTTTTTTCTGCGGGATTCCCTGTATTTCGATATTATTTAACCTCGAAAATTGATCCTGAGTCATGTTTTCTTGTTTAAGGTCTATAATAGTATTTTGAGCTTCTGCTAATTGATTTTGCATGCTGCTAATGGTGCTCCCACACAGCAGTTATATAACGTTATACAACATTGTGTAACACGATAACTTTTTATAACAGCGTGTAGCAAACGCTACAACATGTCAAGAAATGTTATATGTTATAAACGCTCCCACACTGATTGAACTCGTTGTATAACATCGTAAAACGTTATTTAACAATCAGTTTGTGTTTGTCTTTCGAGTAAGCTGGTAGTGACTCAATAATGGAGGAAGTGCTGATAGGTTTGGCTTTTATTTTTTGTTTGAAAAAAAAGAAGAAAAGGCGCTCTTACTGGATGCGTCGAACTCTGAAAGCGAGAGAACAGTACAGTGCTACAAAATATTAAGAGGATTTGGGTATTGATGGCTGTTTGAACGATTTTTTGAGAATGAACAGTTCAGAATTTGAATATCTCCTGAATATAGTCGGAAAGAATATTGCTAAGCAGGATACTAATTGGAGAAAATCTATAAATTATACAGAAAGATTAGCAGTTACATTAAGGTTTTTAGCAACCGGTAGCAGTTATGGTAGTCTTGGAGATGTGTTCAAAATATCACACCAGCTTATAAGTATGATCATACCAGAAGTGTGCGAGGCTCTCAACGAGGGATTACAAGAATATTTACACGTAAGTACAAATCAACACTTTTATTTCAATGTTAACATTAGTAATATTTTTTCAGAAATGTTCAATGAAAATACTCGTACAGTAAGCTAATAATTATTTTTTTCGGTATTTTTAATGAAAAATACAGCAACCAATGAAGAATGTTGATCCAAAGTAATCATTTGTTTTGGATTGATTGCAACAAATCATCAAATGATTGCGTAGAATCTTCACTGAATTGTGGGGCGTTGGTAATTGAAGTATAATCCGATGAAGTGGATGGACTTGGTGTATTGGTGTTTTCTCTGTCATCAGTGCTAATATTAACCGTGGAAGTGGATGGACTTGGTGCACTGTTGTATCCTTTGAAAGCACCAGTAGCATTACTGGGTGTTTCCATCGTATTGGTTGGCCAATCATATTCTCCCATGGTAGCATTGAACAAAATATTATTAATATGGTATTGCGCGGTATTTCTGGCATAAGTATTTTTGATTTCTTTAAGTTTGCTTGCGACATATTCTCCAAAAATATCAGTTTCGTCTCTGTCGCGTCGACTCTCATACATGTCTTTCAAGAGTTTCAAAGCTTCCTCTGATGTTCTGTCTTCTGTAACTTGTGGCCTGAATCTTTTACGAAATGTTTTCGGGACAGTGAATGTCTTTTCATTTTGTATGTCGGAGTCAGTATTTGTGTCACTCATTTCTTTTCCGCTTTGAGTTTCGTTGACCTGAAATGAATAATAATAATTAAAAGAATTTACAGGAATAGCAACTTTACTATGTACAATAGAAGGTCCAAATTGTAGTGGTAACGCAGTTGAGATTATAACTGATTCTGTAACTAGTACTACACTACCTGGCAGTTGTCGCTTTCTATTCCAAAAATTATTATCTCGCATGCGTTGCCGCTACAATTAGAACCTTTTACTGCAGGTAGTATTTTAAATTAGTCTTGTTATACGTGTCACATCAGTGGCTAATTTAATAAATAAAGCTAGACGAGTGTGGAATGTGGAGACGACCTTGGTGGCACAATGGTAACCATATCGGTCTGCTACACATGAGGTTCCGGGTTCGATTCTCGGCTATTTCTCGGCTGTTTCTGGGTCTGGGTGTTTCTATATGTATAATAAGTCTAATAAGTAATAAGTAGGTAATAAAACAAGCTTACAAGCTTTCTTTGGGGCTAAATGGCGCTGTGTGGATTCGTCCAAGATTTATTATTATTATTAATGTTTTCTATGAAACAATTTAAATTTATATGTGTACATGTTTTATTTTATTTCAGATGCCAACTTCTGCTGAAGAATGGTTACAGGTCGCAAATAAGTTTTTTATGCAGTGGAATTTTCCCCATTGCCTGGGAAGTATCGATGGAAAACACGTAGCCATACAAAAACCAATAGGAAGCGGCAGCGAATATTACAATTACAAAGGATTTTATAGTGTGGTTCTTTTAGCATTGGTTGACGCAGAATATAATTTTTTATACGTGAACATTGGGTGCCAAGGACGTATAAGTGATGGCGGAGTATTTGCAAACACACCTTTTCGAAAAAATATAATTGAACGTAATTTGAATTTTCCAAGAGATTGCCCACTTCCAGGAAGAACCACGCCTGTTCCTTATGTTTTTGTAACAGATGACGCTTTTCCGTTAGAAAAGCATTTGCTAAAACCTTTTCCAGGACCCCAAGACAACAATACTAAAGAGAGAAAATTTAATTATAGAACGAGCCGCGCAAGAAGAACGGTAGAGAATGCATTTGGAATTTTGTCAGCCAGATTTAGAGTATTACGAAGTATAATTTTATTAGATCCACAAAAAACTACTACCTTAATTATGACATGTGTGCTTCTACATAATTTTTTGAGGAAAACCAAATCAAGCACTATTTACGCCCCACCTCAATATTATGATAGGGAAAATTCAGATGGTACGCATACTTCCGGACAATGGAGATCAGATACTCAGCAGTTAACATCTCTGGACCCAGTTGAAACACAGACAGAAGATGGGAAAGTAATAAGAAATGAGTTTGCTGAATATTTTTCACATCAAGGTTTACTGGATTGGGCATCTAGCTATTATTAACCATAGTTAAAATTATTACTCACCGACAATCCACCATCAACAGTTTCTTCTGGCTTGTTTCGATCTTTTAAAAATAATAGTTTTTTTATACGCAAACCATTTAGGTATATCGTCAGCCCCCGCACCTGATTTAGGCTTCTTACTCTCTCTCAGAAATTGGCCTATAAGTGTCCGCATTTTTTTTTCAATCGAGTGTTTATCCAAATTAAATTCAGCCGCAATTTGCATCCATGCATCATGTTTTTTATTTCGATCCTTATATTCATCCAACTGCGTATTCCACAAGACTTGTCTCTCTTGAAATAGTTCAATCAATTTGATCACATTTTCGTTACTCCAAGTAAAACCAGACATATTGTCAAATCACATATAACACGTGCTGCTCTACTGCACCGAATGAACCGACCAAAGCTGTGTACGTGACTGAGACGAACGCGCGCGCAACCCCCCCGCGCCCTGCCGTAACGTCCCGCTGAGGCTCTGATGATGTTATACAACAAAAGTTGTATTTTGTTATATCATGTTGTAAAACATTTTGTTAAATTAAGTTGTATAACATCATTAACAATTTATAACTTTTGCTATAATTTGTTTAAAAAAGTTAGAAAACAAATGTTAAGCAACAGTCTCTAACGTTATATAACTGCTGTGTGGGAGCACCTTAATATTTGAGACCTTATTTTCAACTTCCAGTAATCGCTCATTCATTAAGTTGAATCGAGAGTCGAGATCGTTCCACTTCGTGTTTAATTCCGTAATACTTTGCATCGCACAACGAATATCTGTTCTAATTATGGTTAAATCATTTTTCATACTAGAGAAATCGCTTCGAAACTCCTTGATTTCTTTGACAAGTGCATCGAATCTGTCGGGAGAAGCCGGTATCGCAGGCGATGCTGCGCCGCGGCATTTAACACAACGCCACGCAGTCTTCTTTTCCTGACCCATCTTTCTGTAGGTAGACTCCATGATTCCCGCGCAGTGATAGTGAAAACGTCCCGTACACTGTCCACCAGCACAAGACACGAAATCAGTGACTACTTCGTTACACTTTGAGCAAGACATTTTCAACGTAGTACTTAATTGTTTACGTATTATTTTTGACAACTAATTATTCGTACGCACGGTATCGGCGCGTCTGTTCTCGAACGAGATCGAACGAATATTGGGTAGATAGACCTGACCTTAAGGATGTACATAGCTAACTTTTATTACGAAAAAGAGGTTGAGCGACAGAAATAGGGGGTGAACATTATTTTTAAAATCCTCAGAACAGATTTTTGGTACATTGTTTCATGATTTGGACGGATATACCTACTTAATTCCCATTGAACTGGCGATATATCTACTTGTCCTGCTACTACCCATTTAAAGCGGTGGAATCGGCATATACCTACCTACTTAAAAGCGTTTCAGACTCGTTAGTGTTCCTGAATAAGTGTGTGTATGTATAGCCACTCAAACGTCCGGGCGACTAGAGCAGCCCAAAATATTTTCCGGTTAAACGTCCGGGCGACTAGAGCAGCCCAGCTGCATTGCCGTCTAAGAACGAATTTTTAACTATGATACGTTTCAAAAAGGTTCCTTATATTTTATGGAGATGGCTCTGTATGCAATAATGTATCTACAGTAAGTAAAAACTCAAGGCCTTGCCATAGAAAAAAAATAAATGCCAAGCATCTGATTTCAAGTGTCGCGTATTGACTTGGTAGTGACCGTTGCAGCTGCGAGTTGGATATTTAAAATGTAAGTATTAATGTTTCTATTATATTTCTGTACTAGTATTATATATTAAAAGAATCCTTAAGATATTATCCTTTCATATTTATATTACTTCTTTTAATTTAAAGTCTTTGAAAATGTTTTTTTATGTGATTAAGTCGACATGCGAAAACTTCGCTTCTGTATGTCAGTTTTAAGTTAGGTTTTTTGTATGATATATTATTTATTTTACTAAAACTGTGATGAAAATAGGCGACACAGGTTGTTAATAATGTTTTAATGTACAATATTGAAAAAACAAATAATGAAAACAATAAGGATTCTACGTTTTTGCATTTTGTTTACCAGGTTTTGGATATGGGCTTCCATAGTCGCCCATGACGTTTACGATATGCGTCTAAATAAGGGTTCGTACAGAGGAAATTGAGTGTATCTGATGTGTTTTTTTTGTGACTGCTTTTTTTTCTTTGACACACTCATAACGTTAAATAGCTGTTGGTTAATGGTATAAATAAGATTGCATTTAAAAAATGGGTGAATTTCTAACAATCTGCAATATTACACGTCTTTATGGTGAAATTAAGAAAATTATAGTATTTATTAATTATTTTACTGTGTTTATTTTTTTATTTGGAACTGCACTGCATGATCATTTCTAACATAAAAGTATGGTTGTTGTTTAATGCATAAGGGCTTAGGCTTTTCTTCCCTTCGCCAGAAAATTAGATGCCGAGTCTTAAATCTTAATGTAATTTTGGGTCTGAGAATTCGAACTTTCGTGGTATTGAAAGTGGTGCGACGACACCTAATCAACTGTGAGTATGAAATATAAGTTTATTAATTATAAGTTCTTTTTTAAAGTAAATAATTTTAATATTTTGTAATTATTTATTTTAGATATACAAGTAATCGAGATGAAGGAGTAGGCGATCCTGCAGTGCTAGCACGGATCTTTTCACGATCGTTTATTTGACATAAACGACGGTTATTTATCGTGATAGCTGTAAACTGTAGCATAGACAACACGATTCCTCACGATTCGTATGTATCTCGAATCTATCACGATATTACCGAGTAAACCGAATTCGGTAGCACGGAACTCATAGAAGACGACTGGTTGCGACTGTCATAGCGTATAAACGAATTTTTCTCTACGTCAAAAAGTTTGTAGAGTAAAAATCGTGAAGCCGCCATTTGACTCGCGCTCATACTGTTTTAGTGAAATAATGGATTTTGGATTCGTATTAATTGCCGAGGAAGAGAGGAGGAGATACATAAATTCACAAATGATATCCAGAAGATTAATACGGGACGCTAACAATCACTTTGAGCTTGCCGACCATGTCTTTTGTAAGGACTTTGGATTCGCATTGATTGCCGAGGAAGAGAGGCGGAGATATATTACTATGCAAATTATATCCAGAAGATTGATACGGGACGCCAATAATCCAAATAATAAGCTATTTCGCATTAATGAAGACATCGCCACTGTCCTTGTTTTAAATTTACAACAAGATTTGCAGCGGAGACGATCTAATGGATTGCCTGTGCATATAATGGTAAGTTCCTACGTGTATTTTAACTAATATCATTTGAAGAGTTTTGCAGCACCAATACTAAGGTGTGGTTTATTAATTTGGGGAAAAACGACGGACATTGAAAATTTTTTTGTTGCTTAAAAATCGTGTGTGAGAACTATTTTAGGCAAGGCTACCTTACGAACCCTGCAAACCACTATTTATCTCTGAGTTTATTGACACTGCCTTCAACTTAGGGTCAGTAAGCCGGTTATCGGCCATCTAAGGATTGTCACAACTTTAGACCTATAAAACAACATTATTATGACACGTCAGATTTATTAAGATTATACGATTGCATCATCAATATAATCAATTTTATGGTTTAACCATCAAATGTCTATTATCATAGACTACTAATTAAAAAAATATATATTTATGTAAAATTGGCGATAATGCCGGTATGCGGCCATTTTTCTTAGTTATCGACCAAGATGCGCTAGTTGGCGGCCGTAGAACAAACTCACTAAATAATAAGTACTCATCTAAATAAAAAAAAAACATTTTTATGTAATCGCAATATATATTTATATTGAAAATATTATAACAAAACTTATGAACTATTAAAACTTTTTGCATGATTTTCACAAAACATACTATATGTTTTAAGCAATATTTCAAATTTTGCTTTAGATTATTTTTTTAGCTTTTGAGCACGCACTTATAATATAAATTTAGAACAATAACAAAAATTAGCTTAATTTATAAAATAATTAACTTGTAACATTTATAAAATTTTAAAGACTATGTTATTTATTTCTTTACTAGACTATTTATACCTATATATGAGATCTAATTTTCGAAATAATCAGCCTTAATTAAATACTGAGGGTAAATCAATTTTCAACGAAAACATAAGTTGCGCTGATCTTAAACTTAACAAAAGTAATAAATCAAATTAAAAAAATAGAAAACATAAATAAATTTCTTGGATTCATTAATAAAAAAAATCACCATGGCCTTTTAAATGCAATTTTCGTTTGTATCTATGAATCGCAATAATAGTAGCATTCATTGTCTGTCTATATTATACAAGAATTGCATTTAAAAGGCCTGTCTTTAACTGTATCATAAGACATTCCTATGAAATCGGTACATTTAAGATGGAACCAGTTAGAACAAAAATCACAACCGATATTCTTATTTTCATCGTCTTCCGTATCACTGTTTAAAATAAAAGTGCACTGTGCGCATTTTTGTTTGTTATTTAAATTTTCTTTGTTTCGATAACATTTATGTAATTGAGGACGTTTCACAATCCTTTTTTTTTTGTTTTCTTCTCTTTCGTTTCTTCTATGCTCCATCTCTTCTTTTCGTCGTTTCGTAGCCTGCGCTTTTTCTCTTTTATCATTATCTTTAGCGTTATAAAAAATCTCGCCAAGCTTGAGAAGATATGGAGGGGGGCATCATAGTTTTAAATTTGTTTACTTTGGGTTTCGCTTGTGGACAGGGCAAACGCAAATGTTTTTTACACGTCACAACTGCAGGAGGACTAAGTGGTATACAATTTTCGATTGCAGATAAAGAATTAGATGGTTGATCTGATTGTGAGAGTGGTGAATGAGTTAAAAGTATTGGTTTTAAAGCAGGCAGTATATAAAAAGTCTGCGATTCTGTATCTAAGGGCATGGTTAGTATTTCTGGGGAAGTGGTACTCTCCGAATTCGAAGATGTTTGTGAAGAAGAAACTACTGTTGCGGGTGGCAAGCAGCAAACCTCTGGTGATGTTACAAGAGGCTCTGCTGTGGGTGTGTATTCTGAAATTGGAGGTGTAAGATTTGAATCTTTTATCTGACCTTTTTTTATTACTGGTATTTTAAATATGGTGTCTTCTAAATGCGTTGACTCTACACAAACATCTTTAATTGGCGTGCTCGTTTCAAACGGTATAATCACTATATCATCTAAGGACACCAAACTTCCTGTTTCTAAGCCAGACACATGCATTGTAGAATGAGTTTCTAGATTCGATTCCGGGACAATATTTGGGCTATTTATAACAATTTGATGGGGAACAATATTAACGGCAGAACGAACTGTTAATACTATTTCACTGGCTTCATTTATTATAGAATTAGACAGACAGACGGTTGAATCAGTTCTATCTTCTGACCCAGTTTCATATAACATAAGATCATCTCTTGGTTCCTTTTTTCTTATTTTTTTTACTTCTTGAAGTATACATTTTATGTTGATATTCCGACTCTTTAGAATGGGTCTCAAATGCCTTAAAACTTTTCTAGTTGATATAAGATCTTCATTTGTAATGCCCCCTCTCTCATTTTCAATCGGAACATTTAACTTTTGTATAGTATTTTGAACGCACTTCGAGTAGTCTACTGCGTCCGGGTTAAAAGGAAATAAACCGCAGCGTTTAAAGCCACTAATGATGTTTGATGGCACTCGTGGGTCCTCTAAAACGGTTTCAAATAATGCACAAAAATTTGTTTTTGTAACAGAAGTGTTTAAGTTTTCCTGTTTTGAGAGAAAATTGCGAACTGTATTTTTCCAATAAGATTTTAGGGGGCCAAAAAGACTAACATCTGCTGGTTGTAATAAATGCGTGGTATTTGGAGGCAAGGCATATAATATAATGCCCAAACTTTCACATGCACCGCTCAGAACTAACGACATATGAGATTTATGACCATCTACAAGAAACAAAATAGGTTTCTGTATATTATTTGCCTCAATCCAAGAGTTTAAGTCATTGGTGACATACTCAAAAAATACATCACCTTTCATCCATCCCGATTCGCTTCTTCCAAGACACCATTCTGGAGGCATACTTTCGACAACAGCTCTTGGGGGTCGTATGTATGGGAAAACAACTAGCGGCGGACAGACTTTACCGGAGGCATTAAATGTTACCAAAACTGTCAAATTGTCCTTTTCGCTGCCTGCCTTAATTTCATAAAAATTGCGATATCCACGTGGTCCGAGAATTTTACCGCTTTTTGGGCACAATGCGAACCCAGTTTCATCGGCATTGAACATTCTTTCTGGATGTTCCAAAATGTCCGATTGGCCAATTCCCTCTAAAAAAGCTTTTAAGTTTTGGAACCAAAGCCGAATACTCTGGTCTGTCACACGTGCGCGAGCTTTATTTATTCCCTCAGCAGACCGCACCGATATTTCAGGGTGGCGTTTTAAAAAATTTAAATACCACGTCTGCCCCGGCCGATCATCTTTAAAAGGATTTAATATTTGTAGATCTTTTATGATTTTTTGTACAGTATCCAGAAGCTCCTGCTTTTTGACCGGGAAACCGCATTTGGCAATGTTGATTATCCAATCAACCACTTCTTTTTCTCCCTCTAATCCCAATACAGGCTCTGGGCCTCGATGCTTTATTTTATCCCCACGTCTACCATGTAATCGGTCTTGAATAGTGCTTCTGGGAACACCATATTTGCGACAAGTTTCCCTGATACCCTGCCCGTTTTTTCTTATCTCCTGTAAAACTATTTCCAAAGTTTCTTCTGAGTATCCCTGAATTCTCTGTTTTTCGGAAATATGTGACATCTGTAATAGGTAAATAATATACTACAACATTACTTCAAAGAACATTACTTAAGTTACAAAAAGTCAACGAAAAAAGGCTTTTTAAATTCATTAATAACGGGTTTCTAACTAAAATCACGAAAAGCTTATTAATTTTGTTACCGGCCGCCGCAGAACTAAAAATTTTATGATGGCCGATAACCCAATGTACAAAATACTTCTGCAGTTTGGTTACCGGCCACGTCAACACTCGGGTGGCCGCAAACTAAAGAAACTTTACTGTTCCGGCCGGCCGGTATGCTTAGAGCAGATTAATACCTTCTTCTCGAGTAATGTCAGTGGCCGAAATCTAAAATAACTAAAGTGTAGGGGAAGGGGGGAAGTGTGACACATTTTTATATTTAAACTGGTTTTATTTGAACAGTCTGCCTACTTATCTATCAAACTATGTAATAAACACTATAATTAATGCAAATTTTAACAATTTTCGTAGTAATAACGATAAATAACCAGTGTTTCATTTGACCCGCTATGCCCGTAGGGTGGGCCCAAAGCGGGTATGACATCTGGGCAAAGCGGGTACAGACAAATCACAAACAAATGTTATCTTTTACTAATCAATCTTCAGTCAAATGCATAATCACAGATATGTCACTATTCTTAATAACACCATATTAACTTATTTAAACAAAATTGTAATTCTTAACATTCTTAAATCTCAGACAAAAACTTAATCAAAAATTTTGATTATAACAATTAAAATCTCAAAATAGATAAATCTAAATCAGCCACTTTCAATCACTCAATAAACAAAACAAAATCTAAAACGTAAGTATTGGTACTTAATCATCTACCTATAAACAAAAACTATTCTTGGCACATAAAAATATTATCATTTACTAATCAATCTTCACTCAAATGCATAATCACAGATATATCTTATTATTCTGTATAACACCTTATTAACATATCGCACCTCCGCTCAAATAGTGTCATAAGTCAAAAAACCTAACTTTCGAGTAAAACGCGTTTGAAATTAATGCTAACTTTATTTTTCACTTTTCGGCTCAGAACTCAAAAACTGTCAATGTTACCGCAATATGATTTTAAGGAAGTTATAATGATTTTTGACGCTCAACAAAATGGTGTAGTAGGTTTTCGGAAGATATTAAAAAAGAAAAAAAAATTGAGTTGTGACACTTTAAGGATGAAAAAACGAATAATTTACAAAATATTGTTTATTTAAAGCGTTCCAAAAAAAAAACTTATTACGAAATACAATGAAAATATAATCTTGTGACTCTCACTAACTCAACAATTTCTTATACATAACATAAACATACTTTTTTAATCACAGGTAAATTAGAACTCAAACATAATACTTGTTTTTCTTACTTAAAACATAATCAACAAAAATTATCATATTGTTAGAAATAATCAAAATACAAAAATAAAATAAAAAAATTAGTTAAATAATAATAAATCTTAAAACTGATAACTACTACTTCACAAATTGTTGAAAAAATCTGCATAAAAACTTGGAATATGATTATTTTGTAGCAAAGTCATTAAATCAGTCTTTTTATTCTCTTTAATCGGTATCTTAGTAGTATACGCTAGCTTTGTATCAGGAATGGTTAGTCTCTTATTTCGTGAGAGTAAATTACCTTCTGACCATTCGGTATCCGTGTAAGACGTTTTGTACTTTAAAATATTTGGTCTGTCTTTGGCAATAGTCATCATTTTTACGTCTGAGATCTTTATCTTATTATTTAAAGTAATACCCATGTCACTAATTAAGCTTTTAAGTGAAATAAAATCATTGTGTGACAGCTCATTTACTCTCAATGACTCCCCAGTTTTCTTAGCTTCCTTAATTATCTGTACATATTGACTAGGAACGTATATTGGACCTGACTTCAACGATCGCTTTATTTGTTTTTCAATAACGGAATGTACCGAGTCGCCTTCGTTCTGCGTGTAGCCGGCTATTAAGAACTTATGAGTAATCGAATTTAGTATATTGTATTTCATTACCGCATACATGTACAGCCCGACAATTTATTTATTTTTATTCTGCCCACAGCTATTGTCAGAATAAAAAATTAAATCAATGAGATCATCACCAGTACGACTATGCAATTCTTTTTCTATAAATTTAAGCAAGCAGCTACCGATTTCGTCTGCACCACGATAGCCTTCACCCTCATGCCAAAAATAGCATTCAGTAGTACTTTGATTAACAGTGGATTCACTATCATTATTGTTACTTCTTGGTGGTTTCTTATTTTTTCGTCCTATGTTTTCTGCTTTCAATTTGCTTATCGTGAAATTCGTGTTGTTCAGTTTACTCTTATAATAAAAAACAGAGACATCACCACGCGGTAACTGCAGAACAGCCTGTAAGTCGTATACAGCCACGGCCAGGTTTTGGTTTATCTTAAGAGCTTCCTTGTCTTTCTTCTTTTCTTCTCTACATAAATTCTTTTCTACTAAGTGTGTATCATATTTTTTCTTAAGCTTTTCTTTATCTTCTTGGTTTGAATTTTCATAAGCCACACATAACTCACACCTATCTTTCTTTGGTATAAAGAAACCTAAATTAAATTCACCATTAAAAATGCGACTATACATCACATAGTTTCCATAATTTTGTCCAGCCTTTTTACACTGATCCACGTAGTCCCTATGCAAGTCAGAAATAGACTTTCCTCCATCAATGTATTCGCGGGTAGTTTGTGCCCTCAGATAATGGCTTTCAATTCTTGGTATTCCTTTTATATGAGCCCTTATATCATTTTTAATAGTTTTGCCTACAGTATAATGTTTCTTATGTTTTCCTCTTTGATCTTCTTTTAAAATACCCCCAATAGATTTTTCAGTTACAGTTCTGATTGTTCTGTCGTTAATATCCAAAGTATTTTTGAACATAATTTTGCAGACCCTCTTCAATGAATCTTCAACATCGAAATAGAAAGCATAATTGTTTTTTCGCGGTTTTTGAGCTTTGACATATCGGTACTTCACTTCTATAGGTCTTATATGTTTATGTATGAATTGCCTTTGTTTCTCTAAATCTTGCAAAGTCCAGTAAGAATCAAACAATTGAAGCCTTATTTCGTCAGTAAGAAAAGAACTGCATTTTAGCCTGCAACTTTCGCCACAACCTTCTTTAATACCTTTTTTAGGAATATTTCGTCCTGATTTTGTTTGATAAGGCAATCCTGAGTTCCTTAGAACTTTAGTCACATTTTGCTTCCATTGTCGTTCAACACGACGTTTTTTACGTGAAGTTGGCATTTCTTCCGACACCTCATTTTCTTCCTGCAGGCAATTCCTATCTAAATTTGATACTTGTGAAGTTGATGGGCGGTCTTCGTGAATATCTTCACTTGGTTTTGCCTTAGGTGACAATATTGACGAGCTGCATGAAGATGATGAACTGGAGGAGGATGAACTTGAGTCGGACGATGAAGAACTTGAAGTACTCGATGATGATGATGATCGACGTTGAGGAACGACCATATTTTTCTTACTCTTTTTACGAACCGTATCATAATTTGGATCTTTAACTGAATCATCTGTTTCTTCCTCCGCAGATAAGTTATCTTGCATACGTTCTTCGTTTTCAATAGGATTACATTCCACGGGCCAATCTTGCATACATTCTCCATTTTCATTAAGATTCCTTTCTAGCTCTATATCTAACATCGGCTTAGATGGCAAATTAGAAATATTTTCGAAAGTTTCATTTAAATTAACATTTTCTTTGTTTAAGCTGTCATGTATTGCTTCTAAATTATTTTGTTGAGTACCCTCTGATATAAAAATGGATTAATTTTTTTCTTGACCATGCTGTCCATTCGGCTCCAGGCACAGAGACAAAATTTTGCTTGACCTGGACATAGTATATCTTTGTAGATACAATCACCTAAGGACAATAAAAATAATAATTTTATTTTAAAAAGTATATTAAAATGACTTCATTCATACAAGATACATAAACAATATTAAAATATGTCCTAACAATACCTAAAACAATGACACATTTTGACACAGATCAATTTAAATTCATAAAATGAATAACCTTTATCAAGTAAACTATCATAATTAGACACAAAACACTGTAAATTCCAAAATATAAATAGTTTTTGTCTAGTCCTAATCGCATATAATGTAATATGTTGAAACAGTACACTTCATCAAAATAAAAATAAAAGATGTAAAGTAACATTTATCACATATAATGTCATAACTTAATACGGATCACTTTATTGCGAATAGTATAGTGACTTTTGACTTACCTTAATCAAATAAACTGTCTTAAGTCGAAATACTTCACTTTTATTGAGTAAACCCACAAATTATTTCTAATAGCCTCAACACATGTACCGACACAAATCGACAAACAACGCTCTATGCAATATTCAGACAGACGAACACCTCGCGCAAGCAGTGTCGTGACACTGTTTATGTTTGGTAAGACGATTCTTTCACTTTAGGATATAATGTCATAAGCGCCATCTATGGATAAATCGTTGAACTATTTGCATGAAATTATTTGAGATAAGATTTCGAAGTTGTCTGATTCCAATAGTGCAATAACCTTGAATATTTATTTTTTTGAGTTGTGACACTATTTGAGCGGAGGTGCGATATTTAAACAAAATTATACTTCTTAACATTCCTAAATCGTAAACAAAATATTAATCAAAAACATTAGATTGAAATTATTCTTGGCACATATCACAAAAGTAGGCTCCAATGCCAGAGTAAGCTGTACACGCTTCATGCACCCAACTCTGACAATCATCGCATTTTATCCAATCTTCCGTAGGAGCAGGGACCGGAAAACCCCTTTATTTGATTAAGCCTATTGATAGGGTAACCCTATCAAAATCTTACCATATGGAAGTGTAACCCTATTGATATGGTAAGCCTATCGACGTGGTAACACTTTGAATAAAGTTAACTACTTTCGGATGCGCTTACCCTGTGATAGGGTTGCCTATTTCTATCTCTTTTCCGCGCATGCTGTTGAATTCGGAAGTATAATTCGAAGTGCGAGATAGAATAGATGGTGATATTTTTGATAATTTGATATTCTTAGAGGTTAAATTTGCCTGCAGGTTTTAAAACCCTATTGAATCGGTAACCTTCAATAGGGTTTTCGATAGGCTTACTGCTTACATGAAGCTAACTCTATTGATATGGTAAGCCTTAAATTAGGGTAAGTCTTCGATACGGTTACCAAATTGATAGGGTTTTTTAAAACAAGTCTATGAAAAACCCAATCAAAAACCTCTTTAAGGGTAAGCGGTTCCGGTCCCTGCGTAGGAGGATCTATATATTGTTCACGGCATAAAAAACACACAACGTCTTCTGTAGACTTTTTCTTGCGGCTTATAACTTTATTATTTTCGCCTGAAGTCGAGGCCTTCGGGTGTTTGCTGGTCACTCTTTTCTTGGTAGAAGTCCTTTTAGCTTTTACCTTTGTATTCATTGTGACTTTCTTTTTCTTCAGCTCTATCTCTCTTTGTTGCTGTTTTATGGGGGTATTGGTCAAAATTTCAGCCTTTTGAGCTTTTCTTTTACGACATGTTTTAGGTGCAGTTTGTTTAGGAGATGGACGAATGTCCATCGGGGTTATTTTAGTTTTGGTAAAACGTTCAGGTGTAACTGATTGTCCCTTTAAAACTACTGCTTCGTGTTTTTTGGAATTGCCATTATGATCTTCAATCATCTGATCTAGTACTGAAGGGGAAACTGTGCGATTGGTATCTATAGAATGGCGACGAGTAGGTGTGTGATGATGCGGAATTTGTGAAAAGTCAACATCAATTTGTTCCGGGAAGTCTATATTAGGATTTTCTGGTTCAGAATTTTGATTGTCAGTTTCGGCAACTTTGCTTGATTCTCGAAGATCGATATTATTAGATTCTGTTGGAATGTCAGTTGCAGTTAATGGTTCCGGCCTTTCGGTCATTGTTGAAGGGAGATAGTCTGCGTCACTGAATATATTTCGATTAGTTGGCCATATACCCGTGCATTGAAAGCCTTTCACTGCGTTCTGAGAACTAGCCGCTTTTAAATAAGCTTCCCCAAATAATTTGGCTACGTCATACTGTGAGATGATTCGCCCGACGTGGCTTCGTTGGAAAACTGACACCGACTGTTCAAAATAAGTTTTTAGAGGACCATAAATACATCTGTCCAGCGGCTGAGTTCGATGAGTGGTATGAGGAGCCAGTGATATAAAAATCACATTATTTTGAGAAGCATATTCTAGAGCCGGCAAGTATTTATGTGACATGTGATTATCCATTACTAGAATAACCTTCTTGTCTTGAGTCGGTCTTGTCATTGCAACAAAATGTCGCAGCCACTCTAAAAATGTTGGACCAGATATCCATCCATTGTCCGTACAGGTAGCTACGGTACCTGGTGGTGCTCCATCTAATAACCGATCTTTCATCCGTTTTCGTCCAAATATCATAAATGGCGGTATGAAAGAGCCGGCAGCATTACAGCAACATACAACCGTCGTCAGTTTTCCTCTTTCGGTGCTGGAAATTACACCTACTTGTTTTTTTCCTGTTTTCGTAAGCACTTTAGGAGGTCTGTTGCTTGTAGTCTGAACTCCTGTTTCATCTACATTATAGATCCTTGTGCAATCGATTTGGTATTTATCTATTTGCTCCTCTAGAAGATCAAAGAACCTTTCTACTTGGGGTCTATTGAAACCACGGGCACGAGCCACTGAGGTCGGTTCCGGTTGCCTCAAAGTAAGTTCAGGGTGCCTTTTTCTAAAAGATTTGAACCAGTCATCACCTGCAGTATTGTTTTTAAACGTATGCGAAATGTTATTAGCTTCTGCAAATTGATAAACCAGACTGCAAAATTCCTGCCTAGTAAGACCAAAAAATAGATTGTCCATGTGAAACAAGTACTCAAGTAATTCAGTTTCTTGGTTGGCTGAAAATACGCTACGAAATCTGCCAAGTTTCTTTTCCGCTGAACCTTTTTTAATATGCCTTTGCAATGTTGATAAATTTATACCATATTTTTGGCTGCATTTCTGACTGATGTTTGATTTGCTTCTTCCATTGCTAGCTTCATAGTTCCTTCAGCCCAAGATGCTTGCTGAGATTTTCTTTTATATTTTTGTACCATCTGTAAAGTAAAAAGAAGTCAATCAGCCACAGTAGAAGTCTTAAACCCAAGAAAACAAAAAAGTATAATTCTATTTTTAGTCTACCTCTATACCTACAGTATAATACTACTTCACAAAATTGTGTGAAACCCCATCGTAATAACGTAGGTAATAGGGTAAAGCAGGTAGGGGCAAAACGGGTACCTGCTTTACCCGTACCCTCTTTGCCCGAAAGCCCATTTTAATATTTTTTCAAAATATAACCTCAAAATCTAAGTGACTATTGTAAACGTTTATTGCAAATTCCAAGCTATATTCATGCTTAATGACACACACATATTAAAGAAAACATAACTCTAACCATATTAGAATAATTCAAATTCACTTACCTTGATATTTTTTAATAAATTCCACGAAAAACAATACTTCCCGTTCTTGCAAAAACCACGCGACTCTGACGCCTCGATTTGACTGATTCATGTCGAAGCGCGTTCGGGTGTTGCCGTCGCACTCACACTTATTTGATATTTCATTGCGGAGATACGTAATTAAGCCGACCCGCTTTGGGCGGGGTACCTGCTTTGGGCCCCCTTCCCCTATAGTAATTTATCTCCAGTAAAAAAATTTAAACTTAGTCGGTTTACTGTAAACATAAAAAAAATAAACTCTAAGATTTCATGCTAGGCACTATTTGCTAGTTTTGCGGCCACCTGGCCGGTATCCAAAATTATATAAATCTTCGTAATCCAGAAAGCGGCCACCTCAAAATAATGCTTTATATTAAAATTCTACGTTTAAAATGTTACAAATTACATAAAATATTACATTCTGCTACTATTTAAAGGCACAACCAAGGCTAAAAGTCATATTTAAGTTGAAATTCATACCTTTTCATTACAACTTGCCCACTATTTTTTTCGTAAATTCTCGACACGTCTTCACACTATCTTCGCGGCCGTCGAAATAAAAGATGATTTGTTGATGCAAGCTTAATGAATACGCGACCAATTTTAGATGTCATTACGTAGGGACTAATGTACTAGGGAAACTTTTATCAATGAAAGACGAATATTTATACTATTATCGTTATATTTGTGCAGCAAGTCTCTAAAATGGCCGCATACTGGCGTTGGCCGCGAAACCAGGGACCGGAACCGCTTACCCTTAAAGAGGGGATTGGGTTTTTCATAGACTTGTTTTAAAAAACCCTATTAATTTGGTAACCGTATCGAAGACTTACCCTAATTTAAGGCTTACCATATCAATAGAGTTAGCTTCATGTAAGCAGTAAGCCTATCGAAAACCCTATTGAAGGTTACCGATTCAATAGGGTTTTAAAATCTGCAGGCAAATTTAATCTCTAAGAATATCAAATTATCAAAAATATCACCATCTATTCAATCTCGCACTTCGAATTATACTTCCGAATTCAACAGCATGCGCGGAAAAGAGATAGAAATAGGCAACCCTATCACAGGGTAAGTGCATCCGAAAGTAGTTAACTTTATTCAAAGTGTTACCACGTCGATAGGCTTACCATATCAATAGGGTTACACTTCCATATGGTAAGATTTTGATAGGGTTACCCTATCAATACGCTTAATCAAATAAAGGGGTTTTCCGGTCCCTGCGCGAAACAGGCTTAATGACCCTACATATTGGAAGCTAAAGCTAGGAATGAACAAGAGTTACTGGACATGCAGAAAGATTGATTTATAAAGATTTCCCATATCTGTAGCTATATCGCAGGCTATGTTAAACAATCTCTGTTAAACTCCACAATGCTATTCCTAAATCATATAAAATTTTATCATCTATAGGTTACCTACTATAAAAAAATTAAGGTTTAGTAATAAGTTAACAATTGACCAATACACTTTAATAAGTATATGACACATAATACAAATCCTAATCATTTTGTTATGTTTTGTTTCAGATATAAGGAGAAACTTTAAAACTTAAGAGAAATACCTATTACAAATATAAATAAGAAAATAAAGAAACTAGCATAATGGAATAAACATAATATCTTACAAGGATAAGAATGAAGTTTAAAATGTGAGAGAAATAAGTGTGAACAGTGATTTTAGTGTACACAATAATTCTTTTAAAGCTAATACAAAGTGAATTAGGACTTGTGATGTTGCGATTTTGAAAAAAATAATAAATACTTTGATCATTGCATGTTTTCATTATGCCGCAATAAGCAAACTTTTAAATTTAAGTGAACCAAAGAGTTTGCTGGGTTTGGAAACATCATATAACATATATGCAAGCTTTAATTTGCAATCCCCATACCAATCACATATTGAGTTGAGAGGGTTTGTTTCATATTGTGTGCCAGGACCGTACTTTGTCATAACTTGTTTACTAAAAGTTTGTGCCCAACTGTATATCACTCAGTCCAGTCTTACTTTTATTGTTCCAATTTGCATAGCTAGAGTATTTTACAAATATTAAGGTTTCAAAAACCATTCAATGCTCCGTAAACTAGACTACTGCCATACAGAATCTATCATGTACTCCGGACAGTATGAAACTAAATAAATTAATGTATAAATAATAATACCGTAATATAAAGCAATAAGTTAAGACCTCTTAAGGCTATGTTTTGTCTTATGTATACTTGTGTATTTTATCATGTATTGTTTACTAAACTTATTGTATTACTATTAGGTAGCATATTTCAAATTACCTTAATAATTGAACAACTATGCAATGCTCTCGTATTAATAAAGATTATAGATTATTATCGAAAATGTTTTTTATTTGTACAATACACTCATGGAGACCCAGGTCTAAACTTATAGTAAACATGTTTTATGTTCAACCATACACCCAAACCTGCCTTATAAATGTTATTATTTGTTTGGAACCTACTTGCATCAGGAATTTCAAATACTAACCATTCAATTATAAAGTGACCAGGTTTATTTAAGTGTGAAGTAATCCTATAAATTGTTTACTAAGATTTTACCTCACTGAAATGTAACGGTCTGTATTGTCGAAGGTTTTAATTTTAGCATAGAGTTTTATAGCATTTTCAGACAGATTTAAAAGTAAATTAATATGTGAAGTAAGTTGAAATGTGAATGACAATGCCTTTTTATATGATTTCAAATTGTTTTTCGCAGTTCAGTCATTGAGAAGCTAAGTGTATTTTATTTTTTAGATATCTTGTAAAATATTAAAATAAAAAAACTATTAAAATTGAAAATCTTGCACCCATTTAATTTATCACTAAATTCCCCTCAATGTGGCCAGACCTTACTTACAGAAAAGTAATACTGAACATGTATATCACTAAGTTCAGTATTATTTTATCGTTCCATTCAGAATAGTTCAGTATTATTTTATCGTTCCATTCAGAATAACAAACACAACATACCTCAATCCCCATACCAATCGCATATTGAGTTCAGAGGGTTTGTTTCATATTGTGTGCAAGGACCGTACTATGTCATAACTTGTTTACTAAAAGATTGTGCCCAACTGTATATCACTCAGTCCAGTCTTACTTTTATTGTTCCCATTGGCATAGCTCGAGTATTTTACAAATATTAAGGTTTCAAAAACCATTCAATACTCCGTAAACTAGACTACTACCATACAGAATCTATCATGTACTCCGGACAGTATGAAACCAAATAAATTAATGTTTAAATAATAATACTGTTATATAAATCAATATCTCATTTTATTTTCAATCAGTTAAGACCTCTTAAGGCTATATTTTGTCTTATGTATACTTGTGTATTTTATCATGTATTGTTTACTAAACTTATTGTATGACTATAGGTATCATATTTCAAATTACCTTAATAATTGAACAACTATGCAATGCTCTCGTATTAATAAAGATTATAGATTATAATCGAAAATGTTTTTTATTTGTACAATACACTCATGGAGACCCAGGTCTAAACTTATAGTAAACATGTTTTATGTTCAACCATACAACCAAACCTGCCTTATAAATGTTATTATTTGTTTACTAAGATTTTACCTCACTGAAATGTAACGGTCTGTATTGTCGAAGGTTTTGATTTTAGCATAGAGTTTTATAGCATTGTCAGACAGATTTAAAAGTAAATTAATATGTGAAGTAAGTTGAAATGTGAATGACAATGCCTTTTTATATGATTTCAAGTTGCTTTTCGCAGTTAAGTCATTGAGAAGCTTTTTTATAAGTGTATTTTATATTTCAGATATCTTGTAGAATATTAAAATAAAAAAAACTATTAAAATTGAAAACCTTGTACCCGTTTAATTTATCACAATAAATTCCCCTCAAAGTGGCCAGACCTTACTTACAGAAAAGTAATACTGTACATGTATATCACTAAGTTCAGTATTACTTTTATCGTTCCATTCAGAAAAACACAACATACCTAGTGTATTTCAGATACATTTAATTTTCATAAATATTCACTGCTCCTTATAAGGCTTTAACACTATAAGGTTACCAAACTTAACAATGCTTGTTTTGTTTATAATACTGTATGTATATCTGCGAAAACCTTGAAGTGGCTTTTGACCCATACAATACATCTTATTTTAGTTAAGTTTTTCAAAAATAAATAAATAGGATTTGCAGTAATGACAAAACTTCATAAAAGTGGGTATCAGATTTTATTAATATAAACAAAATACAGTTTAAATAAAATGTTCAAACTATAGACATAAAGCTGCTTTATTTATATTATTCATTGGTCCTTTTCAATCGGCTCGATCCAGTAATTATGCCCCGAAAGTATAGTATCTAGTTTAAAGCATAAGCATCTAGTCTTATTGATACCGAGTAGGATTTTTATTGAATGGTGTCTTCTTCAAAAACGAAACTTTCTATTACATTCGTATCGCAGAAGAAGTACTATAAATCACATATTTCTTGTGTTGGAAGAACCGTGTTATGCGCTTTAATGTTTTCTCTTGAACAAGTGGATCGAAGTCAATATTCTTTTCCTCATTTGGAAAAAAAGCAAGTTGCAGTATATTTATCGCTTCCTGTATAAATTGGATCTTCACATATATTACGCATATTATTTATTTGATATTATTCATTTTTAATAAATAATTCCCTTCTTCTTCTTTTGGTTAATTGGCAACCAACCAGCCGTTTACATATTTCCCAAATTAACAAACAACAACAATGGAGGCAACATGACATTTAAGTTTTTAATTTAGTCCCTAATTCAGTTTTTTGTTGCTAGGATACTCGTGAATTAGATTGAAAACCATGATTGATAATTGAAAAACCGTATGGCAACATTGAAATTATGTTTTTATGAAACCGGACCTTTGTTTACTTTAAATACACGACAAAAAATCGTGAAGGAGAACCATGCTACCGATCATAGACAATATTAGCTTAAATTCGGAAGCGTAAACACGATCGTGAAAAAAGAACCGTTCTCGCACTGCTGGCTTGGGCAGAGGACGTGGACGAGGACGTGGGAGAGGGCGTGGAAGAGGAAGAGAAGGACAAGTGTACCTACGTTTCTTTTTGTCAAATGTGACAAAGTATCAAAATATTTTTTATATTATAATTGTAAACATTTTGCAGTATTAATTCAGAAGATACGCTCCACCAGATAAGGACAGAGAGGCAGATTACGCAACGGCGTATCGCAGCCCTGCCAACAAATACTCGTCGAGAGCTCGTCACCCGGAAACGTGAAGCTCACCTGGAAAGAATGCTGTTACCAGATGCGCCACCACGCAAGCGACAATTAAAGTATTACCCCTTTATTATTATTTTACGTTACTCTCATATCCACAAAATAAGCATTGTCGTAGTTCTTTGAAGTCTAAAATCCGAACTACAAATCAGTTTTTATTTACACTTATATTTGTTACTATAGTTATTTATTTTTCAGAAAAAAATCTCCTAAACGCCAGCCTTGTGTAATGGTTGACGACTTGGTAAATTTTCCAACCCCTGAAGTTGCCGGTAAGATAGTTATTTAATAGAAACGATAAAAGTTAGTGCTTTTTACTGATAATCTAAGTTGTCCTATCTTTTAGGTAAAAGTTATTGTAAAAGCTATTGCAACATCTTACTTTACAAAATTGTTACAGAACTTTTTTCCACGAGATCCGTTCAGGCCTCATCGTTCCATTCTTCTGGTAAGATAGTCATTGAAGATTTCCGTAATTTTTTTGCACTTTTATGTACTACATCTTAATTTGTTTCTTACAGAATACTACCCTGTCAATGCAGAAATTGAATATGGTGAGTTATGGTTATTATCCGTGCGATGCATGATAGATAAGACTTGAAAAAATAATATTATTTAATAATTTAAATGCATTTGTTTCAGTTGACGAAGCTGCGGATAGAATGGGTACGCCAGAAGCAGATACTGTTCCAAATTCACCTAACAGCTCTTCTGAATCAGAGCAGAGTAATACTAAGCATATTTAAATAAATAATAAAACTCTCAATCTGTTTTTTTTTTCTTCTCAGAAATTGCTGCAGAAGTCGAGGTCGCCACGTTGTCATCCCCATCTAATGTTTCGCGTCAATCCAGAATAAGTAATTATAAATAACAGATTAACAAATTTTCAAAAAAACATAATAGACAATCCTAGAAAATACAATTCTCTTTCTTGCTTTTCTTTTATTTCAGGTGTTCAGGATCAACAATTTGACAGTGTCATGAAAGAGTGGTTGCAACTGACTGACATGCCAGACAGTGATGACGATTTAGATGTTGACGACGACACTTGCCTCATCCCAACTTTTGTCGAACGAAATGCTGCCTCTGAACCTGCTTGCGTTAGTGACTTGACAGAGTTTCAGTAGGAAATGTTAGGGAGGGAAGATGATCGCAATGACCGAGCAATACGCGAGATCATGCCCGACAATTCATCTTCTGTCAACGATAATTATAATTTCACGTGGAGTAGGGAAAGGTCTACTTTTCTCGGACGACGCGAGACATTTACGGGTACATCAGGACCGACTTTTGATGTAAACAATGAAACTTCAACGATCGACATCTTCGATAAGATGTTTGACGTTGATTTCATTGATTGTTTGTGTAGGGAAACCAACGCGAATGCGGAGCGAAAAATTGCGTGGATGCGAGAGCAAAACATGCTGGCTCCAAATTCGCGGTTTAAGCGATGGATCCCAACGGACAGGAATGAAATGGTGAGTTTTTTGTCGTTAACCATTTTACAAGGTCTTTACCCCTTAGCAGAGGAAGAGTCCTATTTCATTTTTAATGGTTTTGGTACGATGCCATATATATCCAAAATAATGTCGTATAACCGGTTTTTATTGCTCAAATCTTTTTTGCATTTTGTTGACCCGCAGACCTGTCAGGACACAACTAGACTTGCCAAAATAAGACCCGTTGTTAATTACTTTAATGAAAAGTTTTCAACACTGTATATGCCTTCACAGGAGATATCCATTGACGAATCCCTTTTAAAGTGGCATGGAAGATTAAGTTTTGCCCAAAAGATCGCATCCAAGGCGGCACAAGTCGGCGTCAAAACGTACGAATTGTGCGATTCGTCTAGTGGCTATCTTTGGAAGTTTTTTGTGTATGCTGGAAAAGATCAGCCGGCCACTACTACTGACGGCACTGACGGACGGCCTACAGAAGCTAACAGAGCAGCTGATGAGGTTTCTAACAGCTTTGGTGATGAAGAAATAAATGACACGCCTAATATTGACCTAGACCGCCCCAAAAATGCTACGGCAAAAATTGTATATGATTTAATCGAGCCGTTGCTTTACCGTGGACATACTGTCATAATGGACAATTTTTATAATAGTCCTTTATTATTGCGGAGCTTGAAAAAGCAAAAAACTGACTGTTATGGTACACTGAGACTGAACCGGGAATTCGTTCCTGATTCAATCAAGACTTTGGCAAAGACAGACCTCCGACAAGGTGAAGTTGTAGCCACTTATTGTTCCGATTTGGCTATTATGGTATGGCGAGATGCTAACATAGTTAGTATGATCTCAACTTACCATAATCTCCAAGTCGGAACACACCATAAGTACAACCGACAGACTTATAAGCCTAGCATATAGTCCTTGAATACAACAAAAGCATGGGAAGAGTTGACAGGAAAGACCAATTCCTGTCAGCTCACCCAATGGAAAGACCCAGAAATAAAGTATGGTATAAAAAGCTCTTCCGCCGTTTGTTCAATGCTGCTACTTTCAATGGCTATGTCATATTTTCCAGTTTTCACCGGAAAATATCCCATCGTCAGTTTCGGACTGTGTTGGCTGAAGGTTTGCTTAAGAGACATAAGCAGATTGACCTAACAACGGAATATCGACGAATTAACGTAAGGTCTAGCACTGGACAAGTGACGACCAAGGTAAAAGGTAACACAAGACTGAAGGCGACTAGACCAACTGTTGAAAGCAACCACTTCCCCATTCGTACAGGCTCCAAACACACATGCTGCTGCATGTGTGCTAAAAAGACAAGGACAATATGGAAGTGCGAGGAATGTGACGTCAATCTATGTATAGACGGCTGCTTTAAGGCGTATCATAAGCCCTAGTTTTTTTTTAAAGATTTAGTTTTTTATTAACACCAGATTTTTTTTAATAATAAAAATGTTTTTGTATGTCTGTTTATTCTGTTTTTAAGTACAAGACTTTTGGTTTTTTTTTCCAGATTTTGTCAAGTTTTTTATTTTTATTTAGCTATCTATGTATTTTTGTAATTAAGTTAATAAGAAATATTTCTATTTATTTTTATTCATATTGAAAAAATAAAAGTTGTTTTATTGACATATTTATTTTATTTAATTCCATCATCTGAACCGACCCTAATTTGGCGGCCATGTTGTCATATTTTATAGCGGCCAGGGAGACCAGTTATTAGAACGGAGTATGTCGATATTTTAGGTATTTTATGTATAAATGTTTGATATTTATAATAAGTGATTGGTATCATTGGATAGCCTAGATCCTGTAGTTTAATAATTGTATTAGAGGTATAAGGAAATACAATCATTCTGTGATATTATCAAGGAAAATAAAAAAAGAAATAAGATTTTTCGGCAATAGTTCTTAAATTAATAACTTTTATACCTATTATACATAAATTTACGACGTTGATATTATTTTTATCAGATTCTGCATTTTATAAGCTTTCTGTAGATAGTTTTTATTCTTATATGGACACAGGACTCTTCCCGTAGTAAGCGTTTTAGTCGAACTAATCGCGGCCGCTATAAAATAAATTTACCGCTCGCGGGGTCGGGACGTTCAACGCTATTATGGCCGCGTGAGCTGGACGTTTGAGTGGATAGTATGTGTGTGTTTTCATATAGTGTTAGTGTCTAGTGTGATGTGGCTCAAAGCAGGTGAACACACACAATGGAACATTGCACTGCTTGCAACATGCAGTTGTACGCTTTTTGCATACAAAGCAAAATCGCCTCTGACGTTCGTGCTGTTTTCCGGCCAGAAAGTCATACTGAGCAGGAAAATGTCCCATTGGTGGAGCTACTGAGGGTGAAGGTGGCATGTGTTTTGCAACCACTTGCCTTACCAAAGTTTCGCGGAAACTTCGGTGGGTAATAGTTTTCTGTGTGCGCAGGAGAATGAATGAATTCAGGACACTAGCATTCAGAAGTCGTCTGAAAAACTTTTTGTAGGTACCACACTTGATTCCGCCGTCTTTCTATCGGGTACATTGCAAGCATTTGATCTTTTTGATCAACACCACCCATGCATACATTGTAGTCAGGTACTATGGAGGGCTTCAATACTTCGCCACACTTCACCGCTGCTAACCCATGGTATGTCGAAATAAGAGAGACGAGGTTCCTATCTCGCCATACCATCAGATCTACATCACCTGAAGTGCAGCCACGCATTTGACCCACTGCCAAACATCCCTTGGTAAGATTTGCCAGTTCAATGGGAACAAACTGACGGTTTAAGCGGAGAGTTCCGACACAGTCAAATCCCCGTACCTTTAACTCTCGCGCAAGCGCAGGCGAGTTGTAGAAGTTATCCATCCATATTGTGTGGCCCTTGTGCTCAAGACCATTAAGAAGTCTAAGCACAAGGGCCGGCACAACCCCAGACAAAGGACTATCTCGTAGAGATATGTTATTTCTTCATGACATTTGCTCATGTAAACTCGACTGTGTTGAGCTATCAAATAGAATTGTGAATCTTAACGTGCCTTCCAAACGTACAAGACATACTAAGCTGTTTTCCGTTGAACTAGTACGGACAAATTACTCGGCAAACGACAGTTTGGTTAGGCTTCCCAAATCTTACAATAAATTCTTTTCCAACTTTGACATTTGGTTTATATCAAAGCAGGCCTTTAAATCCGCCATCCAAAAGCAGTTACTGGATAAATATCACAGTGTTGATGGATCCCAGCCTCTGTTCTAATTTTAGTCTTTTAAGTAAAAATATATATGTATTTTATTATAATCTACTTCTATGAGACTCTGACACCGTACAATTATTTTCTATATACTTGTGATTATACTAAACAAATATATGTATGTATGTATGTATAAACCTATTTATGTCTCCTGTGCGACTGAAATATGGTAATTTATTAATTTATAGATCTACCTGCGAGTGTTTACTTAAACTTAAACTTTTATAATTAATTAACTTGGAATTTAATTAAATTTATGTTGACTCTTTTAATTTTTATTTTATTTGACATAATTGTATTTTTTCAGTTTAATTTGATATAATGTATATGAAATCTAATTTACTTTTATATTTATTTTATGTTTTTCGTTATTTTAATGTTATTTAATCTGTTTGAATTTAATTGGATTTAGTATAGTTTAATTCAATCTGGTTTTGACTCTGTTTAATAATAATCTTATTTGACTTCATTGTATTGTTTTAAGTTTAATTTGATTTAATTAGGATGAAATTTATTTGATGTATTCTAATGTTATTTTTATGTAATTTAATTTGATTGAATTTAATTGGATTTAGTATAGTTTAATTTAATTTCGTTTGACTCTTGGTGTAATTTTGTTAAATTTAATTTAGTTTGATTTGGCTGATTTCATTTGGTTTCATTTAATTTCATTTGATCTGTTCTGATTTAATTTGTATCGATTTATTTTGATTAACTTTGATTTAATTTAACTTCATTGTAATTATTTTATTTTATTTCTTTTTGATTTCGGTATTTTTATTTGATTGGTATTTGAATTTTATGCATGTTCCCCTTTTTTGTACTTATCTAAAACTTATTGTAAACTGAATAGCAAAATAGGTTTCTTATAATTAGCCTCTGTGTAGCAAATAAAAAAAAAATGAAATTATGTAATCGATTGTGCTGTAGAAACCAGTAAAGTGAAATAAATAAATAAATAAATAAATAGATTCGTCGTGCCCTACGTGCACTTCGAACCGCCACAAGTAGCCAGTCCGAGACTCGCAAACTTCGTAGGTTTTGATGCCTACTGCAGCTGTTTTGTTTCGGATAAATTGATTTATATCCAACCAACCCTTCCACTGAGTGAGACTTTCGCCTAACGCAATATTTTGCGATAAATCTAAACCGGATTTATCGCGTATATTTACATTTTAAATTTTGACTCGACGTTTCGGTGTCTTTTCAGACCCCGTGGTCACGAGCGACTCAAAATATACGCGATAAATCCGGTTAAAAAGTGTTTTATTTAATAGTATGAATCGCGAAAACTTAAGACAATATTAAATCTAAACCGCTGGTTAAGATGATCTAAAATCGGATGCAATTTAAAAAGTTTTGCTTCAGATCGCGTCATCATGTTTTGACTGCAGTTATCGGTTAAGATGATCCAAAATCGGATGCAATTTAAAAAGTTTTGTTTCAGATCGCGTCATCATGTTTTGATTGCAGTTATCAGTTAAGATGATCCAAAATCGGATGCAATTTAAAAAGTTTTTGCTTCAGATCGCGTCATCATGTTTCGATTGCAGTTATCGTTATTGTAAAAGTGGAGACATCTAGAAAGCAGATGGTCACAGTCATAACTCATGTGGAGGATAAGAAATAAACTCAGATTTATGATTTATCTCGAAACTTCGGTATTTATTTTAACAAAAATCTACTTTACAACTTTAAGAAAATTTATATTGGCACATGTCTTCACTCAATTGCAGCGGAAAGCAGAGAGAGCTACTAAATCTTTTCTTACTTCATTCTTTTCATCACCTTCTTACATTCAGTCCACATTCGTCCACTCATATCTTTCGAACTACGACACAGAATTAATCTATACAGCCTTTCAATCCTTCACTCGGCCATCCTGCATTCAGACTGTCCTCAGGCTGATTCTATACAAACATAAATATCATCATTAAAACAATTATCACAAACTCATCTTAACACTACCAAACCATACTAACATTAACTTCTTATGAATTTTCAAAATATATAACAAACTTACAGACTAAATTTTTTTACAAAATAAAACTTAAAATTTTAATCTTTAAATAAACCGTACTTAAGTTGTCACCATCTTTATGCTATTTTAATAATCTTTTATCACCTTAAATTGAACAATAGTAAGTCTGGGTCATTGTTTAGCCAACCAGCAAAGTCTGAAAATAAAAATAAATGAATAATCACCCTTTTAAATGAGAACTAAATAAGAAAATTAAAGCAACATTTTTATGCTTCATCAGGCCACGGCTTCATATAATCGGCTGAACTTGATGTTTGCTTTGGACCCTCTACAGCATCAGAAGTCCTTTCGACTTTATATCTATCAACTCCTATGATACCTGTTACTCGGTAAGGTCCCAAATATTTGGCCTTTAATTTCATGCCCACTCCAAATTGTGTTCTTTTGATGGCTACTATCTCATCAACTTGATACTTTTTGCTCTCTTTTCTTCTATTATTAAACGTCTTTCTATTCCCTTCTTCAACTTTAAATATTTGCTCTTTTGCTTGTCTTCTTAACTCTTCTCTGTAACTCACAAAACATTCTCTGTTTTCTTCTTGTAACAATTGAAAAATACATCTACATCTTGTTTCATCTTCATTTTAGTTCCTAAAAATAACTCAAATGGTGATGTGTTAATACTCCTCTGGTAGGTACTGTTTAAAGCTCTTTACACATCACTGACTTTGCGATACCATAGAGCTGGGCTTTCAATACAAAGTTTAGTTAGTATTGATATTATAACTCGATGAATTCTTTCAACTTGTCCATTTCCTCTTGGTGTGCCTGTGGTAATCATCACATGTTGTATTCCCTCATTATTACAGTATTCCTTAAAATCATTGCTTGTGAATGCTGCTCACCTATCCGACACTACTCTTCTCGGATTCCCATAATATTGTTGATGAATTTGTAATTTATCAATTACCTCTTTAGCTGTTGTACTCCGGCAAGGAAAAATCCATATAAACTTGGTAAATCCATCCACAATAGTGAAACAGTTTTTCCTCTGTAGGTCTGGGCGCTAAGGTGTTTGTAGGCCCCTTGTCACCAGATGAGATTAAACCCACAGCAGATGGATATACCTGGAGTGGAGAGACGGCTAGCTTACCCTCAGATCGTGAGAAAGTTTTGGCTCAGAGGCGTGAGAGAGGACAGAATTTATTGATATTGAGCGCCAGCCCTAGCTCTTAACGCACAAACAAAAAGGTGGATATTTTGAGAAATCAAACCAGCAAGTTGGAGCACAAATAAATATGAGTATATTTCTAAATTTACACTTTACAATTAAGTACAGTTACTAGGCTGAGGGCCTCGTTCACGTCATTTACATTTTATATAAGGGTCATGGTCACCTTGTCACCTTGACTACTTCTGGACTTTGTTAGTAAGTGGTTTTAATAAAGGCGTTGTTTCTCGCAGTTACATTAGGTAGGATCCGGTGAGCATCATCTCTTCATAAGCGGTGCAGTCAAAGGCACATGTAACTCAAACCACGTGTCATCCTCGAAGATAAAATATTACTTACCCATGGATATAAAACAAAACTAGGCATTCATACTGGAAAATAAAACCCTGCAATAAAACACACCTAATCAGCATCCTGACAGCAGACAAATATGACCACGAGGGGGCCAGGCATTGCAGAACTTACCAACGAAGTGGGTTTCTTAGAATATTTTCATCTCCATTATTCGGATGAAGACGGAGTTACATCATATATTATTTAAGCTCCAACTGGAAAGAAAAACCACAGACATGAGACGCCATTGCGTATGACTCAACAACCAACCGAATTAAGTTCAATACTTACAAAAAAGAATAAGATATATTTATGACCCTTTGCTGGGCTATCACGCCATATTCAGTTTCTTCAGACCATCAGGAAGCGGATCTCCTCTCCGTTTTATCAATCGTCGCTCTCGAGCGAAGACGCCCAAAATGAAAAAGGACGCGCCCTGATCTCCTAGTGTTTTTATAACCTAAATTTGTCATTTCTTGGGCAATTGATGATTCCCGAGGAAAAAAACTTGACATAGCTCGGTCGGCCGGAAACAATTTATACTCAAATCTATCAATCATTGATCGAGAGAGAGGAACACTAAAAAAAAGGTGTTACAATAGTTAAGATGTGATTATATTGCTTCTTTGTCTCCGTCATTGGACCCAAATGATCCACATGCAATGTATCCAAAGGTATTTCTTCCTTTTCAATTGGATTCAGGAAACCTTATTGCTTCCCAGTCTTCCTGCTAGCTAGTAAACAAGGTGCTGAAATTTATTCCTCAACTTTCCTATCTAACTTCTTTATATAATATCTCACTTCTCCATTTTCTATAATGTACCCAAGATACTCCACTTGTTTTACCATGATCTGGGATTTCTTCCAATTTATCTCTAAACCATACTCTGAAGCTCGACAAAGTACCTCTTTCAGCCTTATGGCTGCTTCGTCTTCGTTAGTTGCTGTAATAATTAAATCATCGATAAAAATGTGTACATAGACATTGACAATCAAATCTCTAAAAATAAGACACACAAATCTCATGAACACCTTTGGGCAATTAGGCAATCCAAATGGGGCTTTCAAAAATTCATACTGGCCACTTTGAGTCACAAAAGATGTATATTTAATTAAATTCTCTGCAACACCCAAATGAAAATATACATTTTTCAAATCTAAGGCACTAAACACCTGATATCCTGCCAGTTTATCAATTAAATCTTGCACAATAGTCAACGGATATTCGTCTTTTACCATCTTAGCATTAATCTTCCTATAATCAACACATATCCGTGTAGATCAATCCTTTTTCCTCACCAACACAATGGGGCTAGCATATTCTGAATAACTCACCCTTACAATTCCTTCCTCCAGCCATTGTTGTACCTGATTATCTACTTCAAGTTGTTCCTTATAAGCCAGTCGTCGTGGCCTTTGAGCAATTGGAACGTCATCCTTCATAATGATATGCAACTTTATAGGCGCCTCCTTAATTTTGTGGCATTTGTAACCCTGTACCATATTCCGCACCTGTACTTGTACCTGTTTGCTTTGCATATGACTTAAGTCGCATAGTGCATCTGAAACGAAACAACACATATTTCGCAACCACCTTTCATTGGCCGGTAAAAACAAAACATCACCCTGACTCAAAATTGTTGTTGTCTGCTGAATAAAATTAAACCCTAACACAATTGAACATGAAGATGGAACAACATAATCTGGCACTAAATCAAAAGTTATTTTATAGTTATTTTTATCAATGGACACGTCTGTTGTCACTAATCCATCACTAATTATTTCTTCCAAGTCCAATAAAATGTTTCTCTGTAAAACTAATCGCGGTTCTCCAATTCTGCGATAACATTCCATGGTCATCAAACTGACTTCACTGCCACTATCTACTAAAGCATTTTCTTCTTTTCCATTGATAAATATTATCTTCCTATTAATTCTTTGTTTACTTCTCAACCCGCCATCTTGATTTCCAACATGTCTGCTGCATCTGTTGCTGTCATTTATTTATTTATTTATTTATTTATTTGGAAATCAACAGCGTTACATAGTTTAATTACAAAAGTACTTATCTCTAAAGCTTAAGGCTAATAACAGATTTCCCACAAAAACATATTATAAGTACAACGAGGCATGTATTGTTGTTTGGACCACTCTAGTAATATACATTTTAAATATGGCCACACAAATATATACACATATATAATATGCTTATACATACGCACACAAACATAATACACATACATATACACATATGCATTGTGAAAAAAATATATACATACATATATATATAGGTAACAGTAACGCACAGAGATTTCAGTTTACATACTTAGCGTTGGTATAACTATGCTAGGTAAGAAATTATATTATTTTTAAATTTAATTTTGCTACTCGCAAAGATATCTAATTGGTCAAACATTGT
This sequence comes from Stenoptilia bipunctidactyla, assembly GCA_944452665.1. NCBI lineage: Eukaryota > Metazoa > Arthropoda > Insecta > Lepidoptera > Pterophoridae > Stenoptilia > Stenoptilia bipunctidactyla. The sequence continues at coordinate 16,838,852 of OX101746.1, forward strand.
GTTATAGGTATGTGTTAAACGTGAAATAACTGTGTTCTTAGCGTAGTTCGTGCGATGTGTTTGCTCGTGCAACAAAGGAGTGTGTCTAGTTCTATATGGTGGTGTTCGGTACGTCACCATGGTCACCTACTCAGGACAGTCCACTCGGCTGTTGACGATGTCATATAGGAAGCACATATCCAGCACTTTGCGCCTTTGATCTAAACATAAGAGACGTTGATTTGTCGTTGACATTGACACACACATTGCATCGTGCGAAGTTATCGGCTGTTGTTCATTCCGCTCACTCCTTCCAGTAGCATTCACTCGATTCATCATGGCGCCGTTGTCTTCATATTGTCGCGTTGTAGTTAAATGACTTGCAATATGGCCGAGCAAATTGCACTTAAAACACTTAGGTCTTTTGTGTTTGTGTGGGCACTCTGCTGAAATGTGACTCTCACCTCCACACCCATAGCACCAGTGGCTTAAATTTTCTCTTTTCGCTCTTTCTTGACGAAATACTGCATCATTGTTCTTGCTTCTTTCTTTAAAAGCTTCATAATGCTGCAACTTTAGCTTCAACTCGCCGTAGGTCGTCGCCCCGTACAAAATCATTTTATTAATCTCAGCGTCACGAATTCCTTCAATTATATATTTAATCGCCACATAGTCTGGCATCTTCCCTCTCTTCCCAAGCTCCTTCATGATAAGCATATAATCCAAACAAGATTCATGCTTTAATTTGTACCTCTTAGACATCGTTTCATGTATCGTCTAACTGTCAATGGTGTCTGGAAACTATTTGTTGATGGATTGTTTTAATTCATGGTTTTCTCAGCTCTGAACCATAACGCTGCCGTGCCCTCTAACGATCTCCGTGCGACCAACAGCCGCTGCACTGGCGTCCAGCCAAAAAAATCTCCATTATCGTCAATCTCCTGAATCCATCTGGAAACTGGATACGTCTTGTCATTCCCAGAGAATCCAGGTATTAGGTTTCCCGCCGCCTGCAATCCCAAATTGCTCATCATACCTGCCGCCGCCGCCGGCGCAGTCATCATGGCGTCCGTAAATTCGTCGTTCTTTTGTGTCATAGTCGTCGTTTTCTTCTTAATAAGCGTCGTCGTCTTAAAAGAATGAAAGCCTCGTCGTCTTTCGAACCTTCAATTCTCGTCTTCCACTTTCCACGTAAGCTACGTAGGTACGTCTTCACACCAATGGCCGTCGATTAAATCCGATATTATCCCAGCAATCGGTCTTCGGTATAGGGTTTTTCGATAACGGACGAGCCTCCAAATTTGTGGAGGATAAGAAATAAACTCAGATTTATGATTTATCTCGAAACTTCGGTGTTTATTTTATCAAAAATCTACTTTACAACTTTCAGAAAATTTATATTGGCACACGTCTTCACTCAATCGCAGCGGAAAGCAGAGAGAGCTACTAAATCCTTTCTTACTTCATTCTTTTCATCACCTACTTACATTCATTCCACATTCGTCCACTCATATCTTTCGAACTACGACACAGAATTAATCTATACAGCCTTTCAATCCTACACTCATAGTTGCCAAAAAACCCAGGAGAAGATAACAAGTCTTGCGACGTATGCCAGTATGAGTCTGTACGTGATATTACAATAATCCCGGTTGCAAGGAGTATTGCGAAATAAACGTACAGCTCATCAGCTGCTTGGGTGAAGTTTTGCTTTATTAATCATGGCTGTTACCACCTGCTGAGCATATCTATAAGTCTCTACTGCGATGTATTCCATTATTTGGCGATACAAATAGCAATAAATGCCTCATAAGGGCTTGCCAATGAAAATGTAGGACCACTATTATTGTTGGAGAACGCTTCCTTTCTCAATTCAGGAGGAATTTGAGATTCCGGAAACCCTCTCTACTCAAAATCAAATTTGTCTTTAGGCATATTTATTATTCTGGGGTCGGTCTGGGCGCTGGGTTCGGTCTGGACACTGGGTTCGGTCTGGACGCTGGTATCGAGCTGGGCGCTGGATTCGGGCTGGGCGTTGGGTTCGGGCTGGGCGCTTCGTTCGGGTTGGGCGCTTCTTTCGGGCTGGAGGTCGGACGGGGGTTGAGGTGGCCATTCAAAGTACAATTCAACGCCTTTTGATGGCACTTCCATGTCACTATCTGACGTAAAAATTCTACTAGCCCTAGGCACCAATGTCTGAGTAAATATATCTTCATCATCGCCGTCAGAGTCTTCTTCACTGCCTGTGTAAATAATAGTACCTATATTGTAGTTGGTTTTACCAATGTACTTAAACCAGATGATGACCCCATTGGTACCCATTGAAACCCATTACTATAAGCAATCCAAAAAAATCTATAATACTAAAAGAAGAAAATTTCTGAAAAAAAAAATGACTTGCCATAATTAAGGAGTTGGCTAATTTCTTCATCTCTTAGAGGACGAGCCCTGACTCCTGATGATGAAGGTGAAGCCTCGACGACTGACTGAATCCTATGAATAAAAAAATCAGTATCTTAATAACAAAAAAATAAAAGTAGATTATTGCATCGCGCATAAAGTAATTTATTAATGCACCGAGTGCTCTAATCTAGAGCAGTCTTTAACGGTTACTCCTTCAGCACCACAACGGAAACAATAGGGAAGTTTTTTGGATGGACACGCTACAGCCGAATGTCCACGTCCGCCACAGTTACGGCATTTAGTAACTGCATCATTATTGGAGACAGGGCTGACTTTCACTTCAGACACGGCAACCTTAGCTCGGCGGCGTCCTTTAAATGATAAATCGTGTTACATATAATTCTCACTGGGAGGCGGAACGTAATCCTCAGCCGACCGCAATGCCACATCTATCTGCCTACAATATCGGTGCAGTTCTTCAACATTTCTAAAATCTTTGAACATAACCTTTGATCTATACCTAGGTGCTAAGTTAAATTTAAGTAGTTCTAATTTCTCACTTTCATCGAAGGGAACGGGAAGTCTGGCAAAATATTGCCTCATAATAGCAAAGTATGTAAGAGCATCCTCAGAAACATCCTGGGTGCGATTATAAATTTCTCTGCGGAGTCTAAGATGATAATCCAAGGGTAAAAACTCAACTTTCAAAGCAGAAACTAAGTCAGACCAACAATCAAAGTTATGAGACACACTACGGTACCACTGCATATTATGTAATATTTACTTTGTGTTTGTAGCAGAGTTAACTAACATTTAATAAAACATTTAATCACTAAGCACTTCTTTTATTAATTTACCTTTACATATATTTTACAGTAGTTATGTCCTCCATCTTGTTGCTTGCTTTTCTTAAGACCGACACACACACACACACATACAAGCAAGAATGTTGCCACAGCAAAATATCACGTAATTAATAAATGAGAAAATATTGAGGCTGTACTTTGATTGTTAATATCAATATTTAATACTCTTCCTCAGACTCAATATTTTTCATTCCTAAACTAACAATGAATTTAAACAAGTTACCTTTACTAACAGGCTTTGTAAATACATCTGCTAATTGATCCTCTGACTTTATATACTCTACTCTTACAATACCTTCTTCTACTTTCTGTTTTATAAAGTTATATTTAATCTCTAAATGTTTTAGTTTTCTTTGATCATAGGTTTTTACAGATTTAATTGTACTTTGGTTATCTTCAAATATTTTAAAATCATCAATTACAATGTTGAAATCTTTTAATAATTTTACAATCCAGCAAGACTTCACATAAAGAAATAAGTTCAGCTTCTGTAGTGCTAAGTGCAATTACAGACTGTTTCCTAGACTTCCATATTACAGTATTACCATAAATCTGAAATACATAACCAGTTGTAGACTTTCTGTCTACATCTCTACCCCAATCAGCATCCGCATATCCTAATAGAGTTACATTTTTATTGTTTGTAAATATTAAATTTAAGTTTAAAGTTTACTTTATATATCTGAGTACACGTTTCAAAGATTTCCATAATGTTACATTCGGTTTAGATTGATATCTACTTAAATAATTAACTGAATAAGCTAAATCTGGCCTGGAGTTAACTGTTACATATAAAAGAGAACCTATCAATGATCTACATTTGGCTTCAAAATCCATGTCTACATTTTTATCATCAAATTTAAAATTTGTATCCATAGGTGTGTCAATCCCTTTACAATTTTCCATCCCATATTTTAAAAGAATAGATTTTAAGTATTTAGTTTGATTTATAAAAATACTATTGTCATATTTTGTGATAGAAATTCCCAAATAAGTCATGTCATTGTTACCTAGATACTGCCTTCATACATAGTTTTTTATCTTCTCTATTATTTATTTCTTCATAAGTACTTGGTGTTTCCTCTGAATATTCTGATAACATTGCAAACAAAACTTCACCTTCCTCATTCTCTTCAAAATCTACTATATAGTCTTTTTGCCACTTTGGTGCTGGTACTTTCCTTTTCTCTCTTTCTGAAACCTGATTTCCTTCGACTCTCTCATTTATATTTCTTTCATCTCTGTTAATTTCTGACATCTTTTCTATTTTATCTTCTTTTTCTTGTTCATTAAAATCTCTTTCAATTTCATTACTTTCTTCTATAAATTTAGGTATTTCCACAATATTGTCCATTCTTTCTCTTTCATCAAAGATAACATTTCTTGCTACAATTACTTGCTCTGTTTTTGTATCCCACAGTTTATAACCATTTATGCTGTATCCTACCATGTACATTTTCTCCCCTTTTGGATCTAATTTCTTTCTTACTTCTTTTGGAACATGATTATATGCAATACTACCAAACACTCTCATGTTACTTACATTGGGCTTATATCAAACCATAATTCAGCAGGAGTCACTTCTTTTGATGATGTAGGACATCTGTTTGTTACATAAGCTGAATAAAGTACTGCTTCTCCCCAAAGTTTTTTGTCTAATTTAGATTCAATCAAAATAGTCCTGGCTCTATCAATCAAGGTATGGTTCATTCTTTCGGCAACTTCATTCATTTTGGGATTATAGGGCAGTTCCCTATTCCATTCCTTTTGAATAGTTATTCCATTCCTGTAAGAAAAAGCTTGAAAATCTTTTGACATATATTCCCTGCCATTATCTATACGTAAGTTAAGTAAATTCAAATTAAAGTGTTTAGTCGCATAGTAAAAATATAGTTGAAATTTTTCAAAAACCTCAGATTTATGTTTGATCAAATAAACCATAACAAAGTCCAGTCATCAATAAATGTCACATAGTATTTATAACCGTCCCAAGTCTCCGGTGTTATTGGACCACATACATCACTATGTACAAGTTGAAGTGGTTTCTTAGCTCTTTGTCCAGTATTATTTATTTATTTATTTATTTATCGACACTTATATCTATCCTTACAGGTCATGCCCAATGCGATAGAATAACTAATTTAAACATTTACATTCACAACATTACACAAATTTAATACATAGGTAAGTACTTATTATGTTTTATAACAAATTATAAATAATGCTATTCTTGTGAATTCACTCAGAGCGTCGTGGAAAAGGTCTATTTCCTCAGCTATTAGGTTGAGAATGCGGAGGGCCCGCGTCAGCGGCGCCTCCTTCAACAAGTTGGTCCTGGCGCGAGGCAATGCCAGCAGCTGCGGCCGGCGGCGCCGCCACACGTACCTGTCGGGGACTTGGAGCTCCAAATGACTTAATATGTCGCTATTAGAGATTTTGCCCCTAAATACTTTAAAAACGTATGACGTTAATGCAAGGTCCCTCCTAGTTTTAAGTTCGTTGTATCCAACCATTCCCAAAATAAATAAAGTTGGATACGTCAATGGATAAAAGGGATACACACCATAATTTTTAAAATATAAATATCTCACGAACTTGTTTTGTATTCGCTCCAACATTTGAATATACATTATTTCATGAGGAGCCCAAACGACTGCGTTAAACTCAAGGTGGCTTCTTACTAAATTGTTATATAATGCTATGATAGCATTTATGTTTTTAAAACCTTTAACTGTCCGCAAAATAAAACCTAAATTTCGATATGCTTTTTTACATATTTTAATTATGTGATTTCGAAACGATAGTCCCGCATTGAGTTCCATACCTAAGTCTTTCACTTCTACAACTCGAACCAAAGGACAACCGTCGACTTTATAGGTATGTTCTAATGGTGCCCGAGCGCGCGAAAAAGTGATGGTGGAACATTTTGAGACATTAAATTGTAGGTGATTTTTAGCGCTCCATGCCGTAACCCTGTCTATGTCGGCCTGTAATCTTTCACAATCCTCTTCCTTCCTTATGGAAAAGTATAACTTTAGATCATCAGCAAACAATAGACAGGTTGCATCACTTACTACTTTTGGTAGATCGTTGACCACTATGATGAACTGCAGGGGGCCGATGTTACTACCTTGGCTCACTCCAGATCTCGTGAAATATGGCTCGGATGTTTGCCCTGCATATTCAACATATTGCCGCCTGTCACGCATGTAACTAGCAAAAAAACTAAGCAACTGTGGAGTGAACCCCATGCCAGCCAGCTTCATCAGCAACACGTCGTTATCAACTAAGTCGAACGCTTTTTTGTAATCGAAGTATGCTGCGTCTACTTGTCCCCCAGAGTCCACCGTGGATACTACCTGCGTCATAAAGCTCAGCAGGTTGCTTGTGGTACTTCTCTCTGGCCGGAATCCATGTTGAGCTTCAGATAGTTGTGCGCTAACCTGTGTGAATATGCTTTTGTGTACAGCTGACTCTAGCAGCTTAGCAGGTGCGGATAGGACTGCCACTGGTCTATGGTTTTCTATGTTCGCCCCGGTACCGGTTTTTGGGACTGGAACCACTCGGGCTATTTTCCACTTTTCCGGAAACACGCCGTCACTTAAGCATTTATTAAAAATATAAAGGAGTGGCTCTGCTAGGATAGTACCACAGTCCTTTAAGATGTATGGTGGAATGCCATCTGGGCCCGCCGACCTCTTTGGCTTGAGTCTGCGCAGCGCCTGCCGCACGTCGTCCAGCTGCAGGCGGTCAAGGTGCACCCGCGCGCCACCGTTGCCGCCGCCCGCGCCCGCTATCGCCTCATTTATATTGAGTTTAGGTATTACTGTACTATATACCGAATGAAAATATTTTGCAAATTCTTTTACACACTGTTCACTAGACAAACATTCCCCATTTATTTTTATTTTTTGTAATTGCCTACTTTCTTTTTTAGACTTCACATAATTCCAAAACGACTTAGGGTCTTTAAGTAAGTTATTTTCCAGCGTATTACAATATTGTTCGTGAGCAACCTGAATCATAGCTTTTACCCTAGTCCTACTTTTAGCGAACAAGTCATAATCGTTATTTAACCTACTTTTCTTAAACTGTTTGTGTAGTTTCGCTTTAAGTTTCAGTTCGTAAATTATTTCTTTATTGTACCATTTTGGATATTTAAATTTCGAATTAAAGTTAGTATTTAACTTCCTTGGAACACATTTATTTATAATCGAATTTAAATTATCATAAAAAAAAATTATAGCGTTATTTAAATCTAAAACATACATGGGAGTCCAGTCTATCGCAGCCATACTTGAATACAATAATTCAAAGTTAGCTTTATTAAAATTCCAATTAAATGTCATATTATTTGTTACCTTTGTGTTACTGCAATAGGACGCATAACCGCGGCGTCGGAGTAGGCTGACTGTCACCTCGAGCGGAGGGTGGTACACGTCCACCGGGACGAGAGGCGCCTCCGACGCGCGCACGCACACATTCTCACCCGCGCCGAACGTACTCAGCACTAAATCAAGACAACACTACACTAGCACAGACAAGTTCAAACGCATGATTATCAAGGTTTACGTTACCCGGTATAGGCACTGGTCGTAGCTGGAACCGCGGCGCTGCCACTATAAGCGCGCCTCCTTGCTTTCTCCCGTCGGCTCTGTCACAGCGTATTATTTGATACCCAGGTGGGATTAATTCCGCGTCAAAAATCGAACCATTACAACCAGTTTCTGTGATTGCTATGAGATCTGCATTCGAAGATAAAACAGCTGTGTAGAAGTCATCCGTTTTCGTCCGAAGTCCTCTAACATTTTGGTAATAAATTTCAATAAATTTATTCTGCGCCTTTGGTACTATTGTTTGGCTTTCGAAACCAAACCCATTCGCAGTATTCTATATTTATGGCCCAATTATCTGACTTACATAAATCCTGATATTTGCTTTCTGGGACTCCTATTATGAAAGAAGAGTAATCCCTTTCTGTCTTGTGCTTTATCTTCTCAACTTTCACACAAACTTCCGGCCCTAAAATATCCTTAACATATTTTTCTAGGCTTTCTACAGATGTATTTTTTTGTAGTCTCCACAGGTGTAAATATTTTTTCCTCTCAGTTCCTTGAATTTCACCAGAACATGGTTTTACTCCTTTTTGTATGTCGGTATTATTGTATTTGCTTTTCTTTTTCTTCGTAACGATATTCCAATTATCAGTTTGATTTAATGAGCTACTATTTTTTTCACTTATAATTTCCATGGGAAGTGCTAAGTTATTCTTATTTTTTTGTACAGTAATATCTTCTTTTACCACCTTTTATTTTCAGTTGTTTCTTGATTTTTAATCACTGATTGTTTTTGATTTTTTGTAACTGCCTTTGAAAATAACATTGCCGGAGACTCAGTTCTAGAAGATAATGTCTCATTATTCACATTCAGATGATTTTTACACTGACAATCTTGTAATTTTTCAGTTTTGTCTATCAAGTGTTTAATTGTTATTTCTAGCTCATCAACTCTGTTAGCTTTTTCTTGGAATACCTTCATAATTTTTCGCAATTCAAATAGCTCCGTTTCTGTGATAATAAATCTGTTTTCTAGTAATGTATACTTGCTCAGTTGTTCATCAAATCGAGATTTCATTTCCAAACGAAACTCGCGTAGTTCTTCTAACAAGGTACTCTCGCCTTCGGTGACTTCGTCCGGTACGCGTCGCCGCTGGCTACCGCGTTCGATGGTGATCAAGCTAGACGGCGTGAACGTTTTATCCATTTGTACAACGTTTCCTTTCACCGGTGTATCGGTATTATTTCGTTTAGGTATGTTACAAATACACTCTGGACATACCCAAGTAGTTTTGTACTCCTGAGACAAAGCCTCGAATCGCTCCACAGTTACACCAATACACTTTAGGTGATATATCTTTTTACATGCTTCTTTAGAGCATTCCATATACAAAATATCGTACACTGCGGCATCACAGCCATTACACTTCGTACCCATGTAATATAGGTTACAATAACTATTTTTAAATAGCACTTTACTAGATCAACACAAAATACGTCCGCACGGGGGAAGGTGTGGGTAGTTTATTTTTATTATTAAAGGGTAGTCTTGTCATTCTGCCTAATATGCAAGTTTCACATAATGTATTTTCAATTTTAATCCCTTTTATATGAGTCAGTCCGTCTACCAAGTTTTGTTCAATAAGTTGTCTTAAATTGTTCATAGAAAGATGAGCAAAACGTTTGTGCCATAGTTCAATTTGATTATCATTTTGTTTGTTTGAATAATTGCAATGAGATTGACTGATTTGAAATTTTACAGAAAATAAAGAGCCCTCAGGATAACCTACAATTATAAGAATTTGTTTTGGATTATAAATTTTGACACAACCATTTGAAAAAATTACAGTATAACGAGCACTTTCTCATTTTGACACTGAAATGAGATTTTGTCTTAAATCGGGTACATAGTACACATTTTGGATGGTATGATAATGTGTGACACCATTCACTAAAGTTTGAGTTTTTATATTACCAATACCAGTTGCTTTTAAAGTTACATTATTCTTAGCTGCACAAATTGTTTTTGGATTTTTGAGAAAAATAAAGCCATCATTAAATATATTTCTATTGTTAGTTAAGTGATCAGAGCAACCAGAGTCTATATACTAATATGAATTACTATTTGAAATATCTTTATTACTGATGAAAGCATTACCATTGTTTTCCTCATTTAAATTTACAGTAAAAGATCTTCCATGTTCAGACTGTTCTCTTCCATGAGCAAAAGTTCCATGTCCTTGACTATACTTTCCATGTCCTTGACCTTGCACTCCATATCCTTGACCTTGCACTCCTCTGCCCCGGTAACTGTAGCTCACACCTCCTCTCTGATTGAAATTGTTATTACTCCTACACTGGAACTGTTTATGTCCTGCTCGTCCACACTTGAAACAATTAAATGCTACTACATGATCTTTTTGTAAGTTATTCTGTGTACCATTATTTCTCTTTTCCTCTTCTCCCAACAGTCTTTCTTTTACAAAGTCTAATTCAAGTTTTGGCAATGTTTCCAATGTTGTAATTATTATCTCAAATGATTTTGGCATGCTTAATAGCACATAGTTGATTTTTTCTTCTTCAGTTAGACTCGAATCTGAATTTTTCAGTTGTGTAAATATATCTTCCATTTCTGTTAAATGTTTTTGTAACTTAGTAGTTTCATCATATTTTAAGTTTCCCAAAGTTCTTCTTAGGTACAATCTACTACGAGTGTTTTGTTGTATGAAATTTTTTTCAAGGGTCTTGATCATTAAGTAGCCAGAATTCTGTTCTCTAATATATTCTAAATGACCATCTGCAACCAACGCCACTATGATGCTTTTTGCACGTGCCTCCATTTTTTTGTTTTCCGGTTTCGCTGCAAACTCCGGGAATATTATAGCTTTTGCACATTCTTGTTCTTGTAAAATAATTTTTAAACGATATAGCCACGTATCAAAGTTTTCTCCGTTAAATTGTTTAATTTGGTATTTTGACATTTTGATCAAATATAATTTTCTTCGTCATAGATAAAACTCGTAACTTGGTGTGGCGCAGTGGAAGCGTGCTATTATGTAATATTGACTTTGTGTTTGTAGCAGAGTTAACTAACATTTAATAAAATAATTTACCTTTACATATTTTTTACAGTAGTTATGTCCTCCATCTTGTTGCTTGCTTTTCTTAAGACCGACACACACACACAGACAAGCAAGAATGTTGCCACAGCAAAATATCACGTAATTAATAAATGAGAAAATATTGAGGCTGTACTTTGATTGTTAATATCAATATTTAATACTGCAAGACAGGATCACTAAAAAGATTTACAGCTGAGGCTAGTAATTCCTTATCGGTCATACTGTGACATTTCTTAAGTTCATCAACACGTTGAAGGAAACCTACTAAACTAAATTTAGATCTCCCCGGATACTCACACGGACAGTCGGTGGATTGCATAAGGCAGCATCACAAAAATAAGGAAAGATGTCACCTGGATATGTCTTCGGGGGTTCCTGCACCTCTGGCCTCACGCTGAAGGGCGCCAATGTAACGGTCTCTTTGTCCTGGCTAGGGCAGGGTAGTAGGTGAGTAAGGCCGGTGAGGGAGGTGCAGTAAAACCAACTCGTTCAGTCCCAGTTATTTATTTTCCGTCACACAACGGACATTTATTTTTCGTCACACAACGGAAATTTATTTTATTTTTATAGGTGCCAGTTATGTCGAATTTATTTAGCGGCGACAAAACAACCGCTTGTTTAGTATATGATCTAAAATCAAGAAACCCCCTGAGAACGAAGGTATATGGGACGCTTGGTGCTTTATGTATGAGGACGAACAGATAGTTCAATTTATTATTGTTTCGGTCTTAAGCCTTGCTCAATGCCGAATAAAGCGCCTGCAAGCCGCTTCGAGGTTAGCCACCGAATTCTCGAAACCAAAGTCAACAGGATTTCAGTAATAATCTCAGATAGTAAATAACCCAAAAAAAGGTTTACGATTGAAAAAATAAAACGAATGAATGAAGTTGATGTATCGAGCCAACCCCTTCACTCAGCGGTCGGCCAAGGGTGAGTCGGATAGAATGAACTAAGAACCTACTTGTAGAAAATTACTGGCACCCTCCCAATTTCACCTTTATATTTAGAACGTCATATTACTTAGAACAATGCATTAATTTAATGTCAAAACATTTTAAATGTAATAAAACCTTATTTCGCGACTAACTATCGACAACAGCTGAATGAAGGAGTCGAACAAACAATTGACAGATGAAATGTGTCAATGCCAACTTCAATGTCAACCGCTTAAGCCGGTGGTAAACAACTTTAGAGCTCGTAAAAAAACGATAAAAATAAACAATACAGTGAACAGTGTAAAAGGAAAAATAAATGTAAAACACAAGTTTTAGTTGAGTAAGCGAGCAAATGCAATATGCTCGTTATGAAATTTCTCAAAAACTTATTAGTTAATTGTGTCTTAGATCCAATATTTACTTACGATTTCTTCATATTTTGGTGGAAATATGACGACGATAAAATCACTTACCGTCTTATTAATAAATTCGAATTAAAGAACTGTAACTTTTGCCTTTTAAAGATGACATAACTTATGTGACATAAGGTTCGATAATTACACGCGGAAGGTCATAAGTCTGTGTGAAAAAGATAACCTTAACGAAATGGATCATTTTGGTGCTGATTTGAGGGCGATGGAGGAAATTGATGAAGTTTCTGACCAGCTCACATTGTTTAGGCATGTGAAATATTACAAAACGCGTAAAAATCCTCTGGAGGAACTTCAGGAACTTCACTTTAAATCTAAATATAGATTTAGTCGATCCACTGCGGTTTTTATAATAGATTTAGTAAAGAACGGGCTAGCTGGTGATGCAAAAGGTGGGTCCATACCACCTCATCTGAAAGTTTTGAGGGCGATCAGGGCATGGGCACGTGGAGAGGTAAGTTCATGATTTATTTTTAGATAAATAAGTACCAGTAAATAAGTATTGGGTTGGTTAGTTATTTTATGTACTGTCAACAGATTCAAGATGATGCTGGAGATCTAAGTGGGATAAGTCAGCCAACAGTTTCTCTTGTGTGTAAACAAGTTGCACTAGCATTATTGGAGCACAGGAGTCAATGGATAAAAATGCCACACACTGATGAAGAGCAAAATAGAACAACTGCTGGGTTTTTTTCTATTTGTGGATTTAGACAAGTGATAGGAGCTATAGATTGCACACATATTAGAATCCCAAAAGTGGGTGGAGATATTGGGAAATACTATATAAACCGCAAAGGATATAGTTCGATAAATGTGCAGGTAACTCTTGTGGGCACTATTATTTATTCATTGCACTACCATACCAACCAATAACCAAAAAAGCTTATTGGACAATTTAAAGTATAAAACTAATAAATGTTATCTATTTTGTTCCAGGTTGTAGCAAATGGTAACCTAGAAATCATGGATATTATTGCACATTGGCGAGGCAGTACACATGACTCTAGGATATTTAATGAAAGTAGGATTAAACAAATATATAGGTTTTGGAGTAACTTCATCAATAACTTCATCTTCAGACGCCTGCATTAAACATAAAATTAATATTTTAAATCGATTTATTAATAGCCAACTTTTATAATTTAATAACAATTTGCTACCAATGTATTCTTATTTACATCCGGAGCTACAATGGCATCTTCTTGAGGCACCTGTAAGATATTATTCAAAATGAAATATTCTCAATCAAACTCGCACCAATATCTACAATATATATAATCAATACCGTAAAACGGGGTGACATTGATTAGTTTTAATTTTGAAATGGATTGGATTGAAATGGAATTTTGGAATGGCCACGCTTGCAATTTCAACGAAAAAAATGTAAAAAAAAAAACTGTAGTGTAGACTCATTACGTAAACTAATTATTGCAACAAAAAAATTAAAATTAAAAAAAAAATCTTGAAAAAAAAACCTGTTTATCAAAGTTATATTGATAATGGGGCTACTTTGTCACCCACCCTTTTTTTATTCCATTGCAAAGACACCCCGATAAACGACAAAAATCAAAATTTTTTTTTTTTTTAGGAATCTATAGTTTAGGTAATATTGCGATTTTAGTCGTTTTGGGGTTACTTTGATTCAAGGGGCGAATTTGATGGTGGGTACTACAAAATTAATAAAAGAGATGAACCAAATATTTTTATTAATATTTAAGAAAATAAAGTACCTAACGAGATCAATTAAATTTTGTATCACTTAAAACTATTATGTCTCCGACATAAACCAAATATTTTTGAGAAAATAAAGTAATGAGATCAATAATGGTTTTGTCACTTATAACTATTACAACATTCTCATAATTATATAAATCGACTTTGTAAAATCAAAAAATCAACAAGTAAAATGTTATTAAAAAGTAAGGTATATAAAGAAAACTATAATTCTTTAATCATCACGTCATTTGGGAACGAGTAGCATTCGTTAATGTATTTTGGTTTGGGAAGATAAGTTATAATATCGCTTACTTCAATGATTGATACATCTTTGGGAACTTCCTTAAAAATAGTTTTCGTTTTTTTTGGGACTTAAAACCTTGGACAACTAGTTTAGTCCCAATGATATCTTCAATAGAACATACAAAATGATATGTCTTTTTCCCCTTCTGTGATCCAAATTTTGCTAAAATAAATTGTCCTATTGTGGGAAGCTGTGTGAAATCGCTTAAAGTATTTCTAGCGTGATTTGGCACTATATTGTCAGTATCTGAATCGCAATCGGTGATATCATGATTGTTGTCCTCTTGACCAGTTTGATAGCTTGTAGATAGCTCGCTGATAACAGGATTTCGCATCGATTGTTGCATAGACATTGTTCCAGTTTGTACAGGACAATAATTTCGATCCAATGTGTGTTCAAGCACAACATTAACTTCTTGATTTGATTGTTCATCTACTGTTGAGATACTTTTACCGGGTTCAATTTGCAGTCTTGTCCTCTTCCTTGGTGGATGTGATTCATTCCCAAATCTTTGTTCTCTTAAAAACTCTGTTAACGAATCTCGGATGACAGTTTCCATTTCAGGAGAAGGTAACTCAGGAGGCAATTTGCTCAAAACCCTGTTTCTATCAAGAGGAGCGATACCAGTAGCCTTAAAACTGCTCACCAAATTTCTTTTTACAGCTGACAACTCCGTACAAGCGTCTTTATATTATATTAAATTCTATCATAGATGTAATAGCTCCTTGCCTTGTTGAAATATTTAACAACTGTATTATTAGTGGGGAGTTTCCTGATTTAATGAAGCATAGTAAGGTTATACCTTTATTTAAGTCGGGTAGCACTACAGACCCTACTAATTTTAGACCAATTTCAATTCTACCTACTTGTAGTAAAATTTTTGAAAAAATTATTCTTAATCAACTCTTGGCCCATTTCACCTATAACAATTTACTTCATAATAAACAATTTGGATTTACAAAGGGCCGTTCAACAACTGCTGGTGTTGAACTATTTGAAATAATCACTGGTGCCTGGGAGGGGTCACAGGATGCCCTAGGTGTATTTTGTGACCTATCTAAGGCATTTGACTGTGTTCAGCATGACACTCTCATCAGGAAACTCCATCACTACGGCATCAAAGGCACTGACCTCAAACTTTTGAATTCTTATCTAAGTGATAGAATTCAGAAGGTTGAGGTTAACCGAAAAAGGTCGGCTGGGTCGGTTGTGAGAATGGGAGTGCCTCAAGGATCAATTCTGGGCCCATTTCTGTTTCTAGTCTATATAAATGATCTACCCTATATGGTAGGCAATAATCATGAGATTGTATTGTTTGCTGACGACACATCATTAATTTTTAAAATGATAAGACAGAAAATAAACTATGACGATGTAAACAATGCTCTCGCAAATGTTGTTCAGTGGTTCAATATAAATAATCTAGCGTTCAATGATAAAAAAACTAAATGTATAAAATTCTCTGCACCAAATGTAAAACAAGTTGAGTCTGATCTGCGGCTTAATGGGAACAGATTGAATCTAGTAGATAACACTGTTTTTCTTGGAATTACCTTAGATTTTAAATTGCAATGGGGCGTCCATATCTCACAACTAGCGAGTAGACTTAGTTCTGCAGCGTTCGCGGTAAAGAAAATTCGCTCATTGACTGATGTTAATACAGCGAAGCTGGTATATTTTAGTTATTTTCATAGTATAATGTCCTATGGCATCCTACTTTGGGGCAATGCCGCAGATATTGACACGATATTTACACTGCAGAAAAGGGCTATTCGTGGAATGTATAAACTTGGAAACAGAGAATCTCTTCGAGAAAAGTTTAAAGAGATTGGTATCTTGACCCTTGCATCACAATATATTTATGAAAACATTATGTATATTTATAAGAATAGTAATAAATTTAAAACTAGGAAAGATAATCATGATACAAATTACTCTGTAAGGACTAGGAACGACCATAAGTTAGCGTTTCCTAAATTAAGGCTGGCTAAAAGCAGCAAATCATTTATTGGAATGTCAATACGTATATATAACAAAATTCCGAAGTCAATTCAATCCCTGCCATTCAATAAATTTAAATCAATCATTAAAAACACTCTGTCTCGAAAAGCTTATTATAAAACTAAAGATTACTTACATTATAAAAAGGCATGGGATTAAGCACAACAGGATATTTCTAAAAGTTTCTAATTACTTAATAATTTTGTTTACAGCTTGGCTGTGCAGTATATGTATGACATGCTGGTGACTGTCCCATTCACTTATTTTTTTGTCAAGACATCAGCAAGAACGTCATGCTGCATGGCTAGTGGTAGCGTCGGGTATCGGGTCACCCTCTTCCCTAAAATATGGTTGAGGAGGGTGATGGCTGGTGCTTGCGTTAACTCGTGAACGGGTGCTGATAGCGGTGCCAGGTCGTTTTGCTAATGATACTATGACTATTTTATTCCATTCTTGTTCAAATACTCTGGTCCCAGTTTGTCATATTCGTATTGTGCATCCATAGCTAATTGCATCTGCTATGTAAGCAATTTGGTTGTGGCATGACATTGGCTCTCACAATTAGCTGTCTTGTGTTTGTTTTTTTTTTCATGTCACGGTCAATTTGTACTGTACCTATTTGTATTAATTTGATAATTCTGACTGAAAAAGAGTGCCAAGAGTTTTTTTTCCGCCGGCTTTTTTTGTCTCTTGGTCTACTGTAATATCTTATTTAACAACTATCAACAACTAGTTAAAGCCGAAGTATGTGATGACTGACTTCATCAAGTGTTTTGTGAAATTCCTAAGATGAATAAAACTTTTAGAATTTTTGAATTTTTGAATTTTGAATTTTATCATTTTTGGTGGTTTTCGGTCCATATTCATGATTGCCTTTTTCAACAAAGGTGGGAAGGACTCCTTAGGTACAGATGTAGTTCGTAAATTGGCTTTTTTTCAGTCTTCAAGAGTTTGTCTCCAAGCTATTTTTAACGGACGAAAAAAGCCAACGTCAAGCGGCTGGGTTAAATGGGTTGAATTAGGCAACAAACATATAAAACTGATGTTATTTGCTTCACATGTAGTTATAACATCGTTGTCAATATGAGACGATAGATTATCACCGATTAACACCTTTTTCCCTTCTAATCTTTTGGCATGAGGTAGAAAACAAGTCGTGAACCAATCTCTAAATGTTGCTGTATCAATCCATCCACTAGTTGTTCTATTGTAACGGCATCCCCGGCTGCAACATGGCTCTTCACAGCACGTTTTACCAACAATACCTCTTTCCTTCCATGTATCATAAAGATGGGTACTTTTGTAAATAATATATGGCGGCAATAATGTGCCATCTGCAGAACCACAAATCATACCTGTAGTAGAACTCTTCGAAAAGTTCATCACTTTCTCAGGATATTTTACTCCTCTTCTATATACACATCTTCTTTTCCCCGGATCGTCGGCCATATTAGATTCGTCATAGTTAAATATATTAGAAGGTGGTACATTTTCTACCTCAGAGTGAAGGTTGTCGAAATATCTATTTAGTGTTTCCCGGCCCACAGTCGCTCTAGACCTTTTAATATTACTTGATAGTCTTTGGCTATAGGCGTTTTTATGGCGCTTCAGAACGCTAATTGCCCATTCGACACCTGGTAGGTTATTTGTAAACCGTTCTACTGTCTTCCCCTGTTTATCCAAATAAGCCTTTGCAAACATTCTAAGGTCTAACAAAGTAAGAGGAAAACCCTAATCACCGCATGTAGCCGCAGCACGTAATATTGCGATTTCTTCATTGTGCATGAAAACTGGTTGGGCACCAAGCGTCCTTCCGTGTAATCCTTTATATTTATTATAAAGTGTCCCAAACGGAATTTTATACAGAAGTGAAGCAGCATTTATAGACAATTCGCTATTTGTAATTTTTTCTATTGCTTCTTCCATTACCTCCTCTGTATAATTTTTATAATTGCGGGTACCCGCGGTCTTTTTATAGGTGCGAACCATGAGGCAACTAAAACAAAAGCAACAAATGGGGTTAAATTGATAATTTGTATATTACTCCTATATGACTGGGTACCAAAACCATTGGGGTGAAATTGATAACTATCAAAGTCGCCTCGTATATCCTATCAATGTAGCCCCGATGAACTTAGAGTGTTCATAAAAAATAAGATGGCGACCGTAACCAAAAATACAAACATGCTATAAATCTTAAAGAAATGTTTAATTAAAACAGTGAAAAACTAAAATTCAAACAATAATACTTACGCCTGTGTCACTGAAGTTATTCAAACAATTTTTTTAAACATTTTCGACACTAAACTTTAACAAATAATTTTAAATAGTTCCGACAACAACTACTCGTTGACGCTTCGGCAAAATATGGCCGATCTGTCAGTTTGGCCAACAGAACAAACAAAATTTTGGCTGCGTTCAGTACCACGCAATAAATCCGAAAAAACATACCAAGTTTAGCTATCATCAAAGTTACCCCAGCTCTCAAAGTAACCCCGTTTTACGGTATCCAAAATATATATTTTGCTCACCTGTAATAAATTATATTCTGAAATGGTAACTTCACTCTGTGTTGTGAATTAAGGTGTACTCTGGAAATTGCAAAAAGTGTGTTTATTATTCAATTTTCCAGAACACTCAAGTCCAAGCTTTTTCAAATGCCGAGTTAATAGGTATGTTATGGATACAAAGTCATGTTCACTATAAAACACATGATGTGGAAGCCAAATGAAAGAACAAGTGGAATTAAGTCCTTTATGTGTATACAATATTGAGATCATACTAAAGTAGATACTAACAGATGCTTCCCCAGTATCCATATTAATTTCGACCACAACGCTATCGGAATCATAGATGTTGTGGTCTCTCATCAACTCCGCTGGGTTAAGCAAATCTCGAGTTTGCAAGTCTGCATCACTCGGAGTATTTGCTTGTGGTCCACCGCCTGTTTTGCCAATTTCTTTTAGGAAGCCGCTGCACGACTTTCGAGCCTGCACCTTCATAGCCTTCCACTGGACTTTCAGTTGGTTGAGGTCACGTGGTCGGCTATTCAACTGATTAAATCTGAATCATACATAACACATATTAATTTTATCATATGTAAGATATACGGGAAAAAAGCATTTATGATAATCTTACTTGCGATGTACTTCCTCCCATGCTTTTAGTTTCAATTTATTGGTATTAGTATTAAGGCTTTTATTTTCTATTATGCTACATGTTCCTTCAGCACACAGCGAAACAATTGCTAAAAAAGGAAGAAAATATAGGAACCATGCATGAAACTAGCAAAAAAACACCCGACTTTTTAAAAGAGACTAAAATAATTTACTTTTTCTTCCTCATCCCAGTTAGAGGAACGGTTACGTTTCTCACTCATTTTAAAGAAAATGCGCCGGTCTTTATAATAAAATGAAATATGATATGAAAACGCGTGTAAGTTTCAAGATTATTATGGCGGGCACATCAAGAATCGCAGAGACAATTTACTTTTTTGACAGTTGATTTGACAGTTTTTGGGCATCATAGTTCACCAACTCATTCTTTTTATTCAGAATTGCCATATTATTTGGGTTAAACCTTTGAAGAACAAACCTATAGAACTGCCCTAAGCATGTACTTTTGTTGTATACCTACGTAAACAAATCGGGTAACAAACATGGCGGATTAGGGATGGATGTGTCGATATTTTTTTAATGTCGATAATTATCTATAAGTTGTTTCTTAAACCTGCCGGAGAAACCAATAAAAGTTTTCGCTGTTTTGTAACAACCTTAAGTTGGTCGGGTTAACACAGTCATTCTCTTCCGAATGACTTTAATCGTATTATCTCATTATTAACTAATTATTGACATAACATTCGGTTCATATATCCATATACAGGCTAACCGGTGACCAAATAACACCGCGCGCATCATGACCGTGATCGTGAAGAACTGGATTTCATCATAACTTGTTTAATACTTACAGGATACTGATGAAACTTCGCATTCATTTGAAGGCAGCTACAAGCTTCAAAATTGCAAAATTTAAAGTAAGTCTTTAGACCTCTTATTGTGAGTGCTGGGACCAACTGAAGTGATTACCTATTTTGTTCAATAACATTTACGCTATGCATTATTTTGGTTTTTTTATTGCTGAACAAATTTAAACTAATTCCTAAGAATTCATGCACAAAATATGTTAAGAATCCGCTTAACCGTTTCAAAGATCTAGCAAAACCAAAAACGTTACCCCAGCAGGATTTTTTTTGTGATATAACTAAAAAACTATAAGCGCAACAAATTTAAAAATGTGCGCAACATTTACAGAAGCCGATCAACTAATTGTCTATAACATTCAAATCACAATTTTCGACAACATCTGGCTAGGGTAACGTACACATTTAAAACAGGGAAGTTCGATGTAACGTTTACATACCCTACATACGAACCAGTGAAGACAAAATAATAGGAATCATCCTTTTGTGCTTCGCTTAGGAAGGTAAAAAAATAAAACCAGTGTTAATGGTAACATATTATACAGATTTATTTATTTTGCATTTAAAAAATTTAACAGTTTTTATTCATTCCGAAACAGAATAACCTTATTTAAATAATTCCTAAAAGAAATTTTCTCAGTAAATTTTTTACCGTAATACCTATAACTGATGTCGAGATAGGTTTTTATGACAGATTTAGTTAATAAAAGCTGATGCTTAGAGTCATGTTCAGAAGAATTTGAATTGAAAATTTTTGAGAATTCCCCGATATTTCAAGTAAGGAAGAAAATATATAAAGATAATATTTGTCATTATAGAATAGAATATAGAATATAATAGTTTATTCGCAGAATATGGTAAGTATTACAGTTTTTAAATATAAATTATGTACACCATATTCTACCGTCAATATCGGTGTGCGAATATTTTGGTCAATTTTAATAATTAAAAGTTGTATGTAACTATCGTTAATAATTGAATTACACTTTATAGGTCATAATATTAACTAAGTCAAAATTGAAAATTTTTAATAATTATGTCATTAAAAGTTACATTGCAATCATATTTGACTTATACATTATTATTACTCATTTAAGAAATCGTTTACACTATAGTATAGTTTTTTTAACAAATAATTATATATATTGCTTTTGAAATTTCACCATTGGTAGGTTTTTTAAAGATTATGAGGCTTTATTAAATTACTCTTTTATATTTTCTCAGTTTTGATACAGATTTGTTGTAATTCTTTGAGGTATAAATAAGGCCTCCTGATATGTATGTCACAAAAGACTCACAATATTTAGATATGTTGCTATTTAGACAATCTAAATACTCCTCAAATAATGCACTGTCGACTTCCTGAACCTCTACGAGTGATTTTTTTTCTGAGAGGTCATTAATGGTGGCAACAGGGTCAGTATTACTAGAGCTGGTTAAAATGTGAACTTGATCTAAAGGTGTACAATTCCCGACCCCACTATCACGTAATTCAGCGCGTATTAAGAGCCGCTTAAACGCAGCTCTAAATTGCACAGCATTTGGATTGTTGTTAAATCCTCCGCGAGCCCGGATTGCTGAGAAAAATAATTCGATGTGGTCTTGGCAGAATTTGTAAATCGGTAAGTATACAAGAGTGGAAGTTTGGACCACCAAATTTAAAAACAATTCAAAAGCACTTTTCATGTCAATTATTAGGCCAATAAATCCAATCTTCCTCTGAGATTCCACTACCAATTGAAAGAAATAACTCCACATGTATCATTTCAATTACAATTTATTCAATATAAAGGATGACCGTACAAATACAGTAGTAATATATTAAATTATAATAGGCACATCTTACCTTAATTACAAAACACTCGAGTACGCAACAATTCAGCACTTGTTTTACACTTGATAATTTCACCTTATTACACTCTTTATTACACTATATTTCGACGGCCCCGAGGAATAAACCTGTAATCGCAAAAATCAAACTTTACAGGAGAAGCAATTAAGTGTTTTTTGGTTATAACTTTGATATGAAAAGTTACTATGACAGCAATTTTATATGACAGGAAAGGTAATTTTAACCCCAATAGTCCTTTGCTCTCCAATTGAAAATTGAATAAATACATAATTAGTTATTCACTAAACCACATCATACCGAAAATAGTTTCATGAAATTTTAAGGGTATTGGTTTTTTACGATTTTGAGATATCAATTCTATACAAGTAATGATAACTTACCTGATTATACTTGTAAATTTCTTAAAAATCATAGACATAATATTGCTTTGCTGGGTTATCTGACGTTTTTTTGTAACATTGACAAATTGTAATGTGCACTTACCGACTTCTTATGGTAAAAAAATTTGTAACCTTATAAGGGTAACGTAATGTGACAGGTAAATTATAGGAAATTTTTTATTGTCATATTTCTTGTAATCGTTATTGACCAACTATGTGAAATTAATTTGTTATCGGTATCTTTGAGGAAAAACTTAAAGAAAACTCATAAAATTAATTGAAATTATTATTTTTATTGGGAACAAATTCCTTAAAGAATCACAATAATTGTAATTGGTAAAAGTTAAAAAAATAGCCTTAAAAACATCAAAAATATTAACTAATCTGAGTTATCATTGGTATCATCATTATCTTCTTGTTCACTATTTTCTTCAGAATTCATAGATTCATAAAATGAGTGCCTAAAGCCTTGGAATTGCATAAAGACAGTAAATCAGCATGCAACGCCTTGTTTATGGGAAGAGGTTGATGATAAGCACGTTACAATACTACATCAGCTTCAAACAACGTAGGTATCTAGGTTTAGGTTTTTGCCCACGTCATTTCATATGAAATGAATTTATATCTTATTCAAAATATGCTTCATCAAAATAGCATTAAAAAAAACCTTGTTTTTTGGGATGGGGATACATTAATTTCCATGACATCCGACCAGCGTATAATATTTGCATCATAAAGAACGCAACGCCAATTCAGAGAATTTAATAATTTCTTTATGTCTCTAATGTCAGTTTGCTCCATTTCTTTCATAGTTTAGTTTTCTCCGGAGACTTGAGTTTAAAATTATATTATATATTTGCTAAACTTATTTCGAATCTTTTTTTCAATGCATGCATGTATCGAGTCCCCCTCGTTCTGGCTGTGCCCAGTCTCAAAAAATCTGTGTGTTATTGTTAAATTTAAAGTCTTTACTGCATATGCGTACAGAGCAAAAATGTATTTGTTCTTATTTTGGCCACAACCACCATCTGAATAGCGGCTTTGGTAATAACTCGTTCCTGTTCACTCTTAAAGAATTGCAACAAAAAAATTCTATGCAACCACGATAAGCAATTTGGTAAAGCCACACATAGCTAGGGGAAACGGTATAGTAATTGGCCACTTAAGCGACCACTCGATAGAAAAAATCAATTTAAAATTAATTTGTAGCTTAAAAATAAATAAAACTCACGATGTATGTTTCTTTATTCATTTATTTACTAGAAAAAGTGCCTTACACAAACTTTTATTAAATATTTGAGGAATAATCTGAACTTAAAAATAGAAAACGTAAAATCACAGTTATTGGCCATAAAATTATAGTTATTGGCCATGAGATCACACAGTTATTAGCCATATTTAAAAACATAATAGAAATTGAAATTTTAACACAAAAATAGTATTTATTTTACATAGTAATGTAGTTAATGCAAAAAGTGTTGTCATCGTCACTCTTCGAAAGCACCTCGAGCGAGCATGTACCAGATGACGATCAGCTTTCGGACTTGACACCATGACTTTGGTGATGAATATATATTATTAATATAACTAAATCATTTCTTCATCATGATCTTCCTCTTTATAAGATTCAGATTCATCACCAGAGTCGTCATTCAGTAAGAAACAGTTGTGGCATATAAATCCCGACAGCTCATCGTCATCTGGCATGTGCTCGAGGTGTTTTCGAGGAATGCATTGGCGATGGTAGTGCTTTTTGCATGAACTACATAGTAGTGACTTATTTTTAATAGCCAGACGCCGGCACACGTCACAAGAAACTAGCTCTATACTTGATAGAATCTTTACTTTACCGTCGTTTTTAACGTCACCAATGTTTTCCTCTTTAGCATTTTCCGTTTCAGACTTTATGTCAATAATGTCTTTTCCTTGATTAATATTTTTTGACTTCTTTCCAACGCCTTTGCCTTTTTTAGTCTTCAGAGCATTTTCTTTCTTCTCCTCTCTTATTCTTTTCTTTTCCATTTTTTGTTTCTGTATTTCTTGCTTTTCCATCTCTTTTTTTTCAATAGTTGATCTAAAATTTTCGGAAGTTATCACAAATGGAGTCTTTTCTGTCTTTCGAATAGACTTCCTTTTATTTTCTGGGGCATTCTGTAAGTAGTCACTAATTGACTTATTAAGTTGAGTAGTTTCTGTCATTGTGGTTACAGCAGAGGTAGAAGAAGAAGGTTGGCACAAATCCATAGGAGTTTTGGTAGGTGTCATAGTAATTTTAACTGATGTCACAACATTTTCACTGATGAGATTTACGTTTGTTATGTTATTATTAGATTGTATTTCAATATTAGTTGATTCTTTCTGTAGAGGATCACTTTGAAAAAAACTCCAAAGTTTGAATAATGTAGGTGAGGAATCATTCTGCGTGAAACCTTGAGATTTCAGTGCTTTCATCTTGTCTATCATTTCAACCCCTACAATATCTTCAAACTTTTTTAGGGACATGACCTTGTTTTCGTCATTGTCTGCTCTTTGGCTGTCTGCCTCTTCAACACTTTTAGTTGCCCCTAAACATTTGGAGTAATCTATTGCATTCTCATCAAAGGGACACAAGCCACATGCCCGAAAACCATTTATTATTGTTTCAGGTTTTAATTGGTCAACAACGGTTTTTAAAATAATAGCAATGTTGAGCTTTGTTACCACCTCGCCAAAGTTTTCTGACTGAAATTTTCGTACTGCTTTTCGGTACATTTTTTTATTGGTCCAAATACGGAAACATCTGCTGGCTGAGTGATTCGAGTGGTGTTGGGGTAAAGAGCTACCAATTCAATTCCTAGCTCTTTACAAGTCAAACTAAGCTGTAAAGTGATATGACTTTTATGGCCATCAATAAACAAGATAACAGGTTTTGTGATGTTATTTTCAGCAAGATATGGGTCAAACAACTCAGTAATGAACTGGTTAAAAACATCTGCCGTCATCCACCCTGAATCACTGCGTCCAATACCCCATTTAGGTGGCACCGATGTCGCAATTTTATCAGGTAGGCGTTTGTACGGAAAGACTATTAAAGGAGGACAAGTCTTCCCATCGGCAGAAAATGCAAAAAGCACTGTAACATTTTCTTTTGAGTTTCCTTGTTCCACAGCATATATATTTTTGTCTCCTTTAGCAGCAAGCACGCGACCAGTAGAAGGACAGAGTTGAAAACCTGTCTCGTCAGCATTAAAGACACGTTTTGGGTCCTGAATTACGTCTGACAGGTTTTCGTCAGTGAAGTAGTTTTTTATTTCGAGAAACCATTTTTTAATGTCGGTTTCAGACACGCAGGCACTGGCTTTAGTAACCCCCTCGCTGGTTCTTGATACTAAACTAGGGTGCCGTTTTAAAAAAGCTTTGAGCCATCCCTGACCAGGCCTGTTGTTAAGAAAAGGAGTAACGCGTGGATTTTCAGTCAAAAACTTTTGAACTGTGTCTAAAACGTCATCGGATTTCCTAGGAAACCCTTTACGAGACATGTTAATCAACCACTCTGCGATATTATTTTCTTCCTCATTTGTTAGATACGGTGTTGGCCCAAATTCAGATTTTGTAGTAGGATTTTTGAGTTTAAACTGTAAAGTTGCTCTGGGTATATTATATTTTTTGGCGACTGCTCTCAAAGACATTGCTTTTGAATTTAATTTTTCTAAAGCCTCATCTAGGGCCTCTTTGGCGTAGTTGGGTATCTTTGGCATCTTTTCTTGTGTAACTGTATAAACAAGTAAATATTTTTTTTTAGATAATTGATCCAAAATAAATAAATAAAGCATTATAGTTATTGGCCTTCTTTTTCTCAAGGATATGTTTGCGCATGACACAGTTATTGGCCTAGGCTATTAACTGTGCAGAATGCTTTAAAATTTACAGAAATTATAGAGAATACTAAACAATGTAACAGAAGACGTTATCTTTAATAAAAACGCTATTTTAACTTTTTTTTTTTAAATACAGCTATTGGCATAGGAGGCCAATAACTATAAATTATTCAAATAATTGTGACAGCTATTGGCCACCACAAAATTTTGAGGTTATGTAGAATATAGGGTTATAATACACCTTTAATATGTTTAGAACGCTTAAAAAGGCTATGTTTTATACATTTTAAACAACGGACCAAGTACATACCCATTTCAAAATATCTCACAGAAAAGTAGATGCAGTCTTAACGTTTTTTTAACAAACTCACCTGAATTTGTTAGTTCCGCAAAACATCACACGTCGGAAAAGAACCAAACAACCTAGCGGAATTTGGATGAAACTTTTTGACAGAGAATGAAAGTGTTGCTATTAATAAGCTTTGAAATCTACTATTTCTATGGGATGTTGCTAGTTTTTTGGCAACAAAGTTGAAATGTCCAATTACTATACAGGGGCCAATAGCTATACCGTTTCCCCTATAATCTTTCTTACGTAGAGCGTCAAAAATAGTAAAATTATGAACTGAGTACTTTTGCGTTTATAATGAAAAATGCCTACATAAGATTGCAGAATACCAAGTACTTTCTGTAAGTCAAAGATAGCAATTGTGCTATCGTTTTTGTCTTTTGATATTTTTTCCTAATTTTTAATCTGCCGAATTCTCTCTTTTCTATTCAAATGCCGTCTATAGCTTTATTCAAAGGTCTGTTTCTTAAATGGACTGGCTTGCTCGTATACAAAACATGTGAAACATAGATCCGTTATAGATTTAAAAAACGAGCAGTTAAATTTTGTATTGAAAATGGTTTCGAATTGGCGTTTTGTAGCCATCTTAATGTTTCCAAAATTTTGTTGTGAAAACCTATCTGTATATAAACGATACATTTGTGATATGTTAAGTTCTTGTGACAAGTATTCTTGAGTTGAGCTGTTTCTAGTATTACGATATGAGACTTCACTTTAGAAAATAAAGAAACATGCGTCTCAATGCTTAACTCAGTGTTGGAGCTCATTTTTTGAGGTCTACTATTGTGCTTCCCTCTTAAGTCTGTAATGCCTTCTCTGTTTTAAAATTTTCTATAGGTGTATTGACCATTTGTTCGTAAATGCTTAAAGTGTTAAGGAACAAACTTGAATCTCGATATTATTTAAAGGAAACAAATATTTTATATAGAGTCTTTCAATAAAGACGGGTCGATTTCAAAATGGAATAAAACAGGCTGTGTGCGAGATATTAACAAAATAATTATTTTATTAAATAAATAATAAAAAAAACAAATTCGTTCTTATTGAAACACCCTATAGTTTGTGTACGATCATTTTTCCGATCTAGAGTCATTCGTTTGATATTTTCTGTTTTAGGATGTTTAATTAATTATGAGGAAAAACTTAATCGATTAAAAGTTAAAAGATTAAAAGTTCGATCTGATAGTTACTTAAAATTTTCAAATAAATCTTGTCTCTGCAGGGATGTGAATTTACAGCCGCAGTTCATTTTACAGGTACACTTAGGACCCAAAGCCTTCTGTGCATATAAAGAAAAGATAAGATATAAAGTTTACTAGCTGTTTTGTGCGGTTTTACCCTTGCCATTTTGACTCCCGCGGGCATATCGGGATAAAAAGTAGCCTATGTGCTATTCCAGACTGTACAGTATCACTATGTCAAATTTTATCGAAATCTGTTGAGCCATTCTGCCGTGATTGAGGAACAAACATCCAATCATTCACATTTTTAATATTAGTAAGGTTAGGATAGGATAATAGACAGGTTATAAAATCTTAACAGTTAATAAAATAGGTGAAAACGCTAACGATTGGACGCCACTTTAACCATGTATTATAAGTAAAAAATACAATGTAAATAAGTTTGATTACTAAGACGTCTATTTTGATACTTTCTTGTTGGTATTTCTTTTAGTGCGTTAAAGTGAGTAAAGTGCGTTAACGTTTAGAAACGCGTACTTGATTGGTCGTGCGCGAGTCAGTTTACGCCAATACGTATATCAACGAACCAAATGATTACTGTAACAGATATTACTGAAAATGTCCACCATAAAGATCACAAGAATAAACCTGTAATCGCGGTAACCAGAAAAAGTTTAAAAAATATTTTACGGTAATAATATTTTACCGAAATGTTGTCTCTGAATTAAATTTGCAATATTGTATTCCGATATTTTTCCTGTAAATAAATTCTCAAAAAAATCCGAAGAACAAAAGTGTTATAATAAATTCATAGGAAATAACCGCAGAAAAATTCTGAAGTTATTTCCTATGAATTTTATTTATTATATACACCTCAAATTGAGTAGGTGTATGCAGAACCGCAGATGTCGAAAATGCTAAAAAAAACAGTAAAAAGTCAGTAATAGTATAATATGGGTTTATTCCCTGGGGACGTCGATTTATTCTAATATCAGAACCGTTCTTGAGGACTCGCTAATACAGATTGCCCCGCTTGCGCGGCTAGAGTTGCCTTCTACCCCAAATCAATTCCCGCCTTTTGGTATGGCGTGATATAGTTACTCTTTAATGTGTTTTTTATGGAATGACGCTAACATTGATGAACATCGGATGAACATTCCATCCGAAAATTTTAAACCTTTTATATAGTTCGTTCATTTCTCAAAAAGTGCTTCAACGAGGCCATAGTTATTCAAGCAAATGGCTTTCTTCCAGCCCGGTGGCCTTACTGAATAACTGTTCAAAACATCGAACACATTATTCATAGTTCTAATGAACAGTATAGTTCCCTCGCAGTTTTCAAATCCTTCGATGCACAATTCTCTGCTGCAATATTTAAGGGCATCGGCTACCGACTCGCTGAGCAGCTGCGTCGCCAAACGGACTTTCATTTTTTGTTTCGTGAAATAAATATGGGCCTTTGTTATTTTTGTGCCTAAATGCATGGTTTCATTTTCTTGAAGATTTACCAGTTTTTCAAGTAAATTGAAATCAATTTTTCTTCCCATCGAATCATATAAAATTTTACGATCCCCAAACGTGTTTTGTACAAGTTTCAGCGCATGACAAGGGTCTATAAATGCGTAAATTTTGTGGCCTTCATAAATGATAAAAGTCTTCTCCATTTTGAAAAGATTGCAACCCAAATGTTCAAACATTGAAATATTGGATGCAGGCCCATCACATGTCACGCTAACAACATGTAATCCAATTTCAAAACATTTATGTAAGCAAGTGAGCAACAGAGCAGCCTTTTATTCACCGCTTAGGGATGTACACCAGGACACTTCATAATCGGAGAGGCACCGCTAGTAGTACCGTCGCCAGACTTCAAAGACATCAAAATGACATCTTTGTCACGTTGGCAGCACACTCAAAAGCTAGTGCAAGATTTTTGGCGTCGCTGGCAAGACGAATACTTATCACGACTTCAACAACGGCCTAAGTGGTTAAAAAAAGAAAGAGACTTCCAAGTTGGCGATATCGTGCTCATCAAGACAGAACACTTGCCGCCGGGCAAATGGTCACTCGGGCGCATCATGGCAACGCACCCGGGAGCAGATGGCTTAACAAGAGTCTACAGCGTGAGAAGCAACGGAATCGTCACAAAAAGGACAATCACGAAGCTTTGTGCCTTACCTATAATGAATTAGTGTCAATAATTGACACTAAGTAAATAATTCATGCGAAAGTATATAATATAAATTCCAATCCTTTATTAAAACAAAACTTTTTACAGTAAGCATTAGATATAAAAAGAACACATTTCTTACAAAGTTTTATATAAAGTTTTTATATAAAATAAAATATATGTTTGTATTACGAACGTCAACATCAATTAAAAGTTTTAAGTAAATAACATAATCAATAAAGAAGAATGGCAAGATCCCATACATTGTCAGTACCGCTTTTATTTCACATAGAATTCACGTACCTCAAACTTAATATGTGCCTTTTATTGCTTAGATAACGAGTAATCAGAATATAATTATTAGATTTATACAGAAGTTGGGAATAAAAAGTCAAAACAATAATCTAACCTAAAAATTACAGGAATTTATAGTCCGTCTTTTCTAACATGGCGTCGTATTTTGAAACCATTACATTACATAAGCAGGTATTAACCAATCCAGAGGTTTGAAACGGGGTGGCGGCGCGGGCGGCTTAATTCAAGTTTGACAGTAGGACTTTACAACTATTATTTTTTATTGCCGGGAAATTAAAAAATGTGCTTTCGGCAAGTTTAATTTGATTTTATTGTATTTCTAAATATTCCCAACAACTATCACAACAATAGATGTTGGAAAAAACGTGTCTCATATTGACCTATTAACTACATATAGCCCGGTTTTGATACGCTTGAAAACTCTAAAATTAAGTGATACCGTGGCCGCCAATCCCCTTTCATTAAAATTAAAAGGTGTAAAGTTCACAGTTTTAGTAGTCTAACTTTGCAAATCCTTTGTTTAATTTCGTTCACAACAAAATGTATCGTTTCGTTTAGTTTTGAATCTATCTTCATATTGTCAATTCACTTGTTTACGCAAGTTGAATGAGATTCTTAGAATTTAACAAGAATGGAATGCGATGTTTTTGTGAATAATTTTGGTAGCTTATTGAAATGGTTTTGTACGAAGTTTTTTTGTAATAATGATGCTTATATTTTTTCTGTGAATGTAATACTTGTTTTAAAATAAGCGTTAACATACAGATTAGTTATGAATTGTTTTAGTTTAGGCACTTTATAGTATTGTATTGTTCTAAATAGGTATTATAAAGTAGGTATTTATGTTTATGTATTTTAAAAGGACAGTAAGTCCTTTTGGTGGGCGGTATGTTGATTGTTAATGCCGTTCATTGCAAAAACAGTCGCTAATACACAGTGGTTGACAAAACACGTTAGTTTCATTTAAAGATAGCTCCCGAACCAGCGCAAGCAAAACTAAACATTAAACACGCCATCAAATACCTTCACGGATGTATTCTAGTACCCATGAGAGTTACAGAAAAAAAATAAAAAAAAAAACGAAATTTATTTCTAAATTTTTGTATGAAAGCAATAAATTTCGTTTTATTCTTTTCTTATATTTTTTCTGTAATCCTTATGGGTACTAGAATATGTACATCCGTGAAGGAATTATATAGGGTTTGCGGGACACCCTGTATAAACACACATAGATGATTGTTTTATGTACCTAAATATAAAAAAAATAATAAAAATGAACATATCTACATACACTACACATGACTCCAAAGCAAATATATATAATATATCGGCCTTTACCAGGAATCGAACGCAGGACCTCTGGTATGGAAGTGATAAGATGATAACGACTAAATATATACGTACAAATCGAGATACAATATAGACAAGTAATAGATATTAGTCATTGTTATTTAAATTAAAAGCAAGAAACATTATCTCCTCAATTTTTTTAGTGTCCAGTCGGGTCCTGCGATCTGATATTATTTGCCCCCCCTTGGAAAATATCCTTTCGCAAGGCACCGAAGTTGCTAAGATACACAGCCGAGTCTTAACGATTTGGTACAGTCGAGGGTAAACATTTCGCCTTTGATGCCACCACAAAAGAGGATCTTGTGTCCGTGGCAACAATGGCTCCTCAAGATATTTATTAACCTTAACTACTGCGGATGCAAGAGCATTAAAGCCGAAATACACTGTTGGAAACAAAACATCAAACCAAGGTGACCTTGCTAGTTTACAACGTGTTTCCAACAGTGAAGACGGCTGTTGACAACCAAATTACATGACCTTGGCGGGTTGGAAACGGCGGTGTTTAGAATCACAGACATACATCTACATAGACAACGCAAGTGCCACGATTTGTATTCGAACCAAGCGTGCCGACTTTTTAAGACCTATTGTGACGTCACAGCTGACATTTATTACTGGAAAATACAAAAAGATTCAGATGCCCGTCTGCACTAAACTCTACTAAGCATAGGCTTAGTTATGACATGCCTAAACTTTTTGATACTAAGTTGATACGTATTATGACGTGCAACAAGAATTGATTGACATTTGGGCTGTCTGACGTTTTATTTCACATGATCGAAAAGTAATGAGAACACTATAAATAATGTATTGTGGGAACTTGTGTAGCTCAGGTTTCGTCAATATACCAACTGGTGAAGGGGAAAGGAATTTTCGTTTTTGAGACGATGTTTTATGTTTTATTTTTTTTAAATAGACTTGGTAAAATATTAATAAAATAAACATCATTTTTTTAAACTAGCGTATTGGCGTACTTTTTCGAACGCCATCGTAAGTGTCTTGCCTAAAGTTGTGACCCCGATTTCCCATATCATAATTTTAATCAAGAACTTAAGCGTATCATGTCAAATCAACCGTGAGACAGGATAAATTACAATAAAAATCAGAGTAAAGTGCGTTCACAGTTGGTTTAACTTCAGCTGTTTGATTGGCTGCCATGAATCTTGGTTTGCCGTGTTAAATTTCGATTACAAAATACCGTTTGTATTATTAATAATGAAAGCACCTATATTTTTGAACGTTTAGTCTACTGTAATTATTTCATATTTAAGCGTAATATTTCGTTCTTTTTTACAATATTTGGAAAATTTAC
The DNA here is from genome assembly GCA_944452665.1 of Stenoptilia bipunctidactyla. Taxonomy (NCBI): domain Eukaryota; kingdom Metazoa; phylum Arthropoda; class Insecta; order Lepidoptera; family Pterophoridae; genus Stenoptilia; species Stenoptilia bipunctidactyla. The sequence goes on from OX101746.1 coordinate 16,871,910, forward strand.
AGCCATTTAGTTTACCTTGTTGTAATAGAATAAAGAAGGCTATTTTAAATTTTTATGCAAACTTTCAGGGAAACTGGACGTTAGGGCCAATATAGAGAAAACATACGTCAGAGGTAAACCAACTACGAACGGACTGTACAGACTTAAGCATCGACTTAGGATTGGGGTTAGGACGAAGTTTAGTGCAGACGGGCAAGAGACACCGATACCGCCGATGAAATCGATTATTAAGAACGATATTGATATTGTGGACTCGATTTTCTAACAGACATACATACACGCATATTACAATACATATTAAATCTAGAGGCGACTAACCTTGACGCTTGGTCAGGGTTCGGACACGCAAAGGATATGCATTTGCGTTATCTATGTAGATGTATGTCTGTTTTTAGGACAGTGTGTACGCTTGTTATTGTATATTTTACTATGTAACTATAACTAGAAATGACTCGAGTTTTGTAGCTTTTTATCCTGCGTTTCAACCTTTCCTTCTTTGTATCCTCAATTGCATACAAAACTGCCATCGCGAAGATGTTGCCAACGCGAGAGATCAGGGCACACTGACGATTAAGGGGCGTGGCCTGGCGTGACCTTGGCTTGTGTTCTTGTTTCTCTCCTTGTTGGAAACCACCGTTTGTAACAGTGTGGATGACTCGGAATTGGTTGACAACAACTTAACCTTACTTAACCTTGGTTGGAAGCATTGGTTTTCAACGTGTTTTCAACAGTCTGGCGGCCCTCTTAGTCGGGGTTTGGTTTTTCTTTACTTCATCATCAAAGTCCTTCCAAAGAAGCAATTCTCTTCGTGTACGATGGCTATTATCGTCAACGGCGACGTTGTTGAATTGATTTGCTTCTTCTGGAGTGACTTGATGTTCGTCTGCTAATTTTAAATGGGACACTTTGGTGTACAATATTTGAACAGATTTTTGATATTTTGATTCCTGTAAAAATCCAAATTTTTTAAACCTCGGATCTAAAATAGTGCACTGAGCTATCAACTCGTTGTCTTCAATGGCTTCAAATCGTTTCTTGTGCAGGTGCAAAAAAGTCTATGCCAATGCTTTAGTTTCTGGCAATAAGTCGACACGATCCACCAGCAAACTGAGATGTTTGTGTATTTGCTTGCAAAATAAAATAATTGTAGAGGCAGTAATTTGCTTTTCAGCACTTATCACATTAGTGATAATGTCGAAAATTTCGAGTACCTCGACACATTGTTCGGCAACTATCCATTCGCGGCTGGTTAGTGTTGACATTGTGTCGGTGTCTACTCCTTCGGATCTATGAAAGTAATCACCTAAAACAGCCAGAGTTGCAACTACAGCTACTTTAATTTCCAGAATGCGCCGGATCATAAGATATGTGGAGTTCCAACGGGTTGGAACATCAGTTTTTAATTTCAAATTAGGTAAGCCCATCCGTTCTTGCATTTGTTTCAGTTGTGCGCTGGCATACGAGCTTCTTCTAAAATAATTTATGATCACTTTGATTTTATTTGTAATTGCCTGTAATTCTCTTAAGCCTGTTTGTACTACCAGATTAAGTCCATGGGCAAAACACCCCCAATGTTGCCAGCCCCCAAGCTTTACTGACGCTATCATGTTGCTAGCGTTATCTGATACCACTACAGTAACCTTGTTGCGCAGGTTCCATTGGAGGAGCATGTTTTTAATTTTGCTGCATATATTTTCTGCAGTATGCCGCTCAGGAAAGGAAGCGCATCCTAATAAATCTGACGCCATTTTCATGTTATGCGCCTCTTCAATAATGTAATGCGCCGTCATCGCATAAAAACTATCATTGTTGCGGCTAGTCCAACCATCGACAGTTATACAAACAGAAAAGGCGCGTTTTAACCTTTCTGCTACTTTTTCGCGTACAACATTATATTGCGCAGGTATAAGGCTTGAGGTTAAAGTTTTTCTTGTAGGTAACTGGTAAGATGGGCACAGCAAATTGACAAATTTCTTAAATTCCGGATCTTCTACTAGGCTAAAGGGATGGTATTCTTTGGTGATGAGGGCAACTAGTTGTTGATCAATTTCTTTTGTTTTTTTATTGGACATCGGTTTAATAAAATATGACGCTATTGTTTCTTTGGATGGCAAAGGTATTGTTGAGGAGAATGGTTGCGAATGCAGATTACTTGAGGTTGAAGTAGATGAGGATGGTCGCGCTGTTGTATTATTCTCGAACGGGGAAGTTTCTTCGGTAATATGTGTCGCAGCTATTGCGGGAAGTTGTTACGCCTGGATGCTTTTTCAAATGTTTTTTTAAATTGCCGGTCGAATTTCTAGAAAACGCAACAAGCTGGCCACAATAAAGGCATTTAGCCTTGCTTGTATTTTCCAGTACGGAAAAATGATTCCAAGCATCACTTTTTTTGGTCGACATAATAGTTTAACAAAAATCCACGACGCACAAAAATCACAACACAAATAAATTAGGTACTTAAGTTATTAAAAGGTAAAGGTATTTACTAGGTTTTTGCTAGAGGCTAGAGGTAGGCGACGTCAACCGTAATGAAAATATTTAAAATGCCTCTTACTTTGTGTAATGTTAAATCAACACTAACTTTAAGAAATTTAAATAGTACATATAACAAAAATGCCTTTTTTATTATTATTATTACGTACTCGCGATCGTAATATTAACACTTTGTATTTTATATCCATTGAATCCCTGCATTGACCTATCGTTACGACTCGTATGTTAAAACGTGTTGCGAATAAAACTCCTCAGCATTGTTCAACAGTTTATTGGCTGACTTTTGCCTTACAATTCAATATAAAATGAATACAAATTATTCCAATAGGTACACTTTAAAACAATTCAATATGATGACCGCTCGCTCGTAAGCCTCTAGTCCGACTGACCAAATTCTCAATTATCCCTCCTCTCCAAACCATAGTCCAAAGATCCCAAATCCTTCAACCATTCACTTGACAATCATGACAGTTACATATTTTGACATAAGAAAGTTTGTTTATTTATTACGAAAGTTACTGACTTTTGAACTGAACGTTACATTCGCCCATCCTGACTCAGTGCACGTCCTCGTGCACACTTTATATATTTAAGAAAGTAACAGAACTGACAGACTCACTCTCGCTTATGTTAAAAAGAAAAAAGGAAAATAAAGTCAAAACCAAAAACCAGTGAAATTGAATCTACCACCACTTCGGAAAGTCGTTCTGTTGAGAAGAAGTGGCAAGAAACTCAACAGCAATCATCTTTTTAAATACACAATAACAATTTCACATAACACATTTCCTTAAATCTATCGACATTTTAACATATTTTATAACCTTAATTAACTAATATAATTGTAACATATTGTTATAAGAGACTACACTTATAGGAAACTAGTACTTAAATAGCAGTTTAGTTATTCTCTTATACAATATAGAATTGAACTTCATTATAATTGAAAACTCCAAACACAAGATTACGGTTAAGAAGTATCTGGCGAGTAAGAAGATATCTTGAAAATCAAAAGTAAGTTCTATAACAATTATAATCAGGTCTTTACAAATAAATAGAATACAAAGAATAATCTTAATTTATTTTGGATTGTCAATCGGTCAATCTTTTTTTTTTATATATATTATTAAATATGTTTCCAACCTAACTCTCGACCATCCTGATAATGTGCTGGTCCTCCTGCACTGCTAAATAAAACCTAACTCTCGGCGAAAACTGGTCTCCCGATTCACCCTTGGTTGGATTACAATTAATTATTATTTTAAATATTTTTTTTTTCATCAGGGAAAAGGACACCAATTTTACCATTTACAAATTCGTATCATTATTCCTTTGATCATCAGTTCTTACAACATTTATATTTTATTTATTTATATGTTTATGGCTTACCAACTAAAATACATCTTACAAACATTTTCAATAAAAATTGCACAATTAAACACTTATTAAAATGATTTTAAATTAAAGGTGAGCACAACAATCTCAGTTAAAATAATAGTTCGTATATAAACAAAACTCTTTTTTTTTTTACACAATTTAAAGAGATTCAGTTCTTATATTTAGATGGGTACCATAAAAACAAAGCTCTTAATTAATTTTAATTACAATCTAGGTTATTTTACGTTACAATATTATACAATTTACAAAATTTTACAATACTTTACAATTTACACTATTAAGATTAATTTACATTTACTTACTTAAAATTTTATACAAGAATTTAGTAACTTTTTGAATTGGCCGATTTTAGATGATTATTCATTTCTACCTAGTGATGTGAACCCTCAATTCTCACTACCATAAGTAGAAATACTCATCATAATTCACTTTTTTCATCATCAATAAATAAATAATAATAAATAAATATTTCTAACTTTCACACATTAGATCTTTTAGGTCGCAGTGTGACGAGCGGACAAGACTGCTCATATAGTCCCAAAACCCCCAATAATAATAATACTACCAAATACCATCAAAACACAAGTTTGAACTCGTTCGTTATATTAAGAATCATTTAGGATATCGACGAAATTTCGTCTTCGTTAACCAAGATTCGAGTACAATCGCATATCAATTATTTCCAAATCGAACAAACATTGAAACCCAATAATGTCGTTGTTTGTGGCACAGTACTTCGTTCGACGCTTACAACAATCACAATTGCATCGCAACGTTGTCCCTATGTAAAACCCGAGCCAACCAGTGACCCTTTCAACAAACTACCAAAAATTACTCTGGCGCAGTCACCAAAACCAACGAACGAGAACCTGTATCCACGGCACATTAAATATCGTTCCATAATTAAATTAAATCTCTTCGACTAATTTAACGCATACTTTCTTTTCACCCCAATGGATACTTGTTCATTCGCCATTTCAAAACTTTTACCGTTACAGATTTTTTTTATTTTACTTCAATTTAATATTTCCATCAAAATTCTAAATCCACGATTTAACAATTTACGTAAAGCTACCACTGGTTCGGAAGATCCATCTACTGAGAAGAACCAGCAAGAAACTCAGTAGGAATCGGCTAACGTCAACGCATTGTACGAACCACAATACTTTCGATAAGAAAACCGCACATTAAACAATGAAATTTACTTTGAATGTAACATCAAACAATTTGACAGCGGTCGAACAATAAACAAAGCAAGCATAAGCTGCTAGAATAACCCAATTAATTAGCAAACAATGCAAAGCTCTTCTGCAGTGACGTCCATCCCGTCACAAAACGTAATGCAACCTCCACTAGGTTACATCACCGCACACTCATAACCTCTATCCGGTTATATCAACTCACACTCATAACCTCCATCCGGTTATGGCGTATATCAAACCAATAAGAGCATTGCATTGTACTTCATAATTCACAACAACAAAGTATTAAAACTGTTCGACAACTGCAAACAGTTCGACAGTAAAATCCAGCTCTTTTGTCAATCTCAACAAATTCAAAGTATTATTTAAACGCATTTTCAATCTCGACGTTATCACCTATCTCCGTGATCCATTAAACACACACTATCGTAATATTACGTTTCAATTGCCAAAATAATAACAAGTTTACTGTTACCAAAACATAATAAAACGTGTCTCCTAAGAATCGTAGCAAAATAATCGAAGATCGGCAAGATACAAAGCGATTTCTACCGAGTCACGGATACACGATAATCAGAAAGAAAATCTACAAATTCAATATTCAGACTACCTATTTAAAAAGGCATTATGAAGGCCGCTTCACCACAAAATTTCACCCGCTCAACCGTGATATCATTACTATCTACCAAGTAGGTACTAAAGGTTAAAAAAACGCATTAAGCCACAATAAAGGTTTCAAGATCGCGCAGTATACAATACTCTAGAACACAAACATGGGTAACCTCCATCCGGTAGACACCAACAGGGGCATCTCCATCCGGCAGGCACCATCACACACACCAACTCAAAGTGCTACCCGCACGCCACTCACAGTCGTGGCCGCACTGAGACGGGAAATGAAGCCCGATTTTACACCTACGTCTACGAATGCACCGAGGATGTAACAATCTGAGCGACTTGTATACTGCTGATCCACACAAACCAATTACAGCAAAAACTTTTAGTTTTGTCAATCCTAAACAACGTAACGCAAAACGAGATTTTAATTCCTTTTTTTTGACCAAAATAATAAGAACGAATTCATTACTGATTGTCACACGTTAGCATTAAATCGATACCACGTTAAATTTAATTTCATCATCATTAAGTACTTAAAACGCAATATCAAAACTTTTGAATATTATCTTTCGCCTTAAATTGAACTTCATCTATATCAACTAAAGTTTCCACTTCACTTCAATTAATTTCAAATCAAATCCAGTCCAAGAAAACTTTTACTAAGCAACACCATATTGTTATTTCAAAACAGCTTAGCTTTACTTTAACATGAATTAATCACAAACGAAAGTTAAGCTTAGGCAGATCCGAGAAGTCTATTCGCTGGATACCTTCTTCTTCAGTTTTTGAAGGAATTAGGATATTATCCATGTAAACTAACGCTAGAGTGCCTTTGTATTCTCCTAAGGCTTTATTTATTGCTCGTTGGTATACAGATGGAGCATTCGGCACCAGTATCAATTAATACAAGAACAATTATCAATTAATACGGTTAAAATACCGATTTTTCGGTGGCATTGGCAACGCTGGACGTCACACCCAACCCCACCTCAATCAAAACTTCATCTTAACATATTATGTCATATTCTTTTTCAATCGATACGAATCAACAAATTAATCATAACCTCTCTCTCTGTAAATTCCAAAATTGTATTTAAAACTAGAATCCAACGACTGAATGTAAACTTATATAATTATTCATATAATTATATTAACGAATAATTCTATTATCATTATGAATTACGCTGAAACCCTGAATGATCAATTTTTAAGAAATACTTGTACCGAAATACTCTGAAATCTTTTGTTTACATTGTGTGTTTACTAAAATAAGTGCAAAATTAGATCTCTTTTATATCAGATTTCTTATTTTGCGCAATTATACGAGTATTTGCTCATGAGTTTGTTTGATTTAAAGGTGTGTCAATACGAAAGATGCTTAGATGTTCATTTTGTTAACAATAGCTAAATTGTAAAGTTTCAAAGTGTGCTGGTACCTCAGCACATCACCTAAAAACAGCCTCACACTAGGCTTTTGATCCATCTTTCAAGCAACTCATATATTACTTTAATTACCACTATAATTTCCTATTAGTACACATTGTACAATTACATCAAATAACAAAAATCATCAGAATTCTCTAATTTCTTTATATCAACTCATAGTCTATTCCATATGCATACTTAGCTTCTTATTAAAGCACACGTGGCTCAATAGGCATACATAGCCTCCAGTAACTAAAGCACACTTGGCTTCCTATTGTAGGCACACATAACCTCTAACAATTAAGCACACATGGCCATTAAATTAAAATTGGAAACTATTTTGGCTAATGAAATATTTATTATTAATTCTGTTTATAAGTAATATTTTAAGCTGTTTGTTTCTTTACTAAATAAATAAATAAACTGATTATGGAGCATACATAGCTCCAGAACAGCACACATGGCCGTTTAACTAATTATGGAACATACATAGCTCCGGAACAGCACACATGGCCGTTTCACTGATTATGGAACGTACATAGCTCCTCAACAGCACACATGGCCGTTTAGCTAATTATGGAACATACATAGCTCCAGAACAGCACACATGGCCGTTTCACTGATTATGGAACGTACATAGCTCCTCAACAGCACACATGGCCATTAAACTAAGTATGGGGCATACATAGCTCCAGAACAGCACACATGGCCGTTTCACTGATTATGGAACGTACATAGTTCCTCAACAGCACACATGGCCGTTTAACTAATTATGGAACATACATAGCTCCAGAACAGCACACATGGCCGCTTCACTGACCATGGAACGTACATAGCTCCTCTCCCGATGTCGACTGCAATCGTCTCTCAATTTCTCTTGCCCCGATTTCGATCCACCATGATCTGGAGTGCTCAATCGTCTCTGAGACATCGATCTACTTTCTCTGATCATTATTTTCTGGAACTCATAAACAAAATATTCATGAACCGACGGCCTCAAAAGAAAACTAAATTAAATATACAAGCGAAACGTAGGGCAATCTCTTTTGTCTTCAAAAACAAAACAAAACACTCAAATGTAAAAAAATAAATAAAGATGTTTTAAAAGTAAGATTAAAAATTGTAATCATCGAACAACTTTGAATGCTATTATCTCTAAAACGACGCGTCATAGCTAAAAATAACGAAAATTTGCCCCCCTATACATAACCCATAAACAGTACGTATGGATACCATAGCTGGGTTGCCTGGCAGAAATCGCGCTTCGGCGATAAGGTCGCCTTTTTATGTTAATTTTGATTATTATTTTCTTTAAACTATGTAACCATATTGGTGTACAATTAAGAGTTTTATTATTATTATTATATTTGACCTATTTTAGGGTAGCAAAAGTATGTTAATGTTAATATTGAAACTATATAAAACCAAATATTTTCAAATTAAAATTAAAATACACTTCTTAATAAACTTTCAGTGTCACTTAAACAGTGTGTTGTTACTCGAAAATAACTGAAGAATCCCCATAGACCATAACTGGCCAGCACCTTATTATATCCTTCAATTATGAAATACGAAAATAAAACGTCAAATTCCGGAAACGAAATCTGCGATATGTTCAGTGAATACTTTGACTCTAATTTCCAAATTCCATCTTCAACACCGAATGCATATAACATGACTACCTATGACGAAGCCTCCACCCCAGCTGATCTATGTGACATTGAAATTGACAAAGATGAAGTTTACAAGTTGCTTATATCTCTAGATGTTAACAAATCTGCAGGCCCCGATTACATTCCATCTATACTAGCTGTTAAGTGCGCCAGTAGTCTAGCGGCTCCATTAACGTTACTGTATTCGCGTTCTATGAAATCTGGATACATACCAGATATATGGAAAACGGCTTTTATCACGCCTATTCATAAAAAAGGACCTAAAAACGATGTTTGTAACTACCGGCCCATATCTAAGCTGTGCATTTTCTCAAAGGTGTTTGAGAAAATAGTATACAAGCAAACGTACGCCACGCTTAAAAATGTTTTCATTCCTCAGCAGCATGGCTTCATTTGCGGAAGGTCTACTGAAACCAATCTTTTGGTATGTACGGAGTACCTAACGAAACACATGTCGGCACCATCTCAGGTAGATGTAGTCTACACTGACTACTCCAAATGTTTCGACCGTATTGACCACACAATCTTACTGAGCAAACTACAACGACTCGGAATTAGAGGCAACTTATACCGTTGGTTTAAATCATACGTCGACCGTCGTAGTCAGATCGTAGCATTGAATGGTTACAAATCCAAAGTAAAATATGCATCATCAGGAGTACCCCAGGGGTCACTGCTCGGACCTCTACTATTTTCAATATTCATCAACGACATACATAAATGCTTTAATTTTTCAAAAATATTACTTTACGCTGATGACATGAAAATTCTATGTACAATAAATAATTTAAATGACTCAAACAATTTGCAATCGGACCTTAATAATCTTAATACATACTGCTCATACAATAAACTTGAACTTAACATATCAAAGTGTTATGTATGCTCTTTTACTAGAAAAAAGCATTTAATTACATTTAACTACAATATAAATGATACTTTAATAAAGCGAGTTGATTCGATGGTTGACCTTGGAATCATCTTTGACTCTAAGTTATTATTTGACAAACAGATAGACAGTATAATTAAAAAGTCATCTAAAGCACTCGGCTTTATATTAAGACTATCCTCAGAGTTTAGCAATATAAAGACCCTTAAAGTTCTTTACTGTGCATACGTTCGAAGTCACCTTGAATATGCATCGTCTGTGTGGAACCCTCTATACAATGATTATATTGAGCGCATTGAGAGAGTCCAGAAGAAATTTCTGAAATTCCTTCAATATAAAGCTCGGACATTTGATAGCAATTATATATCTCGGTGTAAAAGGCATCATATTCTTCCACTGAATACACGTAGACAAATAGCAGACATTTGCAACCTACTGAAAATCTTAAATAACCGTATAGACGTCCCGGAACTTTTGGCTATGGTTGGTATCTGTACACACACTAAGTTATTAAGAAATCCCACTCTCTTATACGTGCCTTTCGCAGGTACCAACTATAGACAAAATTCATTTATAATACGATCCTGTGGCTTAATAAATGAGGCGGTTCTAAGAGTCGACAACCTAGATGTTTTTTGTGACAGTATCCCGAGTGTAAGAGCGGCACTTTCTAAAGATTTCTTTTTGTCTAAATAGCTAATTTTCTTTTTTGTTTTTTTTTTCTCTTTCTTATTTTATATTAAAATTTGTAACGATGTATATTTATCTTATTTAATTTTAATTTTTAAGCTTGATTTAATTTTAATTTTGAGTTGTCTTTCATTGTGTTTGTTTTCCTGTTAATTTAATCTTGTAAAAATATTGTAAACATAGATATAATTTTTATTTTGTATATAAACTTTAATCTTAATTTTTGTCTTAGTATGTATATATTTTATCTAAGTAATTTTGAAGTTCTAATTTTGTATTGTTTTTCATTGGTTATATTGTAAAATTATATTCGTGAAAACTCTTAAATGGCCATCGTTCATTGTAATTATAGTTAATTTTGTACTTAGCTGTAAGTTTTCCTGCAATAAATAAATAAATAAATAAATAAATAAATAAATGTTTTAAGCGCAAATAAAAGTCTTTTGGAAGAAATTTCCTTCGAAATAAGCAGTACCTTTGTACGTACACTATTGTTAATATCATAATATATTTTTTTTTTACTTGTAAACATACTTGTAAACATTACTTGTAAACATTACTTGTGTACATAAAGCGTGAAATAAATAAAAATTTGTTCGTCAAATTTTAAAAAGAACTAAAATCACTATTTGTTTGAATCTAAACCCTACAGAGATTAGATATCATTTGTTTTTTTTTCATATCATATATAAATAAAAGAGTTTCTTAGCACCACGTTCACAAAATTATATGATCAAACTGTAAACTAAATCCGTTCGCATCTTTGCCAGGACCAATAAATATAAGACATACCTACATAATATAAAACGTAGATTACTTACCACTTCTGATTTGTTGCGAATAAAACTCCTCAGCATTGTTCAACAGTTTATTGGCTGACTTTTGCCTTACAATTCAATATAAAATGAATACAAATTATTCCAATAGGTACACTTTAAAACAATTCAATATGATGACCGCTCGCTCGTAAGCCTCTAGTCCGACTGACCAAATTCTCAATTATCCCTCCTCTCCAAACCATAGTCCAAAGATCCCAAATCCTTCAACCATTCACTTGACAATCATGACAGTTACATATTTTGACATAAGAAAGTTTGTTTATTTATTACGAAAGTTACTGACTTTTGAACTGAACGTTACAAACGGCAATGGATGCATGACAAATTGCATTTGGTCGTATTACGCAAATATTGTGTTTAAAATAATAATAATAATATTCGAGCACGCTAAAATGAACTAAATATTTGAAATGGCTTTGTGCGGTTTTGAACCTTAATTGTGTGTACATAGTCTTGTTTTATTGAAGAAGTTAATAATATGTTAGATAAAAGGGGCGTTTTTTCAATATATGTTGAACTTTCGATTTTATTGTATTAGACATAAAGTTGCAATTTCGATTTTTAATCATGAAAGTTGTAACACTTTTTTTTTAGTACCTCTCACTCCCGTTCGATTGATAGTTTTGGAGAGTGTAGAGCGCGCTTAATACGGTTTTTGTAGTCCCTCGGTCAGAGTGAGTGAACTAGGATGTCGAAGCCTATAAATACTCTGTGCGCTCTGTCATCCATCTTTTTGGTTCGAGTCTTTCTTGAATTCGCAAGGACAGTTGTCGGCGATAAGATATAATTATTAATATGCCATGAGGCATTAGTTTGTATCTGTAGAAGATGTTTGGAGGTTAATTGGTAAGTTTTCTTTTGTGGCATATCGATTTTCGTGCTGAGTTAAATCAGCCATCTTGACAAAATATATCCCTTTGTCTGTTCTTTTCAGGTCCACCACGGGATGTAATCCCTTAATATCTTATTTGAAGTGAATTCCTTCTCACAGAAACCCAACGTTGTTGGTATGTATCACCTTGAGCATCGTCCACGTGACCGTATTATCCGTATTGTGGTGCTGTAGCGTCATGTGCTAATTACATGTGTTTTGTTACAGGGTTTTTTTTTTTTTATGGTTACTCTTTTTTTCTCACACACCATTCTATTTCTACGCTCCCGGAATGACATCAATATTGAGACGAGTGACACGATGATTTAAGCTCGTCCTAACAGCTATTTAATAGACCAAAGCCTTCTACCAACCTCAAGATCCAAGTTCCAAGGTATTATATTTTAATGTAAAATGATTAGCTTAAACTTAGCTGTACCATATCTAGTACTACCAATGTAAATCCGTGGTTTCTCAATATAACTGTGCTCCATACTTTTGTGTTTGATTTCATAGTGTGTCTGTGTTCTCGTTTGTGTGTTGAGAGGAGCTGGCGCCCATTATATATATAAATTTTGTTCCCTCTCACACCTCTGAGCAGGCCATCCCACGTCCCGAGGAAGAGCTAGCCTCGCTACCATCTAGGAGCTTTCCATCTGCTCTGGGGTTAATCCGGCCTGGTGGCAAGTGACTACTAGCTACCGTGCCCTCACCCACCAAGAAAGTAGGTTACAAAGTGCATCTATGTACTTTGACCTTGATCTTGTGCTTTGCACATTATTGATTTTTTTGGGGTTAACCATTGACGAGCAATGTAATTGGAAGGCTCACATTGAAAATCTTTGCCGCAGAATCGAAAGTTTTGTTTATGTGTTATGGAAACTTTCACAAAACACCAACAAAGAAACGGCCAGGTTAGCGTATCATGGGTATGTGTCGTCAATATTAAGGTATGGTTTAATACTTTGGGGGAACTCTACAGAGGCCCACAGAGCATTTATGTCACAAAAAAAATGCATTAGAGCTATATGTGGTGCAAATTATAGGGATAGTTGCAAACCATTATTTAAAAAACTAAATATACTCCCATTACCTAGCCTATATCTATATGAAATGTTACTTTTTGTAAAAAAAAATATTGGTCAATTTAAACGGCAGACGGATTTCTTAAATTGCAAAACTAGGATTAAGAAAAAATTGGAATTCAAACTGTATGTGCCACAAAGGCGACTTAATCTTTTTGACAAAAATGCCTACTGCATGGCTATCTCAATTTACAATCAGTTACCTGACACCTATAAGCTATTACCATTGGCACAGTTTAAACATAAAATTTTTAAATTATTAATTAATAAATGTTTTTATAAAATCAATGATTATATGACTGATAAATTAAATTAATTACTAAGTATATTTTGTCAATTATGTGTAAATACTAATTATTATATAACTGATTATTAATTTGTTTTCATTATTGTTACTATATTATATTGATTTTTTTTTTGACATTAAAATTGTGTATATTTAATATTTATAAAAACTCATAAATGAGTATCCTCTATGAGTAAGAGTATAATATTATTTTCTATTTTTATATACCTAGTTTTAAAATCTTTATGACCTTTTAACGTTTCTTTTTTGTACTAATCTTTTTGACATATTAATTTACATTTTATTTTATATCTGACCAACAAATATTTGCACGCCTTATGTAAGGCAGAGTGTGACTGTCCTAAATATATATAATGTAACAACTGTCTATGTACCACATTCTAGCAAATAAAGGATTTTGATTTTGATTTTGATTTTGATTTTTGATTTTTTTTATTTAAAATGTAATAGGCAGTAATTTAATTGTTTCGCGCCAACAATGGTTTTCGTTCGTTCTAGCTGGTGTGTAGTACGAAATTATATCTATGTGTTTTTTTTTCGGTAGACCTACCTACCTAAGGTATATTTTAGTCTGAATATAAAATTTCGAATCCCGCCGGAATATCGGGATAACAAGTAGCCTATGTGCTATTCCAGACTATAGGTACACTATAACTATATTAAGATATAGGTAATTTTATGCAAATCCGTTGACTTGTTTGGCCGCGATTTAGGAACAAATATTCATGTACCTATAGACATGTATGGATGTCGGATGGACGGATCCATCCATCTATCCAAACTTTCAGATTTATAATATTAGTAAGAAGTAAGATAAGGTGTATTTAAAGACCTAGATACTACTTACCAAAGTTGTAGGCTCACGTGTTATAAGTATGTAGGTAGGTATATGTACTCAATAGATTTCGACTCGTTCGCGGCTACTTACCTAGGTACCATATCTATGTAGAATATGTAGTATACTTGTAGTAGGTACTTATTGTTAAAAGCAAGATATACTTAGGTGGGTATGTTTATTATAGGTTCTTATTGAGGTACCTACCTATGCTTTAAAAAACGTTTTGTATTTCAAACATCTTCTTGAGCTGGATGAACTTATGGTTTGTTTTTAATACCTACTTATAATCGTTGATTGTATGACCTAACCTAGTACCTACCTAGATAGCCTACATCACGGTTTTTTGTCACAAAACTATCAACTAGGAAGGTAGATAACTTACTACCTGTACCTATAAAATACGTTATCAAAATATTTATAAAAGTAGGTACTTAAGTACTTATGAAGTTTTCCTTCACAGCCATATTAAAAGACGGTATGCCTAACCAAATATTATTGTGTAGGTACCTAATAAACTTAAAAAACTTTCTAAACACATTTCAATTCAAACATAATATTTTTGTAAACATTTACCAACACAAAATAGATACTATTATTAAAATCTAATAAGTGCATCCATCAATGTATCTAAATAAGAATATCGATCGATAAATATACACATAACAATCATGTAATGAAATCTTAATATTCTTAATTCAATCAAAGTTGACTGCAATTTGTAATTGTTAAATCAGGATAATATGCGACGTTGCATGACAAATTCATACAGGCATCAACACATCATGCACGTATTGCGCGTTCCACTAATCTAATCAACATAGCAACAATAAAAGTGTTGTAGACCGTACAATAGTATGAAGATAGTCATTTGGTTGGAGTGCACATTTGGCAACATGTATTTTTGCGTATTTGTTAGATAGACTTATGATATGAGCTGACTCAATGACTCAACTAAAATTTTTGAGCTGCAGAATGCAGAACAGATCACAGATTAAGTAGATAGGTAAGTATGTGATGTGATTTTGTGTGAGTAAATTTTAATTATCTAGTTAGAAGTTTTGTGTTTGTAAATTCCTTATTGTATTGTCTCAATTTCTAAAGCTTTAATTCATATTTAAGAACTAAGGATTAACATAAAATAAGTTTAATCTAAGTATGTAGGTAGGTAGGTAAATAGATTCTTACTTTGAATCGCAATAAAGTCGCTTTGCGCTGTCTTGTTTATGTATATGCTTAGATCTTTAAAACAACGTACTTAACAATTTTAATGCGTTTTTTTACACATAGAGAGATGCAAGAAGAAGTTTACTTTAATAATTGAGTTACAAGAGCAAAGCTGCGGGCAAAAGATAGGTCTAAATAAAATTAAATTAGCCAACCTGGTGCCATCGCAACTTGACTGATGCCTTCCAAATTATTTATTTTAGGTAGGTACTTATTACAATTATAAATATTCCTAACCATCACACCACATTATCTGGCTAAAACTAATCTTTAAGAACTTGTGTAATGGATACTAGGTACTTAGATTAGATAACGGATAAAAACTCGAGAAATGTAAAAAGATGTAGGATAGATATATTTTTAATTTTACATACATGCATAACTTCACGCCTGTATCCCTAGGGGTAGAGGAAGGGGAAGGGGGTAAGCAGAACACTAGAGGCTATAAAAACCATCTGATGTCAAGTTTGACAAATTTAGAGGCATTAATTTTACAATAATTGCTAATGATACTATGACTATTTTATTCCATTTTTGTTCAAATACTCTGGTCCCAGTTTGTCATGTTCGTATTGTGCATTCATAGCTCATTGCATCTGCTATGTAAGCAATTTGGTTGTGGCATGACATTGGCTCTCACAATCAGCTGTCTTGTGTTTGTTTTTTTTTTCATGTCACGGTCAATTTGTACTGTACCTATTTGTATTAATTTGATAATTCTGACTGAAAAAGAGTGCCAAGAGTTTTTTTCCGCCGGCTTTTTTTGTCTCTTGGTCTACTGTAATATCTTATTTAACAACTATCAACAACTAGTTAAAGCCGAAGTATGTGATGACTGACTTCATCAAGTGTTTTGTGAAATTCCTAAGATGAATAAAACTTTTTGAATTTTTTTTTTGAATTTTTTATAAAGGCACATCAATATCAGATTCATAATTTAAATAATAAACATAGATACCTACCTACATATCCATGACTAGAAAGAAAATATCAATATAATATCCGCTCTCACTCGGCCAGTTTTTGAACCCGTGAGCGCTGGCATGGAAGGCAAGGCTAATTAGTAATTACCCACACTACACACCTAAACAGGCCATCGATATTGAATGTTGCGCCTTGCGTTATTACTTGAGAGCTTTATTACCCATTATTTACTTAGGTATATTTCAGAAACAATGATACCTAAGTTTTTGCATTTTATAATGTTTATTGAATACATAATCTCGTAAAGATAGCAAAAATACTAAATAAAATCGCTCGACCGGGAATCGAACCCGAGTCTCCACTTGGGCAGGCGCTCTGACCGGTGATTCACCGTACCGGAGCCATAGTGACGCCTCGGAAATTATAATTATTTAGGTGGCATGTCAGAAAATTTTGTTGCAAATAAAGTTGGTACTTACCTACTAACTTACTCAAATAGGAAGATTCCTTAATAATTATATTAAATAAATAAATGAAATACCCTGACAATCACACAGATTCCATGGAAAGTAAGTAAGCTAACGGCCTGTGTTATGTCATTATGATGGGTTACGTACGACAAGTTACTATGTAGCGTAATAGAGTTAGCTTACATAATATCACTTAGGTATTATCTAAATAAATTTATACATCCGAAACACATGCGGGGATCGAACCCGCGACCTCGCGATGTTAAAGCCGGGGCTCTTTAACCACAGTGCCCCACGGACTAACTGTGTAATTGACAAGACAAGAATTTTATGACAAGCACATATAAGTAAGATTTATTATTGTATCAGTCAGATCATTCGAAGCATAGTCGCGCTGACGCTCGAGCGCTCAAAGCTAGCGACCGAAAGACCACCAGCTCACATTGTAATATTTACCTTATAATCGAAAATTGATCTGATCTGAAATGACATGTACTACCTGTAAAAGACAAGCTCTACCTCCCAAGCTAAAAATTTCCATCTTATCACTACAGTTCAAATCACTGCAACTTTACTTTTTATTAACCTCACATTCACAATACAATGGAGTCAATTCATAAATCTATTGATGCTATGGCGGACCCGTTCAAGAATGAAATGGCAGAGTTTCGCAAGGAGCTGAACAAGAACCCATCACAGCACCCTGCCATAACATCTTCTTCTCTTGCCGAAGATTTTAATAAGTTCCAAGTGTTCATAAATGCAGCCTTAAATAGCCTGCAGAATCAGGTACAGTTTCTGGCTATTGAGCTCGATAAAATGCAGACGCATATACGAAGAAAATTTCTCCTTTTTCATGGTTTACCCGAGCACAAAAATGAAGATTTGGCCTGTGCAGCAACGAAGATCATTAGCGAGCAGATGAAAGTTCCTGACTTCAGTAAAAGTGAAATAAGCAAGTGCTATCGGTTGGGTAATTCAGTTAAGCCAGGCAAGCCTCGTACAGTCTTAGTAAAATTTACTGACTTTGCTTGCAAGGACAAGATTTGGAAGTTAAAGACGGCTCTCAAAGGATCTGGCGTAACATTGTCAGAGTTCTTGACCAAATTAAGACATGGCACATTTGTTGCGGCTCGTCAAAGGTTCGGCGTGAAGCGATGTTGGACTCGTGACGGTTCAATATTCGTACTGGGGGATGATGATGTCCGACACCGGATCGTCACCATGGTCGACCTGGATGCAGTTCCAAATTCACTGGAGTCCGACGAAGCTAAGGATGTTCAATCTCCGGAACAGCCAAAGCAGCCGAAGCCAGCAAGAACCAGGCGCCCAAACCGTAAATAGTCTGTTCCTTTTCCCTCCCTTGTGTTCTGGTATGTATATATGTAGATATATATCACTCTTTATCTCTCATTTTTCTAGCTACCTCCGATAAAACCGAGTTATTTTCAATTTTTTTACTTGTTTGTTTGTCAAATCTAATATCAATCATCCATCACTCACTCATACATTTGCGACAGCTGTCAGTCTAGACATTAATTTTTATCAATATACGATGGCAATATTATTGACAATCTTGATACCATATGAAAATATTGTATTTTTTTGTTACTGTTGTTAAGCCGAAGGCGTTAAGTCTGTATACTATAATGTAGGTAAGTGGTATCTACCATCTATGGTTATTTATACGTTCAATTTCTGATACAGACATCAATTAATTTATTTTACTTTTAAAAACGCAGTGTGGAATAAATTCTTCGCCTTCGCCTTTTGTAAAGCGCCATCTATCAAAGCCTTTTGTACCAATTTTGTACAGTTTTGTTTTTTTAATGAGCTGTCAGAAAACCTCTCATTTATTTATTTGTATTTCTAAGTAACTTATAAGTTATATAATATTAATAAATAAATAAATATTTCTGACACTCACACAACATTATCTAGCCCAAATTAAGTTTCTTAAAGAACTTGTGTTATGGATACTAGATAACTGATATAATTAAGAAATATATAAACATACATATTAAATAAATACATATTTTTTATTAGAATAAACTGAAATAAACATATAAACATCCATGACTTGACGACTAATATCTGTGTTCATCGCACAAATATCCGCCATCGCCGGGACTCGAACCCAGGACCTCTGGCATAGAAGGCAATGTATGTTACCGCTACACCAGCCGGCCGTCTATTGTATTTAAGTAATTATTTATTCTTAGACCTCATGTTTGTCACCTATCAAAATAATATTCAAAAACATGGCCAGTGTGGTGCAGACGCTTTTTCATATCACGATCTATATATCTATCGTATAAGGTACGCCCTCCTGTTGTTTTGTATCGTCAATATCCTACATTGTAAACTAGTAGCGCCACCTACTCTAAAGAATGTAATACCATAGATGAATGAGTTACTAAGTTAATCTCTGTACATGTTGAAAAAAATAAAGACTCACTTCTTGTCTGTGCCTCACGCGTTTTATTACTTATAAGTTATGTGCCTAGTGATTTAAAGTTTTTTCTCGCACTTTTTCTTGGACTTTACTAGTGTATAGTGGAAATAGACTTTGCAGATTGAGATAAACTAAAATTAACGCTGTAACTGTGAAAATGACGTCTAACTACATTGTCAGCGTGCCTAAATTGAAGGGGCGGGAAAACTACTGCGAGTGGGCTTTCGCGGCTGAGAATTTCCTAGTGCTAGAGGGAATGTCCGATTGCATCAAATCAGAAACTGTACCAATAGCAATAGGAGCAGCAGGTGACGCGAAAACCAGAGCAAAGCTGATTCTAACAATAGATTCGTCGCTGTATGTGCACATCAAAAGCGTACAGACGACCCATGACTTGTGGAAGAAATTGAAGAACCTATTTGATGACTCAGGATTCACGAGGAGAATCAGTTTACTGAGGAGTTTGATTTCCATCAGACTTGAAAATAGCGTTTCAATGACTTCGTACGTGACACAAATCATCGAAACTAGCCAAAAATTGAGTGGTACTGGTTTCAGAATCAATGATGAGTGGGTTGCATCGCTTTTGTTAGCGGGATTAACAGAAAAATATTCCCCAATGATAATGGCGATCGAGCATTGCGGCATACCATTGACAGCGGACGCCATTAAAACCAAGTTATTAGACATGGAAGAAAGCGGAAACGGCGACAGTAGCGCTCCCAGTTCTAGTGGCGCGTTTGCGAGTTTTAAGAAGAACCGGAATGTTGGTAATACTGCGAACAAACACAACGCCCAGATGTCAAAGTCAAAACCAAAAGTTATAACATGTTACAAATGTAAACAAACAGGGCATTACCGCAATCAGTGTACGTTCTCAAACAAAAATTCATCGAATACAAATAGAAGTGAAAGTAAAAGCAGTAATGCGTTTAGCGCTGTATTCCTGAATGGTGAATTTTGCAAAAGCGATTAGTATATTGACTCCGGGGTGAGTGTTCATCTTACTACGAATGAAGAATGGTTGTCAAATGTGTCGCGGAATATTGCGATCAAAGAAATTGTCGTGGCAAACAAAGATAAAGTACCTGTATTATGTACTGGAGAGGTGCAGATTAAGACAAAGACGCGCACTTGTGAATACAATATTACGGTGGAAGGTGTTTTATGCGTGCCGAAGTTGACTACAAATCTGCTGTCTGTTAGTCAACTTATATCAAAAGGAAACAGAGTTTCATTTAACAATGATGGTTGTCAGATTTTCAACCAAGCAGGAGTTCTGGTGGCTACAGCGAGTCTGTTGAATGGGGTGTATAAACTAAATATGCCTGAAAATCGTTCATTAGCTGCAGTAATGGTGTCCAGTGAAGTTTGCCACAGACGCTTGGGTCATGTCAACAGCCAGTATTTGAACAAGATGCAAGATGCTGTACAGGGATTGACACTTGATGGTAAGACTGATATATCCAAGTCATCAGTGTTGCATGCTGTGAGGGCAAACAAAGCCGCTTACCTTTTCCCAAAGAAGGTAGCAGAAGTACAGAGTTACTTCACATTGTGCATACCGATCTCTGTGGACCGATGGAAAACCAGTCGTTAGGTGGTTCTAGATATTTTATGCTGTTCATAGATGATTTTAGTCGTATGACATATATTTATTTTTTGAAAACAAAAGATGAGGCTCTGAAGTGCTTTCAACAATATAAAGCAGAGGTTGAGAATCAACTTAATCGCAGCATAAAAATATTGAGAAGTGACAATGGGACTGAATTCTGCAATAGTAAGTTTGATGAGTATTTGATGACACATGGGATAGTTCATCACAAAACAAACCGGAGCAGAATGGTCTTTCAGAACGATTCAACCGGACTATTGTGGAGAAAGCTAAGTGTCTGCTGTTCGATGCAGGACTCAAGAAAAGTTTTTGGGCAGAGGCAGCACACACTGCAGTGTACTTACAGAACAGGACTGTAACCAGATCATTAAATTATAAAACTCCTTTTGAGATATGGATAGGCAGAAAGCCTGATGTAAGTCATTTACGTGTTTTCGGAAGTACAGTCATGGTACATGTGCCAAAACAAAAGAGACTGAAGTGGGACAGAAAGTCCGAAAAGTGTATTCTTGTTGGCTATTCCAATGATGTCAAGGGATACAGGATTTACAATCCAAAGTCTAATGTCATCACTACCAGCCGGGATATTACAGTATTGGAGAAGATAGACACAGAAAATGTTGTGGAGGTACAGGAAAGTTGTTCAGACGAGGTGAATATGGCTCCAGTGGGGGACGAAGATGTGATTCTTCAGGAAGATTCACTTGAACAATTAGAGAGCTTGAATGCAAATGACAGCAGTGAACTGTATGTACCTTGTGACAGTGATACATTAAATAGCTCTGAGCCTGGCATAACTGATAGTGAAGACTCTATCATAATGAACAATGTCAACATGACAAGTGGTCCTCGGCGCAGGAAGCAACCAGACAAATATCGCTTTGCAAGTGCTTGTGCAGAAGGTGACAACATGTTCACAGGTGACATTTCCTTGCAAGAAGCCTTGGAAGGTTCTGAGAAAGCACAGTGGTTAGCAGCAGTGCAGGATGAACTACAGTCTTTTGAGAAGAATAGTGCGTGGGAACTTGTAGATATACCAAAAGATGGTACTATTGTGCAATGCAAGTGGGTTTTGCGGAAAAAGTATGATAGTAAAGACAATGTGCGTTACCGTGCTCGTTTAGTGGCAAAGGGCTTCACCCAAAAACATGGTGTGGACTATACAGAAACATTTTCCCCTGTAGTGAGACACACAACTCTTAGACTATTGTTTGCATTGTCTGTAAAGTTAGGTTTAGATATTAACCATTTAGATGTCAAGACTGCATTCTTAAATGGTGATTTAGAGGAAACCATTTATATGAAAATGCCAGATTGTTACAATACTAGTAGTTCTAAGTGTAAAGTATTGAAACTTAAGAAAGCTATTTATGGACTTAAATAGGCCTCTAGAGCCTGGAATAAAAAGGTTGATAATTTATTAATTAGTAATGGTTACAAAAGATCAAAAATAGAGCCATGTATGTATATAAGAGATGTCAATAAATGTAAGACTATTGTAACAGTCTATGTAGACGATTTCTTTATATTTTCCAATGATAATATTGAGACTAAGAACTTAAAACAGCTTTTATCTAATAATTTTAGCATTAAGGACTTAGGTGAAGTTAAACAATGTCTTGGAATGAATGTAACACTGAATAAAGAAAAAGGATATGTAACTTTGAGTCAGGAAACTTATATTGATCAACTTTTAAGCAAATTTCAATTAAGTGATTGTAAGCCTGTTGAAACTCCTATGGAGGTAAGATTAGATGTAAATAAAGGTCAAGTAGGTATAAATAGTCATGTGCCCTATCAACAACTAATTGGGAGTTTGATGTACCTATCGGTTTTAACCAGGCCAGATATTAGTTACTGTATAAGTTTTTTAAGTCAATTTAATAATTGTCATACAAAGGAACATTGGGAATATGCAAAGAGAATATAAAAATATCTAAATCGAACTAAATGTTATGGAATAAAATATTGTAAAGAAGGTAATTCAGAAATAACAGGTTATGTAGATGCAGATTGGACCTCTAATTCTATGGATAGGAAATCATATACTGGCATTTGTTTTTTACTATTTGATGGTGTTATTTCATGGGAATGTAAAAAACAGAAATGTGTAGCTCTCTCAAGTACTGAATCCGAATATATGGGTCTATCTGAGGCATGTAGAGAAGCATTATACCTAAGAAATTTGCAATATGAAGTAACCAATAAGATGTACATTTTAAGTCTGTTCAATGATAACCAAGGTGCACAGAAGCTGTGTGCAAACCCAGTCTTTCACAAACGTACAAAGCATATAGATATTAAATATCATTTTTGTCGTGATCTAGTAAAAGACAACATTGTTAAAGTTTTGTATTTGCCAACAGCTGATATGCCAGCTGATATTTTAACTAAAAGTTTATGTTCAGCAAAACATTATAAATGTATGTGGCGCCTAGGCATAGTTTGTATTTAATAGCTTTGTTTTGTAGTTTAATGCATATTGCGATAAGTGGGGGTGTTGTTTTGTATCGTTAATATCCTACATTGTAAACTAGTAGCGCCACCTACTCTAAAGAATGTAATACCATAGATGAATGAGTTACTAAGTTAATGTCTGTGCCTCACGCGTTTTATTACTTATACCTCCTAAATCAAAGCCTAAAGTTGTATTGCGACGTAATTTTGGAGGTATGAACGTAGAAAACTTGCGCATTGATGCTGCTAACATGGATTGGTCTGTAATTGATAATACTGATGATGTTGATGCACAAGTCAATCTTCTCAATAGTTTTTTGACAGAAATTTATGACCGACATGCACCGTTTCGTAAAATTAAATTGAAACATCTTCCGGCTCCATGGCTTACTGATACCATCAAACATCTTTTACATAAGAAAAACATTGCGAAGGCTAAATTCAAAGCAGTCCAATCCGAAACAAACAAAGAGCATTATAGATCTGTCAGAAATTACTGCAACAAGGTTTGTAGGGATGCACAACGACGCCACATTCACGCACCTGTAGAAAACGGCGATCCAGCAAAAGTATGGAAATTTCTCAAAACTTTGGGCATCGGCAAACAGAAAAATTCTCTTACTTCAGATGTCGACCTTAACTTACTCAATAGACATTTCTCCTCAGTTTCCAAAATGGACGAGTTTATAAAAAACCGTACCTTAAGCCATCTTTCTCAATTGCCTCGCCCGGATATATCTCCTTTCACATTTAAGTCTTTCACTGATATTGATGTCAAGCAGAGTATTCTTAAAATTACTTACAATGCCATGGGCTGTGACAGCATTAACCGTCATATGTTAATTCCTATCCTTGATATCCTTCTCCCGACGTTAACCAAGATCCTAAATAACTCTTTGTCTTCATCAACGTTTCCCGAAGCCTGGAAAGTCGCCAACCTTATACCTTTACCAAAAACGAACAATCCTGTGCATCCATCTGACTACCGACCCATTTCTATATTACCTTTCCTTTCCAAAGTCCTGAAACGTCTAGTTCACCATCAACTTTATACTTTCCTAAATCACAACAATCTCCTTAATCCATTCCAATCTGGATTTCGTTCCGGACATAGTACGGTTACTGCCCTGCTTAAGATAACCGATGACATAAGACATGGTATGGAGCATCAACAACTGACACTACTTACTTTGCTGGACTTCAGTAATGCTTTTAATGCAGTTGATTTTGATGTTTTGCTTGGTACTCTATGCTCTCTTAACATATCTCCTGAAGTGATCGACTGGTTTCGCAGTTATTTGCAAGGCCGCCGGCAACGTATTTCGATCGATGACAAAGTGTCCTCATGGTGCAATACTGTCGCTGGTGTGCCTCAAGGTGGTGTGCTCTCTCCTTTATTATTTTCAGTTTTCATTAATACTATAACGACCTCTCTTTCTTCTTCCTACCACTTGTATGCAGATGATCTACAAATTTATATTCAATTCAGCCCCGACAGCATCGACTTGTCCATTAATACTATTAATAAGGACCTTGTTTCAATACTTGAATGGGGTAAATATTATGGTTAAAATATTAGTGTCCGGTTGGTTAGGTCTGAATGTCACAATGTACTGATCTACATAACGTACGTACTTCAAAAAGAACTTTTTCCGAAATGACTGATTTTCTATAGGTCTTCATTATCAAATGTCGGAAATGAAACTGTCAAATGTATGTATAGTCACTGTCTTTATTTTTTTAAGATTTTAAAATAAAATCACATTCTATTAATAATTGGTAAACGAAACAAAAACACAAATCCTACATTATCCTTAAACTAATGATCCTTACATTAATGTAAACGCTTTTTCAATGTAGTGATATCTTCTAAAAATTGGATTTCACTAATTTCACCAGATTGCAATTTATTTAACTGCTTTTTATAGACCTTGTCAAATAAAATGTCACGCCGTCGTCTAGTGACACCACTAAACAGTGAATTTTTAAACTTTGTGTCTTGAAATTTTGCCTCTTTTTTTAGTTTATACAAAAATCTCACCAGGGTAGGTTTGTGCGGCATACGTGCGTTCAATCTCCTATGCCAGCCCTCGACGGCATTATTCGTACGATGCTTATCATTTTCGCATCCAACAAAAGACGCACACAAACTCATCCATTGCTTGGAAAAGTACCTTTCAAATTTTATCATTTCTGGAGATTGGGGGAACAGAGCTTTCAAAGATACCCATGCACTTTGAATTTTTTCCTTGGGTAACAAAGGTAAATTAGCACACATTCTAACTAGTGCACTACTTTCCATAGTGACGGTTACCTTTAATTTTTTAGCTTGTCTCCACACTGCTCTGTTGTAATGATAGTAACAGCCGTTGATCAAAGCAGACGGAAAAACCTCTTTTACGGCATTGATTAAAGCGATTTCGAAGTCGCACTTAAATAATTCGATTCTCAAACCCAATCTGTCCTTCAACAGATTGAACATTCTGGTGTACGTCTCCTGAGATTTGTTGGGTAAAAGCACGTACACAATTGGTACTACATTCGTTGTGTCGTTATTTCTGCTAATGTCAATGTGTATAGTAAAGATCTGATAAAATGGTTTGGGAGTTCTTTTAAAAGTTCCATCGCCATACTTCATTTTATTTGTAATGTTAGTATAGAGTAATTTTCTGGCTTGTTTAGTCGAAAAAACCAGGATCTTCTCTTCCATACCATCTTCAATGACAAGGAAATTGTCAGATATCAGTTGAGGAATTTTCACATCGGCCAACTGATTAAATTCAGTATTATTTTGATTTAAAATATTATGCCTTTTTCTATAAAGGGAACTTTTTTTTTCCTCAAACGACGGCATTATTGATTGTCCTGAGCCTTGAAAGTCAGCAAGATGTTTTTCGAAAACCTTTTTTACTGGTGTCATATTTATAGATATCGCTTTTTTACAGGTATCAATAAATATATCCACTTGGTTTTGATTAAAATGCGACCGACACGCATGCTTACTTTTCCTTATTATAGTAGTTTTTTCAGCATTTAGTGTGACCGATGCCGAGCACTCACTTCTATTAATGCACCTCCACATACTAGTACCAGATTTATTTTGGTTAGAAAAGTTGTACCGATGTCCATCTTGCACCAAAGTAGGTTTCCCTTTCTGATTCTCGATAAATTTTAAGGTATTATTATCCATTATAACTATATCAATGATCGCTTTAACGCACAATAGAATGACAAGGTGTCATGAGAATGTATTGTTTTTCAAGTGTCATTACAAAGTTATAAGTGGCCAGGAAAACCCTTTTTATCGTACACTAGGTTTCCGGGTGGTTAAGTATGTATATCGTTAAATTGAGAACTGTTTCGAAGGCGACGAATGCAAAATTCCCATACTTATAGATAATGCAGCTGAATGTACCTTTTATGTCAGGCTTTACGGGTTTCCGACATTTAATAATAAAGACCTATAGAAAATCAGTCATTTCGGAAAAAGTTCTTTTTGAAGTACGTACGTTATGTAGATCAGTACATTGTGACATTCAGACCTAACCAACCGGACACAAATATTAATCCTTCAAAAACTCAAGTCATCCTTATTGGTAGCTCTAAACTTATAAACAAAATTGATTATCAGCAACTTGCCCCTATAATTTTTGATAAAGTTACCATACCCTACAGTAGAGTAGTTAAAAATCTGGGAGTTCTCATGGATTCCACACTTTCATGGAAACCACAAATAGAATCTGTCAGCAGAAAAGTTTTCTCCGCTGCACGATCTCTCCGAAGGCTTCGTAATTTTCTACCAATACCTACCAAAATTGCTCTCGCACAATCACTTATACTCCCAATACTGGATTACGCTGACACTAGCTATCTTAATTTGACCGAGGAGCAACTAAACAAGCTTGAGCGCCTTCAGAATATGTGTATTAAATTCATATTTGGTTTACGAAAATATGATCACGTTGCCGAATTCCGCGTTAGGCTCAAGTGGCTCCCAATTCGTCTTCGAAGGAATACTCATACACTCAGTCTTTTATACAAAATATTGTTCAACCCCTGTCTGCCAACCTATCTCAAAGAACGCTTCAATTTTCGCCAACAGCACCATGAACGTAACCTGCGGTCAGCCAGCAATTTCTTACTAGCAACCCCGCGTCACAGTTCCCATTTCTATCAGCAGTCGTTCACGGTGAAAGCAATATCACTTTGGAACTCACTACCACATTGTCTCCACAATGCCAAAACAATAGCTTCCTTTAAATATAATTTGAAAAACTTCTATCTCTCACACTTGTTTCATATCAAATAGAATATATATTTGTTTACCTACATACTGTATATATTATTCTGTCTATTTATATATTTATGTTAATTTAATGTACCTATTTAAGTATTTCTATTGTTATATATCCAAGTATATCAATATATCTATCTATGTATTTATTAAATTCTATAGTATTTTATATTATATTACTATACCTATTTATTTATGTTAATTAGTATTATTTAAGTATAAAAAATATTAATTAAGCCATTTTCATGTTTTTATTTTAATTCATAATATTTCGTTTAAGATGGGGTTGCCTGGTAGAGATCGCTTAGAAGTGATAAGGCCGCCCAAATTGCACATTTAATGTTATTTTGTATATTATTGTTTGTTAATATTTATCCATTCTATGCAAATGGCAATAAAGTATTTGAATTGAATTGAATGATAATGAAAATGACGATGGTTTACCTGGTTATATTTCGGCACCGTCATCTCAGAGTACTGGTAGCTACCTTTGTCTAACTCCTCCCTTAAGAACTGAACTTGACACCCACTTCTCTAATTTTCATAAAAACTTTAATGTTATTCATGTCAACGCACAGAGTATTCCGGCCCACTACTCCGATATGCTGGCATCTTTTGATAGCACTTCCATACATGCTATACTTATTTCCGAAACTTGGCTTAAGCCATGTCTTTCCTCTGCTTCTTATTCGCTGCCAGGTTTTTCTCTCATCCGCAGTGATCGCCCAGAACGTACAGGTGGGGGTGTAGCAATATACCTACGTAGCCATATACCTTTTAGTGTGGTCAACGCATCAAACACATTACAGACTAGTGCAGCCGATTACCTATTTCTGGAAATTACGTTGTGCCGCACTAAAGTGCTACTGGGAGTTATGTACAGCCTACCAAACATTAACTACTTCGCGACTCTAGAGCAAATCTTAGACGAATTGGTACACTAATGGGGACCGTTAGGCGGCAATTCTGATAAGCAGATCTTATCTAATGAAAAACGGTTATTCCAATATCACTTCTTTTATTTAATGGAAATGGTGCACTTTTTTACTTTAAGACCATGATTATTTATAAAGATGTGGCGGGGCAGTATCAGGGTCTCGGGACCCTTCTACTTTTCGAGATAAAAACAAACATAGGAGCAAATATTTTTCTGACGGACAACCCGCGTCATTTTTATTATTTTTACTTTTAATCTTTTCAAATGAAATTCTAACATCTGCCGTAAGGTTGGTGTGCGCTTATAAACTTTTTATTTACAAAAATGTAAGGCACAACCAAACCTTACGACCGCCCCCTTATATTAAATTTATTCAACTCGATGAAGTCGGTTGAATAAATTTCCCCTAGATACATAAATGTTCCTTAATAGTACGATTTCTACCTATAGCGGAAGTTTACAAAAATACGAGAGTGTTCATAGATGAAACCCCTACTGGTAGAGTTTCACGCATGACTACAACCCGAAACAATATCCAGTATATTACGCGGCGTAATATACTTGCTGCTTACTCAAAAACTCTCTCAGTAGAGCCTTGCTCGCAAAAACCGTTAAAAGCGGCCAAGATCTCGTCTAATTAAACTCAAATACGATCATTGACTCCATATCGATCAACCGTGGCATATCATTCGACTTAGATCAACAACAAACAAAAACAATTTTTTTTTAAAACTAAATCTCTTCCGAGAGATTCGTTATAACGCCCTGCTATATTTGATAAGTTCGGGCATACTCCGGTAAAGCCTCAACTACACAGTAAGCGTGGATTAATAAAGCAATCATT
Source organism: Stenoptilia bipunctidactyla (assembly GCA_944452665.1). Taxonomy (NCBI): domain Eukaryota; kingdom Metazoa; phylum Arthropoda; class Insecta; order Lepidoptera; family Pterophoridae; genus Stenoptilia; species Stenoptilia bipunctidactyla. The sequence continues at coordinate 16,901,455 of OX101746.1, forward strand.
AATTAACTCTAAAAAAAAACAAACATTACCACACTATTAACTCCAAACAGTTATCCCGACTTGTAAGTCAATGAACGTCCTTAGGTTATCATCGTCGTTATATATTAAGTTTACGTTGACTCTAAAGTCCAAAATACAAAGAAAGTGACAAACACTAAAATAAAACTAGGCTAGGGATCGAACCTACACCCTCATAATTCAAATTTACAACAAATTAACACCTAGGCAGAATGTCAAGTTCTACCAGGCCAAAGTCAAGAATACATTTACTATGGGTTGTCATCTGTCGTGGGAGCTTGTCAAACCCACATAAATCAAAATAATAAAAATAAACAAATGGATGACGTCCCACAACGATAATATTATTTTCGTAAACTTTACTTTACTTATTTCTAAAGTTTACAATATACCTACCTAACCGAACTTTACCTGCCTACACTAAGTTCGCGGCGAGCCTACCTATAAGAAGAACACCAAACAGATTCAAGGATATTTTATGAAAAGTAACTGCTTCTTATAGAATGTTACATAATTCAAATTCTAAATTGTAATAGTCACCCATCGTTAACAACCCTTGAATCGTTTTATGCATCGAAACATATTATTCCGCTGGGCAACAATGATACGCTATCGTAAAAACACATAAATCTTGACCGCATAGTCAAATCGACTATCACCCTCTCTCTTATGGAGATTCAATAGGTGTGGTTTTAGTAATATATGTATATACTCCAACGAGGCATTGCTGTCCTAGTAAAATTTTCCGCGGGGTGTCGGTATTATAATTTTAAGGTTGCATGCAATATATGTCTACATATATTCAGCTGTAAATACGTAATGTTATGTCTACATATATTCAGCTGTAAATACGTAATGTTACGTATACCTGCCGCCCCTTTAGGAAAATTTTCCCACGGAATTAAAAATTCTTTTGGAAAAATCAATAAAACAACTTATCACTAAAGACAACTTAGAGATAATACAAACTTTTGGGAGCTTAAGTAGAGCATCTTCATCTGCAATCTCCGTCTAAAGCATCCCCCCTGGTGATGCCGACGGTTTTGCAGGATGAGTCGCTCCGGTGATACTCGTACATTTACATAAAAAAAAAAAATATTTATTAGCGTATTTGTTTTTCTCAATAGTCCAACGAAACTCTAATCGTTGCCTACAGACTAAATGGACGATATGAATTATTCTACTCAATAGTAATACTATCTATATACCTCTTTTATACATAGAATTGCACAAGCACCTATCACCTGGATTAAACAGTATTTTCCGAAACGTTTCCTAAACCTACGTTAGAACTATCTCATAGATCGTAGTCAATTTACAATTTTCTGAATAATCTATTTATATTAACAACAAAAATTATATTTTACTATTTTACAATACGACATGCTATGGACGAATTATATTATATTGTGATTTCATCCGATAACGTATTTCATCTTATTTGAAATGGTTTTAACCTATTTACATGAACAATTAATTCTTGATTATTTTGTATTTTCTTTACAAGATAATTGTCACGTCCTATATATCTACATACTCTATATAGACCCTTATATGGTCGACTAAGTTTTTTACTTTTACCAGATATCCTTTTAGGATAATGCAATAAAACAAATTGCCCTATACGCAATTTTACATTTGCAGCTTTTTTATCGTAGTTTATTTTTTGTACCAAACGAGCTTTCCTTAAATTTTCCCTGGCCTGATGAACCGCACTTATGTATGCATTTCTTTTCTGTCGCACACTCATATCCCTATTAGGATTTAATCTCTCGTCGGATGGGATTTCGGGTTCTCTACCATAAATCAAATAAAAAGGAGAAAATTTGGTAGAAGCTTGTTTAGAACAATTGTATGCATAAATAACAAAAGGTAAAATTCTACACCAATCCCTTTGGGTTGGGTTGACGTACTTAGATAATGTATGTGCAATTGTCTGATTCAACTTTTCTACTAAACCTAAGGTTTGATGGTGCATGGTGGTAGGACTCAACGAAACTACTTTATTAAGTCTCTCGCTTGAAAAGTTACATGGTGCATTATGCACCGGAATATCGTTTATTGTATCGACAGTAACTTTAACTTCATCTTTAACTGAATCTTTCTCATTAAGTGCAAAAGATGGTCGATATTTACTCGACATTTCCGAAGAATCATCGCTTTCGGATTCCAATAAATTCGGGGACAAACAAAAATTATCTTTATTCTCAATGATCGTCACCATGGGCCATCGTTCCTTTGTATTCCTAACAAATAAATTAAAACTATTGAGGTATTCCTCATTGCCTACCTCGGCAATCCCCGAAGAAATATCTAAATTATAAACATTATCAAAATTGCAATAAATTGGATTAGTGATAAAATAAGAAGTGACTCTCTTTAATTGAACACAGTTATTATTAAAATCTAAAACGGCGTGAGACTTTTGAAGAAAGTCTTGGCCGAGGATCAAATCCCTCTCGACATTTGCAACCACCAGACATTCGTGGACGAACACTACATTTTCGATAAGGATGCATACTGTAGCTGTACCGGTGACAAACATTTCGGTTCCATTTACAGCTTTAACTTCCAATCCGGCAACGTTGTGTGTTGTTATGTTTAGTTTTTCACACAGTTGCTTGGAGATCACCGATACCGATGCGCCCGTGTCGAGTAATGCTTGTATTCTACAATCGCGTAATTTACATAATATAATGGGCACCACACTAACCTTTCTTTTCTCATTAATTTTCTTCGAACTCTCCATCATATCTCCATTACATCTATCTATCATATACACATGCCGGTTGGCATTTGAGGGTACTGGAGCATCATTATTCTGTCGCCTGTTTCTGAAACTATATTGGGAACGATTAGCTATGTTTGGGGTGTATTTTACCCCCATGTCCCCTTCATTAGCTCCTGTCGGCGCACGGAAATGGTCACCCTTCCCTGGTGATGGTGCAGTTTGCCCAGTTACGGGCTGCGCGATATTCGCCGCCGTCGCCGTTGAGGAGATGTGAACCGGCAAGTTGAGGTGCGTATCCGGCTGTTTTCCAAAAATGTGACCCATTTGGACGATCGTCTCCTTGAGGGTCTTTTTGTCGTTGTATACTGTCGACGCCACTCTGCACTTATTTGGGTACGTGCACGTTTTTAAAAAATGTTTGATGAAGACGTTGTCTGTGATCACGGGTGCCGCCTTGGCTGCACATTCTTCCAACGCATAATAGAATGTCAGCAAATCTTCATCAGGATGCTGATTTCGTGCATAAAATGCGGCCACGTAGTCGACGTCTCGTGAGAATTCTGAAATAAATTTATTTTTTATGTCGTCGAACGTCTGGCACGAGTCGACGATTGCCCTGTAGAAATATAGCGGTGGGCCGTCCAGGTAAGCAGCAATCACCACCTTCTTCGCTTCATCATCGTAGCGGTTCACAGCGGCTATCAAATTAAATTGTCTTAGGAAATCACTTACATCAGTGCTGCCATTGAATTTTTCCATTTTGGCGTTCTTTGATTTACCTTTTTTTATATTTTACCTCTTCTTCTTTTATTTTGACCCGCTCAGCAATACGAGAGGTAATTTACTTTGTGATAAATTCTCTGCAACAAAAGGAAAGCCCTACACAACATACGCGGCTGCCTCCGCCAACTAATGGGGACCGTTAGGCGGCAATTCTGATAAGCAGATCTTATCTAATGAAAAACGGTTATTCCAATATCACTTCTTTTATTTAATGGAAATGGTGCACTTTTTTACTTTAAGACCATGATTATTTATAAAGATGTGGCGGGGCAGTATCAGGGTCTCGGGACCCTTCTACTTTTCGAGATAAAAACAAACATAGGATTAAATATTTTTCTGACGGACAACCCGCGTCATTTTTATTATTTTTACTTTTAATCTTTTCAAATGAAATTCTAACATCTGCCGTAAGGTTGGTGTGCGCTTATAAACTTTTTATTTACAAAAATGTAAGGCACAACCAAACCTTACGGTACCTTCTTATGAACACTCCATTTTGATGGGTGATTTCAACACATGTCTCTTAAAAACCGATTCTCGATCTACGAAGCTCTACGGGACAATATTGAGATTTTTTGATCTTATTAAGGAGCGGCCTTAGTAAGATCAAAAAATCTCAATATTGTCCCGTCTAACCCCACACATTATTATCCCCACAGTTCACCTTCTCTTATTGATCTAGCCATTATGTCTTCTCTTGATCATGTGTCTCATTTCGGCCAATTAGACGCGGACGCTTTCTCTTATCATAATTTACTGTTTCTTTCTTACAAAATTCGTCCCCCTAAAGCAAAGCCGAGAATACTTCTGCGGCGCAATTTTAATGGCATGGATGTAGAAAAGCTGATTGAGGATGCTACTCATATTGATTGGTCAGCTGCCCTTAATGAGACGTCTGTAGATTGTCAAATACGTTCATTTAATCTACTTATAACGGACCTGTATGACAGACATGCGCCCTTACGTCCTGTCAAAACATAAAACATCTTCCTGCTCCCTGGTTGACTGATGATATCAGATCATCGATGAGCAGAAGAGACCGCGCAAAAGCTAAGTACAAGCTTAATGCAACTGATGAGAACTTACTCGTGTATAGAAATTTGAGGAATCGCTGCAACACGATATGTAGGGATGCACAACGGCACCATATTCACAAGTCAGTCTCAAACGGCGATCCAGCTAAAGTCTGGAAATTTCTCAGAACGTTGGGAATCGGTAAATCTAAGAGTGAAAACTCCCTCAAAAACATTAATCTTAACTTACTGAATAGTCATTTCACTTCTTCTAGCTATATGGATGCTTCTACAAAAAATCACACTCTAAGTCACATATCTAGTTTACCGAAGCCAAATATTCCATCCTTTTCATTATGTCAATTTTCGGAATGCGATGTTAAAAAGAACATGCTCTCCGTTGCGTCCAATGCGATTGGATCAGACTGCATTAGTCGTAAGATGCTCATCTCTATCCTTGACATCATCCTTCCTATTATCACTTCCATTCTGAACAATTCTATTATTACCAGTGTGTTCCCTAATGTTTGGAAGGACGCTAACATCACACCTCTCCCTAAAAAAACCAATCCTTCTTCCTTTTCCAATTATCGTCCCATTGCCATCTTACCTTTTCTCTCCAAGGTGCTAAAGGGGCTTGTTCGTCAACAGCTCAGCACTTTCCTGCAAGACCATAATCTACTCAACCCTTATCAATCTGGTTTCCGACTTGGGCATAGTACAACTACTGCATTACTTAATATTACCGAAGATATTCGCATGGGCATGGAGGAAAAGAAGCTTACTGTTCTAACACTGTTAGATTTCAGCAATGCTTTTAATGCAGTTGACTTCGACATCCTTTTACAATTGCTACGTTCTCTTAACATATCTCCATCGACTATTGACTGGTTTCATACTTACTTGCATGACAGGAAATTGTGTTAATGGCGCCTTGTACTCGGTTATGGCAAGCAAAATTATACCGAATAAGGCTCGTCTGGCCATACTTGAAGGAGTTTTGGCGCCAACACTTATGTATGGTAGTGAATTTTGGGTGTGGCAGAAGAGACATGAAAGTAGGATTAATGCTGTGGAGATCAGAGCGTTGAGAAGCATGTGTGGAGTGAAATTGAAAGAGATGCGGATTGAAAGAGGATGTAGTGACTAAAATCGAAAAGGGTATGCTACGGTGGTTTGGACATTTGGAAAGGATGAGTGAAAGAAGATTTACGAAAGAGGTGTACAAAACAAGAATGGATGGTGTTGTTGGAAGGGGCCGGCCTAGGCGAACGTATGCCGATCAAATTGGTGACATTTTGAAAAAGGGCCTAGTCAAAAGTACCCGTAACCGGCGATCATGTATGAAAAGATTGATGAACGTGGAAGAAGCGAAAGAGGTATGTTTGGATCGCAGCAATTGGTGTTCCCTTGTCTCTGCCTACCCCAAGGGGAGACAGGCGTGAGGTTATGTATGTATGTATGTTGCATGGCCGCCGGCAACGTATATCTACCGAGATGGATACCTCTGATTGGTGTGATATTCAAGCCGGTGTACCGCAAGGTGGCGTGTTGTCTCCACTCCTGTCTGCTTTATTTATCAATACGATCACTCTTAATATATCTTCTCCCTATCATCTGTATGCACACGACCTTCAAATTTATACACAAAGCAGCCTCGGAGATCTGCCAAATGCTATACTTCAACACAACTGTTCAATTTTTTTTTTTTTTTTTTATGAATTATGGATAGGACGTTTGTCTTCCATGCCACCTGATGTTAAGAGAACATGAAGACTAAGGTGGTACACGTCCATCCATGAGAAACCTATTCACTCGACGCTTAAAAGTACTAGGACTATACTGGTCAGGGAAAATAGACGCAGGCAGTTCATTCCAAACCTTGGCGACCCGTATCAAAAAGGAACTGTCAAAGCGCTTAGTTCGACTTTTCGGAATATCTACCACATACGGATGGAAGTTCTGTCTGCGTCTAGTAGTCCGATGGTAAAAGGGTGAGGGTTCAATTTGTTCAAACAGAGCACTGGCGCACTCACCAAAATGTATCCTGTAGTACACGGTTAGACACGCAACCTTACGACGATGCTCTAAGGTCTGCAGTTTTTTGGTTGTAAGGTCGACGTCGTTAATTAATTTACGGGCTCTTCGGTCAACGGAGTCCAGCGCTTCTAGTTGATATTTGGCAGAACCATCCCAAAGATGACTGCAGTACTCCATGCATGATCGCACTTGTGCTGTGTATAAGTTAAGAAGCTGTGCAGGGCCGAAGTACCGCCGTACCTTCGAGATGATTCCCAACTTTTTCGAAGCTACTTGAGCCATGGACACAATTTGTTGACCGAAGTTTAAACTGGATGTTACAGTTACGCCTAAAAGCCCTAGATGGTCAGTGATGGGGACAGATACATTTTGGAAAGTGGGCGTAAATGTGAAGGTGCTTTTTTTGCGGAGAATAGACACGCCTGAGTTTTGGACGCGTTGAATTTCAATGTATAAGATATATTTTAATTCTAAAATTTTAGTAGTCCCAAATAAACCAAGATACAAGCCAGACGTGTGTCATTTATCTCCCTAGTCAATTAATCAAAAATAGACCTTAACACTTCTAACATATGGTCCAAACGAGACGGATATTATTATGGAAGTTTTTGAATAGTGAAGATTGGCCGTCCGACTAGAACAAAAGGTGACCTTTTTTCGAATACAAAAGACTAGCGAGATAAGAGTTTTGATTCCCGGAAGGTTTAATTAAAACTTACGTAAACAAGTTGTTTTGATGTTATTTACGTGTTATTGAAGTGATCAGCGAACGATTGTGTTGATAAGTGAAGCATTTAGAAATTGATATTTAGAAGAATACTTACACGAAAAATATATGAAAAAATGACTACACCTACTAAAGAGCAAGCAGCGTTGTTGAGTGCTTTGGAAGATGGAGCAAATATATTGTTGAAGACACAAACAAACTTAAAGAAATGTCCAAAGTATCGTTTAACCGAAGGCTACATTAAAGCGAGAATACAATGTATCGAAGAGTACTGGAATACATTTAACCGAGATCATTTAGCGTTAGGAAAATGTACGCCTCAGGAACAGCGCGGAGTTTTACCATATTTTTTGAATGAAGATTATTTCACTTACGAAGAACTTTATATTTGTTTAAAGGCGGATTTAATGGACTTGCTGAATAAAAAATCAACTTCACAGAATGAAGATATGGAAACCATGACTGCAGATAAAAACAGTTCATTATGTGTGAAATTACCACGAATTCAGTTACCAAATTTTTCTGGTAAATATGAAGAGTTTCCTACCTACAAAGACTTGTTTACATCTTTAGTGCACAATAACTCATCTTTATCGTGTGTACAGAAATTACATTATTTAAAATCAAGTTTAGTTGGAGAAGCAGAGGCATTATTAAGACACATACATATTACTGAAAATAATTATACACAAGCATGGAAACTTTTAACAAGCAGATATGGAAATAAAAGAATTATAATAACATCCTTATTGAAAAGATTATTTTACCAGAAGAAAATTAATACTCAATCAGCCTTGTTTTTAAAATCACTTTTAGATACTACATCAGAGTGCCTCAATAGTTTAACCAACATGGATATCCAGATAGACCAGTGGGATCCGATTATCGTATTCTTAGTCGTGCAAAGGTTAGATATGCAAACACATAAAGAATGGGAAGAGCACGCGTATAACGAACAAGTCGATGAGCTGCCAACATGGGACAAGCTGAAGAAGTTTCTAGAAGCTAAATTCCGAACTTTAGAATTAGTTACACCAACTACATGGAGCGCTACAGGAGAAAGAAATAGAACACAAAGATCATTTCACGTCATAAATAGGCAAGATAATCAACATCAAAACACTATTTCTGCATCAAATATACAAGCGGTATGCGCTTTCTGTAAAGGAAACCATTTCGTTTTTAACTGCAAAGAATTTGTGAAACAACCCGTAGAAGAAAGATGTAAGTTTGTGCAGAAAAGTAATTTATGTTTTAACTGTTTAATACCAAATCATAGCGTTTTCCGATGTAACAGATGCACATCTTGCAGAATATGTAATAGAAAACATCATTCATTAATACATCAAGATACACAAGCTCAAAAGGGAGAAAAAGATACAGCGACAGATACAGCAACATGTTCCTACAATAATGAAGATCCTGAAACTATAGTAAAGACACACTATTCTAGAAAAAATGAAGTTGAAGGGCAGAATATGTTATTAGCAACTGCATTAGTTAATATTACGTCAAATTATGGGGAGTCATTTACATGTCGCGCCCTTATCGATCAAGGTTCAGAAGCATCGTTTGTGACAAGTAAAGTAGTTGATTTACTGAACTTAAAGAAAACTGAAATAAGAGGAAAGGTTTCTGGTATCGGAAAGGAAGAAGTTATCATTAAATATATGGTGAATTTATCTCTTTTAACAAAATCCAAAAAGATAATTCATGTCGACGCATACCTTTTAAATAATATTTCATCTGAACTGCCAAGTAAAGAAATAAAAATCGATTTACCACAACTAAGACACTTGACGTTGGCAGACCCTACATTCGGCACTCCAGGAAAAACCGACATATTGTTGGGAGCAGCTGTCTATGCTTGAATAATAGAAGAAGGCCTTATTCGAATTCAAGATAATTTAGTAGCACAGAAAACAGACTTGGGTTGGATACTATCAGGTGAAACAATAGAGACAACAACGAAACAAATGAAGATTACAAGCTTATTTGCAACAATTAAAGAAGACAATGATTTACTAAGACAATTTTGGGAAATAGAAACAACAGCATACACAAAGAAGAAAATATACACAAAAGAAGAAGAAGAATGTGAAACAATATACAAAAGCATAGTTATGAGAGAAGAAAGTGGAAGATACATTGTTCAATTACCGTTGAAACAATCAGTTGAAGATACAGTGAAAAGAGTAGGCAATACAAAAGATCAAGCTGTAAAAAGATTCAATCAATTGGAGAAGAAATTTGAAAAAAATAATAAACTAAGAGAAGAATACACAAAAGTAGTTAATGAATACATAGAGTTAGAGCATATGGAGAAAGCAGACACCCAAATTGAGAATGAATCTATATATTTACCACACCACGCGGTTATAAGAGAAGACAAAGATACAACTAAGGTCCGCGTGGTATTTGACGCTTCTGCTAAGGGCACCAATGGTCAGTCACTTAACGTAAATATGATTTGTCCTGTGTTGCAACCTGACCTTCGTAGTCTCATAACACGTTGGAGAGCACATAAGATCTGCGTGGTAGGAGATATTATAAAGATGTATAAAATGGTGATAATTAATTTACACCACGTGAACCTGCAGAGAATCGTATGGTGCAATAGTCCAGATGAAGATTTAGAAAGTTACCAACTTAAAACCGTCACTTTTGGAACGGCAGCAGCACCTTACCTCGCTGTTCGAACTCTTATACAATTAGCAGATGATGAAGCAGGTGACAACCCTGAAGCGGCTGCTGCAATAAAACAATCATTTTTCATGGACGATCTTATGTTGGGCCACCACGACGTTGAGTACACCAAGCAGTTATGTAAGGAAGTAAAAGCAATATTGAAAAGAGGAGGTTTTGAAATGCAGAAATGGTCGAGCAATTCGGAAGATGTCTTGAATGCTTTGAAGGATAATGAAAATGATATGAAAGACAAAATTTATATTAAATTAGACAATATTATTAAGATTTTAGGACTAACGTGGAATAGAAAAGAAGATACCTTTAAGGTCACCGTCAACTTACCAGAACTAAAACAACCTGTAACTAAAAGATCCATACTGTCTGACGTCGCTCGCCTTTTTGATCCATTTGGTTGGCTATCGCCGGTAGTCATAAGAGCTAAAATAATGATACAAAGACTATGGCTGTGCAATCTTACATGGGACCAAGAATTACCTTCAGACTTAACTGCAGACTGGATAAACTATAGAGATTCCTTAATTGATCTAGAGATGATTCAAATTACACGATGGCTACATATTTCACCTAAATGTAAAAGTATTGAAATACACGGATTCTCAGATGCCTCAACTACATCATACGCGGCTGTCACTTACCTGAAGGTTATAGAAGAGGACGATACGGTACATGTAACGATGATAGCGCCTAGAACAAAGGTTGCGCCCTTAAAACAATTGACAGTACCTAGACTTGAACTATGCGGTGCGGCCTTACTGGCTGAAGTTCTTGAAGACCTGCAACAAATATTAGATGTGCCTAAAAACAATATTTTTGCATACACAGATTCGATAGTAGTTTTATCATGGCTGCAGTCACACCCGAGTCGCTGGCGTACTTTTGTTGGAAATAGAGTGGCTGAAATACAAAGAGTTGTAAATAATGATCAATGGAGATACATACCGACTGGAGATACATACCGCCTGGAGATAACCCCGCTGACATCGCATCTAGAGGCGTGGAAGCTGGTCAACTGAAAGGCAACGAAAAATGGTGGAGAGGCCCTAGTTGATTAAATAGTAAAGAAGCAAAACAAGAAACTTATAATATTCCAGTGACTAATCTAGAAATAAAGAATTCTTTACATGTATACATACAAAGTGAAGAACAACCTATATGGGAAAGATTTTCTTCAATTTCTCGATTAAAAAGAGTACTAGCATACTGCAGGAGGATTTCAACTAAAAATGAAATGAGAGGAGAAACATATTTAACAAATCTTGAAATGGAAGAAGTTTTACTTGGATGTATAAAGTGGTATCAAAATAGAAGTTACGGAAAGGAAATAGACGATATAAAGAAGGATGGCAAGGTACGAAAGAAAAGTACTCTTATTACACTTTATCCGTTCTTAGATAAGAATGGTGTATTAAGAGTGGGAGGGCGGCTAGAGAACGCCGCAATGCCAGGGAATTTTAAACATCCAATCATCATTCCAAGGGATCAGAATATTGCCAAACTTATAATCAATGAAGCTCATATAAAAACATTTCATGGTGGCATTCAAATGATGATGACCTACATCCGCAGTAAATACTGGTTGATAGGACTAAAATCAGCAGTGAGAAAACACATACGTACCTGCAAAATATGTATAATTGACAAAGCGAAGGTGAAAAATCAGCTGATGGGTCAGTTACCTTCTGTTAGAGTACGCCCACACAGAGCTTTCCTGAATAGTGGCGTTGATTATGCTGGCCCCGTACATATACGAATATCAAAGGGCAGAGGTTGCCGCACAATAAAGGGGTACATTTGTTTATTTGTATGTATGGCAACCCGAGCTATACATTTAGAAGTTGTATCGGATCTCATAGCACAAGCCTTTATTGCGGCATTTCGACGATTTGTATCAAGAAGAGGCCCTTGCGCCCATCTATGGAGTGACAATGGTACAAATTTTGTTGGCGCTGCAAAGGATTTAAAAGATTTATTTAAGAAGGGTAAAAACAATGTGACGCAGGAAGTGGCAGAACTATTAGCCAATGACGGTACGACTTGGCATTCTATCCCGCCTAGAATGCCCAATTACGGAGGATTATGGGAAGCTGGGGTACATTCAGCGAAAAGACATTTAACAAGAATAAATAAAAACACTTAATTGACCTATGAAGAAATGGCCACATTATTAGCTCAAGTAGAAGCCTGCCTAAATTCCCGGCCCATCTGTCACCTTGATGACACAATTGACACGCTGGCGCCTCTCACGCCTGGTCATTTTTTGATAGGCGAGCCATTGATCACCGTACCTGATGACACCTATGAAGAGAAAAACGTAAACCTACTCACTCGATGGCATAACATACAGAAGATGACTCAGGATTTTTGGCGGCGATGGCAGTCGGAATATTTAAATACTTTGCAACAAAGGTATAAATGGCAAGTACCAGTACCATCGCCCAATATTGGAAATATTGTTGTTATTAAAGAAGAAGACTTACCCACTAAATGGTTGTTAGGAAGAGTAAAGATGTTGCACCCTGGAACTGACGAACTAGTGAGAGTAATAACTGTGCAGTGTAAAGGCAATAATGAACTGAATTAACTGAGGTCTCCTGTTTCAAAACTTATTTTGTTACCTACCAATCCAGATTTAATTGATTATATAGAAAGTTAAATTAATGAATTATAAATATTTAAAATTAACTAAAATTAATGAAGCATGAATATTTAATGTTTAAGTTTTTGCTTAAAGTTTTTTTTTTTTGAAGATACAGTCAACTTTTTTTGATGAGATTTTATAAGAGCTAAATAGTTAATTTTTGATAAGTATGTATTTAAAACTGTTGTTTTTGGTGGGCGGAATGTTCAATGTATAAGATATATTTTAATTCTAAAATTTTAGTAGTCCCAAATAAACCAAGATACAAGCAAGACGTGTGTCATTTATCTCCCTAGTCAATTAATCAAAAATAGACCTTAACACTTCTAACAACAACGAAGACTTGAAGTTGATATCGGACTGGAGTCATAATCATGGTCTTACTGTTAATCCTCAAAAGACGCAGTATATATTAATTGGAAGTAACAAAATGATCCCTCGGGTTAACTGGAACTCACTACCACAAATAATGTTCAACGGTGTCTACATACCTTTTAGCCAGACTGTGAAAAACTTAGGTATAATAATAGATCGCACACTATCTTGGATACCACAGATTACTGAGGTGAGTAGGAAGATCTTTGCCGCGGTGAATTCGCTCAAGCGTCTTCGCAATTTCCTCCCTGTTGCCACTAAAATTGCGCTAGCACAATCTCTCCTACTTCCTATTCTCGACTATGCGGATGCTAGCTATCTTGACTTAACTGAAGAACTTCTTAATAAACTTGAGCGGCTCCAAAATCTCTGCATAAGGTTTGTATTTGGATTACGCAAATACGACCACATATCTGAATTCCGAACTAATCTCAAGTGGCTTCCCATTCGACTTCGTCCGAATACTCATATCCTATCTGTAGTCTACCGTATTCTGTATGATAAAGCCATTCCTGTTTACCTGCAAAACCGCTTTAACTATCGATTCAACAACAACGATCGTAGCTTGCGCTCTTCCTCAAACCTTCTCCTTGCAACACCATCACATACTTCCATATTCTTAAGTAAATCCTTTTTTGTGCGATCGGTGTCGCTTTGGAATGACTTAGAGATGACGGACTTACCCTTAGAGATCCGCAAAGCTCCCAGCCCTTACACCTTCAAAAGGATGCTTAAACGTTATTACCTCGTGAAACACTGCTCATCGTAACTTATTAATAAGTATGTGTTTGTATTATTAATATGTAAGTCTATATTATATAAATAATATTTATGTATATTTATGATTAATATGTATGATATGTAATTATTTGTATGTAGTCTATTTTATGAAATCAGTACCACCGCCCTAATTTCCTCCATTCATGTCCTGTCCTTACTGGGTTGCCTGGTAGAGATCGCTTTGAGCGATAAGGCCGCCTTTGTGCAAATGTTTTAAAATTTATTGTAAAATGTTATTGCTGTTGGTGTACAATAAAGAATTATTATTATTTTTTCAATTTATATAAAAATATATCTCCTTTGAAGGGGTGATTTATTTTTTACGCGGGCATTAATACCAAGCGCAAAAATATTATTATGTTGTGATTATAGTGTTGTTATTGATTAGTGACAATGGAATGAGAAATTTTCTGGTGATACGACAGGTGTTTAAAATTATTGCTTTTTGTATGGTGTGTAGAATGTTATGAGGAAGGTTAAGGGCACTGAAACTATTTTTTTTATTATTATTATTTTTTGCTTTTAATTACATAGGTTCATACAACATTTATAGTTTTATTTATGAAAGCTTAAAACAACAAATTAAGGATGACAAGTAAAATAAATATTTGTATATTAATAACATCTCACAAATACTATATTTCCAAGTTTTTTTTTTTTACTTTTGATTATATTTATCAATTTATATATTACGGTATAACACTACAAATTTTAATCAAAAAACATAACAAAATAAGTAACACAAATTTATAATAATAATTTACTCTTGATCGTTAGTTTTGTTTTTATATTTCATATAAATATAGAAAAATGAAAATGGGTTTAAAACTTCTAAACTCTGTAGTTGATATCCTAAAACTTTATGCTAGTTGAAAAAAAACAATCATAGGTATTAAACGAATCTGCGTGTATTGTCTAGTATCTGGTTTTCACATTCAACAGATTTACAACAGATATTACACGTGCATGTTTTTCAACATATTATATATAAGTACCTACGGCTATTTTCCGAACGCAATCATTACAGTAATTGCGTTCGGAAAATTTCTAAAAATGAAATTTAAAAAAACCTTAAAATGATTTTAGGAATTTAACTGATATTAGGTAAATTTCTAAAATCATTTTTTATACTTAATTTTAAGTATTGCAAAATCAATATGAACGTCATCTACACATTTTATGATAAACTTTTGTATTAGTTTCGTCGACTAGTAAATCAAAGAAAAGTTTTCTGTACGTTTATTTCATGTTATGTCTTATTAATCATAATATGCTTTTGAAACATTTTATAACCAGGAATAAAAAATTGTAAGCAAATATACCTATGTGTTTGTGATTTGTATAAAAACTTATAAACGCTATACGTGGATAAACGCTATGTATAGCTTTGCAATTCCGATTTTCTGATTTCGATACCTACCTATCATCAGCACTAAAGGCATCATGTTTTTTCTACATAATAATGTATGCCTTTTCAGCCATCAATTTACTAATAATGCCTAGTTGTAAGTTTTATTTAAATACTTAACTTTATTATGATATAACTTATTATGATTCTTATCATACTTTCATAATTTGTTCAGACATACCAGGATTCGAACCTGTACATACATAAAATTACAACTTTAATAACAATATGACTTTGATTTTAGATATAAGCTACATTCGGCTACATCCCATCTGGTAAACTTCCCATTTGGTAAACCTCAAACTGTACCTACCAAAAAGTTGTGTTTCGTAAACATTTTGTTACTTTATACATTTTGTCCCATTTCGTAAATATATCAGAAATTATATGTATTATTTCCCGTTTGGTTTTTTAGTTGGTATGGGTACAGTCAAGTAAAAAAGAAAACACGAAATTGATAACATTAACATTTATGTGTATGTATTATACATATTGACATTTAAAAATAGAAATAAAATGTGGCGCTTCCAAATAACGTCACCTTAAGCTTTAGTTCTTTTAATTCTTTCACAAAATAAGACAATACAGTTTTACTATAAAGAAAAGTAAAATCAACTTTACAAAATTTAAGAAAAATCACAGTTTGATTTAGCTTTTTCAATGACAAGTTGTGTTAGTTCTTTAATTTTTTTATAATAAAAGACATCTGCATGCAAAATCAACTATAAAGTATAAAAAAATATACAATAATCACAGATTTGGTATACACTACAAAGTTAAATATCAATAAAAAATTATAAAGTGATGAAGACATTCTTGATAATTTGACATATTGATATTTAAAAAATAAAAAGTGGCGCTTATTAATAATCTATCTTCTATATCTATCTATACTTATAATAAATCTGTAGAGAGGTCAATTCTGTACATGAAATATATTTTCAAAATAACTATCAGGGGGTGATTAGTGATCGATACTGATGCCAAAAATGCAATCAGTAAAATTTTTTTGTCTGTCTGTCTGTCTGTATGTTCCTTATAGAAACAAAAACTACTCAACGGATTTTAACGAAACTTGGTAAAATTATTCTTCATACTCCTGGGCAGGTTATAGTATACTTATTATCACGCTACAATCAATAGGAGCAGAGTAGTGAAGGGAAATGTTGGGAAAACGGGAGAAATTTTTCATTTTTTAAGCTTCCGTCGCGTGTGCAGCCTCAATGGTTAAAGCTACATAGAAATCATGTATGACAGAAATATTCTTCATAAAATTATATAAAAAATATCCCTCAACAGTATATGTCTATATTTTATGGTTGACTCACAATAACACGTGTAAATCCCGATAGCTTAGCAGTTCGGAGCTTTCTGATTATATTTGTTTACTCTTACGTTTATAATTGAGTATCAAACGAACTAAGTGAAGTTCGATACTAATTATGTGACAGCTTCATTCGAAGCGATTTATAACATATTGTAGTAGCATTGCCATGATACAGCCCTCAACACGGATTTTTAAAAAGAAATCTGAAATTAAAAAGTTAAAAGTCACTGTCAAAATTCCCGCCAACTTAACCTCCGGCACGCGGCAGTGGCGTCGCTTCGATCTCATTCTATGCTCATTTAGTTTAAAGTTAATGATATTTTTTGTAAGTCCAAATATATAAAAGTATTTGTTTTATTATCAAAGTGTAAACTTATATTTAATAAGTATATAACATTTTGAAAGGGTAGGGACTAACACTGATTTAGTTACATTTTTATCATGTTGGGTGGGTGTATATAAATCGCTTCGAATGAAGCTGTCACATAATTAGTATCGAACTTCACTTAGTTCGTTTGATACTCAATTATGTTTCCAGCTTCATTCTCTCGATTTATAACATATTGTAGATGTTGAGAGTAAAGTAAAATGTTATCTACTTTCTTAATGATAATAAACAGAGTAAAAACAAAAAAAAGAACAAAAATATCATTATAATAAATCATTATATTTCCAGGCTTATAATTATACTTAATTATAGGCTTCTACTTAATTAATAACACATTAATGTCGAACTTGTGATCTACAATTATAAATAATCAAAGTTATAAAGAAGATAACAACACTCTTGCAAAATCATTATTATTTACGACAATTTCTTTATTATAATACTTAGCGAAAGTAAGTGAAGAACTGGACCAGCCAGCGGTTTTTCTAATAACATCTATACCTACGCCGAGCCTATTGGCAGCAGAAGTGGAGGCGTGACGAGTACTGTGTGCTGTGAACAATGAAGTATCGATTCCACTTTTGCCAAGGATATCGCGAATCCAGCGACTCATCGTCTGGGAACATATTTTATTGTGAGGTTTTTTATAGCTTATAAATAACGAGTTACATTCATGTCTACGCAAACAACGGGTTTTATTTAAATACTCCACTAAACATTTACCTGGACAAATTTCAGGTTTTTCTAAGTAAAAGGGAAGCCTTAGGAGTGGCTGCTGAGTATGAGGACTTGACGTTTTTATTAAATCTGGTATTTTTATGAATATTTCAGAATCAGTAAATGTAATATTTGTAAGTTTAATCAATGCAAATGTTTGAAGTCTATGAGCAGATACTAAGGCCAATATGGTTAATGTTTTCTTGGAAAGTGTTTCCAGGTTAAGATCTTCATTGGGCCATTTCTTAGCTAAATAATCTAACACAGTGCTTGGGTCCCACATAAAATCATATTTTGGTTTTGTTGGTCTTAACCTGAAAACGCCTTTCATAAATCTCGTGATTCTTGGATCATCGAGAGCTTTGCTACCTATCAATAGTGACAATGCAGATTTATAACTATTAATGGTGCCATATTTTGCACCGGAATCGAATAGATCGGTCAAAAAATGGATAACTATAGGTATAGATGCTGAAGAATAATTAAAATTATGTAATTTACAATAATGTAACCATTTTTTGATTGCGCAATCATACTGTTTGTAAGTATTGTCTGATAAGGCAGCAAGCATTATTTCGACCGACCTGGCAGACAGAGACCTTTTCAGTAAAGCCTCCCTGATAACCTCGCGGCAACTAACCGAAGGCTTCTGTGCAAATTGTGCGGTTTTCTGAAAGGAGAATTTAACAGTTTTATATTTGGTTCAAACGTAATCATTGCATTGGGTAGCACAAGACTTTTAAACAATGGGAACCATGGTTGTGTAGGCCAATACGGTACAACAATAATACCTTCTGCCCTATCATTTATAATTTTTTGAAGAGTTTTCAAAATTAGTGAAAATGGAGGAAATGCGTAGAAAAAATAGTTTTGCCAGGATATTGTAAAAGCATCAACTGTGATAGCATCAGGGTCACTCTTCCAAGAAATAAATTTTTTACACTTCGTGTTTTGACGCGTAGCGAATAAATCTATCTCTGGAACACCAAGATTGCTTTTGATATTCAAAAAAGCAAAGTCAGCCAGCTCCCATTCTGTGTCGATAAATTTATTTCTTGATAATCAGCTTCCAAATTGTCCTTTGTGTTGATGTACGAGGCAAAAATAAATATTCTACGCACTTCACACCATTGCCAGATTTGTCTGGTAATACTGTTCAAATGCGGAAACTGTACGCTGCCCATTTTATTTATACTTGATATTGCAGTGACGTTGTCGATTCTTAGTAGAATCTCACAGTCCCTTAAGTCTTTGGCAAATATTTTTAAAGCCATAAAGGCAGCTCTTAACTCTAACTCATTAATATGCAGTTTTGTTTCGCATTCCTTCCAAAAACCATGAGATTCTTTTGAATCACAATATGCACCCCAGCCTGTCAATGAGGCATCCGAAAATATTTCTAGAGAAAATTTATTAAAACGGAATTGCGAAACATCGTACCTTATATGTTTAATCCACCATTTTATGTCACATTTAAGCTCGATAGGAATTGAAATCTTTTGTTCATAAGTTGGGTTTTGAAGTAAACATAAAAATTTATGACGTTCTAATCTTTTGGTATACATCCATGAGTAATCAATGGCTGGACATGCAGAAACTAAGAGGCCAAGAAGCCTAGCAAAGTCGCGCAACTTACAAGACTTTAACTGTTCGAAATGTATTAAAGTATCTCGGATTTTTAAGCGTTTGGGTTGTGGTAAAGATAGATCCATGGTTTTTGAATTGAACACGTATCCAAGAAACTGACAAACCGTGTTCGGTTTTAAGCAACTCTTTTCACTGTTAATAATAAATCCTAACGATTCTAAAACTGATACGGTAGCAAGTACGTTTTGTTCACATTCTTTGTATGTACGTGCTATACACTGTATATCATCTAGGTATACTACCGATGTAAAATTCCTCGTTCGCAAGTATTGCATAACAGGTTTGAGCACTTTTGTAAATACAAAAGGAGCAGTACAAAGACCGAATGGTAAACAATTAAACTCATAAAGTGTGTCTTTGTAAATAAATCGTAGGTACTTTCTTTGTGATTTTTTAACGCTAAGAAAAAAATATGAATCTTTTAAGTCTACCGACGCCATATAACAGTCTTTACTTATTAACTTCAACGATGTTCTGTAATCTTCTAGCTTAAAGTGACATGTGGCAATGAATTTATTCAAGTTTTTTCAATTCAATTTATTCAAAACACTTTTGAAATAAACTCTCCCTGTATGTGCTTACATTTAGAGATTGCATTGATTTTTAACAATTCTGTAATAGCAATATTAAAATCTAACGATTCTTGTTCAGATTTTGGATAGACGTTTGGTTGGGAAAACTGTACAGGGACTCTTCGAAATGGAATCACGTAACCTCTGATCCAAGACAGAACTGTCTTATCATTAGTTATTTCAGTCCACTTATCGAAATAACGACTAAGTCGACCAGCATACTGTACCTCGGATAGTTCCGACACTAGCGGCGAAAGGGCTGGTGGTTCTTCATCGGTGGAGGTGGAAGCGGTGGCGGCGACCGGGTCCGGCGGTGTGGCGGCGGAGGCTGGGTTCGGTGTCCTGGTGGCATCCTGTACGCTGCTGTCCGAGCCGGCCCTGCATCGTACCTGCGCGTTGTCTGTCTTGGATGCAGGGCTTTGTTGTTTAAATTACCCTTGTATTTACTCTTAGTATTATTGAAATTGTTTTTATAAAATGACTGCTGGTTTGGGATTTTTAGTGTATCTCCAGATTTTTGGATTGATTTGGCTACATTTAACCTTTCGGTGAGATTTTCACCAAACAGAAACTTATCTCTACTTGTATCTATTAGTGCTCCTTTTAAGCTGCCATTAATAGAATTTATCACGAAACGACGCCGTGTTCTCGTTTCTACGTTGTGGATGTCACAAAGGAGGCGACTGGCATCAGATACAGGTTTTAGCAGCTTTTCTTTAGAGCATTCATTGGCAATCAGCATGTCGGTTACTTGTGCTAAGGCTGCTAGCGCTGCTGACAAATGTTTCTGTTTATTTAATATAGCATGGTCTCTTTTTACCTGCGCTTCTGTAAGTGCTGCCTTTGCCTCTGGATTGAGCATTGGTGGTACAAGCAAGTCGCAATTTCCAGGAATTAAATATTCATTTACGAGCTTGTCATTGACGTCTTTAGGTAAGCCTTGACGCAGTATATCTTGCCAGCGGCCAGCGACATCTTTGTGGATGTTCTTACCGAATTCAGTATTTGGCTTTGGTGCATCGCCAAGAATATTTAAAATCGATTCGTCTAGGTTTTCGTCCAGCACTGTAGCCATCGCTGTAGGTGGACTTGAAGGCCCTGGCTGTGGTGACCAGCAAAGGTCATGTTGCTGATCAACAAACTGCTCCATTGGTGGAGACTGCTCACGGGCTGGTGTTAAAGTGCCTGCCCACTCACTGGGTGGCATATACATTGAGTCATGATCCTCCTCATATGGAAGGTCGACATCGTCAGGCCTCAAGGGACCTGGAAAAAAGAAAAAGCTATTATAGTAATATATCGTTATTTTTCCAAATGTAAAAACGACATTGTCAGGCCTCTAAGGACCTGAAAAAACCAAGAACCATTTTTAGTAGTGAAGAAGAATACCCAGTCTGGTAAGCTCGCAACACATTATTTAAAAACGGTAAATGCCCAGTATGGCAGTTACGCGTCTCATTCAAAATATTAAAGAAAGAATGGTTTCATGGCAAACAAATTTTAATGTAGGTACACAACATACTTAGGCTTTTTTCCGGTGAACGATCTTCTTTCTTTGTATTTTTTCTTCATCCATGTCTTTATATTTTCTTTTGTTCCCCATGTTGAGAGGCTAATTATACTTTTGAAATTGAAAAATGAAAAATAAGGATAACTGGATTGACGTGTGAAGGCTATAACACGGAAATACAGAATGAGCATAGAATGAGATCGAAGCGACGCCACTGCCGCGTGCCGGAGGTTAAGTTGGCGGGAATTTTGACAGTGACTTTTAACTTTTTAATTTCAGATTTCTTTTTAAAAATCCGTGTTGAGGGCTGTATCATGGCAATGCTACTACAATATGTTATAAATCGAGAGAATGAAGCTGGAAACATAATACTCTCACTCATCCCTAATTAAAAAAAATAACATTATTACCTATTCAATAAAAAAAGAATCATAGAAATCGGTATAGAAACACCAAACTTATACATGAAATACGCTAATAACCCATCGCGCGTGAATTCTGAATTAGGAGTGGGCGATACGTATCGTATATAGTTATTGAAACTATACAGGGTGTCAGTATGAAAGCGCGCCATATTGTACAGGGTGTTACAGTATCGATATGGGAACACAAAAAAAATGATTTTAATTTTTTTTGATAATTTTTTTATTTTTTTTAAATTTTTTTTTAGCCCGTAATTTGTGCTGTATTTCATAACTAAACCATAACTTGTTACGTTTTGAATTAAATCTGATTAAAAAAATGCAATATCAACGCTTCTGTAATAATACGAAAGTATTGAACAGCTGACGCACGGCGGGGTGAGTGACCGGCGCGCTATCACCGCGGCTGCGCGCGGCCGCTCCGCGCTCCCCGCACAGCCTCCGCTCGGCGCGCGAGTTTACTTCTAGATACGTGTGTCATACCTAGGTTGAAATAATTAGGATATCTACAAGTAATGAAATACAGCTTTGGAGGTGTTTCACTGTCGACTATCATGACCTTAATAATCGTGTACCTACGCGTCGTGAAATCGCGTAGACTTTATTAGATAAATTCATTCTAACATGCAGCAACAAAAAAGGCTATTCAATTTCAAATCGATATTAACCGATCTTTAGCTTCAATAATTAATAGATTGATATACCATACATTAATTACATGGCAATAGTTTTACTTTACGTAATATTAAAAAAAAAATACTTACTTGTTTCTATTTTGTATCACTATCTACCTACATCAACAAGTAATGAAATACAGATTTGGAGGTATTTCATCGTCGACTGTCCATACAGAAAACATCCCTGAGAATATTTTTTCATTTCCCGACGACCCATTAGCGCAGTGGAACGCCGGTTGAAACGCAAGGGTCGCGAGTTCGATTCCCACACCAACACAAATGTAGATAGGGCATTCATTTTATTTGCCGACGACCAGTGTGCATTTTTTTTCTCAAACTTCACCACTTTATCGAGTTGTCAAATGAGCACCCATGAGGATTTCTTAAAACCCATGATGATAGATATACTTACCTTATTACCTATAAGACTTAATAATTAAACCGCAAAAACGATGCTATGTTGCATAGGTAATAATCAGAATAATCTTACATAAGTTGCATTTTGTATTCAACTTGAGTAAAAGTTTTCATAATCAGAAAGATATGAGATAATTCGGTACCTACCTAACCTACGAGGATTTCTTAAAACCCATGATATTATACTTACCTATTAAATAAAATAAGTAAATAAAATCCAGAGACAATCACACCAACTACATGGCACCAAGCTAAGCCAAGGCTTGTGTTATGGATTACCATGTAGCGAACTAGGGGGAACCTAGAATACCTATACATACATAAATAGATAAACACCCAGACCCAGAACACATTTTCTTTTTAAATGGTCTGCACTGGAATCGAACCCACGACCTCACGAACTACTCGAGGTTTGACGCCTTAGCTCATGCGCCACGGAGGCGGTCAAAAACTTTATAAGACTTACTTAATAATTAATCCACAAAAACTATAAGTATTATGTTGCATAGGTAATAAACAGAACAATCTTACTTATTTTTTTGCGTTTTGTATTCAACTTGAGTTAGTTTCCATAATCAGAAAGATATGAGATAGGTAAGGAGGAGTTAGGTACCTATACTTAGCAGACTCGCGACAACGCCGACTCGTGACAGAACCAACAGCTATCTCTTTTTATTGTGGGATGGCCTACATAGCGCCATCCTTGTTCACTCACCGGCGGCGGCGCGCGAGTGACGAAAAGAAAGTAATTGAAGGACGACTTTGCGATTTTTGCTATTAGTAATTAGTCGAAATTAGGTCACGGTCAATGTCACATCTCTCCATTGTTTCTTAATTCTCGGCTTTATCGGTTTTAGTACGTTTTTAGTGATATCGATTTGTGCAGTTTAAGTAAAGATGTCTCGTCGTTTCAGTGAAATTGAGTACCATGAGATGGTTCGTGTTTACTACGACGAAGCAAATTCGAGCCTCAGAGAGGCGGTGAGAATCTATGAGGAACGTAGCATTGAAAGTTTGCGAAGGCGAAATGTTGAAAATCCAGCTGTACCTAACAGATCAACGATTATGAGGGCAGTGTACAACTGGCGTGATTACCAGGAGTTTCACATACCCAGCGGCTTTCAAGCACGTGGTCGGCCATCGATCAGTCCTCAATTAGAGGAAGAAATACTGGAGTACTTTCGTCTCAACCCACGGCACAGTACAAGAGAAGCTGGAAGACACTTTGGTGTCAGTCATACCACCATTTGGAGCCTTCTCAAAAGAGAAGGACAGCATGCATACCACTTTCAAAAAGTTCAAGCATTGCATGAACAAGATGCCGCCGGCCGTCTGACATTCTGCCAGTGGTTTCTTGAAAATAGGCAAAGAAACATTTTATGGACGGATGAGGCTATGTTCACCAGGGTGGGCCTGTACAACGTCCATAATGAGCATTGGTGGGCGTACAGAAATCCACACGTAATTAAGCAGCATGCGCATCAAGTCAGATTTAGTGTAAATTGTTGGGCGGGAATACTGAACAACTACGTTATCGGACCTTATTTTATTGAAGGCCGTTTAACGGGCCAAACTTATTTGTTTATGTTACAAAACGCTATTTCTGACTTGGTGGACGATGTACCACTTAATTACATAAGTGGGTTGTACTACCAGCACGACGGTGCTCCGGCGCACTACCAAACACGCGTACGGGACCACCTGGATGCTGAGTTTGGAGACAGATGGATTGGACGTGGTGGTCCAGTTCCGTGGCCTGCAAGATCACCAGATCTCACCCCATTGGACTTTTATTTGTGGGGTGAGGTCAAAAGACTAGTTTATACTGAGGAAGCAAGAAGTGTGTCGGACTTGAAAAATAAAATTATTAGTGCCTTTGAAGTCGTGAAATTGAAAACATTGGAATTAAATTTAAATAATGAAATAATAAAACGTGCAAATGCGTGCATAGCACAAAATGGTCGACATTTTGAACAATTTTCATAAATCTTGTTTCCGTGATTGTGTTGTGAGAAAACCAAATGTACAGAAAGCAGTCATAGTTCCACAAACTGGTGAGTATTTTTTTACTTTTCAATTAAGGAATTGATAATTATTTTTGAAAATTAAATGTTGATATATCGATGAGTAGGTAC
This sequence comes from Stenoptilia bipunctidactyla, assembly GCA_944452665.1. Classification (NCBI taxonomy): domain Eukaryota; kingdom Metazoa; phylum Arthropoda; class Insecta; order Lepidoptera; family Pterophoridae; genus Stenoptilia; species Stenoptilia bipunctidactyla. Next base: position 16,926,489 of record OX101746.1, read on the forward strand.
AAAACAAAACTCGCGCGTCGAACACCTCCATATCTGTGATAGTTACCTAATAGCGCAGCGCGGGTCATCCGTCTCACCCGCTTCGCTCTCGCGTCTCAGTCTCATGGTAGGTAAACGTTCTATGATAACTCTTATTCAAGTTTGATGCAAAACACATTTTATTTGATGCAACATAGCGTATTGTTTATGGTTTAATTATTAAGTGTAATCTAGGTACACGATTACTTATCGCGGACGCAATTGGACGGCGCCGACTTGTTCATTCATTTACTACTGTGAAAAAATATTTATTTATTTATTTAAAACTTTATTGCACTAAAACTATGTAAAAAAGGCGGACTTAATGCCTTGACGAATTTTCTACCAGTCAACCTGAAGATACTGTAAGGAGAAGTGCAACTCGTGGGGGTTTGAATTTTTACATATTAACGTAACTTAAACATTATTTAGGATTAGGTTTATCTGTGCCATGGTTCTCTGTCTCCCGATACTAGCCATACTTTATCAAACGTATACGTAACTGTGTTACTCTATTTTAAAGCTGCCTTTCCACCATAAGCAATGAATTTACTTACGAGTTGTTTATTGTTGTTTCATATGGACGGCCTCTGTGGCCATTACGGCTTAAAGTGTAAGACTTAAGTCATTGCGGATCATGAGGTCGCGGGTTCGAATCCCTAACGGAGCATTAAAAAAATCCGGTTCTGGGCATGTATTTATCAATGCATGTTTATTCTACGTTCCCAACTAGTTCGTTAAATAACACAATCATAACTTACTTACCATACCATGGGGGGCATGTAGTTTGTGTGATTGTATGGGGATTTTATAATTATTATTTGTTCTCGCAACAAGTGTGTGCCTGTGTTTCTTGCCTCATAAAAGTTCATGTGTTAACTCGTTTTTCTTTTTTTGACAGTCGAATACAAAATAGAAACAAGTGATTTTTTTTTAAATATTAAAGTAAAACTGATGCCATGTAATAAATGTATTGTATATCAACCTATTAATTATTGAAGCTAAAGATCGGTTAATATCGATTTGAAATTGAATAGCCTTTTTTGTTGCTGCATGTTAGAATGAATTTATCTAATTAAGTCTACGCGATTTCACGACGCGTAGGTACACGATTATTAAGGTCATGATAGTCGACAGTGAAACACCTCCAAAGCTGTATTTCATTACTTGTAGATATCCTAATTATTTCAACCTAGGTATGACACACGTATTCTTTTGCTTGTACTCCTAGGTACTAGAAGTAAACTCGCGCGCCGAGCGGAGGCTGTGCGGGGAGCGCGGAGCGGCCGCGCGCAGCCGCGGTGATAGCGCGCCGGTCACTCACCCCGCCGTGCGTCAGCTGTTCAATACTTTCGTATTATTACAGAAGCGTTGATATTGCATTTTTTTAATCAGATTTAATTCAAAACGTAACAAGTTATGGTTTAGTTATGAAATACAGCACAAATTACGGGCTTAAAAAAAATTAAAAAAAAATTAAAAAATTATCAAAAAAAATTAAAATCATTTTTTTTGTGTTCCCATATCGATACTGTAACACCCTGTACAATATGGCGCGCTTTCATACTGACACCCTGTATATTGAGAGAATATCAGATATCCGATATCGCCCCGTTCCAAAACTATATATTTGATATCGTGATATTGAAACATTAAGTTTAATATCCAACGAGCCCCAGCATAGGAGATGTAATCACCAATCGTGTATCAGAACGGCAATGGATGTCGTGTACCGCGTTCCGGTTGCGAGAATATAAGTTTGAGAACGCAACAGGGTAGTCTCGCGAAACACCAATGGCAGAAAGAGACGAAGTTATTTTTCGAATAGCAATAATTTGAAAATTATTTTAGTACGATTCTAAACCTTATTGTTATGGAAGAAAGTCTTTTTTTATAAATACTTGAGATGACATACGTCACTCTAAAACGAATAATATAGCGTTGCACTTGGATTGGACCTCTGACCTTGACAAAGCTTTCGCATTTTTAATGTTCTTTTTTTAATGGGATAATTTCATTCGCGCGCGTTAATAGGTACTTGGATATAACCCCGTAAATTATTTCCTAACCTTAATTGCGACAAACTTTTCCGACTAAAGTTGTGGTGAATTATTTTATGCCTTATTTTTAAATTAGGTATTCTTGTTTTTGTAATATAGTTTTTATCTTAATAAGTGTAAATAAAACATCTTAATTTCGTAATACGTGGACGGACAGTTAAGACAATATCAACTGTGGTGTTAGTTAAGTGCTAGTGCAGCAACTTTATAGATTATAAAAGTACTTATTGTGTTTTGGATTTTGAAACTTTTCGGCAATGTCGCGCGTAAATTCTAGTGTGCTTTGGGACTATTTCGTGAAGACGAATATGGAAGACAAAAAGGCGAAATGTTCCCTATGTGGGGACTTGTATAGTTTTAAGGGTACTACGGGAAATTTAAAAGCCCATCTGAAAAAACGGCATTTAGATGCATACACCCGGGTTACAACAAATCAGAGGGAGGCTGTAACTTCAATAACATCCGTGGTTGCGACAAATGTAATTCAAGCTACGGTTAACCCATCAACTTCAGCTACAGATAACCCATCGTCATCATCAAATACTTTGTACCCGACGACTTCTGCGACAGTCACAATGGTTCGGCAACAGGGCATTGAGAGATACGGTGCGGCGAAGAAAATTTCAGTTGAACTGAAAAGAAAAATTGACAATGATCTCATTGACCTATTTATTGATAGCTACCAACCCTTTTCCTTAGTGGAAGAAAGGGCTTTCAAAAAATTTGCCAAGTGGATTCCTGGATATCAACTACCTACAAGAAAAACCATCTCGAATACAATGATTCCAGCATTGTATAATAAAACTTAAGCGGCTCTTAAAAGTGATTTAGGACCTACAAAGGGAATAGACCATCTATGTCTGACAGCGGATTTGTGGACTTCCAGGGCCAATGAGTCCTATTTGGCTGTAACGGGCCATTACGTAACGGATGATTTGGAGTTGAAGTCATTGTTACTAGACTGCTCCAATTTTGAAAATACTCACTCAAGTGGTAATATCGAGGGCGTATTACGAAAAATTACCAACGAATGGGGCGTATCTTCAAAAATCAATTTTGTTGTTACCGACAATGCAGCCAATATTCAAAAGGCTATTGATAATATTGGTTGGAAACATTATGGGTGTTATGGCCACTCCTTGAATTTAATTGTGCAGAGTGCATTAAGTAGCCAAGAAACCTTATCCACTCTACTAGAAAAGATTAAAAAAATTGTACGTTTTTTTAAAAGTAGTAGTACAGCTCTTGAAAAGTTGTTAAAAGCTCAAACGGATGAACACCCGAATTGTGTACCCAAGAGGTTAGTGCAAGACATGCCAACCAGATGGAATTCTACCTTCTATATGATTAGAAGGTTTGTTGAGCTTGAACAGTATATAAGGTCGACTTTGGCCATAATAAGAAAAGACCTTCCATTAATCACCAACGAAGACTGGAAATTACTGGCCGAGGTATCAAAAATATTAAAGCCATTCGACGATGCCACCGAGTCTATGAGTGGTCAAAAGTACATGACGGGAAGCTCAGTTATAGTTTTGACAAGGTGCCTGCTGACCACGTGTGACAAGTTAGCCGAGGATTTTATGGGAGAAGTCTCCATAGATTTAATATTTTCCTTAAAAACTGGCCTCACAAAAAGGTTTGCAAATGTGGAGAAAAGCGGAACTTTTTCTGTTTGTACCTACTTAGACCCACGGTACAAACTAACTGTGTTTTCTGATAGCAATGAAGCTAGAAACACAAAAAAGAGAGTACAAGACCTGCTTATTTCACTTATAGTGGAAGACGAACAACAAAATCAACAGCTGCGATCATCACCACCACCGCCCCCTGTAAACAACACGTCTGACAAATTCTCACCGTGGACCATATTAAATGAAATAGTCGGGCAAAAGGAAAGAATCGGAACACCACTGTCAAAGGCCATTAAAGAAATGGATACATATATAAATGACGATAATCTGCCCATATTCAATGGCAAAACGTGGAACTGCCCACTTCAATGGTGGCGAAACCATCGATTCACGTATCCATATCTGGCAAAGCTTGTCAAAAGATATGGAAACGTAATGGCAACTTCTGTGCCATGTGAACGAATTTTCAGCAAGACAGGGCTTATTATAAGTGATCGGCGCACACGATTAACTTCGTCAAAAGTGCGCCAGTTAACATTTTTAAATGTGAACCTAAGCGAGGACAGATTAAAAGAATAAAAACTTTAAAATTGTAAATATACCATTACTGTTAATATTGTAAATAGAAAAGTAATTAATGTATATATCATCAAATGAACTTCTAAATACGCCTGCATGCATAGCTTATTTTTTTGTTGAATGCAGCCAGTCCTAAGCCTGGTGAAGTATGAAGGGAAGTTCATTTTTGTTTTTTGTTCAGTTTAACTAGCTACCCGCGTAATTTTAATACCAAACGATTTTTTTTATGAAAATAACCTTTCTCAAAATTTTGGCTATGAAAAAAATACTTTTTCAATCCGACTTGTAGTTTCTGACAAAATCGCGTTCAAACAAACAAACCTTGTAGATTTTTTACATTAGTCTAGCTTTATATAATTATTCAATGTCTTAATTAAATAAAGGTATCAAATCAATTTTCGTTTATTAAATGCTTAACTGTTTTAAATATTTTCTTAAAAACTAACAAAACCAAATGTCTCGTATCTTGTTCAATCGAAATCAAACATTTGATGTCAAGAATATCGTATATCAATCGATTCATGTATCACCGTCGCAAAGAATCGCCCGCCGCCGCCGTACCGACTTGATATGGCCAGTATATAGTTTCAAAAATATATAGTTTTAATATCCGATATTGAATATCGATATATAGTTTTGATATGATATCCTAAAAAACCTATATTACCCACCCCTATTCTGAATGATATAAGGATTATTTTTGCGTAACGGTTGCCGCGCTCGACGCGGCTTGCGGGTAGGGTATAAAAAGGCGGGAGGCGAGCGCAAGCTTTATAATTCATTCACTATTTGGCTGTTGATGCGTTCAGAGCGTTCGACGTTATTGACAGACAATAATTGATATTATAAACCGTGCTTATCAGCGCGACTTTTAGTCTTTAAATAGTTTATTTGAATTTCTTTCGTTGTTATTTTATAAAATAGGTATTAGTTGTTTTGGTAGTGTTTAAATATTCGGTCAAATTCCAAATTTTGGCTAATTTATGTTCAGTTTTTTTTGTACTTTTTAGGTAAAAGCGTACTTTTATTAATTATTGTAGTTATAGGTTTTTATTCTTAAGTGAAGTAGGTATAGGTAGAAAGCATTGCACAGGCGTTTCAGCTTTATTTTCATTTCTTTTTCTGTTGTAAGTTGTACATATTTCTGGGTAAATTTCTATTTGGATATCTCAAATTTTAACAGGTTGCGGTGCAGGAGAAACCGTCTTTATACCCAGAATTCCCATAATACCAAATAATTTTCCATTCCAATTTAAAAGAACGCAATTCCCAGTATCGGTGTGTTTTGCAATGACAATTAATAAAGCTCAAGGGCAGACTTTTCGTGTTGCTGGAGTAGATTTTGGTGTCAGTTGTTTCTCACATGGTCAGTTATACTTCGCTCTTTCCCTGGTTAGCAGTTCTAGAAATCTTCATTTTCACGTGCCGGACGGGTCAACTTTCAATATAGTTTACTCGGAAGCTTTGCGCTGAAGTATTTTCGTTCCATAGGCACTTAAGTCTCATGTGAAAGTGATCTAAACAATTAATTGTCAAATATTATAAAATGTCAATCCTTATCCTTACTAATATTATAAATATGAAAACGTGGATATTTGTTCAGCTTTTACGCAAAAACTACTCGACGAATAATGAGAGGTACTAGAAGTAACATAGGATACTTTTTATCTCGAAATTATCGCGAGCGGAGCCGCGGGCACAGCTAGTGTTACCTAAAGTTTTAGGGCTTTTAATAATTATACTATATAAGACATGATAGTTTTACTTTAAAGTAAAAAAAAATTACAAAAATATAAGAAAAATCACAGTTTCATTTGACTATTTCAATGACATGTTTTATTAGTTCTTTATTTTTTTTATAATATAAGACATCTTATGCAAAATCAACTATAAAATATAAACAATCATCACAGATTTGGTATATTAACATAAAAAGTAGAGTACACTACAAAGTTAAACATCAATAAAAAAATTATAAAGTAGCAATTCTTGGTAATTTGTTCAAACAATTTTCTAATGTAATTTTTCCACCTAAGTAATCGCCGAGAAGATTGTTAATTCGAATATCTGTTTGGATGGACTTTTTTCTTCGTTTTGATATATTTTCTTCATTATTATTCAACCTGAAAAAAAAATAGTTTTATAATTAATTAAATTAATAATGTATTTATTTATCACATGAGTCGCCTAAAACTAAAGTATAAATTTAAAGAACAATAATGAAAGAAAAAACAAAAATGCTTACCTTTTCAGAAGATTTTCATAGTGTTTAATATTTCCTGCTATCGTTTCGAAAAATAAAAGAATGGATGACTTTTTTCCAATTACGCTATTAAAACTCCGATTCCAAGATTCCATGAGGTTTGTAGTGCGGTGTCTTTGTGCGTAGCAGCACCAAATATTTACCATGTCTTCATTTTCTAACCACTGTTCCACAAAGTAATCATTGAAGTCCGTTATAGATTTTTCTTCAAAACTGTAACAAAATTAATTCGTTGAAGTAATTATACTAAGAAAAACATATATGGTTTCTAACGCATAAAATCAAGTAGGTAGCGCCTTTCCAAAGCGGCAAACGCGTTTATATCGACACTTACTGCAAAGTTAATTTACCTTTGACTCATAATGTATAGCCAGCCATCGTTTATGTCCTCTCTGGGTATATGTGCAAGAGCCATATATAGTTTGACGTGATTATGAGATTCTTCATGATGTAACAAGCCAAGAGATTTTGCCTTTCTTAATAGCGCTCTGCCAATAGCGCTCTGTACTTCCTATGTCCCCGTGTATAACGTATAGTTGAAGAAACGGCTTTGCAAAGCATTTGAACGTTCCGTCCGCAAAGTAATGACGGACGTCATTTCAATGTACATTTGTACTCTTTGAAGCAAACACAATCATTCTATTTTCACCGTCAATCTCATCAAACAATAAATTGTCTTTAAAACGGTCAGGAACCACGATTTCAGAAGAGTTAGTGTACTGAGATTTTGTGATGCCCAGTTGTCTATTTCTGTGTCTATACAAGCTGCTTTTAATTTTGTCATAATTTGGTAATTGTCCTATAATTTCGTAACCATCATCTTTCAGCTTTTTAGTACATATTCTATATGTAGATGGAATCGGCTTCAGATCTTCACATATAACTTTTTTACATTTGTCGATAGCTACTTTGACTTCATTTTCTTCACTTTGACTTCAAGAACTGCAGTGAGCATAATACATGGCTCCTATTCGAATTTAAAGTAACACTTGCCGAACATCCATCTTTTCTATTTACACAGCGCCACCAACTTGAGTCCTTATTATTTTTCTGCTTATAATATTGATGTCCAGCGCGTAATAAAATTTCATCGCCACGTGCACTATTAACAATTTCTAATTTCACTGTACCACTAGAAGATCCCGCACCCGACATTGCAACGACCTTTCACTATGCAACGAGTGAGTAAACTAATAAGGTCAAACCCGATCATAGATTATAATATTCTCGTACTTACGACTATCTCTTTCACACCTTTTGTCAATAATTCCCTACCTGAGAACCCCACCCCGAGGCGCCAAGTCACAAGAGTGATCAACAACAATATGACTTTGACGTTTTGACGTCTGTCAAAAACAATTCGTCTTCACTCAACCAAAATCACAGAGCAGTGCCACCTTTGGGTAACTGGCGCGAACACTCCTCGTCCATCGCCCCGACAGAAGGCGGTGGCTGGCTCGACTGCGTGTTTGCTTGGGCTCCAGTCAACAGTCGTTCTTCTGCTCGTTATAGATGTTGCCTACTCTGTGGCTTATGAGCTGCTGCGCACACAGTGCAGTGTGGACTAGCGGTACTCGTACCGGCTTTGTGGCCTACTGCGCTGCAACGGTAACACTTATCACTGCGGTCTACAACTGAGGTGCATCGCACCCTGACGTGTCTTAGCTCTAGACAGCGGAAACAGCACATTGGTCTTTTACCTAATAACTTAATATGAGCCGCAACCCAGCCTACTAGCAGCCGTCCGCTGTCAGCAATCTTCTTAGCCGCCGTTATAGGGCATCGCATCCATAAGCTGTTGAGCCCCGAGAAGCTAGTTTGGATTTCCCCACATTTCCGGGAGTCAAAGGAACATCCACCCGCTTGTGCAATGGCTGCTTTCACTTCATCAACGGAAACCGAATCATCTAACCCTGAGATTCTGATTTCAGTACATTTTGTAGGTCTATGAATCCGGACATCTTCTTCGCGAAGAGCCTCGCGCAATTTACTGGCCAATTCATCTGCCTTCTCGCCGCTAGTGACACCAGGAATTTCCAATATTCTCGCCCCTGTGGCTGCCTTCTTATAATTGAGAGATGTGATTCCTATTCCAGAAAGAGGAGAATAGGGCGCGGCGAAGCAGGTGGTTGCTCAATAGTATTCTTCTTCTTTTGACTTTTCTCCTTTGTTGCTTCAGGCGCAGTTCCTGCAGCCGATGTTGAAGGCTGCATGGGAACAAGTAAGGGGCCTGTAGCAATGCCGACTCTCGTTTTATCCTGAGCAAGAGGCGGCCTGATGCACGGATCAGGCAAAAGCCTATTTTCAAACGCCTCAAACCTCGTATTGACCATGAAACCCACCTGCTCCATGATCCAACGAGCTAAGTGCTCTGACTTATTTGTATCTACTGGGGTGGCAGGAGTCGATACCGGTGGTACCTCCACTTGCGGTCTAACCTTAATTTTATCTCGAATCTCCGAGATTTCTGTACGAAGAGTCGAGAGTTCCTCTTTAAGGCGAGCGTTGTTCCTATGCAAACGCGCCGTTTCATCATTAGTGGTACTTGCTAGCATAACACCAACCGCCTCTTTAATAATTTCCGCCGACACTTTGAGGGAATTAATCATTGTTCCCTTTAGGTTTCTGGACTTTGTCGCAACTTGCATAATGACGTCTAGACTGGCCATAACCCGCTCATTGAGAGACGAAACTGCGGGAATATCATCACTGGTGGCAGATGACTCTGACAGTTGCGTCTGTCTTCGGGCCCGCAGTAGATTTGTCTTAGCCGCGACGGCCTCCTCAAGTTCTAAATCAAGTTCCTCCCGTCTGGCAGCATTAAGTTCGGCTTTTGCTTTGGCTAAGCCAACGTACTGGCCTGTGGTCGAAGGTCGACCTCTTCCTCTTCCTCTTTTAGACACCGGATCATTAGCTGGAGTGCTGCTAGCTCCATTGTTATCAACAGAGCCTAGGCCGTTGACCTCCTCTAGGTGTGCACGCTTTCTAGCAGATTGTAAAATGTCTTCCAGAATAACTACAGGAGAAGTGTCCATGTCCACTGTCTCCAAAGAACAATGAAAGCTGGAATCTGAATCCGCTTCTGACCTGTCCTGTCTTCCGCTTCTTCTATCGTGGACCGTTTTATAACGGGTACGAAAATTTTGCCCTCCCCAGAATACGAGGGGCAGCCCAAGCCTCCCGAAGGCGACTTGGGGAGGGATTTTCCTACGCCGGAGGCGCAGGTACCCTCCTGGGGTAATAATGATTTTAATTTTGCTTCCATTGTTTTAAATAGTTGGGGGAATGCCCCGAATCATATATAGATAAAATAAATAAAGACTTAGATAGGATAAATAATAAATATCTGCGTATGCAACGCTCAAAGTCTAGCAACTGGATCCCTCCCAGCGATACATCCCATCGCCGAGTGGAAGCTTGGGATTAGGGTTATTTTTATAGAGGTCTTCTTCCTCGCAGCCCAAAGGCCGCCGGTCCTACTAAGGCTTACGGGTTGACCGACAGCCAGGAAACTGTGAGACACAGCATTCAAAGCATGTCGCCCTTCACCGTCTGGCACCAGATGCTAGTCAAGTCCCCCCTGTCGCGAGCGACCCCAATGCCAGCTTTGGTCCGCGCCGTCGAAACGATACCCCCCATATCTGGGGGGCATTCCCCTATTCGCCACCCGGGGACGCGCCCGATGGGAGAGCAGCCACTCCACACGGGAACCTAACCTAACCTTTTTTTTTACTTGAGAAAAACGTGCTATCACGTCCCCGACCGCCCAAGGGGGAGCGACGGGGTATGAGGGAATGATCCGGCAGAAGGCCAGACCTACCCACTAAAAACCTCAAGGTGTACCTCATCTGCCATAGATGGAGCCCACGGTACCGCAATTGGCATTACCCACGAGGCCCGGCAGATTGCGCTCAGCCTAAGCCGAGCGCCCCCCACGTGGGAAATGGTCCAGCACACGAGACCATTTCCCCACACATAGCCCTAGTAGCCGCAGCAGGTCCGCTCACCCGCTACGGCTGGCTATCGGGAGGGAGAAGGTGAGCATATCTCCTTCTCCGTACCCTCTCCGCCTACGGCGGATCGGTGCCGAAGAGGCGTCATCCTCCCGGCACCGCTCCGCCGCCTCCTTCTGTGACATTACGTCCTCGCAGAAGGAGGACATGGCCGCCCAAGCCTCTCGACTCCCTAACATGGCTTTAACCACGCTAGGGAGCGAGAGGTCCTCTCCGACGAGAGACGTCAACTCGTGCCGCAGCCGACCCCACGCCGGACACACCACTAAGGTGAGCTCCGCCGTGTCGTTGGCCGTCCCACAATGGTGACACTCTGTCGTCACCTCCCTCCGGGCGACCCTGTGCTGGTAGTGACCGAAACAACCATGTCCAGTCAATACCTGCACAAGGCGGAAGGTCAGAGTCCCCCACTTTCGCTGCACCCACTCAACGAGGACCGGACGAATCGCATCGATCGTCCAGGCCCCGTAAGCGGGCGCGACGAGGCACTCTTCCCATCCCCTAAGGAGTGCCCTCCTGGCACTTCTGCGGACGCGCGCCACCTCCTCGGGACAGGGGCGCTCGCCCGCATCCCTCCGTCCGGCTCGGTACCGGTAAACGGCACCGAGCACTACCGCCTCGAGTTCCCACGGGGGGCGCTTGCCAAGACGCAGGCAGCCCCACGGGAAATCGAGCGGTACCCTCGCGATGCCCTCACCGCCATGACCCTCTGCGGCTTCCGCAGCAGGGCCCTTTTTTGGCGGTTGAGGGCATCCTCCCAGATGAGTGCTCCGTAGTGGGCCATGCTTCCCACAATACCGAGGTAAAGCCTACGGCATGGGGAACCAGGCCCCCCCACGTTTGGCAGCAGCCGCCCCAGTGCAGCCACCGCCTTGATGAGCCGTTCAGCCAGCACCTTAAAATGCTGACCGAAGGCCCAGCGCCCATCAAGGATGAGACCCAGACACCGCATTTCCCTCTTCAGGGGAACCTACCCTAACCCAACCTTTTTTTTTTTTAAGTGGAGAAATCCTGCATTGGATACCCGAAGTGGTGGGGGCCAGACTTCGTGGACGTGAGTAATTAAGTATTGAGTTTTTGAAAAAAACTATTAAATTGCTTCTTTGAATACGTTAAGTATGTTTTCCTTTTCTTATATTCTCGTAATTTTAAGTCACTGACATTATTTTTATCAAATAACGTGTTTTTACAAACGCAGCAATTCTTAAAAATATTGGTTTTTGTTTTTCTTAAAATATAACCTGTAACATATTGCAATGATGCTAAAATTCTAGGATTACTTATATTATGATTGTATCCAACAAAGACAGTCTCATCTACACCTATCATAATATTTTCTGTGTAGATGGGCTCATTGACAGTATTTTTAAGAAGTGAGATCATAGAGCTTATTATTTGGCTACTATCATCTTCACAATTTGATCCAACTGAGTGCTGGCCACTTAAATTATTGATGAATAAAGCAGCAAATGTCGATTCGAAGCCAGCTGCAGTTGGGTTATTGTTTCTACACCCGTGGCTTCGAAACGACCCAAAAAAGTTTTCCAGCGGATCCTGATTAAAATGCCTCATGCACACAGATTTTATGCCGAATTCATTATAGTACATTATGATATAAGTGCGTTAAGTTGAAAATTACAGCCGAGGCGATATTACTATGCTATAAGGAAGCTGAGGCTGTAATTTTCAAAGCGCACGTATGTCATACGACGTTTTATAACATATTTACGAGGAAATACTTTCGACTTTTTACTCATAAGGCCATCTGAGCGTCTTTTTAGAAATGCTAGCAAGTTGGAGTATGACTTGATATCAATACCATGGTTTGTTTTCATAGTGCTTTTTAGCATTGAATAGTAGTACCACAATGAGCTTGATTTATATTTATGAGAAAGTTCCATGAAATAGGCTAAAAACACATTTTGTGAAAATGAATTTGCATTTTGGCTTGTTTTCCATAAGATGAAATTTTGATAGGCTTGTAAGTATCTATCGGTCGATTTTTCAGGCAAGAGGCTTAGAGTAGCCTTTTTCGCCGCGTTTAAGAGTTGTGGTGGTGTCAAATTAATAAATTCGTCACTACTTGACGACATTTTCAAATAAAAACAATAGTGCGCAAAGAAAAGCGCGCGGAATTATTTTTACTTGTCCACAGATAAGCGATGCACGCGCATCAACGTTTTTTTTAGGCAAAGGTACAAAAACAGCCAGTATTACTAATAAAGTAAATTAATATTTTTGTGTTTTTGTTACAGATTGTAATTTATTGTCAAAATTAATTAAATTAAAGAATTAAATGTTTATTTGTTATATTTTATTTCCCAAAGTTAATTTTATTCATAAAATATTGACCACTTTCTTGACATAAAACCTCTTTGCTAAGATTTTTAAAAGTATCGTTCATTTTTAGACGGAGTATCTTAAAACTTTATTTAAAAAAAACACGTTCGTTTTACATTACATTATCGCACAAGTACGTAATGAGATACATTACGATATTGAAATTGGTGTAATTACAACCACTTTACGAGCAAATATGTTATAAAATAATTTACCAATAAGATATTCGACGTTATTAATTGTTCTTAACCAATTATTTATTGTGGGACCTGTAACCTGCTTCCCTCGGGCGATAAATTTCATTGAAATTAAAACCAGTTTAGCTTTTGACCATAGTGAATGATGGACGGGCTTTGGTGTGACTGGACACAATAACTCCTTCCCACTCCTCTTTTTTGAATTTTCGTAGCTACCATTCAATGAATCAAAAAGTTCATCGAAAAAAAATATGTCAGCAGTCTGCGCGCATTCTGAAGGCACAATCTCCTTCTCTGAAAATAAAAATATATATTTATTTTAACATATCTTTGTATTTGTCTTGACTCATTAATTGTATTATATAACTATGAGTAAACAACACATTATAAACCAAACCAGAATCTATTTTTTATCAAACCCCTTAACCCCTAGTCAAAAAAAGGCTATTCCGAGCAAACATAATGTTGTGATATACGTTTCAATTACCGTGTAAATAAAATGATTTTAATGTACTAAACACTAATATAATTTTATATACATAAGTACATAACTTCACGCCTGTATCTCTTATGGGGTAGGCAGAACAAAAAAGGCTGTAAAACTATCTGCTGTCACGTTTGACAAATTTGGAGGTATAATAATGGTGGAGGCACGACTATCCTCGCTGTACTTCTATTGTTATATATTAATGTTATAAATACGAAAGTTTGGATGGATGAATGTATGTTTCTCTAATCACGGCAGACTGAATCAACAGATTTGGAATAGTGATAGTATACAGTCTGAAATAACACATAGACTACTTTTTGTTCCAATATTTCCCCGTGGGATTAGGAATCGTGCGGATGAAGCCACGTGAAACAGCTAATATATTATAAAAAAAAATTAAGAGAAAATATAAAAGTAGTATTATAAACTGCAGTTTTTGATTAATGGATAATTAAATTACGAAGTCATAAAATATTTACACTACTGCAAAAAATATATTTCATACCTGCTAAAAATCCCATAGCTATGGCAACTTTTTGACTGAACACCTGCGTCGCGTATTTAACCTTCATTTTTTGAAATTCTGTCTGGGCTGATGTTGTCAGTCAATTTAGGGACTAACCGTAGTCCTTTATATGCAGGGTCCTCCTCATATAATTTTTGAATATGGTCCAATTTTCTAATTGTAGTGGACCCATCCATTTGGCACATTAATTTTTTATTCAATAAATTGTTTCTGATGCCCTTAATTAAATGAGGTGGGTCAAATAAAGGGAACTTTTCAGTTCCATCTATTTCAAAAATATCTCTTCGCAATTCTTCGTTTCTTATAGAATAGAATAGAATAGTTTATTCGCAGAATATGGTAAGTATTACAGTTCTTAAATATAAATTATGTACAGCATATTCTACCGTCAATATCGGTGTGCGAATATTTTGGTCAATTTTAATAATCAAAAGTTGTATGTAACTATCTCTAATTTGAATTACACTTTATAGGTCATAATATTAACTTCGTCAAAATTGAAAATTTTAAATAATTATGTCATTAAAAGTTACATTGCAATCATATTTGAATTATACATTTTACATTATTATTACTCATTTAAGAAATCGTTTACACTATAGTATATTTTTTTTAACAAAAAATTATATAATGTTTTTTTAAATTTCACCATTGGTAGGTTTTTTAAAGAATTCGGTAATTTATTAAATATGCGAATTGCCATACAAAACACATTCCTTCTAAATAGCTCAAGCCTTTGCATTGGCGCATACAATTTGTTTTTATGTCTACCTCTGCCGTATAGCATTTGTTCATTGCTCTTAAAATATTGTGAGTTCATTTTAACAAAATTACACATTTCAAAAATATACAAGGATGGCAGTGGCAGTATTTTAAGTTTTTTAAACATTGGTTTGCAACTATCAATGTAGCCTGCCCCACATATGGAGCGAATGCATTTTTTTTGAGCTCTAAAGATATCAATGACATTAACAGAATTACCCCACAAGATTATGCCGTATCTTAGCAGAGAGGAAACATAGCCATGATAAGATAACAATGAAGTCTTAGTCCCCGAAACTTCTCGGATGCGTCTCAAAACATAAACATATTTATCTATCTTGCTTCTTAAATTCTTTATGTGTGATTTCCAATTACACAATCTTTGAAAATATTTTCTTTTTGTTTCTTCAATTAAAAAATTTGTGGCACTGACATTAGCTGTGCCCTGATCACAAACAGTGGCCAATACACGAAGACCAATTTCATGGATTTTTTTAATAATTATATTTATTTGAATTGCTAGATGGGCAGCCTTTGTGCTACCTGCACAAAATAAATACATAATAAATAAATATTTCTGACAACCACACAACATTATCTAGCCCAAATTAAGTTTCTTAAAGAACTTGTGTTATAGATACTAGATAACTGATATACTTAAGAATTATATAAACATACATATTGAATAAATACATATTTTTTATTAGAAAATAAACTTAAATAAACATATAAACATCCATGACTTGACGACATCGTCTATGTATAAGCCAAAGGCTGTTTAAAGTTTTTTTTAAAAAAAACTAGAGCATGGTCACCTATTATTTTGTTTTTTGTTTGTCCATTATTGACAAAGCCTGTGATTTCATCCTTTCTTTGATTATACTCAAAATGTGGCGCAATCGACATTTCTTCAAAAAGCAAAATGCAGACTTTGTGAACATTCTTCATTTTTGACACTCGATCTTTTTATTGATTGAATGTGTGTTCGTTAATGCCAGCTTTAATGTTCGCCCGTGCTATTAATTTGCTTAGCGTAGCAGAGGACGTCAATACAAAAATTCTTTGCAGCCATTTGTAAGCCCTTGGGATGCACTTATATAGACTCAATGTCATCACTTTTTCCGGCTCAGTGAATCTGCGCCCAACTTTTTTCTAGCCTGATTCACGAAACTGCATTAAAGTGAACATTTCAGCCAAAGTTGTGAATTTTCTTAAGACATTCTTAAATGTCCTATTTTCAGATAAATTAAGAGCCTTCTTTAAGCGCAAAGCATAACGTTCATTTTGAAGTTTCAGTTCACTGACAGTCTTCATCAAAAATTGTTCATTAAATTGGATTTGATTGATTTGAGCTTTCGCTTTGTTATTTGAGCGGAAAGTGTTCCTGAAACAAATTTCAAATATCGTAGTTAAACAAAAATTATTCATCATGAAAATTATATCTACAATTATATCAACGAAAATGTACAGGCTCCGTCGTAACGGATGGATAACCCGTTAACTGGTTTTGGTCTGGATATAAGACTATACGAAAATCATACCCTCTTGCCAGAATTCTCAACCATATGTAAATGATAGAGTCTTCTTTATTATTTTTATAAATTTCCCAAGTTTTTTCATTCATTTACATGATCAAAAGTGGACACTATAAAAAAGGTAAAAAAGGCTTTAAAATAAAATTCTGACTAAATTTAATGTTAATAAAACCTCAAATTTATTAAAATGATGACAATGAGGTCTAGGGTATGAACACTTAGTGTTTTCAATTCTACAACAATCGTAAGTATAGAAAATACATCAAAGTATTTAAAAATAATTAACTACATCAAATGTCCATATCAAGAAACAGTTGTCATATTCTTTCTAGTTAGGTATTGTCACCAAAACTTTATTTAATACCTATACAAAAAAACACATATCGCTGATTGTATTCAAAAGTACCATGAATCGAAAAATCTTAAAAATATCGACAATGCTCCACAAAAAACAAATAATCATCTTATTTTTTTTATGTTTACACAACTGTTCGTATTTTTTATCATAGGTAAATCAATATAGCTGCCACCTTTTAATGGATTATATTTATTTATGTTTATTTCTAAATGACTAACAGATTGAAAAGACCAGCCAGATTCACAATGCTCGAATTCCGTAAGTTTATTACAAAATTTTTGTACCACATCTGAATAAAATTTTGCAAAATCTGTACTAAGATAAACATGTTAAATGATTTTAACTGTTTTGATAACTCCTCTGATTTGGGTAGAACAAAGTTAGCAAATAATTCAAAATTCATTTTAACGCATGTGTTTTTTTTTAATGACAAATTTATCAATTTGATTGTGTCACTTTCAAAAGCACACAAGAAAGCCTCAGGCGTATGATAGTGAACACCATGCCTTGGACTTACTTTATACGATATTATTCGATTTTTAAGAGCTGTTGCAATAATATCAATGTTCTCAAATTCAGACTTTATTAAGCAACTCGACTTATGAATATTAGTTCTCGTATGAAATTTACACATCGATTCATTTAATTCAATATTACAACTGTCACATTTAAACTTTATACTTTTCTTGTCAGAATTTACTTTCATTATTTCAAAATCAGATTCACTAAAATATGCTGGTGCTGTTGGGTAAACTGAAAAAAAAACAAAACAACATAAATACCTAGTACTTATATTTATTCAAGTCATAAAGATATAATACCATATTATTCATAACTTATCTGACTATTTAATATAAGTACGATTATATTTTTTGATATCAAATAATTAATAAAACAAAGAGGATAGATTAAAAAATTAAATGAAAGAGCTAGCAAATGTCGGTGCACAATCTTTGTATTCAGCTCGTGTTTCTTTTATAAATTTAGATAAATGTGACGAAGCCCTCGTATTATTATCGGTACAACTTTTTATGGAAATAATAGCTTGGCGCCATCTATTAATTGGGGCAACCCTCTCAATTTCACTACAATCATACAATTTCAGCTCTACATAATATGGTCCCTTCTTGTCCTGTTTAAATTGACGAGCATATCCATTAGCCACTCGACGGCTTATGTAACAGGGTAAGTTATTATTTTGTTTACCATTCTGATCTTTGAATTCATCATCATCGTCACTGTCAACATCTTCTCCAAACAAATCCTTCATCGTAGGTTTGCGTTTAGGGGTTGACGCGGACGACGAAGTGCTAGGCTTCGACTTTTTTGCCGAAGAGTCCTGATGATTTGACATCAATTTGTTTCTCTTCTTTGACTTTTCAGGTTGAGCGCATGGTATTACAGCATCTTCAACTGTCGACACCTCATCTTCGGATGGGAACAATTGTTCTGCATTTTTAGGCCTGAAATAAAAATAAAAATACTAATTTTATACCTATTCAAATAGATAAGTCATCTTTTTATATATTACTGTTATCATTAATGATTTCGCTATCAAGTTCTGTTAACTCAAAAGATGTCACCTCTAGTGTATTTGTCTCCGAAGGACCCTGCCACAACGGGCATTTGGGAATAACATTTTTCAAGAATTCAGGAGCGTGCAACCACAATCTCTTCTTTTTATGCTACAACTCTGGACGTGTCACTAGATCAGCAGGGTTACTTTCGCTATCTATATAGAGCACTTCTAAGCCCTTACATTCTTTTATAGTATTAACTCTCCTTGCAAAGAAAGGAGATAGCAACGTATTAGAATGAATCCAGCTTATCACAATCTGACTATCGGTCCAGAGATATGTCTTTTTCTTAATCGGAATAGATATAACATTTTTTATATGCGATAATAATCTACTAGCTAAGTAACAACCGAGTAATTCTAATCTTGGCATACGTAAATTCTGTCTTTCTTCTTTGGGTGCTATTTTTGCTTTAGCCATGATGAATGACGCATTTCTGTCCTTTCCATTTCGGTGACTAGGTAAATGACACTAGCATAAGCTTGCTTAGACGCGTCACTAAATGCTTGAAGACAAAACTCTGTTTTCTCGGAACTTCCAGATACTCCAGCATAACGTAACAGCATACTTCCTTTATAGCTTCTAAATGACTCATTATATCTTCCCATTTTCTCTGTAGCTCGTCAGGTATAATAGAATCCCATTTCAATTTCATTTCCCATAACTTTTGTAGTAATAATTTTGAAGGTACAATCAGAGGCGCGCAGATCCCACATGGATCGTACAAAGATGCTATAGGACTTAATATCTTTCTCTTACTTTGTGGCTCCCTTATGTTTTCTTCGTCAAATATTTCTGACTTAATATTCAACTTTAAAGTATCTTTCTCTACATTCCATAATAGTCCTAATATCTTAGTTTTATTTGTCTGTTCAGCTCTGAAGGCTGCAGGGATAGTTTCCATAAAGGTTTCATCATTACTTATCCAGTCTCTAATAGTCATTGATATCTCGCTAAAGACTTTTCTCATAGTTTTGTAGAGTTGAATGTTTCTTTAGTTGAGTCAGTTCCGGTTACAAGATTATCCACGTAGCATTTGTCCACTATTTTAGAAGTCAATTCAGGAACTCTCTGCAATATGTGGTATTTTAAGTAGCTGTCAATATAAACAGGCTTAAAATTATTCCAACACTTTCAAGTGTCCTAAGGGATGAAATATCCATATTCCTGAGTGGTAGGTCTGGTTTGTTGAAGTAGATACAGTTAGGGTCCTGGTTTTGACAATATGTAATAAATGACAAAGAATCTTCATTCTTCTTTCTGTCACTTGAAACCCTTCCACTGACAATTCATCTGAATTCAGAGTTGACCATAAATAAATTGGAGTTTAACCTTTTCTTCTCTGTCAAAATCAGATTGAAATAATAGTCGTTGCTAACCAGTATGTCCACTCTGTCTCCCAGAGATCCATTATCTGCTAAGGTTTTATCTTCATTCTTCATCTTAGGTGATGGCACCCCTCTTGAGATAGAAGGTACTACATTAGCATATAATTTAACAACTTTGTTGGTCCTTGTTATCATTTCTAATATTACATAAGGACTGTAGAACTCTTGCGGTGTTTCCTTCGCGAAGCCAAATATGGATAGGTTGTTTTCTTCTACTACAGGTAGATCCAGTTTTCTCGAGATTTCTTTAGTGATGTATGATCTCTGAGATCCTGAATCCAATGACAATCTATATTCAAGTACAGTATTTGTATCCCTTTTACTAGTTATTTTCACAATAGCTGTTTGCAGTAGTGTGAGTTCATCATTGTCCATTGTAGCTAATGTAGTTTCAACTTTGGTTTGAATTTGTCAAAACACAAAGCTTGGTTTTATGACCATCCCTGTTACAGTACGGGCACCTCCTCTTTATCTTGCAAAACTTAGCTACATGACCTTCCGAAAAACAATTGTAACACTTTCCCTTAAGTACAGCCTTCCTATCCTGCGTAGTCTTATATTTCTGACACTGATCAGAAAAGTGTTCCTCACTACAGAACATACATGACAATCTTTTTCTCTTCGGAACACTGTTTTTCACCTTCCATTCCCTTTCCACTTTACGCTTCCTATACTTGTTATGATTGTCTGATGTAGATGGTTTTGGCTCGTTGACACTCCTTCCTTTAAAGTGCTTACTGATTTTACTGAAGTTATTCTTGAATTTTCTAGAGTTGGTGTGTGTAACTTTCTTGTCATATGTAGTGTGCTGGTAGTATACATTTCTTTCTTGGCAAGATCTTGGTCCGTCCGGAGCACCCTGAGATGCCGTTCCATATCATTAAGTATGGTACGACATTCATTAACAGAACTAGCTGTCTTCAGTTTACTTATGGCACTATAGTGTGCGTCGACTATCAAATAAGTTTTCTCGTATATCTCCATCAAAATTTGTACTGCTATCTTGTAGTTGTTGTTTGTAGTCTCCAATCCATCAATGATCCTGCGTGGTTCATCTTTCAATATTGATTTCAAATATAGTAGCTTGTCCGGTATCGGTCTGTCACGAATGTTTGATTTATATATATCCCAAAATTCGCAACAAGCCAACACGTCACCAGAAAATTCTGGTAATGACAAAGTTGGTAACTTTGTTGAGAAGTTTCGACTCTGTCCTTTACCGTTGTTAGTATTCATAAATTTATCTAAAGTATGTTTCAATTCCGATAATATTTTCTCTCCATCCAGTTGCATGCTGCTCATTTCAGATATCTCGTCGGCTGATAGGTTATCAGATACCCTAAAATATTCGTTAAGGTCCAAAGCAAATCTCTTGACCATGTTTTCCAATTTGGACGCACAAACTGGTGCATTATTAATACTAAAATCGCTACCTTTGCAATATGAGTCGGCTTCTGTACTAAGAAGCTTGATCCTGCTCATGATGTCATGAAGTTTCCTCTTAATTATTTTCTCTGCCGCAGAACCCTCTTCCTCCATGGTTCTGTCCTCTTTGAAGTGTCGTTACTTGACTCCTCTTCCAGGTATACCTCACTGACAGGACTGACGTATCTTAAAGAAGATATCATTCACATGAATTAAAATATTCAACATTTTAGCTAGCAATGGCAAAACCTAATCATCCTCCTTTATGCATTTGTTTTATAAATTGTGTATTGTAATTTATTATTAACAAATTTGTATTTGCTCTATACAGACTCCGAAAAATAGCATCTGTCGAACCAGCTCTGACTGCCTATCTTGGGTACATTGGATCAATCCTTTGCTACGGTTTGATAAACTGAGGCAACAGTGTAGAAGTAGAAAGAGTATTTAAAGCACGAAAACAATGCATTGCTGGCATTAATTATGATGAAAGTCGTAAAGTAAGTTTTTGGTATCTTTGGTACCTATGAAGTCTGCTATCAAAAATAATATATTTTAAACATAAAAAACACTTTCAGCATTTTCAAATATTAAACACAGCCACTCACAATTACCAAAAAAATCAACATTTTTGTAACTTTGAAGACGAACTACAAAATAACATTAATATAATATGATTCATATTGCACTAAAAAGAGATCAATAATCAACTATGTATACTAATTTAAATAAAGCATAAATCACTTGTTTTCAAGAGATCGCTGTTCTTGATAATGTGATCTCAAGAATATAAGTGCATCCAACATTCGATCAGACAGCGAACTTCTTATTTTGTTACAGAAATACCCAGCACTCGAAAACATCCTTTCACTCTCAACACTTGTTGGTAGAACACATAATAAATAATTATATGCTTCGGTGAGATACACACCCCGATGCCCTCCGCTTTCATACATGGCTTGCTCTACTTTTACGAACCCAGCCAGGTCGAAATCTGACCGATTTTTGGGGGTTCTCTTTCTCTTGCATTTGTGTAATTCCTTCTCTAGCTGCTCTTGAAGAGTTAGCTCTTCAACGTCAGATGATGACGATTGTCAAGGTATGGACTGCTCGGTGAGAACTGCGGTGATGGTGTCTGTGTCCTCGGGTTTATATTTTAGCTGCTGCAACAAGTTGATAATAGTTTCAGTTATTTCAGCACCATTGGGTTTGGGAAATGTGTCATCATCACCTTGGGCGGAGAAGTCTTCCCAATCATGTAAATAGTGTAAAACACCTGCTAGGAGGAGACGTCTTTGCTTTATGCGACTTCTTAAATTAGTCGCTAGATTGAGACTCAAAACGCTGTTTTGTTCGTCAAGCTTCTTAACCATAAATTTTAATGTTGTGTCAGCTGTGTGCAGCGTAGCATCACGTCGGCATAAGGACATAATAGCGAGTTTGACAACATTCAAGCTGTCGTAAATTTCAGATAGAGTTCGAATTTCTTCTTCGGAAAAAGATATCATGGAAAATATAACATGGAAAATAAAAAGCTCACCGTGTTAACATTATTAGACTTCAGTAACGCATTCAACACAGTTGATTTTGACATTTTGTTAGAGTTGCTGCGCTCGCTTAGCATATCTCCATCGGTAATTGATTGGTTTCGTAACTACTTGTGTGGACGCCGGCAGCGTATAGTTGCACGAGATTCTTTCTCCTCTTGGGCCGAAGTACATGCAGGAGTCCCACAAGGTGGCGTGTTGTCTCCTCTCCTTTTCTCTATTTTTATAAATAATATTTCTCAAGAACTTTCTTCGTCCTACCATATGTATGCAGATGATGTTCAAATATACTTTCAGTGTAGCTTGGATAACTTATCTCAAACAATTAATGCTGTCAATTTAGACCTCTCAAAAATAATGTCTTGGAGTACGCAGCATGGTCTAATGTTAAACCCTTCTAAGACGCAGGCTATAATAATTGGTAGTCCAAATTTAGTAAATCGGATAGACTGGTCACTCTGTCCAAAAATTGCAATTAACTCAGTCACAATCGAATACAGTCGGAGTGTCCGAAACCTAGGTCTGATGTTTGACAATACTATGACATGGAATACCCAGATGAATGAAGTGAGCAGGAAGATGTTTTCTGCTGTAAACTCACTCAAGCGCTTGCGTAATCTTTTGCCTCTTCCCACCAAAATATCAATCGCACATTCTCTTTTTCTCCCCATACTTGACTACGCAGATGTTTGCTATCTGGATATCACCGAAGACCAACTAAACAAGCTTGAGCGCCTTCAAAATCTCTGTATAAGATTCATATTTGGATTGCGTAAATATGATCATGTATCTGAATATCGCACTAAGCTCAAGTGGCTTCCTATTCGCTCTCGCCGGAATATTCATATTCTTTGTCTCCTGTATCGCATTCTGTTCAATCCCATCATGCCAAGTTATTTTCAACAGCATTTTAAATATCGCCATGCTCAACATGAGCGCAATCTACGATCAACTAATAACCTTATGCTTAGTACACCTATACATTCAACGGACTACTTACGAAAGTCTTTTATGGTTCGTGCAGTAAATCTATGGAATGAGCTGCCTCTTCAGATCAAATCTTCAAGTTCTCTTCTAAACTTCAAAAAACATTTAAAACTGCATTTTCAGTCAGCATATGAAGTCATTTAACCTATAACTTCATATATATATATATGTAGCGTTTATATATTTATGTATGTATGTCTATCATAGTATACTATTTGTGTATATTCTTATTCAGTGTATTTATAGTTAAATTATGCATGCCTTATCCCAACTCGTATTTCACCAGTTCTATAACCCGGGTTGTCTGGAAGAAATCGCTAGATAGCGATAAGACCGCCAATTGTTATACAATAAGATACATATAATTCTTCTTATTTGTAATCCATTTTGTAATTTGTATGCAATAAAGAGTAAATAAATAAATAAATAAATAAATCTCAGTTTTCCAATCTATCAGGGCTTTGAGGACTGGGTTTTTAATTTTTAAAAACACTCCGATCATATCTGACACACTTGACCATCGTGTGCGGCAATCTAGTTGCAATTGTATGTCTTTTTTGTGTTCCTCCAAGACATAGACCCGTAATGCGTCAGCTTTTAGAGAGGATTTACGGGTGCGGGGTGCGGGGGTAGTGGAGGGAGGCGTGTAAGTGGGTGGATGCAGGCTGTGTTCGGTTCGGATACATTTGATGCCTCAAAATTAATTATTTTTTGAGAGTGTTCGAAAAAAATGTTGATAAAAATCAAAATGTTAATTGTTACTCAATAATGGGAAAACCGGAGCTGAGCTCCGGTTTTGGCTCTCAAAACCGGTTTTCAAAAATCATAAATTTTTTTTTTGAAAACGGTTTTGCATGACCTAACATAGGCAGACATAGTCGCTCCATAGTGAGCATCTGCGCAAATACATGCCGCCCCATCGTGGGTGACCATACATAATGTATATGATGTCTTAACTGTTGTGGTAGTATTAACATGCACTATTCAGACTTTAATAAGAATTATATAAAATCATACGATACCGAACCAACGTGGCAATATATCAACAGGAAATGCTCAGCTTAAGATCCACAAGGGCTTGATATGTTGGCTGCAACACCAGGCACCACACGAAAAATCACATTTGTCCTGCTAGTACCGAAAGCATATTATGAGAAAACTTTTCACAGTTTAAGACATTTAAGTAACAGCCATATTAAAATCGCGCCAAACCACACCGTAGTCATCTGTCAGATGTGACAGCAGCGCCACTAACAGACACAAGCACAAGGACAGAACAGCGAGTTTGACAACATTCAAGCTGTTGTAAACTTCAGATAGAGTTCGAATTTCTTCTTCGGAAAAAGATATCTCAGTCTTCCAATCTATCAGGGCTTTGAGGACTGAGTTTTTAATTTTTAAAAACACTCCGATCATATCTGACACACTTGACCATCGTGTGCGGCAATCTAGTTGCAATTGTATGTCTTTTTTGTGTTCCTCCAAGACATAGACCCGTAATGCGTCAGCTTTTAGAGGGGATTTACGGGTTACGGGTGCGGGGGTAGTGGAGGGAGGCGTGTAAGTGGGTGGATGCAGGCTGTGTTCGGTTCGGATACATTTGATGCCTCAAAATTAATTATTTTTTGAGAGTGAATTTTGATAAAAATCAAAATGTTAATTGTTACTCAATAATGGGAAAACCGGAGATGAGCTCCGGTTTTGGCTCACAAAACCGGTTTTCAAAGATCATTAATTTTTATTTTTGAAAACGGTTTTTCATGCCCAAACATTGGCAGACATAGTCGCTCCATCGTGAGCATCTGCGCAAACACATGCTGCCCCATCGTGGGCGACCATACATAATGTACATCATAGGCAGACATAGTCGCTCCATAGTGAGCATCTGCGCAAACACATGCCGCCCCATCGTGGGTGTCCATACATAATGTACATGATGTCTTAACTGTTGTGGTAGTATTAACATGCACTATTCAGACTTTAATAAGAATTATATAAAATCATACGATACCGAACCAACGTGGCAATATATCAACAGGAAATGCTCAGCTTAAGATCCACAAGGGCTTGATATGTTGGCTGCAACACCAGGCACCACACGAAAAATCACATTTGTCCTGCTAGTACCGAAAGCATATTATGAGAAAACTTTTCACAGTTTAAGACATTTAAGTAACAGCCATATTAAAATCGCGCCAAACCACACCGTAGTCATCTGTCAGATGTGACAGCAGCGCCACTAACAGACACAAGCACAAGGACAGAACAGCGAGTTTGACAACATTCAAGCTGTTGTAAACTTCAGATAGAGTTCGAATTTCTTCTTCGGAAAAAGATATCTCAGTCTTCCAATCTATCAGGGCTTTGAGGACTGAGTTTTTAATTTTTAAAAACACTCCGATCATATCTGACACACTTGACCATCGTGTGCGGCAATCTAGTTGCAATTGTATGTCTTTTTTGTGTTCCTCCAAGACATAGACCCGTAATGCGTCAGCTTTTAGAGGGGATTTACGGGTTACGGGTGCGGGGGTAGTGGAGGGAGGCGTGTAAGTGGGTGGATGCAGGCTGTGTTCGGTTCGGATACATTTGATGCCTCAAAATTAATTATTTTTTGAGAGTGAATTTTGATAAAAATCAAAATGTTAATTGTTACTCAATAATGGGAAAACCGGAGATGAGCTCCGGTTTTGGCTCACAAAACCGGTTTTCAAAGATCATTAATTTTTATTTTTGAAAACGGTTTTTCATGCCCAAACATTGGCAGACATAGTCGCTCCATCGTGAGCATCTGCGCAAACACATGCTGCCCCATCGTGGGCGACCATACATAATGTACATCATAGGCAGACATAGTCGCTCCATAGTGAGCATCTGCGCAAACACATGCCGCCCCATCGTGGGTGTCCATACATAATGTACATGATATCTTAACCGTTGTGGTAGTATTAACATGCACTATTCAGACTTTATGGGAAATAAGAATTATATAAAATTATACGATACCGAACCAACGTGGCAATATATCAACAGGAAATACTCAGCTTAAGATCCACAAGGGCTTGATATGTTGGCTGCAATACCAGGCACCACACGAACAATCACATTTGTCCTGCTTGTGCCGTAATAAAGCGAACTAAATTCGTTTTGCCAAAATAAATATAAACTTTACCTATTCGCTTGACGCGACAACTTCACTGTTTAAAACGCTCCAATATTCTTGCAATGCAAAAGTGTCAAATAAAGAACAAAGAGTTATTTATATGTAACGCCAGGATCTTCTCACAATATCAATTTAAGCAGAAATATAACTTGTCAACAACAAGATGGCTCCCCGCTCCCATAGACACGACGTTCCGCCAGAGCGACTGACCAATCAAACCATCAGTCACTCTATCTTATCTCTATGATTTATCTTATCTACGGCTTTCTCTATCAACGCGCCGACATATATTAACTTATCAAGGCATTGTTATTGTTATATTGTGTTTAAATGAGCTGCAATAATGTTGCTATTTTTTTTACATTAAACACATAGCAGATTTTTAACTATTCCATTGTAATTGATCATGGTCAAATAAAAAATGGTATGTGGCATACTGGCACTTTCTGAGTTTTTATTTGATAAAATTCTAGCTGCTGCACATAGCATATTTTATTTACAGGCCATAAATCGTCGTACAGTGTTCATAAGCACTTAGCAGTTTTTTATACGGTAGATAAGGCAGTGAACTATACGCAAAGGTCAAAAAGTAGAAATCTCAAAAAAGTGCACATAGCAGATTTTGGTTTGACATATTATGTATTAAATCGTATAGATACTAGATAAACGCTATGTATAGCTTTGCGATTCCGATTTTCTGGTTTCAATACCTACCTACATGCTAGCATCACTTACCGAATATATATTATATAATAATGTATGCCTTTTCAGCTAACAGTTTACTAATAATACCTATTTGTAAGTTTTATTTTAATACTAAACTTTATTATGATATAAGTTATGCTTCTTATCATACTTTCATAATTTGTTCAGACATATCAGGATTCGAACCTGTACATACATAAAATTACAACTTTAATAACAATATGACTTTGATTCTAGATATAAGCGCGTTATTACATTCGCCACTTTGATTAGGAAATAATCAAACAAACTTAATAAGTACTTCTGTATTATTACTTCACAAGTTACATTAGAAACTGCTTTCAAATTCAATTTATAACTGTTAAATCTGATAGGTTGAGCGCATGTATTTAGATGTCAAAACAGCATGCATAATAAATTTTATCTAAGTTGAACAAGCATCTACATATTTGACTGTTTGTTTCATCATCGCATCACAACTCTTTGCAATGAGCACACTGCAGGGCTATGATTCTCTCCCTGCGTGTTTGTTTGCGTATGTTAATAGTAGATTGTTAACCAAGGGCTGCATGACATCAATTGCATACGAGGTTTTTTTATTATTTATTAATTAGGCCGAGTATGCAATTGATACTTACAACCAAGGTGAGCCCTCTGCTGTACATATCGACTGTAAGGCAAGTAAAAAAACAAGATAGCAGGTTTCTATGAATATTTATTAAAGAACCGCTCAATTTTAGTGTTCGTGTTAGGCAGTTTTATGAGTAGTAATTTGTTATGTTTTACTACATTTTCTATTGTCTAGTTTGTTAATTCCACGGTCCTGCAGGCACCCAATATCCCAAAAATTAAAACAACCTGTAAAAAAAGACATAAGAAAATCAGCATAGTATTTGATGAAATATTTTGGTTACTTATTAGAAAGGGCAAGTAAATACGTTACTTACTTTTTTGCTAAATAAATTTCATCCGGAGCTCCTTTTCAAAATTTTTGTACTTCTTCTGCAGTTAATACCTTCGATTTCTTGTTTTTAAAGCCGTCAGACTGCCTTTTCAAGAAAGCAGTAAGTTTAAAATCTTTCGAATTCACGTCATGTTTTGACGTCATTGTAGTTTATTGGCATGGAATAAAAGCACCATAAACTAGAAGGTTGTAGCTTTTTAGATAATTCATTAAAATATGATATACAAACACTTTCAGAAAGAGATTTTACTTTTTTTTCTGACCGCCACTTCATAAATTCGTCGTATCACATATCTTTCTTTCGAGTTCGGCGGTAATAGATTTTCTAAAACTATTTTTGCTTCTTCTTTTATAAAATCGGAGGTTAGATCCATGTCTTCGTCACTTGACATTTTTCAAAACTTTTAAGAAAGAACTCCAAAACACATAAAAAAATACTTTCGCGCCTAGCTAGTCAACTGTCTTTTTTACTTTTTTACAAGCGCGTCAAATCGTGCTGGCCAGTTTAATTTTTAAATCGATATCAACTAACATACGATGTGACTGCGAAACAAATAGTTTGATATTTAAAATAAAACCTTCATAAATTATAATATAAATTGTCTCGATTCCGATTTGAATAAATAATCGATACCGAGAAAAAAATAACTTTAAAAGTATACTTCTTGCAGTATGAGTATGACTGTTCTTTTTTCAAATTCCAAAAAATAAGGTTTTAATGTTAACATGACATGGTAGGTTTTGAAACCTATGCTGTAATGATATCCATACACCCCGGCATTCAGGGAAGTAAGCGACTACTTACAGAGCAGGAGATATGTAAATCCATCATTTTATTCTTCAGGTGTTATATTTATGTCTTCAAAGCAAAAATCATCGTGATAAAGTAGGTACGTAGTTAAACACTGCATAGCTTTTTTTTTTTTGGGGGTAGCCAGAGAATTGTAACACATGTTTAGAACTGAGCTCCTTTAAATTTAATTAAATAAAACAAATAAACTTTGATTTAAGTATAAAAACCTTATATAATGTGCTGCTGACAGTGCTTCCTACCAGCTATAACAATATTTCCTCTCATTTGTGCATCTAAATTCACTTTTCACAAATTATTTATCTGAACTACAAAAATAAACACAATGGTGTCAATGCAAGAAATTACAGAACTCAAGGATATCTTTGGATATATTTCTGAATTTGAATTGAAACTGGCAAACACAGACACTAATGTTCAGTCTCCAACATAGGCACAAGAATTTCCTTCTTTTAAAAAGTTTATTCTCAATACACTCAACGCCCTACAGAGTCAAATACAACTTCTGGCCCGTGTGACTGACAGGCTTGACATGGGAAGCCGCATGAAGATATTGTTGATGCATGGTGTTCCGGAGGGGCAGAACGAAGATCCTGTCTCATTGGCCGTCCATCAAATCCAAACAAAGCTTAAACTTGATGCCATTTCTAACAAGCACATTAGCCGCTGCCACTGCTTGGGTAAAGTATCTGAAGGCAGGCCACGGCCATTACTGGTCAAATTTCAAGACATAGATGATAAAAATAATGTCTGGAACAAGAAAACGCTGCTCAAGGGTACGGGTATCACTTTGTCTGAGTTTTTGACAAAACTCCGACATCAAGCCTTTGTTGCGGCCCGACAACGTTTTGGCGTATCTCGAAGCTGGACTAATGGTGGATATGTTTACGTATTGGGCTATGATGGCATTCGATATAGGGTGATTGTTGAATCGGACTTGCACCGAATCCCCGAACAAGAAGTTGCGCCAACTCGCTCACCACCACAAAATATTAAGCCTGGATCGGAGAAAACTGCGATCGGAACCAGAAGACGTCCAGTTCGTAAATAATCTGGTTAGCCGGTATGATGGTTCCAATTAATTATTATAATAGTGTATATTTTTATATAAATTTCATTGTTTGTACATAAGTGGTCCGCCATATTTTTATCTGCCTGTATTATGCATTCCAATCATCGATTGTCATTCCTAAATGACACTGACAATAGGGATTGAGCGTGACGTTGACTTAAGCAGTCTTGTTTTTTTTCACAATTTTTGGTTGGCTAAAATTATTTATTTGATACGCTAACGTTTAGTTTTACATGTTTTTTTTTATTTCTTTTCATTGTTATAATAGTCCATTAAGATTTATTTTCTAAAATAATTTAAATGCTGGTGGGTTGCTCCCAAAGATTTGGTTCAATTTTATTATTTATATTTATAATTATTTTTAATATCATTATTTTTTAGTTTTATTCGTATTTATATATATTTAATTTTTTATATACTTATTTATCATGAATACTTCTTTTGGTGTGGATACTTTTCCTGATTTTGTCTCGTGCTCATCTACAGATTTAGACAGCTCCGGAAGTTATTACAGTTCATCAATTCCTCTTTCCTCCCAAATTAAATCTCATTTCTCAGGCTTACTGAAAAATTTTAACGTCATTCACTTAAATACGCAAAGTATCCGAGCACACTATCCTGACTTGCTGGCATCTTTCGACTGTAAGGGAGTTCATATCATACTAATTTCTGAGGCATGGCTGAAACCCTATCTCCCGTCAGCATCTTTTTCCCTGCCCGGTTTCCAACTGATACGCAACGATCGCCTTGGACGAACTGGAGGAGGGACTGCAATTTATCTACGTTCTCATATCCCGTACAAGGTGGTCAAGGCATCGTCACACAAGTCAGTTAACTCTGAGGAAGCCGAATATCTCCTTATTGAAATTGCGATCGGTCTTACAAAGGTACTACTAGGTGTCGTTTACTCCCCTCCATCCACACGTAACTACTTTTCTAGTTTAGAAAATTTATTTGAACAGCTGGTACCCCAATTTGCGCACACAATTATCATGGGAGACTTTAATACCTGCTTATTAAAAAACAATAACCGGGCAGATAAACTACATTCAGTCATAAACTCCTGTAATCTAAATATTTTGCCTTTGAATGCAACACACCATTTTCCTAACTCTATCTCATCTCTTCTAGACCTTATCGTAGTCTCTTCCAAGGACCATGTTCATAAATATGGACAACTAGATGCTGACGCCTTTTCTTATCATGATTTACTTTTCCTATCTTACAAGATTCGCCCCCCTAAAGCCAAGCCGAGAATCCTTTTGCAACGAAATTTTGGTGGTATTGATGTAGATAATTTGTTAGAGGATGCTTACAAAATGGACTGGCACGAAGTTGTAAATGCTGAGACTGTAGATACAATGTTGGATGTTTTTAATTCTTTACTGACTCAACTTTATGACCGCCATGCCCCCATAAGACCTGTGAAAATCAAACATCTTCCTGCTCCCTGGCTTTCGGGTGAAATCAAATTGCTCATGAAGAAACGAAATCGAGCACGTTTGCGGTATAAAAAGGAACCCAGTCAAACTAACTGTGACAAATATCGAGAACTGCGAAATCGCTGTAATACTATGTGTAGGGATGCACAACGACGCCATATTCACGAATAAGTCACAAATGAAAACCCAGCTAAAGTCTGGAGATTCTTAAAGACTTTGGGTTTTTTTTTTTTTTTTTTATAAGTGACTAAACCCGCGTTTGACCTCAATCTCACCTGATGGTAAGTGACGATGAGGTCGAAGATGAAAGCACACGGGTTTAGGAAGGAACTGGCTCTTTATACAATATTGCCGGAACACATTACCGCCGGAGCGGTAACATTTGGCGGCAGACTTTATATAAAGGGTGGTCGCTAGCCAGGCGGACCCAGAAGGGATCCTACCACCAAGCGAAAGGGGTGTAGGAAAGGCTAAAAATAACGAGGTCCCAAAACATATTGATATAAACCTTTTAAATAGTCATTTCTCTTCTGCTGGTCTTATGAACGCCCAGATTAAGTCTTCTACATTAAATCACATTTCATCTTCGCCTACACCCAGTTATATTCCTTATTCTTTTTTACAATTCTCTGAATGTGATGTTAGGAAAGCAATAAACTCCATTAACTCAAATGCAGTAGGCTGTGACGGTATAAGTCGAAAAATGATTGTCCTGCTTCTTGATTTCCTGCTTCCCTTTATTACTGCAATTTTCAACAAATCTGTCACCACCAAATCTTTCCCAAAATTATGGAAAGACGCTCATGTAATTCCTCTCCCTAAAAAAGCCTCTCCTCAGACCTGTAGTGATTTCCGACCTATTTCTATATTACCATTTCTGTCCAAAGTACTTGAGCGTCTTATCCATCAACAGTTATCATTATTTTTAAATAAAAATGATATTCTTAATCCCCTCCAATCTGGTTTTCGACTTGGTCATAGTACTGTTGCAGCCCTAGTTAGATAAGACATTCGCAAAGCTAAAGAACTCAAACAAATCACGCTATTAACTTTACTAGACTTTAGTAATGCATTTAATACTGTCGACTTTGATATTTTACTGGTAATTTTGCGCTCTCTTAACATATCTCCATCAGGAATTGAGTGGTTTCATACTTACCTGCATGGACGCCGGCAACGTATTAACATGGACCATGCTTCTTCATCTTGGATCCAACTCGAAACTGGTGTCTTTGCCGCTGCCGACGGTGTAGTTGAAGATCTCGATGAACTTGGGACTGCCACATGCACTAAAGGCTTTTTATGTAACGGCACCCGAGATCGAGTCTCTGCCATGATATCCTCTACTCGTCGTGTTTGTGCAAGTAATTCCGCAAAATTCTCGAAACTATTTCGAGGAACCTTTTCTCTGATTCGACGGTGAAGTAGACCGTATGTCATGTCTAACTGTACGGCCTCTGTCAGAATAAAAGTAGGGAGCTGGGCAAAAAGGGACCGAAGATGGCACACAAACAGATCAGTGTGTTCATCTTCCCTTTGCTCTCTTCCAAATAACGCCCTGTATATTTTATGTGGCGGCAGACGTCGGCCGAAAGTCTCGCGCAGCATGTTTACAGCAGCAGACCAGGTATGTGTGGTCTCTTTTACACCTTGCCACCACGTGGCAGCAATGCCGGAGAGCAGCATAGAAAGGCCGCGAAGGGCGTTGGCATCATCGACGCACACGCAGTCCTTATACGTCTCTACCGCATCGATGAAGGCTTCCACGTCGCATGGCTCCTCGCCACTAAAACGTGCCGAACATTTACTGAAGTTGCCATGAGGCACAGGTATATGTGTGTCAGACGTCTGCGCTCGAAAGGTATCGAGCAGTGCCATGAATTGCTCGGACGACATGACGATCTGCGTTGCACCCGCAACAGCAGCCGTCGTATGAGTTCTGGACTCCGACGCTTTATCGTCGTTTTCATCCAGCGTTAACACCTCCTCAGGTGGTGGAACTCCCTCGACAGTAGTCGGACTCGCAGCTTGCGAACGAGTTTGCACCATGGTGACACGAAACTCACTAAAATGTCCACACGCAATAGGTACTTATCCAAAAGTCAATAATATGTAGGTACCTATGCTTAACATATAGTCCACACTTACACTAAATGTCTACGAAATCATTAAAGTCAATACCTATAGGTACACCTATATCAATAAGGACCACTGAATAAAACATAAAAGTTCCACACAAAATTCAGTCAACATGTCCATAAACACCCTTTATGTACCTAGGTATTTCTTATTAAAATTTATTTAAATGAGTCCACAAAATGTACGATCGTAAAATGTCAGTTATCATAGGCTAGCACTTTAGTTAGGTAAGAAATAGGTAGTAAGCACTTCCCTTTGTGGCGAAACACGAAGTACCGTCGTGCGTGGTAGGCACCCAGATGAGTAGCGTAGCAGTAGCACCCACCAACTCGGTCAGCAGAGACCAAGCGGAAGCTGAGGTGTGCCGGATTAAGCGTCACGGCCCACAAGTAGTTAGTAAGCGGCGAAACGAGCTGATCAGAGTAATCTACCAGATTACCAACTCGTTGCATACAACTGCTATACTCACAATCACTAACACACACAATCCAGAACTTCACAACACTTTCTACCTAACCAAATAATAATGTGCATTCCTTAGTTTTTAACGTTCATAAAAAGTTCACTGCTATCAAACAGTTCAAATACTATCACTCTTAATTTCGCGGCAAAACTTTTAACTCAGTACAAACTAATAACGCGCGCGTGCATTCACAATTTCAGTTTTTAATGCAAGACACCGGGAACGAGCGTTTTAACGTATGTACAAGACGAAGTAGGCGGGACCGAAAGTTGAGGAGCGAGCGCAGTAACGTTGCCTAGCAACGACGATGGCGGGAATACGAGCGTAGAGTTATAAAATTGTTCTAGAACTAGTCCGCGTGTTTTAAGTTTCACTATGTCACTTTGTCAATGCACTAATATACACTTACAGTCGATGATTACGTTTCACAAAACACCTACTATTAAGCACGTTGATTATCACTAAACTTCAATACATAGTTCGTGCTCCACTTGGGCAGCCATTTATAGGTGATACTCGCTATACGACCGTAAATAGACATAGATAAAACATTAGACTTTTAAGTAGAACATAATTTAATATCTATAACACAGATCAATTACACAAAGTTTTCACGCCGACTACTAGAGTTAACAATCCAATATCGCAGTATTAAGTACTACAACTATAGGTGACACTCGACACACGACCGCACAAGGACTGAAGTACTCTATTCACTCAGGTCTCCACGCGAGACGCGGGGAGCGTCGTACAGTCGAGTGGAGCGATATAGTTGCCGGGTTGCTAGTCGCTATAGTATTATATTTATTTTATTAGTATGTATGTATTATAATTTTATATATTTAGGTTTTATGTTTAATTAGGTATAATGCAATAATTAGCATTTTTTTTTGTTTTACTCGTTATGTTTTTTTTTTTTGAAATGTTTGTGTTTTTTGTAATTTTTTTAAGTATTAAGAATTTGTTAATACATTATTTTTATGTTGTTTCCACAAGCATGGTTGTCTG
Organism: Stenoptilia bipunctidactyla; assembly: GCA_944452665.1. NCBI lineage: Eukaryota > Metazoa > Arthropoda > Insecta > Lepidoptera > Pterophoridae > Stenoptilia > Stenoptilia bipunctidactyla. The sequence continues at coordinate 16,961,955 of OX101746.1, forward strand.
TAAGAAATCGCTCGTCAGCGATAAGACCGCCTAGTAGTACTTACACAGCACACTGTTTTTTTTTATCATTTACTATCTGTACTGTATACTGAAGTGTAAATAAATAAAAGAAATTGCACTGATTAACTGTTTTATCTAAATCAGCTTAGCTCAGTTAGAAGCATAGAGTAACTTATATACTGGTATAGAGTCGTGACTAACAAATTTGGTACTAGCGCGATCTAACGGAAAACAACCGTACCTCGACAACCAAAACCCAGCTGCGCCGCTCTACTTTATATTCTCAAGAAGGGTAATTTTAAACAATAACTTAGACTTTGGAATAGCTAGATTTATCAAATTACGGGTTAACCAGGTTTGGGTATGATGAATCCAGCAGTTCAATCAAAGTCTATGTTTTAAAGTAAATAAAAAACAATTTAGCAGTTGCGTGATTTATTAGGTTTCCTTTTTTTAAATATTCAAATGCACACATTTTTTGGTCAATTTTTGGCAGTTTGGTCAAAATCTAAAATTTTATTAATGTCTTTGCACCAGTTACAGAGAAAAAAATCTGCAGGACAATTCTAAAATATAATTTACATTTTCATGTTTATGGTTGTCACAAACGAAAACGTCGAAATCTAATTATTTGGCAACTATCATCTTCACAATTTGATCCAACTGAGTGCTGGCCACTTAAATTATTGATTAATAATGCAGCAAATGTCGATTTGAAGCCAGCTTTTTTTTTTTTATGAATTATGTATGGGACGTTTGTCTTCCATGCCACCTGATGTTAAGTGAACATGAAGACTAAGGTGTTACACGTCCATCCACGAGAAACCTATTCACTCGACGCTTAAAAGAACTAGGACTATTGAACGGGCAATAAATAATCTTATGCCCGCTCGCAGCGAAAAGTCACTGCTTTAATAAATAAATAAAGACTTACCAAAATCCAGCAAACCCGCACAAACAACGCCGTTCAAGGCGGCGTGGCGGCAAGTATATATTAGATATGTAATTAGGAGGGGAATCAATTATATAGGTAGGAATGGGGATATGTTTATAGTACATAAATTAGAACATAGATTGCACTACTTTTCACAAATTTTATTTCCAAAGCACGGTTAACCGGCACAAAATATCAATAACAATCTCTTTTCTTCCGAGGCGCCAAGACCAGAGTATAAATCCCAATATCACTTTGACGTTTTGACGTCTGTCAAAAAACAATTCGTCTTCATTCAATCAAAATCCCAGAGTAGTGCCACCTTTGGGTAACTGGCGCGAACATCCCCCCGCCCCGGACAGTAACAAACGGTCCGACAACTCAATCTAGCGGGAGGCGAGAGAGGGTAGCGACTGCGCGCTTCAAAACAGAGTCACAAGGACATCAGCAAGCCTGGGGACGCCATCCGACCCCGGATGAAGTTCAACAATGCGTCCAAGACGCCAGCGGAGCGGTGGCAGGTTTGAGTCCTTGATCAACACGAGGTCTCCGAACTTCGGTGGGTTTGTCTTGTCAGACCACTTGACCCGCTGCTGTAAGATATGCAAATACTCCAAATGCCAACGGCGCCAAAAACTCTGCGTAAGCTGCTGGGGCAATTCAAATCGCGAGAGCCGTCCGGAATTTATATCTAAATACGGATATTCAGGCAGGGCGTTAAGGGGTCTGCCGATCAAAAAATGGCCCGGCGTAAGGGCTTCCAAATCATTCGCATCAGAAGATAGGGGACACAACGGACGCGAGTTGAGAACCGCCTCAATCTTACAAAACACGGTCGCGAGTTCCTCAAAAGTTAGGATTGTTTCCCCAACAACACGACGAAGGTGAGTTTTGGCGGACTTCACTGTTGCCTCAAATATCCCTCCCCAGTGGGGACAGGACGGCGGTGAGTACTGCCATCGCACCCCTCTACGAGAAAGTGTGGAGCCGATTTCAACATTACTCCTATCCAAAAATTCGTAAACCTCCCTTAAATACCTAACGGTACCCTTGAAATTGGTCCCACAGTCGGATCGAATCAAAGGCAGTCCGCGACGCGAAACAAATCTGCCGAGCGCAGCGACAAAGGCTTCTGTCGAGAGAGCACTAACCACCTCGAGGTGGACAGCTTTGGTGGCTAAACAAACAAAAACGCACAAATAAGCCTTCTCAGTCTTAGCGTTACGGAGACGTGAAGCTTTAATCGTAAAAGGGCCCGCAAAATCCGTACCAACCCCGGCAAAGGGCAGCGATTCAGTGACGCGATCCGCAGGCAAATCTCCCATTTGGGGCTGCGTAATGTTAGCCTTAAGGCGATAACAGGGGAGGCAGCGAAAGATGACATATCGTATCGCTCTCCGTGCCGACAAAATCCAAAACTCCCGCTGGAGGATCGCAGTTAAAGCATTACATCCGGCATGTGCGTTTTTCACATGGCGGTCCGTTATCAACAATTTCACCAGGGGGCCGTCTTTCGGGAGCAAAAGAGGATGACGGGCCCCAAAAGGGAGCTGAGCATTCCTAAGGCGACCTCCGACATGTAACAAGCCCTTGTCGTCTTAGAAGGGACTCAAACGCCCTAGGGGTCCCTTCAACTTAGACGTACGTTGGCGGAGGGCCTTTAACTCAGCAACAAATGCACGCTCCTGGACTATCCGCACCCAAAAAACTAAAGCGTCATTACGCTCCTGCGGAGATAATATCGGAGTCTCAATTTTATTCCGGGGATTACGACAATTAAAGATGAATCGTCGTATCCAGGCCGTGACACCTAGCAATTTATCCAACGAACTGTAACGTTCGGGAAGGGACTCCCAGTCTGGAGCCGCCAAAGTTTCAACGACGTTAACCTGCATCCCGAGGGTAGGTGCTTTGACCATTGCAAGTGTATGAGGCCAAGAATCCTCAGGCCGTAATAACCACGGTGGGCCCAACCATAGGTGGTGGTCCACAAGCGCTGGCGCCTCGCAGCCACGAGAGGCGCAGTCTGCGGGGTTCAATTCGCCAGGCACATGACGCCAAATCAACTGGGCCTTCGATGCCTGAATTTGAGACACCCGGTTGGACACAAATACCTCAAGGGTATGGACTGAACCTTTCAGCCAACAAAGGACCACCTGACTGTCACACCAAGCAAAAACCGAATCAAAGTGGACACTTGTTCCCAGGGTCTCGACAACGTGGTTAAGCAATCGAACCAACCGAGTAGCCCCAGACAACTCCAACTTCGGAATGGTCAAACGAGTCCGAAGCGGGACAACCTTTCTTTCAGCCGTAACCAGCTGGACATCGACAACGCCTGTCGCATCAACCGTCCTAATGTACACGGATGCCGCGTATCCTCTCTCAGACGCGTCACAAAAACCGTGTAAACTGGCCGAGAACCGTCCCGTGGGCAATATGCGCCTCGGGAGACAAACGCGGTTGACATCGGAGAGGGATGAGACAAACGCCACCCAGTCGCGTAAGAAACTACCGGAGAGGGGCTCATTCCACGTTACTTCTGCTGCCCATAGTTCCTGTAGGAAACAATTCATCGCAAACACTACTAGACTGAGCCAACCGTTTGGATCGAAGGTACGAGCTATCGTGGAAAGCACCGTTCGTTTAGTCCAGACCTAAGGGCTTGTGAGCTCTAGTCGATAGGTGAACAAATCCTGGACTGGCTTGTACTGTACTCCCAATACAGACAGCATATCTGGAGTATCTGGATTCTCAAAAAGATGGGGCTCCTGCTGGTGGTCTTTGGGCAGGTCTGCTACAAGGTCAGGCGAGTTGGACAACCATTTTCTCAACTCGTAGCCACCGGCGGCCAGGAGATCAATCAGCTCATCTCTCAAAATCAAGGCCTCCTGCAAGGTCGAGGCGCCTGAGCAGACATCATCGACATAGAGGTCACCCTTAATGAGGGCGGACGCGCGGGGGTAGCGCAGCCGCTCGCGCTCTGCGAGCTCCCAAAGCGAACGGATCGCGATAAAAGGACTCGATCTTAGCCCATAGGCGTTGGTGTTCAGCTCATAGACCAGCATCGGATCCCAGGGATCCTCTCACCACAATATAAGCTGGTATCTCCTATCATCCGGGTGGAGAACCGTCTGGCGGAACATCATGCGGATGTCAGCCACAAAGACGACGGCATGACGACGGAAGTTAGTCAAAACATCACACACGTCGCGATGTAACTTCGGTCCTGTATGAAAACACTGATTCAGCGACACTCCGGTTGACGTGGGAGCTGAACCGTCAAAAACAACGCGTATCTTCCCGTTGGAAGTCTTCAAAACCGCATGATGAGGAAGGAAATAATGTTCCTCATTTAGCCAGTCCAAACTCGAAACGGACACATGCCCCATTTCTTCATATTCCCGCATGAAGTCCACATACTTTCTCCTGAACGCGGGATCTCTAGATATCTTACGCTCCATGGACAACAATCTCTTCTCAGCAAGCGACCTGGAGCTACCTAAGAGAGGGCGAACTGACAAAAAGGGCAAGCGAGTGATCAGACGTCCTGAGCGGAGGCGTCCAGTATTATTCTGGTAAACAATTCGCACTCCTCGTCCAAAGGATTTACTCGCTTGGCAGTCGGAGGTTCCTCCGTTTCCCAAAACCGTTGTAAAATGTCCGTCAAGGTAGAACCAACAGTGAGGTCACTATCCACCGAGGGGAGGTCCGGGACGTCCCTGACTGGTCCCATCACTACATGACCCAATGACGTTGGTATGGCTACAAAACCGGTTGGCTGCAAAACTCTTGTACTTCCACACAACAAACGACCTAACACATCCGCCCCAATCAATAAATGAACTGGGCCAGGTCGATAGAAGAGAGGATCCGCCATAGCCAAACATTTCGTCAAATCGATGGCGGCGCGCGGAGCTCGCACCTGAGGCAACCACCGTTTTAAACACGATCGCCGAAGATCCACTTTTCGGCTTCAAGGAAGAGTGGGGGGAGAAGGAGAACGAAACCTGACCAATCGGATTCGAAATCCGCAGGTCTCCAACGCCCAGCACCGCTTCGCGATGCGGCACCAATTTTAAGCCCAACTGTCGGACGAGCCAATAAGAAATTATACAACCCTGAGCTCCCGAATCCAAAAGGGCACGCACGGTGACAGTATTCCCTTTCGGTCCCCAAACACGCACGGAGGCTGTTGGCAACAGCACATACTCCGGTGGGGGGGTTGCGTCCGACAGCGGCGTTAATGAAAATCCGGGGGGGGTGATCCCTCCCCCTGTTCCACATTCGAGTGGGCTGAGACCCGAGGAGGTCATATCTGGCGAGGGGGTCCCATTCCGGGGGTCCCATTCCGGGTCCCACCGTTTCGCCCTCCTATTCGCGTCCCCAATCGCCACCGCTATGTCACGTGACCTGGGGTGGGGGGTAACCCGTCTCCGTTCACCTCCAGCCCGGGAGGTCTGACCTTGTCTTCCCCGAGGAGGCATAGGTCCCGACAAAACCTCAGGAGAACCAGCCTGGCGCGCGGGGCCCCCGCCCGTGCGCGAGTAATTTGAATCCCTATCGCTCCCAGAGCCATTGCAGTTCAAACAAAGGAGGGGGTGATGCCTCCCGCCGCAGTGGCCACAATGACTGGCCTGGGGACACACTGATTGTCTGTGATCCCCCAAACACAAATAACACCATGTGCGTTGCTTGGCGATGGCTGTCCGCCCCGCAATACGGAGCCCACCGAACTTCCCGCAAGCACGCACATCGTGTCCCTCCCCTCTGCAATATCGGCACCGTTGTTGCGGTGCGGAGGGGTTGTCCCGCCGGACAGCAGCATATTGATAGGTCGGGCGCCGGGGCGGTCCCCTTGCTTCCACTGAACGACCCACGCTAGGACCCGGTGTAGGATCAGCCAACCTGTCCGTGACCCGGCACTCGTCCTCCAAAAAACGAAGGAGATCCGAGAAAGGGGGGAGGTACGAGGCACTATTTCCTCCGTACCTCTGCTCAAACCGACCCTTCATCTCGGCGGGCAGCTTCGTCAAGACGATGTGCAGCAGGATGAAAGACCACTGATCCACCGGCAAATCCAAGCGATTCAATGAATTGACCGCAGTCAACAGCGGGTTGACTAACTCCTTCCTTAAGGAGGACACTCGAGTCACTCTAGGCAAGCCCAAAATACATGCCACATGAGTGTCCGCTAGTAAGCGGACATTCTGGTACCTCTCAACTAACAGTTGCCGAGCAACCTGGTAGTTAGCATCGCTAATTATGAGGTGCTGGACCACCGAGCTGGCTTCTCCGCGAAGAGCGGAGCGCAAATAAGCCAATTTCTGGCTGGGCGACAAATCTTCCCTCGAATCCACCAAACTATCAAATAAATTGATGAACCCCATCCAGACTGTGAGGTCACCATTAAAGTTGGGGATCTCTAAGGTGGGCAATCTTCCCAACAAAGCCGGCGGGGTCGGTTTAGTTTTCCCGCTCAAAGCCGGCTCTCCCCTATTAGCAGCCAGGATCCCCTTGGCAGCCTCGGTGAGTTGATCAGCCAATTCAAAGGCCTGGTCAACATCGCGTTCAAATTCCTCCAGGAGGGCCACATCGTCAACAGACTCCTCCATCATATGTGTACGGAACTCAGTGGCATATCGTTCCAACTCCTGAAGTCGGGCAGGCAATCCCTCATATCGGGATAACAGGGCCTAAACCCGGTCCGTCCTAGCAATGAGGACCACTGCCCCAGCAAGCCAACGCAATACACCACGGACCCCTGCCCTTGCTGTGGTAAGTGGATTGGGACTCATAGTAATTAACCAACAATAATTACTTTAACAATAATTAATTGAACTAAATTCAAAACAAAATCAAAAAGAAAACAAAGTTTAGAAATAAATTAAAAGGAAACTCAACTTAAAACAATAACCTTCCTTTGTGCGCTGTTGGTTGAAAAGCAACTCTCCAAATCAAATCTCAATTATTAAAAGATAACAAAACACCAAATACTGATTGAAATGCCTCATGCACACAGATGTTATGCCGAATTCATTATAGTACATTATGATATAAGTGCGGTAAGTTGAAAATTACAGCCGAGGCGATATTACTAGCCCGAGCCATCGGCGAGGGCTATAAGGAAGCTGAGGCTGTAATTTTCAAAGCGCACGTATGTCATACGACGTTTTATAACATATTTACGAGGAAATACTTTCGAATTTTTACTCATATGGCCATCTGAGCGTCTTTTTAGAAATGCTAGCAAGTTGGAGTATGACTTGATATCAATACCATGGTTTGTTTTCATAGTGCTTTTTAGCATTGAATAGTAGCACCACAATGAGCTTGATTTATATTTATGAGAAAGTTCCATGCAATAGGCTAAAAACACATTTTGTGAAAATGAGTTTGCATTTTGGCTTGTTTTCCATAAGATGAAATTTTGATAGGCTTGTAAGTATCTATCGGTCGATTTTTCAGGCAAGAGGCTTAGAGTAGCCTTTTTCGCCGCGCTTAAGAGTTGTGGCGGTGTCAAATTAATAAATTCATCACTACTTGACGACATTTTCAAATAAAAACAATAGAGCGAAAAGAAAAGCGCGCGGAATTATTTTTACTTGTCTACAGATAAGCGATGCTCGCGCATCAACGTTTTTTTTAGGCAAAGATACAAAAACAGCCAGTATTACTAACAAAGTAAATTAATATTTTTGTGTTTTTGTTACAGATAAATGGTTGTAATTTATTGTCATAATTAATTAAATTAAAGAATTAAATGTTTATTTGTTATATTTTATTTCCCAAACTTAATTTTTTATTCATAAAATATTGACCACTTTCTTGACATAAAACCTCTTTGCTAAGATTTTTAAAAGTATCGTTCATTTTTAGACGGAGTATCTTAAAACTTTATTTAAAAAAAACACGTTCGTTTTACATTACGTTATCGCACAAGTACGTAATGAGATACATTACGATATTGAAATTGGTGTAATTACAACCACTTTACGAGCAAATATTTTATAATAGTATATACGACGTTTTTCAACACACTTGTGAGTAAAAGACAGACATACGTGGACATAAAATAACAAACACACTTGATAACACAGCTGTGAATTGTGATTGAAAAATGGCGCCGAACCTCGCGCATGCGCGTAGGTATTTTTTCCGTCAAATGTGTCAATGTCTGTATAGCATATACAGCCTATTTTAACTGAAAATGTTTAATTTGGAGTGGTAAATGCAAATATTTTAATATTTTATGACAAAAATTTGTAAATTGTGAATAATTTGTTTAATATACAAATTTATTTTACTAATATAAGGCGCAAACATTTAAAAATGTATATGGATTTGAAGTGGTATAAAACCTCTTTGTTGTTTCTGAAAATATTTAGTGTATAACCCGGACCAATAAAATATGCTCTGTTTTCTCGCATGTTATTTGCACAAAGGTACAATTCAACTTTGTAGGATTCATTATATTATGCACTAGGGTATAATATAATATATTATCTGCTGTCACGTTTGAAAAATTTGGAGGTATAATAATGGTGGAGGCACGACTATCCTCGCTGTACTTCTATTATTATATATTAATGTTATAAATACGAAAGTTTGGATGGATGGATGTATGTTTCTCTAATCACGGCAGACTGAATCAACAGATTTGGATGAAATTTGGAATAGTAATAGTATACAGTCTGAAATAAGACATAGGCTACTTTTTGTTCCAATTATTGCCACGTGAAACAGCTAATATATTATAAAAAAAATTAAAGAGAAAATATAAAAGTAGTATTATAAACTGCAGTTTTTGATTAATGGATAATTAAATTACGAAGTAATAAAATATTTATACTACTGCAAAAAATATATTTCATACATGCTAAAAATCCCATAGCTATTGCAACTTTTTGACTAAACACCTGCGTCGCGTATTTAACCTTCATTTTTTGAAATTTGTCTTGGCTGATGTTGTCAGTCAATTTAGGGACTAACCGAAGTCCTTTATATGGAGGGTCCTCCTCATAAAATATTTGAATATGGTCCAATTTTCCAATTGTAGTAGACCCATCAATTTGGCACATTAATTTTTTATTTAATAAAGTGTTTCTGATGCACTTAATTAAATGAGGTGGGTCAAATAAAGGGACCACTTCAGTTCCATCTATTTCAAAAATATCTCTTCGCAATCTTCGTTTCTTTGAAAATATTTTCTTTTTGTTTCTTCAATTAAAAAATTTGTGGCACTGACATTAGCTGTGCCCTGATCACAAACAGTGGCCAATACACGAAGACCAATTTCATGGATCTTTTTTATAATTATATTTATTTGAATTGCTAGATCGGCAGCCTTTGTGCTACCTGCACAAAATGTATAAGCCAAAGGCTGTTTAAAGTTTTTTTGTACGCCTCTTATTAAAAAACTAGAGAATGAGCAGCTATTATTTTGTTTTTTGGTGGTCCATTATTGACAAAGCCTGTGATTTCATCCTTTCTTTGATTATACTCAAAATGTGGCGCAATCGACATTTCTTCAAAAAGCAAAATGCAGAGTTTGTGAACATTCTTCATTTTTGACACTCGATCTTTTAATTGGTTGAATATGTGTTCATTAATGCCAGCTTTAATGTTCGCCCGTGCTAGTAATCTGCTTAGCGTAGCAGAGGACGGCAATACAAAAATTCTTTGCAGCCATTTGTAAGCCCTTGGGATGCACTTATATAGACTTAATGTCATCACTTTTTCCGGCTCAGTGAATCTGCGCCCAACTTTTTTCTAGCCTGATTCACGAAACTGCATTAAAGTGAACATTTCAGCCAAGGTTGTGAATTTTCTTAAGGCATTCTTAAATGTCCTATTTTCAGATAAATTAAGAGTCTTCTTTAAGCGCAAAGCATAACGGTTATTTTGAACTTTCAGTTCACTGACAGTCTTCATTAAAGATTTTTCATTAAATTGGATTTGATTGATTTGAGTTTTCGCTTTGTTATTTGAGCGGAAAGTGTTCCTGAAATAAATTTCAAATATCGTAGTTAAACAAAAATTACACATCATGAAAGTTATATCTACAATTATATCAACAAAAATGTTCAGGCTCCGTCGTAACGGATGGATAACCCGTTAACTGGTTTTGGTCTGGATATAAGACTATACGAAAATCATACCCTCTTACCAGAATTCTCAACCATATGAAAATGACAGAGACTTCTATATTATTTTTATAAATTTCCCAAGTTTTTTCATTCATTTACATGATCAAAAGTGGACACAATAAAAAAGGTAAAAAAGGCTTTAAAATAAAATTCTGACTAAATTTAATGTTAATAACACCTCAAATTATATTAAAATGATGACAATGGTATGAACACATAGGTCTAGGGTATGAACACATAGTGTTTTCAATTCTATAACAATCGTAAGTATAGAAAATACATCAAAGTATTTAAAAATAATTAACTACATCAAATGTCTATATCAAGAAACAAATGTCATATTCTTTCTAGTTACGTATTGTCACCAAAACTTTATTTAATACCTATACAAAAAATACATATATAAAGGTTTATTTCAATATCTGTTGATTTTACTTCACAACAACATCAGTGGCCAATCTCTAAAAATCCTGGTTTCATTCAATGAAGAATGTGGAAAATTTTAGTGCTTTACGTTACTTTGCGCGCGCTTCGTTTAATGTGAAAGCTCTAGAAAGACTTGTAATGAATTACGAAAACTGTTTTATAGTGTACCTATATAAACTTAGTTTAGTGTTTTTTAGTGTTAAGAGACTATAAATAGACTAAGTACTACTTACTTAGTAAGTAGGTAAATAATAATTAGGTAGTTTATGAGAAGTGGTGAACCAGATTTTTTTTGTATATAAATATTTATAAAAACTGTTGTGTTAGTGCTATAAGAGTGTAAAAAGACTTAATTAAAACTAAAATGGCTTCAAGAAAAAGAAGTCCTGTTTGGAATCACTTCATACAAGTGGAACAAAATAAGGCGAAGTGTTCCTATTGTTCGAGTTTTATAACTAGTACTGGTGGTAATGTCGGAAACTTAAATAGACATTTAAAAACGAAACACCCGACAGTTTCCCTTGTTCCGGCACGTCAGCAAGAGTTCACGGTATCTTCAGTTCCCGGCAACAGCACAGGAAAAACTATTCCGTGTACTTCGACAGGCTCCAACACCTATAGCTTGGTATATCCAGTGCGCCCTACTCCCACTCCAGCTCAACCGTCAATGGTGGAATTTGTTCATAATTTGAGACCAATTGGACCTCTTCTGTCCGAAAAAGTCGACGAACAATTACTTAAAATGATTGCGAAAGGCCATCATCCATTCTAGATTGTAGATGAGCCAGAATTTAAGAAATTATTAGGCATGCTTTGTAGTCGGTATTCGTTGCCTACAAGAAAAACGCTTACTGAAAACATATTACCTAATGTGTATGGCAGGGAGTTAGAAAAGGCTCGGATAAAAGTAGCCGCCGCCCCAGCAATATGCCTTACCACAGACGGGTGGACTTCGATCAATAACGAACATTTTATTGGTATAACAGCGCATTATATTGAGGAATCCCGACTTCAAGCGACGATGTTAGGCTGCGTGCAGTACCCCCACCAGTCAAACGCTGCCAACCTCGCATGCCATTTGAAAAATGTGATGGAAGAGTGGAACATTACTCATAAAATAACGGCAATCGCGAGTGACAACGCCTCTAATATTACGGCCGCGATTAGAACTGGAGACTGGCGCCATATCTCATGTTTTGCACACACAATAAACCTTTGTGTCCAGTCAGCCCTAGGAGAGATTTTGGATACGACAATGCGTGTCAAAAAAGTCGTGGAATATTTCAAAAGAAGTTCGCACGCATTGTCCAAATTAAAAGAAATCCAGGGCCAATTAAATGTTCTTCAACTAAAACTGAAGCAAGACGTTGTAACGCGCTGGATCTCTACGTATGAGATGTTCCGACGTATAATTATTATTAAAGATGCTGTTACGGCTACTCTGGCAATTACGAAGCCAGAAATTATGCTGAGTGCCAATAATTGGGCGACAGTTGAAGCTGCAGTGCCTGTTTTAAAAATTTATTTTGATGTCACTGTTGAAATAAGTGCGGAGAAAAATGTAATACTTTCTAAAGTGATCCCATTGTGCCGCATTTTATCTGCACAATTACAGAGGCAAATGAGTGAGATGGGTGATGCAATACCAACTATTCACAAAATGATTCAGAAATTAAACTCAGAGTTCGAGGGGAGGCTTAATTATATTGAACATTCTGTTCTACACACAGAAGCTTCTTTACTGGACCCTCGATTTAAAGACAGGGGGTTTAAAAACAGAGGCGCTGCTGAGAAAGCCATGAGCAACCTGAAACTCAAAGTTGGACGAGGCTGCCCTCAACAAATTACGATCCCCCAAACGCAGGCCGCACAAGTCGAGGACCAAGCATCTACCTGCCCGACTTCAAGTCAGACGTCTTTATGGGCAGAATTTGACGCCATCAAACCCCACAGCAGCTGGCATCGTAGAATTTGTCAAATATTTTCAAGAACCCCTCCTAAAAAGAACGAGTGACCCATTTGTATGGTGGAATGAGCGACGCTTCATTTATCCCTTATTGTACAATTACATGCAAAAGCGGCTTAATTTAATAGCTACATCGGTTCCTTGCGAACGAATATTTTCAAAGGCGGGAAATATATTGAACCATAAACGTAGTCAACTGAAGGCTACAAAAGTGTCTCAGCTGCTTTTTATCAGCAGTAATGCTGAATAAGCCAATAAAAAATAAAATAAAATAAAAATTATATACAGGGTTGATTTGTAGTCACCAGCCAAATTTAAATGTTAGTTTCTTTGATACGATATAAACGTACCTGCATATTTACTTTAGCGTCGCCCAGTACAAAAAAGTAGAAATATGGGACCACAAACTTTTAAAAAAATTGTCGTTGTTGATGAACATACCTATAACGAGGCGGCTTTTATTGATAATACTACGACGTAGTACTACAAGATGTTTAGTAGTAGCGCGTAGTTGCCTTTATTTTAATGGTAATTGAGATTGACCATGGTTTGCTTAATGTTTTTGCGGATATATTTATTTCTTTGTTAAAAAAATAAACACTTTTTTTTTTGCAAAAATCGTTTCTATAAATGATACTTATTGTGTAAAAAAAATTTGGCCGGTGACTACAAATCGACCCTGTATATAAAAGGAAAAAAAAACTGTAAATCTGTAAATATTGTTAATCTCAATCATTGTACATATCACTGATTTTTAAATACGCCAATCTATTTAGTTGTTAACTTAGTTGCATTATATATTTAACTATAAATACAATATAGAGAGTAACACAAGCAACTAGATAGGTTGTCAGTCCTAAGCCTGATAAAGTATGAAGGAAAATCGGTATTACCATGATCTTATCTGTAGGTATACTGTATTATAAAGCTGAAGAGTTTGTTTGTTTATTTGAACGCGCTAATCTCTAAAAAAACACAGTATTAAAGGAAAGTTTTCAAAAATGGAAAAAAAATATTCTAGTTAGTAGAGCTTCCGTTGCGTAAAGTAAGCTGCTTAAACGGTTTAAGTTACACAAAATCATGTACTTACCTATAGCAGAATTGTTCATAGGTATTAAAAAGTTCTAAAAAAAGTCCGCACCAGCATTATTATATCGCTTTATTTCAATCAACAACTTACTTATTATCTTAGTTTTAAAATAACTCCACAACATAATAGGCCCACTGATTTAGTAAACAACTTAACTACTGAACTAAAATAAAGGTAAACTTTAAAAAATATTAACAAAATGAGCTTTAAAACAATGCGTTAGGGTTTATTTTTTTACATTTGAACGAGAGAAGTAAAGAAGTACTGAAGTAAAAGATAGATATATGTACTTAAAAATATAAGAAATTGTGCTTTAAGACAATGTATTAGGGATCATTTTGGTATGGTCGTATTTTCGTAAATCACTTGTCTAAGAACTAGTGAAGTAGTGAACTAAAAGATAGATATACTTCGCAGTGATCAAAAGATATGTACATATCTTTTCACTTCAGTGACACATTTTGCACATGACTAGTCGAAACGTCAACTGTCACTGTCACCAACTTGATTGTAGTAAGAACTGTCCTGCAAGGTACGTTCCAAATTACGTTAACGTTAAATTTATGTTAAATTATGATAATGAAACATCCTTTGTGGGACTATTATATCGATTTTACTTCTTTGAATGCACACCTTTCTACCTTAGTCTAGATACTCTTATGTTAGACTAAGATGATAACTCGAAAATATTGATCTTACAAGGTACAGAGGAATGGTTCAATCAAAATGAAATAGTTTTCTTACGAGTTTTACCGCAGTTCGTTACACAACAACACAATCCAGAGCACATTCACGAGTCACGGAAATGAAAAAAAATCATACTTCACTCATGTCAGTCTCTCAATCACTTTCCGTTTGACATTTTGAGCATCACCATACTAGGGCTTTCAATATTTTGACAACTAGTATTAAGATTTTCCTAACTTTAAATCATTGCATAAAATCTATTTCATGTCACTATCCATATAATATAATGTTTAGGTATTTTTTGCAGTAATAAAATGTCATTTTCGTATGCTTGGAACGCACCCAATTAGTTACTCTAACTGCGTAGAACGCACCCATTTAGAAAAATCTATGATTTTGTATATTTATGATTCAATTTATGACTGACATACTTAAATCTACCAATTTAATGGCAGCACCACATACTTATTTCGTCATAATTTTATTAATATACGCAAAGATCTAAAGATCTACACTCGGTTGTGTACACTCAACCAGTACTAGTTTTAAGACTTTGCGTATTGAAATCAAGAATATCCAATGATCAGGATACATAAAAGAGAAATCTTTTAGTAAAAACTAAATTACTCATTTGAAGGAAATATCTGTATCTTTTCATACGAAAAACAATAATAAAAGAAGTTAAGGAAGAGTGGCTAAAAGAAAAATAAGAATAATGATAATACTTTAATCAGTTAATTTAATGCACACTTTTGTACTAATAATTTCTATTAGACTTTTTTAAAACATTATTGAGATTTAAAATAATATTTTAAATATTGTGATTGTTTGTATTATTTTATGAGAATATAAAAAAAAAATATTTTTCTAGTAATCTTAACAGTTCTCATATTCTATAATCTGTATGAGCATTTCTATAAGTGACAAAGTATGACGTGACTGAAAGGTAATGTAAATTATTATGCAATCACAAAGAAATGTCAAGTAAAATACTTGTCTATGATTTTTGATAACTCATCGAGACTCTGTCTGTATGGTTAAAAACTTTGCCTGGCAGAATGGCATACATAAACAACGATAACTATAATTTTTAGAAAGTTTTCCTTTTTTTTTAACAGTTGGCAGTATTCCATCTGGTAACCAATCAGAGTAATTTTATTGTTTTGACCTTAAACAAACAAGGAATAGCAACAATAAACTGGAAAATTCCGCCATTTTATATTAATGCAAATGGATGAATAAAATTGGTTAATGTTAAGGTGGTATAAATTTAAGTGGTGAGATTGTGAGAATTTATGTTGTATTATGATTACTTAAATTAGTTAATATTAGCACTTGACGTCAACAATATGATTTTAGCCATTAAGTAGGTTATACCATCATACAATAGTTCAACAGTGTTGAAAGTGATTTGTTGACAAACAAAACAATTAATCATTAAATGCAACCTTATTCCAGTATTATAACTCTCATAAATATAAAGTGCATCGAACAGATCTAAACTATTGTTGTGAATCAGTGAAATAAAGTGAAAATATAACATAAAATATAAACCGTTAATTAGACAAAGAAAGTCGGCT
Organism: Stenoptilia bipunctidactyla; assembly: GCA_944452665.1. Lineage (NCBI taxonomy): Eukaryota > Metazoa > Arthropoda > Insecta > Lepidoptera > Pterophoridae > Stenoptilia > Stenoptilia bipunctidactyla. The sequence goes on from OX101746.1 coordinate 16,977,787, forward strand.
GATCTGATTCATTATTCGGTCGAAGTTACGTACGACTAGCGACATCTGTGTCTTAACCATCATAACTTTACAAGTAACGCCATCTGTTATACTGAAGCAAGAACTTTTAATAAACCACAACTATTAATGGATTGCTGATCACTTAGTATTGAAGTTCTCAGATAGAGGGCGCTATAAAAAATACAGTCTTATTTAAATGACCTAAATTTCTTTTTTAACCATGGAAAATGTGACAATTCGATTAAAGAAAACCAAAAATCCAATTATGAACTTAGCAAGCGATTCGGAGACTGACAGGAGCTTCAGTGAGGAAGAAAGTTCTTCTTGCGATTCAATCGTAGAAATAATAAATAAAAGTTTACCCCTCAATAGCAGTCTGAACGCATCGGTGATAGATGATATGAAAGAAAAAATTGAAGAATTAACGAGAAAACTAAGTATAGCAGATTCTGAAATAGGAAATTTAGCAACTGAAAATGAAAATCTTAAAAAAAATATGTTAAAACAGGAAAAAAAATCAATCTTCTAACTAAGCTTAGTCAGCCAATCAAATTAAATAAAACTCAAGTTACTGGTCAATGTTCCGCGGCAACTCCATTAAAAAGACGACTAATTAATTGTAACATTATGACACCAAGAACACCTCTAGTCTACATCAACACTGCCGCCGTCGCTCAGAAAATGAAATCCGCCTCCTCTACTCCACGGAAAACATCCCAATCAATACGATACAAAACACTGCCGCCTCAACGTATCATACCCATGGCATCTGTGGTTGCTGGCGACTCATTTATACCCTCAGGTGACGTCACAGCGATTAAGAAACCAAAAGTTTTAATGTTTGGTGATCAACAATGCAGAGGACTATCGAGTAAGTTACTGAAATGTAGAGATAACCGATGGAGTACACAATATGACATAACTTCAGTAGTCAAACCATACGCAACCAGTGATCGAGTGTTGAGCAGCTGCGTCGAGGCTGCAAAGACGGTGACTGAAAATGACATAGTAATAATATCAGTAGGCGCTAATGACAAAAACCCTTTCCTTTTGTTTTCAGAACTATGTAATACGTTATATTTATTCAAAAATTGCTTCAAAGTATTTATTGTTAACGTAAAATATAACTCTTTTTTGAACATTAACTTATTGAATAGTCATATTAAGTTACTGACAAGAAATTATAAAAATTGTGAATTTATAAATTATATAAATAATACCTCGTTGAATTCGACTAACTTTATAAATTATTTATGTTTTAAACTGAATATCGAGGTAGATTTCATTAATTATAAAACCAAATTTATTGCCCCGAGGAATAAAACCTTAACACGACGTCTTGTCAACACCTCCAAAGATTTAAAAAACCCAATAAGAGAGCGCAGTAAACTGAACATGAATAGTGAGGGAGATGGCAAACGTAGTAAATCATTGGATAATTTTTTTCGACTTTACAGTAGTTCACCAAAACATAGCGGGAGCACTTAATAAACGTGATTTAATTGAGGCCTCACTAGCAACTCTCGAGCAGGAAATAAGTGTAATTCATATAGTTTGTCTAACGGAGACTTTCATCAAAAGTGGATCTGAAGCGAATTTTAATTTAAAAAACTACAATTTAGCCTCTTATTACTCGCGGCCACACGAGCGTAGGGGTGGTGCTTGTAGGGTGCGGTCTATTTGGTAGAAACTTGATACTCCGAAACCTATTTGGGATAACTGACTTCGCAGAAACTTCTTTAGTCGATCATTAATTAGGCATAAAAAATATTTGACATAAATATTTTTAGGCATAATGTGCTTATGACCGAATTTAGAATGGCATACATTTAAGATAGTAGAATTTTTATTGGCATATTTACCTTTGGCATAGTTAAAATTTTGTATAATATCATTTAGCATAACGCATAAAATGATAACGCCTGATTAGAAAAGTGTTGCAATAATCATAAAAGGGTTACGTATTGCATTATTATAAATTGCATTTGTATAAAATTGCATATTGTAAAGCTTCCAATAACTAAAATCTTGATTTAAATAAACTAATAACTAAAGTTAAATAACATCCTTAGAACTAGGTTTGGCCTTCATCATAGCGGCTAGAACTAGGTGCAGCCGCACACCGGTGGCTAAACCTAGGTGTAGCCTAATCACAACCCCCTTAACCACGACCCCTTAACCTGGCTTTGCCATAGTTACCATCGACTCAAGAGTGTATATAAAAAGCCGAGCGTAGCGAGGCGACGATCATCCGAGCGCAGCGAGGTGATCGGCCACCACAACCCCGAAATGGATACACCTAGGTTTAACCACATGTGGCCGGCTGCACCTAGTTTTAGCCGGCTAAAAGTATAAAAGATGATTCTTGCTGTAAGCATTATGCGAAATGATGGTTCTACTTTTAAATTGTTATGGATAAGAAATATATGCCATAAGATGAATCTGGTTTTGAACTTTCTGCGATGTGATGATTATACATTGTGATTATTATGGATACCAAAATTATGCGTACAGATAATTCTGACTTACAGAATTATGGGTTTCAATGTATGCTAAATGAGTTAATGCCCAACGATATTCTGCGAAAAGAGGTTTATGCTATTAGTTGTTATGCAATAAAAAATTATTACTTAAAAAGTTCTACTATAATAGGTGTACCCGTGCTTGTATATTGCTAAAGACTGATTTAACTTATAAAAAAATAGATCTACAAAAACCTATCCTACACAGCTTTGAATTTTGTGCCGTAGAGTTAACCGACTTTAACTTATTCGTTATTTGCATATATAGAACACCATCTTCAGACATACAATCATTTTTTTATGAACTGGAGATACTTCTTAATAATTTAAATAAAAAACGAAATAAGTCTATATTGCTGTGTGGAGACTGGAACATAGATGTGTTAAAGGATAACAAAAACTCAAAAAGATTGCTTAGCTTATTAGATAATTACAATATAACATTACATATAAAGAAACCGACTAGGAAACGCTCATGTATTGACTTAATTGCCAGTGATTTGAATTGTGTTCAAAGTAACGTTCATCTCTTATGTTTATCAGATCATGAAACAGCACAATCTATGACATTTAGAATTAATAGTAATAAACATAAAATAATGCACAACTCAAATTCTTATTTTGTCTTAAAACGAGATTTATGTCAAGAGAATATTAAAAAATTTACAGACTGTATGAATACTTTATCTTTTAACGACGTCTACGAAGAAACAGACGCTGAAAAAGCCTTTAATATATTTCACGATTATTTGACATTATTTTATGACTTATGCTTTCCTTTAGTCAGGGTTAAAGTTACTAATAAACCTACAAGAAAAAAGTTTCTTTCTAGAGGGCTTAAGCGATCCTGTCTCATAAAACGAAAATTATACCTTCAATACAGGTTATTCCCTAGCAACAAGGTAATTAATAAATATAGATATAATACCTATAGTCAGATTTTGAAAAAATGCTTTGCCTACTCTCATAAAGTAGAAAACACTAAATACTTAGCAAAATGTAAAAATGTATGTAAAGCTAGTTGGACTTTGATAAAAAATAATGTAGAGTCCAATAATCTGCACAAATCTTTTCAGAAAATCAAATTTAATGACCAAATATATTCTGACCCCAATGAAATTTCTATAATATTCAATAAATGCTTTATTAATTCTTCCAAATCTAATTTCACAAACCATAATAAGATCAACTTGTCAAAAATTAAAAATAACAATAATACAATTTTCTTGATGCCTGTAAATGAAGCTGACATTTTAAAAATAATCAAGGGTCTAAAACACCAGGACGACTGGATATGACTCTATTTCCACACAAATTCTAAAAGATAGTGCTAATTATTTAAGCAGACCTCTAACGCATGTCATTAACTTGTCTTTAACTGAGGGCGTCTTTCCGAACAGATTAAAAAAGTCTATAGTGAAACCCCTTTTTAAAAAAGGTGACCTAGAAGAAATTAATAACTTCCGCCCTATTACGAAAATACCAGTGCTATCTAAAACTTACGAAAGAGTGGTATATGATAAAATATATTGCTTTTTTAAAGAAAAAAGTATACTCAATTTAAATCAATTTGGCTTTAGAAAAAACTGTTCCACTACCTTAGCTTGCTATACACTAATAAAAGATGTAACTGAAGCACTTAATCGCGGTATTTATCCCATCTCGGTATTTTTAGATATGTCGAAAGCTTTCGATAGGGTATCACATAATATTCTATTAAAAAAATTAGAATACTATGGCATAAGAGGAACAGCTTTAAACTGGATAAAGAATTACTTATGTGATAGAATTCAATGCGTTGAAGTCGACCGATTGGAGGGAAATTATCTTAAACAATTTCAATCTCCATTTTTATCCAACGATCGTGGAATCCCCCAGGGCAGCGTGCTCGGTCCGTTGTTATTCTTGACTTATATAAATGACCTCCCAAATCAAATCAATCATAAATGTATATTATTTGCTGACGACACAACAATTACAATTAGATGTGAAAAAAATATAGACGCTGAAAAAGAATCAAACAAAGCTATTAATGACGTTATAAATTGGTTAGATGCTAATGAATTATTAGTCAACATAGACAAGACAAAAATTATTCAATTCAAGACATATAATAGTAGTTTATCAAAGCCCGACATAAAATATAATAATACAAAAATTGCAATATCAGATTCAACAAAATTCCTTGGAGTTATAGTGGACGAGTACTGTAACTGGAAAGCCCATGTGAATAATTTGTGTCAAAAGTTAGACAGATTCATATACGCCTTAAAACGACTTGCTCAGGTTGTGTCGATAGAAGCAGCAAAACTGGCTTATCATGGCTATGTATCAGCTAGTATTAGATACGGTTTAATTTTATGGGGTAATTCGGTAGAGGCTGACAGAGTCTTTATGATCCAAAAGAAATGCCTGAGATCTATCTGTAATAAAGATATGAGATATAGCTGTAAACCACTTTTCAATCGATTGAAAATTTTGCCACTTCCATCACTGTATATTTATGAAATATGCTGTTTTGTAAATCAAAATAAACACTTGTTCCCATGTAGTAGTGACATGACCGGACGGCGCGGAAGGGATAAGGAAAAATTGTACATTCCTTCACAAAAACTAACTGTATTTAGTAACAATGTCTATTGTATGGCAATAAGACTGTATAATAAGTTGCCATCTAAATATAAAAATCTGCCTGTAAACAAATTCAAAACTACACTATTTAATTTATTATTGGACAAAATGTTTTATAGTGTCAAGGACTTTTTGAATGACCAAACATTATAAATTTACATTTAAAAACAGACTAACAATATACTATGTTTATTAATTCATCTATAATGCGGCTTTTTTTTTCTTTAATTTTTCTTTAATGTTATTTTCTTTTGACATTTAATAATGTATCTCAATGCTGACATTTTGAATTTGATGACATTTTACTTTTATTGACTATTCGTTATTATTATGTGAAAAATGTTTAATTTATTTTATTTTATGTAATTTTGCACGCTGACAATGCAGCAGTATATGTTTCGGACGATAATCATAAATATAAGACCTATAATTGTGACGCTTATACTTGCAAATAAAGAATTTATTATTATTATTATGTATACTTATAACTACACGCCTTTCGGCGGAAAAGACCCGACAATCGGACCAGTCGGTCGGGGATTATTAATATTATTATATTATTAATTATTAATAATAATTATTAATTATAATTATTATAATATTATTATATTATTATTAATAATATTAAGGATAATCGACTGAAAATATTTAATTTAAAAATTATTAACTGTGATGAATATGCTTATCATTATTTTTAGCCATAGTAATTCTATTTGTTAAATGAGATAGAATGTATTAATGACCTGTCGAGTTATTATTGCTACTTATACACATACATATTTCCTCTTTATTTTTATATAAATATGAAACAATTAAAAATGTACCTTTTTGCTCGTCGCCACTTGTAAAATCAGTCCGATTGTAGGATATGTAATAGAATCACTGGCTCGTACACGCACTTAATGGACAGACACCAACACGTCTACGGCTCTCGTATGTCATTGACGTGGTGCGCCCGAGATAGTAAATGTCTGTTGAACTTAATGAGTGAATGACCTAAATGAACGCATACAATACACCGACTACAAGAAGGCTGATTATTGTCCATTTTGAAAAAGCCAGTCAAATTTTCACCAAAAAATCCAAAAATCACGCCCAGGTCAAAATGAAAATGCAAAAACAGAAGTCCAGAGAACGTAGCCAATCGTAATATGGTAAAGCGGAGATCAGAATCCAAGAAGTAAGCCAAAGGTAGGAAGGTTAAGCGAAAATCGGAATCCAAGAAGAAAGCCAAAGTTGTCGAAAACTCAGAAAAACGCATAAAAAAAACACTGAATGCACATTCACGTAGCTGCAAGAGAAACGGAATGATTTGATAGATTTTGTTTTATGGAGGGAATCCCATCTTTATTCAATAATTCAGTCATCAATATATTATTGATTGATTCGGTCATTCAATTCATTCATTCATATCAATCATAAATCTTTAGTTTGTTTATATATTCGTTAATTTTGTTATAATCCATTGTTGATGACTTTATTTAAGTAGTAATTAATACTGGCCTTAAATATAATTGAAAAAGTTCAGCTCCTAAGAAAAGGAATATTTCAAAAAAGAACCCGATGTGAATTTCAAGCGCTGTCTGACATAACCTCAAACTTTAAAAATATGAATTTGGAAAATATTCATTTCGTAAGCTGAGCAATGAATTCGGGGGATCCCTGTAGTCCCCGGCAAATTTTGTATTTAATGCCGCGTGTTTGGAAAGCCAACCTCAACTTTTTGACTGAACACCTGCGTCGCGTATTAAACCTTCATTTTTTGAAATTTGTCTGGGCCGATGTGGTTGTCAGTCAATTTAGGGACTAACCGTAGTCCCTTATATGCAGGGTCCTCCTCATATAATTTTTGAATATGGTCCCATTTTCCAATTTTAGTAGACCCATCCATTTGGCACATTAAATTTTAATTTAATAAATTGTTTCTGATGCTTTTAATTAAATGAGGTGGGTCAAATAAAGGGACCACTTCAGTTCCATCTATTTCAAAAATATCTCTTCGCAATTTTTCCTTTCTTTAAAAATATTTTCTTTTTGTTTCTTCAATTAAAAAATTTATGGCACTGGCATTAGCTGTGCCCTGATCACAAACAGTGGCCAATACACGATGTAGCAATCTGCATACTTAATAGCTTAATTCTTTGCCTGTTGAATAACTTTAAAATACATTACATTCACTATGGTGAATGAACGCAACGTTGCCTGAGAACCAACTCGTTCTTTTCCCTGCCTGCGGGCGCCTCAGCCTCGGCCAGGGGGAGTTTACTAATTTATTAGCCAATGCTCTCGATGGCAGCCGGAGCCAAAGTGGGACAAATCTATACGTATGAATGAGAAAGCTTTAAAGTACTTTGCTTTGACGTAAGTCTATATGTTAATCTTCTCAAAAGTGACAATCAAAGACAAACAATCATCCATCGCCAACAACTGACTGACGCCATTTGTAAAAACGGTTCATTGCGTTAACTGCAACCCATTTTTAATTTGAAAACCTGTAAAATTTTCTATTTGAAAATCTGTGGGCTGTGTGTTTTTACGGAAGTGCTATTTGTTCAGTGCGAAATTGACACTTTATATTGTGATAGTGACACTAAATACTTTCTAATTGTTTGTTTGTTTATTTGCGAAATTGACGCTTTTGTGCAGTAGTTTTAAGATAATGGTTGGAAAAGGGACTGTGAAGTGTGCCAAATGTGGTATAAATTCAAAGGATGCCCAAAGCTTGTTAGAACAAGAAGGTTAAATATACTTAAAAATATCTAAATATTTTGTTTCATTTCATTACTTATATATAAATTTCAATGTTGAAATTCGACCTTAAGGTAAATTAAGTAAATATCATGAGACGGTATAGATAGATAGAGGCTAGGTAATCAAACTTATAACGTCCCTCTGTTTACGTCGAGGATCAAAAATGGCCTAGACAGTATTTATCTAACTTTAACAGTAAAGCCATAAAAAAGCCGGGTACTGCAGGTGGTCATAAAAGTTGTAAGTATAAACAATAATAATTATACATTAAGTTCCTATCTTAGAGTAATAGACTGCATAGATTACTACTGTGTAAAGTGAATCTATGAATACACTGAAAAGTTGCGGATGGCATTAAGCGCTAGTGAGCTGTATGTATGCATTTACGAAGTATGAAGTAATCGTTCTTCTCTCGTAAGAGAGTATATTGTTCCATGGCCTCGGCCATTTCGTTTCGTGGTCAACTGAGAGCGGACGCGCTTAAAAAACTTAATTAATTTCTATTTTGAAAAAGTTATCCCGTCTACCGGGTGAGTTGTCCCTTATTGTTCTAAAATGTTTATTTCTATGGTGTTCTAACTTAAATTGTAAAGTTAACTATGTGTAACCCTAGAATACCTTTCCTAACTTCCTTATGGAGACACTGCGACCTTTGTGCCGTGAGCGTCGTGTCGGCCATTTTGATTACGCGACTAACGCCCTTTCTATTCGCCGTGCATTCCAGGTTCAAGGTGGGGATTCCAATTTAAAGCGGAAGATATAATTCGGCATGCCGAGCTAACCAGCAAGTGAAGATTAGCTAACCTTCTACCAATCCTGAATACTAAAGAATACTACCGAGAAGAACCTGCATTGTTGGAATTTAATTAAAAGGGACGCGCCTGGAGCAGAACACCGGCACGAGGATTACAACTTCAAACAACAGGCCAGTGCTCCACTAACATTGTTACCTTATAAACCTAGAGCCGAGGAAAGTAATTAAATAACTGTTAAACCGAAGTTATTCCTTTTTTTTATTTGGTTTAACCTTCGAACCCACCTAGTCTGCCGGCTAAGCGCGGCAGTGGCGCCTACAACGTGGTTTTATTACTTTCCAAAGCTCGTCATTTCCTAAATTCTAGGGGTTCACATATCCTAAACGTGTGAACGCGTGGGTGAGTGTGCAAACTGTTACGTACTAGTCTAAATTATTTAACTTCTTTCTTTGTAAATTCTAAATAATTGCTTAACGTCGTTTTTATATAGTTTTTTTGTGCAAATGCAAAATTGTTAACAAATACTTCCATGCTGGACTGGGAGTGAAAGAAAAACGTAGAGTGTGCCAGCTGCTTTTCTTCCCGGGCATACTGTAAAAGTCAGTTAAGGGACAGAGGTTTTCTCTCCATCTTCATAACACCTCTACTAAACCCGTATGCTTTTGTTGAAACTCTAATTTGTGTTTTAATTTAAATTCTTGTTATAATTCTAATTGTTGCTCTAATTTTTAACCTACAGTATATTAATTCCTAACTATCAATTTGTAAAATTAACGTCAAACGCGGGTTTAGACAAACTTTAAACTTTTATACTGTTCTAACCAGTATATATAAATAATTTTTATACTGTTCTAACCAGTACATCTAAATCATTACCATTTGTAATACATAACAGTTTGTACACTAATATTGTTTATTTTCTACTAAAACTACTTGTAATTTTGCATTAATTTAACGTCCCCAAATTGCTAACTTTAATTTTTCTCTCTAATTAACTAAATTTTCTACAAATAATATCACCTAAGCGTAGTTTCTTGCTTGAATTAATTGTAAAGAACACCATTTAATTCCTTTTAACTATAAATATTGTTTAACTTAGTAGTATAAATATCTTTGAACATGGGAACTCACCCTATTAAATTTTTTTTGCTAAACAAAAATGAATTAACCTACGAAGTGCTTATTAGAGGCGAGGAACCTGCAAATACTGTGCTTGAACTACGCAGGCAGATAAATAAATTAACACCATTAATACCTACACCTGACATAGTCGAGTCAGGCATCGAACCGGAGATAGATATTACAGGCGCTAACATTTCTTTTACTGAACTTGTGAACAAATTAAAACTACTTGAGGATAAATTTGAACAGAGTTTGTTCAACCGCACTACAGCATTGTGCAATCATTTATATTATCGCTTAAAACGTATAGATTGTTCTGAACCTAAACATACAGAAAAAGTAAATTTATTAACAAATAACTTAAATAAGATTAGGAACAAATTAAATAATTTAAATAAATTGGCAAGTTCTAGCTGTGATCCTGCAATAGAGAGCGAACAAACAACTTCTGATAACCCTGTGATGTCTGTTAACTGTGATCGTTCTCACATTAATGACCTTCAAAAAATTAAATTTGACGGTAAATCTTGTGTACACGCCTTTAGACAGAGAGTGAACGAGTATAGCACCACTAGAAATATCCATCCATCTAAATTGTTATCTTATGCAACTGAGATATTTACTGGCGATGCCTTACATTGGTATCGTAGCGTTAGGGATACTGTTTGCACTTGGGATGAATTAATAGCTTTACTAATTGAGGATTTTAGCCAGTTCGACTTCGACTATCGTCTCTTAGCGGAAATTCGTAACCGAACACAAGGTGAAACTTAGAATATTATAATTTATTTTTCTAAAATGACTGAATTGTTTTCAAGACTCAAAACCAAAGTTCCTGAGAGTGAACAACTAAACATCCTAATGCACAATATTAGACCTTGTTATGCAAGTATATTAGCTGCAAATTCCTCATCAATTGATAGCATTTCAAATCTTAAACAAGTCTGTAGGAACTTTGAAAGAATGCAATCACTCACTACACAATTTAAAGAACCACCTAGGATTTCATCTGAAACTTTAGCCCCTGATCTGGCATTTTTATCAATTAACGAACCTAGCACTTCCAAAGCTAAAACTCATTATCAATTTAAAAATAATAATAGCAACTACAAATCTAATTATAATTATCCTAAACCTAATTTCTATAAAGACAATAATTCTCATAATAAATATTCGGAAAACAAAGTAAATGTCTTCGATTAACTATACGGAACCCCACACTAGGAAAATCTACTGTCCACGCTGTAGAACTACAGAACATTCCTTAGGACGGTGCAAAGTTGAAAGGTTTCTAATTTGTTTTAAATGCGGTAACAAAGATGTTAAATATCCGAATTGCACTAAATGCCACCCTCATAATAAGTCAAAAAACTAATTTCTTCCTGTTGTAATGGTAGTGGTATCCTACCTTGTACTAAAAAGTCAAAAAACTTTAATGAAATTGACTGGAAAAACTGGCTAACAACTCTAAAAATTTTCTTTACTAGTTACTACATTACAACAGTAAATAACAATAAATCTAATCATGACATGCGTCCATATGCAACTATTGGAGTAGGTAGTACTAAACTTACTGGTCTGTTGGACTCTGGTTCTTCAGTTAGCATCTTAGGTAACAATTGCCATGAAAAACTTAGCTTCTTGGGTTTGGTGCTACACACCAACGCCTCTATAACGTTTACTTCCGCTGGAGGTGAGCGACTACCTGCTACTGGTTGTATTTATCTACCAATTTCCTTTGAAAATCAGTTTCACATACTGAAGGTTTATGTGGTACCTTCTGTAAAAACAAACTTAATACTAGGTAGAGATTTTTGGAAAAAATTTAAACTATTCCTTAAATTTTGTAATTCTATTTCACTTCAATCTTGTACTCATTTAAATGAAGTGACAATAAAGGAAGAACCATCGCTATTTCTACAATCTTATCAAGAACTATTCGAGACCCAACGTACAGTCGCCGACAACGTTATTGCCCAGTTTCAAGACATTTCTACTGAAAAACGTGGTTTAGGTAGAACACAGTTAGTTAGTCATCAAATCGACACTGGCGATTCATCACCTATTAGACAACGCTACTATCGTGTTTCTCCTGAAAAACAGCGTATCCTATCGGAACAATTAGATGAGATGTTAGCCCTGGGAGTGGTTAAAGAATGTGAAAGCCCTTGGTCTTCACCGGTCTTACTCACACCTAAAAAAGACGGCAAACTAAGGTTTTGTCTAGATAGCCGTAAGCTTAATTCAGTTACTAAGAAAGACGCATATAAGTTACCCTACATAGCCGACATCTTAGACAACTTAAAAAACGCCAAATACCTAAGTAGTATAGATTTATCTAGAGCGTTTTGGCAAATACCTATAGTTGAGAATGATAGAAATAAGACTGCTTTCTATATTCCATGTCGGGGAACCTTCAGATTTGTTACTATGCCTTTCGGATTAACAAATTCACCCGCTACTCAACAAATACTAGTCGATACGCTGTTCTATGGTCCTGAATTCGAGAACTCTGTCTTCGTGTTCATAGATGATATAGTAATTGCTAGTTCTGACTTTGACAGCCACATTTCTCTATTATTAAAAGTACTTAAAAAACTAACCTTAGCAAATTTATCTATAAATTTTGAAAAATCTGTGTTTTTCCGTAGGGAACTTAAATACTTAGGATATATCGTCGATTCTAGCGGCCTTCATGTCGACCCAGAAAAAATCAACACTATTGTTAATTACCCGACACCAAAAATTAAAAAAGAGGTGAAAAGATTTCTAGGTATAGCCTCTTGGTATCGTAAATTTGTTCCACAATTTAGTACAATAGCTGGTCCTTTAAATAAACTAACGTCTACCAACTAAAGAACTAATCCCTTTGTATGGACTACAGAAGCTGACGATTCGTTTACCAAGCTAAAAGAGCTATTAGTGTCCGCTCCTATACCTTCTTGCCCAAATTTTGATCTTCCATTCGAGGTTCACACAGACGCTAGCGACTATGGTGTTGGAGGTCTATTAACCCAAACCATAGATGGCATTGAGCATCCAATTGCCTACACTATTCGTACATTAACAAGACCAGAAAGGAACTACAGCATCACTGAGCGAGAGGCTTTAGCAGTGTTAGTAGCACTAGAACACTGGAGATGCTACTTGGACAATGGTAAAAAATTCACAGTCTATACTGACCATTCAGCTCTTAAGTGGTTTCTTAATTTAAACAATCCTACTGGTCGTTTAGCTCGTTGGGGCGTTAGGTTTTCTATGTTTAACTTTGAAATAAAACACCGCCGTGGTATTGATAATGTCATACCTGATGCTTTGTCTCGGGCTTGTCAGATATCAGCTATCAATAACGTACCAACCACACCTGCTAGTTCTACTAACTTCATAATGCCAACTACTACAGATCAATGGTATCTGAATATCTATCAAGGTTGTCAAAACTCGCCTACGTCTTTTCCTAACTATGCTATTAGAGACAATCGCTTATTTCCCTTTATGCAGACTAAATCTGTCCTACACAGAGAATTCGAGTGGAAAGAAGTGATTCCTGTAGAGCCAAGACACAACATTATTACTGAAAATCATTCGGAGGCAACAGCCGGTCACCTAGGCATATTTAAAACCTTCAAACGCCTTAGCCTAAAATACTTTTGGCCGGGAATGCATGCTGACGTCGTAAAATTTGTAACGTCTTGTGACACATGCATTGCACACAAGCACCAGAACCATGCACCGCTGGGTGAAATGGGTAGGCCGAAACAATGTTCTAGACCCTTCGAAACTATTAGCGTCGACCTAGTAGGACCTCTACCGACTACCAGAAAGCAGAATTCCTACATCCTGGTAGTTACATGTTGTTTCAGTAAATATTGTCTGCTGTTTGCAATCAAGCGTGCAACAGCTGAAATAGTCACTAGAATTATAGAAGAACATGTATTCCTCATACATGGGATTCCCTCTACCGTGATTCTCGATAACGGAAAACAGTTCATTAGTGCTACGTTAAAACAAATGTTTGAAAAATATAAGGTTCCAAAACTTCACTTCACCCCTAAATACTCTCCGCATGTGAACACAGTTGAGAGATATAATAAAACTATTATGACTGCTATATCGTCATTTATATCAAATGATCAGCGTATCTGGGACATAGAACACATATACTCAAGAGAAGAAGTACAACTTCATACATTAAAAGTTAAGACTAGACGCCATCTGAAAACGGTCCACATAGCTAATATGGCGGGAATTTCAAACAGTTCAAACGACTTCGAGATTTCAACTTGCTCTGGTCTGAATAAAAATAAGCAAATACTTACAAACCTGTTAGGTGAAATACCATACCATCAGTTCTGTAAGGTTTGCTTATTTTTATTGCGACTGGCTAAATATAAGGTTAACTTGATGAACAATAAGTAAAACAATAAATAAGTTTTTGATACTTTTATTTTGTTTAAAGTAATACAACAAAAGTGTGGATAAATTGACACTCTTTCTTAAAAATACAAATTCACACTGACGTGAGTTTCTTCAAGCAATCAGGGGGAGAAAAGTCGATTAAATCACAAGAAAACTTAAAACACAAACACAATTTAAAAATATCGCAAAACCGCAATCGCGAAAAAATATTTTCACATTGTGAAGTAGACGTTAATTTTTGACATTTCTTTTTATGTCTGTGTTGCTATATTCAAATAACATCGATTCGCTAATTCATTCGATTATGTAATACGGTCCCTTTAAATATTTGTAAAATTATTTAAAAATTATGAAGAAGTCATGTAAAGTTTTCGTTTAATGTTATTTCTAATAAAAGCGAAGATTTCTTGAAGAAAAATATGAATGAGTGTAAACTCAAAAAAATACTGCGATGTATTCGAACAATCGATTGAATATTTTTTTTCATGGGCTACACTGGTATCATTCTTGCTCTTTTCCTCTTATTGTGTTCTTCACTCTGTATCCAGTATGTAGTCTGCACCATCTCCATACAATGTCGACGCCCCCTGATCTGGGATCAACTAGTACCCAAAATACAATTTGCTATTAATAGTTCGGTGAATGAGGTTACTGGCTACACTCCTTCATTCTTAGTCTATGGACGTGAGTTAGTAACATGTGGATCATATTACCTTGGCAAGGAAAGCGATGACCATCCTGTTTTTCAACCGCGCGATTGTTATGCTGATAACATAGGTGTACTATCTAGCATCTTCAATAAGGTGCAAGCTTCCTTATTGCACGCTCACAGCAGAAACTGTCAACAATATAACCTACGTAGGAGACCTGCAGAATTTAATATTGGTGATGTGATTTGGAGAAAAACATTTTACCAAAGCGATAAGGACAAATATTTTAACAAAAAACTCGCACCAAAATTTATTAAATGTAAAATCATTAAAAAACTATCTCCACTTGTTTATGAACTAGCCGACATGTCTGGGAAACCACTAGGATCATACCACATCAAAGATTTCAAACTCACTAATTATAAAGAATAATGAATTTTATTAACTACTCAATTAAAACCTCCTAAAGTAAAGACTTAGCTATCTATCTTATCTTAATAACTATTAAATCATTGTTCCCTACAGAATACAATTTTTTTTAATGACTAAACATTGAAATCTACTAAACTAAAGACTTGCTGTTCGAGCACAATCTGAGCTAAAAGGATTGTTCTCTATTAAATATTATTCTCTAAAAGAGTAATATTTTTTTTTTAAATGCCTACACATTTAAATCTACTAAAACAGAGTCTTGCTGTTCGAGCACAATCTGACCTAAAAGGTTTGTTCCTTTTCAATAACTGTTCCTAAAAGAATAATGATTTGTTAAATGACTATTTAAATCTACCAAATAAAGACTTGCTGTTTGAGCACAATCTTGTTCTAAAAGGATTGTTCTCTGTCTGAAAGGGTCTCAAATCATCCTAATATGATATGATGACAGTATGGCTATGAATGAATGTTGCGTGAAGTATGAAAGATGTATGAGAGAAACAATAGTAGGTCCAAATAGTAGTATTAGTCGGATTTTGCATACAAGTACGCCAAATCCTTCGCTTTGTCGGGGGGTACTGTAGCAATCTGCATACTTAATAGCTTAATTCTTTGCCTGTTGAATAACTTTAAAATACATTACATTCACTATGGTGAATGAACGCAACGCTGCCTGAGAACCAACTCGTTCTTTTCCCTCCCTGCGGGCGCCTCAGCCTCGGCCATTTCGTTTCGTGTTCAACTGAGAGCGGACGCGCTTAAAAAACTTAATTAATTTCTATTTTGAAAAAGTTATCCCGTCTACCGGGTGAGTTGTCCCTTATTGTTCTAAAATGTTTATTTTTATGGTGTTCTAACTTAAATTGTAAAGTTAACTATGTGTAACCCTAGAATACCTTTCCTAACTTCCTTATGGAGACACTGCGACCTTTGTGCCGTGAGCGTCGTGTCGGCCATTTTGATTACGCGACTAACGCCCTTTCTATTCGCCGTGCATTCCAGGTTCAAGGTGGGGATTCAAATTTAAAGCGGAAGATATAATTCGGCATGCCGAGCTAACCAGCAAGTGAAGATTAGCTAACCTTCTACCAATCCTGAATACTAAAGAATACTACCGAGAAGAACCTGCATTGTTGGAATTTAATTAAAAGGGACGCGCCTGGAGCAGAACACCGGCACGAGGATTACAACTTCAAACAACAGGCCAGTGCTCCACTAACATTGTTACCTTATAAACCTAGAGCCGAGGAAAGTAATTAAATAACTGTTAAACCGAAGTTATTCCTTTTTTTTATTTGGTTTAACCTTCGAACCCACCTAGTCCGCCGGCTAAGCGCGGCAACGAAGACCAATTTCATGGATCTTTTTTAAAATTATCTTTATTTGAATTGCTAGATCGGCAGCCTTTGTGCTACCTGCACAAAATGTATAAGCCAAAGGCTGTTAAAAGTTTTTTTGTACGCCTCTTATTAAAAAAACTAGAGCATGATCAGCTATTATTTTGTTTTTTGTTTGGCTATTATTGACAAAGCCTGTGATTTCATCCTTTCTTTGATTATACTCAAAATGTGGCGCAATCGACATTTCTTCAAAAAGCAAAATGCAGAGTTTGTGAACATTCTTCATTTTTGACACTCGATCTTTTCATTGATTGAATATGTGTTCATGAATGCCAGCTTTAATGTTCGCCCGTGCTATTAATCTGCTTAGCGTAGCAGAGGACGGCAATACAAACTTTTTTGCAGCCATTTGTAAGCCCTTGGGATGCACTTATATAGACATAATGTCATCACTTTTTCCGGCTGTGTGAATCTGCGCCCAACTTTTTTCTAGCCTGATTCACGAAAGTGTATTAAATTCAACATTTCAGCCAAAGATGTGAATTTTCTTAAGGCATTCTTAAATGTCCATTTTCAGATAAATTAAGAGCCTTCTTTAAGCGCAAAGCATAACGTTCATTTTGAACTTTCAGTTCACTGACAGTCTTCATCAAAGATTTTTCATTAAATTGGATTTGATTGATTTGAGCTTTCGCTTTGTAATTTGAGCGGAAAGTGTTCCTGAAATAAATTTCAAATATCGTAGTTACTCAGAACAGAACAGTAATTACTCATCATGAAAGTTATATCTACAATTATATCAACAAAAATGTATAGGCTCCGTAGTAACGGATGGATAACCCGTTAACTGGTTTTGGTCTTGATATAAAACTATACGAAAATCATACCCTCTTGCCAGAATTCTCAACCATATGAAAATGACAGAGACTTCTATATTATTTTTATAAATTTCCCAAGTTTTTTCTTTCATTTACATGATCAAAAGTGGACACTATAAAAAAGGTAAAAAAGGCTTTATAATAAAATTCTGACTAAATTTAATGTTAATAAAACCTCAAATTATATTAAAATGATGACAATGAGGTCTAGGGTATGAACACATAGTGTTTTCAATTCTATAACAATCGTAAGTATAGAAAATACATCAAAGTATTTAAAAATAATTAACTTCATCAAATGTCCATATCAAGAAACAATTGTCATATTCTTTCTAGTTAGGTATTGTCACCAAAACTTTATTTAATACCTATACAAAAAAACACATATCGCTGATTGTATTCAAAAGTACCATAAATCGAAAAATCTTAAAAATATCGACAATGCTCCACAAAAAACAAATAATCATCTTCATTTTTTATGTTTACACAACTTTTCGTATTTTTTATCATAGGTAAATCAATATAGCTGCCACCTTTTAATGGATTATATTTATTTACTATGACTATTTACCTGACTATAAATACTTAATTATTTGTATATACAGAATACCAAACAGCAATCCCTACCACTTCTTATATAAATTGGAAAAACTACTGCAAATCCTACGGACAAAAAAGAATAGACAAGTAATTATAACCGGTGACCTTAACATTGACATTTTAAAAAATACGGAAGTTTCTATGGAATACAAAAGAATAATTGAAAACTATAATTTTAATTTGCACATAACAATACCGACAAGACTAACTGCTTGTTTGGATCAAATTATAAGTAATAACTCTGACTCTGTGGGAGGTACTCTTCCCCTAAGCCTGTCTGACCACGACACCGCTCAGTATTTAAAAATACCAATAACCAATAAAAAAATACCTTCTAGAATTGTTTACGTGAAAAAACGGGACCTAAGTAAAGAAAACCTTTTGAAATATCAGAACTACTTATCTTCATTAAAATGGCAGACCGTATTTTCTGAAACTGACACTAATAAAGCATTTAATAATTTTTTTGACATATTTTCGCTACTGTTTGACCAATGTTTCCCCGTATATACAATAAAAAAAACACTTAAACCCAAGAAATCTACTTGGTTAACTAATGGTTTAAAAATATCATCCAGAACGAAACGGCATCTAAGGTTTAAATACTACAAAACTAAAAGACCTACGGATAAATTAAACTATTTAAAATATAATAAATTATTTAAAAAATGTATCTTCGCGGCCAATAAAAACTATAATATTGAATTTATAAATAAAGCCACAAACATATCTCGAGCCTCATGGCAAATAATAAAAAATAATATAATGTCTCAGACCACTCAACACGAAATTAATGAATTAAAAATTGACAGTAAAACATATACTAACCCTGAGGAGATTTCCAATCTTTTAAATAACTTCTTTATCAATACTTCTAACACCGTCCATACATTTAATCCACAAGTAACAAAAAATATACCTAAAAACAAAGCAAGCATGTTTTTGTTTCCGACAAATACTAAGGAAGTCTCGAATATTATATATTCATTAAAGGATACCAATTCGGTTGGCTATGATGGTATTCCAACAAGCATACTTAAAGAATGTAGAGACCTTATATCTCCAGTACTGGCATACATTATCAATTTGTCTTTTGAACAGGGCGTCTATCCCGAAAAACTAAAAACATCTGTGATAAAACCCATCTATAAAAAAGGTGATAGAAATGATCCAAAAAATTACCGACCTATTGCATTAATAACTACAATATCCAAAATATTTGAAAAATGTATGTTTATTCGACTTATGAATTTTTTGACTAAATTTAACATTCTACATATGAACCAATATGGATTTCAAAAAGGAAAATCTACCAGTCTAGCAGCTTTTAAACTTATCAGTGAAATAATAAATCTAACTAATAAGAAGATCAAAAATGTAGTTGTCTTCTTCGATATGAGCAAAGCATTTGACTTTGTCTCTCATGCAATACTCCTTAAAAAATGCGAACTATATGGTGTGCGTGGTACTTCGTTTGACTGGATCAAGAGTTATTTAGAAGATCGGAGCCAGTACGTTGAAATAAAAAGTACGAATTTTACTGCACACGAACAGACATGGTCGTCACACACGAATTTTAACAAAACGGGCGTACCCCAGGGGAGTTTGCTAGGCCCTCTCCTTTTTCTCTTGTATATCAATGACTTACCAATGATTAGCAACTTTCATATGACACTTTATGCGGATGATATTTCGATAATAATTCCTGACTATTCAAATAAAAACTTTAATGACATAATTAATAATACTATTTCTGATATAATAAATTGGCTAAATTCAAATAATTTGACGGTTAATATGGACAAAACAAAATATATCCAATTCTCGAATAAAGGAGGCAAAACTTCAAACGTTAATATAGTTTATAATGACAATAAAATTACAGAAGTGGAAGCGCATCCCTTCCTAGGTATTACATTTGACAAACATTGCACTTGGAATATACAAGTAGATAAGGTATGTTCTAAAATGAACCGATTTGCCTATGCACTTTGGCGATTAAAAAAAATGACAAACTTAGAGACCGCACTCAAAGCATATCATGGTTATATTGCCTCAATACTAAGTTATGGTATACTGCTATGGGGAAATTCAGTCAAAATAAACAAAGCTTTCATTGCCCAAAAACAGTGTGTAAGATCTATTGCTGATGTTGATTCATGGACTACGTGCAAGCCTTTCTTTAAGTCCTATAAGCTATTAACTCTGCCTTGTATCTACATCTTAGAAACTAGCTTATTTGTGAAAATGCACCCAGAACTCTTTGTTACAAAAAAAGATATACTGAACTTCAAAACTAGGTTTCCCAATAAATTGTGCTTACCAAATATTAAAACGGATATCTGTAAAAGAAACACTCTGTCTATGGCGGTTAAGATTTATAATAAGCTAAGTAACGAATTAAAAAGTTTACCATTACAAAGATTTAAGTATGTACTGAAAAAGTGGTTAGTTGAAAAATGTTTTTATTCTGTGGAAGAATTTCTGAATGACAAATAAGAATACAGGACAGGACATAATACAATTATAATAATGTTAAATGTTGTAATGTTAATTAAAAAAAAAAAATGTTTGACGCCTTAGGATATATTAGATTTAAGGACATAGAAATTAACTTAGTATTGTATTATTAAAATTTCCAATTAAATAGGACTAAGTTTCTAATTTTTAACTATTGCACGCTGTCTTACAGTTTAATATGTGAACTAAATCTATTAATAACTCCACCTTTTTATATACCATATTTTTTGCAATAAAGTGATTTGATTTGATTTGATTTGATTTATGTTTATTTCTAAATGACTAACAGATTGAAAAGACCAGCCAGATTCACAATGCTCGAATTCCGTAAGTTTATTACAAAATTTATGTACCACATCTGAATAACATTTTGCTAAATCTGTACTACGATAAACATGTTAAATGATTTTAACTGTTTTGATAACTCCTCTGATTTGGGTAGAACAAAGTTAGCAAATAATTCAAAATTCATTTTAACGCATGTATTTTTTTTCAATGACAAATTTATCAATTTGTTTATGTCACTTTCAAAAGCACACAAGAAAGCCTCAGGCGTATGATAGTGAACACCATGCCTTGGACTTACTTTATACGATATTATTCGATTTTTAAAAGCTGTTGCAATAATATCAATGTTCTCAAATTCAGACTTTATTAAACAATTCGACTTATGAATATTAGTTCTCGTATGAAATTTATACATCGATTAATTTAATTCAATATTACAACTGTCACATTTAAACTTTATACTTTTCTTGACAGAATTCACTTTCATTATTTCAAAATCAGATTCACTAAAATATGCTGGTGCTGTTGGGTAAACTGAAAAAAAAACAAAACAACATAAATACCTAGTAGTTATATTTATTCAAGTTATAAAGATATAAAACCAATTTTATTCATAACTTATCTGACTATTTAATATAAGTACGATTATATTTTTTGATATCAAATAATTAATAAAACAAAGAGGATAGATTAAAAAATTAAATGAAAGAGCTAGCAAATGTCGGTGCACAATCTTTGCATTCAGCTCGTGTTTCTTTTATAAATTTAGATAAATGTGACCAAGCCCTCGTATTATTATCGGTACAACTTTTTATGGAAACAATAGCTTGGCGCCATCATTGGGGCAACCCTCTCAATTTCACTACAATCATACAATTTCAGCTCTACATAATATGGTCCCTTCTTGTCCTTTTTAAATTGACGAGCAAATCCATTAGTCACTCGACGGCTTATGTAACAGGGTAAGTTATTATTTTGTTTACCATTCTGATCTTTGAATTCATCATCATCGTCACTGTCAACATCCTTCATCGTAGGTTTGCGTTTAGGGGTTGACGCGGACGACGAAGTGCTAGGCTTCGACTTTTTTGCCGAAGAGTCCTGATGATTTGACATCAATTTGTTTCTCTTCTTTGACTTTTCATGTTGAGCGCGTGGTATTACAGCATCTTCAACTGTCGACACCTCATCTTCGGATGGGAACAATTGTTCTGCATTTTTAGGCCTGAAATAAAAATAAAAATACACATTTTATACCTATTCAAATAGATAAGTCATCTTTTTATATTCTTAAAAATGTTTATCGGTTTCTATTCCAATGTCACATTCAAAGTTTAAAAGCTATAATAAGTTAACTCTAAAATATTCAAACAATTATCTTTGAAACTAATTTAAAAAGTGCCAGTTAATTGAAATAGTAATATTTTAAAACTAACATAAACGAAAGTTGATGTATTCTGATACCGTTTTCAAAACTAATCCATATAAAAACGGTTATTTAATAAAACCTACTTTTCCAATTCTAAAACACAAAATAATGATCTTTTAAGATATTCTAAATAAATACAAGTCAGTTAAATAGTTATGTTTTTAAGACTAAGTTAAATAAAAGATAATGTATTCTAATACTCTTTTCAAAACCTAACCAATATGAAAACGACTCTTTTTTAAAACCTACTCATCATTTTGTACGACCGGACGACCGGTTGGTGTAGTGGTAACATACATTGCCTTCTATGCCAGAGGTCATGGGATCGAATCCCGGCGACGGCGGATATTTGTGTGATGAACACAGGTATTAGTCGTCAAGTCATAGATGTTTATATGTTTATTTAAGTTTATTCTGATAAAAAATATGTATTTATTCAATATGTATGTTTATATATTTCTTAAGTATATCAGTTATCTAGTATTTATTTATTTATTGTTAGTTATACGGATAGTGCCCAGTTACATAACTAACACAGTTAGTTTTACACAACAGAAAAAAAAGAAAACAAGAATAAAGAAAAGTTAGTACAAAGGTATCACACGTAAAATATTTAAAGCGGGCACCCGCTTTCACAAAAATACAGACATTTAGACTGAATAGTCCCCAAATTATCTGCGAATACGTCGCAGTCAGGCTGTTGACACAAGAGTGCATTGAGACCTGCGTGCATCTGACAGATAGGCGAGTGATCATACGCGACAGTTTGACCAGTGGGGGATGCGAATAGGCGGCGCGGACGACAGACACGGCGACGAACATAGTGGTCCGGTACGTGCAGTCGTAGTAATTGCTCCTGCAGCTCTTGGGATTGAATGGTGCCACGTATGACTTTCACCGCTGTTAAAATTAACTCCTTGTGACGCCTCACCTCCAACGAACACATACCGAGCATACTTAATAGAAATTTTGTTGGATATAGGAATGGGTAATATCCATACTTTCTTTTATAAAGATATCTTAAAAATGCTTTTTGTACTTTCTCTACCATTAACTTATATTTAGCTTCGTGTGGATTCCATACACATGAACTTGTCTCTAATTTACTTCTGATCAATGTCATGTAAAGAAGTTTCATGACGTGAGGATTGTGGAAGTCATGCATATTTCTAAGTGCGAAACCCAAGCGACGAAATCATTCCTTTGTAATCATGGTAATGTGTTGGTTAAAGGTAAAGGCAGGGTCAAAAGTGACACCAAGGTCTCTCATCGTCTGAGTACGAGAAATATCGATGCCACATAATTTATACTTGAAATGGACCGGTAAGTGCTCCCTAGTAAACGACATTACAAAACACTTCGAGAGGTTTAGTTCCATCCGATTACGCTCGCTCCACTCGAGCAAGGCCTCTGCGTCTTGTCGTATAAGGTAACAGTCAGAAGAGGAGGAAAAGCAAGGGTCCCAATATTGAGCCCTGATTAACACTAGAAGTGGTGGTATAAGGTCCCGAGACATAACACCCGTATCTAACATATTGGAGACGATCTGCAAGGTAACTCTTCAAAAGACGCAACAGTTGTGGAGCAAAACCTAGAGAGTCAAAAGCTTAGCCAGGAGAATGTTATTATTGACGCGATCAAATGCCTTTTTGTAATCAAAATATAATACATCGACCTGTTTACTTACTTACCTTTACTTTTATCAAGACTAGTGGCTACATATTGTGTTAAAGTAAGCAAGTTTGTATTTACAGATTTATTTGCCATAAAGCCATGCTGTTCTTCCCGAAGGTAAGGTTGAACCTGTTTATATATAGTTTTATGCATCAAAGTTTCAAATATTTTAGCAAGAACAGAGAGAACCGCTACAAGCCGATGGTCCTCAACACAAGTTTTATTACTGTATTTGGGGATCGGTATAACTTTAGAAGTCTTCCATTGGGGCGGATAAGTGGAAGTACTAATAATCAAACTAATGATGTGACTAAGAGGTATACTTAAAAGTTCACTGCAGATCTTAACGAACGTAGTAGGTATACCGTCCGGTCCAACAGACTGTGTATTTTTAAGTTTTTTGATGGCCTTCTCAATGTCAATTGCACTATAATGTTCAGGGTATACGCAGGTTTCATTGTCTGTAAAGAAATTATACTCACTAGCAACCGCTTCCTCTGATACGTAAACGCTCTCAAAAAAGTTTGCAAATGCATCAGCAGCACTGGCACCGGAGTGTGGGTTACCTTCATATGTTACATTCGGTTCAAAACCACCATTACTGCGAAGACCCGACAAGTATTGCCAAAAAATTCGAGGGTTCGTCCTAAGATTATTTTCTAAGTTCTTTATGTATTCAGAGTGAGCTATTGCTATACGTTTTTTCAAAGAACTACGAAATTTACTAAATTGTTCATATTTAGAAGGGCATTTAGATGTTTTCCAAGCCCTGTGTAACTGATTTTTTGTGTTAATATCTTTTATTATATCCGCTTTGAACCAGACTGGGTACCGTTTCGAAGGCAGCTTTGATCTATGTTTTTTGGGAACTACTTTATTAAATATATCATATATTTTTGTAAAGAAAATGTTCATAGGTTCTACTACATCTGTGCTAACTAATACTGGAGACCAGTCAATCCTACTAATCTCTAAAAAAAGTTGGCTGTAATCAGCTCTGTTAAAGTTCCAATCCGTAGAGTAATCTATGTTACTAGGTTGAAGTGGTTTTGAGCGTCTAAAAGTCGCGAAGTGTATTGTAATGTCTAAAGGAGGGTGATATCGGTCTACGCTTACTATCCCACCACTCTCAGAGTTCCTAACAAAAACAGTATCATTTCACTCCTGGGTCAGCACAACATCTAGCCTACCACCATATTCATTATAGATGTTATTGTAATCAATTAAGTTACAGAAAGACATAAAATAACAGTTATAACTACGAACACTTTCAGACGCACTATTAAGGTTAAGATCTCCAATTATGTACACTGTGCCATTAAGGCTTGCTATAAAGCTTTCAGTTTTGGAAAACCAATTGATATATTCACTATCAGAAGCACTAGGTTTGATGTATATGACACAAATGTACACTTTACGGCCATTTTGAACGAGGGTGACCCACAAGTCTTCACCGGAAGTAGTCTCTAATTCGGGTTGGTGGGACAAAGTTATGCCGGGCCTTGAAGCAAGAAGCACGCCTCCACCCCAGGAAGCCCGATCACGTCTAATAATTCTCCATCCATCCGCAGCTAGCTCAGCATCATGTACGGACATATCCAAAAATGTCTCTGTGGCTGCTACAAGATCGTGATGTGTAACTAGGAGATTCGTGTTCCATGATTTCAATTTTGTTTTGAGACCGCTCACATTTTTATAAAAGATGTTAAATTCTAGCGATTTATGAGAAGAGATACTTGGGTCAGTTTTTGTAGTGGAGTTATTCACCTGACTCAAGTTTTCCTTTTGGACGAAAGGACTAGCGCCAAGGTTTCATGCATACATCCACTGGCCAATTCTCTGGAGTCAAGTATACATAACACAAGTTCTTTAAGAAACATAATTTGGGCTAGTTGATGTAGTGTGAGAGTCAGAAATATTTATTTATTTTAATCATAATGAAATTTAAAATTAGGTAACCTAGTCAAACAAGATTTCGAATAATTATTAAATTAAAACTAATGTAGCTAAAACATAATCGTTTCAAATACTTACATCTCCGATTACAGTTGCACAAAGGATTACTCACTCACTGGTGGTTTAATTTTGTTTCTTAA
This sequence comes from Stenoptilia bipunctidactyla, assembly GCA_944452665.1. Taxonomy (NCBI): domain Eukaryota; kingdom Metazoa; phylum Arthropoda; class Insecta; order Lepidoptera; family Pterophoridae; genus Stenoptilia; species Stenoptilia bipunctidactyla. Next base: position 17,003,894 of record OX101746.1, read on the forward strand.
TTGAAATCCGAATTCAAACTAATGTTGCATCCCGTGATTTTGTTCCTTTTTATATTAATTTGTTTTACCTGAGTGACAATATCTGGACACGATATATCAATGTGGAAATTCTAACTCAGCAATTTGATCTAATATGAAGGTGCAAGGCCTATACATAGTCAATGCACGCGGTTCTCCTCTTCATCGGTTTGCATAGATCTTCAATATTGATTTGAGATATGAGCAGAGATATAAACAAACTAACAAAACATTTTATGTTATGATAGACTCGAGTACGGAATGCCGTAACGAGAAACCGAAATACCATCTTCCTTTTTTGGATTATTAAACATTGAGTGGTACTAACAACTTAAAGGTGTCTTTATGTATTTATTACAACGACCGGTTGGTGTAGTGGTAATATACATTGCCTTCTATGCCAGAGGTCCTGGGTTCGAATCCCGGCGGCGGCAGATATTTTTGTGATGAACACAGGTATTAGTCGTCAGTATATTTCTTAAGTATATCAGTTATCTAATATCCATAACACAAGATCTTTAAGAAACTTAATTTGAGCTAGACAATGTTGTGTAAGTGTCAGAAATATTTATATTTATTCATTTTTCTTAAATTTAATGTATTTTAGTCATTCATTAACCATAGGTAAACACAATTATATTATTTCCGTTTGTGGAATAATTTATTTATATGAAGTGTTTGGTGCATAGTAGCTTAAATAAATAAAATTCCCAGACAATCACACCGACCACATGGCTTAAAATTTAGTGATGTATATTATTATCTTATTGTTGCCATGTAGCGGAGTAGGGGGTTCCTAGAATATACATACATAATATTAATACTCACCCAGACATAGAAACATATTTTCTTGTTCCGTGCGGGAATTGAACCCGCGACCCTCGGGGAGAGAAGCTAACATCGTTGCCACTGCATCATGAAGGTGGCTACGTAGTGTCCAGATTCTTCTTTAAGATTTGTTTACTTCGATTTTACTTTTTATTTTTTTGGAAAAAGAACATAAATTGAACAGTGTGCTATCAATAAAGTTAACGTTGGACCTCTTCGGTATTTTATTAACATTGCAATGACTACTGTCTAGGAATTAAAGGTTAAATACTATAACTTATTGAGATTGCTAAATTTTGAAATAGGCTATAATTCAAATGTTAAACACTTGCGACGACAGGCCACCATATTTCTAAACAGTAATCATCACTGTTGTACAAAACAGAACTTGACTTCATTTCGCTATAAAAAAATATTCCACGACTCGGACTCCGTCAAGTGAGCCTTACACTGCCAGAGCTATTAGGTTGTTGAAATGATGGTATTATAAAATACAATAAGATCACGATGTAGTTTTATTTTCAAGGATCCGAATCCACGAATAGGTCAATATCATATTTTTTATTTTCGAATAGATGAAACTGAATAAATCAGTTATTTAAAACAGCATATTTTTTAGTTTTCGAATAGATGAAACTGAATAGATCAGTTATTATGATTGTGTAAAACAGCATATTTTTTAGTTTTCGAATAGATGGAACTGAATAAATCAATTATTATAATTGGGGTATCTGGCTTTCATTGAGCCGTTCAATAAAAGCGTTTAAAAAGTTTTGCAACCTCTGAATTACGGCGAAGTGCGCCATATTAGAAGTCAGTATGGCGCGCTTCCCCGACTATACAAATTTGAGGTTAGAATATTTAAATTGCCAAAAATATATACATTTTACTAGATGGGATTGATATACAGCCAGAATCATAAAGCAAAATATTTAAATTGTGCACTTACTTCACTCGTATGTCGATAAAAGCTCAAATTGTTGAGATCGACCATGAATGCACCAACCAAGAGGAGTGAGTGTTGCACAGGGTTCATTTCGCTTCCCATTACGAAACTCTAATGGCATTATCAAATTATAATTATCCTGCCCTATCAATCATTCAGGCTTTACATTCTCGTTACAAAATTCTAAGGTAATTCTAAGTACATAAGTGACTATATTTTTTGCAATCAACAACATTTAAATTTTAGTCGGTAAATAAAGTTCCTTAATACTATGGGCATAAAGTTCATAATTTGTTTCACTTGACGAAATTTGTAACCGAACGACATCTGTTTCGCATGTAAGATCATCTCCTTCTCACGCACCGGATATACACAGTCTGTTTCGGCTACCGCACAAACCTAAACGTGATGTTAATTTGGCACTGATAAGACTCACTGTGGACCCGTCGTCCAATAATGCATACGCACTTATCACACCTCTAGGGCCTAATAAATTTACACGTACAACTTTCAGTAATACTTTACAGTTCGTCTTCTTCATGTGTGTCACACTCACTGAGTGTGACGACTGCTCGTTCTGCTGCAACTCAGCTACATCACGTTCACTTGGCGTCCGCGGCAGGCTCTAGCTGCTTTCGAGTGTTTTCTCGGTTGATGTATTAATCTGCGCTTTATTGTAATGCAACAGTCGATGATGGGGTTTTCCGCATTTATCTCTGTCGCACGCACTTATAGCTGTGCATATGTCCCTTGCATGTGTTGACAACAAACATTTGAAACATATTCGGTTTCTTTTAACAAACGCCCGTCTATCTCTTATCAGTGATTTTTTAAACTTTTTACAGTCTAGTAACTTATGGAATGAAGTTCGACAGAATTTACATTTGTTGCTCACTTCATTGTTTTCGTGTTTGTTTACTAAGACTGGCCTTGAGAAGTTATTATCATTGCTTTTTCTTTTATGACAATAATTTAAGTTATTTTGCGTAACTGACGCCATAGAATTAGCTTTAAGGGCTTCAATTTTTAAAAATTTACTTAAAGTGTTTAGTGTAGGTCGCTTACTTTCGGTGGATAGCTGTAGTCGGCCCATTTAGCTAGTAGGACTGTAGGTAACTTTGACAATAAGCTTGTTATTATATTAGTGGCCACTAAGAACTCATCCCGACCGATAACACTAATAGCAGCTACACAATTTTGCACTTTCACTGAAAATTTACCGTTTAAACCTGCAAATTATTGTTTTTTTTTTTATAACGGCTTGGAGCAAAGGAGTACTTTGAAAACCAGTGTTGCTAGTTAACAGCAACACTAAGCTGAAAGTATCCCTTTGACACAATCGTGATTTTGTTATTACCTTTGTATTTTCTGTATCTCTTTGTAATCTTTTTGTGTCAATAAATAAATTTTTAATTTTTTTAATTTTAAATGACACGATTTCCTTGTGATAGTCGTTCGATACAGGCTGCAGTTTATGTATGTCTGTCATTATTTTTGATAAAATCACATCTGGGTTGCCGAATTGAAGCTCCATAGTAGACATGACCATCTCAGGGGTCGTTGTACTTATTAGCAACGCAGACACGGCTTGCCGTGCTGGCCCACGACGGCATTTTCGTAGACACCATAGGTTTTCCTGTGCGCTGAATTCACATAATAGTGAAGACTCATTGTAAGCTTGCTTGAAGTGAAGCCACTCCATAGGGTCCCCTTCGAATGGAGGTAAGTCGCATGGGGCACATAAGCGACTAAGCAATCTAGAGCTGTTTCCTTTGCTGGTGGAGGCGGAAGCTAAATCTTTGAGAGCACTAGCCAGAAGGCGCACTGTTCCATCTTCGTTGCCAGCGGTTGCCGACAGACACTGCGCTCCCGAAGGTTTACCATGATCGGGGGCGAGCTGTGTTCCCAGTTTTTGGTGACTGTGCTCTAACCACTTCTCTACTTCCTGATTGGAGTCAACATCCGTATGGAGGCTGCCTTCCTCGTCCAGATCTGCTAGGTCCGCTGCTAATTTTTTGTTACTTAGATCCATTTCGATCTTCGCCCTTTATTAGGCCGCTTCATACTCTAACCTTGCCCTTCTAGCTGCTGCAGCTGAGCACGTCTTTGTTGATTTCGACTTGACCGTTGATGGTACCGTTAGTAACGGTCACTCACATTTGATATGACTACCTACATCGGAGCTTGTGCGTCGAATAAGTTAACAAAAGAGGAAGATAAAAAGTCGCGCGGAAGTCGGCTAGGTTGCCGGGCACGATCTACTCGACTACTTTGACGGTTAGTTTTTTCACATTTAGTCATACATTTGAAGCTAAGAACTACATCCTTCAATCATAATATAGATTAAAAACAATAACATTTACAAAATATATTTTACAAAATTGTTTTGTTATAGTGCAAAGAAATAAAAATATAAATAATTATAAATAGAATTTATAATCTAAGCTGTGTCGCTCACAATACTAATTCTGTGTCTATATTTACCGGTAATGAAAATGGTCGTCAAATTTTTGACATAGAAACTTGTGTTATTCCCTCAGTCCGTTCTTTTGTCACCCTTAGCACATTTCTTTTTAAAGTAGTCCACGGAATACCAAATTCTTGCGATGCTTTATACAGATTCATATTCGAATCCAATACGTTTTCAATGGCCGATTTTAATGTAGCTTCATTATAATTGCGATTTTTTCTTTTGCTTCTGTCGCTATCCATGTTCTGTGAATAAAAAAAAATCCTTAGAAAAAACATTTTTAACTCAATTAATTTGGTGATAAGAATTTAAACATATATATTTTTGCAGTTCATATTATTACGTATTTTATGGTGGTTTTTATTTTATTATAAATTCCCTAACTTAAAAAAAAATTATGTCTATAATCACGCTTTGTATGCAAATTTTTAATTCACGTTTATCTTACCTCGTTTAATCTGGCGATACCGCTTCTGCTTCAAACTTTTGAAAAACGTAACTTTTTGGCTCGCTAAGACAAGGCTCTGTTCAAAAACTATGTAAATTTTATCAAATATACAAACTGATACACCAAATATAATATATTTCCACAGTACTTTCCAATTTTTATTAAAATCAAAAATATTTAAAAACGAATTATGATCAGACGACCGGTTTCAACGTGTCCGCGAGGCGTCGAAATGACAACACGCGCTACAAATTTGCTTATTGTTCCTATCTCGCTCACTCAATTTGACCCACGTAAACACATACGAAGACTAAATGTTTCGATATAAGGTAGCATTTCAAAGATTGAAAATCACTTGCGTTACTTGGTAGAAAAGTTTAAAGTTAGTGTCACCGAATCAAACGTTTCATCGAATAATGCGCGTTTACCCTAGTAGGCGAGCAAACGCGAATCCGTAAGTAAAGCAAGGGTCGAATTAGAAACTCAAATAAACACCAAAAGAACACCAAAACACAATCGTATGAATAAAAGACAAACCGATCAAGAAAACATTGATTTATGTCAGTAAAGTCAACCAATTTACATATTCTTCATCGTGCACATGAATAAATTTTAAACCAATTTTATAGATACAGATCACAGTATCCTCGAAATATGCAATCCTATAAGTTTGGATCTTGCGACCATGAGAACGTTGTGCACGAAAAAACAATAATAGGGATATTTATGAAACTTAAATATTTATGAAATAATCAAGGTTATGTTAAGGTACCGATACACGGTGACATCGACACCGACACTTGTGTCGACACAAGTGTCAGACGCGTCCACACGGTGAGCAATTTTTAGTGTCGACACTAGTTCTGAGATCGAGTGTCGCGGTCGAAGTGTATTGGCCGTCTACACGGAGCGATGCGCAATTCAGTGTCAGACACTCCATCGCCATGAATCGATATTTACGGACTTAGTTAAAATTAAGAAATGAATATCTACTATTAATTTTACATAACCGGGAATCGAACCTGGTCAAAATATCGTTTGCATTTATGAAAAGGCACATTTTATTTAAAATATGACATCAGTTGCAAAAAATGTATTCCATTTTCAAATTTCAAATGAAATGGCACGCCCGCTGAATAAATGCGTTCTTATTAACCGACTTTTAAAAAGGAGGTTATCAATTGCACCCGTAGGTATCTGTACCTATGTATGCTTAGATCTTTAAAATTATGCAACGGATTTTGATGCGGTTTTTTTTAATGGATAGACTGATTCTTAAGGAAGGTTATTATGTATAATACATGCATAATATAGTAGAGAAACACTGATATTAGATGTTTCTAATGTGATGTCGTAAATAAGCACGTTCTTTTGCGCTTATATTGCAAACGCTGGCTGAACCCTACGAGATAGACCAAAATGATGTACTACAGTATTGTCCACCTTAAAAAGTTCAACCAAAAAGTTCGCGATGGTATATGTCTATCTCTTAGGGATAACCCACCATAACCATATTTATCCTTTACTAAAAAATGGTTATTTACGAGGTGATTTTAAACAATACAGCACTCATTCTTATCCAATTAAGTACCTTTAATAAATTGTGCATTTATTATAGATCAATATGCTTTTTACAGCATGTAATTTAAGTGAATATTTCCGAAGATATTACAAATTTAAAATGCACGCGCGTGCCGCCGTCATGTTGCTCTAGCTAAAAGTTTCGCGCACGACCGAAAACCGCGACACTGGTCTCAGACACTGCGCACGTCGCGTCTACACGGCAGCTAGAGCGACACCAAGCTAGAGCGCCCCTAGAGCTGCAACCGAGTGTCGCGGCACATGACACACACGGACACTCGGTGTATACACTGAGTGTCAAGTGTCAGGTGTCGTCGTGTATCCGTAGCTTTAGTTCTAATAATTGGAATAATAAAAACCAATTTAGCGATATACAGACCGTTACACCCGGCACACGTGATTTGAGACCTATTGATGTGTTAAATAGGACTTAAATTACATACATACGTAACTTCACGACTTTACTCTTTAGGCCTTTGACTTTGGAGGTATTATAATGATACTTAGAAACTATTGCAGTGACAGTGGGTCAGCCTATCGCCCACAAACTCAAACTATATAGGTACAACAAATTGCAAAGCGTACTTAAGGCGGTTATGCGACCGGCAACGATGAGCGTATAATATTATGTGTACTAGAACAAGTAAAGCTAGTTCACCGACTAGTAAAGCGAATACTCACCGCACACTCGGTGTGAACCGTCACATTCAGCAAGCAACTTTTAATATGTGCGTCTCTTTTGTTTACACAGAATGTATATCTATTGTACGTTTCTTGAGTGAGCAAATTGCCGATAGATACCTTTTAAGGCGTGGAGTGTACTGGGCAGGCGCGTGTAATCGAATCGTGACCTAAGAATAGGTAGTCCTTTTTTTTTACTTGAGGAAAACGTGCTATCACGTCTCCGACCGCCCAAGGGGAGCGACGGGGTATGTGGGGATGATCCGGTAGAAGGCCAGACCTACCCACTAAAAACCTCAAGGTGTACCTCATCCGCCATAGATGGAGCTCACGGTACCGCCATTGGCATAATCCGCGAGCCCCGGCAGATTGCGCTCACCCTTAGCCGAGCGCCCCCCACGTAGGAAATGGTCCAGCAGACGAGACCATTTCCCCACACATAGCCCTAATAGCCGCAGCAGGTCCCGTCACCCGCTGCGGCTGGCTATCGGGAGGGAGAAGGTGAGCGTTCCGCCACCTTCGTTGCACCCACTCAACGAGGACCGGACGAATTGCATCGATCATCCAGGCCCCGTAAGCGGGCGCGACGAGGGTCTCTTCCCACCCCCTAAGAAGTGCCCTCCTGGCACTCCTGCGGACGCGCGCCACCTTCTCCGGAAAGAATAGGTAGTCCTAGTCCATCTTATAAAATGTAACTTAAATTTCCTTCATATAAGAAATTCTTTAAAACAGCAGCTTTGACGAAATCGTTACTTCTACTACAGAATACATAAAAGGTACGATAACAGGTTATAAAACATGGGTGACTAAGCAACGTCAAGCACTAAACTTCACCGATTTTAGACAGTCTCCGTGGTGCACTGGTCTAACTAGACACTACTACGCCAATCGTGAGGTCGCGGGTTCAATTATCGCACGGAGTCAAACCAACTTTCTGGGCTTTTATCTTTGTGTTTATATTCTAAGTTGGCTTAAAAGGTATCTCATAACACAAGCTTTGCTTATTTTGAGGCCATGAAGTTGGTGTGATTGTCTGGGGATTTTATTTTATTTTATAGTAGTAGTAGTTTAGTACTACTAATTTATTTTCCAAAATAAAAATACATTTTTAAACACAATTAAGCTATGATCTCCGCACTAGGCTTGGCCTGTATCGCGAGGATCATATAAGTACATATTTTGATTTACATTTTGAGTAAAGGCTATCATAAAATATACTGTTGACTATCATATCATGTATACAAATTAATTATTAACATCATTCCATCATATTCAAAACAAAAAAAAATATCATTAAATAAAGTAACAAACAAGGAAGAAAAAATAAAGAAAGTGTTGTGTTCATGATTGTGTAATTTTGTGTATTGTTTGTGAGTGTGAGTGTCAGTACCCAGTAGTGTATTTATTAGTTGGGCCTGAAGCATGCATATATGCGTAGTGGTGTGGGCAATGTGAAAAAAAAAGTTATTATAAAAACTATGATATAAAAAAATAAAGTATGTAGGTATTGACAACTAAAATGTATGAGGTTATTTGCCTTAAAAAAATAAATTTCCTAAAATTAAAAAAAATCACAGTTCAAATAATCACAGAATCAAGACTGTCAAGGAACTGATTTAAGACATTGATAATACTTGATTCTGTATGTAGACAAACAGTTTAGTTAAACATAACGAATATTCGGAGTAGATTTGAGTTCTTAATTAGAATTTCCCAAAATACTTAGCAATAAAACAAAACGTATATTCGGAGTAGGTTCGGGGCTTCTAATCTTTTGTTTTTATCTTGTACACGTGCAATAAATGAATACATTCATTAAACTTTCTAAATAATAAAGCTATGAACTGCTTGTGCAAATTATTTAAATAAAGAATACAATATATTATGAAACTTGAGTTCGATTGTTATTAAAATTAGACTCTACAAATAATTACTTAAAACAATCCAATTTTCTAACTAAGTCACCCTAAAATAAAATAAATAAAAAAAACTTCGGTATCTTGTTTATTAAATCATATCCCAAATCTTTCAGTTTACCAACAGTCTCTCGAAATATGCTTGTTATAGGCGTTGTAACGTATGATACAATCCTGTTTTGACAGTTTTGAAAATGGCAAATGTTAAGTAAATAAATAATAATAAATAAATAATTAAAATCCCCAGATAATCACACCAAATACATGGCCCAAAAGTAAGCATAGCTTGTGTTATGGAATACCATGTAGCGACCTAGTGTGGAACCTAGAATATAAATACATAAATAAATAAACACCCAGATACGGAACATTTTTTTTTCTTGCTCCAGGCGGGAACCAAACCCGCAACCACTGGCGTCTGAGACAGACAGGTTTACCCTATCGCCAAAGTGGTCGTCATTAACATGAAGTACGTTTGAAGCAAAATCTGGCTGACAATTATGTTTGTCTTCTCTTTTTATCTCATTGTCACTAGTAATTATTAGGATTGCCTTACAAGTTTTTCTATGTACACACCGCCAAAAGATTGAACAATCGTTATTTTGCCTTTTTTATGATATTTGTAGCCACCACGTAGAAGAAGAGAATTGCCTTTTTTGGATGTAATGAAATAAAATCCAATTTGGGTATATGATGTAGATGGTTGTGGTTGTGACATCGTGTTCCCTAGAAAGTAAAAACCAATTTAATTATAAAAATAACACCAACAAGAAAAAATACAACAGGATTTTTAAAACAAAATAGCTGCTAACTCTATTATTTTTGGCTCAAACAACAGCTTTTCCTAAATATCAGTTTTATCATTGCTATTTATTTCAAACCTAAGTAAAACTTGATGGCTTTACAATCTCTAAATTATTTATTGTATCATGTTCATGAGTAAAATCTGTATTTAATAAAAACTGTGGTCCATGCCACCACAAGTCATTTGCCTGCAAACTTAACGAGTCTACCCCACGCGAGATAAGATCTGCTGGGTTTGGGACTTGTGCGAACATAGTGCCACGAGCGCTTTTCTGTTAGCTCAAGAATCTGCTGAACTCTATTATTAACATAGATGTTAGCCTTGGCTCTACCTGACTCTATTCAAGCAAGAACAATGTGTGAGTCACTATATAAAATGACAGAATGTAGAAATCTGAGGCTAAGTATCATAGTTACCCTGTTTGCCAGCTGCGCAAGTAGAAGCGCACCATTTAACTCTAGCTGGGGTATGGTAAGTGTTTTTGATAGACGCGCAACACGTGATTTCAAGCATAGGAGATTGATCACTACATTTCCATCTGGTTTTAAAATACGTAGGTAGAGACAGCAACCAAAGGCTTTAGAGGATGCATCTGCAAATCCAATTAGGTCTACAGTTATTAAATTATTACAGTGTAAAAATCTGGGTATTAAAATTTTATTAATTGTGTTTAAATTGTTAATGAATCGTCGCATCCCAGTTTCATAGACCACAAATCCTGCATTAAATTTTTTGCTGTAACTATGATTGGCCCAATAATACCTAATGGATCAAATATTTTACCAATAAAGCTAAGAACTCTGCGTTTAGTAGTATATTTCCTCCTCGCACATTCAAAATAAAAGGTGCCTGAAACAACGTCAAATTTCAAGCCAAGGGTTTTAATAATATTATCTCTATTTAAGTTTATTTCTTCAAAATATCTGCGATTGCTAGGAATTTCATCCAGTATGTTGATTTCTAAGTATGAAAAGTTGCTTTTCATCATCACAACCAGCATGTAAATCATCTACCCAAGTGTTGTAAAACATAGCTTGAGGAGAAAGTGGATATTGATCCTTGTTCAGATTATGGGATAGGTTTCTCAATAATAATGTTTTCTTGTTATTAAATCCACTTTATTTAATAGCTATGCACATTACACATTTTCACAGGCAAGCAAGACGGAAATTCCATAGACAAAAGAGCTACGCTGCGGCAGTATATGAACAAGCTAAAACTGCGATCAGATTTAAATTTTCTTTTTAATTTAACACTCCCACAAAAATTTAAAACTCTTTAACTAAGTATCTGATCCCTTAAGTTAGTAAAAGTTTGAGTTGGCAATGCTTTGGTCAATATATCTGCAAATTGATCTTTACTAGGTACATAGTTAATCTTAATTAGACCCAACTCAACCTTTTCCCTAATAAAACAATATTTAACATCTATGTGTTTGGTTCTTTTATGATAAACAGGGTTATTAATTAGTTTTATTGCACTCTGATTATCAATATACATGTTTACGCATTTGCAATCTTCACCTAAATCTAACATTAGTTGCCATAGCCATATCATTTCTTTTGTTGCTTCACATGCAGCCACAAATTCTGCCTCGGTAGTGGAGAGAGCAATGGTCTTTTGTTTTTGGCTAGACCAAGTAATTGGGCCACCATTCATTGTAAAAATATAGCCTGTTGTTGACTTACGTGTATCAACATCACTTGCATAATCAGAATCAGAATAACCTATTAAACCATTACTTTCTCCATACTTTATACACAAATTTTTAGTATTAATTAAATATCTAATTATACGTTTCATAGCATTTACATGTTGGTGACTGGGATTGTTTACATATCTGCTTAATACATTCACAGCAAATGATATGTCAGGTCTGGAAACAGAACACAAAAACAGTAAGGAACCAATGGCTTCCCTATATGGAAAATTAACAGTATTATCAGTATCATTCTTTGTTATAATAACATTAACATCTGCTGGAGTACCAGTTGGAGTTGCATTTGTCATACAAAACCTTTCAATAATTTGTTCTATGTAATCTCTTTCGTGTATATGGATACAATTATTTATTCTTTCAATTTCCATACCAACAAAGTATTTCAATTGCATCACTTTTATTTTAAAAGCTTGTTTCAAATATTCTATAATATCTTGGATAAGTTGTATACTCGAAGATATTACAAGGGCATCGTCTACATATATAATTAAAAATACTTTAATCTCATTGAAAACCCTATAAAAATACAATTATCAGCCTGGGATTGTACAAAACCGTATTTTCCTAAAAATTCAGTGAACCTTTTATTCCAACAACGAGAGGCTTGTTTCAACCCATACAGAGATTTATTTAATTTTAATACATGACTTTTAGTTAAAGGTACACCCTCAGGCACTTCTATAAAAATATTTTCCTCAAGATACCCATTAAGAAAAGCAGTCTTTACATCAAATTGTTGAATTTCTAACTTATACTTTGCTGCAATAGAAAGAATAATTCTTATAGAGTCATACCTTGTTGTTGGAGAAAATATTTCTTGATAGTCAATATTTTTAATCTGAGTAAACCCTCGTGCACCTAAACGAGCCTTGAACCGTGTCTGATTATCTTCATCCTTCTTGATAGCAAAGACCCACTTGGTAGTAAGAGTCCGCTGACCTGCTCTTGTTACAGCAGTCCACGTGTTGTTTTCTTCATGTGCAGATAATTCTTCTCTAATGGCTTGAGACCATTTACTTTTCTGTGGACTTTGTAGGGCTTCATCATATGTCTGAGGCAATGACAATTCAACAATGTTAGCTTCAAAACGTCTATTATTTCTAGGCCTCAAATTTATATTCCGTTCCAGGGTATCTTCTATTTCTTGAGACGGCTCATATGTAGGATCATCACTGTTGCAACTCGACATGCTGTTATCAGACTCTGATGTTACAGTTTCAACAAATGTTTCATCCACATTTCTTACTTCAGTTTCATTATTTTGTATCTTATCTTCATTATCATCAATGATGCATATTTGTTTAATATTCTTTCTTATTTCTGGAACTTGATGTTCATCAAAAATCACATTTCTTGAAATTTTGATTGTCTTTTTATTTATATTATACATTCTATAATTGGTGTTGTCATAACCAATAAGGATCATTTTCTCACTTTTCTTTTCTAATTTTGTTCTCAATTGATCTGGAACATGTACATATCCAATGCTGCCAAACACCTTCAAATGACCTAATTCTGGTTTGATACCATTCCATAATTCATATGGTGTTTTACCTGGACTCTGACTTGAAAAAGTTCTGTTCAATATGTAAACTGCACAGTTCACCGCTTCAGCCCACAGTTCCAGTGGAACATCTCTTGCATACAACATGGAGCGAGCACTTTCTACTATGGTTCTATTTTCCCGTTCTGCTCGCCCATTTTGTTCTGGTGTATATGGAGCAGTTGGCTCATGGACTATCCCCTCTTTGTCCAAATATTCCTGAAAAACTTTGTTTACATATTCTCTACCATTGTCGGTATGTAATATTCTTATATTGTGCATGTATTTATTTTTCACAATACTATTATATTTCTTAAAAATTTCCATCACATCACTTTTGTTTTTCATAAAATATACATGCCTGTAACTTGTTACTGCATCTTTGAATAAGACAAAATATCTCATACCTCGAATTGATGTGTGAGTCATCGGTCCACAGACATCACTGTACACTGTAGCCTAGTTCTGGTGGGTGAGGCACGGTAGCTAGTAGTCACTTGCCACCAGGCCGGATTAACCCCAGAGCAGATGGAAAGCTCCTAGATGGTAGCGAGGCTAGCTCTTCCTCGGGACGTGGGATGGCCAACTCAGAGGTGTGAGAGGTAACAAAATTTATATCTATAAGGGCGCCAGCTCCTCTCAACACACAAACGAGAACTCAGACACACTATGGAATCAAACACAAAAGTATGGAGCACAGTTATATTAAGAAATCACTTTACATTGATTTACAAGATACGGTAAGCTAAGTTTAACCTAATTAAATTTTACTTTAAAATATAGTACCTTGGAACTTGGATCTTGATGTTTGTTTGTAGAAGGCTTTGGCCTATTATAAAGGTTTCATGGACGGGATTAATTCATCATGTCTGTCGTCCCAATACTCATGTCATTCCGGGAGCGTAGAAATAGAATGGTGTGAAAAAGGAGTATCCATAAAAAAAAACAAAGAAAGAAAGAAACCGAGAAAAAAAACCCAACAACGTTGGGTTTCTCAAAGAAGTAATTCACTTTATATAAGATATCGAGGGATTACATCACGTGGTGGACCTGAAAAGAACAGACAAAGGGATATATCTTGTCAAGATGGCTGATTTAACTCAGCACAAAAATCGATATGCCACAAAAGAAAACTCACCAATTAACCTCCAAACATCTTCTACATATATAAACTAATGCTTCAAGGCATTATTCAAATATGAATATTCTCCCCGACAATTGTCCTTGCGTATTCACGACTTGAACAAAAAAGATGGACGACAGAGCGCACAGAGTATTTATAGGCTTCGACATCCTAGTTCACTCACTCTGACCGAGGGACTACAAAAACCGTATTAAGCGCGCTCTACACTCTCGCAAACAATCAATCAAACGGGATTGAGAGGTACTAAAAAAAAAGCGTTACAACACTAAGTCACCAGGTTGTAGTTTGCCTCGTACAGATTTTTGAAATGGAAACCTGCACTGTTTTCCGTATGCACATGCCTCACATACAAAGTCATTTTTATCATTGTCACTAACTTTCAAACCTGCAACAACATTATTGGCATACATACTCTTAATTTCTTTAATGTTTAGATGTCCCAGTCGCTCATGCCACATTTTGATATCACTTTGATTGTTCTGGACCAAGTTGCAAGTATCTGGAATGATTGTTTTTATATTCAACTCATATAAATTGTTTTCTCTGATTTTAGCACTCATGACAACTTGATTGTCTTTATAAATCAGAGCATTTGAATCTTTCTTTGTAATAGTGTAACATTTTCTTATTATAGCACCTTCTGAAAATAAGTTTGTTCTCAAACTTGGGACATACAACACACCAAGTAATTCACTGGTTTCCCACTGTCCATTACCATATCTCTTTATCAACACTTTACCAATGCCAGAGACTTCTACAGATTGTTTGTTTCCTAAAGTCAAAGAATTCTTGTTGCAATCAAATAATTCTACAAAGAAATCCTTTCTAAATGTCATGTGCGCAGAGGCACCACTATCCATGATCCATGTATTTTCTTCAGTATCACAGGAACTGGTTTCTACATTAAATGCCAACATGTCTGGAGATTCTTTCAGATTCTTCTTTGATTTGTCTTTCTTTTGAAAACGACATTCTTTTGCAAAATGCCCCCGCTTTCCACAATTGTAACACTCAAATCTATGTTTAATGGTTTTGTTTTGATTTGTACCACTCCCACATGCTCTTGACTCATTCTGCTTTGGCTCATTCCTCCAACTCTTTTTAGCAACAAGCAGAGCTGTCTCTTGTTCTTCCACAGACAATAAACTTGCTTCTTCATCTAACAAACGGGCAGTCAAATTATTTAAAGTTTGTTGTTTGGGATCTAATGACATCCATGCTTGACGTAATGATCTATATTTCAAGGGCAATGTTCCAATTATCTTTGTTATGATAGCCATTTCACTAACACACTCACCACTTTCTTTCAGCTGTTTTGCTAGCGTTTCAACTTTTGAAATATGTTGTGCTACGCTGTCGTTTTCAGACATTTTGTACTGGTAAAATCTTTCATGGATCAGCATTTTACATAATTCACTCTTTTGTTCGTATTTAGATTCAAGTTTTGTCATTATTTCTTTAGCAGTTTCACAATTTTCTATCAGTGTAATTTGTTTGAAATCCATTGAAGAAGTTATTATAAACATCGCCATGCCATCATTTTCTGGTTTCGGTATAGAAATATCGATTCCCTTTGCCTTCAAAGCACATTTGATTTGAAACTTCCATTGCCTAAAGTTATTTCCATCAAATTTTTCTAAATTCATTGTCCTCGTGGCATCCATTTTAGAGGTTAAATGTCAGAGAATATTCCGGAACTGTTGTAATTTATTTCTTTACCTTAACTTTCTATTAACAGAGTATTCTGGGCCCATAACCTGTTCAGATTATGGGATAGGTTTCTCAATAATAATGTTTTCTTGTTATTAAATCCACTTTATTTAATAGCTATGCACATTACACATTTTCACAAGCAAGCAAGACGGAAATTCCATAGACAAAAGAGCTACGCTGCGGCAGTATATGAACAAGCTAAAACTGCGATCAGATTTAAATTTTCTTTTTAATTTAACAATCCTTATAGGTATTTGCTCGCTAAGATTACCTTGCATGCCCCAATTCTAGATATTAGATATCTATGAACCTTTTATACTCTAAAAATAAAGTTGGATTTTGTTTAAATTTACGTTCTAAGTACAGAATCCTTTGAAAGGCAACTGAAAATTAATCTCCTAGCTGTAACTCACTTATCGGGCAAGTCAAAGGCATATCCACATAAAATGTATTATCTACCCTGCACATTGACTCACTGAAGACAGTCTCAGCCTTTTGTAACTCAGTATTTACTTTGGAAGGGACCTGGTCAGATACTTTCTCAGTTGGCCAGAAATTTACCTTTCCCAGCAACCACATATCCGAATACTGTATTTTGTAAAGTAAGACCCTCGGGAAGTTTTAAGCAGCCACTTAATAGGAAATTGAAATAAATATCAGCCCCTAATAAAATTGAGATTTCATTAGGTACATTAAAGTCACTATCTGCTAATATATTTTTGATATATTTAAGTTTTAAATATCAAAAGTGTATTGTGGCTACGGCGTTGTAATGGTATCAACTACATAGCAATTGATTTTGTAATTAACATTTTTGTGTAAACATGAAGAAATAGGTAAATTTACAATCTTATTTAATTTTGAGGGCTTGTTACCAATGCCAATTATATTGGTCGGCTGAGAAATAGGATCAATTGCCAACTTTTGCACCAGTGAATTTGTTACAAAGGATCCCTGGCTTCCACTATCCAACAAAGCCCTAACAATAATTTCACGACCATATTTGTCAATGACCTTTGCCACCATTATAATTTGTACTCTTATGTGGCTTATTAGTAGCTTATTGCAGTTGCAGCTATTTTATCTTTATTTTTTATCAAGACAGCGGATTAAAACATTTATTTAGTTTTTTAGTCTATAATTTTTACACATCACATGCAGACCGAGTTATAACAATGAAACGACAAAAGAACAAAACAAATGAATTATGATTTTTACAAACCGCGCGCTCTCTCGCGTTCATTTGACAGATGACACTGAAACATGATCTAATACATACAGCATGAACATGAAACGGAACATGCCCGCGGCCTTGAAAGAGTCAGCTTTCAATGTGTATATATATATATATATATATATTCTTTTTTCCCTTTTGTTTTTATTCTTCATCTTTCATCCACAGCGGACAAATCTTTGCGTAGGGTCGTCTCACATCACCCGACACTGTTTTTATAACGGCAACCCTGGTAATGCTGTCTTTTCCGGGGATGGATTTTTAAATACGGCCGAGTGCCCACTTCAGCGGGGGAAGATTGTCTTCCTTAATTATAACCAGTGTTCCAGGCTCCAGCTCGCGCGTTCTCTCAGTCCATTTAACTCTGGTTTGTAGCTCCGAAACATACTCGTTAGTCCAGCGAGCCCAGAAGTGCTGTCGAATTTGTTCCAGCCTCTGGTAGCGAGTAAGCCGGTGCACAGGGACATCGTGCAGGTCGTCTTCACAAACCGGAGCAGTAAGTGGACGGCCAATCAGGAAGTGACCAGGGCTCAGAAGAAGCAGGTCTCTAGAGTCTGATGATAGTGGCATCAGCGGGCGAGAGTTTAATATCGCCTCTATTTGCGTCAGCACGGTGGTGAACTCCTCGAAAGTCAGGTGTGCGGTATCCACGACGCGGCGCAGATGGTATTTGCAAGCTTTGACCCCAGCTTTCCACAAGCCACCAAAATGCGGAGAATATGGAGGTATGAATTTAAATTTAATATTTTGACTATTAGCATATTGTATGATGGTCGAACTACATTGTGATAAGAACTGAGCGAAATCATTCATGAGCCCTACAAAATTTCTACCATTATCAGAAAATATCTGTGCGGGCTTTCCTCTTCTCGATATAAAGCGCTTTAAAGCAAGAAGATAGGCATCGGTGGTAAGGTCGCTACTAATTCTAGGTGAACATCGCGCATGGTGAAACGTATAAATAAACAAATATAACATTTTATAGTACGCGCTCCTTTACCTCTACGGTTTAATATAAACATTGGTCCTGCGTATTCAACGCCTACGTTATAAAAAGGATGAGTTATTCTCACTCGTTCCTTCGGCAAGTTGCCCATCAAATGATTAACAGTTTTCCCTCTCATGCGAGTACATACGACACACTGATGAGAAACCTTCCTAGCAAGATTACGACCTGCGACTGGCCACCACTCGCCGCGCACCTTGTAGAGTAAAGCTTGTGGACCGGCGTGCATGGACTGTTCATAGCGAAACAGTAGATTTGTAAATGTGTGTTTGCTTGACAATAATATGGGATGTTTTTGATCGTTATCGATGTGAGGCGAAGCTTCGATTCTACCGCCTACGCGAAGTAATTTTTTGTTATCTAAAAATAAATACAATTTTAATAGTTTATGTTTTATAGGTAAACTCCCACCCTGCAACAAAATATTATATTCGTGTGGAAATGACTGTATTTGAAAGTATCTTGCCAGGGTTATTTTAGCTTCTAAAAGCTCGTCGATCCTAAGCGTACCAGTTAGCCTATCTATTTTGTTGCGCGTATTATATATAAATCTTAATACATAGGCTGCAGTGTTAATCATACGGTTATATTGCGAGAAACGATTAAAAGGAAACCAATTATTGTCGTTTAAGTTGGATCGTTCTACAGAGAGTAAATTTACTGTACTAGATTTAATTTCAGGCAACTCTTGAGATAAATAATTTGAAGTTGAGTCAACTGGAATATTTGCGCTGTCAGAAACGTCAAAGTCATGTAGAAACGAAGGGCCTTCCCACCACACTTTAGAGCTCGCTAGTTCTGCAAAGGTGATACCTCGTGACACTAAATCGGCGGGGTTTTCTGTGCCGCGGACGTGTCGCCATCTTTTGACAATTCGTGTATTTCAGCGACTCGATTCTGAACGAAGGTTTTAAGTATTGATGGTGGCATGCGAAGCCATCCCAACACGAAAGTCGAGTCTGTCCAAAACACAACGTCGTCGAACTCGCGCGTTAGCACATTACGTTTTTTATAATAAAGCTTTGCGCCTAGTAAAGCTCCGCACAACTCTAATTTAGATATGGTGACAGGTTCGACTTTACTCTTAGAAAAAAGCAGCCTTACTTTAACACGTACGTTGCACGCACTACGTACATAAGCGCACGCGCCATATGCAGATTGTGACGCGTCGGTAAATATGTAAAGTTGATTGTTTAACGCATTAATCTGAAAAACATGACGTGGTATATTGATTTTACTAAGCCATGACAAATTATCATTTAACGACTTGCCACTGCTGGTTTCAGCACTAGCATCGAAGACCACGCGTAATTTAGTAGTGGTGCTGTGTTCGCGGAAGACACCATGATGTGGCATGAAATAGTGCGGACTCTGGTAGGTATCTATTTTAGTCATATGGCCTAAATGTATGTATTCACGCATAAAATCAATGTATAATTGTTTGTTAGGAGAACATAATAAACGCTTTTCTAAACTATAAAACCTTCGCTCGGCTTGTGGTCGGGATTCCCCGAGGACTGTCGGTGTCTCTTTGAATGGGATGTGAACGCAAAACCTACCATTGATGCTGCGCGTAGTAGTGGTGGCGAAGGATTGCTCACAAGCCCGCTCATCGTCACTCATTGCGTCTCGTGGTTGCAGTTCCTCGAGTTCCCAGAACCGCCTGAGTCAGCGTCTATAGTTTGTGAAAAGTTTCATTGTATGTAGCCCTTATTGTGCGTATTTAAATTAACAGGGCCCGAAACTATCCAACCGAGCTTTGTATTTTGAAGGTACGGACCATTATTTAAGCGCATTTTACCATCAATTAGAATATTCCAAAATTGATCCGCGCCTATCAAAATATCTATTTCATGCGATTCATTAAATTGTTCGTTTGCTAATTGTAAATTCTGCGGTATTTTAAGCCACGCGCGCGCAACGTGAACGCCCGATAGTTTAGGTATAATGCGCGGGAGAACATAACATTTGAAGCGCGTCGAGTATGAGTTGATTCGAGATCGCATTTCTATCTCACACGTTTGAGTTGATTGCGACACAGAATTACCAACTCCGCGAATTTCGATAGTGGACTGTATTGCTTGTAGTTTTAATAATTTACAAAATTTACTAGTTATAAATGGGCTTTGACTGCCGCTGTCTAATAATGCGCGCTCTAAATGATAATTATTTTTGTCATCGCAAACTTCAACGAGCGCTGTAGATAACAAGACAGACTCAACGTTCGAATGTGCGTGAGAATGCGTATACGCATTGCTTACTTGCACAAATTGCAAGTCACTGCGGACCTCGCCGCTAGACCGATGGTCATTCAGCGGAGATAAGTCAAGCGAAGTATGTGCAAGCGCCGGCGGCTCCACTGTAGATTGAGATAGTATCGTATTACAATTACTTGTTAGATTGGAATGAGGATGCAACAACGAATTATGTTTTTTGTTACACTGACGGCAAGCCCCAAACCGACAAACCTCTACAGTGTGCCCGGATCGTAAACAATTTTGGCAAATCTTTAACAATTTTTAATTTTGTGTGCAAGTCAGTGTTAATGAATTTATAACAAGTATATAGTGCGTGCTTCTCTTTACACATAGGACAGGATTTATGTACGGTGTTAGTAGGTTGCGTTTTACTTGATATTGCAGTGCGTATGAGATTTTAAAGGCCAAGTAGTTTTCTTATGTTGAAAGTCAATTTGTGTGTCCCTTTTTTGCGATAAACCTAGTGTTTCTAATAAATCAGCCCGGTTTTTAAGAATGTAAGCAAGTGTTCGAATTTAAGTTTAAAGTTAACATCTGAATTTGTAGTTAATAAAGTACCTTTGTGTTGTACCCATTCGCGTTCAGTTAATTTATCTAATTTGGAAGTAATTATGTAAATGATTAATGTGTCCCAGTGTTCTATGGGTTCACCTAAGATTTTTAATGCACGTAAATTATTTAAAATAGTATCTATTAGGCTTCTTATTAAATTAGATGACTCTTTAGGTAACGCTTGAATAGAAAACAACGCCTTAATATGACTTTGTATTAAAAGTCGTGTGTTGTTATACCTATTTAATAATAATTCCCAGGCGACCGAGTAATTAACAGCTGATATTTCCAATGAACTAATTACTAGCTCTGCACTACCTTTGAGTGAAGATTTTAGGTAATGAAACTTCTGTATATCGCTTATATCTGGGGAATTATGAACTAATGACACGAAAGTATCTCTGAATTCTAACCAATGTTCATATAGGCCGTTGAAGGTAGGTAAAGATATGGTAGGTAACTTGATCGATGTAGTTTGATGCGCGTGTGAACAAGACCTAGAAGTAGAAGCACTTTCACCACCTTTGATTAGAATTGATTCAGCTTGAGCTAAAGTACTGTAATAACTATCTTCGAACTGTTGGCGCTGATCTAATTGTTCGTCGATATCACTATCGGGTACTATTTGTTCTATTTTAGACTGAATATCATTAAATTCTGAGAATAAGCTACTCGCACCTTTAATGCTAATTTTAGGTCAATATTACTCTGATCACTGAACGTAGATGCACTTATAATATTGAGATGATTTAAGAACTTAGTTAGCCTACCTTTTATGATACCGCGTTTTCTAATTAGGTCACGAATGATCTGCTCAATCTTTTCATCAGTAATATTTTTATATGGAGACCTGTCGCGGGGCCTATTACTTTCTCCGTCACCCCTCATTAAAGGCAATGTAGTGGCTTTAGAACACTGAAGGTACTCACGAGCAATAACCAGGCGCCGTCTACGGGTTGCGTCTTTGTGTAGATGCTGGCGGTGACGGCGGCAAATACGGAAAATGCGGCTAAGCGGGCGGCGGCGATGGCGTCAGAC
Organism: Stenoptilia bipunctidactyla; assembly: GCA_944452665.1. Taxonomy (NCBI): domain Eukaryota; kingdom Metazoa; phylum Arthropoda; class Insecta; order Lepidoptera; family Pterophoridae; genus Stenoptilia; species Stenoptilia bipunctidactyla. Next base: position 17,025,795 of record OX101746.1, read on the forward strand.
GTCGATTGTAGCGGCTCACAAAAGGTAGTCAGCAATCGGTTTTCTTATAGCGGCGTCTCGGTTTTCTTATTATCTTGATCTCAGTTGCGTTTTAAGATAGAAGCTGTTGCGTGAAGGCTGCTGATGAGCTGCGACTGTCCACAGGTCTCTCCAACGGTTCTGAGATTCGGCTGCGCGTTGCTCAAATTCACAAAGAATTGGCGAAGAAGGTCCAGTTATGTGGCAGCTTATTGCAGTTGCAGCTTGTTCGGTGTAACCGAACACCGCACCGCTTACCTACACCTAACGCAGCATTTAACTTTAATTGTGATTTTTATATTGTATTTTAGTAACAATAAATTACTCGTCAAGAACAGTCGTATTCTCCTTTTAACAATCAACCTAACTAACTACATAACTACAACTTAACTAAACCTTAACATTCAACATTGGTCGGTACTATCCGAACACAGCTATTTTATCTTTAATTTTTATTAAGACAGCGGATTAAAACATTTATTTAGTTTTGTAGTCTATAATTTTTACACATTACATGCAGACCGAGTTATAACAATGAAAAGACAAAAGAATAAAACAAATGAATTATGATTTTCACAAACCGCGCGCTCTCTCGCGTTCATTTGACAGATGACACTGAAACATGATCTAATACATACAGCATGAACATGAAAAGGAACTTAAATCATTCACCATTAATTTCTTAGAATTTGAAAATAATGAGAAGTACTGTCCTGCTTTTCACTGTGTAAGAGCGTGTTATGAGGTTCCTTGCATATCTTACATTCGAATCTATGACAGACATTGTCTGAATGGTTCCTCAAACAAATAGAACATAATTTATGATCTTTTACAAAAGTTAGACGTGTCTCTATAGGGACCATTTTGTATTTAAGACAGCGATATAGAGCATGATCCTTTTTATTACAATAAGTACACATGACATTGTTATGTGTAGATAAATTACTTACCCGCATTGTAGCCTTGGATTTATTTTCAACAAATTGTCCTTTTAGAGGGACAGTATCTTCGAGCGCCATTGCACGCTTCTCTAAAATGACAAAAATTTATCAACAGTTGGCAAATGATTTGGGTCACCATCCAGGTGAAATGCACGATGAGTATATAAATCTAATTTCTTGAAAAGCACACATAGTAAAAGACGGTCCCAGTTATCGGCTGGTTCGTGTAAGTTTCTTAGAGCGCATAGTTGCTGTTTGACATTAGATACAAAAGTCCTTATAGAAGAAGCTGTACCTTTTTGCATTACTGGTATGTCCAAGAGAATATTGATGTTATTGCAAATCAAGCGAGTCTTGTTATCATAACGCTTTCTTATCAACTCTAAAGCTTCCGTGTAAGACTGAGTCACAAGAGGCAAATTAACTATGATAGACAATGCTTCATCCTGTAAATATTTACGAAGATAAAATAGTTTTTGTACATCACTCAATAAAAGTGCTGGTAAATTCTTACTTTAGTAGTACCGTACCTATTCGAAATAACAAAAACATCGCAATTATTCGAAGTCACATAAAATAATATTAAAAATCGCAAGGCCGTGTTAAACTTGTTTACTTAATAAATGAAAATTGCGAAATTATACATTATATTACACAGGGTGTCGGTACATTTCAATAGATTTATAATTTATTATTCGGAATTTGAAGAAAGTAACACATATTTGTTGCGCAGTGCAAGCTATAAAATTTAAAATATATATTTAAATGGTGTTATTGATCATTATCCCAAATCATTAGGCATCACTTCTAATCAAGTTAGCTGGAAAACAATGTCTGAGAATCAAACTTAAAAGCTATGTAACTTTCGGAGCTATGTCCCTTATTCGTTTCAAACTTTAAATAAATAAATAAAAATAATGTTAATGTTCCTTTCATTTACACAACGAAATTTCATTTACTTCCAATCTATTTTTTGTTATTTTAGGTAATTTTAGGCATGAGTTATATAAGCTATATAGAAGCCCAAGCTTTATATAAATGTGACGTCAATACAATAGCTATTAGGTATTATGCGCGGCAAAAGTGCAACATGCCTACGCAGCAAAAGTACGTTATGCATCGGTCATTACCAACTTCTGTAAATAGACCGAGAGCTAAGGTGTTTGATTAAACCTTAAATCAAATCAAGATTTAAAATTTATTGCTTTTATTTTATATATTATATATAGAACCGTTCTATGTAATTGTTGATCCAGTACGATTGTAGTAGAAATGTTGATCCACCTTTTCGGCTTGTATAATTGGCTCTCTTCAAAAACGATTGATATACTTTGATCCGGAGCTGAAACGGAAGGGTCGTCCGACGATCTCGAATTGTCTCTGTCCAATGTAATAGTCGTCAAAAAATACATTTGAAAGATTTTTGTTGATCCGTAACGGTTGGAAAAATTACACCGATGCATCAAATGTGCATCCGTTTTATATTCATGCGCTCACAATCTTCCTAACTTCGTTGATCCGAGGGAAGTAATAGCAGGCCTTTCGCGAGTCGTTCTGTCCCATAATGATCTAAGTATTCATAGTTATATTCATGAGTGCACAGTCCAAGGAACACTATACTCAAGAGAAGAAGCGCCACTTCATACAAAAGAAATTACCCCGTCAAAGAAATAGTACCTGCTAAATAGGGTCAGATAGCGCTGGTGTCGGCTTTTTTGAGCTGGCGGGAAATTTAAAATTCATGCATTTTCTTTATGGCGGGAGATTTAAACTACTACGAGATCGACTAGGTGGGGTTCCACTTTCATTGTGTAATATTATAATTTTATTCTTAATAATTTTACCTCGAGCAACAGTGTAAATATTAAAAATAATCATGAAGCACAAAAACAACAGCTAAATATATTGCTCGAGACAAAATACAACATCTTCAATAAAACAAGGATATTTGAGAATTTTTCAATATTTTTAATTTTTTCAAGAAATGTTTGTTAGCCAACTCACTGTAGGATTGTCATTTGAGCCACCGTTGGCTCTTACAAGCAAAACAACCACAGCTATTTTCCAAAGGATCTTTGTTGATACTCTTTACGGCTAGTCTTTCAATTTTATTTCTTTTATTTGGTTATCCCACAGCCGTTCATAACCATTAAATAACTTGAGTCAGCCCAGTTGTGATGGTGGTTTTCTTTTACATCCTATAAACTAAATATTCCTTATGATTGTTTTTCACTGGATGATACATTCCTTATGTGGACTACCGGCTGTCCAATTAGTTTTAAATACTTGTCCATCTTCCTTGTGGAGGTGAGGTGGAGTTTAGTAAATTGAATAAATTACTGAAATGTAGGAGGAATGTGGCCGTATCAATGGTTACCGCAGGCATTTAATCTGAAAAAAAAGATGTAACTATGAGCACTCTGTCAAAAATCTCTTTACATATGCTGATCTCTTACACTACTGGTTTCTCATTTGATAAATTGTAAAGAAATGTAAAATGAATATGAAAACAATAAAATCATTGGAAATAATACAAAATTTTATAATAAATTACAGCTCAATATATTTTAAAGTATTTTGGCATGTTGTTAATATCTATTTTAATATTTATTTGCATTTTATTATTAATATGTACTTTACAACGAGCAGAACTATAAGATATAGTCATAATTTATTTGAGTTTATTTACTTTTGTTTGTTCAAGCTACCGCTGCATAGGGAGGGTATCATGGATGGGGCTTATTTACTGGGCTGTAATAAATATATGTATTTACGTTTATGTGTACTGGTACTAAGATAAATATATATAATTGCCAATAGAATGATCAAAGTTTAACTTACTTGTTGATGCTTTTGTATATACTTATGCCCATTGTCAAAATATCTGGGTGGCCAATTTCACTCGCATTTTCTTTTTCATTGGGTTTGATATGACGCTTTGATAGGTATGGAGGGAACACAAAGTGTCGATAAACAGAATCAAGTTCAAAGAACTGTTCAATATGCTTCCAAGGATAACCCTCCATACAGGGTATAAGCAGGTGCTAACACAGCGTAATACACAACACAACGTATGTAAAACTTCTACTAAAGTGAATAAGTAAATCTAATTGTAAGAAAATAAAACCAAAAGCCGAAAAGGAAATCAATCAACACAAGCAACAAAATCTCACAATGAAAACGTAAATAAATATGGCCGCCGGCCGGTCGGTCGGTAATGGCCGCCGTGATTTGTTGCCATAAAAAAATGTTCAAAAATCCGCCGATATACTAACCTAATATTTAATTTCATGTTAAAATTAATCTTAAGCTCCAATATTTTAATAAAATTAGGTATATTTCTTTATAGCATTGTTAATCAAAGAAGTTGGATAATAATTTCACTGTTTTTAAAAACAAATCACGAACTTATGAAACTATAATGCAGTGATTTGCGCCAACAATAGCAACACTTAATCCAGATCAACTATCATAGATTTGTGTATGTGTGCGTGATGTGTGTACATACACGAAAGTGATCATGCCCTGGCACAGTCTTCCTAACTAACGTTGATCCTAGTCGTCAAAACGAAGAGTTAAACTTTATTTTAAATTAAATATTCCTTTTGCTTGTATGCAAGTATGACATCGTCTTCAGAAAGATCTGGCAATATGATGTGCTAATCGTCCATTGTTGAAAAAATCCATAGCTTCTGCTATTCTTTCACGTAACTGAGCTAAACTTTGTATGAGTTTTTAGAGCTCGTTCATTGTTCCCCAGTAATTAAAACCGTTTGGAAAGAAATTTGGTATGGTTTCTAGTACATTCAAGGCCATTAAGTACGTAGTACATTAAGACGATGTCATGCTTGCATACAAGGGTATGCAAGTAAAGATATGGTACAAGGAAGACAACTCGAAAATTTAAAATTTAGAATATTTGTTAATAATAAATAATCTTTATTTGCCAGTACATGCGTAGTCAAGAGTTACAAAATAAATATATAATAGTGCGTTCACATACTGCTGTCATTTCAGCGTGCAAATTTAGAGGAAGTAGTACATCTTCATTTTTATAAATTCAAAATATTATTACTATGTCATTCAACCAAAAAAAAATATAACACAATAAATCAAGCACAAATAAAAAGTCAATTCAATATTTAAATGAGCCAAAAAGTATTCTATAATGTCAATGTTAAAAATATTTATCTTATAATGTCAACCGTCTTATTATAAAATAGTAGTTTATGAAACTGTCACATAATTAGGGGTATTAATTAGGGGTATTAGTAATAATACCTAGTTATGTGCAGTTTCATACACTACTTTATCTAATCTCATACACTGAAGATATTAATTTCCGCCATTATCGCGCATGCGCCAAAACGCGCCGCGCGGCCACAGAATGTAACGTAGCGCGGCGCTCGCAGGACACAGATAAAAAAATGAAATCTATGGTCTGTTATCTGTATCGAAATGAAAAAAAAATATTATAACATTGTATTGTTCGAGGTAGTGTGTTATAGTTTAATTTTTTAATTTCATTTCGTTATACTATTTTAAAAAGTATGTCAATATAAATTCGTTCTGAGTTTTATATTTTGAATATTATGATATGAGAGTAGATAAAAAAATATATATATCTGTATATTATGATCCAGTAAATGTCGACACCGATTATGTGACTACCAGAAAAATCACTCACTCTAAAAATTATTATCCTAGCCCTCAACTCCAATCCGATAACATCGTCTGCTCCCAGCTGGAACTCAAAGGCTTAGTAAGGGAAGCTATAAAGATTGAACTAGAAAGCTTTAAAAACCAGTTCTCCACCATCGAAGCTTCATTAAAATACATTAGTGCTCAATACGACGATCTATTTAAAACCCTCACCACTACTAAGGCGGATATGAAAGCGTTAAAAGACGAGAACGCCCGTCTTCGTAAGGATGTTGACACCTGCAATACCCGGATCCACCACCTAGAGGTAGAATACGCGCGGCAGGAGCAGTGGAGTCGGCTGCAGAATATAGAAATTGTTGGCATTCCCGAGAGCAAAGACGAGGACACAGCCAACATCATCATTCAACTTGCCAAGAAGGTGGGAGTGGAGTTAGACAGGGCCGAGGTGGAGTTTGCGCACCGGGTGCAGCCGCAGCGCCCGCTCAGCGGCGTCGCTGGCCGCGCCGTCGTCGCCCGGCTCCGGCACCGCCGTACCAAGGACGCCATCATAGCAGCTGCACGCAAATTACGGGGCATCAAACCCGCGGACATAGGTTTTAGTGATAATGTTAAACACGGGTCTAACATTTATATCAATGAACATTTAACTAAGCAAAATAAAATTCTATTAAATCATTGTAAAACTAAATGCAAAGAGATAAACATCACATACGTCTGGACAAAAAACTGTCGTATATACATTCGGCGAAACGACACATCACCGCCAATACCTATACTGTCGTCTGCAGATCTTCTAAAACTTTGATGATTCTCTCTTTGTAGGGGAGACCGGGGCCACAATTAACAAAAAAAATATATTTAGTTGTAGCTTAAAAATTATTCAACATTTAGACTTGATTTTTAGAATACATGATGCTTTAATCATTCAGGTATTACGTAACTATCTCAAAACGAACATAGTAGAAAAGATGCCATAAATATAACGCTTTTTCTTAAAAATGGCAGTTGTTAATTGTTACCTCACGTTTGGGGTTAGAATTAACAGGTATGGGGCAGGTATTAACTGAAGGGGTAAAAATTAACGTAATTATGTTATGCTGACTAATATAAAGAAAAATTAATAAATGTGTAATCTTTTAATTAGTAAATTAAAAATTGACATTCGTTCTGTTGAAGAAAGTAGCTCTGCTCAAACTAGTAGCTTCAGGGCTTCGTATCGATAACCTCGGATTTCTCTTCATGAAACCCATAAACCAATCATTGCCCGCCATCTCATTAGTTTTCAAGCAGGGCTAGCACGGCCGCTCTTATCTCCCTATTTAATCCCTTTTTGAGGGAGAAATCTATACTCTCTACCACCTAGAGCACGGCGACAGGAGAGAAGGTAGATTTTGCCACTTTGACATTTGTCTAGGGTTTATCTCTCCCGATTGTCTTCGCATTAGAGCATGGACTCCGTCTATCGAAGATAATTTGCTCGTCGTTTGATATTAGGTTGAGAGACGTTATCTGCGTAAATATTATTAACAAGATAATGTCTACCATGTAGTACATGAAACAGTTGTAAAGCCTAGAGGAGCTATATACTTGTGAATGGTGACTTTTAAACGGGATTTAAATACAGCCGTCTCATAAGTAAAACAGTTGCTTACTTTTTTCATTACTTACTTTTTTTCCACTCATTTTAAAGATAAATATTGAGTCGATTTCAAATATTTAAAACTTATTTCTTTGATCTTGAACTTGTTGTTCTTTTTTTATGTTGGATTGTTGACATAAAAACGAATGAAAGAATGAATGGATATCGATATTGATGTAAATACTTACTGATTGATTTCTCGATATTGATTCTATGGTTTAATTTTATATTGTCATTTTCTGTAAATGGCAATACTAAAGGGAGAGAAGGCTCATCTCCACTAACAAGCCCGTGCTCGCAGGTAAGATACAATTGACAAGCGGTATAAAACTTCAGAGGTATTTTACCCCCAGCCCGTGCTAGCCCAGCTGGATTCTGGTACCATCTCAATATTGTAAAACATAGCACATTTAAATGCCAGTTTTTTCACTTCACAGGGCAGCAACCCAAAATAAATGGTAGAACACTTTAACAAATACTCTGCTATTATTGCTTCTTGTTCAGCATTGAAGACTAAGCGGGTTTTTTTGTAGCCCATTTCTACAGTGCTATCCGTTTTTTTTTCTTTTTGACAAAATTGTAAAGAGAAACATAACAGAGGTCAAATTCTTTTGCTACATCCCTGTAATTTCTTTTCTTCTCAATAATCTCTAGCGCAGCTAACTCGTAGACCTCTATCGATGCAGTTCCACGCGTAGTTTTCCGTTTGTAAGTTCTCATGCTGTTATAAAAAAAGTATCTATTAAATAATAATTCACTAACATTCAGCTACCCTGTTAATACTAGCCCCCACGGATTAGATAAATGAGGTAGGATTGGCAATTGTCACACTTTTGTTTGAAAACCAGTGTCGCCGCTTGTCTCCCACCAATCAACTCCACTACATAAACAACACAAATAGATACACGAATTAGGCACACTCATAAACAAAACAACACATAGAATACAGGGCTGCAATTGCTTCTCGCACTGCTCCGGGACTCTGTAAGTTACGCACAAACACACGCACAAAATTCTCATAGACGCTAGGGCTTGCTATGGTCGATAAGTTTTTCGATGACGAAGATTTACAAACTGAGGCAATAGTCATATCGCATATTTTATTGTATGAAACATTGTGTCAATGGAAAATGTTAATTGCTGTAGTGATATAAATTGAAATAAGATCAATATGTTTTTTGTGTTCTCTTTATTTTCAATCAAAAATAAATCAGTCACTATGTTAAAGCAAAAAACAGGCAATACACTACAGAGCACCGACATCATAAATTACAACTATAGTTGGAATCCTACTTAATGGCAAATAAACATTATTCTATTCTATTACAATTTGAGTTGGTACGGAAAACCAAACCAAAACCACCACGTGGAGTGTCTTTAAGTGCTCATCACTATTAGAGCCGTGGCATTCACTTGACATTGGCGTTTCGCCATTTTATACTAAAGAATCTTCCAAGATACTCGCTTACTACCTATTATAACTTGACATTGGCAAAATTACTCTTTATTGTTATGGAATTCCATAGAGAAAAGTAAGTAAATATACTTTATTTCACACCAGTATAAAAATAGAATTCAAACTTACAGACTTATAACTAGCTAACTAATAACTAACTAAACTAAATAACGTGCCAAGGTGGCCTTATCGCGAAAAGAAGAATACAAAGATATTAAATTCAAAATTATTAAACATTAACAATGGCCAAAATTCTTTGGACTTCGCAACAAACTGGACAACAAAGATAGTACATCACTTTGCAGAAACAATTGAATACAATTTTATTGGCCCTGGAATAAAATATATTTATTAAAATACTGACGTTTGCCGTCTTTTACATTTGAATTTTTCAAAATGAAATGTAATCTTACATTCATATATTTTTCAATAACAGCTTTGATGAGGTCCGTTATATGATTTGATATAGGGTACTCTCCAATTTGATGGTAGCTAATACTGCTGAATAATTCAGTTCCTACAAACTGATGTAATATCTTTGTTGTCAACATGTTTTTGTTGATTGTGCGGAGGTTGCTGGTATATAGCTTAATTACAGATTCGGACACTTTACATATGTGGATCAAATCTTTTGACGGGTACATAAGACCACCTTTATTTTTTGCCACTATTAATTTATGATGCGCATTCAATTCATTTGATAGCAGCGCTCCTACACAAGTATCGCATTTAATTTTATTTAACAAAACGTGCGCAATATATCCAGCAATGTAACTAATAATTTGCTGGCTGAATTCGGATATGTTTTGAAAAAATGAATTTATTTCTTCGTCCTCATTATTATCCACGGTAATCTGCTCATTATCTTCGATTGAATTTCGACTGGAAGTTCCATTTATTCTTTCTATAGGCGAGGATGCACAACTGAGAATCGAAATATGCTCAAGAGCTGTGCAATTCCCACTATTCAAAGCCTTAAGTTCGATGTGAATCAAAAGTTTTTTATAGGCGGCCTTGAATTGGCGAGCCGTGGGGTTATTGTTTCCTCCGCCATGTGATCTTATATTACCGAACAGCATTTCAAGGTGGTCTTGACTAATTCGATACATTGGCATAAATACAAGCACTTGAGTGCGAATCAAGTAGTTGTAAAGATGCTTCACTGCTTCGGCACATCCAATATAGCCAACAAAACCAATTTTTCGTGGGCTTTTTATTAAAAGATTGCCCTCTTTCGATTTAAGCTCTGATATATATTTGGTTGCTACGTCTAAAAAGCCCAAAATATCTACAGCGTTAGTTTCAGTAAGTGCCTTCTTAAAGTTATACTGATACATGTTCCGGGAGTTGAATATATCAAACATATTATTCACAATTCTCAAGAACTTACACGTTGCTTCACTACCTTTGAAAGCAGGCAGATTCAGTTCATCGCGACAAAAGTCTATTGCTTCTGCAACACTTAGACTGAATAATTGGGTTGCGAGCTTAACTTTCATCTTTTTATTTTGAAAATGGACGTGATGGTATCGTAATTTGTTAACTAGATGAAAGTTTTCTTTTTGTTGGACTTCATTAAGCTGCATCAAATATTTCCATTCTATTTTATTCCCTTCCGGATCTATAAATGTATTATAACATTGAAAAGCATTACGTAGTAATTTGATCATGTGGGATGGATCCAACATTACCAAAATTGGCTCTTTGGAAGTAGGATGCTCAAATGTAACTTTGCGATCTTCTATGGAACAATTTAAACATTTTACCATTGCCATATTAGCAGCACATCCATCGAAAGTTAGAGATATAATTTTTATACCTGTTTCTTCGACCAGTTCCAAACACTGAAGGATCAAATCAGCACGCTGTCTTCCTGTAACGCCGTCGACGAAAAAATACCCAATGGGCACTTTAAAATTGGAATTCACACCTGTCACCAGAAAAACTAGAGCCTCTTTGGCTTCAGTTACATGATCTCCTTCTACCCCACTGCCGATATCAACTTGACCTATTAGTTTTTCACCATCCCATTCTATACGACGGCGAATAGCCATTTCATCAATTGATAACCCTGCTATTATCGGGTAATTCGTAGACCGTGCTTTATTTTTTAACGCTTCAAGGGATTCAGTAGTGAAGCCGGGATCACCTCCAATTGTTTTATACCACTCCCTAAGAGTGCGACTTGCTGGCAGGCAAGTATCAAAAGTTTTACGGACGTATTCATAAGCTTTCGGTGAGTAGTAGTGAAGCGTCAAAGCAAAACTACGGATTGCTGGGCTATATTTCTGTTTTGATTTTCCTCCTGAATTTTTTGCCACCATTCGGTTTGTGAGTTCATGTACCTGTCAATAAAATAATATAGGTAAGTATAAGTGATAGGTAACGCTATTCGAGAATATTGAAGGCAAAGGTTAAAATGAAGCTGCTTTCGATGGCACCCACCTGCACATTGATATTCCTAAGTATAGACATATCCTCAATTTTCAAAGCAAACTTGTCTTGAACACCATTCAAAACTTCTTCTATCTTATCAAATTTTTTTTTCAGTCTGCGATTTCGTGCTTGTTCTCTTTTGATTTGTAATCTCTGTCTCTTTATTATACTTTCTTTTGTTCTTATTATACTTTTCAGTTTTCTTTTTCTAGGTGTTGATGCATTTGAAGTTGGACTTTCCTACAATTAAGTAAAAAGTATTGATTAATAACTATGCATATTTTTATAATAATATTATTTAATTTAAATTATAAGTCAGTCTATTACTTGTATGTGTTGTATTCTTGTAGACCGATCTTTTCGTGGTGTTGAGCAAAATGAATTTGGAGGGATTCCTTCTGTTGGGATAACATGAGGCTGTAAGTTAAAATATAAACATACATTAAAAAAGTTTATATGCAGAACTGCAGATTAGACAAAGAGTAATTTACCTAACTGAAAATAATATGTATGTAGTATGTATGTTGCAGCCAAACAGGGTTGGATGGACAGACATAACAAAAAGAACTCAAAACCTACACTCATCATAATCATCACTACCACACATCAGACCACTAAGTATATTCTGCCTATATTTGAACATAAGTTTATAAACAAGGTTTACTTACCTCTGTTATTCCTAAGCATTTTTTCTTACAATCCATGGCACCAGTATCGTTTAATTTTCGTTTCTGTGGTATCTTCTCCATTGAACTTCCAAATGGTGCCTCTTTTGACTAAAAAATCCAAAAGTTTAGGTAATTGATAAATTTAATGTATACATACATAGATATACAATAAATAATACCAAAACTCAAAATTCTTGAAACAAGCCTCTATTTATTTAAAAATAACACGTGGGCGACATAACAAAATGTACTTATAACGTTATGAGAGGCCACATGGTATAAATATTCTGCCTATGTATGTACTTAAGTTGATAATTAAGATTTACTTGCCTCTATTATTCCTAAGCATTTTTTCTTACAATCCATGGCACCAGTATCGTTTAATTTTCGTTTCTGTGGTATTTTTTCAATTGAACTTCCAGACGGTGGTTCATTTGACTAAAAAATCACAAGTATAGATATAAATTAATTGAGTACAAAATACAAGAAAATATCGAAAAATCTCAACCACAACTTTTTAGAATCAATAAAAGAAAAGCTAAACTATACTTACGAAAGAATTCGTATAAATGTGTACGATGTCCACACGTGGAATTGCTCCTAATTTTAAAAATCTATTACCAGATTTTTTTTATTATAAAATCATTTTCTCTAAAATGCTTAGAGCAAATAGTACTAGTCTTTGTAGGGATCCAATTTTCTTTACCAGTTACATCAATCCATTGGCTTCTTATATCAGGTTCTTTTGGGAATCTGAAATTTTTTCAATACGGTATTAATTTTATACTTACGTAGAATTTTAAAAATATATTTAACATTACATTCATAATTATGTAGTTATAAAAGAGAACACATGATAATCATCTTGTAAAAATGAAACTTATCGATAAATTTCGTCAACTAGCAGTGCAAGCACTAGCCAGGCGACTGAGGCGGACGTGGATCGAGCGAGTCGAAGAGGCGTGGTGATTTCGCTCGCTTTGCAACCCATTGCGCGTAAACTGTGTCTCCTGGTGAAATATTTTCGTTATTCACCAGCAATGTATTTGTCTGTTGTTCTTGGCTATGTTGTCGTTTTTACTAAGAGTTTCATAATTTGAAATAGTTTTTTGGACAAAAATACAATAATACGAAGATTTTATACTTACCGATGAAATGAAATTCCTCCTTGTTTAATACTTGACGTCTGACTCTTTAATCTACACGTAACAATCGCACAACACGGCATTTTAAAACGATTTTACCGCAGCTCCGCACTGCGACGCAATCCACGAGCAACTAACAAAGTATGAACGCGTGGTTCGGTCAAGTATGACTGTCTAATCATACCTGCGACGCGCCTGCCCCGCCCACATTGCCAATCCAACCTCATTTATCTAATCCGTGCTAGCCCCCATATCTGGGGTACGTATTAACACGTTAAAACATGCCCCTCCAATGTGTTAATTGTAGCCCCAAAAGTACATTTTTATTATTAATTAATGTAATAAAATATTTGTCAATAGTTATGTCACAAATGAAACGTAGATCTGTTCAGTATAAAAAACGTTGCTAGGAAAATATAAAACGTAATTAAAACAATTTATCATTCTTGTGCAAATCAAAAAATCGTAAACTATAAAATGATCGTAACCTGCTTCAAAATATCGTACGACACACAACTCACTCAACTGACGCGCGGAGCGCAACTGACCAATACTGTGCTATGCGGCTCGATCTAATTGACAAACTAAGACACGTGCTGGAGGTACAGTAGGTATAGTTTTCGAGAAATCTGCTTGTTAATACTTACCTCTGTTAATTGTAGCCCCGGTCTCCCCTACTATATATGTAACATAGTGATAAGCCATTGCATAGTTCACACCTCACACTGACTGCATTACAACTTTAAAATTTCTATACACATAACGATACATAATTCTCGACTATCACTCAATCACTACACCACCATAATTTACACACTTAAATGCAATTACCTAAGATCTATAACCCTAAATTATATTCTGCTTAGCTGCTTTATCCCTAAATTATATTCTACTAGACCGTTTTTATATATACTCAAATTTAATCCACGCTCCCTGACAATACATTTGAATACACATATCAATTACCTACATAACCTAACTTTTATGACCTATTTTCGTTTAGCACCTACTAAATTTAATATCACTTCAATAATATTTAACACAACTCTAAATCTATCAACACGCAAACTAATTACGCTACTCGTACTTATCATACACCACCGTTATAAGTATATTTTTGAATCGACCGGAGATATTCACACCAATGGGTAATAACACTTTAAACATCTTATATCAAAACGTACGGGGTCTGCGCACTAAAACAAATATGTTCTACAACAATCTACTGCTGAGTGACTTAGACATAGCTATCATCACTGAGACCTGGCTGTGTGACGGCATACTTAATTCCGAACTGTGCAACTCCGACCGATACGATGCGTTCCGTGCGGACCGCGGCTCGCTCGGCGGCACAGATCAGAAAGTATTATGTACAAGTACAGATAGGACACATCAATGTTATAGGGAGTTTGGAATGCAAGCTTTTTGCCGCTTGGCAGCGCTTATGTGCTTTAGGGTTTTTGGGGGGACGATGTACTATTGTGGTTTTTTATTATTATTGTTGATAAATATTGTTTTTCATATGTGGAAGAAAGGGTGCTAATTTTACAGTACCATGGCAACGAACTAACGAAGCACTAACTAAAATAATCAAAAACCAACACTTGCTAGCATGTTTGATACTTATAAAGTTATTCGTCGAAATATGTGAATCATGAAGTCTATCAAGCATCACAACAATTCAGTTACATAAATGATAAACTTAAGTTCACTTGACGCTACTTCTGAGTTTGCAGGAAATTATATAAACACAGCAGATATGTGCAGTTTACAACAGATATGCATAGGACTTTCACAAGCCGGCAGCGTTTTTGATCAAATGGCGAATGATTGTCTATCACTCACTCAATTCACTCATATTAAGTTGTTGTTGCCAATAATAAGTGGCGCCACCAAACGTCCAAATGGTGCTATGGCCAAACTCTTGAAATTGAATAAAATGCTTTGATTGTCAATGCCGTGCTCGGCGGTGGAGTGATGGTTGCTTGCGCCTCCCGCCTCGGCGCGAGGCTCCGACCCGACGTGACTCATCCTGACATCGAATGTATCGCCGTAACGATACCTGCGCGCGCGCTCACTTTACCGCGAGATTTAAATGTTATATGTTGCTACATTCCTCCTAATCGAGCCCTCTGCATGCGAATTCATAATTTTTTGCATCTATTAAAATCCGTTTTTGTTACTAGACCCGATGATTATTACATTGTTGCAGGAGACTTCAATCTGCCCATCATAAATTGGACTGGGGGATTCCCATTAATCATCAAAAAAGGCTCATTAGACATTCAGTCAGCAGCTGCTGAATTGATTAACTCATTTAATTATCATAATCTATTGCAATATAATAACGTTCCTAACTCAAATAATAATGTACTCGACTTGATATTCTCCAATACACCTTTGAGTATTATGAGGTCGAACTCCCCGCTTGTTGCGGAGGATTCTTACCACCCAGCTATCTATATAAACGTAACTGACATTCTATTAAAGTGTATAAAAAGCACAGATAGAAGTGTTAGATTATTTTATAAAGCTGACTAGTCACTTTTAAATAAGTATTTTCTGAATACTGACTGGACTTTCATAAATTCGTTGGATTTAGAAATAGCTATAAAAAATGTCATTTTGCAACAAGGAATAAATAAACACGTACCTCAAAAATTAATTTCTCAGTCTTACACTTACCCTCCCTGGTATACAAATACCTTGATAAAGATGATTAAAGAAAAAGCAAAATATCATAGGTTCTGGAAAAAATACAATAATCCCCTAGATTACACGTCTTTTGCGTTATTACGTCCAGGATTAAAAAATTAGAATCTGTTTGTCACGCGAAATATATAAAATTTTCTGAAGAGAAAATTAAATCATCCCCCAAATTATTGTGGTCTTATGTAAAGTCAAAAAGAAAAGGAAGTTCGAACTATCCCAATGAGATGTGGTACGGTGGCCTGAAATTTTGTAATCAGCGTGACATCTGTAATGCCTTTAATAGTTACTTTAGCGCTAACTTTAGTCAACCAGCTAACAGTTATCCTGAATTTCAGGAAATCTCAACTTTGAACAATGACGTCATCTCTGACATTGTAGTTAGTTGTCATGACATAAATACTTTATTAAAAAACCTGGACAGCTCCAAGGGTGCTGGATGCGATGAGTTACCACCCTACTTTTTCGTAAGATGCTCCGAATCACTTGCATTTCCTGTGGCTATGATTTTCAACCGCTGTTTCCGAGAAGGTTACGTTCCTGAGATATGGAAAAAAGCATACATCACACCAATACATAAAAAGGGCACAAGAGCAGCGGTTGAGAATTATAGACCAATTTCAAAACTTAATGTTCTAGGCAAATTAATGGAGGCAGTGGTCCATCAATTTATTTACCCAATTATTATAATGAATATTCCTGCGGAGCAGCACGGTTTCGTGCGAGGCCGTTCAACTGTAACAAACCTCGTTTTATTTGCGACTGATGTGCTTAGAGGTATGGACGAAGGCTTTCAGATCGATGCGGTGTACACAGATTTCGAGAAGGCGTTTGATCGTGTGGATCATTCAATATTGTTACGAAAGCTTATGGAGCTCGGTATATGTGGTAATCTCCTTCGTTGGACGGAGTCTTATCTACGCAATCGATCTCAGGCGGTTGTGGTTGCTGGTCATCGTTCTAACTTCGTAGATGTCCCATCAGGTGTCCCACAGGGATCTAAATTGGCCCCCCTTTTATACGCTGCATATCTGTATGATATTAGCCAATGCTTTAGCTACTCAAAATTTTTGATGTATGCAGATGACACCAAAATTTACGCTAACATTAAATCTGCCCATGATACTACCAAATTTCAGAGTGATCTTGATAAAGTTTGTGATTATTATAAAGCCAATCGCATCGGCATCAATGTATCCAAATGTTACAAAATCACCTTTACACAAAAAAAGAAAATAATATCCTCAAACTACACATTAGATGGCAATTCCTTAGTATCTACAGATACGATTAAGGATCTTGGTGTAATTTTTGATTCGAAGATGTCTATGTCTCAGCATATTGCAGCATCCATAACCAAGGCTTACAAAAACCTCGGTTTCGTTCTGCGGGTCACTAGGCCGTTCTCTGATCCAGAATGCGTTAAACTCCTATACTACGCTTACGTCCGCAGCATACTGGAATACTGCTGTGTAGTCTGGAGTCCGCACTATGTTACGCATGAACAAGATTTGGAATTCATTCAATCGAAATTCTTAAAAGCTTTGAACTATCGGACTCACTTAAAAAAGTGTAAATATGATGAATTATGTGATAATCATAATTTACTATCATTAAAAGATCGGCGTGTACTGCTACAGATGTCATTTTTGCACGATATCTGCAATAATACTATTGACAGCTCGGATTTGACAGCCCTTACCTTGCAGTTTAGAACACCTTCACGACGTACGAGGCATTGCTCTTTATTTCACGTTCCAATCAGCCGTAGCAATTACGCCAAAAATTCAGTACTAACTAGAATGTTGAGCCTTTATAATAAACAATTTGAAACTCTAGATCTTTTTCACTTACCTAAACTCTCATTTAAAAAGAAGGTTACGAATTTGTTAAAACTTAAATTAAACATTTAATAACGATAAATACATAAGCTACAACAGTTCATTTAAATAAAGGGGTTATTTTTTAGTGTATTCTGTCGATATAAATATAAATCAAATAAGTATATAATCGTATCACAGTTTCTTACTTTTCACACACACACTAATACTGCAGGTTGTACTATGCATATTTTTATTTTATTTTTTCTCTCAAATTTGGTGTAATTTACTATATTTTGATAAATTTCATTCCCATTTTGTCAATTTAAATCAATCAATAAATTAGTTGTCACTTAGAAAATCAATAATTTTAACAACGTACTGTAGTCAACTTCAAGCATTATTCTATTATGTAACTTATCTGAAAGTGGTGAACCTGTAATTGGCAGTAGGAATTGTATTTTTAAGATTATTTTATAATGTGAAAGTGCTGTTGGTTCTGTATAAATAAATAAATAAATGATTGCAATTTCAAATTAATTCAATTCTTTGTCATTTAAATATTCTTTGAGGCTATAGTACATTTTTCTTAAGCATAAATTAAATAGGGCAGTTTTAAATTTGTTTCTAGGTGTCTCTATAATTTTTGATGGCAATTTATTAAAAATGCGTATCGCCATACAATGAATATTTTAATAATGTCTATTTTTATCGCGTACATACTGACAATAGAGAAGTTTAAAATTTGATAGTTTGTAATGAGCCCATTGCAGGGCTATGAATCTCTCCTTTGGGTGAGGAGGAAGAGGTTTAGGCCGTAAAACACTAAGCTAGCCTAGAGATGGTTGATGGATATCAGAATTTTCAGGGCGCCGAACTGACAAACCATAAAGACTATTGTATACAAATACAGCACCTGGCACCGACCGCTTAACGTGCCCTCCGCAGCACAGATCAAAGTGGTTATTTTTTGTTTATTTTTTTTTCAGGCCGATTGCGGAGTTTGACCCCTCTGAAGGAAGGTATCGCCGAGATCTACAGGAATAAACAATAAAATAAGGTGAATGAAATTACAAAATTTTTAAGTTTTTGACCAAAAATCCTGATTTCTATACAAAATTAAGCAGTATCCGATTTGGATGCACCAAAAACGATGTTATTTATCTATTAAGATAGCTGATTGAGGTGTCAAAAGGAGCGCCTCAATGCGTTTGAAAAAATAAAAACAATTAAAGTTATAAAACTTTTCAAAATGACTATGTAAACTACGACATGTTAAATCTATACAGGGTGTCCCAAAACTCGACGTCAACCCGGAACCGGGTGACAAGGCAAGTCATGCTGGTTATCAGAAAAATGTTTAAAAAAATCTAAGTCACGTGTTCTCAAAATTATTGGCATTTTAAAAAAACACGCAAAATTTCACACCCTGTGACAGTGTTTTTGCTGCTGTTGCCACAAATGTTCACTTTTGGAAACTTTTTTTTTTTGATATGTAACCCTGAATAATGCTTCTCTAAACTGTTATCAACATTTCAAATCCAGCTCCTCGAGCTTGCATAAAAATAGGACTTATTTCCAAGAAAAAAATTAAAAATTAAAAATGGCCCAGTTTTAACTGTCTGCATTGAAAAAAAAATTGTATTACGCGAGTTTGGCAAGTTGTGTCAAAAGTTGGCGCATTTAGTAAGGATCCCAAAATGGTATGACACGTGGTAAATTGTAGTTGCTATCATGAACAAAAAAAAATTCGTAAAAATCCAGTGTTCAACAATTTTTTCTTACCTGGTTAAAAAATATTCTAATGGGCCCAAGGTTTTCCAAAGAGTCGTAAATTGTAAGTTGTGACAAAGGAGTCTTTCTAGGAAGTGTAAGCGAGATAGTATTTGTGCTAAAGTGATTGAGTGAGACGGAGAGAGTCACCTTCTCAAGCGCGAGCGAGACAGGTATGGACGCTAAAGTGACTGAGATGGAGAGAGTCATTTTACCAAGTGCGAGAGAGACAGAGAGTGACGCCAGGTATTTGCTATTGTAGATACACATTACAAACCAGTCAGTACGTTACGTTCCTTCGTTTACTGCGCTTGTTTTCGTATTCGTTTGTGTTGATTTCGTACTGTTTACTTTTGGCTATGTTTATGGACTTGTGATTGCTTACGATTTAGATTCGGACTGTTTGTTTTCTCTTAACGACGACCTTTGCTTTCCTCTGGACTATTGTGTGAGTGTGTGACAAGTGCCGAGATGTCTTCGTATACCACTCGCGAATACGCTAATATGCACCTTATTTATGGTGAGTGCAGGTGTAATGCCAGTGCTGCTGCCAGACTTTACCGCGAAAGGTACCCAAACGCTGCTCGTTACCCCGATCATCGGGTGTTTACGAATGTGCATCGGTTGCTCTTCTCAGAAGGCCGCCTCCCAAACGCATGGTGGAGGCAGACCCACCAACCCTATGGAAGAAGAAGTTCTACAGGCTGTCGAAGAAGACCCAAGTACTTCAGTAAGAGCTATTGAAACGAACACCGGAGTGCCCAAAAGTTCAGCCCACCGTATTTTAAAAAGAAATGACCTACACCCATACCACGTACAGCGAGTACAGACATTATTACCCGGTGACTACCAAAATAGGGTGAATTTTTGCCGGACGATATTGGAGAGGTACAGAGATGACCCACTTTTTCTAACAAAAATTTTATGGTCGGACGAATCAACTTTTAAAAAGGACGGCTACGTGAACATGCACAACCTGCATGAATGGCGTGTTGAAAACCCTCATTTAACGAGACAGGATCGGTTCCAGTACCGATTCAAAGTTAACATGTGGACCGGAATTTTGAATGGCAAAATAATTGGTCCTTTTGAGTTGCCTGATGCATTAACTGGCGAGGTTTACTTAGACTTTCTTCAAAACCATCTTCCAAATTTATTAGAAGACGTGCCGCTAAGCATTTACAGAGAAATGTGGTTCCAACAAGATGGGTGCCCAGCGCACTTTGCTCGCCCCGTAAGAGAGTACCTCGATGAAGAGCTTCCTGGGAGATAGATCGGGTGGGCTGGACCAATCTCGTGGCCGGCCCGTTCACCGGACTTGAATCCTTTAGACTTTTTTTACTGGGGAGCTGTTAAAGAAAAAGTTTACGAGAAGCCCATTGGGAGTGAACATGAATTACGGCAGAGAATAGCTGAAGGAGCTCAATTTGTAAATAATGGACGATACGCTAGAAAGATAGCTCGATCTTTTTTAAAAAGATGTCGCGCTTGTATTGCCGCCGAAGGAAGGCATTTCGAACACTTATTATAACATTTTAAGAATTATTGTAAATTTTATTAATAAACATTGGTATTAAAATTGCGTTTTATTTAAAATTGAAACCTTTAACAATAAATGCCTATTCCAATGCACACACTAAAAAAAATAAATTAAAAGTGAACAATCTAGGTAAACTAAAGATAGACGAGTACATCAGTACAATGTACAATTCAGTTAAATTTAATCAGTGTGTACATTGGAATCGGCTCCATTGTAACCAACGATAAGCTTTGCAATTTTAACCAAGTAAGAAAAAAAGTTAAAAATGGGTTTTCATGGAAATATTTTTTTTTGTTCATGATAGCATCTACAATTTGCTAAGTGTCATACCATTTTGGAATCCTTACTAAATGCGCCAACTTTTGTCACAACTTGCCAAACTCGCGTAATACAAATTTTTTTCAATGCAGACAGTTAAAACTAGGCCATTTTTAATTTTTAATTTTTTTCTTGGAAATAAGTCCTATTTTTATGCAAGCGCGAGGAGCTAGATTTGAAATGTTGATAACAGTTTAGAGAAGCATTATTCAGGGTTACATATCAAAAAAAAAAGTTTCCAAAAGTGAACATTTGTGGCAACAGCAGCAAAAACACTCACAGGGTGTGAAATTTTGCGTGTTTTTTTTAAATGCCAATAATTTTGAGAACACGTGACTTAGATTTTTTTAAACATTTTTCTGATAACCAGCATGACTTGCCTTGTCACCCGGTTCCGGGTTGACGTCGAGTTTTGGGACACCCTGTATATAAGCTACAATATTTATATATCACGAGATAAGATTTATGTAAAATTTTGAAGAAATAACGGCCGAAAATGTCCTGAAATGATTTACTTTACCTAATACAACGATATTGAACAGAAAAAATAGGTTTAGAAAGCAGTCAGTCAAAATTTTCGGAATCCGACGTAGGATGAGTGAAAGTAGATTTATGAAAGAGGTGTACGTGTGGTGTTGTTGGAAGGGGCCGGTCTAGGCGAACGAATTCCGATCAAATTGGCGACATGTTGCCTAGTCAAAAGTACCCGTAACCGGCGATCATTTATGAAAAGATTGATGAACGTGGACGAAGCGAAAGAGGTATGTCTGGATCGCAGCAATTGGTGTTCCTTTGTCTCTGCCTACCCCAAAGGGAGACAGGCCTGAGGTTATGTATGAATGTATGTATTATGTCGTATATTTTATAATTTATAACGTATAATTTATATTTTACATTTTAACCCGACGTTTCGGTGTCTTTGCAGACCTTTTCTCTCGTGTCTTCGCTCGTGACCATGGGGTCTGCAAAGACACCGAAACGTCGAGTTAAAATGTATAATATAAATTATACGCGATTAATCCGGTTAAAAAGTAGTTTTATTTAAACCCGTTAACTGTAGTTGGTTCGGATGTAAAATCGTATCTTCTGGCTAGGGTTGCTAACCATATGAAAACTTTTTTCGCTGTATAGGGTCGGCGTAGAATGGCCCTACCACCCATGGATAAGTGTGTCGTAAGTGGCGACTAACCCTAGTGACCCCTGCTTGGTGGTATGATCCCGTCAGTGTCTGACTAGCTAGTGACCACCTTCCATATAAAATCTGTCGCCAAATATTACGGCTCCGGCCCACTCCTTTTTATAATTTACAGTGCCGATCTCTCCGACGTGAAACAGCATTGCAGATACCATTTTGTGCATCTTTCATTCCAGTTCGATTGACAGAGTGATACTGGGCTGTGAGCCTTATGTTGGTTTTCTTTTTAGTCTATGGATTGCCCGAGCCGCGTTTCCGTCTGGGGTTAGGTTGGCAATCGCTAGTACTCTGTACCATTTTGGCCATTTTGGCCTGTCACTTCAAGAGCTACAAAGTTCGGATTTTTTGATCTAGTAAAAACTTTCGATCGACCACGGCCGTAAATCTTAGTATAACGAAACGTAGCGCTTAGCCGCCATATTATCTGAAGATACATGATGTTTGTCCCTCGTTGTGATTGGCTGTTTACATTTTGACGTTATAAAGTTGACAGTGACGAACTTTGACACCAGAATGAATTCAATTCATTCAAAAATTTTAGTCAGTTACTGTGTTGATCGAGTAAAGTCTTTGTGCTTATCTTCTCCACTTTAACTGATCTAGAGCCCCTGCAATTTACTTGTGTCTCTCCTGCAATTTACCTTGCTTCTTACAAAATGCCACGTTTGTGCTGTGTTTGTAAATGTACGCGACAGTAAATGTATTACCGTTTCCCGTGTAATAATAAAAGACGCAAAAAAGAACATTCTCCTGAACAGTTATCGAAGCTATTCATTTGTCAAAAGCACTTCGAAAAACAGTTTATTTCTCCAAAATAAAAAAAAATTATAAAAAGAAATAAAAAAATAAATCTTTCAATAAATAACCTGTACTTTTATTTGAAAATCCTCATTTTCATATTATTCTTCTAGAAAGGAAAAATAGTGTCAACTAATTAGGTATTAATATTGTTTTATGTAAACAAAGAATAAAGCTATACCGAGAATACGTCCAGAATTTTTATGGATATTCTGAAGTTCAATAAAAATTCTGGACGTATTCTTGGTATAACTAATTCTTTGTTTCAAGTTGGTCTGTACAAGATACTAAACAAAGCAGTATGAGTCGATTCATTTGCCACATCTCGAATGAACTAAAAAGTGCACAAATGTCACTAATACCGAACATTTTAGTTCCCTAGATTGCCGTCTGATACGTAGTATCTCTATGTAGTCTGTGCGATTCACGTCGTCTGTTCCATTCGTCCATCTATCGACGGTGTCGATTGATGGTCGATCGATTGGTGTTGTAACACCCTAATCACCCTAGAAATTTTGAAATTTATAGAATATATTTATTTAGCAATAGTAAACATCTATATCTAATATACAAAATTCTCGTGTCACAGTTTTCGTTGCCATACTCCTCCGAAACGGCTTGACCGATTTTGATGAAATTTTTTGTGCTTATCCGGTATCTATGAGAATCGGCCAACATCTTTTTTTTTTATTTATATGGCAAAACAACGTTTGCCGGGTCAGCTAGCATTATTATAGAGAAAGTAAGTGTATCTTCTTTATAAACTTTTCTCCTTTAATATTTGGTTTCATTTCGCATATAAATACGCCCTCAAATTATTTCTGATAATTTATATCGGTAGTCGCAAATATTTAAATCAATAGATGCGCCCCTTCAATACAAACAACTTACGAAATATTGTCATTACTGAAAGAGGTGCATGCACAAGTCTTGTGTCAGTGTCTAATGAGCGCTTGTTGTTCACGTTGACATAGATTATTTTACTTAAAATATCTACATAAAGACTTAATTATGCAGTCTTGTTCATTTCGGGGGTGTAAAAATACAAGTCGCAACACAAACAAAGAAAAGGGTGTTACTTTTCATGCGTCAGTAACTGATTATATTATTTAATGCATTTCTCGTCCTAGTCGGGCAAGGAAGAGGCCGGCCGCCAAAGAATAAGTAATCAGATCGATTTAACCTATCAAATCAAATTAGAAAAACTATGAAGTTTTTGTTTTATTTTACAAAGCCGTCTTATTTTTTGACTTGTTAATGTAAATGGAAAAATACTCAAGATCTACGTACTAAAGAAAAATGAATAAAAGCAATTCAGCTTGAACGAAGAGAAGATGCATGGTTACCGAACAATTCCAGCAAAATTTGTTCTGCTCATTTTACAAACAATTATTTAACTTTGACAAAATCGGGAAGGCGAAAAATTTTACCTTCTGTTATACCAGCTTTTACAGTACGTATCGTTTAAGCATGCAGTTACTAAAATTAATGTGAAAAATGATAAATTTTAGGTACGGTCATGAAATTTATTTTAAAAACAAAACATTACTTTCAGCCACCGCCGATCCACATGCCAGATGACAGAAAACGATCGCCGCTTCAAAGTGTATATGTTTCGGAAAATAATCAAGTTTTGATTCACCAAGAAAAACTTTTTGAAAGAGAAAAATTGCGTTCTTAGAAGAAAAGAAATTGCGGCATGGGCAAAATCTGCTTAAAGTCAAAATAAAAATTTTAAAAAGCAAAACACAAATTTAAAATGCAAAATAGTCACCTTAAAACAGCAATAAAAAGTTTGGAAAACAATTTTATGAGCTAGAATTGAAAGCTGAAGAGGTAGATGATAGTTTAAGGCAATTGTTTCGTTAGTATCACCATAAACGCAATCTTAATAAATATACTCCTGCGTTAAAAAAATTTGCAAATTAATATTTCACCACATCCTCGCACCTTAGCCAAATAGTATTAGAATAGTAAAGGTGACCCGGGATTCACTACACAGGTTTTTGAAAAACTAAAATCTAAATGAGCAAATGGAAGGATTTTAGCAACTTTGATCATAGATAAAATGGCGATTCGAAAACAAGGGATTTGGAATGGGCGTAGTACTTTGTGTTTAGTAGATACAGGGTTTGGTGAGGTTAACGAATTAGCTAGTGAAGCGTATGTTTTCATATTAACATCACGTACTGAAAACTGGAAAGTGCCACTTGGCTATTTTTTTATAAATGGTCTTCCGGGAGAACTCAGAACTAATTTGATATAAACCTGTCTAGAAAAATGTTACCAAGCTGGTGCTGATGTTGTAGCCATAACATTGATGTTGTAGCCAAACATTTAAAACAACATGGATGTGCAGCCAACATTGCTGCTGCTGCAAGCCTTGGATGTAATCTGAGAAATGTCCATTCGCTACAAACAACATTTGCCCATCCATCCGATAAAAACAATAAAGTTGCTATATTTTTAGATGCCTGTCACATGCTGAAATTAATAAGAAATACTTTTGAGGCAAAAAAGAAATTTTTTGATAACACTGGTAGTAAAATAGAATGGAAATATTTGATGAGGTTGCAAAAATTACAGGAGTCAGAAGGTTTTAAATTTGTAAATAAGCTGACAAAACGACACATTAAATTCAGGGACCAAATAATGAAAGTGAATTTAGTAGCTCAGCTACAGAGTAGAAATGTTGCAAAATCACTAGAATTGTTACTTAATAATTGGAAAATTGATGGTCTTTCCGTCACCATTAATTTTTCAATTTTTTTTAATGATCTTCTTGATATTTCCAATTCACGCGCACATCAGTACGGGTTCAAAAGTGCACTTTGTACTTAAAACTTCAACGAAATATTATCTTTTTTGGAACGCTCTAAATATTAAATACAAAATTTGAAGAAGTACAACAAAATAATATTAACTAAAAGGGGAATGATCCAATTCAATATAAACAAGAAAAATTGTTAATCAAAATGTAAAATAGGATTTGTTGGTTTTCTGGTTAATATCAAAAGTCTTATATTTCGACATATCGTTTTAGTCAGGATCGAATAGAACTGTTTTTTGGAAAAATAAGAAAACACGGTGGTCATAATAATAACCCCAATGCTTTGCAATTTAAAGGAATATATCGGAAATTGTTGAATCATTTAGAACTGCGAAGTTCATTTTCTGGAAATTGTATTCCACTCGATAATTTTCTTATAGTAAATTGCTCTAATTTCCGAGCAAGTCGTAAGATTTATATCAGGCAGGGTAGCAAGAAAAACAATAAAAAACTAAAATTCGTTACGCATAGATGCAATTATGTCTAACGATGAAGGATTATGAGAGAAACACCAGAGATAATGAATACACGTTAGCACACAACCGAGTTTCATACAAGAGAGATAGTATGACAGTTCAATGTCAGGTTACATTTGACAGCTGACAGACAGTATTATAAGCGTTTACAAACATTGTTTCAACACTGGCCCTTAAACCTTTAATACTGATTTTATACAATACAAAAATGTATATTATGTTATTGTTTACCAGTTAAATTGATCAACAATGACCAAAGAAAACAAGTTTGCAATTATGCATGTACCTATGCACTTATTTTCTTATATCTTGTAATGTAACCAAAACGTTTAAAATCTGTTAAATGATAAACTCTTAATATCAACATAGTCCTTAAAATCTATAACTGAATAACAATAAGTTGTTTCAATTACTTTCTAAACAACAATTGACTCACAAACTTTTCATGTTTCTCTTTAGTTAAACGTTTTGTAAGTAAATCTGCCAACATTTCAGCAGTACTAAAATCATCTTCATCATGAATTTCCAAGAAGTGTAATTTGATATACCTCTCAACTTGTCGATACCGATAAAGTTTGAAGATGAAGTCGTTGATCCCGATGCCATTGCCGATGCAGCCAAACTTTGTTACAACCAAGGTTGAATTCGTTTTTTAACCTCAAAACCAAGCCGGCCGGCAAATATTTTATATCTTCGCAAATTTTACGAAATACGCTGAAATATAAATTCGCGCCTAATCCTGGGCCCATAACCCGAAGGATTATGAGAGAAACACCAGAGATAAACTTAGATAAACGAGGATTTATTTAGATAATGAGTACACGTTAGCACACAACCGAGTTTCATACAAGAGAGATAGCACAAAGTATGACAGTTCAATGTCCGGTTACATTTGACAGCTGACAGACAGTATTATAAGCGTTTACAAACATTGTTTCAACAAATGAAAGGCTTGAATTCCATAAATTTATCTTAATAAAAAATATGGGTGTAACCCACCCATATTTTTTATTGAGAGTCTTTCCTAGGGCTTGCAAATATTCGAAAAATTTGGATATTCGAATATTCGAGTTTTTTGTTATTCGAATTATTCGAATATATTGTTTTTAATTGCCAATATCTAACTAAGATTTAGAATATAATTTCTCTGAATCTAAACAAAATTAAAGAACAATTAGAATTTGACTCTAAAACTCTAAAGGTACTAAACGGAGTCCTACAAAATAAGATAAAAAAGTTGGTGCTTTACAAACAAGCCAACCACAATGTCCACAATACAGTCTAATAAATTGTAATAATATTTATAATAAAATCAAACAATCAACAATAATAAGAAGTAAGTAACACACTTATTCTAAATAATTTGACATCAAACGAACTTGCAAGTGAAGTTCGATGATAATTATATGAGCAGTTTAATTCTTTGCGATTTGCTTACATGTTGTAGCGGCGCCCCCTAGCGTCACCCTTGCACGTTATTTAAAAGTGTTTGTATTGACTTCTAGCCAATAAAAAACAAGCAAAAACTATCCCCACTATATGTAGGTTGGCAGTATACTCGTCTACTCTGAGCTCTTCATTTTGTTTATAGCCCTGACCTACCTACCTATATTCTCATTTTATATTTAATACTTACTTGGGTCGGGAAAGTAAGATATGGGTGGGTTTGAATAGATCGCAAAGAATTAAACTGCTCATATAATTATCATCGAACTTCACTTGCAAGTTCGTTTGATGTCAAATTATATTCGCAGTTTAATTCTTTGCGATTTGCTTACATGTTGTAGGATGTTCAGAGAATTTAAATATAAAATGCAGATATATAGAATTATAATTTTATTATCTTTAACGCACAAATGAAAACATCATAAAGAATACTTAATGATAAATGATTTAAGTACATGATCATAACAAAGTTTTTACAATCATAGGTTAATTATATTTAATTCAATAAAATTAAATACGCACAAATGAAAAAATCATAAAGAATACTTAATTAAATAAATGATTTTAGTACATGATCATAACAAAGTTTTTACAATCATAGGTTATTATTCAACTATGAATTAAGTTACACATATTCCTTCAAATAAGGTCTAATCAAAATATATAAATCAAAACTTATAAGATACACAGAATCCTTAAAATTAAGGCACATATAGTTAGTACCGATTATGATTATATCGTTTAACAGCGATAATTTTGTAATAAGGTACGAGCAAAATCTGAATCGACTAATTCCTTATTATAAAATTTAGCGAATGTTGAAGATGAGCTGCTCCAACCAGCTCGCTTCCTAATTACATCTATATTGAGCCCAAGCTTGTTGGCAGTAGTCGTGGCTGCATGGCGGGTGCTATGGGCATCAAACATTGAAATATCTATGCCACTTTTACCTAAACTGTCTTTTATCCAACGACTTAACGTTTGCGTTGTTACTTTTCTAAAAGGTTTTTTAAAGGCAATAAATAGTTGAGACTCGCATCCTCGTATTTCTCTAGTTATATTTATATATTGCTTAAGGCATGTTGCTGGACATATTTTAAATTTTCTTTGTAATATGGAAGTTTTAAAACCGGTTGGAATGAGTTCGGGTTAGAGGTTTTACCTAAATCTGGAATGTAAATTATGATCTCGTTAGAATTTTGTATATTTATATTATTCAATTTTATTAAACTTAAAGTCTGTACCCGATGAGCAGTGACTAAAGCCAACAAGGTGAGGGTCTTTTTCGACAAAGATTCTAAAGTAAGATTTTCATTAGGCCACTGACTTGATAAATAACTTAAGACTAGATTCGGATCCCAACTAATATCATACTTTGGCTTTAAAGGCCTCATTCGGAATACACCCTTCATGAACCTTTTTATTGTAAAATCATCACTTATATCTTTTAGAAACAAACCTAAACAAGATCTATAGGAGTTTAACGTACCATATTTAGCTCCCTTGTGAAATATTTCAGTTAAAAATTCGATGACATGAGGAATTGAGCTAAGAGTGTAATCGTAACCACGTTTTTACAAAAGTCTAACCATGCCTTTAAACCACTATTATATTGTTTATAAGTGTTGATCGAAAGTGAATTTACCATAATTTCGACAGATTGTTCCGACAATCCATCCTTCAGGTAGATTTGCCTGACAACCTCGCGGCAACTAGGCGAAGCGTCCGGTAAAGCGGATGATTCGACCTGAAAGGACATTTTAATAGATTAGCATTTGGTTCAAAAATAAGGTAAGAACCCTTAAGTAGCCTATTGAATAGCGGAAACCATGGTTGCGTTGGCCAGTAAGGCACCACAATAACACCTTCTGCCTTATCCGATATAATCTTATGTAATGTTTTTAGAACAAGGGAAAATGGTGGGAAAGCATAAAAATACATATCGCGCCATGAAATTGTGTATGCGTCGACCGCCCATGCATTAGGATCATTATGCCAGGCAACATAAGTTGAGCACTTTGTGTTAGAACGGCTCGCAAACAAGTCTATATCAAAAGTGCCGAAGCGGCTCTGTATTTTGATAAAGGCATAATCTCCGAGTTCCCATTCAGTATCCGAGAACTTGCTACGGGATAAAGAGTCTGCTTCTAAATTATCTTTCGTGTTAACATACGACGCAAAAATATGTATTCTTTTGTTTTCACACCACTGCCAAATTTCCCTAGTTACTGTGTTTAAATGAGGATATTGAACACTACCCATTCGGTTTATGCACGAAATAGCCGTTGT
Organism: Stenoptilia bipunctidactyla; assembly: GCA_944452665.1. NCBI lineage: Eukaryota > Metazoa > Arthropoda > Insecta > Lepidoptera > Pterophoridae > Stenoptilia > Stenoptilia bipunctidactyla. The sequence goes on from OX101746.1 coordinate 17,055,957, forward strand.
GTTATCGATACGTAATAAAATCTCACAGTTATTTAAATCGGAGGACCTTTAGACCGAAAAGAGCCGCCTTTAATTCCAATTCATTAATATGAAGTCTACTTTATTTTTCTGTCCAGAAACCATGAACCTTTTTACCTGTACAATATGCCCCCCATCCTGTCAGGGATGCGTCACTAAAAATCTCCAAACTATAGATATCCGACTTAAATTTACAAAAACTTCCATCAATATTGTTTATCCACCAATTTAAATCGCCTTTGACGTCATTATTAATTTGCACTACTTGATTATACGAAGGATTTTTACTTAAATAAGAATACTTTAGGGCCTCCAACCTCTTAGTATACAACCATGAAAAAGCCACAGCTGGACAAGCCGAAACCAAAAGCCCAGTTAATTTAGCAAAATCATGTAGACTACAATTACTTCTATGAATAAAATATTCTAAACATCGTTTTATTTTTTCTTTTTTATCTATCGGTAGTTGTAAAATCATCTGGTTCGAGTTGAAAATAAACCCTAAGTATTTACAATGGTTTGTAGGAACAAGACAGCTCTTTTCCTTATTGATGATAAAACCTAAGGATTGAAATAATTGTATCGAAATCTGTACATTGTTCACACATTCCTCAAAAGTATTTCCGAAACATAAATAGTCATCCAAGTATATTACGGAAAGTATGTTCTTTTTTCTAAGACATTCCATCACTGGTTTTAATAATTTTGTGAACACAAAAGGCGCCGTACATAAACCAAAGGGTAGACAACAAAATTCGTAAATATTACCGCAAAATTGAAATCGTAGGTATTTCCTATCGTCTTCTCGTACGTTAACTAAAAAATACGCGTCTTTTAGGTCAATTGATGCCATAAAACAATTCTTAGAAATTAATTTTGACGCTTTGCGATAATCTTCCATCTTAAAATGATTAGTTTCTATGTGACTATTAGGTTTTTTCAAATTTAAAATAAATCTTTTATCTCCGTTAGACTTAGGTATAAGGAAGATTGGTGATAAAAATTGATCCCTATCGGGATGACATTTTCGAATCGCCTTTATGATAGACATCTTTTTAATCGACATATGGAAATCATGTAAATCTTTATTTGAATAGTCTGGTGAAATTAAATGTGATTGCTACGGTTTTGATCTAAAAGGTATCTGATAACCCTTGATCCAAGACAATATTATCTTGTCATGAGTAATTTCCGTCCATTTATCATAAAATCTACACAATCGACCTGCGTAACTTACCTCATTTTCTAATATCGGGCTGACTTGCGATATGACGCCGCTGTCGCTGGCGCTGGAGGTGCATGGTGCCTCGGGCCCCGTGGCGGTGCTGGCCGCACAGGTCCGCGGCTGGGCGGGTACGGCGACTGCTGGCTGAGGCCCGCTTGGTATTTCCCGGCACCCGGCCTTCTCTGATGCAAGGTCTTGAAGTTTTCCGGATTTCTGTTGTAAGGGCGAGATTGTAACAAATTTCTTGGAGTTACTACTTTCCGGGTTACTTTTAAAGCCTCTCCAGAGCGCTGTACAGTCTTAGCTGATCTAAGCTTCTCAGACATATTATCCCCGAACAAAAAATTGTCACTATGATTTAATGTATTTACGGGATTCTTACCACGATTTCCGATTTTATTTTCGCACGGACGTAAAATAACCGCGATAGTTTGAAACAAAAAATTGTCAGTTTCAGCATTCACTAGAGTTTCTTTTAATTCAGAGTTAATAGAGGATATAACAAACTTCTTTCTGCTTTGAGTCTCATAATGGTGCATATCACACATAATACGACATGCGTCACTTATTGGTTTGAGAAATTCGGGTTTCACACTTTGATATTCTTTGTTAGAAATCAATTTATCAATAATTTGAGATAACGCCGATATAGCTACACTTAAATGTTTTTGTCTTGTCACTAACGACGAGTCACGTTTTATAAAACTTTCTGTTAAAGCGGCTTTAACCTCTGGGTTCAATATTGGAGGTAATAATAATTTGCAATTATTTGGAATCGGGTAGTTTTTAAACACCTCATCTTTGGTCTCTTTGTTAAGACCCTTCTTTAATATTTCGATCCATCGTGATGATATATGTCTTTATGAATTGGATTACTATAAAAAACCTCTGGTTGAGGAGCCTCGCCCAGGAGAAGCAGTGTCTCGGTGTCTAAAACTGGTAAGGTTTCATCTGGCGTAACTGACGTGCTTGGTTCCGCCAATGATTCGACTAGTAACTCCATAGGTGGCAATTCGTCCATTTCGCCTTGCGATACCTCGTTTGCTTCGATCGGCGGCGTTGCTTGGGCCGATTCAAATGATGGCCGAGCTGGCGGCGGTGACGGCGAGCGTACTTTGTGCGTGTGTGATACTGCGTGTTCCATTTCTGAAGTCTGTCAGCGTGGACCTGTAATGACATTAGGTACTTAATATCTGATGTAGCTATAAGCGCTACCATTATTATAAGACGGATATAGCCTTGATATAGTTAGCTATTCACATCTTTAAATTAGATCGAAAGACAAAAGCCCCGAAAATGGCAGTTGCGCATTCGTGTTAGTGGGAATTATTATTCCAATATTAACCGTGAAGGATACAACCCTGATATTCTTAGTTGTTCGCAACACAAAAGAAAAAACTGTCGTCCACGTGATAAATTCTATGTCCTCTAAAGACTTTGACTTGGGATCTTTAAACAATTATTTCTCCACACCCCCTTTAACGTTAAGCCCCAAGGACAAAGCAAAAACTCTCAACCAGCTGTCTCTATTGTCGTTTGCACATGAACCATTTTCCCTATCAGCCTGCACCTCCTATAAGGTGAAGAAATCCATCCTTTCTGTATCTTCTGCGGCTATAGGCAATGACAACCTGTGCTCCAAGATGATTACCTTAATTCTACCCTTACTGTTACCCATCATTACTCACATATTCAATTTTTCCATATCCACTTCTACGTTTCCTTCAGCTTGGAAACTCGCAAACGTAATCCCTCTACCCAAAGTCTCCAACCCATCCTGTGTTTCCAATTTTCGTCCCATATCCATTCTACCATTCCTCTCTAAAGTTTTGGAGCACATCATTCACAAGCAACTGTCGAACTTTTTATGTGCAAACAACATTTTGAGCAATTTTCAGTCCGGGTTCCGGCCAGGCCACAGTACTGTTTCTGCACTAATCAATGTTACTGATGACATTCGTTGGGCCATGGAGAACAAGTCACTAACAGTACTGATTCTTCTAGATTTTAGTAATGCATTTAATTCAGTAGATTTTGACATCCTTCTTGGTATTCTGAAATCCATTAACATATCCAATTCTGCATTGGGCTGGTTTGATTCCTATGTTCGGGGCCGATCGCAGCGTGTCCGCCAAGATGAGAATTACTCTGATTGGTGCGATCTCGCAGCCGGAGTGCCTCAGGGTGGTGTTCTCTCTCCTTTGCTCTTCTCCATTTTTATAAATTCTGTGACGAAAGTCATTTCCTCCAACCTTCACCTGTACGCAGACGATTTGCAGATTTACCGACATTTCCCAATTGCCGATGCTAACTCCAACATCACTTTAATAAATGAAGATCTTAGTCGCATCAGTGATTGGGCGAAATCTTTCGGCTTACTTGTTAATCCTAATAAGTCTCAAGCCATGGTCATTGGTAGTCGAAATATGCGCAGATGCCTTAATATCTCGGCCTTACCTCCTATATTACTGAACGGTATTCCGATTACTTTCACCGACAAAGCTAAAAACTTAGGGGTTATTTTTGACTCTCACCTCACCTGGAACGCTTACGTTAGTGAAATTAGTCGGAAAGTTCATTTCTCGTTCCACTCTCTAAAAAGCCTCCAAAGTTTTTTGCCTTTTAAAACTAAGATCTCCTTATCCCTAACCATCCTTCAACCTATTATTGACTATGCTGACGCTTGCTGCTTGGATGTCACCGAGGAGCTATTAAACAAACTGGAACGCTTGCAAAATCTTTGTATCCGCTTTGTTTTCAATCTTAAAAAATATGATCATGTATCTCACTTTCGCAAAATTCTCCGGTGGCTCCCAATCCGTTTTCGTAGGAACACTCGAATACTTTGTCTCCTGTTTAATGTCCTCAATAGCCCAAACTCTCCTGTATATTTGCGTGATCGTTTTTCATTCGCTCATCCAAATGATACGATTCGTAGACCGTGTAAGCGTGGTTTACTAGACATGCCTGTCCATAAGACTGATTTCGCTTCTTATTCTTTTTCCGTCCACTCAATCCGATTATGGAATTCATTGCCTCACGAAATCCGAACTTTGAAAAGTTTGCACATTTTTAAGAGAAGAGTTAGAGAGCACTACCTCTCCTTATCATAATTTGTAGAATTTAGACTTTTATTTTATGTTCATCCTTAAAGTTGTTATAAATAATATTGTTTATATATGTAATAATGTATTTTATTTTATATGTATGTAGGTTTTGTGTGTATATATATGTATGTATATATATTTATATATATTGTATTTATGTAGGTATTTATGAATTATATGTTCATTTATTTATATAGTTATAAAGTTATTTTATATTCATTACTAACTTAGCTGCACACTAAATTGCTCTTTATTCATCCCACTCTCCACTCGCAGGACTGCTGGAAGAGATTCCGCTAGGAATAAGCAGTACCTTTGTACCATTTACTTATATTTCTGTTTTTTATTTTTATTTGTAGTGTGTACATAAAAAGTTAAATAAATAAATAAATAAAATAAAAGAAAAAATACTTACTGCAAGATGACTCATCTTCCGAAGAATCTATTCTCCTGCGCTTGTGCAGTTTCTTTTCCAATCTTTTAATTCTCTTCAAAATGCGATCTTCTGATTGTTCCCGCTTCCTTTTTTTCCCATTTTGAAAGCTAGGTAGGTACTTCGAGTAGGTATAAGAGTAAAGTTGACGTGCGAAGGGTTCGGCACGGAAACACTTAATGAAGAGCTCAGAGTAGACGAGTATACTGCCAACCTACATATAGTGGGGATAGTTTTTTCTTGTTTTTTTATTGGCTAGAAGTCAATACAAACACTTTTAAATAACGTGCAAGGGTGACGCTTGGGGGCGCCACTACAACATGTAAGCAAATCGCAAAGAATTAAACTGCGAATATAATACTTTTGAGATCAGGTCATAGCTGCATTGCACAAAAATAAAATACTTTTTAATCTTATCATCTAACTTTGGCTCCTTTTTCAATGTTTTCTTTGTAAGTGAGATCTAAGGAAACTTAGCGCGTCTATAGAGTCATCCTTTAGTGAGCATCTTAAATGGTTGCAAATATATTTAGCGGATGAAAATACCCTTTCACAGTTTACACTTGTAGGTGGTATACACAGAAGGAAGTTGTATGCTTGGCTCAAATAAACCCTTCTGGTGCATATGGTCCATAGTATTATTACGTCTACAGTATCATTTCGTCTATAGTATCATAACTACTAGTACGATTTCGTCTAGTTCATCAAATGGTCTATAGTATCAATTCGTCCATAGTAAAAATTCGTACATGGGTAATATATCAATTCGTCTAGCTATATATATTTGCGATGGTGTAAACCTGTCTGACTCAGACGCCAGTGGTTGCGGGTTCGATTCCCGCACGGTACAAGAAAAGAAAATGTTCCGATACTGGGTGTTTATCTATATATGTATTTATATTCTAGGTTCCTCCCTAGTTCGCTACATGGTATACCATAACACAAGCTATGCTTACTTTGGGGCCATGCAGTTGGTGTGATTGTCTGGGGATTTTATTTTATATTTATTTTTTTATATAGGTACTTCAAAATTATAACTTTTTTAATATTTTCATGTTATTTTTTTAAGTAGATAACTAATTAAAAAAATAACATGAAAATATAAAAAAAGTTATATAATTAAATCAAGAGCCAACACTGTTTTTGTGTTGGCTCTTGATTTAATTCTATTTTATTAGTGTTTTTTCATTAATTAATAACAAAAACCGGATTAATGTATTACTAGAAGTTAAGCCTATTAGCTAAAATACTTTCATTATCACTTCACTAAAAATTTACAAGTACACTTATCACAATGGAAAACACATCTCTCAAGCAAAGTTTTTGTGAATTACAAGAAATGTTCAACAGCCGAATGACCAGCTTTGAGCAAGAATTTCTTGGCAAGAATCAGTGCACATCATCTACTTTGCCAAAAGAATTCCTGGACTTCAAGGTCTTTGTTCAGAAAACATTGCTGATTTTACAAGGGCAAATAGACCATATTGCCCAAGATTGTGATCGTCTGGAGATGCAGGGACGCAGAAGAATTCTTTTATTACATGGAATATCTGAAGGAAACAACGAGAGTACTGCTGCCATTGCCACTAAGCTGTTTCAGACAACAATGAAGATTACTCCTTTTAAAGAATGCGACATCATGCGTAGTCATCGTTTAGGCCAGCCGAAGGAAGGTAAATGCAGACCTCTGTTGATCGAATTCAATGAACTGTCTGTACGGGATAAAATTTGGTCAAGCAAGGTTTCGCTTAAGGGCTCTGGTATCACGCTGTCTGAATTTCTGACGAAAATGCGGCATGATGCCTTTGTAGCCGCGCGCCAGCGATTCGGTGTTACAAAGTGCTGGACTCGTGGTGGTACCGTCTTCGTATTGAGTCCTGATGGCACTAGGCATCTGGTATCCTGCACAACGGATTTGGACGCCATACCGGATGACAGATCTTCGAAAGAAACTTTACCGCAAACAAGTACAGATCCACAAAATAAACCCAGTAATGCAGCAAGACGCCGAGTTATTAAGAAGTAAGCCGCCTTCATACTATATAGCATACTTTAATTATAATATCAGTGATTTACTATCACCCTCAACAAATTTACAAATTTATTTTAGCTACTATTAAAATTTCCTAACTGACATTGAGTGACTGACAGAACTGTCAAAGTGTTATGACTAAACCATTAGGTCGTATAGCACATGACAAATGTGTTAAACTGTTAGGACTTACTTAATACTATATCTGTTGTTGTATTTTATTTTATTTTGTGTTATGCTGTTATGTGTTTATATTGTTAAGGTTATTTGAGATTATAGATTAAGTGGGGGTGTTGTAATACTTACTCCTTTGATTTAGTTTTTTATATTTGGGGGTGTTGTAATACTTACTCCTTTGATTTAGTTTTTTATATTTCGTGTTCTAATCTGTATCTCAAATTCTAACAATTAGGCATGTCAAACTTACTTCAAAATAAACAATTAAAACTGTAAGACGTATATTTTTTACAACATTTTTATTCCAGGCCCTAGGTGCCTGTTTTAACCCATACAGAGATTTCTTAAGGAGACAAACCTTATTGCTACCATTGTTGAACCCGAGTGGTTGTTGCATATAGACTTCCTCTTCAAGCTCTCCATAAAGGAAGGCTGTATCAACATCCATATGTTTGACTTGATAGCCATTCTCTGCAGCAATTGCCAGTAAGGTCCGAAGTGAACTATTTCGCACAACAGGCGAAAAAGTCTCGGAGTAATCGACTCCTTCTATTTGACTGTAACCTTTCGCTACTAGTCTGGCCTTATATTTTACAATATTTCCTAATGCATCTCTTTTATGCTTGTAAACCCACTTGCATTGGATAACCCTCTTGACTGGTCTGTCCACTAAAACCCACGTTTGGTTATTCATAAGAGAATTATACTCTGCCTCCATTGCAGTAATCCATTTGTCTTTGTCATCTGCTATCATGGCTTGATGATATGTAAGAGGTTCTCCACCTTCTACTTCACTTTCGCAGGTTTGATAGAGAACGTAGTCATCAAATACTTTCGGTTTTCTATCTCTTAGTGGATATCGACGTTGGTCCGTACTTGTGTCCACATTAAGATCAATATCGTTACTCAGTTCATGAGTAGCGTCCCTATCATAAGAATATGGATCTAAATTCGCTCTTATTTCCTCTTCAGTAGTGAAACTATTAATCGCTTCCACTGCATGAGATGATTCCTTACTTGTACTAGGTACTGGTTCTTTGATCATAGTACTGGGATCGTTAACCGTACGTACATCACCAAGTAAAAGAGGTACAGTAGGATAACTATCATTCTGAAAACATTTTTCATCCTCTTTTAGATCAGAAAAAGAGTTTTCAAAGAAAGTGACATCTCTACCCTTTACGCGACGACGAGGATATTTAGCATTTCTAAAGAAGTAGCTATTTGGGTCATCAGTATAACCCACAAAAATGTGTTCAGTTGATTTCACATCTAACTTCTTTCTCTGACAATGAGGTATCTGAACCATAGCCCGACAACCAAATACCTTAATATGAGAGAGGTTTGGTTTGTGACCATACCATTTCTCAAAGGGGGTCTTACTGTATAGAGCACAATGGGGAGATCTATTCTTTAAATAAGCTGCTGTTTCAACTGCGTCTTCCCAATAGGTCTTCTGAAGAGAGCTTTCAGCAAGCATGCATCGTGCCTTCTCCATTAAGGTACGATTAGCCCGTTCAGCAACTCCGTTGGATTGGGGACTATACGGTACCGTCGTTTGATGCCTGATACCTTTAGAGCGCAGATAGTCACCTAAATGCTTATTTACAAACTCGGTTCCATTGTCAGATCTTACAGATTTAATTTTAGCTCCCGTCTGTCTTTCTACTGCCAACTGGAAGTCACAAAATATCTTATAAACTTGATCTTTAGAAGAGATAAAAAATGAAAAAGAGCTCTAGAAAAATCGTCAATAAGTATCAGAACGTATTTATTTCCTTGAAACGATGTTTGTGGCATTGGGCCACAAATGTCAACATGAAGCAACTCGAGTAAAGTAGTTGCTTTCTTGTACTTTGTTTTCTTAAAGGGTTTTCTTGCTTGTTTCCCTTCAAGACAGCACACACATGGTTCTAGATCTACCGAGTCATAATTTACACCTATTGCCTCACCTTTTCGGAGTCTATCCATAGCTACACGGCAAAGGTGTCCAAGACGTCTGTGCCAAAGCTTAAAATTTGTTACATCAAGTTGAGCTGGAGCGGCTAATTGTTTAGGTAAATCAATATCTAAAGTGTACAAACCATTACTAACAGAACCATGCAACACCTTCTCACCTTTACAAGAAAAATTGTTATAAAAAGTGCAACCATATTTATCAAAAACTACATTAATACCTTTATCACAGATCTTTTTAACTGATAACAAATTACAATTCAGGTCAGGTACAACTATAATATCAGAAATTATTCCTGAACAATCGTTAGATTTAAAAGAGATATCTGCTAAGCCGGCACAGTTTAATTTTTCACCATTGGCAACTGTAACAGAATTTTTAAAACCATTTAAAGGCTGTATATTTTGCATCAGATCAGTATCGCAACTCATATGGTTCGTAGCGCCTGAATCTATATACCACTTTGACGAATTATTTTCAAATGTAGATAAAGCGCTTCTTAAACTTACGGTTTTAGCCTTCTCTTTTTTCCTTTTCGGGCAATCTGGTCTTTTATGACCATATTCTCCACAGTCGTAACACACTATTTGCCCTTTTTGTGACTTCTTGGTATAATTTCTCTGAGGTTGTCTATTTTTGGAAGTTGACTTCAGAACTGACGATTTGGGCTCTTCGTCCCATCTAAACTTGCTTAAGAGTTTCCCTTTCACTAGCTCGCTGGTGATCTCAACGTTCGAATTTTCCAACGCCATTACTAAGGGGTCAAATTTAGGACCTAGACCACCAAGCATTATGGCAGCTATACTAGCATCTTCTATTACTTTTCCTATGTCTGCCAAATCTTGCGCAGTGCACATGATAATATTAATATATTTTTCAATATCACTGTCAAATTCGTCTAGCGTGTATCGATACAATTTCTTTTCTAGAGATAATCTTCGTCCCATACCTTTGTCCTCAAAAGCGGCGGCGAGTGCATCCCACGCTTGTTTTGCTGTTTCTGCACGTCTTACATGGGTGATTGCACTTCCGTCCAATGTAAGACAAATCTTGGATAACGCTTTTGTATCAATTATAGCTTTTACTGCAGCACTTGTGTCGTCTTGTAGTGGGTACCCAATGATCGCCTGCCATAGGTCTTCATGTAACAAGTACATACGCATTTTAAATTTCCATATACTGTAGCCATCTCTATTTCGTAGAGGCGTTATGGAATTAAAACCCAATGAAGAACTTGCGCTAAAGTTTCGCGATGTCCTGGTGAACCCTTCGGGTGGATTGTCCTGCATACTGTTTATATTATGCACCCAAAATAAATACCCGATATAAAGACTTTACAAACTTAAAAAATATGTATAGGAAATAGTAAATTAAGCAAATTCAGCTATTTTCGTGCTGATAACGAATGTTGTAAAAAATATACGTCTTACAGTTTTAATTGTTTATTTTGAAGTAAGTTTGACATGCCTAATTGTTAGAATTTGAGATACAGATTAGAACACGAAATATAAAAAACTAAATCAAAGGAGTAAGTATTACAACACAAAGTCTGTTTATAAGTTGGCTGTCAAGCAGGCTACGTTCATAACTTATGATTGTAAAGTTTTTTTTTTGTTTTTGTTTTCGGCTGTTTAAGGCTTCGTTAAAATTTTCATTAAAGTTGTTTTATTTATTATTATTATTATTTTATAGTACCGTTGTCTGGAAGCTGTTATGCTTATGGATTGTATCTTTTTTTTTGTTTGTAAATTTCTTTTAAACAGCTAGTGGGTTAGAACTTTATATATAAGAAATATGTAAATATAGGTTTAAATATTAGTTATAAAAATATATTTGTAGTTTATATATATTACATTGTATAGTATATTTATATAAAATTTATTACTTTATTTATTTTATTAGTAATATATGTATATTTTATTTTACTATTGTAAGTAGTTATTTTAAGGTAAAATGAGTTCATCGGATATTGAAAGTGATGAATTTTTGGATCCTCTTTCCTACTCATCGGATGGATTGCACAGCTCTGCAAGTTTTCACAGTACCTCACTTCCTTTATCCCAATATCTTGATTCACAATTCTCAGGTCAACTGAAAAATGGGGCGGGGGCGCGCGGCGCTTTACGTTACAAGACGTGTTATTGTGTCGTCTCCAGTTTTATTTTTCTAGCGAGTGCAAATCTTCTTTTTATGAAACGATCTATATATCAATATTTACGTCGTAATTTCTCCTTCAAAACGACATATCGTGAGTGGCTAAAAGTTAAGTTCAACATAGTTAAAAGTGCGAAGTTAAAAACAGATTTTTGGACCTTTTAATAAAACGGCTCGATCGTGCGTGTGACTCAAAGTGCGCGGCTGGCCTCTATGTACCGTTATACGCAACGGTCGGTCATTCTGCTCTCCAAAATAGTTATCACATATTGGTCGCTAATTTTGCACTAAGTACCAGAAGTCGTCGTAGCGCTGTGGTAAAGACCAGAAGCTTCGTCCGAGAGCCGCGAGTTCGAGACTAGACGTCACTATCTGTTTTATTTTCTTTTTCTCTTTTTTTTTCTCAGATAAGTATTCAACATTTTTTTTTTCATTTTTATTGACTTTTTCAAGAAAAAAAAAATGTCTAAAATCGGAATTTGTTCAGGGTGCCGTCAACCTATAAAAGACATGTGTTATTTAAGTTGTTGTGTATGTCGACAAAATTTCGACTTAGCTTGTGCGAATGTTTCCAAAGAACGCTACGTAAAAACATTTACCAAGGAACATAAAAATACATGGAAATGTGCATTGTGTGTTACTAAAACACCTAAAACCGATGACACTCCTGTGCGGTCTCCATTAGATGGAGTAAATATGCGTCGAACCAGACCAACTGCGGCTAGCCCATCTGATTATATGGATAATTTATTATAAATTACCGCGACAAACAATACTTCACCCAATGAATCGAGTACGAGTGCCCTCGTTGTTGAAATGCGTTTATTTCGCGAGGAATTGGCGTCAACGAGAGAACTTATAGCCGCTTTGAACGACACTATGAGTAGGCTAGGCGCGCGAATGGATTCATGTGAAGAGCGTGTTTGTAAAATGGACGAGCGCTTAGCTCTTATGGAACGTCAGTCTGTCAGCAAGCCCACTAATGCCGATGCTTCCCTGCTAGCTAATGTAGAACAACTTAAAGTAGAGCTAAACGAGCGTGATCAAGAGCTGCTTCAGAACGATGTCGAGATCTCCTGTGTTGCTGAAGAGAAGGGAGAAAGCCTGCAACACACTATAATAACACTTGCTAGCAAACTCGGCGTCGGTCTCGGAGAGCAGGAAATAGTGAGCGCAACGCGAGTGGGACGACCCCCGGAGGAGGAGAACGGAGCGGGTGCGGGCGGCGCGCGGCCGCGGCTCATTGTGGTGCGGCTGGCGCGCCGCGTGGTGCGCGACGAGCTGCTGCGGGCGGCGCGGGTGCGGCGCGGCGCCACCACCGAGGGCGTCGGCCTGCCGGGCGCCCCGCGACGCTTCTACGTGAATGAGCGCCTCACGTGCCTCAACAGAAGCATCTTCCGGCAGGCGCGCGAGGCGGCCGGCCGACTCAACTGGCGCTACGTGTGGTCGCGCGACGGCCGCGTGTACGCGCGCCAGCACCCGGGCGTGGACGCGCCGCGGCATCGGCTGCGCACGATGGCTGACATTCAACGTGTTTTTGGACTTGATGTGGTTGGTGATAATAAATAGATTGTCATACCTTGTAAAGAACCTTAAATTAACGATTTATTTACAAATAATTTTAGCAATTGTTTTTAATTTCACAAATTTCCTTGCAAGTTACTTTTTATTGTTATTATTATTCATACAATTATTCATACAATTTCTTAATTATATATATTTTTTCTTGGTCGTTTTTCAATGTAAAAAATATCAAGATAATAATATTTATGTATTTATGCACAAAATACCATTTTTCTTATTACTCATATATGTGAATACATCTTTGAACAAATTATGTTGTAGTAGTGTTTATTTTATACTTTTTTAAATCTTAAATGGAATATAAAAATAGAACATTCCTTAAACATTATTAAAAGTTTTCTTCTATTTTATAATTTTTACAAGATATATTTTAATTATTTTTCTAACACCATATTCTCTAAAAAACTTTTACTTCCTACTTTTTGCTACTCATATTATGTAAATATAAGTTGTAATGATATTTTTAATTTTATTTGTCTGACTATTTCTTTTATCTTTTTCCATTTAATTCCTGTATTATTTTATTCCCATATTGTATTATTCTGTCAAAATTGTGTTTCAGTTCAATTATATGTATTTAACACAAAAATTGATTATGGGGCTATATTTCTGAGTGCCTTTATAGTTAAATGTTTTAATATTTTTCTACAGTTTTTTTACAATTATGTGTGCTGTATCAGTTCAATACATTTGGCAATGGGGATTGACATTTGGAGATGGGGGATTTTAATATCAATATGAACCTAAAAAATGACACTAAAACGACTAAGTTTAACAAGTTTTTACATTATATAGATTTGCAACAGTACGTCACAAAACCTACTCATTTCACCCCTGAATCAAAAACATTGATAGACCTAGTATGCACTAACTGTCCAGTTCGGGAAGTTACAGTAAATAATATAAACAGTGCGTACGGTCATCACATGGTTAATGTCACGTTGGCTGTGAATAAATTAAAATTGCCACCCAAAATCTTTACTTATAGGGCTTTACAGAACATAGATATGCAAGTTTTTCTTCATGACTTAAATTCTATGGACTGGGAGAAAGTAACCAGAGAACCGACTATCGATGCAATGTTATCGAAATTTAATTATATGCTCTTGGAACTGTTTAATAAACACGCTCCACTTAAAAGCATACGGATTAAGTGTCACGGTTCCTTGCCTTGGATCACAGACAATATAAGGCTCATGATGAAACTGCGCAATGAAGCTCGGGCAAAGAAAACCGCGAATAAAAACTATTACAACGACCTAAAAAAACTTGTAGAGAAAAGCGTTTTGTCTGAAAAATGTGCCTACTTCAATCATTACATTAGTTCAAATTCAAAATTCTGGAAAAATCTGAAGGAAAAAGTACTGATTGATCCTAGTAAAAATGACTGCCTTCCGAGTTGTTTCAATGATCCGAATTTAATGAATGATCATTTCTTAAACCTTCCTGAAGGTGATAAACATAAACTAGTTTTAGAAGGGAAGAAATTTGCAACATCGTATTTCTCAGACAAAAACTTCTCCTTGCACACAGTTTCTGATGAAAATATATACAAGTACATTATGTCAATTAAGTCAAATGCTATTGGCTCTGACGGGATAAGCAAAGACATGGTGATTCTCACGATTCCCACTACACTACCAATAATTACGTTTATAGTTAATGAGTCCATCCGTACTTCTGCTGTGCCCAATGCATGGAAGGAAGCATTGGTTACACCGTTACCTAAGTCAGAAAATCCGAATGAGTTGAAAGATCTAAGACCCATAAGTGTACTTCCTTTCATGTCTAAAGTTCTAGAATTAGCAATATATCATCAACTTCTTGGTCATGTTGAAAGGAACAATATACTTCCTCCCCTTCAGTCGGGCTTCAGAAAGGGTCGTCGTACTGTTACTGCACTGCTGGATGTTGTGGATACGATGCTGGCGAAGCAGGATATGGGACAAGGAACTATCCTGGCACTGCTTGATTTCTCCCGCGCATTTGACAGCATTGACGTCTCCCTTCTCCTTTCTAAATTGAAACACTATGGCGTTGACGAAATTGCACTGAAATGGTTTGGAAGCTATTTAGTTGGCCGAAGCCAATCCGTAAAACTTAAAAAGCCTGATGGTACGTTTGTTCTGTCTGATCCTAAATCAGTAAGTCGTGGCGTTCCCCAAGGTTCTATACTGGGACCAATCCTATTCATCATTTATAGTGCTGATTTAGCAAATGAAATCAAACACTGCATGTTTCATATGTACGCAGACGACGTACAGTTATATATTTCGGAAGCATCGGACAAAATATTAGAATCGGTCCAAATGATGAATAAGGACTTGTCTAGAATTGCAGATTGGTCTGATAGAAACAGTCTTCTATTGAATCCAAATAAATCTAAGTTCACTGTATTAGGCTCCAAATCACTTATAGTGCAAATTAAAAATCAATGTCCGAGAGTAGTTATTCGCAGTCAGAATATCACTGAGGTTGATGAGGTTAAAAACTTAGGCATTCTGATGGACAATACATTAAGATTCGAAGCACACGTGGAGGGCCTTGTAAGGAATTGCTTCTACAGACTAAAAGTCCTGTACCGAATTCGCAATCTGCTTTCAGAAGAGGTAAGAATTAGAGTGTGTGAAGCTTTAATACTGTCTCGTCTCAACTACGCAGACCTTGTATACGGACCTAGATTATTAAGCAGGACTAGTCGTCTAATTCAACGTGTGCAGAACGCTTGTTGCAGGTTTATCTATGATGTACCTCCAAGAAGTCGCATAACACCTTTTTTGAACAGAGCCTCTATTCTCAATATGAAATTGCGCAGACAACTCCATCTTTCCTCTTTGATGTGATTAATTTTAAAAATCCTGAATATTTGTACTCAAAACTAAAGTTTCCACAATTCTATAATATATATAAGCGTGAACCAAGATCAGCAAGACCGCCGCTAAGCATGCAACATCACCGGACTACGGCATTCACGGGTAGTTTCCGCTACAATGCGACTAAGTGTTGGAATGATATACCTCCGCCAATAAGAATGTCCAATACAAAAAATACCTTTAAAGCTAAAATTAAATCTCATTTTTTAAATATTCAGAAAATAAGCACGTAGGATAGCGGAAACATATATATACATACATACATACATAACCTCACGCCTGTCTCCCTTTGGGGTAGGCAGAGACAAGGGAACACCAATTGCTTCGATCCAGACATACCTCTTTCGCTTCCTCCACGTTCATTAATCTTTTCATACATGATCGCCGGTTACGGGTACTTTTAACTAGGCCCTTTTTAAGAACGTCACCAATTTGATCGGCGTACGTTCGCCTAGGGCGGCCCCTTCCGACAGCACCATCCATTCTTGCTCTGTAAACCTCTTTCGTAAATCTACTTTCACTCATCCTTTCCAAATGTCCAAACCACCGTAGCATACCCTTTTCAATCTTAGTCACTACATCTTCTTTCAATCCGCATATCTTTCTTATTTCACTATTGCGCACCCTATCACTCAATTTCACTCCACACATGCTTCTCAACGCTCTCATCTCCACAGCATTAATCTTGCTTTCATGTCTCTTCTGCCACACCCAAGATTCACTACCATACATAAGCGTTGGCGCCAAAACTCCCTCAAGTACGGCAAGACGAGCCTTATTTGGTATAGTTTTGCTTGCCATTATCGACATATATATTTTCATACAATTTTATAATTTTGACATTCAAGCATTCATTTTGTATTCTATATTGTATTATTATAAAATTTATTATATTAATTATTAATATTTCATTTGCACGTCTAATTAAATATTTTGACATTATATTGGTATTCTTATTTATTATTCTATCTTATTTATCTTCTATCTTAGGACCTTTTCATACAATTTTATAATTTTGACATTCACGTATTCATTAATTTTTTATTCTATACTTATAATTAATTACTTCCAATTTCATAATGATTTCAATAACGTATATTTTTTACTGAATTCCTATGTATTTGTTTTATATAAATAATAAAAAATAATAATGAAAACTTTATTGCCAGTAAATTAAATACAAATTAATACAGTAAAACAAGTATTACAGTGTAACTTAAAACTAAACAATACAAAAATTAATACTGTTTTTCACTACTTCCTAAAAAGGGCATGGGCCCTGTAAACTTAGGATAAGTAGAGTGCTCAACCTATAGGTACATTTAACAAATTAAGATTTTCAGATTGTTTATAACAAGTTATATCAATAACAGTAATAAAGTTCACAATTTAAAGTTTTATTTAAATTACATTACTATCAGAAAATGAGATGTTTGAAAAAAGATCTTGTGTGAGTGTGTGTATATTGTGTGTGAGTGTGTGTATATGTGTATGTGGGAGTAGAATTGCATGTGTGGGAGTAATACATATTTGTTCAGAGTGGACTTAGTAATAGTGAATTTAGTGAGAGTATGAAATAGGTAATTACATTCATAATACATACTTACATAAATCAAGAATAGGTATACAAAATATGTTAATAAATCTATATTTACTGAATAAAAATTATTATGGTTTACTAATTACTACTCTAGCGGTGATAGAACTGATTCAGTCTGTTCATAGTTTAGGTTTTGAAGCCAGTTAATAATGATTTCTTTACAATGAAAACTTGTCAATGCATATATTTTAAGACGTTTATTAATATAATTATAGAGATACGGTCCCAAGAATGGGTAAAATCTATTTATGAATTTGGTATTAAATATATCTTTGTTACAAATGATGTCAGCCCTTCTTTTGGCAAGCAGTTTAGTATCATAACCTATATGTTTATGCTGTCGCAAGGTTAACGACAGTATAAATAATTGCCTGATCGAAAGTACTTCACAACTTTTATAAAGTAACACAGTTGGGTAGCGGTAGGGTCTAAAAGTGCTTACTTTTAGTAATATTCGTTGGGAGATTTCCAGATCAATAAACACCGTCTTGTGTGCACCACCCCAAGATGTAATACAATATGTCAAAAGTGATTGGCACAGGGCAAGGTATATCCTTTTGAGTATCTTCTGTTCCATGACATGCCTGAGTATTTTAAAGGTATATGTAAGTTTTCTTATTCTAGTGCTAAGTTGCGAGATGTGATGTTTAAAATTCAAATTTTGATCTATAACTATACCGAGGTATTTGAGAAATGCAACCCGTCCAAGTGATGAACAATTACAACGACTTCCTGCAATGTCACATTGAGGCAGATGAGCAGTTAGAGTCAGCTCTTGTGAAGGTTGGGTGGAGTTCTGTATGGAAAAGGTTATGTATTGGGTTTTCAATGTGTTAAGAGTTAGCAGATTCCTCTTTAACCAACATACCACTCTATTTAGACCGTGCTGAGCTTTCTGAAACGCATCAACCCAAGTATCTTCGGCAAATATTAAAACGGTATCGTCAGCGTAGGATATTATGTCACCACCTGTATTTAAGGAGCACAGGTTATTCATGTATATGAGAAATAATGTGGGACCCAATATGCTACCCTGCGGTACGCCGTATGACACTGGAACGTCGTCACTTACATATTCGCCTATTTTTACGAACTGTCGTCTATTAGATAAATAATCTCTGAATAGTAGCAATGGACTGCCGCGTATACCTATGCGTTCCAGACCATCCAATAAGAGGGGAATCGAGACAGTGTCAAAAGCCTTGGCTAGATCTAGAAAAATAGCAATAACTTTTTTATGCTTATCCAAGTTTTCGGCAACAAAAGTAGTGAGATTTAAAACGGCATCATCAGTCGATTTACCTTTGCGGAAACCGTACTGGTTTTTGGAAAGAAGAGAATATTTTTCGAGGTATTTGACGAGTCTAACATTAATAATTTTTTCTAATATTTTGGACAAAATTGGTAATAAGGAGATAGGCCTATAATTATTGACACTATCCCGAGTCCCACCCTTGTGTATTGGAATTACAATGGCTTTTTTTAAAACCTCCGGGAAAATACCATTATCGAGGCAAATATTGAAGATATGTACAAGAACAGGTGTGATTATTGGCCTGATTTGTTTTAATATGTTTGTTGATATATTGTCCCACCCCATCGAACTATTTGTTTTTAGTCCAGAAATAATCTCATTTATTTCAGCGCAATCAGTAAGAATTAAGCCAAAAGAATGTGAAGGTAATACATTTGGTTTGTTTGGACAATTAGAGCACAGACAAGAATTAACTAAAATATTTTCCGACAGTGAACGTCCAATGTTAGCATAGTAATTATTTATAACATTTAGAGAATCTTTATCAGACTCACTTTTGAGAAGCTGAATTGCCGCATTTTCCTTCTGTTTGTCAAAGGTAATAGATTTAATAGCTTTCCATAGTTGTTTTGGACTATTTCCAGCTTTCGCAATTAAATCTTTTTCATATTGGCGCTTAAGTTGTTTTATGCGATTGAAGTAAAAATTTCTATACCGAACATAGGTTTTCTTTAGGATGTCATTTGTAGGATTTAACTTATATTTAGCGTACAAATTATCTTTATTTTTTTGGCACCTAAGTAACCCTTCTGTCATCCAGGGCTTTTTTAAGATCCTTTTAGAATTCACTTGTACCTTTTGGGAGTTTTTCTCTATAGCTTTTTGAATTAGGGTAATCAAATCATTAATAGCAGTAGTTGGATCATTACTCTGCATAATTTTCTGAAAATCACATGATTCAAGATGGTTCTTTACCCCATCGTAATTTATTTTCTGCTTAAACGTACGCGTATAGTTAGTTGGTGTTTTAGTGACTAGTTCAAAGAAGACTGATTTATGATCTGTGATATTAGTTGGCAGTACAATCGTTGATGAAGGACAATTTGATTTCAGAAAAACATGATCTAGGCAAGTTCTACTTTCGTCACGCGTTACAAACGTATGGCATGGCAGGAGCCCGTGGTAGGCAAGAAGATTCAGGTATTTGTTACAGTTATGATTTTCACCGTCCCCGCTTTGAATAATATTAATGTTTATATCACCAACCCAAATAATGTTCCTGTAAGCTGAATGTTCGAGAAGAATTCTGTTAGTAAATTCTAAAAATATGTCCAGAGTTTCTTGTCTCGAAGCTACATCTTTGTCATAAGCGTGAGGCCGATAAATCGAAATGATAACCAATGAATCAGTCTTTAAAACTACACAGTTACAACCCTTAAATGAATAGTCTACTGTCTTGAATTTCAAATTATTTTTTATATAAACAACTACGCCGTCGTTTTGATAAAAAATATTGTCACTCTTTACATAATAATATCCTTCTAGAGTTGGGATATTCGGGGAACACGACAACCAACACTCCGTAAGTATAATTAAATCATTTTCAATATTTAATCTAGTAAGCAGTGCAACAAAATCATCAAACCGAGCAGCATGACCAATACTTCTTATGTTTTGAGTTATGAGTTTAAAACTTCAAGATGACTTTATTAAGCCATGACAGTCTTCTACAGATGATTCATAAGCCTGGGACACAGATGCGCAGTCGATATCTTTAATTATATCTAAATCGTTGAATGTTAAAGTAAGTGAGAATTGTACCTGAACAATATTTTACTAGAGGTATTGGTAGTAGATCGGCAATTTGCACTATCGACAAGAATATTAAATAGGCATATACAAATGTTTTGTTAAACGTTTTGGTGAGTAATAACCGTAGTTGTAAATAAACATATATTACTATACAACTAAAAAAGTAGTATTTTTCTATATGGAGTTTATTTAATAAGATAATATTTGACTGTGCATCTGTATGTAGACTGCAACTCATATTGTGCAATACAATAGTTAGAAATTGTATATATTTATTTGTTAGAGAAATGCGAATAGGTGATATATATGTTATATTGTGAAATACATTTACTTCAATAATTAAATAGATGAAAATAAAAATTGTTGTTATATGAATGGATGTGTGTGCATAGAGTAATAATATGTTGAAGTTATATTGTGTGTATGTTTGAGTTGTGTGAAAATACATGTAGAAAACTAAAAAATAGCAAAACATAGGAATAATGTGATATTTAACTATGTACATATCAGTGATAAACATATAAAACAAAACTAGCATAAAAACAAAATTAGTAATAGGGCAATTACCAAAAAAAATGTCCGTCACGTAATGGAATTCCACCTTAAAAGAAAAAACGAAATAATGAAAAGGATTATTTACTCACTGCAAAATCTATTAAATTTTGTATAAATAGTAAATTTTTATGTTGAAAGTCGTTAATTTCGTAGAAAATTTAAATTTTACTAAAATTTAAACTACGAAAATTTCCATTACGTTACAAAGTTTGAATACGATTTAAGTAAAACTCAGAATATATAAAAGTATGTCTTTTTATTTAATCATCTTAAAATCAAACAGTCATCTTAAATGTATAACTACAGATACTAAATATATAATAGCAATATTTTTTGTTAACAAAACTATTCCTTAACGCTACTTTTTGATTTGATCATTAGCACAAATTATTCTTTACTTTGGTATTTTTGTATATAAATAATTTGTATTTTATATATTTAAGCAAAGGAAAATTATAACACGTCTTATTAATTTTAACTTAAAGCTAAATTCTTTGTAAATTAAGACAAATAATACAAATATAATATCACAAAACGATAGGACAAGTGATGTTAGTGGAAAATACGTCACGCTTTAAAACTATAAGGCAAGGTTTACACAGTCTTCAATTCTCAATGTGCTATAATTTTCAATTAAACTGATTTGAAGTACAGTAAATCATATGTAAATTTTTCAAAGACAAATATTTTTTTAAAAGAATACTTGGGGTATGATCTACAATCGAAACAGAAACAAAAAATATAGTTTTTAGAATTTTTGTCTGTTTGTCTGTTTGTCTTTCCGGGATAAACTCAAAAAGTACTGCATGGATTTACTTCAAATTTGGCATGAAGATAGTTAAGAAGTCGGGTCAACATATAGGCTACATATTATCACGCTAGCAGTGTTATAATCGTAGGTGCGTTTGGTGCTGCATAGCGTTCACGCAGACGACGTCGCGGGCAGCAGCTAGTATCTAAATATTTCAAAGATAAATAATCAATTTTAGTAAAAAATTAAACAAAATTAAGTTTAACGAAAAAAAAAATATAAAAAAAAATTATCTATCATCTTCATATTGCGTTGTTTATAAGAACATCAGAGCGAACAATTCCATTTTTTAAAAGATTAATTACTATCAAAACAATATACTATTAGGAATGTCTTAATTTTTTTATATAAAGGTACTTATTTAACAAAATTCAGTCACTAAGACACACACCAAAATACGATTATGTTAGATTATTTGGACAAAAAAATCTAAATCAATAATGATACATTCGAACACTGTGTGAACAAAGCTTAATACATCCATTACGTCACATTTTCCTATCCGCTAGTACATCACGTCGCGTTATGGATGTGACGTATTATGACAGCATGTAAACAAACCATAAAATATAACACAATTAATACGATTATAAAGAATAAACAACTTAATCTAATATGGAAAGAATTAACATAAGATTATAACCAAATAGTAATGTGGAACTAATATTACTTACCACCAAAATCCAAGTTTGTAGTGGAACACAAAAACAACCTAACGTGACGCCCGAATATCAAAAACTGCAATGAACGTTCATGGCGCGCATTACATATAAACAAACATGGCGATTCTTCGAAGTTCAAAATGTTGCCAAGCTTCTAATATTAAAAAACCGACAATGAAAAGTAACTATTCTCAAAAAAAGATTTTAGTGCCGTAACGTGGCGGAACTTTCCATGAACGTTATTTTTAGTTTAAACATAAAACATGTATTTTGGATTGATTTTTAATCTAGTGGGCTAAATATCAATACTTTTATCAATTAAGAAATATTTTCCTTTTTAAATGAATCTAAAACTCTCTACCCTTACATAGGTAAATATTTAACAGTAACATTTTGAAAATTACAGAAGTGGGGTAGGACACTCTAAAAATTACTGGATTAACAACTTAATTCGTAAATATTTATGTAAACAAAATTATTTTTATGCTTTTAATCACGTAAACAACAAACTTGTAAGTGTTTTTTAGAATTGTATTCCAATACTAATAGTAAATTTATCAAAATCAAACAGAATATCTGTAACAAGTTGTGGGACATGTAATTTACGAAAGGTCATTTTTTTTGGTAAACGCCCAATAGAGACTGTAAGAACTAGTCAATCTTTTAACTTACGTAGGTCTTCCTCGCAGTTTATTTTTACATATAAAGCTCCTTCAGATTTTCTCAAATAAATGTTTCCATGAGAAGTCCAGCAAAAGGCATAATCTTGCCATGCAAACATGCCATGCAACTTTGCAAACTGTCTTGCCATGAAGAAAAGCTTTCGTTGCTTGTAAGGTAGGTATTCTGATACATAGATGGGTTTCTGCGGGAAGTTTTGTTTCAGGCATTCTGTGCTAAGTTTGAGCGAGCTCGTTTTATTATATTGTCTTATAGCTGCCAGGAACTCTTCTTTCTTAACAACTGTACAAAAGTCCACAACAACAGGTTTTTGGGAATCTTTATACGTTCTCAATCTGTAGATATCCCTGATTTCAACCTTGTTGACGGTATTTTTAATCGTTGTTCCAATGGTATCCATGTAATTACAGAGGTCTTTTTTCGTTTCTGGACTTTTCCAGGGTATATTCCTTATTTCCACACAGGACATAGAGTTTTTCCGTTCCATATTTTCCAACTTTTCCTCGAGTAATTTAATTTCTTTACGGTCTTCTTTTCTCTCTGATTCGAGGATTTCAATTTTCTTAATAAAATGGTCGTGTGTTTCAGACAGAAAACTAACACTCTTTTGAAGTTCTTCATTTTGAGTTCCGATCCTGTTTATACTCTCCTCAAGGGAAGAAAGCTTTAACTGTATGTCACTTCGCAACGCATCTATCATTTCTCGGATGTACTTTTTTATTTCCGTGTTTCCAAAGTGTTTCTGTCTCATCGTAACGTTAGCATCCGAGTCATCCAAATTTGGTGCCAAACTAGCTTTAGATTGCATGGGCACAGGCGAGGGGCGGCTGACGTCATTCTCGGAGGAGGTAGGTGTAGAGGGGGGTGTGCGCTTGAGTGGCATATTGAACGGCAAAAGTACCAGGAACGCAGTAATATAAAGAAGGTTTCGTATTGTGACAATCGAGGCAGAGGTCAGCTTATATTGGTGGCGATCGAGTATTTCATATATGATGACTTTCCGTCCAACGTAACTTGACCGCTATAGTGGCTTCTTATAATCACGTTACACTTTAGAGTTCAGCTCTTCTGGTGCTATGCGACCCTATTTTTCGCGTTGAATATAGTTTAAATTATTTCTATTTAATGCAAATAAAATAAAACTTTTTCGTGTCCTAAGCACGTCTATCTCGCGTCAAGGGTCCGGGGGAAGAGGAATTGTTATAATAATTTTTGATTTGCACGTCTAATTATATATATATTTGACATTTCATTGGTATACTGTTCCCTTCAGGATGTAGCTGAAAATCAGCGTTTTGCTCTTCCGATTAAATGCCAACGCTGAGCTACCTCCTATTGCGCTGCTATAGCACACATACTTATCACACTAACCAGTCATTCTTTATTTGTAATCCTAGTTTTTAAGTTTTATAATTAAGTATTATTGTGATATTTATGTGAATTGTTGGTATCAATAAAGTTTTTATCTATCTATCTATCTATCTAAAATTTCAATGTAATTCATATCAACGCCCAGAGTATTCCGGCACACTACTCCGATATGCTAGCATCTTTCGATTGTATGAATGTTCACGCAATCCTGCCGGTTATCTTGCCCGGTTATCATATGCTCCGTAATGACCGTACCCACCGTACAGGAGGCGGAGTGGCTATTTACTTACGATCCCATATACCTTACAATATACTAAAGACTTCAAATTGTACATCGGGATCACCTAACACAACTGAATACCTTATCGTTGAAATCACGTTACTGAATACAAAACTTTTGTTAGGTGTAATGTATAGCCCAAACTGTACAGTAAATTATTTTTCAACTATGGAAGAAATCTTTGAAGAATTTGTTCCCCTATATGAACACATTATAGTCATGGGCGACTTTAATACCTGTTTGTTAAAGAACGACACTTGTTCGCAGAAACTTAAGTCCGTAGTCAAGGCAAGTAATTTAAATATTCTCCCGTCCGGTGCGACACACTTCTTTCCAATTTCTGCCCCTTCTCTTTTAGATCTAATGATTGTGTCCTCTTTAGACCACGTTGTAACCCATGGGCAAACTGAAGCAAGTGCTTTCTCATATCACGATCTGATCATCCTCTCCTACAAAATCAAAAACTCCTAAAGCCAAGAAAAGTAAGCTTCTGCAGCGATGTTTTGGTGGTATAGATCTAGATAATTTAATTCATGATGCACAGGAAATCGACTGGGGTGCTGTAGTAAATGCCGAAAACGTAGATGATCAGATTGCTATATTCAACTCTCTACTCGTTCAACTTTACGATCAGCATGCACCAGTGCGACCTGTTAAAATAAAGCATCTTCCTGCTCCTTGGCTCACTGAACAAATAAAAAAATATATAAAAAACGCAATAATGCTCGATTAAAATATAAAAAGAATCCAACCGCTATAAATTTGGAAAAGTATCGAATGTTGCGCAATCGCTGTAATACTATGTGTAGGGACGCACAAAGACGCCATATTCATGACTCTGTTTCGAAGGGAAATCCGGCAAAAGCCTGGAATTTCCTCAAAACCTTAGGTGTTGGCAAAAATAAAAACATAGATCTTCCTAATAACTTTGATATTAATGCACTTAACAAGCATTTCACATCTCCCGGCATTATTGAAGCCCAAACAAAACACCAAACGTTAAATCAACTTTCAGCTTTGCCAGTGCCTTCCTATGAACAATTTACTTTTAATCAATTTACTGAATATGATGTTAAGAAAGCAATTAATTCCATAGCCTCCAATGCCATCGGATCAGATTTAATAAGTCGGAAAATGATAATTCTCCTGCAAGATCTCCTCTTACCAATAATTACTATTATACTTAACAAGTCCATTTCTTCGAACAAGTTTCCGACTTTATGGAAAGATGCCGAGATGATTCCGATACCCAAAAAAACTAGTCCTTCTTCTTTTAATGACATCCGACCCATCTCCAAAGTGCATTTCTTATCTAAAATTCTCGAGCGTCTTGTCCACCTTCAATTGACTAAATTTATTACGAAAAATAATATTTTGAACACATACCAATCCGGATTTCGATCTGGACACAGTACAGTCACCACTTTGACCAAAATCACAGAGGACATTAGACATGGCATGGAAAATAAAAAGCTCACCGTGTTAACATTATTAGACTTCAGTAACGCATTCAACACAGTCGATTTTGATATTTTGTTAGAGTTGCTGCGCTCGCTTAACATATCTCCATCGGTAATTGATTGTTTTCGTAACTACTTGTGTGGACGCCAGCAGCGTATAGTTGCACGAGATTCTTTCTCCTCTTGGGCCGAAGTACATGGAGGAGTCCCACAAGGTGGTGTGTTGTCTCCTCTCCTTTTCTCTATTTTTATAAATAATATTTCTCAAGAACTTTCTTCGTCCTACCATATGTATGCAGACGATGTTCAAATATACTTTCAGTGTAGCTTGGATAACTTATCTCAAACAATTAATGCTGTCAATTTAGACCTCTCAAAAATAATGTCTTGGAGTACGCAGCATGGTCTAATGTTAAATCCTTCTAAGACGCAGGCTATAATAATTGGTAGTCCAAATTTAGTAAATCGGATAGACTGGTCACTCTGTCCAAAAATTGCAATTAACTCAGTCACAATCGAATACAGTCGGAGTGTCCGAAACCTAGGTCTGATGTTTGACAATACTATGACATGGAATACCCAGATGAATGAAGTGAGCAGGAAGATGTTTTCTGCTGTAAACTCACTCAAGCGCTTGCGTAATCTTTTGCCTCTTCCCACCAAAATATCAATCGCACATTCTCTTTTTCTCCCCATACTTGACTACGCAGATGTTTGCTATCTGGATATCACCGAAGACCAACTAAACAAGCTTGTGCGCCTTCAAAATCTCTGTATAAGATTGTAATACGGTTTTTTGGTGGGTGTGGGCGCTAGGGTCCTTACA
Source organism: Stenoptilia bipunctidactyla (assembly GCA_944452665.1). Taxonomy (NCBI): domain Eukaryota; kingdom Metazoa; phylum Arthropoda; class Insecta; order Lepidoptera; family Pterophoridae; genus Stenoptilia; species Stenoptilia bipunctidactyla. The sequence goes on from OX101746.1 coordinate 17,082,830, forward strand.
GGCCACTTGTCACCAGCTGAGATTGAACCCACGGCAGATAGAGGTGCCTGAGATAGTTGGTCGGCTAGCTCTTTCTCAGGTCGTGGGACCGTTTTGGCTCAGTGATGGGAGAGAGGACAAAATTTATGAATAATGAGCGCCAGTCCCTCTCCACATACAAACGAGAAGACAGATATACTAAGAAATCAAACAACGAATACAGAACACAGTTGTTTATTGAAAATTACATTCAGTCACTAAGTAGCACTTATTGAAAATCAATTATACTAGATTAACACTAGATAATGGTGAGAGGTTACATTATAGGCATAGTTATTCTATCGGTAAAAAGAAGGATGACGAGGGCATACCTTTGTTTCCTTTTGGGTTAGATGTTTGTTAGGGAATATGGACCTGCTTCCGATAAAAGTTTGAGAGCTCGGCAATGGCGTCGTCAGGCCAAGATTTTATGAACTTTTCCACAGAACATTCACGAAGACATTGTAGGCTGCAGATTCAGGAAACCATCCTTGTTCACAAAAAGGAAATACTGTAGGGGAACACTGTAGGTGAAGTTGAAAGTACTCCAGAGAATATTGTGTTAGAAAACCATCACAGGAAACATTGTAGGCGTAATAGAAAACCCAACGAAGTGGGTTTCCTTTTTACTTTATAGCACCATGGGGAAGATGGCGACGGATCGCTCCTGTGGGAAACGAGGGAAATGTTACCAATGCATAATGCATTAAATTAATGAAAAAGATAGCCCACTGGCTAATGAGGACCGAATTTCCTCACATAACGGGGTTACTCCGGCACTCCTCCTTGCTCCAATCTTGCGAGCCGAAAAAAAAGCCAAATGGCCGCGACCGATATCTATCGAACGCTCCCCAGTCTCGTTCACTCCCGCTCACTCAGGTGGAGAGATTCGGAACTAAAGCCCAAAAGGTGGCATAGATTATATAAAAAAAACTAACAATCAATAACAAGGGAACGAGGGCCCTAAAAAAAAGTGTTACAGTACCCCTCTTCCTCCGGAAGAAAAATTTTAAATTGAGAAACGGAGTTTGAGATTGAAAATTTTTCTCTGCAAGTCCCCTTGCAAACTCACCAATACTCAACGAGACGGAAAACTAGTATATCCTATCTCTGGTTCAATGGCAAAAAGGAAAAATAAACTACATTATGAGTTTAATAACAATGACAAGTTTGGTCGTGCAGACCAACTGACTATTAAACCAAAGATGCAATAAACAACTATTACAAAGGAAAAAAAAAACAGAACGCCTTATCTGTCATCAGCTATCAAAGGACAGGACTTACCTTCTAGACTGGGCACCTGCTCGTTCACAAGCTGATGGGAAAGCGAGAAAAAAAAATAAATAAATAGAATGACCAACTGTCATCTACTCATGTAAAACAAACAAAGAGACAGGATTTACCTCCTAAACCAGTACCTGCTCCACATGTATAGAGATAAAATGACCTTATCCGTCATTACTCTTAACAGAAAAAAAAAACAGAATGAAAAACCTCTGCCAGTTCCGCAACAGGATGGAAAAAAAAAAGGTGGAAAAACTTCAACAACGGAACTACGACATAACTTGTAGAACTAAACACTTAACATCAACACACACCTTCATATTCAACCCAAATCTATACCTACACCAACTTATCAGTTACCCATTATAACCTACACGACCTAAGCTAGACCATAAACAAAACCTATCCTAAACACCATCTTAATTCTAATTCCGGAAACAAAACTAATCCTAAACATAGTCTTAAATTCTAATGCTGCGCAGCACAAAACAAAACAAATACCTGGTTTAATACCTTTTCAGATTCATGGCATAAACAACAAGTATATGAATATTTACATATCCACTTGGGATTTCCAAAAAAAAACTGTTAAACAGGGTTATTTTATACAAACCATCCTCATGGGAATAAATTTATTCCTCTAGTGAATAGGCACCTTGCTGACGAACGTGCCATCAAGCATATCAAGGATTTTAGAAAGGATGCCCTGTAAACACAAGGTACAGGGCTAGGATCCTGAGGATGAGCATTTCATACACTCAGGTATCAAACAAGAGTCAACTATGGACTAACGCACACTGTGGATGAGCACACAGGGCTTATACAAACCATGTCCATGAGAATAAGTCAATACCTCAGTGGAACAGGCACCTTGCAGGTGAACGAAGTCAACTAGCATACAAGGAAAAAAAGGGAACCACACCAAGGGGCTCTAAAGCACGCCGTGTAAGAAAACACAGGGCCAGGGTACTGAGGAGGAACATAGCCATACAACTCAAGTACCATGTTTATCTCTATCTAAGAGATCTTTAATATGAAAATTACCTAGAGGTTTTCCCTCCAAGGTTTTTAAAGAATAAACCAGGGGTGACAACTTCTTGTCAACTACACACCGTTCATATTTAGGCGATAATTTAGCTGAGAAAAATTTAGGTGCACTAGAGAGAGGAAAACACCTTTTATAGATGATTTGACCAACTTCAAACTGTAAAGGTCTTTTTCTCAGATTATAAAATTGCTCATTTCTCCTGTAGGAACGGTGTAAATGGAACTGAACCTTCTCATATATATCTCTGAGTTTAGGCAATTCAGCAGCAAAAGGTTCAGAGCTCACAACTACTGCAGAACCGTCCAAAGGGGAATGAGAGCCGTATATAGAACCGTCCATGATTATCTCACGACCGTGATTCAGATAAAAAGGTGAATATTTAGTACTTTCGTGAACAGAAGAATTTAAAGCACATTGTATCTCATGGATGTTCTGATCCCATTTACGATGGTCAGAACGCACGTATGAGGCAATAGCCCTAACTATATCTCTATTAACACGTTCACATTGGTTGGTCTGGGGAGTCAAAATCGAGTTTTAATTTATCTATAAGTTGTGTGAAAGTTTTGAAACTACCCCTATACGCTCGGTACCAGTCCAGGGCTGGTCCATCCAACAAATCAATAAAACCGTCAAAAACAACTTGGGTAGGGATTTGTCTGCTCAACCTTAACTCGTCGAGTCGATTGACAAAAGCGCGAACACAGGAACTACCATTAAATTTCAGGTTTAGAGAAAGCAAATTATATTTCACGGACGAATCCCGAATTATAGTCCGATGACCCCTACAACACTTAGTATCCTCAGCCTCTGATTCTGAGGAACTGTCAGAAGCCCCTTCATGCTTAGACAAACATTTGACCAAAGAAGCTCGTAAAGATAACAGGTCAGCGGAAGGTTTATCTATTCTCGCTATGCGTTCCAGCAGGTAATTTACCCTACCTATCCAACGAGAGTGCTTAGTCCGGTCACCTGAAGATAACAAGGAAAGGAGTTCACTTACCTTCGGGGTCAGAGCCTCGAGCTCGCTATCAGGATCTGCTACTACTACACCAGGTGAAAGCCTGATACTACCTCGCCGTGCCAAACTTATTGATTTTCTAAGGCATCTTCTTAGCTCATCACATGTATCATCAGGACTAGCTGGTATATTCCGGATATTAAGCTCATGGATTAGCTCATCCTTTAATAAAAAGTTCACGTCGCAACCGATCGACATTCTGAAATTGGTATAGAAACAGATGGTCAAACAAACAGAACCCAAAAAAAAAACAAAGGTATTCCTTGGCCGAGTTAATTAAGTTAGGATGAGTATCAACTCTCCTTATATATGCAAATATAGTTTAATATTAGAGTTAATTTAATTTAGACAGGTATTTAAATTTACAGCATTAACAGTATTATGTAGTTATTTCAATTAACGATATCTCACACGCAGTGACAATACAAGTGCAGGGTTGTTATAACAATGGAAATCACACAAACTATTTTAACGAGTACCTTGCAGTTTTATAAGACTGCGGTATTTAGTTATCAAAAACTCTTAAATAAAGAACATAAAAGGTATGTCTAACAAGGGCATAAAAGAATTATACTTCCTATTTACCATTTAGTATTATAGTACAAAATTATCAAAAACAAGTTGCATACAGTTTTATAAGACTGTACACAAGTATCTTAACTTAACACTTCAAAGAGTATATTACAAATTCTAAACAAAATAAACATATAAACATGTCCTATAAGAACATAAAAAGTATAAAAGTTACTAATATGGCATCTAAGCTTTACATGAAATAAGTTCAAAAGTAATGACAGCTTTATAAGGCTACATTCAATTATATTTGTATGCCATACAAGTATATAAACAAAAGAATTATGACATTATTAAAGGGTAACAGAAAACCTCCAGGAGCGACCTACAGTTTTATTTTATAGACAGATTTTACCAAGCTACATCAGACTCCACAAACAAAAGTAAAAGAATTAATTCACCAATTAATAAGTAGTTAAGTATAACAAGTAGTATTATTGAATTGTTGAGAATATATTTGCAAATGCAGACTACAAGTTTATAAGATTGCAGTATCTAGTTACTTATGACTTCCCATTAAAGAACCTAAGAAAACAAAACAAATAAGTATTTTGTTATTTCAAAAAAAAACATTGACAAGTATTGGAGTCTGGTACTACTCTAATTTTGAACAAATAGTTAGTTTAAATAGCACCTACAATATTCCCTAGTTTATATATTTAAAATTTTAAGTTGAATTATAAAAACTCAGATAAACAATATCAGTGCTACTAACAGCAGTGCACAAAACAACCAGATTATTAAGTAAATATTAACATCAAGACTTACCAGGTTAAACAATTAGTAATTATTTACTTATTTTAGAAATTGTATTGCAATAACACCACATTAAAAGTTATTATTAAAACAAATTAAGTTTTCACTGACCTACTATGACAACAAACAATAAATTCCAACTTAAAGGATTTGTCCAATTAAAAATTGCCGAGGATAAAACCTATTTTTAACATTTGATAAACAAATTAATGTTTTTACTTCAGGAAGAAAAAATTGCCCCCTTATACAAGTAGTATATAAGAGGTAGTAAAGTGGTATTTACTATTAATGCAAACTAAATGAATGACTTTAACAGAACATTCTTTTAAAAGTTATTGTTGTAAACAAGTCGCTTGGACATTAGAATAACAAAGTTACAATTATAAAATGATATATGGACTATAAGAGTGCCATCGATATAAGTAAATTACGATTAGATAAAGAATATAAAGAATTCTTTGGAATTATGAGACTTAGTTTATAAGTTTTACTATAAAATTCATTATAGAACAAAAGAAAGCTACTATAGACTTCCTAGGATATCTGTTCTCTCTGAGCCCCACGTTGGGCGCCACTGTAATACGGTTTTTTGGTGGGTGTGGGCGCTAGGGTCCTTACAGGCCACTTGTCACCAGCTGAGATTGAACCCACGGCAGATAGAGGTGCCTGAGATAGTTGGTCGGCTAGCTCTTTCTCAGGTCGTGGGACCGTTTTGGCTCAGTGATGGGAGAGAGGACAAAATTTATGAATAATGAGCGCCAGTCCCTCTCCACATACAAACGAGAAGACAGATATACTAAGAAATCAAACAACGAATACAGAACACAGTTGTTTATTGAAAATTACATTCAGTCACTAAGTAGCACTTATTGAAAATCAATTATACTAGATTAACACTAGATAATGGTGAGAGGTTACATTATAGGCATAGTTATTCTATCGGTAAAAAGAAGGATGACGAGGGCATACCTTTGTTTCCTTTTGGGTTAGATGTTTGTTAGGGAATATGGACCTGCTTCCGATAAAAGTTTGAGAGCTCGGCAATGGCGTCGTCAGGCCAAGATTTTATGAACTTTTCCACAGAACATTCACGAAGACATTGTAGGCTGCAGATTCAGGAAACCATCCTTGTTCACAAAAAGGAAATACTGTAGGGGAACACTGTAGGTGAAGTTGAAAGTACTCCAGAGAATATTGTGTTAGAAAACCATCACAGGAAACATTGTAGGCGTAATAGAAAACCCAACGAAGTGGGTTTCCTTTTTACTTTATAGCACCATGGGGAAGATGGCGACGGATCGCTCCTGTGGGAAACGAGGGAAATGTTACCAATGCATAATGCATTAAATTAATGAAAAAGATAGCCCACTGGCTAATGAGGACCGAATTTCCTCACATAACGGGGTTACTCCGGCACTCCTCCTTGCTCCAATCTTGCGAGCCGAAAAAAAAGCCAAATGGCCGCGACCGATATCTATCGAACGCTCCCCAGTCTCGTTCACTCCCGCTCACTCAGGTGGAGAGATTCGGAACTAAAGCCCAAAAGGTGGCATAGATTATATAAAAAAAACTAACAATCAATAACAAGGGAACGAGGGCCCTAAAAAAAAGTGTTACAAGATTCATATTTGGATTGCGTAAATATGATCATGTATCTGAATATCGCACTAAGCTCAAGTGGCTTCCTATTCGCTCTCGCCGGAATACTTTGTCTCCTGTATCGCATTCTGTTCAATCCCATCATGCCAAGTTATTTTCAACAGCATTTTAAATATCGCCATGCTCAACATAAGCGTAATCTACGATCAACTAATAACCTTATGCTTAGTACACCTATACATTCAACGGACTACTTACGAAAGTCTTTTATGGTTCGTGCAGTAAATCTATGGAATGAGCTGCCTCTTAAGATCAAATCTGCAAGTTCTCTTCTAAACTTCAAAAAACATTTAAAACTGCATTTTCAGTCAGCATATGAAGTCATTTAACCTATAACTTCATATATATATATGTAGCGTTTATATATTTATGTATGTATGTCTATCATAGCGCATTTGTGTATATTCTTATTTAGTGTATTTATAGTTAAATTATGCATGCCTTATCCCAACTCGTATTTCACCAGTTCTATAACCCGGGTTGTCTGGAAGAAATCGCTTGATAGCGATAAGACCTCCAATTGTTATACAATAAGATACAAATAATTCTTCTTGTTTGTAATCCATTTTGTAATTTGTATGCAATAAAGAGTAAATAAATAAATAAATCTAGCTCACATTCAAATAAAAAAAAAACGGTTATATTTCTTCTATTCGTAATTATTACATATTAAATCTTATGTGCACAATTTTTTTTAGAAAATTTATTAATGTTATATAGCCACGGTCCAGTTCTATTAACAATTCTTTATATTTTTTATCGAAACCAATATCTTTATTTCGCCTATTTTTTCGCAAGGCACAAAATGATTGTTTTTTAAATTTGTAATCGAAGTGTTTAGCTTCTTTCATTAAACTTTTTACAAAAAGGAAAATATTAGGAGAACGGGGTATTCGGCTATTAACTCTCCTGTGCCAGCCCTCTAGACAATTAGTAGTGCGATGTGCGTCTGCAGCACAACTAAGAAGTTGTATATTACAATACCACTGCCGCTCAAAATATATTTTAAATTGTTCCATTTCGACGGAATTCGGACCCTCTTCTAATATTTCCGACCATGCCTCTGGTATGTGATGTGCTGGTAACAATGGTAAATATGAGCACCATCTGGTTGTATTTCTACCATCTCTTGTGCAATCTAGCCGTATATCTTTGCTCTTTTTCCATATTGCATCAGAATAATGGTGAAAGCAACCAGATACAATAACATCTGGAAAAACGTTTTTTATTGTATTAATCTGGGCTCGCTCGTAGTCCTATTTAAAGTTTGAAATGCTGACTCCTAGTTTTTCTTTGATTAGTTGAAAGAAACGTGTATATGTTGCCTCGGTTTTGTTTGGCAATAACCCGTAAATAATAGGGAACACGTTGACTGATAGAACTGTTTATTTCATATCTATATGCAAACTATACAACTGATAAAAAGGGTTTGGTACACATTTGAAAGTGCCGTCTGCATAAAAATCTTTTTCATTATCTTTTACTATTTCTCTACATATTTTGGAACAAAAGATTAAAATTTTTTCCTCATCACCGTCATCGCAAACTAAAAAGTCCTCAGCTAATGTTTTTTGTATTTTCACATCTTTCAAATGTACAAAATTAAGATTATCCACGTTTAAATATTTTTTTCTTGACCTATACAATGTATTTTTATATCCTTCATAGGAAGGAATTTCGTACATACGAGGGTGGATTGAAAAGTTCGCGGCCTAGTCAAGAAAACAGAATAAAGTACATACAAAAATATTTTTATTTTTCGACATAATCTCCATTTAGCTCTATGCACTTCTTCCATCTGCTTTCCAGAGCTTACATACCTGTTTTAAAAAAAGATTCCTCAAGGTCTTCAAAATACAGGTTAACAGCGGCTTCGACCTCATCATTCGTTAAAAATTTCTGCCCACCGAGGTGTTTTTTCAGGTTTGGAAACAGATGAAAGTCCGAAGGTGCCAAATCAGGAGAATAAGCTGGATGTGGCAACAATTCGAAACCACAATCACGAATTTGAGCCATAGACTCGACAGACGTGTGGACTCGGGCGTTGTCCTGGTGAAACAACACTTTCTTTCTCAGTAATCCTGAGCGTTTCTGTTTAATTTCTTCACGTAAACGGCGCAGAAGGGTGCTATAGTACGCAGAGTTTATTGTTTCGCCTTTTGGAAGGTAGTCCACCATAATGACACCCTTAGCATCCCAAAAAACCGATGCCATCACCTTGCCAGCCGACAGAATTGCCTTTGCTTTTTTCGGAGTTGGTTTACCTGATTTTTTTCCATTGTTTGGATTCTGGGGTATAGTGGTGAACCCAGGTTTCATCCATTGTCACAAATCTGTCAAGAAAACCTTGTGGATCAGCCTCGAACATCTCCAAACAGTCGCGAGAAATCGTGAGTCGAATTCGCTTTTGCTCTACTGAAAGCAATCTGGGGACCCACCTAGCCGAAACCTTAGAAAAGCCGAGTTCATGGACAATGATGTTTTGCGTTCGTTCATATGAGATGCCTATAGTGTCTGCAATTTCTCTGATAGTCAATCTACGGTCTTTCAATATGAGATCACACACTTTATTGATGTTTTCTTCGGTCGTAGACGTCATTGGCCTGCCGGAGCGAGGGTCATCTTCGATGTTCTCTCGTCCACGTTTAAATTCTGCAACCCATTTTTTCACAGTGGTATAAGACGGGGCAGATTCCCCTAATGTTGTTTGCATGTCATCATGGATCTCCTTTGGTGTTAATCTTTTTTTAAACAAATATTTAATCACAGCACGTTGTTCAAATTTCTCCATTAGTGAAAATTTGTTCTACACACGTATTTATATTATTCGTAAAATTTTATTTCAACAAGATATCAAATTGAAAATTCGCGGGCTGAAAATTGAATAATGACAGTTCAAAATGACGGCAGAAAAAATAACAAAAGTTTTTTTTTTAATGGCCAGGCCGCGAACTTTTCAACCAATGTAGTATATTGACCTCCCCTCACCTTCAACTTTTCAAATTTATTTTCAAAAATTGATTCAACCGACCCCAGATTTCGGCACACCTCTTTCTTACATTCATGTTTCACTAAGGCAACTTCATTTTTTACAATGTCGCTTTTGCAAATGTGAGGCTTTTCACGTATTATTTCATTTTCGTTTTTTATTGTAATGGTAGCTGAACAATTTTCTCTATTTACACATTTCCATAATACAGTCCCGCCTTTATTCTTTACACTTACATTGTAGCGAAATCCACCATGAATTAAAGTTTTATTGCCCCTTTGATTTGTAATAATTTAAAAAAAAGCCATATTTGATAATTACGACACAAAATGTAGATAAGCAGGCACGGGGAAAACAATTTATTTTTTACACTGACAGGACACAATGTCATTCGATAAGTTTTCGAAGATTGAAATGGCCAGTAATATGTGTAAATAGTTTTTGCTTAAACTATACGAAAAACTGGACTTAATGATACTATGGACTAAATTATACTGTAGACATAATGATACTATGATCTAATTAATACTGCAGGCGTAATCATACTATGGACCATATGCACCAGAAGGAAATAAACTTGTCTAGGACCTCCTCCGTCAAACAGCGCCATTTGCATTCGCACAGCTATTTTTAACTCTTCTCTATCTGACAAATTAGCGGTAGATGTAGGAGTTGCCGAAACGGTGTCATCTATTTGTTTCTGTAGCTGTTCTTTGAAGCTCATTTCAGATTCGTCTGTATCTTGCGTTGTCTCGTTTTGGTGCTGGTGTTGGCGCTGCTGAAGCTGCAGTAAATTTATGTCGTCTTCATCAAAGTCCTGTTTTTTATTAAAGTACCTCACGTTGATCTCTATTATTCCTCAGTATTCGTGTCATTTCCTGGTGATGGAAAGATAATCGAAGGTGGTTCTGCGTAATATTTGACGGGATTTCGTAAATATTTTTTTAATACAGTTGCTCAAAAAGTGGCGTATTGCAGGGACGTTTAGCGTTCGGGATGTGGGCTATTACACACTTGTGCTTTTTCTTCACCTTTTCCGCACTCGTGCGTTCTCTTTCCCAAATGTCAAAATAATGTCTATTAAAAAGAAAAAATCAACCACGAAGTTTTTACTAAAAAAAAATTCATAGAAGTTTTCACGATTCATGCAAATATTTCTGAAAAGAAGCTACTAATTGGTTTCAATATCAGATATAATGATTTGATGCAATGAGTAAGGTTAGGTTTCATTTCATTTTATCTCATTAAATTCATTTTCATTTCATGTCAATACAAAAAATCTACTAAAGACTTGGCTGTATGGTCATAGTTCCCTTTGCCTACCCAGAATGGGTAAACAAAAAAAATCTCTGTTTATAATCTTTCACGGGGGGTTTATAATCTTTTATTTTGTATATTTTATAAAATTGCTTAATTTTTTGCAACTGTATTAAAAATAGTTGTTCAGTACACGTGCGGAACCGTCATTGCAACTTGTTCCGACTGTCAACCCTCGCCTTCGGCTGCGCCTCGGTTCGTGTAGACATTTGTCGGAACTCTTTGCAATGACAGGCTTTCCGCACTCGTAATGAAATGTACTATTTACACTTACTTCATTCATATTATGTAGATGCATACACACAGCTCACTAGCGCTTCAGTTAATGCCATCGGCAACTCCTCGGTGCAAATGGTAGACAAATGAGCGAATGAAGACACCAAATCACCAACTGTCTCGCTCTGGTTCTCGAGGTCGAATAATTCGAATATCGCAGATTTAATATTCGAATATTTGAACCTGTAGGGTTGGCGTATGAAATAATATCCACAATGTTGAAGTAGGTATGGTTTATTTACTTTAAAGCAAGTTTTTATACATAAGATTTCATATACATTACATGTGTTAGGTTTCATACGTGACCTACGTAGGATCTAGGATGGACGCGGGGCATCGCTAACCTATTTCCGCCTAGTCTAGCTATAACCTGATGACGCGGGGCATCGATCAAGTTAAGCAAGCAATGAACTTCTGAGCAGACTACGGGAGCTATCGTACTCATCGGTTCCTAGCTAACGACTGACTAAACTGCGGACGCGCAGCGCTTTATATACGGTAGCTCGGCTCAATGCGTGACGTCACGACGTGTGGTTGATATTTGTGGCTATCTTCAAGTGTTTATGCGCAGCGACGTGAAGATAGTAACACGTCGTGTTACATCCTCCCCCTCTGGTGCTCTGAAGTCGTCCCGACAAGAGTACCAGCATCTCTGTTTTTACGGGGTCTTCCTCTTCGACGAAGGAGTCTGACAGGGTTGGGTAGGACATCATCTCTCTTTTCAAACTGTGTAAGTGCTGAAGTATGATATTTACCCATTGATTTGTCTGGTGAATTTGGGTGAGCAACGTCATAATTGCGTTCAGCAGTGGTAAGTAGCCTATTTGCATATTCTATGGGTTGTTCATTCTCACCCTCCCCCTGCACTAAAGCTGCGCCAATTGCATACTGATTTGCGACAGTTTTTATTATAAACGGTTCGTCAGAATTGGCTTGTTTCAGTATTGGTGCAGTAGTAAGAGCTATTTTCAGTTTATCAAACGCTTCTTGTGGTTCTGCTTTCCATTGCCAGGTAACATTCTTTTTTATTTCAGGAGGTTCGACGTCATCATTGTCAGTAATTTGGGGTGATGGAGTACTTGCTAAGGGTGACAACATATTTAGTTCGTTGGCCCATTTTAAGAAATCTGACATTGACTCCTTCGTTTCCTTTTCTCCAAAAGTAATTTTCTTTACCGCTTTTAATGGTATCGCATCATTTCTTAGGTGCAAAAAGGGGTAAATATTTGTCGGCTCGTCAGTAAAATGCCAAGTGCGTTGGGGCAAATTCAGCACTAATGCCTGACGTCTCCAAAAAGTCAATCCCCAGGAGGGTTCTATTGTCTGTCGCCTCTGGTATGGCAGCGAAGGTAGCTGGTAGTAATCTTCCTCCCATTATGACGTCTACGGTGGTTGTTAAAAGGTTGGTTTTTTTTATTGACCCATCAGCTAAACTTATTTCAGCCATTTGTTGGTCGAAGAATGCACCTTGACGTACCAGCATGTGGTATTTCTTGCTGGCGATGCTTGTACGGGCTGCCGTATAAATATGTGCATAGCCCTTTTTGCCCTTGATGGAAACTTCGATTGTTGGAATTTTTATCGACGCTTGTAGCGTAGAGTGTATTGAGTAAAATGCGACAGGTCTTGGTGGGGTCTCCTTGTTTTTGCAGTTAATACATTTGCTGCGATACAGCCCAGGCGCTCCACAGCCGTAGCATTTTATAGTTGTATCGCTGTTTTCTTGTTTCGTTGCGGCTTCTCTTTCAGAGTCAAACTTAAACTTTCTGCATATTGTTTGGATATGGCCACGCTTACCACAGTAGGTACATCTTTGAACTGCGGGGGTCCTACGCTGCTCTTGGGGCTCTTTTTCTCTTGCGATGGACTCCACATGTCGGCCCTTCTCCAGCAAGTCAGCGAAAGTTTTTACTTCGCAGCGTGGCACATTTTTACGAATGGTAAGGTTTAAAAGTCCGTAAATCATGTCCAGTTGCTCGTCTTCTTTGTGCCTTTTCGTAGGTTGCTGCGCTAGTAACGCACACTTTGTACATAGGAACACGTCTATGGGTTCGCGTTCCCTTTGTTTGGTTGAGAAAAGTTCCACGTATACGTCATGTGGCTGCTTCTTAGGGGCAAATGCATGACGGATAAGTTTTATGACGTAATCCCAGGCTTTTGCTTCGCTTTTAACGCCTTGCCACCATATAGATGCGGTCCCGGTGAATAATAGAGAGAGACCCTCAATAGCATCTTTATTAGCAACGCCATTTATATTTTTATATGTACAAATAATATGAATAAATTCTTCTACCTTCTCGTAGCTTCTATGACCGTCGAAGCGGGCAGTACAGTTGGTAAAACTAGGTTTCGACATCTCTGTAGTTGTTATTGAAGCAAAGCTTTGTGCGAGTAGCTCAAATTGATCGTTATTAGACGAAAGTGATGTGGACGCAATCGAATCTATCAATCTACTGAATTGCTCTTCGCTCATCACGATGTTTTTAGCCATTTTTTGAATTACCCTCTTATAAGTTATATTGAATGATTCCAGAACGGATTTATATTTATTCTTCTTATGTGGGTAATTATAAATTTACGTTGGGCGCCAAATGTAGGGTTGGCGTATGAAATAATATCCACAATGTTGAAGTAGGTATGGTTTATTTACTTTAAAGCAAGTTTTTATACATTTCATATACATTACATGCGTTAGGTTTCATACGTGACCTACGTAGGATCTAGGATGGACGCGGGGCATTGCAAACCTATTTCCGCCTAGTCTAGCTATAACCTGATGACGCGGGGCATCGATCAAGTTAAGCAAGCACTGAACCTCTGAGCAGACTACGGGAGCTATCGTACTCATCGGTTCCTAGCTAACGACTGACGGAACTGCGGACGCGCAGCGCTTTATATACGGTAGCTCGGCTCAATGCGTGACGTCACGACGTGTGGTTGATATTTGTGGCTATCTTCAAGTGTTTATGCGCAGCGACGTGAAGATAGTAACACGTCGTGTTACAAACCTCTTTATTATTCGAATATTCGAATGCAAGGCCTAGTCTTTCCTGCTCGCGATTTATTTGATGTTTGTTTAAAATCCGAAAAATTTATACCTTATGCAGGTACTTTTTTTTAATAAGGTTAAGACAGCTACTTAACTATCCTATATTTTTTTAATAAATAAACGATTTAAAAATATTGATCTTTATTTTTATTACTCTGAAATCAAGTTCAAGTTCATTTATTCATAAAACAATTTACATTGTATGCGAATGTCTTAAAATTAAAGGTAACAATTATTATTAATACTAGGTGGGTACATACACAAACATTATTTGTACATTATTCATAATTATAAACTAGAGATCGTCAATCTTATAACAACATTTTTGCAACAAGATACTTTTGAGATTCCTTTTAAATAATGTTAAACTATTTGTTATTTTTAAGTCCATCGGCAACCGCTTAAATAATAATACTGCTTGGTTTATTGAACAATGCGCAACCACATTCAATTTCGGTTCAATAATAAGTTTAAAATTTTTGCTTCTTGTACTTAATCGTAGTTCTCTATCCTCTTCACATTCATTTAAAATTTTGGTTTTAAAAAAATCTGTCATTAATTTATGAATATAAAGGCTGGGTACTGTCAGAATTCCAAGTTTTTTAAAAGATGTTTTGCAAGATTCCCAGGGTGCTAAACCAGTCATGGCACGTATGGCTCTTTTTTGCAATACAAATGCCTTGTGAATATTATATTTGTAGCTGTTGCCCCAGTGCTTTATACTGTAACGCAATCTAGACTCGACCAGCGCGTAGTAGACCATGTTTAATTGCACAGAAGTTAATTTGTCTCGTAGATTGCGTAGGGCATAACATGAAGGAGCAATGCTGCTTTCTATGGAACTAAGCTCTGCTTTCCAATTTAAGTTAGCGTCAACACAAACTCCAAGAAATTTTGCTTCGTTCACAGTTTCACACCTTTTTTGTTCTACGTTCACTTCTAGCCTGTCCTTATTTTTGGATGTAGTGTTGAACAACATGAGTTTTGTTTTTGCATAATTCAGCTTGAGGTTATTTGCCGAAAACCACACTTTAAATTCTTCTAGCGCCATTTCCATTTCTTGGTTTAGGTCTCTCATATTCTTGCTAGACGAAATTGCGTTTGTATCATCAGCGAAAATAACAATACTCATATTTGGGATTTTACTATTTATATAATATATTAGGTCGTTTATGAATATAATAAAGAATATTGGGCCGAGTACTGAGCCCTGCGGTACCCCACGTGTTGATCTTTTTAGAATAGATTTTTGTGAACTTTTAAATTTACTATTAGTCATGTCAATTACTTCTACGAATTGCTTCCTATCATTAAAATAAGATTTTATTAAATTTAAAAATGTCCCATTAATTGAATAATATTCTAATTTTTTTATTAAGATGTCATGGTCTACCGTGTCAAATGCTGAAGTTAGGTCAAGAAATAAACCAGCCACCTTCATTTTGTCATTTAATCTATTTAATATTACCTCTTGTAAATTATCAACTGCATCCTCGGTTCCAATTCCTTTTTGGTAACCAAACTGCTAATAATTTTCTCAAAAATTTTTGACAGTATTGGTAGCATAGCTATTGGTCTATAGTTTTTTGGGTCAAACCTACAGTTTTTTTTGTATAGAGGTATTATTTTAGCTATTTTTAATTGCTCAGGGAATACACATTCTTGTACACATGAATTGAAAAAGTGTCGCAAAGGCTCACATAACATGTCAATATTATCTTTTATTACTTTGATGGGTATGTCATCACAACCACTCGACTTTTTATTTTCCATGTCTTTAACAATTTTTTTATTTCTGCAACGGATATATCTTTAAATTCGGCGTCAATTTTTACAGTATCTACACAACTTTCTAGTATGCGAATTGCATCATCTGAATTACCTGTTGTTGAAATTTGGCTGTGGTCAAAAGTATTTGCAAAAATGTCTGCGACTTCTTTCGGATCGTTCACAAAATGATTGTTTATTTTCAATTTAATGTCTTCTTGACTGATTTTACTATTTTTAGTGCATTTATTTACACACTGCCAAATAGCTTTAGTGCAGTTTCCTGATTTCTCTATTTCTTTTTGAACTGCAATCTGCTTTGCTGGTCGTAACACTTTTCTATAAATACTTATATAATTTTCTTTGTACTTATATAGGCTTTGGTGGTTATGTGTATTGTTAAGATTAATTAAAACTCTTTTCATTTTACTCGAAACTCGTATTCCCTTTGTGATCCAGTTTAATTTATTGTTTCGTTTACTATTGAGTTTTAATTTTACTTTTTCAAAGCTATTCTCAAAAACTTCTATGAATTTTGCCATAAAGCTATTTGGACCTAAACTAAACCAATCAACCTTTTTAAATTTACTAATAAACTTTGCGTTATTTCTACTATTAAAAAATCTTTTCTCAATATAAACTCCTTTGTCTTTCCATTTTTCATATTTAACATTTTCTGCAGATATTTTTGTAAAAAGAGCACCATGCCCATCCGACAAACCATTATGATCTACATAACTACTTATTATATTTATTTTAGGAAGATTTGTGATAATGTTGTCAATACAAGACTCAGAATCATTTCTTATAAAAGTTGGACTACCAATAAGACATCGAAAATTATAAGATTTTAATAAATTTAAAAAATCAGACTTTTTGCGGTCTTCAGTGAGCAAGTTAACATTAAAATCACCCGTTATGACGCAGTTGTTGTTGTAAAAATGTTGCAAGAAGTATTCAAATTTTTCAAGAAATAAATCGAAATTCGCTCCATTTTGGTAGCAACAAAAAATATGTACATTTGTTTCGAGATCTTTAACTCCACAAATTTCAAAATTCTCTTGCTTACAAAAACGCTTACAATTATTTAAAACTTCTACATTTTTATCATTTTTTACCATAATTAATGTCCCGCCTCTTTTTTTATTTTTCCGTACATATAAAGATTGTATGGTATAGCCTTCTAAAACAAATGGTACAGCGGAAGTACTGTTCAAAAAATGTTCACCAATACAGACAAAATTTGGGGTTTCAGAAGCGTTATTTAAGTAAAATTCCAATTCATTTTTTTTGGTACTGATCCCACACACATTTTGAGAATATACATTCATATTTACCATATTGTTTGCGTTAGCCTCGAAAAAAAGTTGGTTGATCTGAGTGACAATCATTTGCGTTGGTTTGAGTTCCTGCACATTTTTTTGAGTTACTAATACATTTATTTTCATTTCTATATTTGTTAAACTAATATTTATATCCTAATCTTAAAATTTCTCTTACCAATGTTCTGCAGGTAATATGCCTATTTAAAGAATCTATTTTTATGTCTTCACGATTAACTCAATAAATTCTGTATGGTTAAAATTGCTACAAATGAATCTATTAACGTCGTTAATTAGCTGTACATTCAAACGTCTATTTCGGTACGCTTGCCCTATTAAAACATTTGTATTTGATAATTTGCTTAAGTAATAATAGAGATAAGACTGATATTCCATAGGGTTATTATCATTGCTGCCAGTTAATATTACTACAAAGTCATCCTTAGAATAGTCCTTGGTCAAATTTAATGAACATTTTAATACATCTTTTGTGGTTGCGTTGGGCATTGAAATACTAGAAACAAAATATTTAGTACCTAGAGTCTTCTGGAGATAAGAGCTAATGCTTACACTACGAACATCAGATAAAATTAAGACCTTTTGTTGTGTGCTTGTTGTAGAGGTTTCATAAATATATTTTGATTTGGGATATTTTTCGGAGTTATTTCATGTGTTTTGTTGTCTATATTTTTAGAACGATTACAGTCGTTACTCAGTGGCACTATATTCGAATTTTCTATTTCTCCTGTCTGAAGATTACTCGATATTCCATTTAGTTCAGTGGAGATGTTTAAAAAAGTTGAATTTAAATGTCTGACAACGTTTCCAGTTAATTGATTGACGGAGGTTTTCGGATATCCAATCTTGGTTTGACTGAGGTTCAGAGTGCGGTATTTAGGTGAATAAAATTTCGTCGATATTTTTTCACAATTTTGATCATTACCAACGCCAACTGTTCGAAATAATTGTATTTTCTGTTCATATTGTTTTAATTTTGTACGAAGAGACTTATTTTCTAAGCTATATTTTTCTATTTCTTTATCTGCCGCTTCCATTTGTAATTTAAGAGTAAATATTTCTTCCCTAAGGTCCGATACCTCTTTATTGTACTCGCCCAAGTTTGGCATACTCTGGTTCGATATATCAATTTCGGATAGATCTAAACAGTTTTCTGATATCGCTCTTCGTTTTATTTGCGTTACATAATTGGGTGAATTCGCCATATTTTTATTATAAAAGTTAAAAACTCGATGCACAAAAAAAAAATAAAAAAATAAAAATAAGACTCAAATCTAGGATTTGAACCCGTAGTATATAGATTGAAGACCTGATCACTCGCGCTCTGAGCTAGCTGTCACTGACGTTTGAGCACGAAATAGTGGATTAGTTTTCTCCCAGTAAAAAACGTTAGCCTGTTTCTCTTTCACTTGTGCGGGTAAGATAGTGCTCTTTCGTTTGATACCGACACTGCCAATAAATAAAAACAAAAATCACTTGTTTCTTTGTATTTAAGTTAAAATGTTATTTGATAATCGACGCAATCACTTCACATTCGTAGGTTTGACTAATATTACTTGTAATAGATGATTTATGTTATGATATTCTTCATTGGACGAGTTGTATTCTGAATTTGATTTAAGATTTTCAATTCAAGCACTTTCACACCACACAGTTTCACAAACGTTCACAGGGCTTAATTGATAGTTTTATATTTACTTTTCGAAACAAAAACCACAAATGGTGAATGTTTACTATTTTTTATGATATTTTTTCATAGAGGTTAATGTTTACGAGGCAAGGTGGCGCCATCTATGATCCTTTATAACTGTTTAGGCGTGTTTTCAACGTAATTCACATCTAATCCTATTCTATGAAGTTTGTTGACGTAAACGCGCCGTGTCTGTTGAGTAAAAATGACAACCGTAAGACACGTACGGGCATTTCTATGGATTCAAATCGTTGGGTAGTCGGCTATAATCGAAAATAATTGCCTAGTTTTGGTGAAGTAGAGCATTATCTCTGTCACTTAGAACTTTGTGATGTTTTATCAATCTTGTCAAACTTGAATTTTTCGTTATTCGAGCTTGTTGCAGATAAGTTAAAGCCAATTTCGCCCCCAATGACAGACGCAGATTTGGAGCAGCGGTCGTAGTGCTTTGGTAGTGCTACTCCTTGAGTGACTCGCTAGTTCAAACCCTGTGCGTTTTTAAATTGAAATAATTATATTACATTTTGATATTCTAATTTAGTTTATTTAGTTATACCTTAAGCCTAATTTATTCATTTCAAAGTTTCTATAACTGTGGTTGTCTGGAAGAAATCGCTTGTTGGCGATAAGATCGCCAATTGTGTAACAATTAACAATTTTGGACAACACTGCGATTGTCCTAAAATAATAAAAAAACAGAAACCAAATATTTGGGGGTTATCGTAGATGATCAGTTGAATTGGCGAAAACATATAATTGTTATGAGTAAAAGAATAAGAAGATTAATATATATATTTAAAGACTTGAGGGGAGTATTGGACAAGAAACTCCTAATTCAAACATATAAGGCACTGGCAGAGTGTGTAATTATTTATTGTATATGTGCGTTGGGTTCTTCTGCTAAGTCACACTTGATGGAGCTGGAGATAGCTCAACGAGCACTGCTCAAAGTAATTCTGTATCTGCCCTTTAGGTATCCAACACAATTGCTTTATGAACAAGCAGAAGTGCTTACTGTAAGAAAGCTATATGTGTACCAGTGTATACGTAAATATCACAAAATAGTTGTGCCCAGCTTACAACCCTCTAACAATAAAAGAAGGGACAATTGTCCAGTTCCCTATGTAAAAAGTTCATTAGCACAAAATCACTACAGTTATCAGGCACCTAGACTATATAACAAGTTAAATATGAAACAAGAAATTACAAAAACGTCTGATTTTGAAATAAAACTTACAATAAAGTTTTGGCTTAAGGAACTAAGTTATGATGATGTAGAAAAATTATTTGTTATAATGCAATAGGACATAAAAGAAATTATAAGAAAGTATAATTATAAAATTTTAAGAAATTATAAGTATTAGGTATTAAAATTTATATCCAATATAATATGCAAGTATTTATTTATGATTATATGTTTATATTCTATTTATATATTCTACACAAAATAAGTTTTCATTCCATTTATACAACTATTATTTATGTGGACAATGCCTCTTGCATCATAATAATTTGTTATTATAGAATAATGTACACGCAATATTAAACTATGTTGCCTAATTGTAATATACCTAAGTAGTAATAAAAATTAAGAATACCTGTGGGACTGAATCCCAAAATACAGCTCACGCTAGTTTGGGATTCAGTGGTTTTATTTTGTAATGTTATCTGCATTAATGTTTTAATAAAGTTTTTATTATTATTATTATTATATTAATATACTTTTAGAATATATTGATTAATTAAATAATTCTAAAATCATACATGTTATGTGTGTTAAGTTTATTCTAATACTTGTTAAATGCTACTAAAACCCCTCAAGATACCCCATAAGATTCCCGAACGTTTGGGGATTATTTTTATCCCAGAAAATATAGCGATAGCCGAAAAACTAAAGCTTACAATCTTCGTGATGCCATTTTTAACTATACGGCAGAAATGCTTGGTTAAAAAGACTTTAGAAACTCTGGCATACGGTTTTATTTTATAAATGAAATTCATAAGTGCAGTAGTAACTCATACTTGCGTCAAGGAAGCTTTTGACGCAATTATGAGTTGTTTTTTCCGCCGGCATTTTTTGTCTCTTGGTCTACTGTAATTTCCTACTCAATAACTATCAACACCTTGTTAAAGCCAAAGTACAAAATTGCGACGTCATTAAGTGGCTTTATCTATACTAATATTATAAAGAGGAAACCTTTGTATTTTTGTATGTTTGTATTGAATACGGCTCAAAAACTACTGGACCGATTTCAAAATTTCTTTTACCATTACTTAGAGGGATTCTTCCGAATCCGCATAGGCTACTTTTTATCCCGAAAATCCCGCGGGAATCGAAATTGCGCGGATAAAACCGCGCGCAACAGCTAGTGATGAATAAAATATTTTCATTTCATTTAATGTAGTTGGTGTGATAGTCTGGGGATTTCATTATTATTATTATTTGCTGTCAAGTAGGTTTGGCCCCATTGACCAAAAGAACCGAGACAGAGATAGCTGAAGACTACTTTAACAAAGTTACCTTGCTAATTCCGCGACTTGTGCGTTGGTTCTACCAAGCTACCACCGACACGTGTGCTTGTGGTGTGGGTTACAGTTTTCCAAGTGTGTGTTCATTGCATTTTTGGCTTCTTGTGCAAGGAGGGTGGTGAACCAACGCACGAAAATCCTGCATCACTAGTGCAAGTACAAGTCGCGTAATTAGCAAGGTAACTTTGTTTAAGTAGTTGTCATGGATTTCCGCAAAGTAACGCCTTATCCAATCAATGATAGCTGAAGATTTTTTTTACCAAATACCCTTACTTAAAGATCGCTGGTCGAAATACCATACTTATAATCTATCTTCTCTAATTTCATGCAGATATTCTATAAACCAAAATACAATCTGTGTTGGGGTACCGTCTGTAGTCGCTACTTTAGCAAATTTATCTACTGCCTTGTTCCCTTCTAGTCATTATGTGTGAAGGAATCCACTGCAATATTATTTATTTTAAAGCATATTTTAGTTTAATTATCCTATGAAGTATTTGTTCAGGCAACGGAACTCCTCTTAAGCCGTAAATACATTTAAAAATATGTTGCTGTGCGCTTGTAGCACCTGTAAAATAAAAAAAAAAGACGTGTGGCACTCGGAGACTGCCGCGGTAAATCTATTGCATAGCATTTTTTATCAACTTATGCAATTATAATTATTTATTTATTTTATGAATGCAGTAATGTTTTATCTTGTCTTATAATGTCTTGACGACCGACTGGTGTAGCGGTAACATAAATTGCCTTCTAAGCCAGAGGTCCTGGGTTCGAATCCCGGCGGTGGCAGATATTTGTGTGATGAACACAGATATTAGCCGTCAAGTCATGGATGTTTATATGTTTATTTAAGTTTATTCTAATAAAAAATATGTATTTATTCAATATGTATGTTTATATATTTCTTAAGTATATCAGTTATCTAGTATCCATATCACAAGTTCTTTAAGAAACTTAATTTGGGCTAGATAATGTTGTGTGAGTGTCAGAAATATTTATTTATTTTATTATTTATTATTTTATCTAATATGAAGTTCTACAATTTCCTAGTAGATGGCGCTGATTGTTTATTAAAGTTCGCATGTAAAGTTATGAAATCAAAGTATCACCGCTGTGCCGGTCGGAGTGGGGGGTGTATTTTTCGTTACGGAATTTCTGGATTCGGTCCCCCGCGATAGAAGCTATAAAAAATACTAAAATTCCATAGATTCAATATACGCCAAAGCCTGAGCAATAGCTATAAGTTCAACATGCATTATAGATATTTTACTATTCATAGAAAATTTTGCTTATGTAATCTATGTAATCATATTTTAGTTATGTAATCTAAAAATGCAGCTCCGCTTGAAATATTGTGTTTCGAACCGTCTGAATAGATTCGATAAAATTGATAGTATCTATCACAAATATAATTAGGTTAGTTTTCATTCGTCAACTATACAGGGTGACTGGTGACAAATTTTAGATATTGAAAGAGAGAACTTTGTACTCGATTCCGATCATAATTATGTGATAAATGTAGGTACCTCATTTTTCACCGGAATTCCTTATAAATAAATAAAGAGACATAACTACACTTTTTCCGACGCGCTGCCACAGTCAACACGCATAATGTAGTGCTCCCGCCCGCAGCACGCACACCACTATCCGCTAAGTATCTAGTGTATTACGCTTATGTAAAAAAATCTTTATTTTTGGTTCAGTTTACTCAGAAAATAACTAATTTTTATTAATAATTTTATTTTTTCTCATCATCCTTAATCTCGAACTATCATGTCTTCAAATTTTGAAAGTGACCCACCAGTCACCCTGTATAACTGCGTTTAGGTTTATTTATGACTTCTATGTTATTAATTATTAATTGAGTCGCCAATATTCACGTCACTGAAAGTTTACAAACTAAACAATTCTAGCTGTTCACTGGAAAACACGGGTATAGACCTAAAGCGCTCATTTACTTGAACAAGTCGTGCCTTTTTATTTTCTGTCGCCAGTACATTTCTTTACTACAGAGCTCTGTCAGCTTGTACGAGAGTCGAGAAGTATGCTGCCATTTCAAAAAAATATAATTAAATTAAAAATAACATTTTACCAAGGTTTCTTCGCGAGATAGCTCCTACGTACGGCTAAAAGTTGCGGCTACAACACATCCTGCATCACGTGCACTGGAGTACTCTTTACAAATCCACCAATTAATCTCCTAAAAATGTATTGAACCTCACACAGTGTGGTGAGAAATGGTTAGTGGTCAAGTTTATCCGAGTATGGGAGGAAAGTGACTTGATACGGGCGCCCAAATCCATATATAAGTACTCAAGTGTCTGTGCCAGGTTGAATGTTAACTACAAGTTATGGTTTAGCGTCGAATGAGAAGTTATACAAGGCTGTCCATGTCCAACGACCAGGTTCTACTCGCATCTTCGGCATCGGAATTGCACAACATGGTCTCTGTGATGTACATACATAAACGAGTTATTTAAAAGGAAAGGTTAGAAAACTCTTTTATTTAAGTTATCAGCTGTTATAGTGTTTTTCGTATTTCACACATGTCACTTTTTAACGATCAGCATCCGCTCCTTGTTTATCTCCATCGCTATCTTCATAATCAGCTACACCATCTACACCGGCATCAGAATCAGCAGCGGCTTCATCTTCATAAAATGGCGGTGTTTGTTCTAAATCATCATCGTCAAGAAATTGGTTCTTATCTCCTTCTTCTCCAGAAACATCAGTTTTGAGTGTGTCATCATGTTCATCTTCAGAATCAGCTTCTGGCTCCATGTCATCGCCTTCGCCGTGCCCCACAGGTTTATCAAAGGTGCATTTTGCAACTGTAACAATTATTTTAATGTCAGCGATAAAAAATTACAAATTGGATTCAGCTAACTACCGATTTTAATAACTTACCAAAGAATTAAAGTAAAAGTAAAGATATTAATTCCCACACTGTCTTGTATCAAACCTGTCACCAATCTGTCACTTTAACTCAAAATAGTGTAGGAATTTCTCTCTTTACTTCTGCTTTTTGATAAGTTATTGAGACCAGCCATTTTTCATATGACATCTGATATTTTATTTCCCATTTTTTATGAAGAAAAACACTGCTCATGGGTGATCTCCATTTGAAATCTTTTCACTTGAATCAAGGAGACAGGCACAGGAAAGTTACAAAATAACTTTTCACATACAAGAATAATAGACTATTTATTATTTTAACGTAGTTAAGTAAGTATTGAGAAGTTGTTAAGAAACACAGTAAAATAAATCGCAAACTGCCCCGCACCAAACTGCATATTGCGTTTCTAGACACCTCCGCGCGTACGTGTGGTGTTACGCACTCAAGCGCGTTGTTGCTTTTTGTGAATTTATGGTAGCTATTAACAACTTTGTCGCAACAATTGCGACACCGCTCCGACAGGACTTAACTTTCTTCAGCGTCCCGCTGTACCCGTCACGTACGTGTACGTTTCACATCTCCATTACACTACGAAAGATGCTGATGTCGTTAAATACTTAGAGAAAAAGACGAAGTTCCGGGTTAGGGTTGAAAAACTGGAGACGCGCTACAGCGTAAACTTTAAATCGTACCGCGAGACCACGTATCGGTGTTCCTAAAGGAGGAGCTATGGCCGAAGGGAGTCATCTTCAGCAAGTTCCGTAGCCGCCCGGCGCCCTCAGGATTTGCCAGACCCGCGCCTCCGCTGCCGCAAAGTCGTGATTAGTGTCTTTATAATTTATACAGGGTCTTTCGTAATGAATAGATAACCCGTTATCTAGAGTTGGTCCGGATGTAAAACTGTAAGAAAATCGTATCTTTTTGGCGGGATACTCAGCCATATAAAAATGGCGGAGACTTTCGTACTTTTTTATAAATTTCCCGAATTCTTTCAGTTATTTCGCTGCCATTTTACCAAATTGAGGTATTTTTGTGTAATTTTTACAGAATATAACTGTTCCACCTAATTTTTATACAACTTTAGGTGTTCTTAACGTTAAACATTGTCAAAATTGTCGTTTTAAGGCAGTTTTTTTCCAACTTTTTTCATAGTGTCAACTTTGATCATCTACTGTGACAAAGAAAAGTATGGAGCTATAACTGCCCATAATCTTAAAAACTTGTCTAGTATGTGTAGATTCTAAAAAGTTATAATAATGTATAGTTTACAAGCAATATTAAGCTACAGGAGCGAGACCACTGATCAAGGTCAAATGTTCACGAGTTTTTTAAAAGTAGTTAACGTTGTACGTATGAATGAAATAATTCGAGAAAATTGAGAATATTGAGAATATAATCAATTGTCATTGTATTTTTTGTTTATAAAATAGAGTTTTTTTTCGTTATTGCTTTATTTTAAGGAGATAATGTAATGACAGAATAACGCTGCGTGGTGCAAGACAGTGTGCAAATGGCTTTAAAGATTTAATCATAAATTCTGGTAAACAGACATAACGCATAGCACATACACAAACTTTTGTGTATGTGCACAAACTTTTGTCCGATCTTAACGGACGACGTAATTTATTTTTCGGGCGTAATCCGTAATTAAGGCGAGTTGTTAAGAGGCTAATCGTGGTTTTAAGCCCCTGGAGATGGTGCCACCAAGATGTTCACTCTAGATGTATAGCATGCTAGTTTGTCTTCCCTACAATTACCTAAATTCGATAACTACTTGCACTACACGCCGGGCATTACTGGAACTTTTTGTATTTTTGCTGCGTTTGAAATCGATCTTTGTGATGTCGCCAGTTGAGAAAAAAACATACTCCTGGTAGTTTTTATATATAATCTGAGAGAAAAAAATAACAATATTTAATAATCAAATCATTACATCTATGACTTGAAGTTTAAATAGTAATTAATCGTCCAACATTATAACTAGATATATATTTTTTTTTTATAAGTGACTAAACCCGCGTTTGGCCTCAATCTCACCTAATGGTAAGTGACGATGAGGTCGAAGATGAAAGCACACGGGTTTAGGAAAGAACTGGCTCTTTATACAATATTGCCGGAACACATTACCTCCGAAGCGGTAACATTTGGCGGCAGACTTTATATAAAGGGTGGTCGCTAGCCAGTCGGACCCAGAAGGGATCCTACCACCAAGCAGACCATATATGTGTAATCATGCCACAATAATGACGTATAATAATTTTATTGAATATGCTTTGGTAGATTTTTCATACTTGCAACACCTAAAAAAGTTTCACACAACTTGTTTTCTTCAACGGTTTTGAACTTTAGTATTCAACCAAATAAGTTTTTGCGCTCGTTACATTTGATTATTTTGATGTGTGTTTTGTGTCTCTGAATTCTATTGTTAGTGTTTTCTTTGTTTTTACGATCTCGAAACGAAGATTTTACTTGTAACGCCAGGAGGGCCTTGATCTTCTCACAGTATCAATTTAAGCAGAAATATAATGAAACAACTAAGATTATTTCTAATTTAAGCGATCCGTCGAAAATTACGGTGCGCTGGTCACTCACGTCAACAACAAGATAGCTCCCCGCTCCCATAGACACGACGTTCCGCCAGAGCGACTGACCAATCAAAACCATCAGTCACTCTATTTTATCTCTATTTATTTATTTATTTATTTATTTATTTATTACGAAAACCAACAGCGTTTACAAATAATAATTTACATAAAGCAGTTTACTTAAAATAAAGCTTAACAGGTTTTCCTTTCAAACAATTATAAGTAAGTGGATACAAAATGTTGACCGCCGAACATTAGAATTAAAAAAGATGAGTTAGGGTGTAACTAAGAAAAATAATGAAAAATAAGGTAGTCATTTATTTATTATTATATATTTATGATATTTTAGTAAAATAAGCAACTTTTTATTATTGATACGCTTCATAAGTATAGCTTAAAATAGATGTCATTAAAATATTATAGATAAGTAAATGCCTGAGGTATAAGGATAGTAGGTAGTTATTTAGATAAAGTAAGTACAATTAATATAATGTTGTTTTCATCTTTATAATTTATTATAATCTAATTATATATATAGTGGTATGCTACATTAATATATACATATAATGTTTAAGTTCTATTTTTGAACTAAAACCTTTAGTAATTCAGATTTAAATCTATTTTTGCTGCCTGAAAATAAGTCTACGTGGTTAAATTTTGTATTATATGTGTTAGTTATGCGAGAGATAACTGTGTTTTTAGAGTAGTTTGTTGTATGTGTTTGCTCTTGTAATAGTGATGTGTGTCGAGTGCGGTAGTTCGGTGTACGGTAAAAAATCTTGGAAACCAAATCAGGGCAGTCAATGTGGCTATTAACCAAGTCGAATAGTAAAGACATGTCCATAATCGTGCGTCTTTCATCCAGTGTCAGTAATCCATGCTTCCTGCAAGCATCCAAGTAAGAGGCCGGTTGAATGCGCCTGCGATAATTAAGATGTTTGATGAATTTTCTTTGTATTCTTTCTAAGCGGTCCTTATAGATAATATACTGAGGATTCCATATAGGGCTAGCATACTCCAGAATACTTCTCACATATGCATAATATACGACCTTTATTGCGTCCAAACTGTTAAAAGCTTTGCATGTACGTAAGACAAACCCGAGATTTTGAAAAGCCTTTTTCGCGACATGGTCTATGTGATCAGATAGCATCATTTTTCGATCAAAGTGCACTCCCAGGTCACGAATAGTTTCAGTTCTTGTAATAGGAACTCCATTAAAACAATAGTTGTAAGCAATGGGTTGGGACTTACGCGTGAAACTTACAGTCACAAATTTACGGATGTTCACGGTGATATTATTTTCATAGTAATAACCGAAGAGGCAGTCAAGATCTCTCTGTAAAAATTGGCAGTCCTGCATCGAACTTACTTTACAGAAGATCTTTTTATCATCTGCGTACATGAGATAGTTTGAGTTTGAGAAACAGGTTCCTATATCATACAGATAAGCGTTATATAACAAGGGGCCCAAATGTGGCCCTTGGGGCACCCCAGTTTGTACCTTGATAAAGTCAGACCTGTATCCACCCAAAACTACTGCTTGGGAACGGTTCGATAGGTATGACTGCATCCACCGAAGCAAGTCTCCATGGATTCCTAGTTTTTGCAACTTGCGTAAAAGGATGACGTGATCCACACGATCGAATGCTTTCTCAAAATCGGTGTAGACCACGTCAACCTGCCCGCCTCGAGCCATACTAGCCAGTACGTAACTGGAGAAACATGCCAAGTTAGTTATGGTGGAACGCGCTTTCAAAAACCTGTCACCTACTTCACTAGGATAAACCACATAAAACCATCTAGTGTGGCCTGATGAATCCGACACTATGGATGTCATCTCCTCCACTAGGATAAACTTGCTATATCAAACGCAATTTAAAAGTTACATTAAGCGTTGACGTACCTTGAAGTCTACCAACCCGTTCAGTGTGGTCCCCACCACCTATGCACACGAGGGCTTAGGTCTTTCCTTGATTTAGATGCTTTGGGGGACGTGACTATTAGACAAGCCAATCCTCAGTAGGATGTGACCCGGACGACGCATTTTCGTCTTACCGACATCGACATCAAAGACAAGCCACTCCTTGACTTGGACGACATTACGTCTGATGCCTCATAGACAAGCAAGCCCTACGGAAGGGTCTAACTCGGACGACAACTTACGTCTAAACCACATTGACAAGCCAACTCAGTTCGACTCGGACGACAAAATTCGTCTTACCATCATCTGCAAAACATCCAGAACAAGTCAGTCAACTTACAGGACTCTGACTCGGACGACGTCATTCGTCTTACCATCATCTGCAAAACATCCAGAACAAGTCAGTCAACTTAAAGGACTCTGACTCGGACGACATCATTCGTCTTACCATCATTGACAAGCTATCACTAGTAGACGTAATGTTACTGTCGTACAACTATAACTGTCTCAGAATCAAAAAGCGTGTGTCCTTTCGACCACTCATGAACCGGACGACACCTTTTTTAATCACTTAACAAACAATGCAGTCTTTATCGGCATGTCCTATCTTTAGGATCACACATCATCAATTTGGATCGGACGGGTGAGTCCTTTCGACCAGCCACACGTGCATGGCCCGGACGACACTGTCCTTTCGACCAAATGAACAATTAAGGTTTGACCGGATGAATGTGTCCCTTCAACCAGCCGCTATCAGCTGCATGGCCCGGACGACATTATCCCTTCGACCACCTTCCACACACGACATTACCCGATGACTCTTCTCACTCAATGTGCCAACATAGTTAAATAGACTTCATGCAAACAATGCTTACAGATAACACCTACCTATAATAACAGGGTCCGCAAGGCAAGAGCCTGGTACTACATGAAATGTCAAGCGTTTTATAAAATTTCCAAGATTAACCTCACTCGAAATCTGTGACGTAGATTTTATTTCATCACCGCCAATGCCCGTAAGATACACAATATCATTGTGCACAGTACCTGGGAACTTACTAGAAAAGCTCTCTTTTATCAACGAGCAAGACGATCAGCTATCAAACAAAATGGAACAGACTCACCGGAAGACGTTTCCATAGCGCCCCTGGAAGGGCGGTGCTCGCAATGATGAACCTCCCTGACCGTAGCCCCGTCTACTGCATTCCCTCTCTGTGGGCAGCTAATTGCGACATGCCCCCTTTATCCGCACGAACAACAGGATACAGACGATCCACTCTCCGTCGCACGTGATGAACTCGGCCAAGTGTCTTGCATTTTAAATCTCGATTCGTCTCGACGCTTCCGGCATTCGGCGAAACGACGTCCCGTGATACCATAGAAGTTACATCTGCCACCAAATCTTTCATCATTCCGGAATCGCTTGGATTCAGGTTTATTGCTCTCAGCACTGTCTGACCGGCGTTTTAGAGAAACACGTCCCAGTATTTGAAATAATTGGATACGAGTCGTGATGTTATGAGCACTGAGTTCGCGACTGCTTCCTCAGGCATAAAATCTTTAGGTATTTTTTTTGATTAAATTCCGTAATCTAACGGCAGCACCCGATGCAGATTCTTTGCCAAGTTGAAATCGTAAAATTTCATCAAAACAATCTTGGAATAATTTTGGTTTCGAAAACTTTGCTAGAAGTGCTTGCTTAACAACGCTCGAATTCATTTAAGTTTAATTTAGTGATACACGCAGCAGCTCGACCTTTTAAAGTACTGGTAAGAGCCATGAGTAGGTCTATTCCATCCAAATATTTCTTCTCTACGATAGCTTCGGTTATTTTGCACCAACGCTCTATATCAGCGTCTGGATCTTCAGGATCAAACGGTAGCGATTGCGTAGTATGACTAATACTCCCGGTTGGTGTGGGCTGTGCCGCAAGGATTCGAGATAATAGCTTCTCCATATTGCTGAATAATTTTTGGGCGTCTGTTTCTATGGTTTGGTTCTCGTTTTGTGCTCCAGGTAATCCCACTTCTGATGTAACGCCAGGAGGGCCTTGATCTTCTCACAATATCAATTTAAGCAGAAATATAATGAAACAACTAAGATTATTTCTAATTTAAGCGATCCGTCGAAAACTACGGTGGGCTGGTCACTCACGTCAACAACAAGATAGCTCCCCGCTCCCATAGACACGACGTTCCGCCAGAGCGACTGACCAATCAAAACCATCAGTCACTCTATTTTATCTCTATGATTTATCTTATCTATGGCTTTCTCTATGAACGCGCCGACATACTTTTGTGAAGTGATATTTTTACAAAAGATACTGACTTTGTAGTGAGATAGTGAGTTAAGGAAAGGAATTGCATTGATTTTAAATGACTGGTGAAAGGAGGTGAACAATTTGTTGTGTGGCAAAAGCATTGAGTTTGACTAAGACGACTTGAACAAATCTATAGCCTATAATTATTATATCAAACACTAATATAAATATAAAAATGAATTTTCTGAGATTTTTATTTTTTTATTACTTCCAACTCCCATAGCATCATGTTTGTGCAGTTTATTTAATCTCATTGCTATTGCGCAGTTTAAGTTTGATTCATTACCTATGTAATAAAACGAATCAAATTATAATTGCGCAATAGTAATAACTTGTACTACGAATTTATGAAAATTTTACAGTGGAGGGGGCTGCATTCTAGGGTTGCTTTGGTCATAAAGGTTCCAAGATTAGATAGTGTATGGCGCTAAAGTGCAAAAACCTTGAGAGGATCATCTATACTTTAGTACTTATATTCATCTATGATGTATACAAATCTTGCGCCATTCGACCACAGATAACTATAAACTAGTTAAAACAGATGGGACACTTAACTTAGTTGACAGTTGGTTCCACTGTTTATAGTCTTAACCGAGGAGTAAACAAAATAATCCGGCTCACTACAACTAAACACGAGAAACAAACAGCGAGCGACTGATAGTTGCTTATCAGATTCACCGATTAATCTGTTGGATATCAACTGGTTGACACTTTTAACAGTGACAACAAAAAAATAAAAATGACAGCAGCGCTGTGTGTAAACTACGGAACTAAAACTATCACAGGCCTGTATTCGACTGACATGACACTGTACTCCGTTTGACAATTAAAGAGTTTTTTTTGTAAACAAACAAAGGTCATTGTCAAAGTGATATGTCAGATGTAATTAACATTTTTGGATGTATTAATTGAAATAAAATATATTTAAAGATATTTCGGGACTCATAAATTAAATAAACACAAACCATTAAATAAATAATGAGTTCAATTTATATACCTACAGAAAGTCCAAAAATTAATGTTAAGTCCATGAGTGTTTCGAATGCCCGTATCGAGTGTATACCTAGTAGTAAAAGGCATTATACCCCCGTATAAAAATTATTGAGTATCTAAACTTAAAACGCAATGTAAAACATTCGTACATTTGCAGGATTCTAAGCTTGAAATTTAACTTTCCTTCATTCAGAAAAAAAGATATGTTTTTACTTTAAGAAGAAAAAATATTCAATATATTTTTAACCGACTTTCAGAAACGGAGGAGGTTCTCAACACGTCTGTATGTTTTTTTTTGTGTTTTTGTTACACAATATTTCGGACAATTATGAACTGATTTTGAAAATGATAGACGATACCTCATTGTAGGTCCCATTTAAATTTCTTCGAAATCGGTTGAGTACTTCATTGAAAATTAGAAACTTTTTAAAAAATATGTATGATTTCGGAGAATGTTTACGTTGATAACATTCTCAACTCAGTCAAAGTTTTAACGTGAAGTCGGTTTTATAATGGTCTACATTCGTTGATTATATATTACAGGGTCAATGGTTAAGTCGACCAAGATCCGTTAAGGGCGTGTAGTAACTGTCTTTTCAACACACTTGCTCGTAAAGTGAGCGTTATTCTATTGAATTTAGAACTATAAACTGGGCTATAAGTCACGCGTGCATAATATATTATACCCTAGTGCATAATATAATGAATCCTACAAAGTTGAATTGTACCTTTGTGCAAATTACATGCGAGTAAACACAGCATATTTTATTGGTCCGGGTTATACATTAAATATGTTCAGAAACAACAAAGAGGTTTTATACCACTTCAAATCCATATACATTTTTAAATGTTTGCGCCTTATATTAGTAAAACAAATTTGTATATCAAACAAATTATTCACAATTTACAATAATTTGTTATAAAATATAAAAATATATGCATTTACCACTCCAAATCAAACATTTTCACTTAAAATAGGCTGTATATGCTATACAGACATTGACACATTTGGCGGAAAAAAAAAACTACGCGCATGCGCGAGGTTCGCCGCCATTTTTCAATCACAATTCACAGCTTTGTTATCAAATGTGTTTGTTATTTTATGACCACGTATGTCTGTCTTTTACTCACAAGTGTGTTGAAAAACGTCGTATGTAACTCGTGAGCGTTGCTAATTACAGTCGAGGCTGTGATTTGAGCCCGAGCCGCTCACTTGTTACATAATATACTATTTCTAACTTATTTCAGTATTAAACGCCCGACCCCAAACCTAACTGTTTTCGAAATAATCGACTTATTTGACTTATTTTTCGCCATTAAATATCATATTTTGAAATTAGTGCGCTTTTTAATTATTATTATTAATATTTTGTTAAATGCAGATTAAGATGCTCTAGGATGTTAGTAACCAAAATCCTACGTAAGATTAATAAATACATAGTTATGAGCGATTGAAAGTTAAAAAATCTGTATTTTTTTTCAGTTTACTTTTTTTTTTTTATCTAAAAAAGTTAGTATAGCAGACGTTTTTCAAATGTGCTTAAAATTATCTACGTTTTGTCACCTACCCAAAAATGTTTAATAATTCGCCGTTCATTTAAATTCGTAGAAAAAATCTTAGTTTCATAGGCGATAGTGGACGCAAAAATAATTATCCTTATTGAGCTTAATTAATTCTTTGGCTCAGGAAAATAAAATAAATCAAAATTTAAGTTTGTTCAAAATAAAATTAATTAAAATTGCACATTAAAAGATAAGTGGTCAAAACAAAACCCAGTTTCCGGGAAAAAGAGATATCTCTCAAAAAATCAATACTAATAAGTAATAAAATAAGAATCGTTTATGATCGGTAACACATATGGTGTTGTAGCTCCAGAGTCTACGAACCATTGGTCTCAAGAATGTGTAGAATAGGTTGAAAAGAAGATGAAGAAGAAACGTGTGAAGTATAATTTGAATGAATTTTAACACAATTATTTCACTAAAATCTGTCTTCTTCGTGGTATTCTTCGGTTTTCTACATTCTGAAACGACGTGTTTAGATTTTTCACAATATGTACAGATCTGCGGTTTCGCAGCTGACTGCAACACTTTTGAAGAACTGAATCTGTCGGTTTCTGGCGACTTTGTCGCGACTTTATTTATGCTGACCTTTGCTCCAGAATGCTCATAGGCAATCACTAAGCGTCATCATCGGGAAGTCCAGCGAGTAATATTATGCCCACAAATGTGTCGTCGGCAGGTAAATTTATTTGTTGGAGTAAATGCTGGATTGTCCTAACATTGCTATATTATATTGCTCCATTGAATTACGATGATCGAGCTTTGAATTAAATAGCTTCTTTAGTAAGCTAAGTCGCCGTAATAGACCACCAAGGTGGAATCTCATCAGCGTGAGATTCCACCTTGCAATGTTTCAACTGGTGCTTTCGAGCAGATCACGGTGATCTTTGAAGCCCAAGCGTTGTCTCCGCTAGGTTGAGACATTTTGGCTTATATGTGATTTTTAGGACTCAATAACCTGCTGCATCATAGCAGTTTTTTTATGGAAACGTTACTTCTCCATTACTTTTAGTATTTTTAGAAGTAACAACACGCTATGTTTTTTCAATGACTGACAAACAAGTAGCCATTTTATTTTAATTTTAGAACTTACGTCAAAGAAGGATGTTTGATTGTGGCCAGTAGTTTTAACAATTCTACCATAATTAATGATGTCAATAGGTCGGGATGCATATTAGGTGGATCTGTCCTCGATAAAACGAAACTCAATTAAAAATACTTACTTTTTCCCACTAAATCGTGCTTCCTGCAATAATAGAACCACAGCACGGCATCTTCATCATTCGGCTCCCTATGCAGTCCGTCCAAAGCTTCTGGTAATTCTTCTAAATACGGCGCGGACTGCATACATGGACGTCTACTTACAAGCTCTAATTCTAGAGAACAAGAAATTATTCCTTTTTTTATTGGTTTATTTTCCAAAAAGCCAAAATATGTGCTTTTACAGGTCATTTTTGATACAAGTCGCCAAGGTTTGGAATAAACTGCCTGCGTCCAATTTTCCTGGTTTCTCATTAGTCTTCATGATCACTTACCATTAGGTACGTCTTATCTTTACTATGAAAAAACCTTACGAAAAAACCTTATTTGACCTTCACCTTACCATCACCTGATGGGAAGTGAAAATAATAAAAAAGAATCCCCAGAAAATCACACCAACTACATGGTCCGAACTAAGCAGAGCTTGTGATATGGGATACCATTAGCGAACTAGGGGGGAACCTAGAATATAAATACATAAATAGATAAATGCCCAGAATTTTTTTTCTTGTTCCGTGCGGGAATCGAACCCGCGATCACCGGCGCCTGTGAGGCAGACAGTGTTACCCCATCGCCAAAGTGGTCAGTACGTCGAAGAGGACCAGTCAGGGTTTTAAGAGTTAATTGGCTTCTCATAAAATAATACCGGATCACATCACCATCGGAACGGTAAAATTGGCGTGGTTAAAAAAAACCTACCACCAAGTTAACCATCTACCCCATGCGGCTTAGAATTCTCTCTTAATGTTAGTGCTATAATGTTTGGCTATGCTATGTGTGTGGTATGGCTATGGGTAGCAGTGTCCGTCTACATATGAAGACAACATAACAACGATGTCGCTCGTGACCACGGGGTCTGCAAAGACACCGAAATGTCGAATCAACATTTAAAATGTAAACATACGCGATAAATCCGGTTCAAAGTGTTTTATTTAAAAGTATGAATCGCGAAAACTTAAGACAATATTATTTGGTGGATTACGGCCAAAACCTCCTCGTCACCCAGAGGGGAGACTCATAGCCCTGCAGTGGGCTCATTACACGGAGTTGTGATGATGATGATGAATAGAGGTCCGCGTGATAAAAAATGTTGAAATGTTGCAATCAATAGTCGTTTTATATTCAGTTATGTCAGGTGGCAATGATGGCAACAGGATTCAAAATTGAGATTGAAAGAAATCAGAAAATAAATTACAACTATCATTACCTGAACTGGTACTAATACCATTTTATTAGGTGTAGCGTTATGTTTGGATTTGTAAAAACTCCAAAAATATTTAGGGTTTGATTTATAGCGTTTTCCACGTTTTTGATATAAGATTTGTAACAATCTTTTTCCAGTACCGCAGCCCGATTCCTCAGAATATCCATGGAGTATTTCACTTAACATACCATATTTTTTAAACTTACAAAAATACCTAAACTTTTCTTTTAGTACTTTAATAACCGCTGAGGAGTACCAGGATGGAAATTGTCTCTTAGGAATCTGTTTTTAGGAACATATTAATCTCGCAACTTATAATATAGTATTTCGATGAAAAAGCTAACCGACTCTTCAACGTTCATGGTAAGTAACTTCTTGTGCCAATCTACTTTTGCTAAATCCTACCTAAACATGCTGAAATCCACCCTATGGTAACAATATTTCATTCTAGGTGCAAGTTTTAGACTTTCGGTAGGCCAAGCAGAAGGACTGTAAACTTAAAGTGCCATATGATGCGGATCCAGTGGAACCAGTGAGTTTGAAATGCGACACAGACATCATTGTTGCAAAGTACCAAGACCAAAATCCTACCAAATTGGTGAGCTATGTGATTGTATTGACTTAAATTCAGAAGGTTTAGTACTTCAATAAATTCCGTTTCGTTTTGACCTAACGTCATTAAATTACTTGGTTCCAGATAAGAACTCTCGGTTGAGAGGCTCCAACGAATAAAACTCATGTTGAAATCGCCGAGTATAAGAAACTTATCATTTGGGTTTAATAATAAAATATCCTGTAGGTTGGCATTTTTAGAAACGTACGTATATGTGCTCTGCATAAATTATTCGGAGAATGAGTAAATGAAAACCTTTCACGCAGATAGATAGGAGCTGTTGGATTATAGAAGATAGCATATAGGAGAAACAGAGAAGTTAATTATTTACAGTTGGTATATGTAATTATAAATAAAACTTAGTGTTGAGTGTTGATGCACCATATGTATTAAATAAATTTATGAATTTATAATCAAGATGAATTTTATGAAGAAGTGAACAATTTACTTACTTTCATCCGGATGAATGCACTGGAACATCTTCATATGACATACACTCATAAAGGTTCTGTAAACTTCATGACTACATTTAGCGCATGCCATGTGATAGCTAAATTTGCAGGATTCTGGACATCCTGTACCACTACCTGAAATAGTTAAAAAGACATTTCTAAAAATACCTACTGATTCGTATTTGTGTATGTACACTTAAAATAAGTCACATTTTTTCACGTTTGCCTACCATGCCCCCTAATAGAAAGTGCGCATGAAACCTATGATGGTACAAGTCCATCCACGAAACCTAATCAGTTGACACTTAAAAGTTCCAGGACTGTAGTGGTCAAGAAAAATAGACGCAGGCATATCGTTCTACACCTTGGCAGTTTGCACCAAAAAGGGACTATCGAAGCGTTTTGTTCGACTTCTTGGTAAATCCACTATGTATGGATGGAAGTTATGTCTGCGTCTGGTAGTCCAGTGATAAAAACGAGTGAGTTTAATTTGGTCAAAAAGAGCCTCGCACACTCAACAAAATGTAGCTCATAAAATACTGTCAAACAAGCAACCTTACGACGATGCTCTAGCGTCTGCATATTTTTACTTTTATGTAAGGTTGTCGGTATTAACAAGTTTCCGGGCTCTTCGGGCCACAGTGTCTAGTGCTTCGAGCTGGTATTTGGCAGAGCCATCCCAAAGGCGACTACAGTACTCTACGCACAACCTCACTTGGGCTTTGTATAGGTTGAGCAGCTCTTCAGGGCTGAACCACCGCTGGACGTTCGAGGTGATTTATAGAACCCTACCCATACCCCATTTTAGAAGCCATTGAATTTGTTGTCCGAAGTTTAATTTGGATCTTAAAGTGACGCTCAAAAGCCTTGGATGGTCGGTGATGGAGACAGATTCATTCTGGATAGTGGACGTAAAGGTGTAGGTGCTCTTTTTAGCGGAAAATAGACACGCCTGTATTTTGGACGCGTTGAATTTGACCAGATTGGTCTCGCCAAAATCGGACACATTACGGAAAGTAGAATCAACGCCCTCAATCAAAGACTTTCTCAAAACCTGGATTTCATGCGCGCTCGTTTGCGCATTAAATATGAATCTGTCTACCACAGAGCTGTTATAAGCGTATCCAATAATGCCCGATGTAAGGTTATTAATGTCCAGCAATAATAAAGTTATAGAGATCCCTGAGACACCCCCTCATTAATTGCCATTAGTTCGGAGGGGTAGCCATCTAGACTACTCAAATCGACCATTCCCTCAGAAAATCCGATATTCGATAGTCGCAAAACCCGATCGGTATGCCATATGCTGGAAGCTTGTTTAAGAGACCATACTATTGCTTCACCATGACCCTCCAAAGGCTCGCTCAATAAGTGAGTGGCATTCGAGGTATGCCAGGAGTCGATTGTACAATACACTTCCCATGACTTTGCAAAGTATGGAAGTGATTTAAGTTGATCGGAAGTTGATCGGTAGTTAACAGGATCAGCAAATCTTCGCTTCCTCGGTACTGACCGGACATTAGCCAGCTTCCACGACTTGGGAACCTTACCATATTCCAAAGAAAGTCTACAGAGATGCGTCACATTGTTAACATATGGAGAAAAGTGGCGAAAATCCCAGAGCATTCCAAAGCAAGGCTTCATAAGAGGATCAATAGCGCACATTATCTGGCTTTCTTTTTTCAAAATAAAACAATTATTTATAATCTAGCAAGATCAATGATTAGTCGCTTAGGTAATCGCCAACCTGTTGAATATATTAAACAGAATTTATTTTGTCATAGTTGGGATAGAATCACATTTATCAAACCAACGAATATGACAAACACAAAAAAATTGTGCCTTCACAAAACATTGTTGACAAAATAATTAACGAAGCAATGTATAAGGTTGCTTTTGTAGTCACCGGCCAAATTTGTTTAACACAATAAGCATCATTTAAAGAAAAAAATAATGTTTTTTTTCTAAACAAGGAAATAAATATATTCGCTTACTTAAAAAGCAAATCAAATCAAATCAATCAAATCAAAATTCTTTATTTGCTAGAATGTGGTACATAGACAGTTGTTACATTATATATATTTAGGACAGTCACACTCTGCCTTACATAAGGCGTGCAAATATTTGTTGGTCAGATATAAAATAAAATGTAAATTAATATGTCAGAAAGAGTTATACAAAAAAGAAACGTTAAAAGGTCATAAAGATTTTAAAACTAGGTATATAAAAATAGAAAATAATATAATTCTCACAGGATACTCATTTATAACCCATATGAGTTTTTATTAAATGTACACAATTTTAATGTCAAAAAAAATCAATATAATATAGTAACAATAATGAAAACAAATTAATAATCAGTAATTAGTATTTACACATAATTGACAAAATATACTTAGTAATTAATTTAATTTATCCGTCATATAGTCATTGATTTTATAAAAACATTTATTTATTAATAATTTAAAAATTTTATGTTTAAACTGTGCCAATGGTAATAGCTTATAGGTGTCGGGTAAGTGATTGTAGATTGAGATAGCCATGCAGTAGGCATTTTTGTCAAAAAGATTAAGTCGCCTTTGTGGCACATACAGTTTGAATTCCAATTTTTTCTTAATCCTAGTTTTACAATTTAAGAAATCCGTCTGCCTTTTAAATTGGCCAATATTTTTTTTGACAAAAAGTAACATTTCATATAGATAGAGGCTAGGTAATGGGAGTATATTTAGTTTTTTAAATAATGGTTTGCAACTATCCCTATAATTTGCACCACATATTGCTCTAATGCATTTTTTTTGTGACATAAATGCTCTGTGGGCTTCTGTAGAGTTCCCCCAAAGTTAAACCATACCTTAATATTGACGACACATAGCCATGATACGCTAACCTGGCCGTTTCTTTGTTGGTGTTTTGTGAAAGTTTCCATAAGACATAAACAAAATTTCGATTCTGCGGCAAAGATTTTCAATGTGAGCCTTCCAATTACATTGCTCGTCAATGGTTAACCCCAAAAAATTAGCGTTATTCACCGTTTGTAGTGTTTTGTTATTAAGTTGAATACTAATGTTGTTTGATTTAGCATTGGATGTTTAAAACAGTATAACTTTTGTCTTATCTATATTAATTTTTAGATTGTTTGATGTTAGCCATTCAGATATTGAATTAATTGCAATGTTAGCTTCAAGTTGCATGCACCCCACACATGCATACTTTTTGCATCATCAGCAAAAAGTATGCATGTGTGGGGTGTTACTTTAGGTAGATTATTTATAAATAATAAGAATAAAAGCGGTCCTAAAACACTTCCTTGAGGAAGGCCCCAGTCATTGAGAGGTTGAAATTTGGTACGAGCTGTTTTTATAGTGTTTCCGAGTACATGAGTTATCTCTGCACATTGATAACGATTTTTCAAGTAACTTGCTAACCATGATAGTGCGTTACCTCTTATTTCCGGCGACTCTAACTTATCTAATAGAGTCTTATGGCATACTTAATCAAAAGCCTTGCTCATATCAAGCAGGATAGAGACAACTGACATTCCCGAGTTTAGACCCTCTGTTACATCTTTTACTAATGAAAAGCAGGCTTTCGTCGTACTACTGTCTTTTCTGAATCCATATTGACTTGAACAAAGCAAATCAAATTTTGTCAAATAACTATATAGCTTATTATACATTGCTTTTTCAAATATTTTCGATATAATTGGTATTAGCGTAATTGGCCGATAATTATTAATGGAAAAGCATGGCCACTCTGAATTATTAATGAATACCATTAAAATAAAGACGACTACGCGCTACTACAAAACATCTTGGTGTTCTACGTCGACATTGGCTCTCACAATTAGCTGTCTTGTGTTTATTTTTTTTCACGTCACGATCAATTTGTACTGTATGTACCTATTTGTATTAATTCTTATAAAAGATAAAAAGAGTGCCAAGAGTCTTTTTCCGCCGGCTTATATTGTCTCTTGCCGAAGTACAAAATTGTGACGTCACTAAGCGGTCATTCGATGGTCATATGATGATTAAAAAAATTTCATTTTATTTCGTAATATTATCAGTGAAATGCCGAGTCGTCGAAAAAGTTTTTGGTGCCATATCTTTATTTTCGTACTGAACTAATATTTTATTTTGGCTGGTTACTACAAAACTACCCTGTATTTAGCAATAAACATTATCGTGCAACGAATTATGTGTTTTGTTAATAGTAAGATAATTTGTACGATGCAAATCAGCTTTCAAAGTTATAATTGATGCTGACCTGGGTTGTAAGTGTCTCCTTCAACTGTGTCTTCTTCTAATTCAGCTCCAACGAGAGCACCCTAATAGAAAAAAATCAATTACGTTCAGCTACATATTATGTGTCTATAATAGTATTGGACGATAAACTATACAGGGTGGACAGTATGGGAAACTCCGATACTAAAAAATATACGAAGATCTGTTCAAAAAAGACAAGACTCAGCTCAGGAATCGAACCCAAACTTTTTAAAAATGTAATTTACGCTATTTCTTTTTGTTATTACTAATATTTTAATATTACTTATTGAAAAGTTTTCAGTTCAGTGTCTTTTACATGAATACAATTTTTGACAGGACTTTAACAAAATGAGACTGTGACGATATGTTGCTTGAATTTATATGAATCGTACTACTTATTGTTCTCCTCCTTTCCAAGGCGCGTGCCTTCGCTCCATCGTCTATAAGAGTTGTTTGTTGAAAATCAAGTGAAAACTGAAGACACCCTTACCGCTCCGTCAGCTGCAGTGAAAAAAGATGTAGGTTAATGTTATTAAAAAGGGTAACGTTAAGGTACAGAAGATACATGGTACCTTTTTTGTTTCTTTTGACTTCTGCCATTGTATAAAAAAAAATATATTTTGATTTTTAAGAAATTTTTAATTTTTATTTAATTTTTATTTTGCCTGAAATAAATCGCTTGAAGCGATAAGTCCGCTTAAATTATCAGTTGGTGTTTTTTATTTTCCTGTACTAGTTTTTTGGCAATAAATTGTATTTTTTTGTTGAAACACAATACTTCTTTCATTAATGTAATTAATCTTTAAAACAAGTTTTTAATTGTAAAATATTACTAACCATCACTTTTCCAATTATCTGCAATAAAATTATTATTATTATTGTTAATACAATATGATAAAAATATAAATCTTAAAATATTTGAAGTTTTTAAATTGTTTAATAACGATTTTGAAATGTGTAAATATTAATAATGTTGAAACAATCCAATAACTTAACATTTTTCGGGTAGGTAGAGGAACACTCATTATTAGAGAAATATTCGTTTTATCGGTACTGTTTTCTACCTAAACTTGTGTGAGCCGACGAGTAATTGAGAACTTCACGAACATATCATGAAAGACAAAGCCAGTTATTTTTTAACCACCTGAA
This sequence comes from Stenoptilia bipunctidactyla, assembly GCA_944452665.1. Classification (NCBI taxonomy): domain Eukaryota; kingdom Metazoa; phylum Arthropoda; class Insecta; order Lepidoptera; family Pterophoridae; genus Stenoptilia; species Stenoptilia bipunctidactyla. Next base: position 17,125,367 of record OX101746.1, read on the forward strand.
TTTTCTTACGGATTGTTAGTAAGTTAGGTGAGAAACTAATTTTATTTTTTCATTCTAATACACGAGTCCATCAATGAACCAATTGATCTGAATTACATTAGATAACATCAATAACTCTCAAATACTTGAAACTTTGCATAAGCATAGACAAGAAATATATTAAATAAAGCCAAAAAAGTTAAATAGTTAAGAATTCTGTTACTGAGTCCGTACAGAATACTAATTCTTTAAATTCAACACCAACTCATCATAATAAAGCTAAGTCGAAAGTAAATAAATCAATAGCAACAAGAACATTAACAGTCCTCGGAGAGAAAGAAAAATACTGCTCTGAAATGCCAAACATATTAGTTTTTAATTTCAAAAGTACTTACCGTGACCATCTGTGCCATTTGCTGGAATAAAATAACATAACAATATTATTAATTAAAGCTTTTGTTGACGCTACTTGTGAAATTTGACGTGCCGAACCTGAAGTTATATAATTTGACCTATCACTTTATTATCTTCCTCAATTATGAAGGCACCATAGGATGCTAGTTTAACTGGTATAATCATAAACAAATTGATTGTGTACTAAATGATTTCGTAGTCCTAACACAGTTGGGTCACGAAAATATCTTCATAATATGTTTTTTACATTTTTAATAATCTGGGGAATGTGCGGTCCCGAGTAAAATTACTTCTGAGACAGTTTGAAATAAACTTTGATTTGCTAATGAATATAAATTAAACTTGTTCCACTGAATGGTCACCACAACAAACGCTTATAAATTCGACGGCTGAAAAAGATAAATATATTTTTGGTGCTTTGTAAAAATTATTAAGTGAATATTGCATGTGCCTTTTGGTTTATTATTTTTTGTCGCCGAATATATTATTTTTCTTTTTTTCTTCCTTAATAGTACAGTTATTTCTTCAAGGATTTATTTCTATAAGAATATTTTTCCAGTTGGAAAATCGCGCAACTTATAAACAGTTATTTGTAATTGTTAGTATACAGTTTATATAAATGGACCACTTCATCTTCTTGATACCATCAAACATATTTTTGTAATCACCCGGCTCAAGCCCTTCGCGTCAACTAATAAAACAGACATTGCATCGCAAAATAAGCTAACGAATTCGAATCCAATTAAAAGTGATAATGAGCTAGCGGAATTATTGACCCAGACCTTAGGTACAGGGTAATTGGTTCATCGGCCTATTCCCACCAGGAGATTGTAGGCGAAGTGGTCTTTATTGTCTATGGTAATCAGCAATTCTTTTCAACTACAACGAGATTGTGGCAATAGTTTCTTTAATATAAACGTAAAGTGGTTATTGTTACATACTCTTCCATTCGGCTGAAATTAAATAATAATAATTATTTTCAATACAATTTAATGTAGTTTGAAAAATGATCATAAAAATGATTTTTAGATTCTCAGATTATTGGTGTATATAGTTGCCTTTCCAATAGCACTACTCAGTCTCCCCAGTGGGAGTCGCAAGATTCCAGACAAATAACCATAGGATGGGCAGCATCCTTCTACGTAGGTAAAATACCATAATGCGATCGTCAACGAAGAGCATGCCGGAAGGAATGGGGAAGTCCTTGTGATCGACTGCTAACTGGATCTGCGCAATCATGGCGATAAGTCCGGTCCTCTAAGAAATGCTTCTATTTTTCTGTTGAAAAATCTGCGCGCCAACTTATCTGATAGAAGTGTTGTTTGCTATTGATGAAACGGTTTATATGTAATAAAAAAGGTTCATCTTTTCGACATCATGTAACACATAGATATTATTGCTTTACTCCTGCCCAAAAAGGGAACTACAAAAACAATAAGTACTAAGAAAAAACATTACACGGCATAAAAAACAAATGAATCCGATACCAATTTAGAGAGATACTATCACAAAACTTGTGGTTAATCGAACAGGAGGATGTAGGTGAAGTCGTATCTAATTAATAATGCTTCAATACCGCATGCAACAATGAACTGGTAAAAAGAAAAAATGAAACCGTGTTTTTTCATTTATCGAAGGATTATTTTATTGGAATTGATTGAACTTCATGATTTTCGTATTTACTTTATTTTTAAAGGGTCAAAACTGGTTTTGTTTTAATACTGAAACTCTTCGATAGGCTTCTTCTAAATAAAAGCAAATTTTTATTTTTCTTTAAGACTGTTGTTCCACTTTTGAATAAAAGTATGAATAATCAGCAATAACTTCACCTTCAACTCCTTGTTGGATTATATGATAAACCCAGTAAAAGAAAAATAACCTTGATCATATCTTTAACACTAGTTTAAAAAGTAAAATGTTATTTACACTTATTCCAATCGTCTGAAATAAATAATATTCATTGTTATTATACGACAACTATAGGTGGGGCAAGGTCTTAAATCTCACAAAAGGTAATTATGAGATTTAGGATCTTCGAAGTTGAAAGATGATAGAACTATCCTTTCACTATCATATTTTTTGTGGCGGAAAAATTTATAAATACATTTTAATCAAAATGCTAGTATAATATTTGTTCGATGTACTGGCGCATAGTGTGTTTTATGTGTGAATTTTGCTATAGTATATGTTCTGGTGAAGATAGAAAAGATACTAATTTGTATTATAAATGCAGGGTGATTCAAAGAGGCGTGACAATATAATTGATTGAATCGTGACAATATTTAAACAGCGCACGGCTAAATTGATTTAGAATCTATCCCATCAGGTCTCCTAACCACTCAGCATTTCAGATCGCAAGTTATCCCAAGTCAAACTTCTACGTAAACTTATTAAGTGCAACCCTAAATTCTTATCAGCTGACGTACGGCATTGGCTGTCAAAGACTAATTAATAGGTACATAGAAATTAGTATAGATATTTTGGTACTTTCTTAGCCCGGAACTAACAAATAGGTCTTGGTACAGAAGGCAGCACATCAAGCGTTACAAATCTGACAATTTTTTTTACTTGAATCTGATCTCTGTGCCCTCGACATTAAGTTAAAATTGGTTGGCGAAATTTGACAGGTAATGTAACGTTTGATCTGCTGCCTTCTATTTCCAGGTATTTTCTAACCTTTTTGAATCATCCTGTATACTTCATATTTCACTGATTATATCTCGCTCTCTCTCATTAAATATTAAGTCCATCAGCGGACCGTCAATCACCAAATGGAAAAAGATTGATTCGAAACCTATGTTCTTTGAAGGACACTCCTTAAGAACTCTACAATATTTGGCTAGTGTGAAGCTTTAGGTAGAAAAGAAGTGAATCGTAGGCAAGACATTCACTCAACAAATCCAAAACAGTTCAAAGTAGGCAATTTGTGAGCCCGTACTAGAAATCCAAATAAATTGTTTAAATTCAGCATTAACGCCTCAAAATAAAGCTGAGTCGTAAGTAAATAAATCAATAACAAAAAGAATATCACAATCGTCGGAAAAAGGAAAAATACGGCTTTGAAATGTCATACATATTTGTTTCTTAACCTAGTTTTTAAGTTTCAAAAGTCACTTACCGTGACCGTCTGTGCCATTGGCTGGAATCAATTGAATTATATAATTAATATATAAATTTCAGGTTTTGTTGCCGCTACTTGTAAAATGTGACGTCCCGAATCTGAAGTCATGCTAAAGTTACCTATCATTTTATTAACTGCTAAAATTATCCAGACGCGGTAGAATGCAAGTTTGACTAGCATTATCATTATTAAATCGATTGGGGACCAAATGATTTCGTAGTCCTACTAACACAGTTGGGTCACGAAAGATCTTCATAATATTATTTAATTTTTTTTTATCATGTGCAGAATGAGCGGCCCTGGGTAAAATTCCTCCCGAGACACAGTTTTGAAATTTGCTAATGAATATAAATTTAAGTTGTATTTACTTATATACCCCTTGTTCCACTGTATGATCACCACAACAAAACTTTATAAATTTGACGACGTAATCAGAAAAGTATAGTTTCGTTGCTTTGTAATAATTTATTTGGTTTATTACTTTTTGGAAATATTACGTTTATTTCTTTCTATCTTCCTAAAACAGAGTTATTTCTTCAATGTATATTTCCAGTAGGAAAATCTCTCATCTTATATAGGGTCCTTTTATAATAGTCAATTATATTTTAATAGAAGATTAAGAATAATGAGTGGGTCTAAATTACGAGAGAAAAAAATTTTTTACAATTATTTTTCAATTAAAATTTCAAAATTTTTCGAAGTGATCAAAATTTAAGTTTAACCTCTTGTTTATGACTACAAGTAAGTGATAACAACATTTCCATCTAATTGTATGTGTGTATGTCATAAAATGTAGATTAAACTTCAACTTTACTCAATAAAGGGAATTTTGAAATATTAATTTATGAAAAATATTTAAAAAAAAATTTTTCATTGAAATACCTACTCATTATTCTTAATCTGCTATTAAAATATAATTGACTGTTATAAATGGACCCTGTATACAGCTATTAGTTATGATTAATATACGGTGCATGTAAATGGAATATTTCATATCTTGATACCATCTTACATATTTTTATAATCACCCGACTCAAGCCTTTCACCTCAACTAATAAAAAAAATATTTCACAGACAAACATTGCATCGAAAACGAAGCTAAGGATTCGAAACCAATGAAGAGTGCTACCGAAAAAAAAAATTCAAAATGTTTTATTCATCTTAGGAATTTAACAAAACACTTGATGAAGTAAGTCATCACATACTTCGGCTTTAACTAGTTGTTGATAGTTGTTAAATAAGATATTACAGTAGACCGAGAGACAAAAAAAAGCCGGCGGAAAAAAACTCTTGGCACTCTTTTTTAGTCAGAATTATCAAATAGATAAATACAAATAGGTACAGTACAAATTGACCGTGACATGAAAAAAAAAAACACAAGACAGCTTATTGTGAGATACAATGTCATGCCACAACGAAATTGCTTACATAGTAGGTGCAATGAGCTATGGATGCACAATACGAGGTAGCGGAATTTACTGTTACAGAGCTTTAGTACTGGGTTATTTGTTAGCGACCTATTCCCACCAAGAGATTGTAGTCTAACTAAGTGGTTGCCTTCATTGCCTATGTTAAGTCATTCTTTTCAGCTACAAAGACCTTGTGGGAATAGTTTCTTTGATATAAACGTTAAGTGGTTATTGTTACATACTCCCGTGAAAATCAGCTGAAATACAATAAAAATGATTATTTTTAATACATTTTAAGATATTTTGTCACCCTGGTAATTAGTGGACACCCTTGTAAGGGAGTATGGTACAGGTCATTTGCAACAATTTATGTTATGTTTATGATTGTGATTAATGAGATATTTCAATTTTAATTTTTTTTTTAAATCACTTTAAATATTCTTTAGGCTTGAATAAACATAAATCTATAAATGTTTTACCAAGTTTTTTAATAAATTTTTATTTGCTACATTCCAGTAACTAAAACGACTCTTACTAAAGTACATTTATTTGCCTCATTTAAATGCAGTAAAAAACACGGTAACTTTCGTTGGCATATTATTTTAAAAACATCTAAAGTTAAGCTTTAAAATGAGGTATTAAAATCTAAAATCGATTGGGAAACCCGAAGTCATGACTAATGAAAAAAACCAAGGTAGAGCCCAAAAACAAAATACTACCGAAAACAAATGTAACGAGATGACGCTGAGGTCGTCCTAGTTTTGACAGAGGACGCTGAGATTTCGCGCCTTTTCTCGGTCGACCAATAACAAGTTGATACGAGAAACGAGATCTTTCGTCCAATGAGAAGGGAGGATTCTTTGGATTTTAGCGGTTAAGCTAGTCATTTCAAATCCTTACTGAAACCCTTCGATGGGCTTCTTCTAAATAAAAGCAAAATTTTATTTTTCTTTTGAATAAAAGTTTGAATAATCAGCAATAACTTCACCTCCAACTCCTTGTTGGAATAGTTTGATTAACCCAGTAAATGAAAAAAAACCTTGATGATTTCCTTAACACTAAATTAAAAAGTAAAATGTTATTTACAGTCATTCCAATCGTCTGAAATAAATAAAATTAATTGTTATTATACAAAAACAACTTCTATGCTGGACTGGGAGCGAAAGAAAAACATAGAATGTGCCAGCTGCTTCTCTTCCCGGGCATACGGTAAAAGTCAGTTAAGGGACCGAGGTGTTAGGGGAGGCTTTTTTGTGGGCGATAAGCTGACCCCCTGTCACTGCAATGGTCTCTCTCCACTATTATGATGCCTCCAAATTTGTCAAAAGTGACATCAGATGGTTTTATTACCTCTGGTGTTCTGCCTACCCCATACGGGATACGGGCGTGAAGTTATGTATGTATGTATGTACAACAACCACAAGCAGAGCAAGATCTTTAATCTAATAGGTAACTTTAAGATTTAAGATCTTCGGAGATAATAATGATCATCATTGTTTTGGGAGGGTAATTAAATTTTAGTATAATATTTGTACGAAGTATTGGCGCATAGTGTTTTCTACTTTCACTTGTGTGAATTTCGTTATACTTTACGTTTTGGTGAAGAAAGATAAGATACTAATTTTATTATAAATATACTTCATATTCATTGATCATATCTCGCTCTCTCTCATCAAATGAATATTAAGTCCATCAGCGGACCGTCAATCATCTAATAGAAAAAGATTGATTCGAAACCTAAGTATACCAAATGTCTTTAAGTACTCTAGAATATTTGACAAGTGAGAAGCGTTAGGAAATAATGTTGGTAAATAATAAATGCAGAAAAGAAGTCAATCATAGGCAAGACATCCACTCAACAAAGCCTAAGTGGTTAAAAGTAGGCAAGTTTTGAGCCCGTACTAGAAATCCAAATAAATTGTTTAAATTCAACATAAACTCCTCAAAATAAAAAGTCGTAAGTTAATAAATCAATAAAAAAAGGATATCACAATTCTCGGAAAGAAAGAACAAAACTGCTATGAAATGTTCATATTTGTTTCTAATCCTAGTTTTTTATTTTTCAAAAGTTTCTTACCGTGACCGTCTGTGCCATTGGCTGGAATAAATTGAATTATATTATAATACAAGCGTTTGCCCGCATTTTCGTACACACATAAACTCAAAAATCCTATATTTTCCGTTCCCGTGAGAATTTCGGGAATTCCTTCCACAATACAAACAGACACTTATTGAGGAACCTTTATACCAAGTATCACATCCGTGCACTCAAGTAAGATTTTTTCATACAAACTAAAACATCGTATATTTCCCTTTCCCGTGGGAATTTCGGGAATTCCTTCCTTAGTGCTCCTTTTAAATCTCTACGGATTGTATATTCCAAATTTCAGCTCTCTACGGCCAGTAGTTTTGGCTGTGCGTTGTCCGTCAGCCACTCAGTCAGTAACGGATGAGTTTTTGTATTAAGATTATTGATATATTATAAAACCTGTGAAATGTGAAGTCCTGAATCTGAATTCATGCTAAGGTCCTATCACTTTATTAACCGCTCAAATTATCCAGACACGATAGGATGCAAGTTTGACTGGCATTTTTATTATTATTAATATTATTTTTAAACTTTTTATCATGTGCAGAATGAGCGGTACTGGGTAAAATTCCTGCCGGGACAGTTATAAAATAAACTTTATTTGCTAATGAATAAAAATTTAACCCCTTATTCAAGTAAATGATCACCACAACAATAGATGATTAAACGAACTTCTAAGTGAAGTTCTATCGCTATTATATGAGTCGCTTCATTCGAAGATATTATATAACGGGTAGTCCTTTTTAGGTACTAGGTAACTTCGCACAATTTAAAGTATCATAAAAAAACACTGTGGTGGGGCGCCGCGTGGCATGATCCACCCGGTTCGCGCCAAGCCCTCATTCTTTAGAGACCCTAAACGAAACTTTTAAATGGGTTCTGGGGTGGGTGGGTACGTCATATCTTCGAATGAAGCGACTCATATAATAGCGATAGAACTTCACTTAGAAGTTCGTTTAATCATCTATTATATTTCGTCGCTTCATTCTTCAGATATTATATAACAGGTAGATTTTCAGAGATAGAAAGTTTTGTTTAGGTATATACTTGGAATTGAAATAAGTAAAGATATAAATATGTAATTACATATTTTATTATTATAGTATTTAATAATTAGTATTATTACATAATAAGCTTCAAATAATCTTACTTTATTTGAGTTGCTAGAATGTAGTAATTTACTTAATATCAAAATACCTACGTAATATTCAATAACTATTTTTAATATTAGGTTAAGTATTGTTCATGTCTCGATTAAGTATCGACAAAGCAAAGTTATTTTGTTGATCATCTAAAGGCCGATGGTAAAACTTTGCGAACACCTGTGAGTTTTGTGTCCACCCGGCCGTTTTTCGAATGACATCGACACTGATACCGGCCGTGCGCGCGGCTGAGGTTGACGCGTGTGGCGAGCGTTTGCTTAATCCGTCGACTTAGCGTCTGACTTGATGCAGTTCTGTGGGGAGCTTTGAATGTTACGAAGAGATTCCCGGAGTTTGAACCTCAGATATTTTTTGTAATAAAAATATATTCTTTTAAAGTTGATACTGGGCATATGTTGATATTGCTTTGAAAGTTTGGGAGAGATAATAAGGGCTGTTCGCGATTTGGAGCGGAAGTCTTGATTATATCTGTTATAATAATACCTATTTACTTTATCAGATTGAAAAACAATATTTTCTAATTTAATTAAAGACAATGTCTGTACTCTTTGACCGGTACATAAAGCTAATAATGTAAATAGTTTTTTTTTTTTTTTAAATATTTTCTAATGATAAATTAATATTTGGATACCAAGAAGACAGTTGATTTAGTACTAAATTTGGATCCCAAGTATTCTTTATATTTAGGCTTAATAGGTTTAGTTTTATAGGCTCCTTTTAAGAGGCGTTTAACACAACTATTATCACTTATCTCTTCTCCTAATAAAAGAGATAATGCAGATCGATGTGTATTTAATGAACCATAAGAACATCCCTTATTAAATTGCTCGTTTAAGAATCAAAGAACTAATGGAATGGATTTTTCGAAACTATTAATTCATAACCACACTTCTTGAAACCATAACTTCAATGAGACGTTGTACTGGCGAACAGTAGTGTCTGCGAGCGAGGCGAGCATCAACGTGAGAGCCTCTGGTGGGCAGCCGCGCCGGCTAAACGACGCCCGGAGAGCCCCGCGGCACCCAGGGTAAGGCTGGAGTGCAGTGGGTGCTGACTCCATGGCTGGGAAGGCCAGAAGGGCAATACAAGTACCCCTTCGGCTTTATCATCAATGATTTTTCGTATACATTTTAATACAAGAGAAAAGGGAGAAAAATGCATAAAAATCCAAGTCAGCCCAGCTTATTGTAAATGCATCAACTGCGACTGCATCAGGTTCAGGCTTCCAGGTGACAAATAATTAACATTTGGCATTGGCTCGACTTGAGAACAAGTCGATCTTAATGGGCCCGAAACTATTTACAATAAGTTGGAAAGCGCAATCCGAGAGGGCCCATTCAGTATCAGGGTTAAGTTTTCTGGACTCTTTCTTTCTTTCTTTTCTTTTTCTTCACTAGCTATACTTTTGAGACCTAACAAAACCGCGAGTAATTCTAAAAAGTTAATATGATTTTCTTTTTCACTGTTCGTCTATGAACCACTATATTTATTATTTTTGCATACTGCTCTCCAGCCTGTCCTAGATGCGTCGGTGTAAATTTCTAACTTATAATTTTGAGTAATGATTGAACCAGAAATAATATTAATATTATTTTTCCACCACCATAAATCTTTTAGTAATATCTTATTAAGATTCATTTTTGCCCCATAGTTTCCTCCGAACTTATTTAAGGCTAAAAAATTTTGTCTCTCTAATATTTTTGTATATAAGAATCTATATTTTGTGGCTGGACAGGCTGCGATCAATACACCTATAAGTTTAGCGAAATTTCGTATTGAACAAGTTTTAAGATTAATGTACCTATTTATTAACTGTGCAATGTTATTCCGCTCATCGCCAGGTAACGTAATAGACATCTGTTCTGTGTTGAACATAAAACCTATGAATTTGATTGACTTTTTTGGTACAATGTGACTTTTATCGAAATTTACAATAAAACCTAGACAATGTAATAACTTCAAAGTTTTTCTTACATTAATCATGCATTCTTCATATGTATCTCCAATAAGAAGATCGTCTTAATAGGTAGTAGACTTAAAACCTTGTTTTCTCAAATGACTCATTACTTCACGCATAATTTTTGTAAATACCCACGGAGCTACCGATAATCCATACGGCATTGCTGTGAACTCGTAAGTGATCGGCTCAGACGAATCATTTTCTTGGAATTCGAATCGTAGGTACTTTCTGTCACTAACAAAAATCGGTATAAGTAGATATGATTCATTCATTGGGTAAGCATCCATTACGAGGAATTAATTTCGAGGCTGTTTTATAAGATTAATTAATTTCGAGGCTGTTTTATAAGGCTGTTTTATAAGGCTGTTTTATAAGAAGAACTAGTTTAAAGATTTTAAATTTAGTATAAACCTTTTTTCTCAGTTAGGTTTCGGAGCTAAAAATATATTTGAAATACATTGATCATTTGAAGGAGAAAAAGGTTTTATAGCCCCTAAGTCTAATAATTTATTTATAGCTATTTTCATGTCTCGTTTTTCACATGATGACAAATTATTTTTAGGAATAGAATACTGACAAATTTGAGTATCGAATGGTATTCTAAATCCATACTTTATCCACTTCAATATAACTTAATTTTTAGTTATTTTTGTCCAACAATCATAAAATAAATTAATTCAACCTGCATGTACCTTGATTAATGTTGGGTCGGAGCACGCATCCTCGATGAAGTCTGCGGCTGGAACTTGGCGTTGAACGCAGAGTTCGATTGTGGGCGCTGCTGTGTTTGAGCTGCTATCGGTTTCCTCTGACCTCCCCGCCCTCCCCTCAACGACGGGTAACGAGGAGGTCCTGTCCAGTTTCCCTGCTGAGACGACCGGTTGACCGTTGATATTTGAGAGGCGACTGTTTTGGCTGGGCCTTTTTTAATTAGGGCTCCCTGCTTTTCAATGGCTTTACTTGCCTTTATTTTTTCCGGCAATGAACTTCCGAATAAAGTTTTGTCTCTTTCGGAGTCTTGTATAACATGTTTAAAGTTTGTATGCAAATTATGTAAAATCAGTTTAACCCTATCTTTGGTTAACATAAAGTGGAGGTCTGATAATAGGCGGCATCCATCACTTACGTGACGGAGGGCCTTCATTTGTTTTCTTCTTTCCCAAGGAGGACGTCAATCCCTCGATTTATGGTGTTAATACCGTACCCCAGCTGTTGCTGAAAGTTTTGGATTTTTTTTTTTTTTTGTCACGTACTCGTGCTAGGTCAGTTATGGCTGCCGAGATTTCCGCATTTAATTTTGGGGCTTGCAAGTTTTTGCAGTTTTCGGGTACCGTATTTTCTATGGTTAATTTATCTTTGTCTTCTTTGGACAGTCCTTTTCTTAGTAAAGGTGTCCATAAATTTGAGAGCGTATCGTGTATTTTAGCGCCAAATTCGGGTGTATCGGAATTTGCAGCTCCAAGTGCAGTAAGCAGCTCTGGATCCAGATCGGGATTAGGTTCTCCCGATATACCTGGTGCGTCTTGTGATATTGACGGCTCCGGATTAGGGAGCGTCTTTGCAGATAGCTTTTGATTCACAGTGAATGACGCGGCAGTCTTCTGGTTATCCAGGTTTACATCATCCAGTGGTAGCGGTAACTCATACCTTGGAGGCGACATGTTTATGTCTAATTCATATTAATATAACGCCCATAACGTATTACAGACAACGAGATAAATCTCCTTGAGATTACCCGCATTTTATGTAATCGTATTGAAAACAAAAGGTGATCGATAAGATCAAATAAAATTTATTAAATTTTACATCATTACGATATTGAGCGGATAACGTGATATATCTATTATAGATTACACGCATTTTCTGCTCTGATTTTTTAAATAACCTTGGAGGCGACATGTTTATGTCTAATTCATATTAATATAACGCCCATAACGTATTACAGACAACGAGATAAATCTCCTTGAGATTACCCGCATTTTCTGTAATCGTATTGAAAACAAAAGGTGATCGATAAGATCAGATAAAATTTATTAAAGTTTACATCATTACGATATTGAGCAGTTAACGTGATATATCTATTATAGATTACACGCATTTTCTGCTCTGATTTTTTAAATAACACTTTTAAACCGAATAAGTAGGTCTTGCCTTGTAAGATTTCTTCTTCATCGGTAGAAATAATTCGCTGTTTCCGTTTTTTATATATTTTTTGTTCCAACTTTTTTATCCTTATATTATAATGTTGAAGCTGTTCTTCTGCTGTACGTTTAACATTTTGTAAAAACTTAAGTAAATGATTAAAGTAAATGACGTATGCTTGTTACCACGCACGAAAAAAGAATGAGGGCTTGGCGCGAACCGGGTGGATCATGCCACGCGGCGCCCCACCACAGTGTTTTTTATGATACTTTAAATTGTGCGAAGTTACCTAGTACCTAAAAAGGACTACCCGTTATATAATATCTGAAGAATGAAGCGACGAAATATAATAGCTCATAAATTCGACCGCCAAAACAAAAAAAAACTATATTTTCGTGGCTTTGTAATAATTTGTTTGGTTTGTTACTTTTTTTCATATTACTTTTCTTCCTCGTATTTTTCCAGTAGGAAAATACGAGGAAGAAAATGGAATATTTCATCTTCTTGATACCATCTTACATATTTTTAATCACCAAGCCTTTTCTACGACTTATAAAACAATTATTGTAGACACAAACATTGCATCGCAAAAGAAACTATCAAGACACGATAGGATGCAAGTTTGACTAGTATTATATATTAAATCGATTGTATACCAAACGATTTCGCAGTCCTGACACAGTTGGGTCACGTAAGGATCTTCATATTATTTTAACATTTTTGAGTTATTTCTTCCATGTACTTTTCCAGAAGGAAAATGACCTAATATACAGTTATCTGTTATGCTTAATATACGGTGCATGTAAATGGAATATTTCATCTTCTTGATACCATCTTACTTATTTTCATAATCACCGAACCCTTTACTACAACTAATAAAACAATTATTGCACAGACAAACATTGCATCGCAAAAGAAGCTAACAAATTCGAAACCAATCAAGAATCATCATACTGAGCTAGCGGAATTCCTTGTAACAGAGCTTTTGTCAAGAGTTATTGGTTCATCGACCTGATAGATAAGGATTGCTGATCGACATAGGCCTTTATTGCCTATGTTATTCAGCCATTATTTTCAACTACAAAGACCTTGTGGAAATAGTTTCTTTAAAATTTTGTTACATACTCTTCCAATCGGCTGAAATAAAATAATAATAATTATTTTTTTATTCAATTAAATGTTGTTTTTCATATATAAAAATGATCATATCATAATGATTTTTAGATTCATAGATTATTGGTGTATAGTGTTGCTTTTCCAATAGCACTACTTAGTTTCCCCCCATGGGTAAGACTCCACTGAGGTATAACTAACCAGACGAAGCGCAACACCCTTCTACGTAGGTAAAATACCGAAATGCGATTGCCAACCCGCTGCCTTATCACGCAACTTGCAAGAGCAAAGCGATGGCATGAATTCCGCAAGATTTGCTAAAAAAGAACTAATTCGTATTATGTTACAGCAAAAACAAAGCCATAGCAATCCGACGACTGTGCTACCTCTATCGTACAATCGATGTACTAAAAGTGCATATAATCCCTTTGACTTTCATACTTTTCGTGTGTAATTTTCTGCGAAATTTTAAAAGCAAACATCTGTTTCACATTTTATTAGTTTATTTTTTACGTACCAAATTGTTTTTTGAACTAGTATCGTAGCAATAAATGCATTCTGCGATCAACGAACGATTGAACAGCTATCGCTTGCATAATACGAGGGTGGATTGAAAAGTTCGCGGCCTAGTCAAGAAAACAGAATAAAGTACATACAAAAATATTTTTATTTTTCGACGTAATCTCCATTTAGCTCTATGCACTTCTTCCATCTGCTTTCCAGAGCTTCCATACCTGTTTTAAAAAAAGATTCCTCAAGGTCTTCAAAATACAGGTTAACAGCGGCTTCGACCTCTTCATTCGTTAAAAATTTCTGCCCACCGAGGTGTTTTTTCAGGTTTGGAAACAGATGAAAGTCCGAAGGTGCCAAATCAGGATAATAAGCTGGATGTGGCAACAATTCGAAACCACAATCACGAATTTGAGCCATAGACTCTACAGACGTGTGGACTCGGGCGTTGTCCTGGTGAAACAACACTTTCTTTCTCAGTAATCCTGGGCGTTTCTGTTTAATTTCTTCACGTAAACCGCACAGAAGGGTGCTATAGTACGCAGAGTTTATTGTTTCGCCTTTTGGAAGGTAGTCCACCATAATGACACCCTTAGCATCCCAAAAAACCGATGCCATCACCTTGCCAGCCGACAGAATTGCCTTTGCTTTTTTCGGAGTTGGTTCACCTGATTTTTTCCATTGTTTGGATTGTTGTTTTGATTCTGGGGTATAGTGGTGAACCCAGGTTTCATCCATTGTCACAAATCTGTCAAGAAAACCTTGTGGATCAGCCTCGAACATCTCCAAACAGTCGCGAGAAATCGTGAGTCGAATTCGCTTTTGCTCTACTGAAAGCAATCTGGGGACCCACCTAGCCGAAACCTTAGAAAAGCCGAGTTCATGGACAATGATGTTTTGCGTTCGTTCATATGAGATGCCTATAGTGTCTGCAATTTCTCTGATAGTCAATCTACGGTCTTTCAATATGAGATCACACACTTTATTGATGTTTTCTTCGGTCGTAGACGTCATTGGCCTGCCGGAGCGAGGGTCATCTTCGATGTTCTCTCGTCCACGTCTAAATTCTGCAACCCATTTTTTCACAGTGGTATAAGACGGGGCAGATTCCCCTAATGTTGTTTGCATGTCATCATGGATCTCCTTTGGTGTTAATCTTTTTTTAAACAAATATTTAAACACAGCACGTTGTTCAAATTTCTCCATTAGTGAAAATTTGTTCTACACACGTATTTATATTGTTCGTAAAATTTTATTTAAACAAGATATCAAATTGAAAATTCGCGGGCTGACAATTGAATAATGACAGTTCAAAATGACGGCAGAAAAAATAACAAAAGTTTTTTTTTTAATGGCCAGGCCGCGAACTTTTCAACCAATGTAGTACGATGCAAAGCAATGGATCGCGCGTCCATGGCGTGATGGCTGCGCCATTGTAGCTGATCGCTAATATTTACGTGATAAGGCAGCCGGTCAACGAAGAGCATCACGGAAGGAATTAGGAAGTTCCTCTCTTCGACTTCTTACGGCATCTGTACAATCAAGGCTATTAATCCGGTCGCCTAAGATTTTTTTATTTTGTGTAATGAAAAATCTGCGCGGCTACATATCAGACAGGGCGTTGTTTGATAATGATAAATTATTTTATATAAAAAAGGTGTGTATTTTATTATTGGGAAATTGATTTATTAGCTAACATACAAGCAAAGCATGGTCACTCTAAATTATGAATGAATATCATTAAAATAAAGACGACTACACGTTACTACAAGGCCGCATCTTTGTAGCTATGTTCGTAAACAGCGACTATTTGTAAAATACTTTGTGGTGCCATATTTTTACTTACCTGCAGCAAGCGATACTAAAATAAATATGCAGGTTATTTTATATTTTATCAAAAAAAATTTAAAATTTGCTGGTGACTAAAATCAACCCTGTATATTAAAAAGGGTTCATCCTTTCGTGATCATGTAACACATTATTATTATTGCCTTTTTCCTGCCCAACTTCCATGCTGGCCTGGAAGCGAAAGAAAAACATAGAATGTGCCACTTGCTTCTCTTCCCGGGCATACTGTAAAAGTCAATTAAGGGACAGAGGTTTTGAAGGCGTTTTTGTTGGCGATAGGCTGAGTGAAATGTCAGTGAAATAGTCTCTATCCATCACTAAAATACCTCCAAAGTCAAACGTGAAATCAGATGTTCTTATAACCTCTGGTGTTCTGCCTACCCAATAAGGGATACAGGCATGAAGTTATGTATGTACTCCCACCCAAAAAGGGAGCTACAAAAAGAATAAGTACAAAGAAAAACATTACACGACGTAAAAAGCAAATTAATCCGACACCAATTTAGAGTGATACTATCACAAAGCTTTTGATTTAGCATCAAGGAGGTAAAGTTACATACATACATACATAACCTCACGCCTGTCTCCCTTTTGGGGTAGGCAGAGACAAGGGAACACCAATTGCTTCGATCCAGACATACCTCTTTCGCTTCCTCCACGTTCATTAATCTTTTCATACATGATCGCCGGTTACGGGTACTTTTAACAAGGCCCTTTTTAAGAACGTCGCCAATTTGATCGGCGTACGAGGTAAAGTTGTATCTGATTAATAATTCTTTAAGTAACCGGTACAAAGAGAAAATGAAACCGTGTATTTTCATTTATCGAAAACAATTGAAAGTTATTGTTTTTATGATTTTCGAATCAACTTTATTTTTAATAAGCTTTGCCTAAAGAAAAGAAATAAATTAATTTTTCCTCATGACTGTTCCTCTTTTGCAAAAAAGTTTGAATAATTATCAATCACTTCACCTTCAACTCCTTGTTGGAATAGTTTGATAAACCCAGTAAAAGAAAAAGAACATCGATCATTTCTTTAACACTAGTTTAAAAAGTAAAACGTTACTTACACTTTTGCCAATCGTCTGAAATAAATAAAATTGTTTGTTATTATACGACAACTAGAACCACAAGTGTGACTAAAAGTTCAAGATGATGATAGAACTATCCTTTAACTATCATCATTTTATTGGGAGGATTTTTAAATTTCAATTAAAATACTAGTTTAAAATTTGTTCGACGTACTGGCGCATATTGTTTTCTTCTTTAATTTGTGTGAATTTTGTTATAGTATATGTTTTTGTGAAGATAGAAAAGATACTTATTTTTATAATAAATATACTTCATATTTAATTGATTATATCTCGCTCTCGCTCTATCTCGGACAATCAATCATTTAATGGAAAAAGATTGATTTGAAACCTAAGTATAACAAATGTCCTTAAGAACTCTACAATATTTGACTAGAGTGAAGCTTTGGGGAAAAAAAGGTAGGAAAAAAGTTTATCATAGGCAAGACATCGACTCAACAAATCCTAAGTAGTTCAAAGTAGGCAATTTATGAGCCCGTACTAGAAATCCAAATAAATTGTTTAAATTCAACACAATCTTCGGAAATAAAAAAACTTTTTTTTTTTTATAATTGACTAAACTCGCGTTTGACCTCAATCTCACCTGATGGTAAGTGACGATGAGGTCGAAGATGAAAGCACACGGGTTTAGGAAGGAACTGGCTCTTTATACAATATTGCCGGAACACATTACCGCCGCAGCGGTAACATTTGGCGGCAGACTTCATATAAAGGGTGGTCGACAAACACATTTGTTTCTAAACCTAGTTTGAAAGTTTCAAAAGTCACTTACCGTGACCGTCTGTGCCATTGGCTGGAAAAAATTAAATTATATTATAATATTATTGATATATTAATTGAAGCTTTTGTTGCCACTACTTGTGAAATGAGGCGTCCTCAGACACGATAGGATGCAAGTTTGACTGGTATTCTCATTATTAAATCGATTGAATACCAAATGATTTCGCAGTCCTGACATAGTTGGGTCACGTAAGGATCTTCATATTATTTTAACATTTTTGAGTTATTTCTTCCACGTACTTTTCCAATAGGAAAACCGCTTAACTAATATACAGTTATCTGTTATGCTTAATAAACGGTGCATGTAAATGGAATATTTCATCTTCTTGATACCATCTTACATAATTTCAAAATCACCAGCCGTTTACTACAACTAATAAAACAATTATTGCACAGACAAACATTGCATCGCAAAAGAAGCTAACAAATTCGAAACCAATCAAGAATCATACTGAGCTAGCGGAATCCCTTGTAACAGAGCTTTTGTCAAGAGTTATTGGTTCATCGACCTGATCGAAAAGAGTTGCTGATCGACATAGGCCTTCATTGCCTATGTTATTCAGCAATTATTTTCAACTACAAAGACCTCGTGGAAATAGTTTCTTTAAAGTTTCTTTAAAATTTTGTTACATACTCTTCCATTCGGCTGAAATAGAATAATAATAATTATTTTTTTATACAATTAAATGTTGTTTTTCATATATAAAAATGATCATATCATTATGATTTTTTGATTCTAAGATAATTGGTGTATAGTGTTGCTTTTCCAATAGCACTACTCTGTTCCCCCCCCCCAAGGTGTGGTAAGTTTCCAGGTACAACTAACCAGACGAAGCGCAACACCCTTCTACGTAGGTAAAATACTGTAATGCGATTGCCAACCCGGTGAACGAAGAGCATCCCGGAAGGAATTGGGAAGTGCCTCTCTTCGACTTCTTACGGCATCTGTACAATCAAGGCAATCATTCCGGTCCCCTAAGTTTTTTTTTTTATTTTGTCTGTTGAAAAATCTGCGCGGCTACATATCTGACAGGGCGTTGTTTGTTAATGATAAATTATTTGATATATAAAGGTGTGTATTTTTTTTGTGAGGAAATTGATTTATTAGCTAACATACAAGCAAAGTATGGTCACTCTAAATTATGAATAAAAACCATTAAAATAAAGACGCGTAAAAAGCAAATTAATCCGATACCAATTTAGAGCGATACTATCACAAAGCTTTTGATTTAGCATCAATGAGGTAAAGTTGTATCTGATTAATAATTCTTTAAGTAACCGGTAAAAAGAGAAAATTAAGCCTTGTATTTTCATTTATCGAAAAAAAAAGTTATTGTTTTAATGATTTTTGAATTAACTTTATTATTAATGGAGCCAAACTGGTTTTGTTTTAATACTGAAACCCTCCGATAAGCTTTGTCTAGAGAAAAAAAAAATCATTTTCTCGTGACTGTTCCACTTTGCATTAAATTTTGAATAATCAGCAATCACATCACCTTCAACTTCTTGTTGGAATAGTTTGATAAACCCAGTAAAAGAAAAAGAACCTTGATCATATCTTTAACACTAGTTTAAAAAGTAAAATGTTATTTACACTTATTCCAATCGTCTGAAATAAATAAAATTATTTGTTATTATACGAAAACTAGAACCACAGGTGTGACTAGAAGTTAGAAATGATGATAGGACGATCCTTTCACAATCATTATTTTTTGGGAGGATTATTCAATTTTAATTAAATGTTATGTTTTAGTGAAGATAGAAAAGATACTATTTTTTTATTATAAATATACTTCATATTTCATTGATTATATCTCGCTCTCTCTCATTAAAATACTAAGTCCATCAGCGGACCGTTAATCATTGAATGGAAAAAGATTGATTCGAAATCCAAGTATAACAAATGTCCTTAAGAACTCTACATATTTTGACCAGTCAGAAGCTTTGGGTAAAAAAAGGCAGAAAAGAAGTCAATTATATGTAAGACATCTACTCAACAAAGCCTAAGCAGTTCAAAGTAGGCAATTTATGAGACCATAGGTACTATATATCCAAATAAAATGTTTTAATTCAACACCACTTCATCATTATAAATCTGAGTCGTAAGTAAATAAATCAATAGGAAAAAGAGCATTCACAATTCCCGGAAAGAAAAAACTGTAGTACTGCTTTGAAATGACAAACACATTTATAAGTTTTTAAACTGGCATGGTCATTAACACTTAAATTAACTATAGAAACGGGTTCCTTTAGAAACTATAGAAAGGTGTTCCCTTGTCTCTGCCTACCCCAAAGGGAGACAGGCGTGAGGTTATGTATGTATGTATGTATGTAGAAACGGGATATTTACCATGTTTTTCATTTATTTTGAGTTCTCGATATTTCGGCACTGTTACAAGCGCCATGATCACGACGGTACTGAAGATGCGGGTAAGCGTGTTTTCTATACACCGAATGACTTAATGAACCGTCTTGGTTTACCTTCAGCAGAACGTCTAGAAATGACATCACTTTTTCAGATTCCATCTCGTACGTGAACACCACCTACCAGACGAACGGATGCATGTCAAAAAGGTACTACAAAATAATGGCTACAAAGTAAAAGCCGGGCCAACTAAACAGCAGACTACACATAAACAGCGCAAGCACAAAGTTGAGAGACAACCAGCATTCCTGCCTTACATTAAGGGAGTGACAGATAAGGTCGCAAACATACTACGTAAATTCTCAGTCAACACTATCTTCACCCCCTTCAAGAAAGTAAGTCAAATATTGCGTTCACCTAAAGATAACTTTCCCTTGGATAATCCTGGTGTTTACAAAGTGGATTGCAGCTGCGGTTTATCATATATCGGCCAAACTAAACGTACAGTCGCTTGTAGAATAAAGGAGCACATTAGAGCTGTAAAAAACAATGACTCGAATAAATCAGCCATAGCACAACATCTACTCGAAGCTGGAACACAACATTGGATCGAACTACATAAACCTCAGGTAATCTCAACTGATAAACATTACATACCTAGATTGGTCAGAGAGGCTATTGAGATTACCAAATATCCTAATTTCAACCGTGAAGACGGTTTCCATCTTTCTACTGCATGGAATCCAGTGGTCCAGCTGTGCAAAAGTCCATCTCAATACAAAAAGAATGTACCAGTCGATACTGTGAGTTTTGCGTGTCGAAAACAAAATCGAGTTTTAACTTTAAGTGAAAACAGTGACAATAGTAGTGGTAACCAAAGATCGAAATCGAATAAAGCGGGTAGACAGATTTGTTTGCCCGTGAATAAAAACACGCTTGCCCGCATCTTCAGTACCGTCGTGATCATGGCGCTTGTAACAGTGCCGAAATATCTAGAACTCAAAATAAATGAAAAACATGGTAAATATCCCGTTTCTAAAGTAAATTTAAAAGACAAACACATTTGTTTCTAAACCTAGTTTGAAAGTTTCAAAAGTCACTTACCGTGACCGTCTGTGCCATTGGCTGGAAAAAATTAAATTATATTATTGATATATTAATTGAAGCTTTTGTTGCCACTACTTGTGAAATGAGGCGTCCTCAGACACGATAGGATGCAAGTTTGACTGGTATTCTCATTATTAAATCGATTGTATACCAAACGATTTCGTAGTCCTGACACAGTTGGGTCACGTAAGGATCTTCATATTATTTTAACATTTTAGAATTATTTTGTTCCACGTACTTTTCCAATAGGAAAACCGCTTAACTAATATACAGTTATCTGTTATGCTTAATATACGGTGCATGTAAATGGAATATTTCATCTTCTTGATACTATCTTACATATTTTTACTACCAAGCCCTTAACTACACTTAATAAAACAATTATTGCACAGACAAACATTGCATCGCAAAATAAGCTAACAAATTCGAAACCAATCAAGAATCATACTGAGCTAGCGGAATCCCTTGTAACAGAGCTTTTGTCAAGAGTTATTGGTTCATCGACCTAATCGAAAAGAGTTGCTGATCGACATAGGCCTTCATTGCCTATGTTATTCAGCAATTATTTTCAACTACAAAGACCTTGTGGAAATAGTTTCTTTAAAATTTTGTTACATACTCTTCCATTCGGCTGAAATAGAATAATAATAATTATTTTTTTATACAATTAAATGTTGTTTTTCATATATAAAAATGATCATATCATTATGATTTTTTGATTCTAAGATAATTGGTGTATAGTGTTGCTTTTCCAATAACACTACTCTGATCCGCCCACTTTTGATTTAGCATCAATGAGGTAAGGTTGTATCTGATTAATAATTCTTTAAGTAACCGGTAAAAAGAGAAAATTAAGCCTTGGTTTTTCATTTATCGAAAAAAAATTATTGTTTTTATGATTTTTGAATTAACTTTATTATTAATGGAGCCAAACTGGTTTTGTTTTAATACTGAAACCCTCCGATTAGCTTAGTCTAGAGAAAAAAAAAATCATTTTCTCGTGACTGTTCCACTTTGCATAAAAGTTTGAATAATCAGCAATCACATCACCTTCAACTTCGTGTTGGAATAGTTTGATAAACCCAGTAAAAGAAAAAGAACCTTGATCATATTATTAACACTAGTTTAAAAAGTAAAATGTTATTTACACTTATTCCAATCGTCTGAAATAAATAAAATTATTTGTTATTATACGAAAACTAGAACCACAGGTGTGACTAGAAGTTAGAAATGATGATAGGACGATCCTTTCACAATCATTATTTTTTGGGAGGATTATTCAATTTTAATTAAATGTTATGTTTTAGTGAAGATAGAAAAGATACTATTTTTTTATTATAAATATACTTCATATTTCATTGATTATATCTCGCTCTCTCTCATTAAAATACTAAGTCCATCAGCGGACCGTTAATCATTGAATGGAAAAAGATTGATTCGAAACCCAAGTATAACAAATGTCCTTAAGAACTCTACATATTTTGACCAGTCAGAAGCTTTGGGTAAAAAAAGGCAGAAAAGAAGTCAATTATATGTAAGACATCTACTCAACAAAGCCTAAGTAGTTCAAAGTAGGCGATTTCTGAGCCCGTACTTGAAATCCAAATATAATAATAATAATAAATAATAAAATCCCCAGACAATCACACCAACTACATGGCCCCAAAGTAAGCATAGCTTGTGTTATGGGATACCATATAGCGAACTAGGGGGGAACCTAGAATATAAATACATAAATAGATAAACACCCAGACACGGAACATTTTTTTTTCTGGTTCCGTGCGGGAATCAAACCCGCAACCACGTGCGTCTGAGGCAGATAGGTTTACCCCAACGCCAAAGTGTTCGTCGAACTAAATTGTTTAGATTCAATATCAACTTATTATATTTAGCTGAGTTGTAATATAATAAATCATTAGCAAAAAGAACATTAACTCTCCCCGGAAAGAAACAATGCTGTTTTGAAATGCCAAACATATTAGTTTCTAAACCTAGTTTTTAAGTTTCAAAAGTCACTTACCGTGACCGTCTGTGCCATTGGCTGGAATAAATTGAATTATATTATAATATTATTGTTATATTAATTGAAGCTTTTGTGGCCGCTGTTTGTGAGATGTGTCATCTATTAACTGCTAAAATTAGTCCTAGCACAGTTGGGTCACGAAAATATGATCTTCATAATAATATTATTAATTTTTTTATCATGTGCAGAATGAGCGGTCCTGAGTAAACTTCCTGCCGAGACAGTTTTGAAATAAACTTTATTTGCTAACGAATAAAAATTAAACCCCTTTTTGCAATGAATGATCACTTGAACAATAGCTTATACATTCGACCGCCTGAACAGAAATATATTTTCGATGCTTTGTACAGTTATCTGTTATGATTAATATACGGTGCATATAAATGGAATATTTCATCTTCTTGATACCATCTTACATATTTTTTTAATCACCAAGCCTTTTCTACGACTTATAAAACAATTATTGTAGACACAAACATTGCATCGCAAAAGAAGCTATCGAATTCGAAACCAATCAAGTATCATACTGAACTAGCGGAATTTCCTGTAACAGAGCTTTTGTTAAGAGTTATTGCTTCATCGACCTAAATGAAAAGAATTGCTGATCAACATAGGCCCTCATTGCCTATGTTAATCAGTTATTCTTTTCAACTACCATGACCTTGTGGGAATAGTTTCTTTAAAATAAAAGTTACGTGGTTATTGTTACATACTCTTCCATTCACCGGCTGAAATGAAACAATAATAATTATTTTTAATACAATTAAATGTTGTTTGTCATATATAAAAATAATCATATTATCATATTGATTTTTAGATTCTAAGATTAATGGTGTTTAGTGTTGCTTTTCCAATAGCACTTCTCAGTTACCGCATTAACAATGAACCGGTCAAAACAAAAAAATGAAACCGTGTATTTTTTTGGGGACTGGAAACTGCTCGCGTCCGCAAGGTTTAGCCCTCGATGCCTTGTACGTGGTCCCTGGGTGGTGCTAAACGAGCAGTAAAATCTGGTGGTAGGCTTCGGCCGTGGCTTGTCACCACCCACTAGACAAAACCATGCCGCCAAGTAACCTAGTTGCGTTCCGGCATGATGTCTAGTGTAGCCATTGAGGAGGATAGGTCTGAGTAATCGTGCTGCATCGGAGAACTGTTTACAACTCGTAGGATAATGACTCACCGGGTAACTCGTTTTGGAGGGTAGCGGGATCCGAAGCACGGTGCACCGCTGGCCGACCGCAGGTAGTAGGGGGCCCAAGTAGCATGCCAGCCACATGCAAAAGGCTGCCCCGCCACCTCGCGAAAAATCCCGGGAGGCTCCATCGTGCCGGTTGGCGACCGGTTTGAGAGGACCCGATGGCGAACTCGGGGGGGTTCGGGCGTCCCCGCAGTCTCCAAGCGAGTTTCCCAATGGTGCGTCACCCCTATCGAGTTGCTTGGTTCCATTTGCAGCGCTTCACTCAACTTCTGTTCTCCTCCCTATTCACTCCACTCCAAATCTAATGAAAGGTCCAAAGAAGAGTAAGGTAACACAGCGGTTGCACTTCCTCTCGTTTAAAGTGCACTTCTGTAACATCCGAGGAGTGCACTCCAATCTCAATGATGTCCACCACCACCTCGAGACGGAGAGACCCCACCTACTCTTCCTAACGGAGACGCAGATCTGTGATCCGTCAGACTCAGCATACCTTTGTTACCCAGGTTACATCCTGGAGTCCAAATTCCACCCGCACGCCGGGGTGTGCATGTATGCCAGTGACAAGATCTGTTGTCAGCGTCTCCGTTACTTAGAAGTGCCGGACCTTTCAGTTATGTGGGTTCACATAGATACCGGCCTAGACCAAATGGTATACGCTGGTATTTATCGGTCACACAGCGGAGATCGGGAGACAACGAGGCTTATGGACTATCTCAGCAGTACAGCGGACAAGGTTCAGCAACGTTTTCCCACAGCGCAGTTGGTGTTCCTGGGGGATTTTAACGCACACCACGGACAGTGGTTATACCCGTTTCAGGACACAGACCATGCTGGTAGAGAGGCTTTTAAGTTTTCGCTCACTCATGGCCTCTCTCAGCTTGTTGACGAGCCTACGCGCATACCAGACGTTGCTGGCCACACTGCTTACTGCCTGGACCTTCTGCTGACAACCGATCCGGACAGATATTCGGTGTCCGTCACTGCACCCTTAGGGACATCCGATCACTGTCTGGTGAAATCTGTATCGCAGTACTCGCCACCTGACACCCGACCAAGTGGTTCTAGGCGAGTATGGCGTTACAAGTCGGCAGATTGGGATGAAATGCGACATTTCTTCGCATCTTATCCGTGGCGGCAAGCTTGTTTTACATCAACCGATCCATCGTGCTGCGCTGATGCAGTCTCAAGTGTGATAGGTCAAGCAATGGAGTTCTTCATTCCCTACGCTGATCTATCCCTTGAAACCAAAGCTCGCCCATGGTTTAGTGCTGAATGCTTTTCCGCTGAAAAGCGTAAGCGAGAAGCGTACAAAGCCTGGGCAACCGCTCGCAGAAGCAAAGCCGTGGATTCGCATGAACACAAAAAGAGGTACAATGCTGCCGCCAAGTCCTGCAAAAAGGTGATCAAGAGAGCTCGTTTCGCCCACATAGGCTGTATCGGAGACAGAATAGCCTCATACCCCTCGGGAAGTAAAGCTTTCTGGTCCCTCGCCAAGTCGGTCGAAACGAACTTTTGTCGCCCTTCGCTGCCGCCTCTGCGGAAACCTGACGGTTCTCTGGCCCACACCGCTAAGGAAAAGGCGGATTTATTTGCCAGTATCTTTGCGGAAAATTCTCGTCTAGATAGCCAAGGTAAAATCCCACCCCAATTACCTCAGTTCGGTCCTACAATGGGTACCGTTCATATTCGCCAAAAGGAGGTTCTTAAGTGCTTGCTGCACCTAGACGAGAATAAGGCTAGCGGTCCAGACGGTATTCCTGCAGTGGTGTTGAAACGCTGCGCAGCTGAGTTGTCTCCCGTTTTGACGCGTCTCTATAGACTCTCTTTGGAATCTGGTAAAGTCCCCAAATCCTGGAAGCTGGCTAACGTACAACCAGTACCGAAGAAGGGAAGCCGTGCTGATCCTGTCAACTATCGACCAATTTCAATCACCTCCATACTTTGTAAAGTCATGGAACGTGTATTGAACAATCGACTCCTGGCATACCTTGAGACCAACGAGCTCCTAAGCGATAGCCAATATGGTTTCCGCAGTGGACGCTCGACCGGCGATCTTCTCGTGTATGCCACACACTTATGGAGTGAGGCCTTGGAGGGTCATGGTGAAGCAATAGCTGTATCCTTAGACATCTCCAAGGCCTTTGACAGGGTCTGGCATGATGGTCTCTTAAGCAAGCTTCCAGCATATGGCATACCGACCGGGCTCTGCGACTGGATATCTGATTTTCTGAGGGAACGGTCGATTCGAGTAGTCTTAGACGGCTACTCCTCTGACCTAATGGCAATTAATGCCGGGGTACCTCAGGGATCTGTTCTCTCTGCAACTTTATTCTTGCTGCACATTAATGACCTCCTAACACCAGGCATTATTGGATATGCTGATGACAGCACTGTTGTTGAGAGATATATATCCAATGCGCGAACGAGCGCCCATGAAATCCAGGTTTTGAGAGAGTCTATGATTGAGCGCGTTGATTCGACCTTGCGGAATGTGTCCGATTGGGGCGAATCTAACCTGGTCAAATTCAACGCCTCCAAAACACAAGCGTGTCTATTCTCCGCAAAAAAGAGCACCTTTACTCTTACGCCCACTTTCCAGAATGTATCTGTTCCCATCACCGATCAACTAGGGCTTTTGGGCGTCACTATAACGTCCAAATTAAACTTCGGACAACAAATTGAGTCTATGGCAAAAACGGCTTCCAAAAAATTGGGTATCATCTCGAAGGTCCGGCGGTACTTCAGCCCTGAACGGCTCCTCAACTTATACACAGCCCAAGTGAGGTCTTGCATGGAGTACTGTAGTCACCTTTGGGATGGTTCTGCCAAATACCAGCTCGAAGCGCTAGACTCTGTTGACCGAAGAGCCCGAAAACTCATAAATAACAACAACCTTACAAATAAAAAATTGCAGACGCTGGAGCATCGTCGTAAGGTTGCTTGTTTGACAGTCTTTTATCGGCTACATTTTGGTGAGTGTGCGAGTGCTCTTTTTGACCAAATTGAACCCACCCCTTTTTACCACCGGACTACCAGACGCAGACAGAACTTCCATCCGTATATAGTGGATATACCAAGAAGTCGAACAAAACGCTTCGATAGTTCCTTTTTGGTACGGATTGCCAAGGTGTGGAACAATCTGCCTGCGTCTGTTTTTCCTGACCACTACAGTCCTGGAACTTTTAAGTGTCGAGTGAATAGGTTTCTCGTGGATGGACGTGTAACACCATAGTCTTCATGCGCACTTTCCATCAGGTGGCATGGAAGACAAACGTCCTATCCTTACAATATAAAAAAAAAAAAAAAAAAAAATTTATTGAAATAGATTCAAATTTATGATTTTCGTATTAACTTTATTTTTGCTGGGCCAAACTGGTTTTGTTTTACTACTGAAACACTTCGATAAGCTTCGTTTTAAGAAAAGTAAACATTTTTCTTATGACTGTTCCACTTTTGCATTAAAGTTTGAATAATCAGCAATCACTTCACCTTCAACTCCTTGTTGGAATAGTTTGATAAACCCAGTAAAAGAATAAGAAACTTGATCATATCTTAACACTAGTTTAAAAAGTAAAATGTTATTTACACTTATTCCAATCGTCTGAAATAAATAATAGTAATTGTTATTATATGACAACTGCAACTACAGTACAAATGGGGCAAGGTCTTAAGTCTCATAAAAGGTCATTATTAGCTTTAAGATCTTTGAAGTTAATAATGACGATAGAACTATCCTTTAACTATCATAAACTTATTGAGAGGATTACTTTATTTTAATTAAAACGCTAGTTTAATATTTGCTTGACGTACAGGCTCAGTACTACTTTAACTTGTCTGAATTTTTTTTAAGCTATTGCATAGCTTCTATCGCCGGCCTTGAGCGTGGGACCGAATCCAGAAATTCCGTAACGAAAAAAACCTAACACCCCCCACTCCGACCGGCACAGCGGTGATACTTTGATTTCATAACTTTACATGCGGGCTTGAATAAACAATCAGCGCCATCTACTAGGAACTTGTGGAACTTCATATTAGATCAAGCATTACTGCATTAATAAAATAAATAAATAATTATAATTGCATAAGTTGATAAAAAATTCTATGCAATAGCTTTACCACGGCAGTCTCCGAGTGCCACACGTCTTTTTTTTATAGTATATGTTTAGATGAAGATAGAAAACGTACTTGTTTTAATTATCAATATACTTCATATTTCATTGATTACATCTCGCTCTTTCTCATAAAATATTTTTAGTACATCAGCGGACCGTCAATCACTTAATGGGAAAAGATTGATTCGAAATCTATGTATTGAAAACGTCTTCAAAAAAAATTCAATCATTGGCAAGACATCCACTCAACAAAGCCTAAGTAGTTCAAGGCAGGCGATTTCTGAGCTCGTACTAGAAACCCAAATCAATTGTTTAAATTCAACACCAAGTCATCATAGTAATGCTGAGTCGTAAGTAAATAAATCAATAGCAAAAAGAACATTCACAATCCTCGAAAAGAAAGAACAATGCTGCTTTGAAATACTAAACATGTTGTGTTTCAAAAGTCACTTACCGTGACCGTCTGTGCCATTGGCTGGAATAAATTGAATTATATTATAATGTTATTGATATATTAATTGAAGCTTTTGTTGTCGCTACTTGTGAAATGTGTGACGTCCTGAATCTGAATTCATGCAAAGGTTACCTATCACTTTATTAACTGTTAAAATTATCCAGACACGATAGGATGCAAGTTTGACTGGTATTATCATTATTAAATCGATTGTATACCAAATGATTTCGTAGTCCTGCCATAGTTAGGTCACGAAAGGATCTTCATATTATTTTAACATTTTTTATCATGTGCAGAATGAGCGGTCCTGAGTAAAATTCCTGCCGAGACAGTTTTGAAATAAATTTTATTTGCTAATTAATAAAAATTAAACCCATTCTTCCACTGAATGATCACCACAATAATAGCTTATAGTATTTTTTTTGGTTTGTTACTTTTCTGTCATGTTACTTTTCTTTCTTTGTTTCTAAAACCAGAGTTATTTCTTACATGTAATTTTCCAGTAGGAGCTATTCTCTTTTATCTAAAATACAGTTATTTGTTTTGGTTAATATACGGTGCATGTAAATGGAATATTTCGTCTTCTTGATACCATCTTACATAATTTAATAGTCACCAAGCCCTTACTACTAATAAAACAATTATTGCACAGACAAACATTGCATCGCAAAAGAAGCGAACGGATTCTAAACCAACCACGAATCATACTGAGCTAGCGGAATTCCTTGTAACAGAGCTTTTGTCAAGAATTATTGGTTCATCGACCATCGAAAAGAATGCTTTGTTAATCAGCATTTAGTTTCAACTACAGCGACCTTATGGGAATAGGTTTTTTAAAATAAACGTTCAGTGGTTATTGTTACATACTCTTCCATTCTCCGGCTGAAATAAAACAACAATTATTATTTTTAATACAATTAAATGTTGTTTGTCATACTTAAAATGATCATATCATAATGATTTCTAGATTCTAAGATTGGTGTTGCTTTTCCAATAGCACCACTCGGTTACCGCATGCAAAAATGAACCATTAAAAAGAAAAATTATACCGTGTATTTTCATTTATCGAGGGATTCTTTTATTGAAATGGATTGAAATTTATGATTTTCGTATATTTTTTTTAATGGGGCCAAACCGGCTTTGCTGAAATTCTGAAACCCTTTGCTAAGACGAACTAAAGAAAAGCTAAATTTCACTTTTCCTAGCACTGTTTCAGTTTTGTATAAAAGTTTGAACACTCAGCAATAACTTTACGTTCAATTCCTTGTTGAAATTATTTGATAAACCCAGTAAAAGAAAAAGAACCTTGATCATATCTTTAACACTAGTTTAAAAAGTAAAATGTTATTTACACTTATTCCAATCGTCTGAAATTAATAATAGTAATTGTTATTATACGACAACTGCAACTACAAATGGGGAAGGTCTTATGTCTCATGAAAGGTTTAAGATTAGCTTAAGGATCTTTGAAGTTAATAATGACGATAGAACTATCCTCTATCATAAACTTATTAAGAAGATTACTTAAGCGCATAGTCTTTTCTACTTTAACTTGTGTAAAAATTTTATGGTATATGTTTTGGTGAAAATATAAATATAAAATAAAATAAATATAAAATAAATAAAATCCCCAGACAATCACACCAACTATATGGCCCCAAAGCAAGCATAGCTTGTGTTATGGGATACCATATAGCAAACTAGGGAGGAACCTAGAATATAAATACATAAATAGACACCCAGACATGGAACATTTTTTTTTTCTTGTTCCGTGCGGGGATCGAACCCGCAACCACTGGCGTCTGAGGCAGATAGGTTTACCCCATCGCCAAAGTGGCAAACCTCATTCTATTTAGCTCTCTCTCATTAAAATCAATTAAAAATTTACCGTCAATCATATAATGGAAAAATATAGATTCGAAACCTTAGTGTACCAAATGTCCTTAAGAACTCTACAATATTTGACTAGTGTGACACTTTGGGTTGAAATTAAGGCACAAAAGAAGCCAATAATAGGCAAGACATCCACTCAACAAAGCCGACTCCATACTATACAAACATTCGTTAACATACGATTCGATAAAGTTCTGTGCTCGCACCGCTGAGTCGTAAGTAAATAAATCACTAGCAAAAAGAACATTCACAATCCTCGGAAAGAAAGAACAATGCTGCTTTGACGGCCGGCTGGTGAAGCGGTAACATACATTGCTTTCTATGCCAGAGGTCCTGGATTCGAATCCCGGCGGTGGCGGATATTTGTGTGATGAACACAGATATTAGTCGTCAAGTCATGGATGTTAATATGTTTATTTAAGTTTATTCTAATAAAAAAATATGTATTTATTCAATATGTATGTTTATATATTTCTTAAGTATATCAGTTATCTAGTATCCATAATACAAGTTCTTTAAGAAACTTAATTTGGGCTAGATAATGTTTTATGAGTGTCAAAAATATTTATTTTATTCATTTATTTGAAATACCGAGCATGTTTGTTTCTAAACCTAGTTTGAAAGTTTCAAAAGTCACTTACCGTGACCGTCTGTGCCATTGGCTGGAATAAATTGAATTATATAATAATATTATCTAATCTTACTTCTTACTTATATTAAAAATGTGAAAGTTTAGATGTATGTATGTCTGGTTGTATGGATGTTTGTTCCTCAATCACGGGAGAACGGCTCAACGGATTTGGACGAAATTTGGCATAGTGATAGTGTACAGTCTGGAATAGCAGAAAGGATACTTTGTATCCCGAAATTCCCGCGGGATTTGAAATTGCGCAGGTAAAATTGCGCGCAACAGCTTGTTAATATATAAATTGAAGCTTTTGTTGCCGCTACTTGTGACGTCCTGAATCTGATGTCATACAGACTTTAAATATCTTTAACATTATTATCTGCTGAAATCTAGGCCATGTTCTTAGGCACTCCAAGTATGAAATCTTACAGATTATAATGATGGGCAAAGTAGCAGGCAAAAGATCAGTCGGCCGCAGGAAGAAGTCGTGGTTGCGCAATATACGCGAGTGGACCGGGATCACAAGTGCCGCGGAACTTTTCAGTCTTGCCAAAGATCGAGCGAAATATGCAGAGCTGACTGCCAACCTTCACTAGTTGGAGAGGCACTACAAGAGAGAGAGAGAAAATATTCAAGCACGATAGGATGCAAGTTTGTCTGGGAATATCATTATTCAGTCGATTGTGTCCCAAATTTTGTACTTACACAGTTCTCATAATAATATTTTAACATATTTTATCATGTGCAGAATGAGCGGTCGTGAATAAAATACCCCTTAAAAATTCGAAGGCTTATACAGAAAAATATATTTTTCTTTTTATTATTAAAATATATTTATTACTTTTTGTCATATAACTTTCATTTCTTTTTCTTTTTTAAAAAAATAGTTATTTTCGCCCACACCTAATATACAATTACGAGCTTTTTCCCGCAACTTTGTACGAGCATAAACATAAAAGTCTTATTTTACCCGGCCCCGTGGGAATTTAGGGAATTCCTGTCATAATACAATCAGATACCTATTGAAGAACCTTTATACCAGATATCATATCCGTGCACTTAAGGAAAAATATTTTTTCATACAAACTAAAACATCGTATATTTCCCGTTCCCGTGGGAATTTCGGGAATTCCTTTCATAATACAACCAGACGCACATTGAAAAACCTTTACATCAAGTTTCATATCGGTGCACTCAAGGAATAAGATTTACAAACTAAAAAGTCCTATATTTCCCGTTCCCGTGGGAATTTCAGGAATTCCTTCCTAAGTGTACCCCTACATCACCTAAAGAATGTATGTTCCAAATTTCAGCTCTCTACGCCCAGTAGTTACGGCTGTACGTTGTCTGTCAGTCACTCAGTTAGTAACGGAACAGTTTTATATATGTAATATATATTGATTTGTTAAGATTAATATACGGTGCATGTAAATGGAAAATTTCAACTTCTTGATACCATCTTGCATATTTTTATAATCAACCGATAAAACAACTGATAAAATGATCAGACAAACATCGCATCGCAAAAGAAGCAAACAAAGTCAAAACCAATTATGAGTGATACTGAGCTAGCGGAATTCACTGTAACAGAGCTTTTGTACAGGGACATATGTTCAATAACCTATTCCCACCAAGAGATTGTAGGCGAAGTGGTTGCCTTCATTGCCTATGTTAATCAGCAATTCTTTTCAACTACAACGACCTTGTGGGGATAGTTTCTTTACTATAAATTTTAAGTGGTTATTGTTACATACTCTGCCAACGGGCTGAAACAAAACAATAATTATTATTTTTAATACAATTTACCCTAGTAACTACCCAGTACTTAGAGGAAAAAATGGAAAAAAGTGAATTTCGTGTGCTTATTAAGCATTATTTTTTGCGAAAAAAAAACATTACCGAGACCAAGCATAAGCTTGATAAATACTATGGGGACTTTGCACCATCAATTTCAATGGTAAAAAAGTAAAAAAGTCAAAGCAAAGAAAAAAGTTCTTTTCCATCAAGACAATGCAAAGGTGCACACATGTTCAGTTGCCATGGCAAAAATCCATGAATTGGGCTATGAATTGCTCCCTCATCCGCCCTATTCTCCAGATTTGGCTCCGAGTGACTACTTCTTGTTCCCAAACCTGAAGAAATGGTTTGGTGGAAAAAGATTTGACTCCAATGATGAAGTCATTTCGCAAACAAAGGCCTATTTTGAGGACCTCGACAAATCATATTTTTTGGAAGGAATAAAAAAATTGGAGAAGCGTTGGACAAAATGTATAAAGCTTCAGACTACGTTGAAAACTAAAATGATTTATTTATCAAAAAATCTGTGTTTTATTCCAAAACTCACGGATTTATTGACCCGCCCTCGTGTCTAACCAACACATGCATGCAAAATAAACTATTAAATTCAAGTAATTTGTAGTAATACTTACCTTGCCTCACACCGTATTTAACACGTTCTGTAACAATGCAAAACTTTCGTTAAATGTGTGCGCATACCCTTAAAGTACTGTTTTGTTATTGGTTACTAAAAGCCAGCGTGACCTCAACGTTACCTGATGATACTTGTGTAACGGATGTAGTGGATAGATGGCGTTTGTTGCGATGAGAGGTGAGCCGAGGTGTGGTAAGCCGAGATGTGGTGAGGCGAGGTGAGGCGAGGTGAGGTGAGGAGAGGAGAGGTGAGGAGAGGAGAGGAGAGGTGCGAAAGTTGAGGAGAGGGGAGAAACATATAAATGTGTGGGCTCTTATTAATATTTCTGTAATTGAGTATCACATTAAAATATAGTAATCTGAAAAGTTTGCATTTATTTAAGACCACTCCCTTATACTTGTAAGTACAACCCGTTGAGGGCTTATCACAAAGTACTCCAATGAGTTCAAAACGTTTCACAGCGTTAAAGCTTATTAAATGCGAGGCAGTTACTTAGTACCGAGAATCTGAACTTGGAATACCGGCTTATTCACAACGCAATATTTATTCTCTGGTACGTCCGTTACTTACTTAACAATTACAACGCTAAAACCAATTAATACCGAGCTAATATTAACCGTCAGTTTAAGATACGTCCGCACACCTCGCCTTCCTAATCGTCTATCATGCTAGTTTGTCTTACCTATAATTACCAAAATTCTATGACTACTAGCGCTACGCGCCGGGAATTACTGAAACTTTTAGAATTTTTGCTGCGTTTGAAATCGATATACAACGTTATTTCTTGTACATACGAAACCTGGAAACTGTTTGTTCAGAATCGGCAATAGAATCGATTACAATAATAATAATAATAATAATAATCCATCTTCACCTGTATCATCCACCAATAGCTTCTCTCATTCAAACCATTCATCACCACATTCATTCCTTAATACATACTCATCTACATCTTCATCTTCTTCTATGTCAGTAGATGTTGAGCAAGAGGCAACAGCCTCACATTTTACTCCCACTACTGGCACCACCAATCGTGTGCGGTTAGTTTGGACAACAGAAATGAATGAATTCATATGGCGCACATACCTATTTTTAACCAAATTAGAGCAAAAGACAAAAAAATATTTAGGACCTTTACATGAAAAATTCAGCGAACAGTTCCCTCACGTTATAGTTAGCAGACAAAGGATAGGAGACCAAAGAAGAGCTATTATTGCAAAAGTCTGTCATCCTAAATACTTGTCGCATTGTCAGAAAATTTTTGCAAGCTAGTCCTGAAAATCCGACAAACACATGAGTAAAGTAGACATTGTTGATTTTAACTTGGCCTAGGCCCGTTAAAATCTACTAAAACCGGTAGTAATACCGAGCTTAAAATCCTGAACAAAAATAATAATAAATAATAATAAAATCCCCAGACAATCACACCAACTACATGGCCCCAAAGTAAGCATAGCTTGTGTTATGGGATACCATATAGCGAACTAGGGGGGAACCTAGAATATAAATACATAAATAGATAAACACCCAGACACGGAACATTTTTTTTTTTCTTGTTCCGTGCGGGAATCGAACCCGCAACCACTGGCGTCTGAGGCAGACAGGTTTACCCCATCGCTAAAGTGGTCGTCTAATCTAAGTAATAGTTTTTATACCATGTTAAATTTTAACTCAATAATCTCCAAATAATAATCTTTTAAAGTTTTTTTCATTTAAAATGCTTAATTACTCTAAAATAAATGAAAAAAATTGTGTTAAATAAAAATCACCCGACTAAGACTCGAACCTGGGACCTCTCGTTTGCCGGACGAGTGCTCTCCCACTGAGCTACCGAGGCCTGGCGGTACGCCTCGAAATTACTTAACACATTTTTGGTTTTACGTTATATTGCCAAGGTAGCTCCATCTAATGGTATAGCTTTGCAGCTAAGACCACCCGAGACCAATTTCTTTACAGAAATTGTGAATCTCAGTTAAAGTGAAGCATTGCAATGTTTAATAATATTTTTTATTTTTTTTGCATTTACAATGCTTAATTACTTTTAAATAAATGAAAAAATGTGTTAAATAAAAATCACCCGACCAGGTTTCGAACCTGGGACCTCTCGTTTGCCAGACGAGTGCTCTTCCCGGTTATGTATGAAGTCGGTTAAGAAAAAAGTTTGACTGTGATTATTATTAAATCTAAACTCGACGCCATGGTTCCTAAGAACAGATTTCACTATCTCTCTTATTTTCTGACTTCTCCATACTGACCCATTTGGGTTGTATACCCTATATATTTTCTTACAGTTCCTCGTGTGTATATTAAAAGCTTAATTGCCCTTATTTATATTTTGATACTTTTGTGTGTGTGTAAGTTCAGTTAGTAGGTATTTGTGACCGCATTTACTTACTCCTTTTTGATTTTAGGCCTGTAATATAAAATTATTCGTTTAATGGAAATCAACTCATAATAATTGTAACATACATACATACATAACATCACGCCTGCATCCCTTATAGGGTAGGCAGAACACCAGTGATTATAAGACCGTCTGATGTCACGTTTGACAAATGAGGTATTATAATGATAGAAAGAGGCTATTGCACTGACAGGGGGTCGGCCTATCGCCCACAAAAATGCCAATAATCCCTCTGTTTCTTAACTGACTTTTACAGTGTGCCCGGGAAGAGAAGCAGCTGGTACATTCTATGTTTTTCTTTCGCTCCCAGTCCAGCATGGAATTGTAACATTTAACAAAAAAACATAAAATTATACCTCTTACTGTTCCGGTGGTTCTCAAAATTTTAGAGTTTTGTTTTCTTTAAAGAAAAGTGTGGAGAGGGGTGTTTGGAGAGTGAATAGCAACATTGAAATGGTTGATGACTGAGCTTTTGCTTTTAGGAGAAGAACATATTATTTACAACAGAAATATCACTCACAAAAAATACCATAGAAGTTGTATCTATAATTAACATTTTCACGGAGATTCAAAAGATATAAAAAAAAAAATGAGATGCACTTGTCGATCACGACGTTTGATCGATTGGTGTGACTTTGCATACACTACAGCACTTATGGACAAATATAAAATAAATTAAACCAATCATTAGTTCGACAAAAATACAATTCGAAATACAGGGTGGGTATGCAGTTACTGATCTTCCTTGACCATGCAATAATGCCGTGAACTGTCCGAAGTCCTTTAAAATTTGATTAGCGTTAAGGAGTAGGAACTTGCCGGTTGGAAAGATTTCCCTGTTCAAATTAACGGTATTTGCTTAACTATCATTAGCAAGCGCATACGCACGTATGTACCATATGTAAGAAGGTATTCTGCATTTCATTATTGGTTAGACATATGTAATAAACACACGATGACGGGTTACACTGGAAGAAAGCGCAAAGCGGGAAAGGTGAGAAAAACAGGACATGCGGACCTGTCGACGGCGCAGCGGGATCTAGCGGGTGGTGACGTACGATGTTGCTGTGGAGCTACTTTTTGCGTGCCGCGATCCATTTTCCAGGTCATGTGTTACGACTAAGGCGTCAGGAAAAGCGTAGGAACAATTCTAGTGAAAAATTAAGTACCTACTTTTACAACATAATTCTGATCGGAATCGAATACAAAGTGCTCCTCTTCAATATCTAAAATTTGTCACCTTTCACCTTGTATATCAACAATTTCATCACCCTGAGGGATAGTCTTACAGTCTTATAAATATAAATCTAATATATAAAATTCTCGTGTCACAGTTTTCGTTGCCATACTCCTCCGAAACGGCTTGGCCGATTTTGATGAAATTTTTTGTGCTTTTCCGGTATCTATGTGAATCGGCCAACATCTATTTTTTTTTTTTATTTATATGGCAAAAAAACGTTTGCCGGGTCAGCTAGTACTAAATAAAATCGATCCCGGCAAGGATTTGAGACGAGATCTCCCGCATTCCGGGTGGATAGTCTACTAAATGAGCTACCGGGTCCTGATCATTAGCCATCGAAATTATTTAGCACTAGACAACGCGCGCGGTTTTACCCGCGTAACTTTTGATCCCGTGGGAATTTCGGGATAAAATATAGCCTATAACCTTCCTCAAGAGTTGGGCTATCAAATGCAAAAATAATTTTTCAAATCCCACTTGTGGTTTCTGAGATTAGCGCGTTCAAACAAACAAACAAAAAAACAAACTCTTCAGCTTTATATATTAGTATAGATATTGGGTTTTTCCGTTATATTCTAATGTAGCGCCATCTTGCGGTAGTGCTTCGCAGCTTTTATCTCCCAAGACAAAACTGATTAACTGATTTAAATTTTATCTACGTATAAAACAATATGTACACTTTAAAAAAATATAATGAAAATGTATACACGGTGCCACGAAGTCGTCGTGGCGCCATGGTTACTGTGTGTATCATACGATATCACAGGTTAAGCAACGTTCGGCGCGGTCGGTCCTTGGATGGGTGACCCCCGACCATTCATTTCTCACGACGACTTCCGTGCTTCGGAGGGCACGTTAAGCAGTCGGCCCCGGGTGCTGTATACTTGTATACAGTAGTCGTTAGGGTTTGTCAGAAGCTACTTTGGCGCCCTGAAAATTCTGCCATCCACCACCCAGCACTGGGCCAGCTTGGTGGATTATGGCGTATACCTCCTCGTCACCCAGGGGAGACTCATAGCCCTGCAGTGGGCTCATTACAAAGAGTTGTGATGATGATGATGATGAAAAAAATATAAAAGGGTCTTGCAATCGCATTATTCTAAATAAAAAATGACTCACCTCCTCTTTTAATACTATTCCTCTTCATGCCTAAGAGGAAAAGAGCGTAATATTATTTGCAATTTATCGTACATAATTTTAGTCACCTACGAGCGTTTCCACTGACGCGGAGCTGGGCGGAGAGCAGCGGCGAAAGGCGGAGAGCAGCGGTGAAAAGTGTTGAGTGTTTCCACTGAAGTGGAGTGAAATGGAACTGTGCATTTTTTTGGGATTGCACATTTTTGCGCTCAGTATCATTCCTAATTATTTTAATTATATTTAAGACGCTAAATTTTCATTTTGAAACTTAGATACATATTCACTATAATATAAAACTTAATTAACTTAATTAAGGATACATTTTGGTGAGTGCGCCAGTGCTCTGTTTGAACAAATTGAACCCTCACCCTTTTACCATCGGACTACTAGAGGCAGACAGAACTTCCATCCGTATGTGGTAGATATTCCGAAAAGTCGAACTAAGCGCTTTGACAGTTCCTTTTTGATACGGGTCGCCAAGGTTTGGAATGAACTGCCTGCGTCTATTTTCCCTGACCAGTATAGTCCTAGTACTTTTAAGCGTCGAGTGAATAGGTTTCTCGTGGATGGACGTGTAACACCTTAGTCTTCATGTTCACTTAACATCAGGTGGCATGAAAGACAAACGTCCCATCCATAATTCATAAAAAAAAAGTACAAACTATGAATCCACTATACAGATAATATGAAAAACAGTATGTCAAAAAATTACCCAGACTAATTCACCCAGTAATAAGAGATGTTTGCTTTTATCTTTTGTGTTTACGTATTTAAAACACTATCTACGTAATTAAACATACATTCGACCACTTCACTAGCTGCCCACCGCATTGCACCGCATTTTTTTGTTTTTATTTGTACGTTTTTACTGTAACTTTACGAGCATAATACATGTTAACGTTATATCATCTTTACTTCCACACTCGCCTAGTCTCTAAGGTAATTACCTACTTACTGTCACTACGCCGCGTAACCGATTCCCGCCGTTTTGATTCGATATACTTACCTAATGGGGACAGGTTGAATCTAGTAGATAACTCTGTTTTTCTTGGAATTACCTTAGATTCTAAATTGCAATGGGGCGCCCATATCTCACAACTAGCGAGTAGACTTAGTTCTGCAGCGTTCGCGGTAAAGAAAATTCGCTCATTGACTGATGTTAATACAGCGAAGCTGGTATATTTTATAGTATAATGTCCTATGGCATCCTACTTTGGGGCAATGCCGCAGAGATTGACACGATATTTACACTGCAGATAAGGGCTATTCGTGGAATGTATAAACTTGGAAACAGAGAATCTCTTCGAGAAAAGTTTAAAGGTATCTTGACCCTTGCATCACAATATATTTACGAAAACATTATGTATATTTATAAGATAGTAATAAATTTAAAACGAGGAAAGATAATCATGATAGAAATTACTCTGTTAGGGCTAGGAACGACCATAAGTTAGCGTTTCCTAAACTAAGGCTGGCTAAAAGCAGCAAATCATGTACCTATTGGAATATCAATACGTATATTTAATAAAATTCCGAAATCAATTCAATCCCTGCCATTCAATAAATTTAAATCAATCATTAAAAACACTCTATCTCGAAAAGCTTATTATAAAACTAAAGATTACTTAGATGATAAAAAGGCATGGGATTAAGCACAACAGGATATTTCTAAAAGTTTCTAATTACTTAAAAATTTTGTTTACGGCTTAGCTGTGCAGTATACATATGAGATATTGGTGGCTGTCCCACTCACTTATTTTCTTGTCAAGACAACAGCAAGAACGTCATGCTCCCTCAGGCGGCATGGCTAGTGGTAGCGTCGGGTATCGGGTCACCCTCTTCCCTAAAATATGGTTGTGAGGATGATGGCTGGTGATTGCGTTATACTCATGAACGGGTGCTACTAGCGGTGCCAGGTCGTTTTGCTAATGATACTATGACTATTTTATTGCATTCTTGAAAAAATCCTAAGACGAATAAAGCTTTTTGAATTTTGAATTTTTTTGAATTTTGACATCGAGTCGCACGCAAAGCTTCTCCCGCCTTCCTGGCGATGCATTAATTAATAGTGTCCGGATCGCCGGCCATTTTGTTATCGAGCCGCGCTCGTGTTTTCTTTGTTAATGAAACTTCAAAGTATAGTGTAACCGTATATGTATAACTTCCCAAACAGTATTAAACTCCCTGTCTCGGAAATACCACACTCTGAGTTTAACTGGATTCAACCCCATAACCTTATAATACTCTTTGATTTACACAGAATTTATTTGTCAAAATACAAAATAAAGAAATAGGATCAGTAAAAACATTCATATCTGTTCGCGCCATCTATCGGTCTCTGGACGAAGCGATGACTGAAGTTAGCAACAATCGGCGTGCGAGCAACGGACGGAAGTCGCAGCTAACTTAACTCCATTACATACAATATCATCTGTCGGCGCGCGCACCAACTCATACTTAAAGCGAAATTCGAATAATGTATTTTTTTTGTTTTGTCGAAATAAACGTAATTA
This sequence comes from Stenoptilia bipunctidactyla, assembly GCA_944452665.1. Taxonomy (NCBI): domain Eukaryota; kingdom Metazoa; phylum Arthropoda; class Insecta; order Lepidoptera; family Pterophoridae; genus Stenoptilia; species Stenoptilia bipunctidactyla. Next base: position 17,166,491 of record OX101746.1, read on the forward strand.
AGTCTGATTAAATATAATAATTCATTGAAGAACCCCCTTGGATCCATCTGGTAAATCAACCACAGGCAGGCAGGAATCGATTAGGCAAAAACCATCTGAGCTTCGAAACATGGTCCTTAGAACCGGGTTGCTGTGCTGAACAACCTGCTGAAGAAGGATTCAAGAAGTCGTAGACGAAGATCCAGTCCACCAGAGAAACGGTCAGGTCATCCATTTCCTTTCCCAACCCATCTTAAGCGATTTGTACTAATACCGTGTACTTTGTAAAATTTCAGTGTGCCCGCATTAACGGTCGTCCCGCAAAGTCGGGTCTTTGCGGCCTAAATCGACTTATCTACAAGGTGCAGGTGTTTTTTATACGACTGTAAGTACTTTCTGCTTTCTAATTTTGTCCAAAATGAGTGAGGATAATACTGTAACTAAAATTAGTGTGCCATTAATTTCACGTGAAGGTAGTCGATCGCCTTCTAAAGAAAATTCTTGTCCCATCGATTCAAAGTTAACTTTTACTGAATTAAAGAAACGCAGAGGCATAATTAAAGGTCGTTTTACTTCAATCGAAAAACACATAATTAAGTTGAAAAACCTTAAATTAGAAATTCATCAAATAATCGAAGTAAATTTAAGAATTACTCAATTACAATCAATTTACGATGAATTTAATAAATTGCAAAATCGGATTGAATATTTATGTGACGAAAACGATCTTTCTGTCAACTTAGAATATCGTGAATCTTTTGAAGAGTCATATTTCTCGTGTGTTTCTTTAGCAAAGTCGTTGTCGGATAATTGTAATAGCGAAAAACCTCGAACTTCTGGAAATAAAAGTACGTTGTCACAAATTAAATTACCCGATATAAAGTTACCCTCATTTAGTGGCTCTTATGATGGGTGGTTGGAATTTAAAAATTCATATTGTACAATGATTCATGACCGAACCGATTTAGATGAGATTCAAAAATTCCATTACCTGCGATCATCACTTAGCGGTGGTGCACTTCAAGTGATAAGTGCGTTGGAATTTACATCTGAAAACTATGTTCATGCATGGGATTTATTGTTGAACCGATTTCAGAACGATCGACTTTTAGTACATAATCATGTTAAAGCATTGTTTAGTTTGCCGAACATAACAAAGGAGTCGCCTTTGTATATAAAAAAATTAATTGATTCGGTTTTACGTAATCTACGTGCACTAAATTCGTTAGGTGAACCAACGGAATCATGGGATACCCTCATCATGTATTTAATCGTGTCAAAACTTGACTCCACAACTGAGCGGGAATGGGAAAATCATAAAGGCACTGTTTCTAGTTTTCAAGATCATAATTCTAAACGTAAATTATTATTAAATGATTTGTTATCATTTCTTAGAAACAGAGCAGATTTATTGGAAATGGTTAACATTAATTCGAATAGTTCTCATATTTCATACAATTCTTATAAGTCGAATAATAATTGTGTTAATAAAAATTATCAGAACGGTAAGAATTATCAGGCGGTGCAAGCACATAGTCATAGCTATGTGGCTGCAAATAATTCTAAAACTAATAAACGTATTCGAGTATGTGAAATGTGTAGTGGTAATCATTCCCTATATATGTGTAGCATGTTTTTGAATTTATCTATAGACGATAGGTATAAATTGATAAACGACAAACATCTTTGTAAAAATTGTTTGCGAAGTGGTCATGCAATCAAGGATTGTTTTTTCGGTCCTTGTAAACATTGCAAGGTAAAGCATAACAGTTTATTGCATAAAAATGATAACTGTAGTGTAGCGTCGCAACCTAGGGTCGATGAGTCGAATTCGACCGTATTGCATACGGCATCAGGTTCAGTTGAGAATAGCGGCTTGTGTACGAACCAGCTGACAGCAAGGTCGGTTCTGTTGTCAACTGCAATGATCGAAGTGAGCGACGCGAATAGTAATAATAAACGATATACGGCGCGTGCGCTATTAGATAGCGGAAGTCAACATTGCTTCATTTCGGAAGATTTGTGTAAACGAATTAATTATACGAATTTTATACAGTCTACTATTAAAATCTCGGGTGTGGGACAGACGGTCTCACACTCAAACAAATCGTGCGATTTAGTTATACGATCCAAAGTGAACGACTTCTATTCGAATATGCAGTGCTTTGTTTTGCCATGCATTACTTCAGTTCTACCAACTGTGAATGTTGACATTAATTCAATACGAATACCGAATGATATTCAACTAGCAGACCCTAACTTTTACGTACCGTCAAAAATAGACATACTAATCGGCGCGGATCTTTTCTGGGATCTCCTAAATAATGATAGAATAAGATTGACATGCGGTCCATATTTACAAAATTCTAAATTGGGGTGGTTAATCTCGGGACCTATTCTTTTTACGAATAAAACGATGTCAAATACGACTTGTAATTTTACTTTAAGTGAAAATGTAGACCAACAGCTGAAAAGGTTTTGGGAAATTGAAGACTTGCCTCCAAAGAATACTCTAACGAATCATGAAAGGAAATGCGAAGAAATATTTAAAAGTACAACTAGACGCGAATTGGATGGCAGGTTCTCAGTTCGCATACCCCTAAAAATATCAGCTGATTGTTTAGGTGATTCTTATAAAACAGCTTATAAACGATTTCTTTCATTAGAAAAGAAATTAGATAGAAAACCTGAATACAAACGTATGTATTCAGACTTTATGCAGGAATATCGCGAGTTAGGCCATATGTCAAAGGTTGATAGTTATAGTTGGCCTCATTATTTTCTACCACATCACGGGGTATTGAAAGAAGCTAGCACAACCACTAAACTAAGAGTGGTATTCGATGCTAGTTGTGCTACTTCCAACAATATATCGCTAAACGATATTCAGTACATAGGTCCTACACTACAAAATGATATATTTTCCATCTTATTACGTTTTCGCCAGTATCAATACGTTGCATGTGCTGATATAGAAAAAGCATACAGACAGACGAAAATTCAACCGGATCAACGTGATCTGCAACTTATCCTTTGGCGAGAGAAGGCGACAGACCCAATAGGTATTTATCAATTAAATACGGTTACTTATGGTACTGCGTCTGCGCCCTATCTTTGTATACGATGTTTACACCAAATAGCTGAAGAATGCGATGACAAGGCAGTATCACGCGTGATTACTAAAGATTTTTTTGTCGATGACCTCGTGACCTCACACGATGACCTACAAACTTTAATTGATACATGTCAACAAACGGCAAATATTTTATCACAATACGGATATCCGCTACGTAAATGGACCTTTAATTGTGACGTCACCGATATAATATGTAAGGATTTAGCGATAGGTGAGCACACGCAGAATAAAACCTTAGGGCTAGGCTGGCACAATAAACTTGATGAATTTTATTTTACCACAAAAGTATCAATGGACGCATCACCATTGACCAAACGTAAAATATTATCTATTGTAGCTCAAATTTACGATCCCTTAGGATTTTTAGCGCCCACTATTATTTTAGCTAAAACACTTTTGCAAAGTTTATGGCTATGTAAACTTGAATGGGATGACACAGTGCCCGATGACGTCACAGCGAAGGTTCATCAATTAGTAGATTCGATTACAGAATTTTTACCTACTTTAAAAATTCCTCGATTTGTACGAAGTAGCCAATTTAAACGATTAGAATTACATATATTTTCAGACGCGTCACAAATAGCGTACGGTGCATGTGCTTATGTACGTACCATAAATTATGATAACTCGGTTCAAATCAAATTATTGTGTGCAAAAAGTCGAGTGGCACCAGTAAAAACTATTACTATACCTAAACTAGAACTTTGCGGCGCTCTGATTGGGGCAAAGTTATACAAAATGATTATAGAATCACTTAGTTTAAAATTCGAAGCTATTTATTTTCATACGGATTTTACCATTGTAATAGGTTGGTTAGGTATTTCACAACATTTACTTCAAACATTCGTTCAAAATCGGGTCACTGAAATCAACGATTTGACAGGCGATGCGCTATGGTTACACGTAGTTAGTAAAAATAATCCCGCCGATTTGTTGTCAAGAGGCCTACACATGAACGACCTTAAAAATAGTACTTTGTGGTGGCATGGTCCAAATTACCTACAATGTAGTAAATGGTTACCTAACAAGCAACCGGCGGTTCAGTGTAACGATTTACCTGAACTGAGAAAAAAAACTGTTAGCGCAGTGTGTGTAAAATTAGAAGGCTTATTTGATTTTGAAAGATTTTCATCATTTATAAAATTAAAGCGTGCCGGAGCGTATGTACTGCGTTTTATACGCAACGCGCGTTCGCGTAAACAACTGCGGCAAACCGGTTCCTTATCAGTCGCTGAGTTAGATAAGTCTCAACAAATGATAATACGCTTCACACAGATGCTTTCGTTTCCTAGTTTGTATAATAATTTAGTTAATAATAAGGCGTTGGGTAAGTGTAAGGATGCAAAGCGTGTTTTAGGTTTAAATGTATTTATAGATAATAATAAATTAATTCGTATAGGTGGTAGGTTAAGCAATGTTTCTGATTTTGAATATGATAAACGGCATCCGATATTATTATGTGGTAAAGGTCGACTTACTATGCTTCTGTTTCAGCATGAACATAAAAAACTACTGCATGCAGGGCCACAGCTCTTGCTGTGCACTATACGCGAAAGTTGGTGGCCGCTTGCTGGCAGGAATCTCGCACGTAAGGTCGTGAATCAATGTATCATATGTACACGAATGAAAGGTAAAATATTGTCTCCTATAATGGGAAACTTACCTTTGGAAAGACTAGAAGCTAGTTTTCCATTCTATCGCTCGGGGGTTGATTACGCTGGGCCAATTTTTATGTTGAATCGGAAGGGGCGTGGGGCTAAATTAGTTAAAAGTTATATATGTTTATTTATTTGTCTTGTAACACGATGTATTCATTTAGAGTTAGTTAGTAGTTTATCAACAAAAGATTATATTTTAGCATTAAAACGATTTGTTTCTAGAAGGGGAAAGCCGATAGAAATATTGTCTGACAACGGCACTAATTTTGTAGGAGCGGAAAAAGAACTCTCTCTTTTATTAAAAAAATGTTTAAACGAAGTAGTCGATTATACGGCCAACGAAGGCATCAATTTTAAATTTATTCCACCATACTCACCTCATTTTGGGGGTCTTTGGGAAGCCGGGGTCAAGTCGTGTAAGCACCACCTTCGACGCGTATTAGGAAATGCTAATTTTAATTACGAGGAACTCAGCACGGTATTGGTACAAATCGAAGCCGTCCTGAATTCCCGTCCCATGTCTCCTCTGTCAACAGATCCTAGCGATTACTTACCTTTAACTCCTGCACATTTCCTGATTGGAAGACCAATGACTGCTCCAGCAGCAGCAGACATCACCGACGAGCTGACGAGTCGATTGTTGCGCTACGACCGCGTCGAACAAGCACGCCAGCACTTCTGGAAGCGCTGGTCTCTTGAATATGTTTCAGAGCTACAAGTTCGAACAAAATGGAAGGCCAAACAAGACGACATCAAACTTGGTAGCCTCGCCCTGCTCAAAGACGACCATCAACCTCCACTCAAATGGCGAATGGGGAGAATTGTACGCGTTTATCCTGGAAAAGACGGGGTATCCAGAGTCGCCGAGATGCGCACTGCAACAGGGAACGTCCAGCGCGTTTTTTCCAAGATTTGCCCGCTGCCACTGCAGCACGACATTAATACCTAGGTACCTACACGACATTAATACCTAGGTACCTACACGACAGTAACACCTAGGTATCTACACGACATTAATACCTAGGTATCTTCACGACATTAATACCTAAGTACCTACACGACATTCAAATCGATAATCGACAAGTTTGAAAGCTAAGTGGGAGCTTCCAAGGCCGGCGGTATGTTCGCGCCATCTATCGGTCTCTGGACGAAGCGATGACTGAAGTTAGCAACAATCGGCGTGCGAGCAACGGACGGAAGTCGCAGCTAACTTAACTCCATTACATACAATATCATCTGTCGGCGCGCGCACCAACTCATACTTAAAGCGAAATTCGAATAATGTATTTTTTTTGTTTTGTCGAAATAAACGTAATTAAGTCTGATTAAATATAATAATTCATTGAAGAACCCCCTTGGATCCATCTGGTAAATCAACCACAGGCAGGCAGGAATCGATTAGGCAAAAACCATCTGAGCTTCGAAACAATATCTTTCATTGCTACCTTTTACCTAAATCGTCCACTATGACAATTCTTTGAGGTAAGTAAATGTTAATTTCAAGGGCCAATGATATTATAGTAACTATGCATTGTCTAGCCAATTAGCGACGTTCGTCGACGAATAAAGCTGATCACACTTTCATAATTTTCAAAGAATACGTTGTTGTGTTAAAAGAAAACAAAGTTCGAAGTTACTATTCCATGCTTTTTTCGTTCACTGTTGTATGACAAAGGCAACAAAAGTGCTTGCTGCTTCTTTAAAAAAAAGGGAAAAAATAATTTACACCCAAATTAAATGTGTATAATATCTAAGTATTTTTATTATTTCAGGGAATATTTTTCAACAAAGTTTAAATTCTGTTTTAATTAAAAGTCATGCAAAAATGTGATCAAACCGAGAAAGAAAACACAAGAGTATAGTTTTGGCAGATAGGAAAGATAAACTTACTTCCTTTCTTAGGTTTAGTCCTTGCACCTACGATAAGAAGGATAAATCATGACTTAGTTCTTTAGAAACACCACAATATTTAATACAAAAATAGTAGGTACAATAAATACATGAACGCTTTATATTATGAAAAAAAAACGACATTTCATAAAAAAAAACCAGTCAATCACACCAATCAAATGGCCCGCAACTGAGCAAAGCTTGTGATATGGGATACCATGTAGCGAACTAGGAAGGTACCTAGAATATAAATACATATATAGATAAACGCCCAGACCTGGTATATTTCTTTTTCTTGTTCCGTGCGGGAGTCGAACCCGCGACCACTGGCGTAATGAAAAGAACATGTAGAAATAGATAAAAAATGCAAGACAAAAAATCTATACATATAATAAAATGGTAGGAAAGTCAAAACTGTACATTGAATATTTTTTTAAAAGAATACTTGGGGTATGATCTACAATCGAAACAGAAACAAAAAATATAGTTTTTAGAATTTTTGTCTGTTTGTCTGTTTGTCTGTTTGTCTGTTTGTCTTTCCGGGATAAACTCAAAAAGTACTGCATGGATTTACTTCAAATTTGGCATGAAGATAGTTAAGAAGTCGGGTCAACATATAGGCTACATATTATCACGCTAGCAGTGTTATAATCGTAGGTGCGTTTGGTGCTGCATAGCGTTCACGCAGACGACGTCGCGGGCAGCAGCTAGTGTATCTATAGATTCGGCGCGAACTTACCTAATTTCTTATTAGTTTTTGTCCTTTTACCTGCAATCAAATTCATTATTTCATTGGCAAGATAGTAATAAATACATGATAACTTTAGGTTATTTAAGAAAAAACGGCGAAGTTTTCAGAATTGAAGCTGACTAGCCTGGATCACCTTTTTTTTAAATTGATTCTTACCAATTTTGCCTCCTCTAATTTTGGCTAAAATAAAAAAAACAGAAGCTAATCTGAAGATAATTATAAGTAGGTATACGTGTTTTTTGAGAATTTATTAAGAATTGGAGGAAAGCCTTTGCGTAACAGTGGGACAGCGCAGGCTGATTTAATAATAATAATAATCTCAGCCACACTGGTCAAACACCTTGAAAGGCTGGGAATCGGAGGTGGTTCGCTTCCAGCAAGCATGCAAAAAGCGGCATTGCTTGATACTGCCCGAACAGTTCGCCGCTTTCTGTATCTTCCGCCCTGATACCCGACCAACTGGTCCGATTATCGGGTATTTTCCGCGGAAAGGCGTTTAGCTATGTTTACTATATGTTTTTTGATTCTCTCCCTTTTCAAGGGGCTTTTTTATCATGCGGCTTCAATCAAACCAAGATAAATATAAGGATTAATTTTAACTGCGGATTGCTTGTGATTACTGCTGATGTGAGAAATTTCCTAGTGATGCGGCAAGTATTTAGAATAGTGGCTAATTGTATAGTTTCAATTACGCTAGTTGGAATTTGTAGTGAATTTGCACACTGCATAATAATAATAATATAAGGTGTTCTTCGAGAATTTATAACCATTGTTATGAGAATTTATAATCATATTAGTGTATAATTATTATAAATTTGAATTTTTATTTCGTATACTATATCGTTTGGCGGAAGAGCACTGGCCTCTGTGTCACAGGTTTTACTTATTTCAGAGGTCCAGAGTATTCCTCTCAGACTTGTTTACAGAACTTTTGTTTTTAATATATTGATAACAATTTAAATTTATTTGTACCACTATCTGTAAACCTTTCAATGTTTGAAATAAAGATATATATGATTATTATATTATTATAACCATTGTGGTTTTTACGCACGGAACACTATTTTTTGTGACTTTATGGCATCGAAAAATTATTTTCTAGCTGTTTATGGCAATAGAAGCTTTCTTTGCTTTAAACGCTACTTTAGTATGAAAATAGATAATATTTGATAGTTCTCTATATTATACCGATTTCCGGAATATCTTCGGTGTAGTATTAAGTTACTTAGGCGCGCAAAAACCTTTTGGATTGATATAGATAAAAGTTGAGTTCTTACCACCTTTTTTCCCTTTCCTTAATTCTGAAATATGTTTTTTATAAATTTTAGAATACAAAAGAAAAACCTTCTACCGAAAGAATGCGTCATTATCGATTTTGATATCTTATTGGCTTGAAGAAAGTTCAGAGTTGGTCCTTTATGTAGAACAAAATGTAGAAATTACTTTTTGAAAAATTTGCAGGTAAGGACTAGAAATAGTGGGAGAAGTCGGTTTTTTAATGCCTTCGTTGTTATTATTTGCACGCAAGTACTGTGCAATCTGGAATTACTATAGCTCATACAATAGTGTAGGTACTAATCGGCACATTGCACCACATTTGTTATTAATTATTACGCAGCAGAAATTTATGTATAAAAGCAGTCTTTTACTTAATAAATATAACTTTTCTTCAAAACAATACTGACGAGATTTTCATTTGTTATCCTGCCTATCTATAAGAAGCTAGGACCCAGATCCTACAATAGCATAGAAATAAAAATTATGTACACTAATGAACAAAAAATTAAATTTCGTTCGCGATCACTAGTAATCACTATTTCACCACTACTTACGGCGTTTCTTTCCTTTTGTTGCTGAAATAGTGATTATTTCTGTTATTCTTAATAGGTACTATAATTCCCTATGATTAATTGATATCAGTCCGCGATCATGGTGCTTGCAAATATCGGACGCACGAAATTAAATTCGGAAATCGTGTTAAGAATCTCGTTAATTCATTAAATCATAGTGAAAATAACCGCGATAGTTTAAAACAATTATCACTATAATTCCCTATGAAATGAAATCAAAGTAATAATAATAATCATTAATAAAGTAAAATGTTTATATGGTGCAAAAATAAATCTTTGATAATAAAAAAAACATATGTCTATAAAAATATGTACCAAATGGCATTCACATAGGTTAAATTAAATTAATAAATTGCAACGCGCAATTTTCAGGTAAGTATAGCCAAAGATTAAAACAAAAGTGCGATTCTAAAATAAGTAACAATAGCATTTTATTCAAATTCTAAAATTTCTACTCTAAAACAAATAAAAAATCTCACCGCGTTTTTTCCCTTGTCTTATGACTGAAATACGAAAATATTTTATTTTTTGTTAGTATACGTCTCCAATTTCGAAGCACGGAAGTCGCCACGATAAATGAATGATAGGCGGGCACGGGGTGCTGTACATATATATGTGCCTGTACATAAAAACAAAAAAAATTAAGAATCCTCAGACAATCACACCAACTACATGGTCCCAAAGTAAGCATAGCTTGTGTTATGGGATACCATATAGCAAACTAGGAGGAAGCTAGAATATAAATACACATATAAATAAACACCCAGATCCGGAACATTTTTTTCTTGTTCCAGGCGGGAATCGAACCCGCAACCACTGGCGTGTGAAGCAAATAGGTTTACCCCATCGCCAAAGTGGTCGTCATATAGTCGCCTAAACACATAGTCCGAAAGGCACTTTTGGCGCTTGGCAAAAAATTTAACAAATGGTCATCTTTTGAAGTGTCACTTCATGACTTATTCCACCTTATACTTATTTGTTGTTATAGTTTCAATTCAATTTTAAGTCATAAAACAAGCTAAAACTTACAAAATCCGGGCTTATTTACTGTGGTAGTAAAATTGAAGAAGTGGTTTTCAGAAAGATAAACAGTCTAAAGCCCTTTTAAATCCATACAGAGAGAAAACAAACAAGTTGCCTCCGCAATGTTTACATATTGCCATACTTTGAAAGCTATTTTTGAAATGTAAGTATTTATTTGATGAAACTCCGATTCCGGGAGATTAGCCACTGCTGTACCTAAGGACTTTGTGAAAAGTGAAGTAAAATAAGCAGATATATGAACTGTGATTTTCCATGCATTAAAGAAAGTAGTTGTGGTGGCGATAACAAGGAAGAATGGAACAGATGTCTTTTGATACGGCCGCTTGATAGTGTTAATTATTAAGCTTGTTCTTTTTGTGGTGTCCATAAAACAAGGTCATGGAAGCTTACATCGGGGTGGAGGAGTCGGTATTTTAGTTTGGGTAATACAACTATTTAGCTAGCGTAGGTTAGAAGCGTGACGTAGAAAATAAAGAGAGTTTACAACATATTCCAAAAATTTTAACATGCTTGCTAATGGAATAATATTTTTTGTGAGAGTAGGGAGCTTTTACTGAATGGTAACACTAATTTCACCCTCACGCCCCTCTGACGTCATCATCCGAGTGCCAAAAAGGTCTCGTCGGTCTATATTACTCAATGACTAAAGAAACAAGAGGACATGATATGACTGCGAAAAAACGTGCGTATTTAGTCCGAAACAAACCGTAGTGCTCATGGTTTTTCTTGGGGCAGCCTATAACACTGCATCTTACCATGATAACGGCATAATTATGCTTGCTGCACTATAAATAACAACGATATCACATAAAAACACTTCAATTTTCATCAAAATTTGCAAAAAGCAAGTCATTATAATAACTGACGTACTTGTTGTTGACTGTGTCGTAACATGGCGACTAGCCGCATTGTTGTCATGTGAGACAATGATAAAACTACTGTTGTCCTTTTTTACGTACGATTACACTCTTGAGTTAAAAAGAGACGCCCATATATTTAAAAGTGACGATATTACTTTTATTGTAAAATATGTCAGGGTATGTCAGAAGGCATTGTAGACGTTCAGCTCAGCTCAGGGCCACTTTGGAAGATTACGGTCTAAGCCGATTATTAGTTTTTTTTTTAATAGAGTTAGTTGACATAAAGAATGCAGATTCATTATTTTATTTGAGAGTAAGCTTGTTAATTCAATTACATTTTATATGTATATTTTAGAATTTTATCACAATTTTCAACTAACATCCATCTTCCATCCATACAACATTACATACATTTTAATAAATATAATGTATGTAATGTTTTCAGGTAACTTTTGTGTTGTTCTAATTTTAATAAATTTTACCTTGTTTGTTTTAATGATATAATCAATTATTATAATTGACATTTGATTTTTAACTTGAAATATCATTTTGACTCACTTTGTAGGCTTTTAACATTATTTTTTTCTGTCTGTAGCTTCAAAGGCACATTGTGGCTTCCGGTATTACAGTCAAACGAGTTATGTGATTATTATAATTAGATATAAGGTGCAATGTAATTTTCCCTGGTAGTCATAATCAATAAATATAAGAATGCATTACAGAGCTCTACGTAAGGAAGGCTATCACAATTTTTTCTTCTTATGTGGAAATTCTTAAATGAGGTAGTTACTGGAACGCAGGGCTTACCTTTCTTCTTCTGAAACAAAAATTTTTATTGATCAATTAAAATTTGAACTAATGAGTCTACTTTTCACGATTCATTGATGTACACGAAAAGTAACTAACAATTTAATTAACAGTTATTTTAAGTGTTTTCACAATGGTGTTTATTTTCTTTGGCACAGGTGCTGGCCAGACGTCCATACTAAAATGTAACGTGTTATTTGTGTGCACAACCAATGTAACTCACCATTAAAAATATGTTATCCATTTTTATCGGAATATAGAGAATCTTTCATTTCGATAACTATTTAAAAAAATCCCGACTACTACTTTAATTCAGGGACTGCATATCGGTATAAAATTTTTAAATAGTACCAGTAAAATTTCAGTATCCTTATTAGAGTACTGCTTCATCAAACACAATACCTGCACAAGTTATTAAAATCTAACTTAATTATATCAGTACCCAAATAATGTATACCGAGTTAGTTTCTGTAGATGTTTTTACTATACAAAAATTTTAACCGTTATAATTTCTGTACCGATGTAAAATATATCTGACATATCTGTAACATATGTCCCTACGCTTCATAGGCTTCAACTAAACTATCGAACATTCTAAAGTATCCGCTACATTGTTTAAAAATAAATAGGTATTTAGTATCAATATTAATATGGATACCGGAAAATTATGCTACAATAATAAAAAAGGTACACGAATTATTTCAGTATGAATTCCTGTACCGTTATTTTTAAAAACACCAATTTAACGGTATGACGTCGAAAAAAAATTAAAAAAAAATCTGACACCCCCACAACATTATCTAGCCCAAATTAAGCCTTTTAAAGAACTTGTGTTATGGATACTAGATAACTGATATACTTAAGAAATATATAAACATACATATTGAATAAATACATATTTTTTATTAGAAAATAAACTTAATAAAACATATAAACATCCATGACTTGACGACTAATATCTGTGTTCATCACACAAATATCCGTCGCCGCCGGGATTCGAACCCAGGACCTCTGGCATAGAATGCCTTCTATCAATGTACGTTACCCCTACACCAGCCGGTCGTCTTACGTAATGGTACAGAAATTCATACCGGTATGCAGTCCCTGTTTTAATTATCTGTCTCTGTGTGACATTCCTATAGTGACATTCCAAATACTTAGCTCTAACTTATACGACATACAGTGAAACCGAGGAGTATAACTCAGACCTGAATCAATATAATTACAAAAGGTCATTTTGTAATTGACCTTCGCCAAACTCAACCTTAGGCCCGCATTAATAAAACCCCAAGTAGAGTGTGCCTTGTCGTGGCGGGGGGGCTCAGTAGCCCGTCGCAATCCAGCGATCGGGTGAAGCGAAATCACTCTTACGGCGGCGGTGGCGCGCTGCGTCTGTCCGCATTAGGCGGCAGCTGCGCCTTCCCGGGGTGGGTCCTCTCGGTACCATTCTGATAGCAGAGTGGACCGATGAGGACACAGAGGCGGCGAGCTCTGGTCGTGCACCGGATGCTCTGGGGTCGGCGGTCTCGGATTGCTTCGGCGTCCAGGCCGTCGTATTGGGTTAGGTTAGGTTTCAGGGTAGGTTAGGTTTTAGGTTAAGTTAATTCGTTTAGGATAGGTTTTAGGTAAGGTTTTAGGTAAGGTTTTAGGTAAGGTTTTAGGTTAGATTTTAGATAAGGTTTTACGTTAGGTTTTTAGTTTAGGTTTTAGGATAGGTTAGTTTAGGCTGGGCGGAGGGTGGGACGGAGAAGGAGACGCCTTCTCCCTCCCGATAGCCAGCCGTGGTGGGTGAGGGGACCTACTGCGGCTAAACAGGCTATGAGTGGGGAAATGGCCGCGTGTACTGGGCCATTTCCTACGTGGGGGGGCGCACGGCTCAGGCTGAGCGCAATCCGCCGGGGCTCGCGGGCAATGCTACTGGCGATACCGTGGGCTCCAACTATGGCGGGGGAGGTACACCTGGAGGTTTTTAGTGGGTCGGTTGGGCCTTCCGCCGGATCATCCCCACATACATAGCCCGCATTAATAAAGATATCTTTAATTTTAACAAAACTTATTGTCTGTCTCATAATTGAGAGCAGTTTGAATAGACATCTGGCATTTAATAATTTGAATGCCAGTATAAGACAATTTATTTTATTTTATTTTATTTATTACGAAACCAACAGCGTTATTACACATTATTTCTTAATCTAGTACTTATATCTAAGGAAGGCGAATTACAGGTTTCCCTTTAATTACAATAAAGGACAGACGTGACAATGAAACTATTTGAAAAAGTTACTGTAGCTCACCTTCGGCGGCTCTCCAAAGTTTGTGTCCAACTTCATGAGAGAACGTTTTGGACGTGAATTGAGTAACTGTAAAAAAATTCATTAAATAAAACTCAGATCAGATTTTATCATATTTTTTTATAATATCCTTAACCCGCATTCTCCCTCAATCTCATGATGGTAAGTTGAAATGTTGTTGAGTGCCTCTTTTTTGTCAGGAAAATAGAAAACAAATTTCTTTAGTATCATGTCTTAAATGCTGGTTGATATTCTTTTTAATGTAAGTGCCAAAGCTTTACCTTTTCAACAATTTGCGCTTGCTAATTTAAACATTAGTAAATTCATTGTAAATACTTACCGAGTTTGTTTTATCTGAAACATATTATTAAACTTGATAGGTACGATTTTAATGCTCTTAATTTTTCGTCATGGAAACCAACCTCCGTGTTCTTATTTGGACTATTTAAGTTTTTCTTGGAGTAGCGAGCGCTGTGGATCTATTTCGCCTCGCAAGACAGGACTCGTTATGCAGAGATGACTGCCAACCTCCGATAGTTGAAGAGGCACGTAATGAAGAAGAAGGAGAAGCTAACTTTATTTAAGTGACGTCGAGCAGACCTTTAGATTTTAATCATTGTTAAGTTCATCTTACAAGATGGACCAAACTGTTGAGATCGCTCCAAAATCGTTATCTGTCGATTTATGAGAGTTTATGTCCCATGTTTTTTTTTATTATAAATCTTTATTTAATCAGATAAACATCAGTTCCATAGTTGATCCATTAGGGAGGCAGGTTAAAGAGAAGGTACACAGTAAGTATACTTATAACTGTTTCGTTTTCAAACTTTGAAACACGACAGTTTTTTCATGAAATTATACAAAAGACAACTTACTTTGCAAGACGAGTGACTTTTTAGGCACTGCAAAATAAACAAAAACGTATGAACTTCGATTATTGAGCCTAGGTTTTTCGCACATATGAGTGGAAATATAGACACGATCGATGGAGTTAAGACAATGCATTATTTTCGTGATTTTCCTGAGGTTCCAACGTTTCAATACTGGTATCATTTTGGTCATCAATTGGACTGGAATTTGAAAATTTGATGTCTGAGGGCGCGATCCGACCGCCCTTATTATTATTTTTACTTATTTATTAATGACAAAGATTTAGACATCAAAAATTTAGCTTCTCAATGACGGGAACACTTGTATATTTCCTTTTGCTTTTGATTTTTTCTGCAACCGTGCAATAAAATGAACAATTTTATATTTTATATTTTTTCATATAAAATAAAAACCTACCAAACATCGAAAATTTGTTTGTTTACAATCGATTTGTAGGAGTAAAACTGGATTTTCAGAAGAAAAAAAACTTGTAATGGTAGACTTTCAGATTACGTGATTTGAGCCCAAATAATTGCAAATGACCTCCTCTATGACCACCTTAAAAAAATTCGGTCGAAATTATTATTCTTAATATTCTTTTAAAAAAATGCTCCGTTACTGACTGAGTGACTGACAGACAACGTACTAGTAGCTAGCGTAAAGAGCTGAAATTTGGAACATACATTCCTTAGGAGGTGTAGAGTTCCAGTAAGGAAGGAATTCCGAAATTCCCACGGGGACGGAAATTATAGAACTTTTTACTTTATGCGCTTACGAAGTCGCGGGAATGCGCTCGTTACTAATAACCCTATATATAGGGTCGCCACATAATAGTCAATTATATTTTTATAGCAGATTCAGAATGAGGAGTGGGTCTGAATTTCGAAAAAAAAAAATTTTTTTTTCAACATTTTTCATAAATTAAAATTTCATAATACTTCTAAGTGCATAAAATTTTAGTTTAATCTCTAATTTACGACTACATAGCAAGATGAGAAAACGTTTCCATCTATTTCTATTAAACAATAAAATATTAGTTACATTACCAAACAATACCTATACGTTCTTGCGCGGCACAAGCAAACGAGCCGAAAGTCAAATTCGAGCCGCCGCCGCGCCCGCGCCTACTATGTTTGATTGAAAGCACGCCACGCCCCCCGCTCGTCAGTCTGTCCAGAGATTCGCGCGTGCGAACACTAAATCGATAACTAACAAAAATGTCGAATTACGCGATTATGGCACGTTTAATCCACAGTCACAGACGCCGGCAGACCTCGATTTCTGGTTCACTCGAAGAAGACGTGCTGGAATGTTTTGAACAGCATCCGATAGCCAGCACAAACGATGCGGCTCAGGTTTTCGAAGTCAACAGCTCGTGGGTGCGGCGCTTGCTGCGACGAGAGGGCTCAAGTCTTACCACTTTACGAAAGTGCAAGAACTGAAGCAACTACCTATGCTCCGCGTGTGTAGTCTATGGTTGGTTGCTGAAGCACATTCTATGGACTGACGAGTCCAACTATCGCTGTTATCAAAAGTGATAAGGATACTTTATGGATAGTCAAAATTAATAAGCTAAACATGACAGGTTTTGTGTTCAGTATATGGGCTAATGGGACTCCATGTACAGCAGTTATAATTGTTAATGTGATAAGTTATCAGTGACTAATACCTAGCACGGTATTTAACATCAGCGACAGGACGCAAGGTAAAAATGTAAGTTATTTTTGTATGTTATACCTACACTGTACATAGTTATAAATAAGGTTATTCCAGTGACTAAACACGTCATTCTAACATTAAATTAATTGTAAAATCAATTTATTTGTTTTAACAAAGACTTCAAGCACGAATGCTTTATTTTAAGTTCATTTTTAATTTAATGAAGATCAAAACTAAAACAGTATTTAGATACAATTAGTTTAACGTGAAATTGATAGTCAAAAACCTGTAACAGTAGTGTGATGGGACATTAGAATCACCTTTTATCCTGATATATGACGTAATTACAGCTGATTCCGCGCTAAGTAGGTAACTAGGTCACGCAAACACACGGGCGCGCGTCAACGACCTTCGCTCGGATGCGTAGGTATCTACTATTCGCGTAAGATTATTGTTTTGGTGAAGTGATTTTCTTAAAAGAAATAGACGGAAATATTTTTATTTTTTGCTATGTACCTAGTCATTAAGTGTAGATTAAACTTAAATTTTATTCATTAAAAATAATTTTGAAATTTTAATTTATGAAAAATATAAAAAAGAAATTTACTTCATAATTTAAACCAACACATCATTGTTAACCCAATTTTAAAATATCACAGACTATTATAAATTGACCCTGTATAAAAACATATAAACACAAGTGAAGTACAAGTACAAGTGAAGTGCGTACTATTAAAAACCTTTAAAGTTTGTACAGACAGAGTATAGTTAGGTGGACCGACGAGCTTAAAATTTTATAAATCAATTGACATTGAAACATGGTGGAAGATAATTACATCAGTAGCATTTTAGGCTCTTTTAGTTGTAAATCATAAAAAAATACTATTATTATCAACTTTTACATTATACTGTGTATAGTTGTCAATATTGCAATTTACCAATTTTTTTAATTTAAAATCTTAACATTATGCCAAAAAATGCCATGTGGTTTAGACTGCGCTTCTCTCAAAAAATCCATGATATTTTTCTTAAACTGACAGAAAGTTTCATTAAAAATGTTAATATCTTTACGTAATTCATTGTAAGCATCAGATAAGCGATATGCTGCAGCATTCTTCAGAACATTGAGGCAAACAACCGGTTTGCTAAATAGTGATAGTGAACGTTGCGGGGGTTCTTGAGGAATTCTAATATCAGCCCAGTCATTTTAGACATTTATAGCTCCAATCTAAGGAAAAATTCCTAGTGTCGTGAATTTTTGTATACACTTTTATAACGGCGTTACAATGAAGATGTAAAAAGTTGAAAAAACTCTGAAAACGTTCCATTTGTTGTTGAAAATTTCATGGTGAATAATTTTAGCAAAGACCTTTTTGGCTTTTGAGCAATAGATCGCGAGATATTTGTGAAAAACTGATTTTCGTGACCTTTTGACCTCTGCAACTTTTTTAGCCGACACGATATCAATGTCGATTTTTTACAACTTTTGTCCCGCCGTAATAAAGGTGTGTACAAAAAGTCAGCGCACTAGGATTTTTTTCGCAGATGAAACCTAAAATGACTGGGCTATATTAATTTTACATAGATAGCCGCACTCGCCACACTGCCCTACTACACGTTCCCCACTCTAATACCAACTTCCATAAGAACTCAGTCATCTGTCGAATATTGCGGCTCTATAATAAATACTACTCATCCGCTGACTTATTTCAACTGTCATGGCATTCTTTTAGAAGTTAACAAATTAAATCGTGTATAAAATATACCTACCCAGCCTACATAAACTCACACACACACACTCACTTTCACCTACTCCACACCTACCACTAACCAAATGTACATGTGCCTGTACCTGTCATAATTTCCCAATAATCCATATATAATAATTTCTAATTTAATCTGCCCTTGGTTTGTTTTTATGTTTTATGTTTTTCTTTCATTAATTTACTGTGGATCACTTAATTTCCATCTTTTTATTTTCTTTATAATAATATTTTTTTGTTTATAGTAATTTAAAATTCCATCATTTAAATTTAAAATAATTAGTTTTGTTAATTAATTCATTCGCTTTATTTTATTTATTTTGTATAATGGTGTATTTCTTTTATTTGCTAAATGTTATAACTATATGTAATTTTAATAATGTTCATGTAAAACCAACGAATATATAAATAAAGATAGAAGTAAAAATTACTTACTTGATACTTTTTTTGGGTGTTCACAATAAGACTTCGAAACAAGTGTTGCTTTCATTCCTAAAACAAAATCATTGTTTTTATTAGAAACTAAGTCCCTGTTTGGAGACGTTCCCCGTGATCCCGGTCAAATTAATCAAATTAATGTAGTACTTAAGTAATCGAGCTCGCCGACTTGTATTCAATTATTGCCAAAAAAATTTTTTAATTTTTTCTTTGTACAAATAACACTTAGATGGTTTAACACTATGTTAGAGTACAAAAGGCGTCCTTATCTTCAAAAGATGATCTCTTCCAGGCATTTTTGACTATTTAACGACGATTATCTTAATTAGAAAACAAAGTACAGTTTGATACATAGTACATAGATATAACTGCTTGTATACTGGATATTCATATAGCATTGCCGAAACTCATGACTGCCGGCGGGGTGATATTTGGCAAAGATTTTATATGAAAGGTGGTCTCTAGCAGGGGGATGGCTAAAGGGTTAACTGAAAGTAACTAACCTTTATGACAGCTCATGAACTTCATTTCACATTCGTTTAGAGCCACGACATAGACAGGTCGCTTTCTTATAGTTTGAAAGGAAATTCTGACGCAGACAGGTTTATCGACGAATGGGCATTTTATTCTGTCACATTTCTTGACAGAGTTATGAAGGTCTAGAAATCGTGCCTTTGATTTTTTATTCGAAGCTGGAATCACCGAATTGTTGCTTGCTGTTATCACTCCGTTGTTGGTCGCATTTGTCACTGATTGGTTGGTTGCATTTATCAGCGAGTTGTTATTTGCTAGCACGGATTTTAGTGCTGAAAAAAAAATTGATGAATTCTATTACATGGTCCCATTAATACCTTACAGTTATGGGAAATCAAAAGGAACACCTTGTATAAGCTTATTGAAGCTTAATTTGGGGAGGCAAAGTCAGAATTTCGGAGTCGGTAATCTATTTAGCTAGCGTAGGTTAAGATCGTGTTGTGCAATCTGAAGTGACAATCGGAGTACCACAGGGAAGCGTATTGGATCCTTTTTATTTATGTTGAAAGGGTAATTAGCATAGTTGCTGGTTTGACAACGAGACGCAAGCGGTTATCACGTCATCGCTTCGGCAGTAATATTAGTAAGGTGGCTAATAATCTGACACAGTTAGAAGCTAACCATCATACAGATGACCTGCCTAGGAACTGTCATACGCCTAGTTGCGATAAAGTAATTCCAAGTATAGGAAGCAATAAAAACTTTAATCAGTCATTCGCTTATTTTTCTTGCCAATATAGGCCCAATATAGGCCCATTAAAGATGTCTTGTGACATTAACCACTCTAATTGGTCCCCTGTGCTGATATTTAGTAACGGAAATCTTACAGCCAGCAATAACAGTAATAGTTTATTGGTTAAAAAAGTAAGGTCACAAGTTTTCAGAAACAGGTTTGACTATTTTAAGCCTATTTTTTAATATAATTAAGGCTTTTTTGAAATTAATCAGGAGAGCAGGTGTATCTAATATGAAGGATTGTCACTAGCCAAGTGCTATCTAAAGCGCTTTCACCACCAAGCAGAGGACACAGGTTCGTCGAGCCTACGTGGTCCAACGCAACGTTTGAATTTTGTTGAGTTTTTTAACCGTAAAAATATTGACATTGTTCACAATTTCCTAGGTCGCATTTCACCGCAGAGATTATTGATAAAATAATATCACGTACATAGTAAAAAATAATTATTTAAATGAATAAAAAATACAAACAAATTAACAAGACTTATTTTTTTTTAAATCATTTAATAAATATATTAATTATAAATATTATAGGTAACAATTTTTTAAAGCTGATAACTTATATTTTTTTGAACTAAAATTTGATAGGTAAATAGGTAATAATCTCAAAAGCGACGTAGGAAATTGTGCACAATGTCAATAGTTTACGGTCAAATATTCCTTCGGTGAAGTGCACAACTTTAATACGTTAGGTAGGTTTGTCAAACGTTCATCGGACTTCAGCTCATTCGGTGAGATTTATAAAAGTGAGAAAAGAAAATGGGATCTCTTAATTGGTAAAATGGTTTTCGATTATATGTACGATGGTATGTATGGGATTCGTTGACTATGGCAAGGATAAAGTACCAAGCAACCTGACTAATCGCAAGCAACTGAAAGATTTCTTACACTTAACTTATTGACTTACCTAACAACAAAATGACATATTTAATCATTATGTTATCAGCAATAGTACATTTTGCTTCCACAAATGTTGAATTCACTAGTTCTGATAAAATACTGCGATGAAGTCAAACAACCATGAAATTAAACTTTATAATTTTGATAAAGATAATACGAAGCAATTTATTGTTTGTACCATGAATCAATTTGTATTTAGCCTAATTAAAATAAAATGGTACTACTGTGACAAGTTTTTTAGTAGTCTCCATTGAACTCTGGAACTAAGCAACTTAAAGTTTGAAGTCCACGTAGGCTTTTCCAAAAATAATTCCTCGAGTTGTGCCTCTTGTGTGTATTATAGTGCGGTTGGCACAAGCGCCAATCACTACAGTGGAAGGGCCAAAATATTTTATTCACATACATTTTTATCAAAAAATTGGAAACCCGATTGCTTCCGTAAATTACAGAATGGTATCTGGATGGCAAGTGCATTTCATGTCGCTTTCGGCACCTTGTAATGAAGAGAAAAAGTAATGAAGATTTAATATAGTGTTATTTGTAATTGGATCGGAATATTTTAGAGGACGCAGGAGAGATTTTATCCAATAATTTTAAGCGCAAGTCATGCAATCCCAAACTGAACCGTTTTTGAAATATCCTAATTTTTCTTTATTATTATTAATTCTAATTCCTAAATTAATAATAAACAACAATACAATTTAATAAATGTGGTTCCGAACGGACGCTACAGGGTGTATCATAAAAAAAATCTTTTGGAGAAATGTTAACAGTTATTTTTCACTCATTGGGTTGCCTGGCAGAATAAGGCGATAAATAAGGCTTCGGCGATAAGGCCGCCCTTTGTATGTTAATTGTAATTGTTGTTTCATTTAAACTATGTAACCATGTTGTTGTACAATAAAGAGTTTTATTATTATTATTAATATTATTTTCTTGTCAAGACAACAGCAAGAACGTCATGCTCCCTCAGGCGGCATGGCTAGTGGTAGCGTCAGGTATCGGGTCACCCTCTTCCCTAAAATATGGTTGAGGAGGATGATAGCTGGTGCTTGAGTTATACTCGTGAACGGGTGCTACTAGCGGTGCCAGGTCGTTTTGCTAATGATACTATGACTATTTTATTCCATTCTTGTTCAAATACTCTGGTCCCAGTTTGTCATGTTCGTATTGTGCATCCATAGCTCATTGCACCTACTATGTAAGCAATTTGGTTGTGGCATGACATTGGCTCTCACAATTAGCTGTCTTGTGTTTGTTTTTTTTCATGTCACGGTCAATTTGTACTGTACCTATTTGTATTAATTTGATAATTCTGACTGAAAAAGAGTGTCAAGAGTTTTTTTTCCGCCGGCTTTTTTTTGTCTCTTGGTCTACTGTAATATCTTATTTAACAACTATCAACAACTAGTTAAAGCCGAATAACAGTCTAAACAAGTATCCAAAACTGGAATTAGAATTGGATTCATACCATTTGTTTTTTCACAATCGATGTTTGAAGGAGTAAAACTGGAGTTGAAAAAAAAAAGAAAAATTAGGATGTTTCAAAAAAGGTTCACTTTGAGATAACATGCTTTGCGCTCAAATGATTGGAAATGATCTCTCCTACAGCTCCAAAAAGATTCCGGTCTAATTACCACTAACCCTGTATAACAATTAAATAACCCTTTTGAGGTATCCTACCAACTGTAATTCATTAGGACGTTTTACGTGCCTCGGGGGGCACGTTAAACACTTTAAAACCGTGTGATATACAGTGTGTCCCAGCATGTAATAAACTTTAGGAACAGTAACTGTTAACAATTTTAATTAGACTTATATACCACACATGTGGGTTCAATTCCAAAACTCTGCTACTTAACAGTCATTTTTCGGTTTACTGTAGCAAAATTTACCTTTTTATTTTTTGTGTTATTTATCAAGATTTTTAAAAAGTCGTAGAACAAATGTTGGGATTGATGTGGAGAAGCTGCCCGCAAGAGGTGATTCGTTAATTAAAATTTACCCTGTATACTAGCAATAAAATAAGGGAACGCAATAACAAATGGTTAAAAAAGTCATCATCATCATCACAACTCCGTGTAATGAGCCCACTGCACAGCTATGAGTCTCTCCTTTAGGTGATGAGGACAAGCCGGCCAAGTGGATGTCAAAATTTTCAGGGTGCCGAAATTGCTTCTATACCCAAAGAGTGCTGAAAACAAGTATACAGCACCCGGTACTGTATATAAGTATACAGCACCCGAGACCTACTGCTTAACGTGCGTTCCAAAGCACCTTGCATAAAAATATTAGAACGATATTTTAAACAATTGTTTTGGAACCGAAGCTCGATTTGAAAAGAACTAAATTGAAGAAACGTGCATAGAGAATAACTACTGATATGATGATTATGAATATATATGACAAAATAAAAAAATGTACTAAATTCATCGAATAAAATTTTAGGGGTTCTTTTTTTGTTAGGAACACTCCATTTTTTCAAAAACCATTGACTGTATTATAAAATTATTCACTTATTGAAACATTCGGTAGTGATAGGAACTCTCAACAAAGGTCATCACGTTCCTAAAGGTACCGATACACGGTGACACTGACACCGACACTAGTGTCGACACAAGTGTCAGACGCGTCCACACGGTGAGCAATTTTTAGTGTCGACACTAGTTCTGAGATCGAGTGTCGCGGTCGAAGTGTATTGGCCGTCTACACGGAGCGATGCGCAATTCAGTGTCAGACATTCCATCTCCATGAATCGATATTTACGGACTTAGTTAAAATTAAGAAATGAATATCTACTATTAATTTTACATAACCGGGAATCCAACCTGGTCAAAATATCGTTTGCATTTATGAAAAGGCACATTTTATTTAAAATATGACATCAGTTGCAAAAAAATGTATTCCATTTTCAAATTTCAAATGAAATGGCATGCCCGCTGAATAAATGCGTTCTAATTAACCGACTTTTAAAAAGGAGGTTATCAATTGGACCCTTAGGTATCTGTCCCTATGTAGATCTTTAAAATTACGTTTTTTTAATGGATAGACTGATTCTTAAGGAAGGTTATTATGTATAATACATGCATAATATAGTAGAGAAACACTGATATTAGATGTTTCTAATGTGATGTCGTGAATAAGCACGTTCTTTTGCGCTTATATTGCAAACGCTGGCTGAACCCTACGAGATAGACCAAAATGATGTACTACAGTGTTGTCCACCTTAAAAAGTTCAACAAAAAAGTTCGCGATGGTATATGTCTATCTCTTAGGGATAACCCACCATAACTATTTTTATCCTTTACTAAAAAATGGTTATTTACGAAGTGATTTTAAACAATACAGCATTCATTCTTATCCAATTAAGTGCCTTTAACAAATTGTGCATTTATTATAGATCAATATGCTTTTTACATCATGAAATTTAAGTGAATATTTCCGAAGATATTACAAATTTAAAATGCAGGCGCGTGCCGCCGCCATGTTGCTCTAGCTAAAAGTTTCGCGCACGACCGAAAACCGCGACACTGGTCTCGGACACTGCGCACGCCGCGCCGCGTCTACACGGCAGCTAGAGCGACACCAAGCTAGAGCGCCCCTAGAGCGGCAACTGAGTGTCGCGGCACATGACACACACGGACACTCGGTGTATACACTGAGTGTCAAGTGTCAGGTGTCGTCGTGTATCCGTAGCTTAAGAAAACTGAGTTCGTGACACTTAGCGACGCTGTGTAGACAAAATACTTAACTTGCACATATAAAAATATACTTATTATATTTCATCGTAGTCCTGGCATTCCCCGAACGAAATCATCAGGTTGAATTCATTTCTTTTGCTAAAGTATTAGCGTAATTTAATATTAAATACCTAGTTGTTACATTACCTTCAGATGAACCCTATTTTTTTTAAATCGCGACATGTCGGGCATAGACTTATCAGCATAACAAAAGAGAAAACGCAAATGAATATTATTTATTTATTTCTTGGCACTTTCCATAAATCGAGATTCTTCTAGAATGACCACAGCACAGTTTCAAATGACAACTGTTTGTAATAAGGATTTTACAACTACTTATTTCGATACCTCAGGGCTCAAATGGTTAATAGTACAAAACAGTAAATATTCAGGATAGCCAAAATATAAAAAAGAATTAGCCGTATCTTTCTTTGTTCAAATGCTTATTTAAAATCATCTATGAGAAAAATACGTACAATTGCCGATATTTGAAGTAAATATTATTAAATTAAGTCTATTATTAAACTTTCCTTTACTACCTAAAAAAACTACACACTGTCCCATAAGCCCACTAGAAATAATTTAGATTATTAATAAAGGCCGTATCTATAATTTGACGTAAAACAGTTAAATTTTTTTTTTGTAATTGATTAAAACTATACTATTTTAAAGACAATGATTGAATTTAAAACTGTATTATTTATTTATTTATTTAACAATTTATGTACACATAAGTTTGGACACAATTTAAAGATACATGGATCAAAAATAAGTACAAAGGTACAGCTTATCTCTAATGAGATCTCTTCCAGCAGACCTAGGACTGGAGAGTTTGTTTAGGATGCAATGATAGTGTGCACAAATCTATGATATCGTATAAACTGCTTAAAATACTTATGAATATAAATACTTATATACATATATAATATTATATAAACATAAATACATATACAATATATCATAATAATATTGTTTAAATTCATAACTTACGGTTGAGAAAAGTAGTGATCTTTGACTTTCTTTTTAAAATTAGATATAGTTTTACACTCACGAATTACATGAGTTAGTGAATTCCACAACCTGTATTACTTTTATGGTAAAATATAAGTGAAGAGTTATTGTTATTATACATTACTGCAGCGGCAAGAGAGGCATTGATGGACGAACGTGTGAAGTGAGTCCATCAATGCCTAGTTGCGACCAAGGCTTATATTGAACTTTTCTCAAATAATGCGCGGAAATTAAACTAAGTAGTACAATTCAGAACTTTTATTTGAAAATACAATTATTGAATTTACAATTCTTAAAATTTTGTCTGGATTTTTTATGTTGGTTTGAGATAATTGTAACGAGGTTGAAGTTTTTTGAATACTAGTGTCTTCGGCGTGATTCTGAATTTTAAAGTTTGGATGAAAAGTCGATGGTCGGGATATGATGCTTTCATTAATTGTACATACGTGTTTACTATTTTTTTTTCAATGGACGCTTCTATGTAGCTTTCAGCTACACTGTCAGACTTCCACCCGCCATGCCCTTTAAGGATAATTAAATTAGCACCCGTGTCAGCAAGAGTAGCTGAAGGTCGGGGAAAGCAATATTCTGGATTTGGCAGGTTTAAATACGTAGCTATCGCCTTTGGCGTTGCGGCAATCTTGTGTATTCCTTTGTGCATTTGTTATTTTTGTAATTTAGAAATAATTGATCTGAATTTACATCTGTGGGACGTAGCTCTATGTATTTCCGTACGATTTCAGCTGATTCATCTCTAATAACAAACGTACAATCGATCTTAGTATTCGTATCACGTAAACGTGCGATCGCGGATATTACAACCGGGCTGATTTCGGTGGACACAACTTCCTACATTTCGGTCACCTCGTGTGCAAGGTCCAAGTACTTGCGCTGCTTCTCGGTCTCGTCCTTCACGAGGTTCTCTTCATGTGGCATAGTTATGCCCACCAAAAACACCTTGGACGACGATCAGTCCATTAACACGATATCAGGTTTATTCTCTGGAATAGTCCTGTCCGTTATAATGGGCCGAGCTCAGTAGAGCTTGGCGCTGCCGTTTTCGAGAATGGGCTCCGGCGTGTACTGGCAATAAGGCAGTTTCTGGTTGATGAGACCGTATTTCAGAGCGAGAATCTTATCTGGTTGGTTATTTCTATGCAGATACTCAGTGGTGGCAAGAACCGAACAACCCGAATTTACATGTCTGAGAGATTCGCCAGGTTGGCGGCACGCCCAACATACGTCTACTGTGCCGTCTCTCATAATTTACTTCCGGTAGTTTTTCGTCTTGACAACCTGGTCCAGTATCGCAAAGACAAACCCTTTGGTTTCCCCAAAGAGGTCCCCGAGGCGCAGCCAATGCTTTACGGCACACGTGTGGCTTGTTATTATTATTCACATACTTTGGTCATGCGGTGTACCAAAATTCTTTTGCAAATCAAAACTACATGTAATATTATAAAGTTTGATGTTTTTTAAATATATAAGTTACTTTTTTTTAAATGTGATATTCCAATAATTCTTTATCTTTTTCTTATTCATTGTATCAATATCATATGTTATATCATTTTTGGGAATGTGGAAACTTATACATTCATCAAAATGTTTCGTAACATATTTTCACAAACAGAAATAGTCTTAGACACTGTTCATACTTTTTTATACAGGGTGGAATTGTTGAATGCCCCCTGGAGGGAAAGTACTCAATAGAGATAGCAAATATTACTCCAAAGAAACGTTCCTTTATTTTGGAAGAGAAATAAAACTGCATGCAAAGATTTTTCGAAAATTTGCTTGCTTCACCCAGAAATCGTTCCGACTAAAATCAAAAAATGAATATTTCATGGTTTTACTTTCATTAAATTTACCTAGTATGTTAGAGAGATTTCATTTTTGTGATTCACCCTAACGATCGGTGCAATAAAATGACAGGGTGTCATTTTTATAGATTTTAGTCGGTTCGATTCCCGGTTGAAGCGAGCGAATTTTCGAAAATCTTTGCATAAATTTTTATTCCTTTTCCAAAATAAAGGAATATTTCTTTCGAGTAAAATTTGCTATCTCTATTATTTAGAGTACTTTCCCTTCAGGAGGCATTCAAAAATTCCTCCCTGTATATCTGATATAAAAGAAACACGTCCTTTCATTCTCGAGGTAGATGCACTCTGTTTGTTCTTTATCTATTGTGGTGTGATGGCAGCGCAGGTAGCGATTCAATAAATTGCTTCACTTTGATCTTAGCAATTAGTAATTTTTTGGGGCATAACGTTTGCGCCGTATTCTCGATAGCGAGTGATAATGTTAAGTCAAGTTTTTTGAGCGATATTTAAGGTATCTGACAAACTTTTTGATGATATTCGCCATTGTTAATGTTCGCGCCAGTAAGGCGCTTTTAGTTCGTAGTTAAGGCTACCCACATTTTTCTATTTATTTGACCATTGGATGTCATTCGCCGCATACATTTTATACTTCAGTACATCGTCATACAGCGTCACGAACGGTTCGCGTCTCACGTGCCCAACACGCGCCTGAAGGCTGTGTACTCATCATTATAGATAGGGTGCTCCTTGATGCCCCTTGACCGCGCCGCCAGTGGATGCTTCTCTCGCATGAGAACCCGCAAACAAACCGCAAGTATTGGACTAAACTGCTTACGTTGTGAAGTGACGTCATATTACCCGGGCCCGGAAGAAAGAAGCAATAGAAGAAGCAGACGTACCGCTCCAGGGTTCGTGTATGGGTGAGCGTTGCCGCTCTTTCCGCTGTAAGTCTAGGATAGTCCAATTCTCTCTTTTTATTAATAGATATTAGATGCTCCCTAACCGCATTATACTCTCAACCGCATTCAAAGAGGGTGTGTATCCCTAGCGATCCGAGGGTGGTTATTTGCCTCCATACGAAGCAGTGGCCGCCACATACCCCATTCTGGTCCTTTCGAGCCTGATTTATACCCCAATCTAGTCCTTTTGAGTCCGATTGATCTCCCAATCTGGTCTTTTTAACCTAGATTTCTTTCATTATAACCTTAGGTATTGAGTATCGGTTCCAAGCAACCGCCCTAACCTGGCCAACTGCGCCTTCCGCCATATTTCTATAATCGCTTTCTTACGCTAATATAGAAAATTAATACACCTAATTCCCTTATTATAATCAAATACAGTCCACTGATCATAATTTGTACCTTCCTAAAGCAAACTTTAATTTCGCAAAACCTATTGAGTTATACACTACTTTATAAGTTGTTTTTCAACTATTTCTTTACCGCTCATTCCATTTTATTCTCTTTGTTACGTTACGGAGTGTAAAAACTTGTTTTAAGCATACTTTTATAATTTCTTACAATAATATTTACATGTAGGTAGTTTCAAAACTCTCGCGAAATTGTTCTCGAACATTCCATTTGACATAGAATAGTACAGCGCTATTACGTCATACCGCGTTAACTAAATCTAAGTAATTTTTAATCTTTTAACATATTCTTTTAACTTAATGACGTCTAAGAGTGCAACTGTTTCTAAGGGCGTTGACAAAATGTCGTTAACACTAAAAAAGTTAACTCGAAAACGCGATGAAATATTCTCACGGTTACAAATAACCTATAACTATTCCAAAGACGCTTTACACGATGAATCTTCTTGCGAGTTATTTATGTGTAACATGATTTCCTTAGACGATTTACGTTCTGAATTTAGTAACATAATCGAAAATATTAATGATCTTGAACAAGAAATAAATCCTTCGTATGAACCTAGTTTTCAAAGCTGGTCGGCATTCGAAGACTTATACTGTCGTTGTAGACACACCGCTAATAAGTTATCTAATAAAACTACAGTTTCTGTGCCGCAACAGCCTTATTCTAAAAAGGCCGTCATCAATTTGCCTAAACTAGATTTGGTTAGTTTCTCCGGTGAACCTACTACATGGCCTACGTTTTATGAAACCTTTAAAAATACGA
Organism: Stenoptilia bipunctidactyla; assembly: GCA_944452665.1. Classification (NCBI taxonomy): domain Eukaryota; kingdom Metazoa; phylum Arthropoda; class Insecta; order Lepidoptera; family Pterophoridae; genus Stenoptilia; species Stenoptilia bipunctidactyla. The sequence continues at coordinate 17,196,362 of OX101746.1, forward strand.
TTCACGATAATCCTGATATAACCGACAATGAAAGAGTGCAATATTTGTTAGGTAAATTGTCAGGTCGTGCCCTGTCCATCTGTAGCGGTATAGCACCTAACGCCGACAACTACCAATTAATATGGCAGACGCTTGTAGATAAGTACAACGACAAACGTAGTTTAGCAGCAGCATACCTTGAACAAATGTTCGAGTTTAAACCATTTAATACCGCACACTCTAATAATATTGACTTATTCCTAGATAAGTTTTGCGCCGCAGTCTCATGCTTACAATCTCTCAAACTTAATAATCTATCAGATTTTATGCTGCTACATATCGCTCTTAATAAAATTGATTCCGAAACCGCCCGCTGCTTCGAAATGCAAAATAGAGATTCATCCATACCTACCTACAATGATTTAATAACTTTCCTTCGTACACAAACTAAAATACTTGACCGTACTGCGTCACATTCTAATTACTCTCATAGTAAAAATCGTGCACCGACCTTAGCTCGTCAAACCAATAATAATTATTCCCGATCCGTAACTAAGCCTATGCATTCCTTTGTAACTGCTTCTCACTCGCACTCGCAGAGTTGCTTATTATGTAAGCAACCTAATCATTATCAATTGTTTAAATGTCCAAAGTTTATGGACCTATCTATCGATAAACGCCTTGAATTAGTTAAATCTTATAAAGCATGTACCAATTGTTTAAGTTACAGTCATCATTTAACTTCATGTAAGTCGCTGTTTAACTGTCGATACTGTAATTACAAGCATCACTCACTGCTATGCCGCAAGCAAGTATCGAACCGTGCGCCTGCGCCTGCAACCACTGCGCCGACGGGGCAGTCCGCGCGCGACCGCGATGACTCACGCGCTTGTCTCGATGCCGCCGCGGGGACTCAGCCGTCCGCACAAAATAAAGTTGCGTTATGTAATAACTTAGATTCCTTTGTTTCACGCGCGTCGACTTGTTTACTTGGTACAATCGAACTTTTAGTTTACGACACGTATGGTACATCGCATAATATTCGTGCCCTGCTAGATTCGGGATCACAAAATCATTTTATAACCGCAAATGCTTGTTCAAAACTTAAACTTAATTATAATAAAATTTCCCGCGCTTTTGTTAAGGGTATAGGTTCATCGCCAAACCCAATAAGAGGCAAAACTTCGTTTATAATTAACTCGCTTAATAATAATAGTGTCTCTTTTCCGCTCGAGGCTTTTATCATAGACCGCATTACTGATAGTTTACCAAATATTAATATTGACATGTCAGCACTTTCTTACTTACAAAATATAACGCTAGCTGACAATAAGTTTTATAAACCTGGAGATATTGATCTTCTTATAGGTGCCCCACTATTTACTGAAATTTTGCTTTCTGGTCGCATTACCGGACCTCCCGGGAGCCCGACGGGTCAGGAGACGGTGTTTGGCTATGTTTTAATAGGCAATGCGCCAGCCGCTAATTGTTTAACCGTAAATAATATTTCTTTATGTGCCTTTGCTGAACCCGCGCCGCAAATAGATAGTATTCTACATAAGTTTTGGCAATTAGAGGAGGTTTCTTGCGAGCCTGCCTTAAGCCCGTCCGCTCGCGAATGCGAACAAATATTTATCGATTCCGTGTCGAGAGACTCGACCGGCCGCTACACGGTTGCTTTGCCGTTTTCTCATGATACTGAACTTCTAGGTAGTTCATATCAAACCGCTAAACGACGTTATGCGTCGCTCTAACGTAAGTTTGTAACCGCTCCCGAATTACGCGCTCAATATAACGCTATAATTCAAGAATATATTTCCAAGGATTTTGTTTCGCCGCTCGCTTTCGATGATCGCTCTGGTTATTATATTCCACACCATGCCGTGGTGCGTAACGACAAAGTTTCCACCAAGGTACGGATGGTAATGGATGCAAGTTGTAAAACAGATACGGGTTACTCTCTTAATGATATATTACATACCGGACCTAATTTACAAAACGACTTATTTTCAATTTTACTTAACTTTCGTTTATATAAAATCGCTTTTACCTCAGATGTTAAACAGATGTTTTTAAGTATTTGTGTGAAAGAAGATCACCGCAAGTTTCAAAAATTCTTATTTCGATTCGATTCAACATCGCCGCTAGTTAGTTACCAGTTCAACCGTGTGTGCTTCGGTCTCCGCAGCAGCCCGTACCTCGCGATGCGCGTGCTGCGCGAGCTGTGCGCGGACGCGGGCTCGGCCGCCGCTGCCTCCGCTGGCGCTGACCGCGTCTCTGTGCGCCCGAGCGCCGCAGATGTCATACTCCGCCATTGTTACATGGATGATGTCTGTTATTCTACTTCCACTATCGAAGATGCCATTCTTTTAAAAGATCATCTGCTAGGGTTGTTCTCAGCTGGAGGTTTCGAGTTGGTTAAGTGGTCCAGCAACTCGACTGACCTACTTGAGTCCTTACCCGCGTCCCATCGATACTCGTCGAATGTAAATTTCGAAGAAAACGCAAATCAGAGTTTGAAGGTGCTTGGACTCCAGTGGTCTCCTATATCTGACGAATTTTATTTTACCGTTTCACTCGAAAACCGTCCATGCACTAAACGTAACATTTTGTCTGTAATCGCTCGTCAATTTGATGTACTCGGATTGATCGCTCCCGTTATATTATACGCTAAATTAATTTTACAAACTCTTTGTATATTAAAGTTGAAATGGGATGACACCCCGCCTTGTAACGTTATTCATATTTGGAAACAGTACATACACGAATTACCTTTAGTTCAAAATTTACGAATACCACGTCATTTAAATGTTTTTAAAAATTCTAAACTTTCTATGGTAGCCTTCGCGGACGCTAGCGAAAGGGCCTACGGTTGCGTCGTGTATTTACGTTTAATTAATAATTTTACGTCACCGCCAGTTATTAGCTTAGTGTGTGCTAAGTCTAAAGTCGCTCCGCTTCATACTATTTCTGTAGCTCGGCTCGAGTTGTGCGCCGTGTTACTTATGTCTAAATTAGTTAACCGCGTTATTAATAATTATAAAGCACGTCATAATATAGATAATATATATTGTTTTACCGACTCCATGATCGCACTTCATTGGGTGCACTCATCACCGCACAAATATAAATGTTTTATAGCAACCCGTATCACAAAAATTACTAATACTCTTCCTGCATCATGCTTTTATCATGTGTCAGGTAAAGACAACGCCAGCGACTGTTTGTCTCGGGGATTGACTCCCGCGCAAATAATAGATCATCCGCTTTGGTTTAATGGCCCTGATTGGTTAACTCAAGAGGTGTCTCGGTGGCCTATCACCGCTATAGATTCATCACGTTTAGATGAAAATTTACTCGAAACTAAACCTGTGGTTTCGTTTCCCGCTATAAAAAACGATGTCAATATTCATCCTCTTATTTTATTATCGCGCCGCTTTTCTTCGTGGATGAAATTGCTTCGTTCTATTGTTTATATATATAGATTTTTACGAATCTTACCGCCTTCAAATACTATCACCGCTACTGATATTAATAAAGCAGAATTATATTTAATTAAATCGATTCAAACGCTTTACTTTTCTGAAGATATTCAGAAGGTTAAATCGAACAAACGTTGTTCGTCCGCTTTAAATAAACTGTCGCCCTTCCTCGACTCGTCGGGCGTGCTCCGCGTGGGCGGCCGCCTGCGCCGCGCCAACCTCGCGTACGAGCAGCAGCACCCCGCGCTGCTGCCTCGCTGCGACCACAGCGTGGAATTAATTATTAAACACTATCACCGCGTGAACTGTCATACTGGACCAATCGCATTAATGTCAATACTTCGTCAAAGATTTTGGATTTTATCATGTAGAAATATAGTACGCCGTATCATACATCATTGTAATTATTGCTTCAAAATTAAACCCAAACAAATGTTCCCGCCAATGGCTGACCTGCCCGCCTGTAGAGTAAATGAAACTAAAGCTTTTATACACACAGCGGTAGATTATGCAGGGCCTATAAATATTATACCTTATAGAAAACGAGGTGTACGATCCATAAAATCATATTTATGTATATTCGTTTGCTTAGTTACTCGCGCAGTTCACGTAGAGCTAGTAACAGATTTAAGTTCTAATTCTTTTCTCTCCGCTTTTAAACGTTTTTTATCGCGCAGAGGTGCCGTTTCTTGCATGTACTCTGATAACGCAACTAATTTAATAGGAGCTAAAAATGCAATTTCTGAATTATATACTTTCCTCGAAACAGAAGATTTTAAACTCAATTTTTCAAATGAACTAGCATCGCACCGTATATCTTGGAAATTTAACCCGCCGCGTAGTCCGCATTTTGGGGGTCACTACGAGATTTATGTGAAAGCTTTAAAACCCATCTTTATAGGGTAATAGGTTCTCAGCTACTTACGTACGAAGAGCTACTTACAGTTCTTACCCAAATTGAATGCGTAATTAACTCGCGCCCGCTCACGTTACTCGGAGAAGATCCGTCGGAACCTAGCGCTCTAACTCCGGCGCATTTCCTTATGTCAACGCCTTTGAAACACTTGCCCGCTTGTAACGTCACTGATGAACCTTCTCAATTATTGCGCCGCTATGCTTTGCTAGATCAAATGGTTCAATCGTTTTCTAAACGCTGGAAACAGGAGTACTTACATCTCCTGCAAACAAGAGAGAAATGGAATGCGCCTTCCAACCCCGTGAAGGAAGGTACTGTCGTCATCATTATGACAGATAACGTTGCGCCACTTCATTGGCCACTTGGCGTGGTGATCGCCACCTACCCCGGTAATGATGGGGTTGTTAGAGTTGCGTCAGTAAAGACGGCAACAGGCGTGTATCGACGACCTGTCGTCCGTCTCTGCCCTCTACCTTCCCAATAACCGCCCGCTTCATGCCACCCCGGCTTTTCCCTATACTTATTTAGTTTAGTTTAGTTTCTTTTGTCTCTTAAAACCAGATGGTTTTAAGGCCGGGGGCATGTTCGCGCCAGTAAGGCGCTTTTAGTTCGTAGTTAAGGCTACTCGCATTTTTCTATTTATTTGACCATTGGATGTCATTCGCCGCATACATTTTATACTTCAGTACATCGTCATACAGCGTCACGAACGGTTCGCGTCTCACGTGCCCAACACGCGCCTGAAGGCTGTGTACTCATCATTATAGATAGGGTGCTCCTTGATGCCCCTTGACCGCGCCGCCAGTGGATGCTTCTCTCGCATGAGAACCCGCAAACAAACCGCAAGTATTGGACTAAACTGCTTACGTTGTGAAGTGACGTCATATTACCCGGGCCCGGAAGAAAGAAGCAATAGAAGAAGCAGACGTACCGCTCCAGGGTTCGTGTATGGGTGAGCGTTGCCGCTCTTTCCGCTGTAAGTCTAGGATAGTCCAATTCTCTCTTTTTATTAATAGATATTAGATGCTCCCTAACCGCATTATACTCTCAACCGCATTCAAAGAGGGTGTGTATCCCTAGCGATCCGAGGGTGGTTATTTGCCTCCATACGAAGCAGTGGCCGCCACGGTTAATATAATATTCGTAAGATGCATTTCTTCACAAGCACGGACTATCAGTTTTATTTTTTCTTTTTATTGGTACTAAAAGACAACATCCAACTAACCAGTCTCGGCCCCGTTGAGAATTTAAACTCCAAAGACGTTATGAGCAAATAACGACTGACGTCTTAATATCATAACATCCATAATAAAATTATTATTATGTCTATTATTTTTAGTGTGCAGAAGGCAGCAAGCATAACAAATCTGTCAATTTTTTTTATTTGAATCTCAACACTATGCCCCCGACACTAAGTTAAAATTGGTTGGGGATTAGACAGGTAATGTACCTAACGCTTGATGTGCTGCCTTCTGTACATACTGAAATTGTATTTTTTATAGAATTCTCCATTCGTCAGTGGTTTAGCAGCCCAAAATACATTAGACCAAGGGGCCTGCAAAGGTTAAGAAATGTTTTCTTTTAGATTATAAATGGTGAAAACTAAAGACACTATTATCTTTACACTAACCTTATGAATAAAATATACTGACCAGCACGGAAACTTGGCCACCTATAAAATTCATAATAACTTCAGTTTTCTTTATAAAACCTTACAAATCTTGGTTCATTCCGACTAGATATCATCCAATTTATGTTTTTTGATCAGTTTTTCCACAAGTTCCAGGACTATACAATTAAATAATAGAGATAAAGCATAAAATCATTTACACTAGCCCTTATAACCACCTGCATCCGGTCTGGCATGCTTTGGAAGATATTTTTAAAGTCTTCATCAAAAATACTTTCCAAAGCATGCCAGACTGTAAGGGCTAGAGGAAGAAGCACACAAACTTGTGAAAAAAAACTAAATAAAAACATAAAAGGAACGAACCAAAACAATTAGTAGGGTTCAATAAAGAAAACCGAAGGTACCAAGAATTTTATAGGTGGCCAAATTTCCGTGCCGGTCAGTAGGTATATAATAATACACCATTATGTCCCGTTAAAAATCATTTTATTTTCATGACTCCTATAAAATTTATGTTCCAAAGCATAAATTAAATATTTTTATGAATGACGACTTTTGGCCTGACTGAATATCATATCGTAGATTTATCTACTTTAAAGAAAAAAGACAAGACAGAGATAATGCTCTGACCGTGAAATCGCAAACCAGTTCGATTAATGGATAAACCGATCAAATTAATAAGCTTCAATTGTAAATGTGTGAAAAGATCTACTGAATGTATTAGGCGTCTGTGTGTAGCTGCTGATGTAATCGCACTACAAGAAACCTGGCTTATGCCTCATGAGAATGCTTACTTGGGACAAATTGATAACAACTTTGCATTTACGGGAGTTTCAGCGATTGATACTTCAGGAGGTGTTCTACGTGGGAGGCCGCACGGAGGTGTGGCTATTCTTTGGGGGAAAAGTTTGTTTTCTTCGGTCAGTGTGATAGAGTGTAAAAGTGTACGTCTAGTTGCTATAAAGGTAGAACAAGAAAAGCGTTCGTTGCTAGTGTTTTCAGTGTATATGCCTACAGATTCGTCTGAAAATCTAACAGAATTTACTGAGTGCTTAAGTGAAATTAATGCGATAATTGAGACTAACAACGTGGAGTCAGTTTTTGTGTTACTTTGGACTTTAATGCACACCCGGGTGAGTTATTTAACATCAAACTATTAGATTTCTGTACAGATCAGTCGTGGACTTGTGTTGATCAAAAGCTTTTACCGAAGGACACTTATACGTTTGTAAGTGATGCGCATGGGTGCAGGAGGTGGCTTGATCACTGCGTGGTGACTGAATCCGCCCTCCGATCTGTGATTAGTGCTGCGGTTTTGTATGACACGTACGAGGGTCAAACTGAAAGTTCTTAGAAAATCAAAAACTAAGCATTCTAGCAAGTTATTAGTTTTATTATAACTTTTCAAAATAGCGTCCATTCACATCAATACATCGCTGCATTCGATGGAACCATTGAGAAAAGCACCTTGCCCACTCGGCCTTAGGGGTCTCTTCGACGGCGTTTTGAAACGCAGCCACTGCTTCTTCGGCGTCCATAAAATGTTTTCCTCGAAGTTTTTCTTTTATTTTCGGGAATAAATAAAAATCGCAGGGTGCGAGGTCGGGGCTATACGGCGAGTGACCCAGTAATTCCACGTCTGAGGTCGCCAAATAGTCGATCGTTTGCCTGGCGGTGTGCGACGAGGCATTGTCGTGATGAAGGAGGATCCTGCTGCGAGGTCGTTTCTCTCGAACTTTTTCCAAGACAAGTGGCAAACAGTTGTTAGTGTGCCACTCTGCATTAACCGTTTTCTGATCCTCTAAGACAACTGTCGCGTAATGACCTGTCTTTCCGAAGAACGAGGCCACCATCTTTTTTCCAACACTTCGACCTCTCTTCACTTTAGTTGGCAACTCTTCGGAAGGAAACACCCACTGAGCAGACTGTCTTTTGGTTTCCGGATCATAACAGTAAATCCAGCTTTCGTCACCCGTTAGTATGTCGAACACAGCATTTGAGTCACCTCCGTTTAATTTTTGGATCATTTCTCGGCACCAATCAACACGGCGGAGTTTTTGAGCCTCGGTCAAATTATGCGGTATCCAGCGGGTACAAAGCTTCCTGACCGCTAAATGTTCATGGAGGATTTTGTGCACTTGACTCATACCTATGCCTAGACTTGTCCGAATCTGCTGATAGGTCACTCTTTTGTCAGTCTCTATCATACGCCGCACAACACTGATATTATCTTCAGTCGTCGCTGTAGAAGGCCGTCCCTCACGCAAATCATCGGTGAGATTAGTTCGACCACGTTTGAATTCATTAAACCAGTTGTAAACTGTGGCACGAAATGGGGCTTCATCGTGAAAAGCCAATCGAAGTCTATCATAACTTTCTTGTTGACTTATATGACATCGAAAGTCATAAAAAATCATTGCACGAAAATTTTCTCGGCTTAAATTCATTCTGACGTGCACAGACAATTTTCAATTTGCCGCCAAATCGTAAAACAAATGACAAATGAATGAAATGTATACTCAATATTATTGGTAAAGAGTTCTATTTTCAAAATTTAAACTTATATTTTTAATATAATGCTTTTAAGTTGCCAGTTCTAAAAACTTTCAGTTTGGCCCTCGTACTGGTCGGACCACATGCCCTTGGACGTTAACCGGAAGACCTAGGTTAGGCCGTTATTATGAAAAAATGTGTGAGAAAATATTTAAAAGAAAGCTTAAATGGTGTCAAGATAATCAGATACAAATAAAAATGGACATCATAGCTAAGCTTCATGAATCTAAAGACTTTGGTAAGTTTTGGAAAAACACAAATAAAATGCATCCCAAGCCGGGTCTGCCTGTGAGCATCGAGGGTGAAAATGATCCGACTGCTATTGAAACAAATTCAGGGAACATTTTAAAAACTCGTCCCCATTAGGTCAGGCGTCACAGATGCTGGATGCTGAGGCCACAGGCGAAGACCTTAACGTAAGGTTCTCCTACAAGGATATTGAGTATGTAATAAAAAAGATGGTAAGAGGTAAATCTCCAGGCCATGATGGACTCAGCATCGAGCACCTGCAGCATGCGGGCGTTCATCTGCCCAGAGTTTTGAGTATGTTTCTTACACTTTGTCTGGGCCATTGTTATCTACCGGACGATCTTCTCAAAACCATTTTTATACCTATTCTTAAAAATAAGACCGGGTTTGCCTCTGACTTTGGTAACTATAGGCCAATTTCGTTAGCTACTATCTTAGCGAAGGTGCTGGACGGTGTCCTGGATATGCATATGGCCGGACGGATAGAATTGCATGACGCACAGTTTGGCTTCAGACCGGGTCTGTCTACTGAAAGCGCTATACTAGCATTAAAGCACACTGTTCAGTACTATACAGAGAGTACACGCGTGGTCGCTTGCTTCCTGGACCTATCCAAAGCCTTCGATTTGGTTTCGTATGATCTCCTATGGCAAAAATTAAAAAATAATACCCGGGTGACTGACGAAGTTGTTTCTGTACTGGCATACTGGTACAATAACCAGTGTAACTATATAAGATGGGCAGGTTCTCTATCGGATGCGTATGGGTTGGAATGCGGAGTAAGGCAGGGAGGCCTAACCTCCCCTCGGCTTTTCACTTTATACATGAACGGCTTGATCGAGGAGCTTAGCAGAGCCAATGTTGGGTGTCACATAGAGGGCATGTGTCTGAACAACATAAGCTACGCTGATGACATGGTACTGCTGAGCCCCTCCGTCAAGGCTATGAGAAAACTGGTGCACATATGTGAAGCTTACGCGGAGGCGCACGGGCTCAGATATAATGTGAAGAAGAGTGAGCTTCTAATTTTCAAAGCTGGCAACAAAACCTACGCTGATCTGCCGCCGGTCAACTTAGCCGGAGCTCCACTCAGAAAGGTCACGGCCTTTAAATATCTGGGCCATTGGGTCTCCGATAACCTGAGCGACAACTTAGACCTGGGAGGGAACGCAGGGCATTGTCAGTTCCATGTAATATGTTGGTTCGCAGATTTGCACGTTGTACGCGGGAAGTAAAGCTCACGCTGTTTAAAGCCTATTGCCAGACTTTGTATTCGTGCAGTCTGTGGGTCAGCTATACGCAGCGGGCATACAGTGCACTGAGAGTTCAATACAACAATGGCTTTAGGGTGCTGATGGGATTTCCGTGGCGATGTAGTGCTTCCGGCATGTTTGCTGAGGCACGAACCGATGGTTTTCCCGCGGTCATAAGAAAACGTTGCTCCTCCATGCTCCATCGCTTACGCGGCAGCTCCAACAGCATCCTAAAGATGATTACTGACAGGTAGGACAGCCCGATTCTCGAGCACTGGCAGCGCTTGCACTGCGCGAAATAGGTCTCAGTTGAGAAAGTTAACTGTACCTAATTAATTAAATGTATTTTGAAAATTGTTTATTTAATTTAATTTGTTTTAATTTAAAATTAATATAATTGAAAGTGAATCGAAATGAATTTGTAAAACTAATAATAGGTTGAGAAGTGCTTAATTGAAATAAAGATTTATTTATTTATTTATTATTATTATTATTTATTATAAATCATATCCACAATCAAATCATTCTTCCTGCTGCTCAATCCTATACATAACATCGTCGATACACACATACTGATCTCCATCTTCACCTTCAACCACCTCATACGTATCTTCATCAATTTTAATATCCTCTTCAAGCAGAACTTCTTCATCTAAGACTTCAGTATCAAAATCCTGATAATCAGGAACTGACTCAACTTTAATTTCTTCATTTTTCGATTTGACAGTCACTTCAACTTCATTCACATCTTCTGCTTCTTGATCTTCGACCTTATACTTTTTAATTGAAGGACTATTTTGGTATTCTTCATAGCTTCTCTTTAAAGTTTTGAGTTGGACTTCGATTTCGGCTAATATTGGAGGTTGTACTGGCGTTTGGCGATTGGTTAAGAAGAACCGGCTGATATCGCGTAGCGGAGTTAAGTTTCTGTCGTGGTAGTCACAGATTCTGAATTGAACGTCTTTCAAAACGTTTTCTGGTACCAAGCTCACGTCGACTTGCATGTGAGGGTAGGTTGTGCAGACGCCTGTTTTGAAGAAAATAGTATATTATTAAGTTATAAAAAATTACGACCTATTTTCGCAGTGGTCGAGTATTCGTCGGAGATGACATTTTCTTAGTTTTATTTTTATTTATTTTAGTTAGTTTTATTATGTGGAGGTACTTCAAAAGCCTATTTAAATGAAATATAAAATCATATTTAATGAATATCAGTGCTTAGCATTTGTATTTTTTTTAAATTATTGGCCTCATATCAAAAACAGACATAACTCAGTCAGCGCATGATTGCCTGTTATTTCCTCAAAGGTTTTCCTATGATACTCTATCCTATGGTACTCGCACTTTGCGCTAAGAAAATATTGATTACGAACTCTAAGCACTGATATTCATTAAATTTTATTTTTTCAAGTTCAAATATAAATATGAAAAAAAAAAATGTAAAAAAAAAGTTTGGATAATTTTTATTCAATAAGTGGGTTTTGCTCTCAAATTTCGCTATGAGTAAAAGCTGTTTAAGAAACGGTAAATTAACTTATTATTTTATATAATTGCACTTTTATTACAACAATTCCTTAATTGATACATGTAATGTCATCTTCGACTTCATTTTCTTTTAACATCAGGTGAGGTAAGAGTAATAAGTGGATTTAGTCACCAAAAAGAAAAAAGGACTTAGCCTTGGGACGCCATGTATATCTATCTATCTTACGAGAAACCTATTCACTCATAATGTTTTTAAAATTCTGGTCGGGTAATTTTTATTTATCACATTTTTCATTTATTTAAGAATAATTGAGCATTTTAAATGCAAAAACTTAAAAACATTATTAAAACTTTGCAATGCTTCACTTTAACTGGGATTCACAATTTCTGTAAAGAAATTGGTCTCGGGTGGTCTAAGCTGCAAAGCTATACCATAAGATGGAGCTATGTTAGCAATATAACGTTAAAACAAAAAATGTGGTAAGTAATTTTGAGGCCCCAGGTTCGTATCCTGGTCGGGTATTTTTTTTTTATTTTTTTATTTATCACATTTTTCATTTATTTAACCTATTCACTATTAGAAAGTACGACTGTAGTAGTGTGAAACAACAGACAACCCTGTATATCACTGGAAATGTATGAAATCCAGGTTTTAAAAATTCTTTTTGCGTTGAAGAGTCCATTTATCGAGGAAGGCTATAGGCTATATTTTATCCCGGAGTTTCCACGGGAAGGGGGGTAATGTAGATGGAACTGCGGGATCGGCTAGTATTATTATATACAGGTTCATTTTAAATTAGCGTATCACCTCTTGCAGGGAGCCTCGACACATCAATTCCAACCACATTGTTCTACAACTTTCGTAACTATATAACCTCTGAACATAGGAATGCCACGCATCTATTTTTTGTTTGAGCAAACATTTTTTGTTATTCTTTTTTCTGTGTTACTTAACGACTTATTATAACTTACTTATCATACATAACTTCACGCCTGTATCCCTAATGGGGTAGGCAGAACACCAGAGGATATAAAACCATCTGAAGTCACGTTTGACACCTTTGGAGGTATTATTATGATGGAGAGAGACTATTGCAGTGACAGGGGTTCAGCCTATCGCCTGCAAAAACGCCAACAAAACCTCTGTCCCTTAACTGACTTTTACAGTTTGCCCGGGAAGAGAAGCAGCTGGCACATTCTATGTTTTTCTTTTGCTCCCAGTCCAGCATGGAAGAAATGGTATTTAGTGTATGTAATTTATTAAGATTATGACATATTTGGTTCTGTGGTCCTAATCATGTTATCAAATTGAGTAATTCTTTCTATGATGGTGCGCATATTAGCTTACATAATAGGATAAAATAACAAAATAATATTTATCTTGTTGATTCGACTATTTATCGATGGTTGCATGCTAGCTCTGCTGAAGTTGTAAATTGTAAATTTAATCTATAAGTTTTTTAATTTCTACTAAAACATTTTAACTATTTATGCTCATTTTAACTGCTGTAAATGTAATTATTATATTTAGTTTGATATTAAATTGGTGTAAATTAAATGATTTGTAATGTGATAATAAAAAATCGTAGTTATTTATACTGTATTGTTGCTTCTATGCTGGACTGTGCGAAAGAAAAACATAGAATGTGCCAGCTGCTTCTCTTCCCGGGCATACTGTAAAAGTCAGTTAAGGGACCGAGGTTTTATGGGAGGCTTTTTTGTGGGCGATAGATTTTTGTGGCTGACCCCCTTCACTATTATAAAGCCTCCAAATTTGTGAAACGTGACATCAGATGGTTTTATAACCTCTGGTGTTCTACCTACCCCATACGGGATACAGGCGTGAAGTTATGTATTTAGATTGTTTTACATGACGGTGTATAACGAACCTCGCAGCTTCTTCTTGGGCCCGCGGCCGGGCAGCGGCACGGCGTGTATCTTGAAGGCGTGGTCGTTGAGGTAGTCCACGTGCGAGAACTTCAGTGGACACGACACGCAGCTGTATGGCCGGACCGGCGCGTGCGTCTGTTTATACAGATATTCAATAAATTATAAATAATACTAGATTATTGCATCGAGCACAATAGTAGTTTATGAAACTGTCACATAATTAGGGGTATAATACCTAGTTATGTGCAGTTTCATACACTACTTTATCTAATCTCATACACTGAAGATATTTATTCCCGCCATTATCGCGCATGCGCCAAAACGCGCCGCGCGGCCACAGAATGTAACGTAGCGTGGCGCTCGCAGGACACAGATAAAAAAATGAAATCTATGGTCTGTTATCTGTATCGAAATGAAAAAAAAATTTATTATAACATTGTATTGTTCGAGGTAGTGTGTTATAATTTAATTTTTTAATTTCATTTCGTTATACTATTTTAAAAAGTATGTCAATATAAATTCGTTCTGAGTTTTATATTTTGAATATTATGATATGAGAGTAGATAAAGTAATTTATTATTGCACCGAGTGCCTGACTAATCTAACAGGCACGAGGGCAATATAAATTACTTAAGGCGAGGTACATAATCTGCTTTTCTTCCAACTATGCTTTAATTTCATCACAATCAATCACACTAAAAAATTAGTACAAAGCGAGTCTTTAATGCTCTAGAGCAGTAAAAATGTATGGAATGTCATTATTGCACAGTTTTATTGCTCTAGAGCATTAAAGACTCTCTTTGTACTGAGTTTTTAGTGTGATTGTGATGAAATTAAAGCATAGTTGGAAGAAAATAAATATTTCTGACACTCACACAACATTATCTAGCCCAAAGTAAGTTTCTTAAATAACTTTTGTTATGGATACTAGATAACTGATATACTTAAGAAATATATATAAACATACATATTTTTAATAAGATACATACATACATACATAACTTCACGCCTTTATCCTTAATGGGTTAGGCAGAACACCAGAGGCTATCAAACCATCTGAAGTTAAGATGGAGAAAGACTATTGCAGTGACAGGGGTCAACCTATCGCCCGCAAAAAACGCCAATTAAAACCTCCTTTATAAGAATAATTAAATAAACATATAAACGTCCATGACTTGACGACTAATATCTGTGTTCATTTCACAAATATCCGCCGCCGCTGGGATTCGCAGCTAGGACCTCTGGCATAGAAGGCAATGTATGTTACCGCTACACCAGCCGGTCGTCCATTCAAATTAAATAAATAACATCCCCAGACAATCACACCAACTACATGGCCCCAAAGTAAGCATAGCTTGTGTTATGGGATACCATGTAGCGAACTAGGGGATCTTGAATATTAATACATATATAGATAAACGCCAAGACACGGAACATTTCTTTTTGCGGGAATCGAACCCGCGACCACCTTGCCTCCTTTTAGATTACTAAATACATTATAATAATACATTGAAATAAATGTTATTTAATGTGGTGACAGCTTATTGATGAAGTTTTATGTGAGAGCAGTGTGTGTGTGTGTTTGTGTGTGTGCAAGAAGGGCTATGAGTGAATATTGAAATATGTGTAAAACTATACAAGGTTATGTATCATTTTAACACGATACACTGTTTACTTTCATCTGAACAGCCAAATACCCCGACCTGAAGCACGTAGCCAAAGTAATGAAAGGGATGGATGATAATCCGAATAGCACTGGACAGGTACCAGTCTAAGGCAGACAATGCAACTTTACGGTCCAAATACACAGAACTGTAACCCCGTGCCCAAGCTGCGGCCGGTATTGATCAACTCGTCACCGGACTCAATGAACTGGCGGCTATTTTCGGAGAGAATAAAGCCAAGGCTTATGTCGCCGAGTACCGTCGTGTGCTGACTTTGATGACTCAACGAAACAGTATTCATTAATTTCCCCTTACTTTCATTTATTTGGCTCTCACACTTAGCTGTCTTGTGTTTGTTTTTTTTTTTCATGTCATGATCAATCTGTACTGTATGTACCTATTTGTTTTGATTCGTGTAATCCTGACTGAAAAAGAGTGCCAAGAGTTATTTTCCGCCGGCTTTTTTTTGTCTCTCGGTCTACTGTAATATCTTATTCAATAACTATCAACACCTTGTTAAAGCCGCAGTACAAAATTGTGACGTCATTAAGCGGCCATTCGATTGTGTTATGATGAATAAAAAAAATTCATGTCATTTTCATTTCATTTCCCTTTCTTGAATTTCACCTCCCACGGACCACCTATGTACAGTCTACAACAGAATTATGTATACCACCCAGTCTCCCGAACACATACAATATGCATGCAAATTGTATGTGTGCGGGGGACTGAGTGGTATACATCATTCTGTTGCAGACTGTACTTCAAGGGGTTTAAAAAAATTGAAGACATTGAAAAGGTACAGAAGTTGACAAAAGACACAATCTATTAACAATCTACGCATTTAACTAGTTGCTAGTCTTTCACTAGAATTGATTCTTTATAATGGAACCCCAGGTCGTAGTAAACCCTACTATCGAGCTCGTCGAGGAGGAGGATATGGGGCGGCTCTGTCAGCTCACTGACCAAACCGATGCGCCCAACCCTTGGAAACCTTATAGAGTCAAAGTTATAGTCCATATCGGGACTAATAATTACATTACTTTTATTCCCATGGTGGCGAACAGAGAGATAAAGAAATACTATGTGGCCAGTCATCAGCTTATTTGCTGACCCCAATATCACAAAGGTAGAATGCCACTCTTTCCCGTTGCTTTCGGATTCGTCAAGAACCGTCTCGGCATGCAGGCCCTTATTCAAAGTCAAAGTCAAAAGAATCTTTATTTCGTAAGTATTTAAATACATTTGAAATAAGTCAAAAAATTTCCAAATTGAACTGAATCAACCACCACTTCGGAAAGTAGATCTGTTGAGAAGAAGTGTCAAGAAACTCAACAGCAATCATCATTTAAAAATACACAATAACAATTAACAACCATGGAATCCCATCTTCTTGCATCCGGATATCTTATAGTAAAACTTTTTATATAACACTTAAAGACATATTCCACTCCCCACACCGCTAAACGCCGCCTGTTCGGCGAATGTGATTAAAGCGCTCTACAATGGGAGGAGCGATCCTATGGAGAGGGTCTTGCCGATCCTGCCGGGAGAGGACGAGGGGATTAGTGCGATCTTAAATCACTCATTATATATGTATAGACTCAAGGCAAAATTATACCGAATAAGGCTCGTCTGGCCATACTTGAGGGAGTTTTGGCGCCAACGTACGCCAATGTACGGTAGTGAATCTTGGGTGTGGCAGAAGAGACATGAAAGCAAGATTAATGCTGTGGAGATGAGAGCGTTGAGAAGCATGTGTGGAGTGAAATTGAGTGATAGGGTGCGCAACAGTGAAATAAGAAAGAGATGCGGTTTGAAAGAAGATGTAGTGACTAAGATTGAAAAGGGTATGGCACGATGGTTTGGGCATTTGGAAAGGATGAGTGAAAGTAGATTTACGAAAGAGGTGTACAGAACAAGAATGGATGGTGCTGTCGGAAGGGGCCGCCCTAGGCGAACGTACGCCGATCAAATTGGCGAAATTTTGAAAAGGGCCTACTCAAAAGTACCCGTAACCGACGATCATGTATGAAAAGATTGATGAACGTGGAAGAAGCGAAAGAGGTATGTCTGGATGTATGGATGGAAGCAATTGGTGTTCTCTTTATCTGCCTATCCCAAGGGTGAGGTTATGTATGTATGTATTCACAGATCAAAAGAAATCCAGATACCACAACTAATACCTTATTATTAATTATTCGGGTTAGATAATGTTATTTGAATTTCATAAATATTTATTTATTCCATACGGGTTACTATACTTAATAAACAAATAAATACAATTAGTTACCTTCAGAATGTGATCTCGACATTGCGCCCTTTGCTTAAACTTGAAGTGGCAAATCATGCATCTGTGAACAAAAAGTAAATAAAATTTATATGTATTTGTTAGTAATATGTAGGTATGTAATTATTTGTATGAAGTCTATTTGTATAGCTTGTGTCCCAACGCCCATCCTAATTCCCACTACCTAATCCTGTAGTCTCGGTTGCCTGGAAGAAATCGCTCAACAGCGATAAGGCGGCCTTTGTGCCAAAACTAAATTAAAATGTAACGGTTTTTACTTTCTTTTTTTTAACCAAACATCTTATTTTCATTACGAAAAGGTATGATTAAGATTTTATCAATTTTTTTTTTTATGTCTTTAGAGCGGTTTCGCAGTAAACCCTGACAAATAATTCAATGCAGTAAACTGACTATCCAAATGTCAAGAAAAATAATGATACCAGTTTAAATTTTCGTCGTGTAAGGTACTGAATGAGAATGATTAAAATTGAATGGTATTTTTTCAATCGCTTAGCATATTTTTTTTAAAGGAATCTATAAATACGTGAATTTGAGGTGTGTTCTTTATCTTTACTGTAATTTTAACGAAAACAATTAATTATCAAACATATCGCTTTAAAAAAGTTACAGTAGGAATAAAAATTAGTTTTTGGTATTTTTTAAAATCAACGAAATAGTAAGTAGCGAAGCAATTTTTATAATGCCTCTTTAGCGATGAGAAAATGAAAGTATAAAATATTTTGCAAGTCAACATTTTCTTTTCTCAATTTGACGATATTAATAATAAAAAAATTCATTCGTTCAATGACACTGCGTCACTATTTTTTCCTTCCCTAAAGTGGGCACACTGGAACTGTCATTTCACTGCATTCAACTATTTGCAAGAGTATATTTATTTATTTATCATTTACAAAATCCACAGACCTTAGAACTAACTTAAAAAAAACATATCTTGTGTAACTTATGTCTAATCACGGATTTACATTTTATAAATTTTACATTGAGAGAGCTGAACTTTAATAGGATTAACATATCAATTTAATAATAATAATAATAAATCAATTTATTTGCTCACAAAAAAGGACTTAAAACTAATACAAGATAAAAAATAAATTTAATGATAGTGCGAGCAAAAAGGATTTGGCTCAGCTTGATGTTGATGCTGGAACAAGTTCCGCAACAACGCTGTTCATTCTGCCAAATCCTATGCGTTGAATAGCTACGATTCGCTTCTATTTATTATAAATATATATACAATGTGTCCCGGCAATAGTGTCGGAGCCTTTAATGGTATTAAATATGGTATTTTTTATCGACAAATCGCCCGTCAAATTTTTTTTTTCTGTTATGGTTGTTAAATGGCGGCCATTTTGTTTTTTGGTAACCAAGACGCGGGCTCTCGTACTAATTCGATCACTACTACTCATGTTAATGTCCTAGGAACAAAAAAAAGGTCTCAATTGATAGCTAAATATGAAGACAATAATTCACAAGTATTATGTTTTAAATTAATTCAAATTAAAAAAAAATAGAAATAAAGATAACTAAAATATTTAGTTTTTTTCGGTGTATTTTTTTAATTATTGGCTTTTTTTGAAAAATCTAGGCAATTAACCTGCTAATTTGTTATTCTAAATCGATAGAAGAGGACGTTTGCTAAAATAAAATATTGAATTTCTTTGCTCTTAGTGCAATAGTTTAAAAGTTATAACAATTTGCAAATGAACCTTCGAACACGCTTTTTTTTTCAAAATACTAGTTTATCAACTACCGAATTCTAGGAAACGGTGGGATCGGGTACAATGCGATTCGCCGGCAGGTAGAAACGATGGTATGAATGGTACAATAGGTAGGAGCGAGAAATAAAATGGTATAACCGGTCGTGGTACTTCCCGTTGGTATCATCTCAGGCAGGGGGCCCGCCAGTCGTCCCTCGCTCTGCGTTGTGATAACATAATTTTGCTGTTCTAAACCAACATATCGTGCGTTGTTATTGTTGAACTTTCTGTTACGTTTTTGTTTTGTGTTGTTATTGGACTGTTGTTATTTTATTAGCGCTCGAAAGCTAACTGAAATGGAACGCTATTCGAATGCCAATGAAGCTGTTAGAGAGTACGCGAGAAGATTTCCCAACAGACCTACGCCGAATGCTCGCACCTTCATAAGGATTAATTTGCGTCTAGCTGAAAATGGGATAAGAACACCTGCGAATGAACGTGGTCGTCTTTTGTCGCCGCAAGATGAAGAAGAGATACTCGCATTAATCACAGAAGATCCTAGGTTGAGTGTCAGGCGGATAGCAACTCGACTAGGTTTAACTAAAATGTCAGTGTGGAGAGTCTTAAAAAGGGAGGGATTACATCCCTATCATTTTAGAAGAGTTCAAGAAATAATTGAACCAGATTTCTCAAGAAGGTCAGTCTTCGCTTCGTGGATACTTAGAAGAGTGCGTCTAGACCCAAACTTTTGTAAAAAAATCTTGTGGACTGACGAAGCAACATTCACACGATCGGGCTATATCAACAATCGGAATGAACATCTGTGGCTTCAAGAAAATCCACATGCAGTAAGAGAGAGTTCCTTCCAGCATCAGTTTTCTGTCAATGTTTGGGCAGGAATGATCGACGATGTCTTGATGGGACCGATAATTTTACCGGCGACAATGAATGGCCCGAGTTTTCTGGAGTTTCTCCAAACGGATTTTCTTGATGCACTCCTGGAGGTGCCGTTAAATTATAGGGTTGGGATGATACTGCAGCTGGACGGTGCTCCAGCCCACTTTGCAGTAAATGTCCGTAACTATTTAAATGAAAATTACACTCCATGGATTGGGCGCGGTGGAACAATCGCATGGCCACCGCGGTCGCCGGACTTTACCCCACTAGATTATTTCTTGTGGGGCACAATGAAACAAAAAGTCTACGTCGACGTGCCGAATACGCGTGACGAATTAATCGACAAAATTCTTCAGGTTGGGAACGAATTAAAACAAGATAAAGATATGATTCGACGATCAACAAGAAATGTCTCAATAAGGTCTACAGCGTGCTTGCAACAACGCGGTGGTCATTTTGAACAATTGTTATAATTGTACTTTTGTTTAGTATTATTAAACTACTTTCGTAATTAATTATGCATTTTTTTTCCAACCACCCCTCTAGATAAACAATGAAAAAGGTCTTTTTCAAATTGTTATAACTTCTAAACTATTTCACTGAGAGCAAAGAAATTTAGCATTTTATTTCAGTAAACTGCCTCTTCTATCGATTTGGGATAAAAAAATTGCAGTTTAATTGCCTAGATTTTTCACAAAAAGCCCATAATTAAAAAAAACACACCAAAAAAAACTAAATTTTTTGATTACCCTTTTTTCTATTTTTTTTATTTGAAGAGTATTTAAACTTAATGATTGTGAATAAATGTCTGCATGTTTAGCTATCAAATGAGACCTTTTTTATGTTCCTAGGACATTTACATAAGTAGTGGTGGTCGAATTAGTACGAGAACCCGGGTCTTGGTTACAAAAAAAACAAAATGGCCGCCATTTAACAACCGTGACAGAAAAAAAAAATTGAAGGGTGATTTGTCGATAAAAAATACCATTTAAGGCTCCGACACTGTTGCCGGGACACATTGTATACATTTTTAAATTGAGGAATACATTAATAATAAAATAAGGAAAAACAAAAATATTAAACACAACTAAGTACATAAATAAAGTTTTTTTTTTTTAATTAATAAATTGGTTCTTATGTGGATTACACTTACATAAAACTTGAATAAAAATTATTAATTTCACCTATAAACGAGAAAGCTGTATAATCACAATAACTTTTAATGTTTATACTAAAAAGAGCATATATAATTATTAGAATTAAAAGATTATAATAATAGAATTTAAGAGTTTAAAACAAAAATTTGGGTAGGTAGGTTTGGGTAGGTTGGTAGGTATAGATACGATCTGAGTACAAGAAATGACGGTCCGGCGTAGACGTACAACTATTTATATGGAAGCGTACGCATCAGATCCGGCATCCGTAATTTGTGATTTCAAATAAGATTTCTAGATTTTTATTTTCTTGTGTAGTGCGTAGCCGCTCTTAAAGTGCCAAATAATAACTACAAAATCTCAATGTTTATTATAATGACCATGCCAAATTAACCGCGTAAGTCGGTTAGTTATATCAAACTAAACCAGCCTGTATTCACACGTGTGTACATATGCAGGGTGACTGGTGACAAATTTAAGATACTGAAGGAGAGCACTCTGTACTCGATTCTGGTCATAATTATGTAATAAGTACCTACTTTTGTAGGTACTTATTACATTGTTACTATGTACTTTACTTACGCCTGAGTCAATCGCGGCACGCGACCTGGCACGCGGATCGCTGTAAACGCTTGTGTAACCATGCGTAATCAATTCTTTAACTTACGGTTAAGTTTACTCAGTAAATAATTAACATTTATGTTTTATTATATTTTATCTTTTCATGTATGATCCCAAACTAACACGTCCCCTGTATACAAAACTTCATTTCTTATATATTTATTACAAATATTGTATAAATATGTATTGTACGACACGACATGACATTATAATGCATGCTTATTTGTGAAACGTGACATCAGATGGTTTTATAACCTCTGGTGGTCTGCCTACCCCATAAAGGATACAGGCGTGAAATTATGTAAGGTCAGCATTCAAAAGTTGATGAACACATTGAAATTTTCAAAATCGATTTTCACCGTATTGTGCGTAAATAACGACTAATATAAAATAATTTTAATAACAAAACATAGAAATAAGTTATTATTAGTCGTTATTTAGGCGATATATGGTGAAAAGCGACTTTGAAAATTTCAATGCATTCAACAACTTTTGATGCTGACTGTACCATCGAAACAACTGAATCGTGACCGATTTTGCTGAAAATTCGTTTGAAACTGTCAAACTTGTAAGGTCTATCGCATAAAATGCCATTTTAGATACTATACGAATTCTGTACTCAGTAAATGTGAGTACAGAATTCGTACTCACATTGAAATGATAGCAAGCTCGTCAAGCGAACTTGTTATCCTATCTTCCTATCTCCTATTTTGAACCTATCTTCTAGCGAATTTCGACCTACTAGCATTTAGTCGATTTGCCAAAATGAGCTTGTTGTGCGTCCTTTTTTTATATTTTTTTTATTAGTTATTTATTTATTTAAAGCAAGGCAGGCACTAATACATTTACCATTTATACAGTTTGTAAATGATAGTTACTAAGTGCAACCTCAGTGACATATAGGCAAGCACAGTGTGCTTAATTCAAATACATTTTTCATATAATTATCTGTCAGGGAAAAATATTACAATATAGCAATCTAAATACAATGTGTTTGTCTAAATAAATTAAATTATTTTTAAATATAATAACAAAAATCAAACATAGAAATTAAAATAAAAAAGTTACAAAATAATCAAAATAAAAAAAATCTACTCTATAATGACTTAATTATAATATACCAAACGATAAATAATGGCCAATAGACTGAATGAAGTTCTTATAATTATTTCAGTTGAATAAGATCTTATTCAGATCTGACTTAAATTGAGTTGGTTCAATAGTATGGTAAACTAGCCACCGCGCGCGGTTTTACCCGCGTAACTTTTTATCCTGTAGGAATTTCAGGATAAAATATAGCCTATAACCTCAAGAGTTGGGCTATCAAATGCAAAAAGAATTTTTCAAATCCCACTTGTAGTTTCGGAGATTAGCGCGTTCAAACAAACAAACAAAAAAAAACAAACTTTTCAGCTTTATATCTAATATATAAAGTTCTCGTGTCACAGTTTTCGTTGCCATACTCCTCCGAAACGGCTTGACCGATTTTGATGAAATTTTTTGTGCTTATCCGGTATCTATGAGAATCGGCCAACATCTATTTTTTTTTTATTTATATGGCAATACAACGTTTGAGAAGTCGTCGTGGCGCCGTGGTTACTGTGTGTATCAAACGATATCACAGGTCAAGCAACGTTCGGCGCGGCCGTTACTTAGATGGGTGACTGCCGACCGTTCATTTCTCAGTGCGACTTCCGTGCTTCGGAGGGCACGTTAAGCAGTCGGTCCCGGGTGCTGTATACTTGTATACAGTAGTCGTTAGGGTTTGTTAGAAGCCATTACGGCGCCCTGAAAATTCTGACATCCACCACCCAGCACTGGGCCAGCTTGGTGGATTATGGCCTAAAACCTCCTCGTCACCAAGGGGAGAGACTCATAGCCCTGCAGTGGGCTCATTACAAAGAGTTGTGGTGATGGTGAACGTTTGCCGGGTCAGCTAGTATTAGTATAGATTTAAGCTCAATTCATCATGATCATGCGACTCACATGAAAGGCTTATCGCAGTGCGACTTGAGCACGTGCAGCACGACCTGCCGCGCCGTCGTGAACTGCTCCGCCGCGCACAGCGCGCAGCGCAGCAGGCCCTCCTCGTGCACGCGCCGGTGACCCGCTATCTTCGAGCTCTTCACCTGGAACATATACGTAACCAATTAATAAAGTTGCTTGAACTAATAATAAAGATAGAAATAAAATGTGCATGCATTATGACCATCGTTATTTTGATGACTTAACGTTTGACTTTTGACCATGTCGGGATTGTCTAGGGTTGACTATAATAGCTGACCAGGTTTATGGCGCTTCGCCGGCCGCTGCCGCGCCACCGCTCGTTTCGCTCGCTCGGCTCGCGCACGTGTATAACTATATGCAACCTAACATGCTCCTCCTCGCTGCGCTCGTCGTCGCACCTAACCGTACTGATTCCGCCTTCCGGTGCGGGAGCCCTTCTCGTAGCTTATCAAACAAAGATATACCCACTTTTCATCTTGACAAAAGCTTATCTATTTGTGTGAATATGTATTATACAGTACTAGGTTTTGTCATTGCATTTCTTTAAAAATTACAAGAGCAAAAGCTAATCCATTTTTTTACCGAGTTCGATTAGGTATTGTCAAGTAATATGCATAAACAAAAGCTCCTCTATTAGAGTCTAACTCGTGACTCAAATAGTATAGCCTTTGTATATTCGCACCCCGGCTACGCTGGTCAGACACCTTGTAAGAATATTATTTATTCGATATTATATTATAAATTTCATATTAACAATTATGAAAAAAAAAGTTTCCATAATTCAATATCACTATCGTTAGTACGCTGAGTGTTCGGAATAGATCGCAAGCCTAAGTATATTTTTCGGCGATCATGTATGAAAAGATTAATGAACGTGGAGGAAGCGAAAGAGGTATATCTGGATCGTAGCAATTGGTGTTCCCTTGTCTCTACCTACCCCAAAGAGAGACAGGCGTGAGGTTATAGATATACATATGTATGTATCACAAAATAAATGAGTGTAAAACTATATCTAATTTTAAAAAGAAAGTCAAAGATCACTACTTTTCTCAACTGTAAGTTATGAATTTAAACAATATTATTATGATATATTGTATATGTATTTAGGTTTATAAAATATTATATATGTATATAAGTATTTTAAGCAGTTTATACGATATCATAGATTTGTGCACACTATCATTGCATCCTAAACAAACTCTCCAGTCCTAGGTCTGCTGGAAGAGATCTCATTAGAGATAAGCTGTACCTTTGTACTTATTTTTGATCCATGTATCTTTAAATTGTGTCCAAATTTATGTGTACATAAATTGTTAAATAAATAAATTAAACAGAATCTCACCGAAGCGCCGCAGATCTCACAGAGCACATATCTCAGACACTTGGAGGTGGGTCCGAGGCGATGGTAGGACAAGTCCTTGTGTACCGTCATATAATGCTTCACACTGTCTGCCGTCGATGTTAGCACGATATTGCACTGGGGATAGAAAATTTGTTATTATTTAGAAATAATAGTATATTAGAATAAGAAGTAGTCGTGGCGCCGTGGTTACTGTGTGTATCATACGATATCACAGGTTAAGCAATGTTCGGCGCGGTCGGTACTTGGATGGGTGACCGCCGACCATTCATATCTCACGACGACTTCCGTGCTTCGGAGGGCACGTTAAGCAGTCGGTCCCGGGTGCTGTATACTTGTATACAGTAGTCGTTAGGGTTTGTTAGAAGCCATCTAGGCGCCCTAAAAATTTTGGCATCCACCACCCAGCACTGGGCCAGCTTGGTGGATTATGGCCTATACCTCCTCTTCACCCAGGGGAGAGACTCATGCCCTGCAGTGGGCTCATTACAAAGAGTTGTGATGATGATGATGATGAATAGTATATTATGCAACTAGTAAATAAAGGACGGATTTAAAGCGAGGGCCGTAGATGAGTCACGAGCAAGTGAAGGATTCTAACGATTTCAACTGTTGGAATCCTGAGCAACGCGAGTGATTCATGGCCCTCGATATAAATTTGTACTTTACTCAGGATTTGCATACTATAGTTTATACCATGACTACGAGAAAAAGACATAATTTAAGCGAAAATAGAAATTAATTCAAGAAATAAGAAATATTACATTAATTGAAATGGACATTAAAATTAGAGCAATGACTGAAATTAAGACTGAAAATTATTATCTTTAGGGTGGTCAACTGGTGAAACAATATGTTTTAATCTAATGCCCAACTCCTTGTCGCCAATATTGGCCAATGAAATCTCGAGAATTTATTTGCACCAAAGAGTTTGAATTTCGAATCTTAGTGCAAGGAGTTTGTGTAAGGATTGAAATGGACATCGGATATATTTTTGTGTTCGAAATTCAAACAACAAAACAGTGAATAAAAGGCCGTTGTATTCACTGTTTTGCGTGAATAAAATAAGCTTTTTACAGTAGGTATGGTATAAAACAATATATTCGACAGGTTGAAATTATAATCAACGAATGCAGAGCATTAAAAAAAACGACTTCACGTCAAAACTTTGGCTTAAGTATGAGGTGGTCAATGTAAATATTTTCCGTATTCCTACATACTTTTTAAATAAAAAAAGTAATTACAAAAACTAAAAAAAAACCGACTGCTGAATACAGTAAGTTTCAACTAAAAAGTACAAAACGAGCAATATTACTAGAAGAGCTTCTAAATAATATTTGTAAAAAAAACTTTTAGCGGCAGGCGGGGACCATTTTGCCGGGATTGAGGAAGAAACATCTAGACATCCAAACATTTTAAAAAATAAATAATAAATAAATATTTCTGACACTCACACAACATTATCTAGCCCAAATTAAGTTTCTTAAAGAACTTGTGTTATGGATACTAGATAACTGATATATTTAAGAAATATATAAACATACATATTGAATAAATACATATTTTTTATTAGAATAAACTTAAATAAACATCCATGACTTGAGGACTAATATCTGTGTTCACCACACAAATATCCTGCCGCCGCCGGGATTCGAACCCAGGACCTCTGGCATAGAAGGCAATGTACATTACCGCTACACCAGCCGGTCGTCACATCTTCTATCATATGAAACAATAATATTCAAAATCGATTCATAACTGTCCAAAAATCGTGTAACAAAGATACAACCGATACGACCGGCTGGTGTAGCGGTAACATACATTGCCTTCTATGCTAGAGGTCCTGGGTTCGAATCCCGGCGACGGCGGATATTTGTGTGATGAACACAGATATTAGTCGTCAAGTCATGGATATTTATTTAAGTTTATTCTAATAAAAAAAAATATGTATTTATTCAATATGTATGTGTATATATTTCTTAAGTATAACAGTTATCTAGTATCCATAACACAAGTTCTTTAAGAAACTTAATTTGGGCTAGATAATGTTGTGTGAGTGTCAGAAATATTTATTTATTATTATTTATTTATTTACAAAAAAAATATATACACAGCTCGTTGAGAACCGTTCTTTACTTTGATAGAGGTTGATGTTTGAATGTCATTAATCCCGCGTAACTTTTGATCCCGTGGGAATTTCGAGATAAAATATAGTCTATAACCTTCCTCAAGAGTTGAGATATCAAATGCAAACAGAATTTTTCAATTCCCACTTGTAGTTTCTGAGATTAGCGCGTTCAAACAAACAAACAAACAAAAAAACAAACTCTTCAGCTTTATATATTAAGTATAGATTTAAACATATACTCACATAAACACAGTTCCTCGGATACTTCCTGCTTCTACACCTTCGTTGGTGGAACTTGTACTCGTCTTCCGTCTCGAATCTGACCCGACACACCGTGCAAGCGAGTCTGCAATGCCATTATAAAACATTGTCACTCATAAAAAAAACAATGATGTGAAAGTATGTAAGAATACGTGTAACTAAATGAATTTCAGTAAAAATTGCTTTTACTAAGGTGACACCAAAATAAGAGCTGAAAAAAAGTAAAAACATTTAATAACTGAAAAAATATGCTTAATAACATCGCGTCCCGACCAGGACTCGAACCTGGTACCTCTCGCTTGTTGGACGAGAGCTCTTCCACTGAACTACTGGGCCTTTATTAATATTTGAGTAAAATATTATTAAACATTGAGATTTACAATTTTCTGAACATAAATTGGTTTCGAGTGGTTTAGCAATGATGGAGCTACGTTAGCAATATAACGTAAAAACAGAATATCGCGCTAAGTATGTAATTCCGATATCGTGTCGCCAATTTTAATTTAGGAGGTTACGAGCGACTGAGGTGTCAGACGTCAAGTTGGCAGTAATAATTAAAAGAAACATGTTTCCATTTTCATAACTTAATTTCAGATATACATCGTATTAAAAAAGCACAAGATGTATTAAAAATTGCTTCTCCGGGCATAGAAATTCCATTCCTCCTTACTTCAGATTTGTACCAAATAAGACAGATTTATTTATTTTTGATTCACAGGAAAACTTACAGCTAGGACTAAGGATTATAAAAAGACAATTTTAACAAGCGAAAGCCAAAAAAGTTTTCACATATAGATACTGCATATTGCACTAAAAAATCAAGGAAGAAATAGTAGCAAAAAGACAACAAATAAATAATATTATCTTTAAGTTTTGATTTTAACTCACTTATTACATGGTATTAATTAATAAAAGAAACATCTCATACAAGTTAACATACTGAGATATTTTTAAGTGTGCACAAAAAATAATCTCGCTATGGCCGTCCTAACACTTGGGACACCGGTGTAAAATATATCTAAATTGTGTAATTAACGATTTGCTTTGTTCACAAGATTGCTAGATCGTATGATGAATGAGTTCTGTCCACAGTTGGTACTTGCGGTAAGGACGTGGAGTAAGGTAGGATTTCTGTATAATTTAGTGTGCGCGCAAATACCAACCACAGCCAGAAGCTTAGGCACATCGATGTTATTGTTCATAATTTTTATTACATTGCATGTATCTGCTATTTTTCTCTGTATGCTCAGTGTTAGTATATGGTGCCGTCTACAACGCGATAATTAGTGGTAATAGTTTCAGAGTCAGGGTTCTCCTGTCATAAAATATTGTACAACCCAAAAAATCTCTATTCATTGTGAAGCTTTATGTATACTCTGTATGACCGACAAAATTGATTGTGTGGGTTATGAATAAATGATTATTATTCGGTATGTCAAAATCAACTCGCCTTTCGGCGGAAAGACCCGAAAATAAGACCAGTCGGTCGGGTATCAGGGCAAGAGAATAAGAAACCGGCGAACGATTCGGGCAGTATCGAGCAATACCGCTTTCTGCATGCGTGCTGGAAGCGAACCACCGCCAAATCCCAGCCTTTCAAGGTGTCTGACCAGTGAAAGGTTAATATTATTATTATTACGCATACTTATAACTACACGCCTTTCGGCGGAAAAGACCCGACAATCGGACCAGTCGGTCGGGTATCAGGGCAAGAGAGTTATTATTATTATGTATGCTTACAGCTACACGCCTTTCGGCGGGAAAGACCCGACAAATTATTATCGTACGTGTAACATTTAAATTGCAGGAATCTTATGAACTTTCTTTGTATTTTCTCCAGGCGTGTTATGTAAACATCGTAGGGTTCCAGACAGAGGAAGTGTATTCAAGGTGACTTCGGACAAAGGCGCAGTAAGGTATTTTGAGGGTTTTGATATTGTTGAATTCTGATGATAGTCGCAAGATAAAACCTAGGGCTTTTGAGGCTGTTTTTACAACGTGTCTATATGCTTGTCAAAAATAAGTTTGGAGTCGAAAATTACATAGGTATACAGGGGCTTTTTTTGAAGATGTAAACATTTTAAGAGAAGGTAAAGAATAATATGTGGATTTAATTTATGACAAAAAAAAATTTTTTTTTTTTTTTTTATTGAAATTTTACAATTCTTTTAAGTGACCAAATTTTTTTAACTATTGAAAATTCGGGGCTTAACGTATTTCTTAATAGAAATAATTGGAAAACGCTTTTATTTCTTGCTATGCAGTCGTAAATAACAGATTAAACTAAAATGTTGTTAACTTATCAGAACTATAAAATATCAATTTATCTAAAAAAAAAAAAAATTTTTAAATTGAATCTACACTCCATTCTTAGCCCCAATTTTACCGATGTAATAAAACGCGATCAATTCGAGTTGAACTCAGATTACATATTAAAACGAGTTCCGCCTTCAAGTTTCGTTTTCATCGACATAAAAAAATCTTAGATTAGCTTAAATCTGGATTAGTGCCTAAACGTCCGATTTTCGCCGTTTAGCGTGTTAAAACGCGTTTAGGAGCTGCCTGCTGTCATTGTCAATGTGTCATATGAAACTATTTGTTTATAAAAAGACATTTTTTCGAAGTTATATTAAATTTATATTTCTCCGTATTTGCTTATGGGTTAAAAGGGAAGGGAGAATTGTTTATATTTTTGTGATTTATTTATAAAGTTAAAGTTTGTTAGAACTAAAATGAAAAGAGCCTTGGCACTAGCTTTTGGCGAAGATTTTGATGAGGATGATTTTGTTGTTCGTCGCTCCAGATGGATACGCGAGAGAGAAGAACACTTCGACACTCTTGATAATAAAGATTTTGTAACCAGATTTCGTGTAAAATTAATAAATTTAAATTAGTGTAAAATTTAAGATGGCAGGGTTTCGATAAGCTTAGTGATTAGTCTACTTTAGTATACGTAATGTCCTCTATGCTGAGTACTTACTATTAATGGTATCACATATATTTCAGTTTTTTTTAAATAAATATCGTTATAAGCGAAACTTTTGTATATATAAATTTTGTACATCTAGAACTAATAATTAAAAATTATCATGATCTGACTTTCTTATTTCGTCATTTGAGAAGGATTTTTTTTTTATTGTAACACTTTAAACGCATCATTCTTTCGTTCATTCCTAGTCATAGGTGTTACAGCTAAACTAAGTTTTATGAAACGAGAATACAACGAAGCCCATGAAATCCGTGACACGTAAATCGCGATCAAAACTAGCTTCTGATCTTGTTCTGATCAGATCTGAGATTTCGCAATCTCGGATCGAAAGGTAATCGGTGAAATCCCCCCTTAAACCTTCTCCTAAAATATTTTGATCTTCATAAAAAAGACCCTATATACTTCAGCCATAGTTGCCATAGATGACATGACAATGACAGTTTTGACAATAAAAAGAGCATCAAAAAATGTCGAAATTTAATGACGACCTCGCATGGCGGTTGCAAGTAACATTAAACTTTTTCATTTTTGTGCGCCATTCATTAAGCTTATTGTAATTTTTCAATATTTTATCGAGAACAGCGTAATTTTAGCTACACTTTAGTCAGGTGTGTTAATCTTATATTCCAAATTGACCTTTGTTAAAAATATTTAATTTAAAATGAACAATAAGCTAGTACTCACGGAATATCGCTCGCTTCGGGATGTCTGTGCTTCAGTAGATGGGTATAGTAAGCGTTTTGGTTCACGAATTGAACGTCACAATGATTGCAGGTAAACTCCGGGTTACCTATCTTCAATGATGGAAGAATCTGGAAGGAAAACATTTATAAACATTATAAGACGAAATAATCAACGAACACAGAGCATTAAAAAGACCGACTTCACGTCTGACTTCTGACTTTCTTCCGACTTCACGACGTATTTGTTGGGTTCGGTAATGTATATCCACTTCTAATCTAATGTGTAACCGTCTAAAGCCGCCATTTTCGATACGAGACGGTTTCCCTTTTAAAACATTTTGTACGTCCGAGGAACTCAGAAATTTATTTTCAAAAAGTGGATATACATTACCGAACTCACCAATTACCATAAAAAAATGTTATCCAAGTTCATAAATAAAAATAATATGAAAAATAAAATCCCCAGACAATCACACCAACTTCATGGACCCAAAGTAAGCATAGCTTGTGTTATGGGATACCATGTAGCGAACTAGGGCTGATCCTAGAATATAAATACATAAATAGATAAACACCCAGACACGGAACATTTTTTTCTTGTTCCGTGCGGGAATCGAACCCGCAACCACCGGGGTCTGAGGCAGACAGGTATATCCCCATCGCCAAAGTGGTCGTCGACATATATAAAGCTGTATTGCTTAAAGAACTACAGACATTAAAGGCAGACGGCGTAAGGTTTTTAATTACTTTAGATGAGTGAAAATCTAACAGAAACCATAGATATTTAAATATTAATTTGATTTCAACTAGTTTTAAAAATAGTAATTACTTCAAAAGGTACAGCTGAACATTGCTTACATTTATTAAACACGAAATTAGATGGTTTTAATCTTTTTTTGAACTGTGACATTATATGTTTAAACGACAGACGGCGCCAGCGAGATGACAGTCTTAGTGCCAACGCTGCGTGACGCGTTCGAATGCGCGTTTCATACAAAACTGCAACGTTCAAACGGATGACGTTTGAAATGCGCCAAATTAAGTATTCCATTGACACGACTGTGCAAGCACACTTATGAAATTGTACTAGCAACGCTACGTTACGCGTATGATACGGACGTACGGTACGCGCGTTCGAACGCGTAACGTAACGTTGGCACTTAGCTCGTGCTGCTGAATTAAAACAATAATTATCTAGCACGTGCTATTCAATTAGGTGTGATTGAAGTATTGTATAAAAACGTGAAGATTATCATCAGCCTATTGGTTATGAAAATACTACCGATGCTGAATCTGGCAGTGAAAATGAGGATGGTACTTTAATTTTTGACAGAAGTTCGATGTAAAGCAGTGCCACTGATTTATAATGTTATAGAATAATTGAGAAAAGTTGTTAAGTTATTTCGAAAATCTCTAACAAAAAATGTTATTTTAAATCGTCAGGTGACAGGAAAAATTCACTAAGTACAAAATTGGAAATGTTTGTTTTTCACAAAGTTCATTAAAATATCAATATCTTTCCGAGGAAAAGTTGTCATATCCATAGGTGCATTATTTATTGAAATTTTGAAAGGCAAAATCAGTAAATCCAAAATTTTTGTTGAACTCGGCATGAAAAATTTGTTATGTACTTAATTAGTTCTACCTGGCATTATTTTCATCCTTTACTGACACTTTTGGTGATGGAAGCAGATTTTTTTGGCGGTTTTATTTATTTTCTTTCAAAAGTAAGACTTATTTTTTATCTCGCAAATATTCAAAATATTGTATTTTAAAACTAAATAATGGGTTCAAGACATTTTTATTAGGTTTTTGTAAGATTTTGCAATAAGTTTAAGCGAGCCGGCTATTATATTCGTAGTAGACTTCACAAAGTGACGAACACAGACAATGTATACGCTTTCCCTGTGATACATTTAACGATACTGTAAAACAAATTATGTAACATGAAATATCTCAATTCTGAATAAATGGAAGATAAAACTCCTTGGCTGTAAACTGTTATAATATATTTTTTAAAGATGAACGGCTTTTCCGATGGCATGCGTCCACTGTACCCGGATTTTTATTTATATAGAGTTTTTTCTTGTTCTGAGTTGATGTTTTCAGTCATGGAGAATGACAGTGGCAGGGGCCGATAACACGTAACGCATTTTTTGCTGTTGAGTTTCTTTCTACTGCTTCTCAACAGATCGACATTCCGAAATGCTGGAAGATTCAGTTCAGTTTGTGAATAATTTGTTTTATGTATTTCAAGATGAGATAGATAGATTTTGGACTTCAACAAAGTAGGGTCACCTGTCCAACATTGAACAACATGAAACATCACGATATCTCTAAAACGCGAAGTGGCCAAATCTTTCTCTTGTGCATATTCGAATAAGCTCCAGACCCCTCCCGCGTACAACAGGACGTCTACGGGAGCTAACTTTCAAGTTTCCATAAAAAAATGATTTCAAAATATGTTCAATTATTGCCGATTTTATATATTATATTTTAGGAAAAAAACCCGTACTTGTTGATGTAATATCGTATTATGTATATTTTAAAGTTTCTTACGGCTTTTTCGTAATAAATTATTCTTTATTAAGAATTTATTAAATAAATTCTTAATCTCTAATTTTGATAATTTTTATTCCAGAAACATTTTAATAAAAAGTGAGCATCGTTTCGTTCATCATGTCATTGTACTCAATGAAACACCCTCATTTCAACAATGAAACAGGGTATCTTACAATGAAACAATGTTATTTGTAAATTAGATTTCGTTTATTATAGTACGTCAAAGGCCCATTCCAGTGGTTGCAGCAACCTTGCGTTAACTCGAAAACATAAACACCGAACAAACGGAGCCTATAAAGTGTACTTGCTCAAATATGTAGAATTTTTTGACCTACATAATTTAGCATTTGCTACAATAAAAATTAGAAATAAAAATGAATATTGCAATTTAGTATCGAGGTTCAAAATAAAATGCATAAAATTTCAGAAAGAATATCCAGAAATAATGTTCTATAGATACGACCACAATTCTGATTATAAAAAAAAATAATGTCACTGGTAGAGGTCGAAAAAGAAATCGCGTAACTGAACTGAAGCCTGCATATAAAACTTAGCTCCCAATATGTGAAGCTAAATAGGCTGATATTGTAAATCTTGCAAATGCTGGACATTTACCAGAAGAAATAGTTTCATGGTACAAAAGTTTGTCATCAAAAATTCTACCGAAACTGACCATTTGCCAGAACCAAATTTCGACGCGGAAGATGTAGAAATTTAATAATATAAATTAGAAAATAATTATTTCATTGTCATCACATCTTTTTTTGTCATTTAATAATTAAAACATCTGCCTCTTTACTATATTTATTATTTCACTAAGTCTTGGAGCCACCGGGACTTAGTCGCTCGGACGGAAAAAGGCCAGATGGCCTTACTTTAGTGCCATAGGAGCGCGGAAAGTGCTTGCTGTGGGACGCCACTTGTGTCAGTACGTTTGCTGCATCACACCTCCAGCGCACAATGCGGTCAGGTGCAGCCGCCGCTGAAGCGGCCGCCATTAAAAAGCGGGAAAAATATCGTAATTTAGAGCCTAATTATTACTTTGTGCCCCTCGCTTTTGAGACCTCAGGGTGTTGGGGGTCGGAGGCATTAGCCTTTGTAGCTGCAGTACAAACATCCATTCAAATCGCATCAAATTAAATCAAAACTTGCGCCGCGCGGGCACAACTCGTGAATGCAGCAGAGCAACGCGGCCGTCGTTTATTTTATAGAAAATGAAAATGAAAACTTTTTATTCGTAGTAGGTAATTTTATACACGAACGTCAAATAGTCAAACGTCAAATAATAGTGTGCGAGTGAGAGAACATGACGATTGTGGGAAGAGTTTGACGGATTAAGTGAGAGAGTAGTAGTTCAGTGAAAGAGATAGGTATAGTGCAAAATTATATATAAGAAGCCGATATTTTTCGAATAAATTCATTCCTTCTGATCACTCAATTGGTGTTTATCTTCCAACTCAACCTTCCCTAAAGTGGTAACCCCGACGAAGAACAAGAAATCAAGATGGCAGAAGAATCAAACTCATCAACCTCAAGCCCTGCCGAAGTTTCCAGCATCGCACTTTCCATGCGCGTACCACCCTTCTGGCGCGAGAAACCAAGACTATGGTTCATCACATTTGAAGCAGCCGCGCACGACCTGAAGAAAGGACAAAACCAGCTTGCACAGCTAGTCATCGCACAATAAGAAAAGCAAAATATAGAGCAAGTCAGCGACCTTCTATACAACCCACCTACCGAAAAGTACTACGACACCCTAAAGAACAGGCTGATCTCCGTGTATGAAGAATCTGAGGGAAGGCAGTTTCAGAAACTTCTTTCGGAGATGGAACTCGGCGATCAAAAACCATCCCAACTACTGCGACGTATGCGAGACCTTGCTCGCGAAAAAGAACCTTCCCTAAACCTTCATAAAGCAGATTGGTTGCCGATTGAGGGAGAGAGGCTTAGATGCCCGCTCTGGGTCTTACGTGGCGCAGAGGTTGTCTGGGTCTTACATTGCCGTATAGAGAGGCAATGCGGCTAGTGTGATGGGTACCTTTGCGCCCGGTATGACTCGGGGAGGCCTCTTCAATTAGAAAAATACTTAGATTTATTTTTGTATATATTTAGGCACTAAGAAAGGTCTTTTGTATTTAAATGATAGATATGTTGTAATTTATTTAAGTACTTAGTTTAACGTTTTAATTTTATTAGTTAACTTTTAGTTTTTTTATGTTTTTATATATTTAATAATTTGTAAAATTAATATATTTTTATGTAAAAACTTTGAATAGTGGTGTTGGTATTTTCAACTTTTTTTTTATTTTTTGTCATGCAGTATGGCTGAAAGTTGGGATAAGAAATCTTCTTAAGCTTGGCAATATTTTACTGACATGGGAAACTTTAAAAATGTAATTTATGTGCTAAAATTTATATACTAACAAATTGAGTCTTTGATTAAATATTTTAGAATTAAATCATTCATTCATTAATTCAAAATTATGTCGTATAAAGGTGGTGGCCCCTATAATTTGCTTCGACAGACAAAATCACAGCATGCTGGTGTACTTTTTGCATCGCAACATAATATATGTGAAAATAACCCTCCGTCACCTTCAAACGCTTGCCTTGAACATCCATCACAGTAACTGAAACTTCACCTGTCATTGAAAACCAGACTACATCTGTCGCGGAATCTCAGCCTACTAAAATATTTAATATGAAACTGACCCAGTATTTTAATGGGCTAGAACCACAACGTATCCAGGGCAAGTTATAGTAATACATGCTGGGACAATTAAAGATTTGAGTAGTCTACCATCAGAGTGTTGGTTGTTTGCAACCGATGCAAGTATGGAAGCAGACGTTGGAACATAGAAGAGGTACCGATGTTCTCTGGAGGTATAAAACCTCTCGCAGGTTTAACACAGATATCCGCGTGTATCAGTACGAGAGACAGACATGAAGTAACAATTTAGGAAATGTGCCGTACAAGTTTTGCAAAACGACATACAAATGATAAATCGTTTTACCTGCTAGAAGAGCCTACTGGTTCAGGTAAGACAACCTTGTTTACATATGAATTACTGACTAACTCAAAGCATAATATGGCTTCGATATTGTTACAACCTAATGTAGCAACCGTCAAGAATACTTACCAACGTATAAAGAACGCATTGATGACAGCAAAGTCGACGATGTGACCATTTATTATGAGGTAGGTTTAGGTAATGAAGACTATACAGAACAATGGCCAGAAAATAAGCTTTGCAAGAAAGTGTTATATTTATAGCCTATGGAAAGCATTTGTGGCAACTAACAAGGACTAACGATTA
Organism: Stenoptilia bipunctidactyla; assembly: GCA_944452665.1. Lineage (NCBI taxonomy): Eukaryota > Metazoa > Arthropoda > Insecta > Lepidoptera > Pterophoridae > Stenoptilia > Stenoptilia bipunctidactyla. The sequence continues at coordinate 17,233,450 of OX101746.1, forward strand.
CACTCACATCATATTAGCTGAAATACATAGTATTACTGATGAGAATGTAGGGTTAGTAGAGGCTTACTGTACGAAAAATATAAATAAAAAGAAATTAATAAAGATGACGGCAACACCAATAGATAGAACAGGGGCTTTTATATTAGGTGAAGCAGATAAAATATCCACATTCCGGTATCCAATTAAGGACAATATGCTATTGGAATGTGTTAAAGGAAAACAAACAAAAGAGGACACCGAGAATTATTACATAGGGCCTAAGGACATAGGATGTATAGACTCAGTTTACAAAATACCAAAAGAAATTAAACCGCTATCCGCCAAGAAAACGGAAGAATTGAATCGCAATTTAATAGAAATGATAGCAAACAATTGTTTGCCTTTCAGCATAGTCGAAAATAGCTCATTCAGAAATTTTATTAAGTAGTTAAATCCAAACTACACCATACCATCCAGAAAGACAGTTTCAAATGCCCTTTTAGTTAATTATTACAACCTCGAAAAAAAAAAGTTCAGCAATTCCTACAAAATGTAGAATTTCTAATCTAAGAAAGAAATCTATTACTACAGACGGTTGGACGTCAAAGTCCAACGAACATTATATTTCTTTGACGGCACATTTTCTGACAGAAAGCACAGAATTGCGGTCGTGCATGTTAGAGTGTTACCAATATTCTGACAGGCAGACTGCAGAAAACTTAAAAACATAAATTATTAGAATGTGCGATGAGTGGCAAATTACTAACAAAATAGCTGCAACCACCGACAACGCCAATAATACAAAAGCAGCAATTCGATTATTTAAATTGAAACAAAAATAAAAGACCAAATAGTGTTAGTACCTAAGTGTTGAATATTTGTTTTTATAGAGGTTGAATGGTAGTTTATTTCTTGAAAATCGTTTTTGGTAACATTAGGTTAAGGACCTGTAATGATGGTTGTTTGTATGGTAATTAAATAAAAAAGCATAGTCGAACATTTCCGACGTAGCCCTCTAGCTTCACACAGACTCGTCAAAATGCAGAAACAACTTCCTGAAAAGGAACTGAAACTGAAGCAGGACGTAGTGACCAGGAGGAATTCCACTCTGGATATGTTCAGTAGAGTGCTTGATATAAAAAAATGCTTGATGTCAGTACTCACACTGGATTATCCAGAGATCACTAATTTAAATACCGAAGACATAGAGATCATGGAGACAGCCTGCCAGATATTATATGTCTTCAAAGAACACGGAAGAAATGAGCTCGTCGAAAAATGTGACAATTTCTTGTGTTATTTTACTTAAAAAATGCCCTAACAATGAGTATGGGCATTTTTATCGAATGATGCACTCCCTCAGCCCACTAGAAAGATGACGTAAGTGTTATTAAACCAAATAACATTTCGTTTTAATAACATAGAGGAAAACAACATTTTTGCCGAGAGTACCGTATTGGACCCTAGATTAAAGAAATACGGATTTTCTAATGAATATGCTTACGCTCGGGCTTGCTCAAACTTAAAACAATTGGTAGTGGGAATTATTTCCCGTTCCTAAACAGTCCAACCAGAACCAACACCCACTGAGTCTTTAGAGCTAGTTACTAAGAAAAGCCGTAGCATATGGGCTAACTTCGACAAAGAGGTCGGCGAAGTAATAAAAACACAATCCCTACCGCAGGTGGTATTATCAAGGTGAATAAATACCTAGAGGAGCCTCTTTAACCACGTCATATGGATCCTTTTGGAAATTCATAAAGGAGCCTACCCAAGGGTTTATCAAATTGTTGAGAAAAGGCTGTGCATAAGCACCTCGTCTGTCCCATCAGAAAGGGTTTTCTCCAAGTCCGGCCAAATAATAACCGAAAACAGAAACCGGCTCAAGGGAAAAAAGCTTCAATGCTTTTATTTTTAAATTATAATATGTGATATTTAAAATAAATGTATAGTTTGATTTCATAATAACAAGATAAATAAATTCATTCGCTTGTCATTTTTTATATTGATCATATTCGAATAAAACAAATGAGGTCTTAAACACCATACTTATAAAATAATACAAAATGAGGAAACCATTTACTAACTCATTTGAAGCTCTCGGTATATTTTGTCATGAACAGTACCTTAAATCCCTTATCAACCATCCATTTCCATGTAAATGAGGTCCTCAAATACTCAATAAAAGTGGAAACTCAATAAAAATGCTTATCCTACCCATCGCTACCCGAATAAGAAGATATTAAAGGGGTCCCAATGACGATTTAGTGTAAATGTGTGGATGAGCATAATTTCCAATCATTTGATTGGACACTACATTCTACCTGATAACCTGAATGGGTCTCCCCATGAGTATAAAAACTTCCTGAGAGGAGATTTCGAAGATTTAATGGAAGAGATGTGGTACCAGCATGATGGCTGCCCTGCAAATTATCGAAAACTATCCCCAAAAATGAATAGGACGAGGAGGACCTATACCTTGGCCAGGCAGAGGGCACATGAAGAGCCTCGTATTCAGCTAGCCTAATCCCATTGCGTCTGTTGACGAATAGAAATTAAGGATAATCAACGCGGCAAACGTAATGAGAAGGAATTTGACTACCAAGACAAATAAAGGCGGACATGTTGAACACGAAATGTAATGTGCATAGATATATTTTTTTTATTTTGTACAAACCTACTTTTTGTTTTATTTTACTTTCCAAAGCCGAAGAATGAATATGGCTCAATAACCGTAACTATTTATTAGTCCACTATCGCCTATGAAACTAAGATTATATCTACGAATTTAAAAAAAAATCTTGATTGTTACACCTCGTTGGGTAGCTGAAGAACGTAGATATTTTTAAGAATATCTGCCGAACGTCTATACCTTTATACCATACCTATTCTAAAAAGCTTATTTTATTCACGCAAAACAGTACATAGAAAGGCCTTTTATTCACAAAACTTTCTGATTTCTGACACTGCTTTATAATAATAATATAATTCTTTATTGTACACCAACAGAAAAGGTATAATTACAAAATATATACATAACTTCTCGCCTGTATCCCTATTAGGGTTGGCAGAACACCAGAGGTTGTAAAATCATTGGATGTCACGTTTGACAAATTTTGAGGCATTATAGTGATGGAGACTTTGACGGAGGCATTATAGAATTACAAAATTACAATATATTTTCATATTTGTACAAAGGCGGCCTTATCGCTGTAGATAAATGTGGATGTGTGTGATGATGTCCCCAGGAGGAGATTTGAGGAAGAGCGCAAGTTGCGGTCGTTATTGCTGTACCGATAAGTAATGCGATTTTTCTGATTACTTTAAAGGATACAAAAACGAAAATCGACCGAACCTTCGTAATCAGAGACGATTACATGAAAATCGTTGAAAAGTATCAAAGTTTTCGTCCTCCGAATACAAACAATAATAGATTCTTTTTGTTCTATTCTAAAAATAAATGTACAAAAAATCCGATTGGAACAAATAAAATTGGTTCCATGCCAAAAGACATTGCAACATTTTTAAAGCTACCAAATCCCGAGATGTATACTGGCCATTCTTTTCTAAGGACTTCTGCCACGTTATTAGTAAACACTGGTGCAGATATGACAGAATTAAAGCGATATGGTGGATGGAAGTCCACTACCGTGGCTAAGGGTTATATCGAAGATTGTATCGAAAATAAATCGAATCGCAGCCTTCAGATAGCAATCAGCATAAACCTAAAGAAACCTGAAGACCCATGGACTCCACGCCGTTCAACGTCCGAAGATGGGCAAGATATGCCGACAGAGCTTTTGCTATGCCTGATGTCGAATTCTGTAGGAGCTATAGGATCAACAAGTAAGTTTTTGTACTTCTTTATGGGGAACTTGAACCGATTTTGCCAAGGACTACCCGCCGTAGTGACATCAGTGCAAGCGAAGCGCCGCCATAAGCCAGGTCGGCTATCATAGTCAACCCTGGACAATCCCGACATGGTCACAAAAGTCAAGTTAAGACATCGAGATAACGATGATTCAAATTCAGTCGCTACACCACAAAATCACTGCCAATTTAAATTTCAGTACAAGGTAAACAGTTACATGATGTCATGATTTCTAGTTTCATTCTCTAACCATTTCTTTTATTCTTAGTTTCTAGTGGCTCTCTCTTTTTACGCTACTGCTATCAGCGGTTAGTGGGACCTACGCATGGGACGATGATGTCACAGCACTCGATGTCCAGAGCCATATAAGAAGTAACGGAAGCGTTAAATAATGATGTTATTGTGAAGAATGGCTTAAATTTCCTCAAACGCGACAACAAATGGATTTCATCAAACAAAGGTAAAAAAATGCATTTTGGCTTTAATTGTAAGTTATCGCTTTCGTCTATTCAGTTCTATTATTAACTAAAAAATGTTTTCAGGTTGTTAAATAATAAAAAGTATACATGTCACTGTCAACTGTCAATGTTCTATCTTTTATTTGAAAATTCGACACACGTTTTATGAGAAGTACAAAATTCCTTCTGTGATTGGTGCGATTGATGGCACTCATATGGCCATTAAACGTCCATCTGCTAATGATGAGAGATTTTATAATAGAAAAGGATTTCACTCGAGAAATGTTTTGTGAGTTGTGATGTGAATGTTTCTATAAATTGTATCAAAACCAAATATTTTGCACAAATACTTATTTGATTCTTGCCTTGCAGATACGTGATGCAGATTTAAATATTTTTGAGTGTGGATTCCTCTTTAGGGGGAGCCACACACGACAGTTTCATTTTTAATGAACACCCTATTAAACCACACCTTATCAATGTCATAAGTAACCTGTATGTTTATAACAGATTTAGTCTATTTTCATATAAATATTGGCAATAGAATTTTTTATATTGAATAATAGTTACAACTACTTTGAGTGCATATTTAAAAAAATTTTGAAGTAGGTACTTATATTACACTTGAATAATAACTTCTTATTATTTGTATTATTTCAGGTGACTCTGGCTACCGTCAACGGAAGTACCTGATGACACCCATAGTAAATGCAACTATGGGGACCCCTGAAGAATACTACACCCGGGTTCATTGTGTGGCACGTAACACAATAGAGCGCACTAAAGGGGTGCTAAAAACAGATGGAGGTGTCTTCTAGGTCATATGGTCTTACATTATAAACCCAATATGGCCTCCAAAATAATAAATGCATGTTGTGTGTTGCACAACATATGCAACAAGCCATTAAATGAATATTTTGACAGTTTATTTACCCGCCACAGAAGACAGTCAACAGAATCTTATGGTAACTGTACGATAGGGGCTCGCAGGTCAAGATTTGATAAGGGACAACGCAGCCCGTGTATATTTAGTACAAGAGCTGTGAACTGCACGGAATATTCATGAATAAATATCTTGAATTTCAAAGTTGTTTCATTTCTCATAATATAAAAAAGATATTGCTGTTTTCTCAAAACAAAATTAATAATATTTCTTAACAATAACTATAAACATTATAAATAAAAGGAACTTTCATCTCAGCCTATGATTTTCTATGAAAATCACAGGCAAATAGTATTTATTTATTTGAATAAAATCATTATTATTAGTCATGTCAACAAAAACATATGATCCTATTCATATACATCTAATTTTAATAAAAAAAATGCGCCCAATGAATTTAGTTTTATGGATACTTCTATTCATTTTTATGCTCTGCTTAGCATATTCTTTAGATATTCCTGGATATTCTCCGAGGAATTCAACTACGAGCTCCTGTTGAAGATGTGTATGCCTACTCATATTTTTCGGGGTGAAAACACTTCAAAAATATACCTTTGGAAAATTCAAATGATCGCGGTAAGTACTTTCTTTGACATATCATACAACGACAACAGTATGACTGACATAAAGTACTCAGCTTTAAGTAGTGATGGGCGTTTAAACGAAACGCGTTTAAAAAAGCACGCTTCTTTTGATAAGTGTATAAGTCACTTTTTAAAATAAGCACTTATCATTATTAGCTTTTTCCAAAAAGTACGTCTCCCAGATTTACACAACAGTGAACAGAACCATCTAGAGAAATATTATGCCAACTTTTCGACAAATGCCAGATAGTAGTCTGTGACCAACATGGCGGATGTTGAATGGGCAATTAAGAAAAAGCGTTCTTATTATAAGGGAATAAAAGCAAAAATGGTTTGCGATTCGTGAGCTATATTATAATCCTACTAAATCAAATGTTTCAAATACATAACAAAGGTGCCTAAAAGCGGACTACCTTATTTTGATGAGTTATCTTCGTTTTTGCGTATCTGCTTATTTGCTTTTTTGGTTAGTGACGCTTTTTCCTAGTTGGCGGAAGCATCTATTATGCAATGAGTGGCAAATTTTGCGTGATCACGTTACGTTTTGAATAAAAGTCAACAGTTCTAAATAAATTGTTTCACTCTTATTCATCATGAGTCTCATTCGAATTTCAACTCAAAGAAAGATCACTCCTCAAATAGTAACTCAACAGACTCCATTTCAGTATCCACACGAATGGTTTGATGCGGAACAGAATAGGAAGCCCTACATCAAAATTAACCTTACTAGTCAAACCCTAATGAATGCCCGAAGAATCCTCAAAAAGTCAATAATAGAGAACAGAATGGAACTTGAACATGCCCTAACCTTCCTTTATCACTTTGCGGGCACTATCAAAGCAACACTAGACAAGCCTTGGATTTCATACAAAATACAGATAGGTATTCAAGGAAATGAAATCACTCCTCTAGACTTGGTCACTACAGAGACTACAGCAACCGTGAAAGATGCGCCTGGCGTAGACACTGTAACTGAAGATGATGATCCTCGGATAGCCGGTGTGATTCTTTCTATTTATAGACTCCTGAGAGCCACTAATGCTGCATACAAAGTGTCTTTGATGGATAAGATAAATCGGCAACTAAAATCTCTTTCTTCGAACGCTCTCGAGGTCCCCGACGTATTCGACCATTACGGAAGATGGCAAAGCAATAAGAGTTACAGCAAAATGGTTGCCATGTATGATATGTATTTCAATCGTTTCCCAGAACACGAGTGATCAGTAGGGTGGGCCGATTTTTTTTTTTTAATAATTTGTCTTAGTACTAGTAACAAAAAGTTGTATCTGTTGATAACGTTTCAAAATATAATAATATTTTGCAATATTATACAGATCTTCAGGTTCCGCAAGACTTTTGAAATTTGAAAAAAAAAAAATTTTTAGTTTTTCCTGTCGTCTATAAAAAGAAATTTTAATTATTTTTATTGTGATTTCTGAAGTATACATTATATGTGCGAAACTGTCTGTAATTTCTCACATCTCTAACGGGGTTAACGCCCTACCCCCGCGAGCCCAGCGTGCGCCCCCGCCTGTCTTGCTTTAGTGGTAAAATAACGTTCAGCGGGAGAGGCCGTGCGCGTGTTATAAAACGATTCTTGCGACGTAATTATGAGTAAAATTAAAACTAGACAGTTAAGTACGTGTCCTATCCTCGGCACTCTTACCGTACTTCGAGATAACGTGTTGCCGACATACGAAGATGTGTTAAAATGTTGTGAATGGGAACGATTAGAATGGAAGTCGGTACATGGCGCCAAGGATCCTTCATTTCGAGATATTGTTGAGAAGGTAACAGTGAATATTTTGTTATTGTGGGAAAAGGCTTCTTTGCCAACAGTATCAAAAGTCAGGATAGTTACAATGATTCAAGCCTACCATAGTAAGTACAAAAAATTGTTAAAGTCTGTTAAAAATAGACAAAATACACCTTCGTTTCAAGAAAAGATAGCACAGTTTAAACAAGAAAGTTCACGACTTTTTGATATTTGTTCGTGTAAATGCCAAGAAGATTGTATCTGTGTTAAAACAAGAAAGGTTGCCCCCGCAGAAAGAACATTTTTGGCAGATCAACGAGGTGTGAGAAAGATGTTTATCGGAGGTGTTGACATACAAGCTTCGAAGAAATTACAAAGCCGTATGAAAAGGAAGACTCCCATTGAAATGAAAGAAACATCTTCAAAAAAGACCGTCGAGGCTATGCCGTTATCGTCCAGCTCCGAGTCGCCATCGCAAAATTCTTCTCCGATTTCTAAATCAAGCAGTCAATACGATGAAAGCTACTCCATCTCTTCGACAACAACACCGTCAACCAGCCAGTCTACGATCTCATTAACTGCGCTATCAAAAGTTTGCGACCGATTTAGAATTTCAGATAGAGCAGGTGCAGCAGTTGCTTCTGCTGTATTAAACGATTATAAAATTATTACAAGGACCAATACGAAACAAGTAATCGATAAAAACAGACTTCGTCGGGCACGTTTGCGAATCCGATCTAAATTATTAAAAACAAAAGCTTGGGATGAAGTAACAGGGTTATTTTTTGACGGTCGAAAAGACAAGACGTTAGCTATTATAAAAAAAGGAAGTAAGTTTTACAAAACTACAATAACTGAAGAGCACGTATCAATAGTGGTTGAGCCCGGTTCACATTACTTGACCCATGTGACTCCACGATCCGGTACTGCCGCTAATATCGCCACAGCAATGATGGACTACTTCAAAGAGCAGGATATCTCCCTTGATGGTTTGAAAGCTATAGGGTGTGATGGGACTAACGTTAATACTGGTAATACAGGCGGTGTGATTCGTAAAATAGAGTCCGAACTAAACCGTCCATTGCAATGGCTGATTTGCCTTTTGCATTGCAATGAACTGCTTTTACGTCATTTGCTTATAAAGTTGGATGGTACAACCACAGGCCCTCGTGCTTATTCCGGTCCTATTGGTTCAGCTCTTTCAAACTGCCACAACCTGCCTGTGAAAACATTTTCAAAAATAGATACCGAGTTCTCAACCGCTGATTACTATTCGGATTTGAGTACAGACCAAAAATATTTATTTGAGATCGTCAGAGCAGTTTCAAGTGGACATTGCAATCCGGAACTGGCCAGAAGGAATCCAGGAGTGATTTCCCATGCAAGGTGGCTTACTACAGCAAATCGTATCCTACGACTTTACATTGCGTCTGAAGCTCCTTCTGAAAATTTAACTATTGTGTCCACTTTTATCCAAAAGGTATACGCTCGGGTGTGGTTTGATATCAAGCGGCACTCATCGTGCAAGGACGGTGCAAGGCATATTTTTAATATGATTCATTATTCCCGCTATCTCTCAAGTGACTTAAAATCAATAATTGATCCTGTAATACAACGTAACGCATATTTTGCTCACCCGGAAAATATACTGCTAACAATGATAACAGATCCATCACCAACGACAAGAGAACTTGGATTTAGACGCCTTATAAAAGCCAAACAGATAGCCAAAGAGCCACTACGACAGTTCAAAGTACCAAAGTTGAATTTCGATGCAAAGTCTTACACTGATATGATATCATGGTCGGAAACATCTCTAACTTTTCCACCTATATTGGAAGACTTGACAAAAGAAGAGCTCGACGCGTGTTTGATGTCTGATATCGGCTCAGTTCATCTGAAATTTGAACCTTATCCCTGTCACACTCAATCGGTAGAGCGTTGTGTGAAGGCTGTAACTGAATCGGCTTCGAAAGTTTGTGGGAAAAAGAACAGAGAAGGACTTATATGTACCACCATAAACTCGAGGAAAATGATGCCAAGGATTGAAACAAAACAAGATTTCGTTCCCGAATAATGATTATTTTTTTTATGACACAACTACACTCAAGTTTTTTTTTATTTATTTGTATCTCTGACAACATTTTTGTGTAATTAAAATTATAATAATTATTTCTGTTTCTTAATAATTACAAAACAAACTTAACATAAAATCGACTTTTTTTTTTAAATTCACCTACCTTGCGGAACCTGAAGATGATAAAATAAATTATTTTTATTTTAATATTTATTACTTTGAAGGACATACGCAACTTTTCTCAACTAGTACTTTTTGAAATAGAAATATTTTTTTTTCCTCATACAAAGGCGGCCCACCCTAGTGATCAGCTCTCAGAATTTGCACCACTGGAACCAGACATCGGGACTGCGCAGCACAGTGTGTGATTTTGGCTTGGTTGCGGTCACGTATGGCTCATGTATTTATTCGAAAGAGCTTGATATGGCCAACAATTGATAAAAATCCCGACGGTAATTTTCTGAATACTTTTAGAGATATTAATTTTTTTGTCAAAGGTCGATGAACTCAAGTAAAACTTAATTTATTTTTTACTCTAAAAATAGAAAAGTTTTTGTTTTTGTTAGTGTCTTAAATAACGAAACATTGCATTACGTATGCATATAAAAATGTGAGGAACTGTAACTGTAATATTTTGTGATATATTTAAGATTTTCCTATTTTCACCTTTTATTTATTTTTTATTAAGCCATGTTGTTGTCGCATTTTATTCTTTATCAAAAATATGTACAATACTTTCATTTATTATATATTATATACTAAATAATAAAATGGTAGGAAAGTCAAAACTGTACATTGAATATTTTTTTAAAAGAATACTTGGGGTATGATCTACAATCGAAACAGAAACAAAAAATATAGTTTTTAGAATTTTTGTCTGTTTGTCTGTTTGTCTGTTTGTCTTTCCGGGATAAACTCAAAAAGTACTGCATGGATTTACTTCAAATTTGGCATGAAGATAGTTAAGAAGTCGGGTCAACATATAGGCTACATATTATCACGCTAGCAGTGTTATAATCGTAGGTGCGTTTGGTGCTGCATAGCGTTCACGCAGACGACGTCGCGGGCAGCAGCTAGTTATATACTAAAAAACTACGCGTGATGTTCACTATCGTAACGCCAAAATTTATTCCTCGATTCTCCGGCTTGTTCTGAGAGCATTCCAATTGGTAAGGAAATAGAATCTATTATTTGTGCTCCATGTATTAATATTTTGTGAATGGTGACAGACATGTAGTACCAGCTGTATTTCTCTACGTATTTCTTAGCTAAAATGTTGCAAAAGACCTGAAATTTCGTAGAATCTATTTCCAAACCGCATGATAATGCTACCAGAATAGTGTGTAGGTCGTCAAGAAGCCATTCCTCAAGTCCTAAAATATTAGTCTTTCGATTTGGTTCAGATAGAGCAGTACGGGCCGTGTTGCCGTCATTGGTAGTGCCCGAGTTAGGCCGAACTACGCCAACCAACAAACCCATTTTGTTCCTTATATCATTTTGGATTTGTTTTTTTCTTTCTTCCACGATACAACTTTCTGGTGAATTTTTCGCTATTCTCCACTTTTGCACAGCAGGGTGATTTTTGTAGCCTAAAATGTAATAAAAACTCAAAAATTCTTATCCAGTCGTGCAAAGGACTGAGTCCGTGGAGTAAAGCTTCCTGATTTACTGCTTTTTCAGTCACTTGGTTCAGATTATTAAATTCGCTACAGGTAGCTCCACAACATGCACACCGTAATTGTGATGTAGTATTTGTAATAGCATTAAAAACTTTGCCATCTATTATGGTTAAATATAATTTTGGATCTCCAATCACTGTATATCCTAAAGAGTTTTCAGAATAAATTGGTGACAAGTTCTTTATTTCATCTTCAACTCGATTTTTCTCATCTTAAATTAGTTGCGTGGATTCTGACCTATATTGTATGCGTATTGGGCGACAAAATCTGAAAGATTGTGGATTTGGGTTGACCCACAACACAAACCCGTCATCAGTTTTTATCCGTAATGGTATAAAAGTGGTTGCAAAGAGGCAATGTTCATCATCGTTTCCATCAGAAAACTTTTGCTTATAGGCAGATTAGTAGTTCCGTCAAAGCCCCATGAACCCTCGAAAACACAATACAGTGTTTCTAAACTTTTCTGTTGACAGTACTCCGAAACTTTTTTATCGTATGCATCAATTATTCGGCGAAATGTATGCATAAGCAAATGTAGCAGTGGCACTTTTGCTTCTCGTTCTGACACTTGAATTTCTACATCGGGATAACATAATTTTTTCACCGCTTGAATTTTATAATATGGAGGGTAAATATTAAATCCCCGAGATTTGGCCCCTTCACGTATACTAGAATAGTCTTCAACTGACAATTTTCTATCTATAATTAAACAAAGGGCTTCATTAGGTGTATATGGTTGGCCATTTTGAACCAATTGATTGGATCTTATTAATTTGACTATTTCCGTTGACTGGGTTGAAGTTTTTAGGCATTCTTTGACAACGAATTCAAAGTTACTAGCAGATGTTTTATTTAATTTATTTCCTGTTTCATCTTTTACAATTTTTGACATAACTTTGATCAGTGAGTCTGTAGGGTAGTTTTCCAGTTCTTCTTCCAGTGATTTTCTTATGCGTCGCTGACTACGATCGCTAAGATTAACAAACTGGTTAGAACTAGAAGTAGAAGGAAGCTCAAATGGACTGATGGTTTCTTCTGAGGTTAAGGGGAAGGTTTGTTAAAAATTTGTTGTAGGTTCCTCCTCAACGTTTCGGATTTCACGTGTATTAGGGTTGGGATTTATTTGGCATTCTGTTTCAATGGAAGAAATGTTCAGATAAAAATTGGAATAGAGCCATTTTTTATTTTTTGCTATAAATCTTTTCCGATTTCGAGCACTGGCTTTGTAAAGTTGTTCACATTTACAAATAAACCTTGTAGTTTGTTTTTTAATGTTCTTTAACTCTCTGTGCACGTAGTCAGGAATACCTTTAGGGTAAATTGCATTCAAGACTATTGTTGTTCTCTCGTTTTCGGGAATGTCCAGTGGTCGTGATTTTGGCCCTCGTAAATGAGCACTGTTTTCCAACAATTTGAACAAGTCAACATTAGTGACTTTAGATGTTTTTGCCACTCGCTGACCAACATGAGGGTTGGCGCCCTCATGCCCCTCTAGCATTAAGTCACTCGGTCGAGGCCCGAAATGACATCCCCCAGGAGAAAGGGTCAGTTCCTCCTGAGGCAAAGCAGCGCCATGGGTCTTTACCGGCTCCATGACGCCTCACCCCCGCTTCTCCAGACATTGAGTATTAGTATTGGGTTTTAGCTTAAGCTTGACGAGGGCGGACCCCTTCCCAATACCACACAATATCCTTCATCGAAGATCTTTTCAAATGAAAAACGGTCAAACATAATACCCATTACAAAACAAAAATGCAAATTAATTTTTATTCATAGCGAGTTTAATACAATTTACCTATATTATTTTCACACTGAAATTTTGTTTTTATAAAGTGATATAAGTAGTCTAACGTACTAAAATTGACGATATTATTGATGAGCAGAATAAATAAACATGATAATTAAATTTTCATAGAAAGTATAGTGACAACCCTAAACAAAAATTTTAAAAATTTATAACTCGTTACCCCTGCATTTTAATTAGCTGATATTTTTTATATAAATATGTTTTGATATGTAGATTATATTTATAAAGAAAAAAAATGCGACCATTAAGTTACTGTCTTACAAAAAAATGGTTTAATTTTTTTATGAAAACATTAATTGCATCATAATTACCCGTTTTTTTATGTAGTTTTTGGCATAGTTAAAGCTATAAACTTCTTTTATGAGGACATGTTGTTTTTATTCAAAAATAATATATCTAAAAAAAATTATTGCATTTCTATGGTTTTTATGGGTTTTTCTCGAGAATGTAAATAACTCAAAAGATAATTAAAAAAAAACCTTCGGAGTCTTTTTCTAGCCTCTACTATAGTTCCAGCTATTAAATAAACACATAAACTCTGCGTGTCCGCGGTGGAGACAAAATCACACACTGTGCGCAGGTATCCTATCTTACACGGGTATCTATCAGACATATTAGGATTTACCTCTGCTGTGTCAATACTTGATTGGATCTTCTTGGAACAGATCGGTAATGATGTCGACCACATGATGCTGACACAAGATGAACTGGTCGATCCATTTTCTTACTTTCCTTACCAAGTAGACTTCGGTATAGTCACCAAATCGCTATATTCTGCCACTCTCAATCCCTGTTTTTATGAGTGGGTTCATATTATTGGAGCCTTACTGAGGATGGACATCTCGAAATGCTAGGCATATTTCAGACAAGCAAGCTTCCGAGATCTTTGCTAATGCAGCATGCGTTGCATATGTCTTCGACACCAAATTTAAATTTGATCAGGTGTATAACAGGACCGGAGTTGCATTTAAGTCCACATTAAAACAGGATGATATAGAAGAGGATGAATCCGATGACAAAGATGCAGAGAACTTAATCAAGTCTCGTGATCCAGACGATTGGTTAACTCATATGAGTCTTCATAATGGAGAACTGCCGTCGGTAGTTAAACGATACGTTCAGAAAGTGGGCAAGTCTATATCTGAACCCAGACAAGGAAGTATGGATGCTTACATCGCAGCCAAAGCTGCCGCTATGTCTTGATTATTTAATACTATAAAAGTTTTAAAAAACTTATGAATTACGTATGATTTTTTTTGTTTAGTTTAAGTTTAGTTCTATTGTTTTTCATTTAGTAAAAAAACATTACAAATATGAACATGTGACTAAAATGACTAAATTTAAAAATGCACATAAATAAAACCAAAGTACGCCTCAAAATGATCAAAAATAAAATTTATTTTCTAGAGTCTATGCTATTCATTCATTCAATTTTAGTATTTATATTGTATTAGTACTTATTTATACGACAGTTCCCAGCGCCATCTAGAGAAATTGTGAACTTCCATTCCATTTCTATCTAAGGTAGCAACAGAAAGTTTATTTTTTTATAATAGGTGGCGATTAGTTAATCACTTTTCAATTGAACTCGATAGGTAGGTAAACAGGTACCTAATTAACAAAAAGCGTTCTTAATCTAAGGGAATAAAAGTAATAATGTTTTGCAATTGGCGTGCACTTCGTGAGCTATGTTGTCAAAGAAATTAAATATACAGTCTGTTTGACAAGAGCGTACCCGGGGTAAGTGTTCTAAAAATTGTAAGTGACTGACAAATAAGTGGTTGTAATTCGTAGAGTGATTCATTGTCTAAGATGCATTGTGACATTTAACTCAGTGCGCTCGCGACTTTCGAAGAGGGAGCACGTTTCTCGCAATGAGTGCTGCGTACGCGTCGCGCTTCGAAGCGGTTTTTTTGTGCAAACACCCAAAAGGACCTAAATTTTCCTACAATCAGGCTGCAAAGTACATGAAAAAGTCAAAAGCATTCGTTAAGAAGTGGGTTCATCGATATTTGGAAACTAAAAATGTCGATGACCTCCCAGAGCGTGGCAAACAGAGGAAGACTACCCTCGCCGACGATAAACGAATAGTACAACTTTTTGAGAAAAATCCTCGGTTATCTCTACGTTCCGGTCAAGCAAAATTGAAGAAAAGAGGTCTCAATGTATCCTTAGATACGATTAGAAGGAGGTTGATTGAGTCCAATGTAAAATATCGGAACACTATCAAAAAACCGCTCCTTACCGAAAGGCACGTAGAAAATCGGTTGCTTTGGGCACAGCAAAACTTAGACCGCGATTGGACCAACGTTATATTTTCAGATGAATCATCCTTTTGGGGCATCAAATATAACGTCTCGGGCTTGGTCAACTGCCGACAACAGGTTGTTGGTCAGAACCGTGAAACACCCAGTGAAGGTCCATGTTTGGGGATGCTTCTCAAAAAGGGGTTTTGGTAATTTGCATTTGTTTACCGGGACCCTAGATGCTGTCAAAATGAACAAAATCTACGAAAAAGCTTTATTGCCTTCTGCTACAGCGATGTACTCTAGACAAAATGAAGAATGGGTACTGCAAGAGGATAATGACCCCAAACACCGAAGCCGTTTGTGTACCGCCTGGAAAGCTGAAAATCACGTCAACGTATTGGAGTGGCCCTCGCAGTCACCAGACGCAAACCCAATTGAAAATGTTTGGGCCTTAATGAAGCTGAAGATGCGTGGAAAAAATGCAAATACCGCCGCCGAGCTGAGCCGTCATATTAAGGAGATATGGAGGTCATTGTCCAGCGACTACGCTGAAAAATTAGTAGAAAGCATGCCTCAAAGATGCCAGGCTATAATAGCCAATGGTGGGGATTGGACACCTTACTAATATAAGGCATTCAAATAAATACTATTTACTATAATTATACTTAGTTTCATTTCTTAGAATCCATTTTTACAAGTACTTTTCCCGGGTACGATCTTATCGTACATAGTGTATGGTTATTAATAACAAAGTTGCTTTGGAATGTGGACTCCCTTATTAAAAAAATATATAATTGGTTCGGCTTATTAGCTTATTTGCTTTTTCTTAGTTAGTAACGCTTTTTCCTCGGTGGTGAAGCATTTATATGCAATTTGTTTGGGCCAAATTGTGCGCGATCGCGTTACGACTAACGTTTGTCTGAAAGTGAAGTACTGAAATACAAATATTAATAGTTAATTTAGGGTTGGAGCGTGTATAAAGTGTTAATAAATAATAGTTTCGTTTTTGAACATTTATGTTAGAAATAGGTCATATTACTTTTGAACACTCTTACTACCCATTTGAGATTGGAGTGTGTAAAGTGTAAATAAAAATAAGTACTAGTGTTTGAACATTGTTTTGGTTCAGTTAAATTCAGTTAAGTTTTTAGTTTATTAAGTTAGTTCTTATTGTAAAATAAAAATGACGACCTGATCCCGAAATTCGAACAATGAAATTTGGAACTATTTCGCAAGAAACCATGCGGAAAAAGTTGCCAAGTGTAATTATTGTGCAAAGGTATTATCATACAAGTCAACATTCACCAATCTCAAGCAGCATTTAAGATTGATGCACATTGGTGTGTATCAGGACTTCCTTGCGAGATCTTCGAGCCACACAGGTAATGTAAATATGCATGCCAGTGATGTACAACCGGGAGCTTCTGATAATGGTGGTGGTGCTGGTGATAATGCGGTGTCAGCCAACCCCATTGTCGGTGTCGGTGTTTCTGGTGGCGGCGAATCCGTTGACACAGTGAGGCAAGCTTTTAGATTTGTGCGACAACCAATGGCTACATATTTGCCTAGACAGTTAGGACCTGACGAGAAAAAAAAAATGATCAATGTTTGCTTAGATCAATAATTGAGGACTTCCAGCCCTTCAGCATCGTGGAAGACAAAGGAGTTTATTTAAGGAGTTTGTGACGGCATTGAATCCTGGGTACCAGCTACCCAATAGGAAGACATTGTCTACAACTTTGTTATCGCAAGAATATAGTGGTCGACTTTCAAAATATCAAGAAATGGGACGAAGGTGCTCCAGCATTTGCTTGACGGTGGATTGCTGGACTTCAAATACGACGGAAAGCTATATGGCTATCACAGGCCATTTCATCGATAAAAAAACGTTAGAAAGTTGTAGCATATTAATAAAATGCGCAGAATTTGATGGCCACCACACCGGTGAAAGGATTGCAGCCGAACTGCGACAGACTTGCAGTTCTTGGGGAATAAGCGATAAAGTCAACTTTATTGTTTTTGACAATGCCACCAATATGATTGCTGCCGCACGAATTCTGGGTTGGCCCCATTATACGTGTTATGCTCATAAGCTAAATTTAATTGTACAGTCAGCCATTAGCGATGGATCCATTTCATTGACCATAAACAAAGTGCAAAAGACGGGAGGGCATTTTAAACGAAGCGCCAACGCCAAAGAAAAACTATTGAAATATCAGGCGAACGCCCAAAATATCGCTCAACCACGGAATTAATTGCTGTCGGTGCCTACAAGCTGGAACTCTACCTAATTCATGCTGAAGCGATTTCGTGAACTTCAAGAAGCTGTAAACGCAACTATGCCTAATTTAAACACCGATTTTCCAGTTATTCCTACGGAAGAATGGAAGTGCATCGAGCAATTTTGGGAGATCCTTCAGCCCTTCGAGGAGACAACTAAAATAATGAGCTCCGAAAAATACCTTACTGCCAGCAAAGCCATCGTCTTAACGTCCGGACTCATTAATGTTTGCGAAATATTTTTAAATCGTAACGATTTTTATGAAGTATCAAAAAGACTAATATCTCATCTTAAAATAGGATTAAGATCTCGTTTCGCAGACATAGAGAGAAACAGACAAATTTCAGTTTGTACCTTCCTAGACCCACGGTTTAAGCAACACGCTTTTGAAGACACATGGCTATGGTGTGGGCAAAACAAATAATTTTTGAAAAAATGAAATCATTTTTAACTTCACAATCAGGCGGAGGGCTACCTTCCACCTCAGCTCCCTTGCGAAGCACGACAGTCATAGTCACCTGTCCATCTTCAACTGCAAGCTCATTGCTGTGGGGGAAATTTGAAAATAAAGTCGCTTCATCGTACGTGCCGAGGTCTATTGACGATAAATGTAAGGAAGAGTTAGACCTGTATATATCTGAGGCCGTCCTCCCAAGACATGAATGTCCTATGCGATGGTGGAAAGAGCACCAATCCCTATATCCTGTTTAAATCACATTTTTATTTGCAACTGTAACATTGTAGTTACGTCTGTCCCGTGTGAAAGGGCAGGATACACAATTACAGAAAGGAGGAAGAGACTTACAACTTCTAAAGTGGAAAAAAATATGTTCCTAAATGTAAATAAGTGATTTAAAAAAGTATTAAACAGTGAAAAAAAATTGTATATATGACTGCAAATCATAAAAATGTATATAAAAAGTGTATGTAAATGTAAATATGAAAAATGTACATAAAATCAATGAACTTTTAAGTACGCCTGAATAGGATGAATTTCAAATCGGAATAAATGAGTACCCTTGTATGTACCAACATTATCTATTAATCAGACAGTCCTAAGCCTGCGAACTACGAAGGAAAGATCATTGAAATCTGTATTAAAAAAACTAATTCATCACTGTTTTTAAGTTTTAACATTACGTATTGTTAACGAAATTTCAAATAAGCTATTAATAACAAAAACGACTATGCATTACTGCTTTTACGTTTAAGCATTAGGTCCGTTTTTAAACGAAACTTTTAAATAAGCAGTTATGGCTGGATGAACTGTGTCGCCGACCTTCGCAGCGTGCGGACGTGTTTCGGTGCTCACAGTATCGCGGTTTTATTTACTGTATTTAAAACCCATCCCTTATCAGCCACAAGTGTTTTGTTGCTTGGAGTGCGGAATCGGACCCTCCTGCTCTCTCTTGAGGATATCCCCATTAGAGGCAGCGGCCATTTTACCATTCGAGTGAGAAGACGATAGTGACATTGCAGTGCGCGAGTGTGTGTGCGGAGCTTAGCATCGGATCCTCTCTGTCGTGACAGGGAGTTGAGCCATCTGAGCCCCGCGCCATCTTGGACGCCGAGCGAGATAGACGCATTTATCGATAAGTACTACTATTTGTGTTTGTGTGTGTGTGTAATAGGATACTCTGACCTTTTCTCTCATATTTTCATTTGCTGTGTTTTTGACATTGACTTTGACGCTTGAGTTTTATTAACTTAGAATATTTCTCATCGTTTCGTGTGCAATTTTTCTAAGTGTTTTAGACTTTGTTATTTTTTTGACCGGTTTGGGACAAAATTTCAACAATTTTGTCGAAAATTTTTTAAGTCCAAAAGACTTGTAAAATTTTTCAGAAAAAATCGGCCAATTTCACGTGTGTCCCTATATATGTCTGCAGTCGATCAGATGCGCCGCATATTACGCAAACTCTTTAACGTTTTTTAACTTTTTTTTTTATTTGTTTTTTTTTTGCTAAATTTTATTTGTGTTATACCTAAATATGGACCAGCACCCTAATGGTGAGCTCCTGGAGGAACTCAGACGGCGGAGCCGTGAAAAAATGGAGGCAGAGCAGAAGTTCCTGCTCAGCATTGGGGAACCAGAGTCGGAGCTGTTCGTCCCACGGAGTTCACTGGCGAAGACCCCACCAAGTGGATTCAGCGCAGTAGTGGAGCCAATGGAGGAAGGACCCACAAACACCGGTGCCAACAAGAGGCCCATATCCTCACCGGAGGAGGTGCAGGAGGCATCAAGGAGGAAACTGAACAAATCAAAGGCAATTGAGGACGAGCCCCTGGATGAATCCATAAGCGGTATGACCAACATCCAGTTGATTGAGAGGGTGCACACATGCGTCTCCGCTATACGAACCATCGCCAAAGGTGCAAACAAATTAAACACTGCAGACAAAATGACCATCTTAGCCAAGGCGCTTTCAAGAAGTCTAGGAGCCAGGGGACCAGGACCACCATGGTATACCACTGTGACCTTAAACTGCGGGACCACCTCCTAGGCTGTGGAAAGGTTTTCGTGGGGTGGGACGTCATACAAGTGACGGACTACCTGGACGCCACGTGCTGCAACAAGTGCCAGCAGTACGTATTCCAATAAATGGATCGGAAGCGGCGGACCCATAGCATGGCCTGCGAGGAACCCCGATTTAACGCCAATGGACTTTTATGTGTGGGGCCATATGAAAAGTTTAGTTTACGATCAAAATTATCAATGCGGCTGAAGAAATGAGGCGGAGTCTGCGAACATCAGTAGTAAAAAGTAATTTAAGAAAAAGAATGAGAATTTGCATAAGAAATGGTGGGGGACATGTGGACCATGAATTATAATTTTTTTTATAATTTTTTGTTTTATTTAAACATTCTAGCAATTTTGACCTAATCCCAAACCTACCTTTCCTACTTTAATTGTTATTTTGGTCAATGTTCTGTCTACTTTAATAGCAAGTGTTATACCTTTTTGCATAGCTAAATAGATGCAGATGTTTTTAAAATAATGTGCAGAGTGAGTATCATACATTTTTTTAAATTAAAACTTCTTTAAAGTGAATAACACTTAATTCTTCACCTCTGAAATTTGTCGAGCTGTCTTTTTAAACTGTTAGTGTTAGGTTAAGTTTTTGTAGATCATTTTTATGTACTGACATGTCTTCTTATTAGTTACATTGAGAAAATAAACTCTAGGTGCTACAATCCTAAAAAAAAAATTACAAAAGTTAAAAATAAGGGGATTTTTGATAAAAATCTTAAAGGTTAAATATCTCCACAAGGGCTAAGTTTCGGACACCATATGATGTGATCAAATCCATCAGAAATGACCTGAAAAATAACGTCCTTTAATATTCAGTACTACTTTTCCTGTATGAGTATGTGTGACTTTTGAAAAAAAGTAAACGAATAAGTTCGTTTTTCATTTTAAGGATTTATTAAAATTATAAATCAAAAAGCAATCATTTCTTTACACTTTATACCGAGAATAAACATTTATAATAAAGAAAACAGGCTCCCCTTCTTAAAAGTACCATTTTAAGCGATAATTATTCATTTTATTTCCGAGGGAAAATAGTTTAAAAAATCTGCCACACTGGTGATCGATAGTAAACTCGATTCTCAATTTCAATCCGAAAGCAATCGCGATTTCTTCAAGAGTACCAAAATGTGTCAAATTGGAATTGGAACTGTTTGAGATTCGGATTGCGTGAGATTGGAACTGATTTCAAGGGTAAGGCCACTGGCTGTATTTACGATATTTGCTTGTGACGCTTGTGTGTGATTATTTAAAATTCAAAAATGTTTTATTCATCTCGGGAATTTAACAATTTACTTAATGCTAGATGCGAGCGTTGCGACGAGGAACCGTTTTAAAAGACCGTTTTGTATGCTGCGACGACAAAACAGCTTTGCGTCCTAAAACAAAACGGTTCTGCGTTATATTATAAGTCAAACCAGTCTTCGAAAACGTGACGACAGTTCGAAACGAACGAATGCTCCGTGTCATAGTTTTAAGATATTCAAAAGTAAATCTTACGGTCTACAAAATACAGTCGATAATATTTAACGATAATAAAAAAAATGAGAAAGCAAATGTATTACTATCAACATGAAGTTCAAAATGCCTTGAATGATCGTACGATACTCTCGCCGCACGGCACGTGCGAGCTCGATGCGATTTCTAAGAAATTCACAAATTTTTATTATTACTTCGATGGCAGTAATATATTTAAAAAAGTATTTTTTTACAAAAATGAGCTTACATTAAACCTATCTAAAAGCCTATACTCATAAAAAAATATTTTTTTAAGTATTTGAAATTATCTGGTACGTAACTCAAGATATCTACACTACAATTTGAAAAAACGCCGAAGTAGAAACGGACATTTGAATTTGCCCGCCTTTACTCCGGAGCAGCCACAGATAATTGAAACGTATACAAAGACGTCAGTCACTTGTCACACTCTAGCGCGTAACGGTTTTGTATTTCCACTTTTTTCCAAATTTAATTGTTTATTGCATTCTACGCTTATCTATCCTTAAAATAACAATACATAGTCATAATGACTGTCTCCAGAAACAGGCTACTTATAGGTATGGCTCAAAAAGGCGTACAAAAAGAAATCACGGAGATTACGGATTTGACAAAATTACAGGAAACAATGCGAAATTCTGAGGAAGGTGAGTAATTTTGACAATATTATTACATATAATAATGTTTGTTGTTCAAACAATAGCATGTTATTAATTTTTTAACCTCAAAGGTTATTATATTTTGAGGTTGTGTTCCGAAGTAAACACGGGCATCTGCCACTTATCCGTTTATACACCGTACTTTTTAATGTTTAAATGTCTCAATCTGTAAAGCAATAATAACTTATTTAAAAAAAAAACTAAAAAGCGTGTTTTTTTAGTTTTTTTTTAAACTTTTAATTATTTGTATGATAAAATCATATTAATTTTCAGAATTTATGCTTTAACTAATATTGTAACACTTTCTTACACACTTCTTTAGCTTTTCAACTGCTTTTCAGCTTACCGCTTCTGGGAAATGACACGCTTGAACAAATCTTAAGAGATGAAGACGAAGTACAGAATGCCTTAGTTGTAACACGCACGCAGAATGAAAGTCCATCTAACTTAACCATTACTCTCCAAACACGCTCTGTTACACCTATGCCTCCTGAGTTTATTTCATTTGAAGCAGAATCGCAGTTACCGCAATCAAGTGATGAAATTAATCGGCAAATTACTTGTCCATCCATTTTAGACAGCGATACCGGCGGCGCCACAACATCAGCAAGTGGTGCTTTTAGTGAATGTTCGTCACCTACTTCGACAGTTATATCCGGGAGAAAACGACGTAAGTTCTTAATTGACGTTACAAAGAAAAAAAGAAAATGCAGGAAAGAAAATTGGATTGACACAAGAAGGAAATTATTGTTAAATTTTGGCAAGAAGTATTTATCAAGGGATGGTAAAGAACAAAAACAAAAAGATCTGCGATCACCATGCGAGAATTGTAAATTTAAATGTTGTACTAAAATAAGTGAAGAAATTAGACAAAAAATATTTGATTTATTTTGGGGTCTCGGTATATGTCAAGCAATGGGAATTTATTGGTAAATATACAAAACGTCAAACAAAAAAGAGAATCACAACTGATACCGAATCAAATCGAAATATGAGCGTTCAGTATTTCTTACCTTTATTATCAGAAACTGAGAAATGAATGAGAATACGATCAAAGTTTGTAAAGTTATGTTCAAAAACACCAATTCATACAAAGCGCAATGGACAAGTATGACAAAACAACAGGGTTTTGTGAACAGGATCGTCGTGGTGCTCATGGAAAACAAGTAAAATTGCTTACAGACACAGTTATAAAAAGCGATCATGTAAATAGTTTTCAACCAGTAGAATCTCACTATACTCGTAAAGACACTAACAAACTATATTTAGACAATTCATTAAACTTTAGTATAATGTTTAAAATGTATAAAACATGGGCTCACAATAATAACCTCACAAAGACGGTCAAAACATTGAGACAGTATAGGGATGTTGTTAATTCCCACATGAACATAGGTTTTTTTGTACCGAAAAAGGATCAGTGTGATCAATGCACTGCTTACAAAAATAAGATCAAAGATCAAATCTACGCCAAACATATTCTGAACAAAAATGTAGCCAGATCATTAAAAGCAGAAGATAAACAAAAATCTCAGTCGGAACCTTCAGTCATTGCAGCTGCAACCTTTGATTTCCAAAAAATTCTAAGCTGTCCTCATGGTGAAGTAAATTCATTTTATTATAAGAGAAAATTATCTGTTTATAACTTCACCATTTTTGATATGGGTGTAAAAAAAGACATTTGTTACATGTGGGACGAGACAATAGTTAGAAGAGGTTCAAATGAAGTTGCTAGCTGCCTTCGTAACTTTATATACAGAAAATGGCAAGAAGGAATAAAAGATATAACGTTATGGTCTGACAATTGCGGAGGTCAAAATTGCAGAGGTCAAAACCGGAACCGTATTGTTTTTGCCATGTATTTACATGTATTAAAAACCTTGGGTGTTAAAATTTGCCATAGATTTTTAGAAAATGGGCATACACAGCAAGAAGGAGATAGTGTTCATGCACTGATAGAAAGATCATCGAAAAATAAAATGTTTTTTTCTGAGGTTGTTGAAATTAGTCAAAGCGACATTTTAGATTTTAAAACTACTCTTAATCAGCACAAATGGATTGAAAATGAAGATGGGCATAGAGTAAAAGTAATCAAGTTCGTGAAATATTAGTAGATTACAAACAACCTGATAAAATATTTTATAAGTATGATTTAAATGAGAACTTATCAATGTGTATTAATAGTGCCAAAAGATAAAGCTGACGTGTCACTAATACTCCAGAACTTAGAAAAGTTTATGAGGAACTTTTGCCCGTTACTACTGCGAAATACGAATAATCCCACCAAGGTACCATGATTTTTACACAAATATCAAACCAGTCTCACACAGTAACAATATTGTAAATAAAAATATTATAATAGATTAATTGCCTATATGTAAACATTATTGTGATGAGAAAATAAATTGATTTATTATTATTACTATGCATACTTATAACTACTCGTCTTTCGGTCGGGTATCAGGGCAAGAGAGAAAGAAACCGGCGAACGATTCGGGCAGTATCGAGCAATACCGCTTTGCCCTGCGAACGCATGTTTTCCAAATCAGGATTAATAATTAATCAACGCAGGACAAGATTACCAAATAATAAGATTGAAAAAATAAGGTTCCTTAACGTAAATATGTCTGAGGAACGTTTCATTGGGTACATGTAATTTATATATAAATAAATGTAAATATGTGTAAGTTGAAAATTTCAATTATGTATGTAGACAAATCAATCTATATAAAACTGTTCCGTTACTGACTGAGTGACTGAGGTACTGAGTGAGTGACAGACAACGTACAGCCGTAACAACTGGGCGTAGAGAGCTGAAATTTGGAACATACATTCTTTAGGGGATCTAGGGGTGCACTAAGGAAGGAATTCCCGAAATTCCCACGGGAACGGGAAAAATAGGACTTTTTAGTTTGTATGAAAAATCTTATTCCTTTAGTGCAACGATGTGAACTTGATATAAAGGTTCCTCAATAAGTGTCTGTTTGTATTATGGAAGGAATTCCCGAAATTCCCACGGGAAGGGGTTGGACTTTTTAGTTTGTATGAAAAATCTTATTCCTTTAGTGTACGGATGTGATACTTGGCATGAAGGTTCTTCAAAGAGTGACTGGTTGTGCTACGAAAAAAAATCCCAAAATACCCACGGCAACGGGAAATATATGATTTTTAGTTTGTATGAAAAAAACTTATTCCTTGAGTGCATGGGTGTGATACTTGGTATAAAGGTTCTTTCAGTGGGTGTCTGGTTGTATAGTTTCTGAAATTTCCACGAGAAGGGTAGTTAAGCGAAAATAGGGTTGCCATCCGTCCGGGTTTCCCCGGATTTGTCCTAGTTTAGAGGGCATCCGGGGAGCGTCCGGGGAAGTTTTCATTTGTAGACCGAGTTTAAAAAAATAAATGAATAAAAAAAATTGGGCCGCCCGCGAGACACGCACTATGCTCGCACACCACGATCAACCGACGAACCAAGTACATTCCCCCACCCCTCCCGTCACTTTTGCCACGGCCCACCGTTTGTTCGTTCGAATTCGCGACCCGCGTCGGTTACACGGTACGAACCGATGCTCTTAAAGAATTCTGCGAAACGGCTGAGGTCGAATATAAACAGCTTCTGTATCATTCCAAAACGCGTTGGCTAAGCCTGTTTCCAGCTATCGAGCAAATTCTGAAGCTCTACTGTCCTTTACTTCATTATTTTGAAAGCATAGAAAGCATGTTCATTATACGCTCAATTATGCACACCATTCACACAAAAATACAGACATTAGAGAAAGGCGATAATTCAATTCTTGAAACAAAAAGCATACAACAAAAAGTTTAGATGACCAAATTAAGGAAAATTTTGTGTCGCTGAACGTTCAGAGTATTATAATAAATAAAGAAGATGAAAACAGGAAACAAGAGTTTTAAAAATGCACACATGACTTCTACAATGAAATTAAAAGATATAATAAAGAATGGATGAAACCTTTAAAACAATTTGAGAAATTTGATTTATGTTTTTGCCGAAAATTAATAACAACACAGAGTGGACTCTTATTGAAGACACTGTCCTCTATTTGAAAGATAAAAACATAGACATTGACGACGCAAAATTAATTGACGAGGGGGTGAATTTAAAGGCTTTTTGCCAAAACTTAACTGAACAAGATAAGCTTGTAAATTCCAATCGACTTTGGGCACAATTTTTTAAAACGCCAAATGCGAATTTATATTCGGAATTGCTGAAAATTGCGCAATATTTTTTTTGCATTCCGGCGCATAATGCCAACGCGGAGAGAGTATTCACATTAATTACACAACAATAGACTAAAGAAAGAAATTTACTAAGCGTAGAAACAATTTCTTCAATAATTAAAATTCAATTCAGTTTCCAAGAATACAGCTGCACTGATTTTTATAAATTACTTTTAAAAAGGAAAGATATTCTAAAAACTATCGGAAAAAAATATAAATACAATAAAACTGAGAACTTAAAAGGCAAGAGTCTGAGGAAAACGCTGCAATAGCTAGATAGACAAATAATTGCTTTTTATTTTTTTAGTTAAAGTTATGATTGTTTTCATTGAGTAAAATCTATTTAAAATATGGTTGTTGATCAAAAGTTTGAGTTGATGAAAATGAGTATAGGATTGCTCATTTTGTTTTAAAATTTAAATTATGTAACTTACATTGCTGTAGGTCTAAACTTTAAAAATGTTCTGTTTTGTTGTTTAATATTTAAGAAGATTGAACTGAGTTTATTTTCTGCTTAAATGGGTATATTTTGATATATAAATGACTGCTGATAAAAAGTGAACCAGATAATAATTATAGAACTATAGAAAAGTTACCTCGAAAATTGTAAGACTGAATACTAGAATGGTTTAAGTAAGTAGGTACTTTTAAGATTTAAATTCATTAAATATATTTTTTGTTTAATATTTTAATAATTCTTATTTCAAGAATTTAAAAAGATGATTTATATAAACAATTTGTAACAAATTGTAATATGATTCTGTTTTGTTAAAATAGTGAATGAATAAAAAAGGTGATTTATGACATTTTCAACTGTTTTTCATTACATTGAATATGTTTAAAAGATCTTGATGATATGTCCGGCTTCCGGACTCTAAAATCCGAGGTTTTCACGCGTGTTGTCCTGTTTTCCAAATTTTAGAGATGGCAACCCTAAGCGCATATGAAGTTGCGGGATAAAGCTAGTGTAAATATAGGAATAGATGTTGTAAATAGATGGATGTCAATAGTACGCCATAGGTTAAAAAACAATTATTTTAAACAAAAAATACAAAAAAAAATATAAAAAACAAAATAAAAAATACAAATGAGTATGTATGTACATGGAATGAACTTTTAAATACGCCTGGTAAAAAAAATATCTGACCAGTCAGTCCTAAGCCTGAAAAAAGTATGAAGGGAAGTTCATTTCATTCAATTCAATTGCGCATATTTTAATGTAACCGTTTCTTTTTAAGTTAAGCCTTAAACCTGTCTCTTGAATGCATCTTTAATATGCAATAATATATTTTCTAATATAGCCGTTAGTTTCTGAAATTATGGTGTATTAAACAAACTTTGCAGTTTTATAATATAAAATGTAAATTTAAATAGTTGTAAGGCACAGAAACTGACTGCAACCTTTTGAATCAACCGAAACGTGTATTCTGTTCTTCGAAGTCTTTGAAGTATCGTTATGAAACCAGTTGCAACGAGGACCGTTTTGTGAAACCGTTTTCTTCGTCGTAAAAACGGCTGCGTTTCGTCCGCCAAAAACGGGACGACGACCCACAACTACAAAGTACCAAAATGTGTCATATTGGAATTGCGTGAGATTAGAACTGATTTCAAGGGTAAGGCCACTGGCTGTAGCGATGGGTGTTGAATGAACGGACCGGTTCTTTCAACCAGTCGAAGTTGCGTAGACGTTTCGACTGTTCACGTACTTTAGATGGACCAGTTTAAATCACTGAACTGATCGCATCCAAATGTCAACCATAACTCTTAATCATAGAGTAGAAATTAGTTTGTATGAACCACAAACTTAATGGACGTTCATTTGTTTGTAGTTCATACAAACTAATTACAACTCTATAATTAAAGGCAATGGTTTGACATTGGGATGCGTGCGAGTAGTTCAGTGGGATAGGGAATTACGTAAGTTAGTAATGTAAAAGACCACGTCTGTGGCGCGAGGAACCTGTTCGTTCAGTTAGTTAACATTTTTTTTGTTCGTTCGTGTTAGCGTTCAAGGTCACTGCACGGTGACGCGCTCGTTGCATTAGATGCAATAGATATTTTAAATTTTATTTTATTCGGGTCATTTCATAACATCTTATTTTGTTATTATATGTAAATATTGAATTATAGTTTTTAGTTTAATTGTTTTAATAAGTTAGGTAGTAATTAATTTGGAGTACAAGTAGATTAAATAGTGTTAAGTGAATAAAATTACTTCATCATGTCAGAACGAAGTGAACTGTGGAATCATTTCGAAAAAGATGCCGCTAGTGGTAAAGCAATTTGTAAAGTTTGCAAAGAAATATTGGCTTACAAATCTTCAACGGCATATTTACGAAGCCACCTAAGAAGAAAGCATATTTCAGTGTTTTCTGAACTACAAAATTCCCAACTAATAACAATTCAACAGCCTAATCCTGTGCTGCAGTCTTCAGTTGGTCCCTACACTAGTACAGCAAATACTACAGCTATCACAACTTCAGAGTCTAATGTAAAATATGATTTATTAAACAAAGTTAACTTTATGGTAACTGATAATGCTGCCAATATTGTAAAGGCTGTAAAAGAAAATCTCGCTTGGAAGCATTTTGGCTGCTATGCGCATAGCCTTAATTTAGTGGTGGAAGACGGGCTTCATCTTGTGAAGACCCAGATAGATAAAGTGAAACGGATAGTCGCGCACGTCAAAAAAAGTACTGTATCTTCAGAAAGATTACTAAGTACCAAACGCAACAAGGTCTACAACCGAAACGTCGGATTCAAGCAGTTGATACACGCTGGAATTCAACCTTTTTCATGTTTCAACGGTTTGTGGAACTAGAAGAGGCAATCTGAGTTACATTAGGTTTTGTTGATCGAAGTTTACCTACCATAAATCCAGAAGATTGGATATTATATAAACAGATCTGTCAGATTTTACGACCTTTCGAAACAATAACTGCTTCAATGAGCGGAGAAAAATATGTAACTGGGAGCTCAGTCATCATTGTTACACGATGCTTAAAAGAAGCGTGTCAAAAACTATTGGAACGAGTAGATCTATTGCCGGACGCTAGCGGCACGGTTCTTCTTCTAAAACAAGGCTTAGAAGATCGGTTCAAATCTATTGAACAAAGTGGCACATTTGCCTTATGTACTTTTATGGACCCAAGGTTCAAGACACAAGGATTTTCTGATTCAAACGAGGCCACAAAAATAAAAGAATGATCGCCAGAACAGAAAATATAACGGCGCCTCAAGTTCTTGAAGACACCAATAAGAGAGATGATGATGATTTGAGTCCATGGAATATATTTGACAAAATGGTAGCAACAAATACTGCTCAAGGAACTCCACTAACAAGGGCGATAAAAGAAGTAGATATGTATCTTTCCGACGAATTATTACCAAGGAAAGATCAAGCAGGTAATTTAACTTGCCCTCTAGAATGGTGGAAAAGGCATCAATTTGTTTATCCGAATTTAAAAAAGATATACATAACGCATTGTAACATTGTAGCTACATCCATTCCTTGCGAACGGATGTTTTCCAAAACCGGGCTTATTATAAATGAAAGGCGCACAAGACTGACTATCAGCAAGATAGAACAGATGACGTTCATAAATGTAAATTCGCCGCAAGAGAGGTTTAATGGGTTAAAAATATTATGATTGAAGGTGTAAATATTATTTAAATAAAAAAAAAGACAAAAAAAAAACAAATGAAAAAAGAACTGTAAATATGGTAATATAAATAAATCATGTACAAACAATCAGTTGATCTTCAAAGTACGCCTAAATATGAGTACTTACTTAATTAATATCAATGGTCCTCTATTTAGCCAGTCCTAAGCCTGGAAGAAGTACGAAGGGAGGATCAAACTGGTAAATAGTGTACAGTTTTCTTTTAGAAATAGGTTCTGATTTTACACATGACAATAAAATTTAAAAATAACCAGTTTATTCAGTAAATCTCGTTATAATATTAGGTACGAATGAAAAAAGTTGACAAGTAAATAGCTATATGTATATACGTATCTATGTCTTAAATAATCAATAAAATCATATTTCATTGCCAACTTTTGTAAATTGCTTTTTAATTTAGAGTTACTGTGTTTTTAAAAAAGTTCAAAAAATTAAGTTATAGAAAGAAAGTTGTAATAACAAAAACTTGAATTTCGAAAAGAAAAACATGCATCTGATTTCTACACAATAGAAATTCGCGGAAATCTAGTGGCAAATATATACGTTTAAAAAACATGGTTCCGTCTCGCAAACGTAAACTGATTCAAACAAACTAAGACTGTCTAGCGTCTACAGTCTACACGGACTTAGTTGTGAACCAGTTCACGATTTGAACTGGCCATTCGACTGGTCGATGAACGAAGATGAACGGTTCAGTTCACGTTCACGGTAAATGCTTCGACGACCCATCGCTAACGGCTGCGTTTCGTCCGCCAAAAACGTGACGACGACCCACAACTAGAATTCATTAGGAGTTTGTTTGCTTATGGCTACTTATTTTAATGAAGAATATACTGAAAAGAATATCATATCATACTATACTAATTATAATTGTGAAAGTGAGAGTCTACAAGGTAAATATAGCTAAGTCATTTATAACTCTTCTTGCGCGATTTAATCGACGTACAGCGACATCTATCGAATAAAAGCAAACTAAAATTTTGTATATTATAAATGTGAAAGTTTGGATGGGTGGATGTATGCATGTCTGGATGTTTTATTATTATTTTATATTGTTTGTTCCTCTGTCACAGCAAAACGGATAGTTTACAATCTGGAATAGCAAATAGGCTACTTTTCCGCCTCGAGCCCCATGGTTCTCCAAAAGTAATCTAAATAGAAGGCTATTGGTCATATGTATGAGAGTTCGCTCTAGACATGTACCGTTAAATGCTTTTAAATTCCTGGTTGGTAGATCTGACACTCCTAAATGTAATACATGTAATAGAAAAGATGACCTGTATCATCTTCTATTGGAATGTGTCCAGAACGAAAACGAGCGTTTGAGTGTTTTAACTGATACTGGACCCCACAAACTAGAATTGTTTTTCCTTTTGCATGCATGCCTTAGCTCTAATTTCGAAAGTACTTATAGTGACAGAGTACTAAGTTTCCTAATTTACTCCTCCCAAAAAAGATTAACTGATATTGTATAAATTTATTGTTTGTGTATTGTAATATCTTAGTTATTGTAAACGTACCTAGCCGACGACCGCAAAGGTGTAAGGCTATATTAAATAAAGAGAAAAAAAATAGGCTACTTTTTATCTCGATATTCCCACGGGATTCAAAATGGCGCGGGTAAAACTGCGCGAAACATCTAGTATTTAAATAAATAAATAACATGTACTTACGATGCGGTCGTGCTGTTCTAGCTGGTGCTTGTAGAACATGACATCTCTGGAGGAAGACTTCCCGCACACGACGCAGTGGTAACGATACTTGTCCGTGTAGTGATGCCGGAATATGTGGAAATCCAGCGAGCGGACGTTGCTGAAACGATTTATTAATAATTTATTCAGCTTCCAGATGCTTCTCTTCCCGGACATACTGTAAAAGTCAGTTAAGGGACGGAGGTTTTAAAGGCGTTATTGTGGTCAATAGACTGACCCCCTCTCACTACAATAGTCTTTTTCCATCTACATAATACTTTCAAATTTGTCAAACGTATCATCAGATGGTCCTATAACCTCTGGTGTTCTGCCTACCCCATTAGCAATACAGACGTGACGTTATCTATGTATGTATGTAATTCATTTTTAAATAACTGTAAATATATGCTAAATAAGATCACCCGTTCAGGACTCGAACCTGCTTGCCGGATGGGTGCTCTTTCACTGAGCTACCGGGCCCTGGCGACACGCCATCGAAATTACTCAGCATATTCTGTTTTACGTTATATTGCTAACGTAGCTCCATCAAACGGCCGGAAGAGCACTCGTCCGTCAAGCGAGAGGTCCCATGTTTGAGTCCTGATCGGGCGATTTTATTTAGAATATTTTTTCAGTTATTTAAGAATAATTGAGCATTATTAAATGCAAAAACTTAAAAATATTATTACTTGCTGGACTGGGAGCGAAAGAAAAACATAGAATATGCCAGAAGGGTCTCTTCCCGGGCAAACTGTAAAAGTCAGTTAAGGGACTGAGGCTTTATTGGCGTTTTTGCGGGTGACAGGCTGACTCCCTGTCACTGCAGTAGTCTCTCTCCATCATTGTAATGCCTCGAAATTTGTTTAACGTGACATCGGATGGTTTGATGGCCTCTGGTGTTCTGCCTACCCCATAAGGAATGCAGGCGTGAAGTTAGTTATGTATGTATGTATTTATTAGTTTAAGTCCGTGTAGACTCGGCGTAGAATAGCCCTACAGGGGTGGTAAGCGTGTCGTAAAGGGCGACTAATGCGAGGGACCCCCGCTTGGTGGTAGGATCCCGTCAGGGTCCGACTGGCTAGTGAACACCCTTCATATAAAATCCACGCGAAACCACGCGAAACAGCTAGTCTAGGATATAAATTATAGTGATGAAATCGGCGACGTTCTTGAAATGGGCCTATTGAAAAGTACCTGTAACCGGCGATCATGTATGAAAAGATTAATGAACGTGAAGGAAGTGAAAGAGGTATGTCTGAATCGAAGCAACTGGCGTTCCTTTGTTTCTGCCTACCCCAAGGGGAGACAGGCGTGAGGTTATGTATGTATGTATGTATGAATGATCCACACTTACGTTTGAGCTCCGCAGTACGAACAGGTGCAATCAGTGTCGAGTTGACCCTTCACCATGTGCTTGTCGCGGTGTTTGAGAGCGTCCTCTCTGCGAAAGAAACACGTCAAATTGAGATAACAAAATAAAATCCCCAGACAATCACACCAATCACATGGCTTGTGTAATGAGATAGCATGTAGCAAACTAGAATAAATGCCCAGACCCGAAACATTTTTTATCTTGTTCCGTGCGCGAATCGATTGGCGTAACAAAATCTTCTAGGCTACCCATGGGCTTTTTAGGCATAACTAGATATCGATGTTTATCACGTTTTCTTTTCAATAAATTACTGTAATAATATTAAGTAATTTATTATTATTTAAAACCATTATTGTACCCTGCTATCAACGCTCTCCGAGTACAGTACAATAATGGTTTTAGGATGTTGTTGGAGCTTCCTCGCTATTGCAGTGCATCGCAAATGAATGCGCTGTCACATACAGACGGCTTTTATGCGGTAGTGCGCAAGCTCCAATAGCATCCTCAAAGTGGTAAAGGAAAAGCCCGATTGTCCGATACTGCGACACATGGTACATAATCACACACATGTGGCCACTTCAAACTGCAGTCCAGGAAGGTATCTGAATTGAATGGCTTTTGATTAATTTATTTCATTTTTTTATTTTAATTCAGTTAATTTTTTTTTTAACCGATCTGATTTTGTTTCTGTTTCTATGTTTTATGTTTATTTGATATTTATAAATTGATCTCTGCAATTGTTATGTTCTGTATGGGTTGTAATTGCCTGAAATAAATGATTTTTATTTATTTTAATTTATTAAATAAACATATTTACTTGAGTTTGAGATATATTTAAGCTTGTTTTAAAAAAAACGTCATATCCTTTTCTTTTATATCCTTTTCGCATTTTTTCTTTGTATTTTAGGGCGGCTTGCGTAACATTTGGTCTAAACAGAATTTAGTTAAATGAGTTTATCTTGCTAAATATGTTTAGCCTAAATACAATAAAAAAGGTTTGACAGTTCGTTAAACGTGATTAGTGCCTAAATTTTTGTTGTGCAAGACGCTAATTATAGTTAGCAGACTAAATGCGTTTACGTCGCTCTTAAACTGTATTTAACGACGATGCGCAAGCCACCCTTAATATTTCTTTTTTTGAACTTAATATGGTATAATTCTTATTATTTCAGTCCTCACCTGCAGTACATAACGAGGTTGCACATCTTGCAAGTGTACGAGTACAGATGCCAGCGCTCCATGTGTGATTGTAGAGCGTACTTCGACGCGAACCACGTCTCGCAGTACTCGCAGACTGCGCTCAATGGCGACAGCGCTGATAGCTGCGAAATAATCACCATCAATTATATAATAACTAGCTGACCCGGCAAACGTTGTTTTGCCATAAAAATAAAAAAAAATAGATGTTGGCCGATTCTCATAGATACCGGATAAGCACAAAAAAATTCATCAAAATCGGTCAAGCCACGAGAATTTTATATATTAGATTATATAAGCGTAATTTCTTCCATGCTGGACTGGGAGCGAAAGAAAAACATAGAATGTGCCAGCTGCTTCTCTTCCCGGGCATACTGTAAAAGTCAGTTAAGGGACGGAAGTTTTGTTAGCGTTTTTACGGGCGATTGGCTGTCCCCTGTCACTGTAATAGTCTCTATCCATCATTATAAAACCTCCAAATTCGTCAAACGTAACATCAGATGGTTTGATAGCATCTTGTGTTCTGCCTACCCCATAAGGGATACAGGCGTGAAGTTATGTATGTATGTATGTAACTATATAATAAATAACGATTTCCGATATATAATAAAACAAATCAAATCCCCAGGTTGTACAACAAAAGTCTGCCTCCTGACATACCCACAAGATTTGTTTTTTGTTAATATTTCATGAAAACTTACTTTATTTTATCTTATAAATAAATATTGTAATAAATAAATAAAATAAAATAAATAAAAAAATTATACATACATACATAAAAAAAAAAATATGGAAAAATACACATAAGAAGAAATGATACTTCGCCAATAACAATTATAGCAAGAGAGGCGGATTTAAACAAAATCGCCTAATGTACTTTTTACTAATGTGTATTATTTGTCAATCAAATATTTTTTGTAATTTCATATTATCTTATATTAACTGCTTGTTAAGTGTTTTAATAGTAATACTACGAAAAAGCAAAATGTTTAGAACCCCTGTACTGCCTACTGCGCTGACGCAACGCTATTCATCCAACTTGCCGACCGGTTTTCACTTGCTTCTCGCTAAAGACGGATCCATCAAAATGCTTCCTATCTCAATCACACGCGCCGCTTCTGTGCTTCAATTTCTATATGCCTGCTCTTTTTATATGTTATCTTACTTCGTCTCTTTTCAACTTCATATTATTAAGTTAGGTAAGTTGTTTACTTGTATAATTTGTTATATTAATAATGGGAGATTTGAGTTACATTGCTACGATACATTGTTATTGTGTTTTTATGTCATAAATGGCGCTTGATATTCATTCAAGGAGGTTTGACAGTAACAATTTAAGATTATATTATCAAAATGCAAGGGGCTTACGTACGAAAACGGATATTTTTTATAGGAACGTTCTTACTTGTGATTATGAAGTTATATTAATTTCGAAGACCTGGCTTCTTGACAAAATAAGTGATGCGGAGTTGTTTGACGACCGATATGTTGTGTGGCGCCGCGATCGTAATTACACGGCCACGCGACAAATATTAGGGGGCGGTGTTTTAATTGCAACGCGTAAAGATTTAAATATTACTCCTCAGCCTTCTTTTAATTCTAGTGCTGAAGACTTATGGTTAACTTCAATATTCGTAATCAATATATTATGCATATTTGTGTTTTGTATCTATGTAATGAAAATGGCGGTTTGAGTTTCTCTTCGCAACTCCAAAACTTTTTACAGAAAGTTAACGATGTATTCATGAAGAATGCGGATCACAAATTCTTATTAGTAGGTGATTTTGATCTCAGTGACATTGTATGGGTTCCGGACAGTGAGTTTACGGACGGATCATTAATACCTACTAATATCCGTTCGGCAAATGAAAATTTATTAATTGATGAATTAAACTCGCTTAATTTTAAACAGTTTAACAGTATTAAGAATGCTTATAATAAAATTTTGGACCTGGTTTTTTCGAACGTTGTTGTAACTGTGTATGACGTCAGTGATGACTCCCTGGTCCCTATAGATCCCTACCATGGTGCTCTATTAATATCTTTGAACTTTATTGAATGTAACTATTTGAAACCTAACTCCTCTACTATTATTTTATACCGAAAAGGTGATTACGTATCTATAAATAATGATATCGCCAACATTCAATGGATGAAAGTAATGTCGTCACTATCTATGGAGGAGTCCGTGCAATATTTTTATGATCAATTTAAATTTCTTCGAGACACTTATATACCTACTAAATTAGTCACTACTGATTCCTACCCCAGATGGTATACTCTGCCGCTTAAAAAAGCAATTAAAGAAAGCATAAATATTTGCGTAAGTATAGAACTTATGGCAATAGATCAGATGAAGAATCTTATAAAATTTTGCGTGAACGTGTTAAAAAAATAGAAAAATCTGCATTTGAGTCATATATATTATCCGTTGAAAATTCTATCGTTAAAATTCCCAAACATTTCTGGTCTTATACTAAATTAAAATCAAAGTCACATTCTATGCCTAGTTGTATGAAATTTGAAGGTTCGGTATTTAATACTGGGGAATCAATTTGCAATGCTTTCTCGTCGTACTTCCTTTCAAACTTTTTAGATCCATGCAATAAGAGTACCTACATTCAGCAAGTAGCGGACCCCTCTATCGGTGTGGTTGATAACGTTTCTGGTATTACATCAGTTACTATAAATATAGATTGCGTAAAAAAACTCCTAAAAGCTCTTGATCCTACCAAAGCCGCAGGACCGGATAGTATCCCCGCTTATTTCCTGATCAAGTGCGCGGACACAATATGTGTGCCTTTAGCCATACTGTATGATAAATCTATGAGAACTGGTGTTGTTCCTTCCATTTGGAAGAGTGCGTTTATTACACCAGTACATAAAAAAGGTCCTAAGACTGAAATTATAAATTTTCGTCCAATCTCTAAGCTATGTATAGTTTCCAAAGTCTTCGAAAAAATTATTTATAGCCAGCTGTACTCGGCCCTGAAACACACTTTTAGCCCAACTCAACACGGTTTCTTAAGAGGTCGCTCAACGGTGTCCAACCTTGTGCTTTTAAATGAGTATATAACTAGTGTCATGGATGATGGCCATCAGGTCGACGTCGTTTATACGGATTACAGCAAAGCATTTGACAGGATTCAACACGACTTGCTAATAAGTAAATTATCTGGTGTCGGCATAAGCGGTAATCTTCTTAGGTGGTTCTCATCTTATATAGATAATAGGTCACAGGCTGTTGTTGTCAGTAACTATATATCTGGGTGGGTAACCGTCCCTAGTGGAGTCCCACAGGGCTCCTTGCTGGGACCGTTACTCTTCCTTTTATTTATCAATGACATAAGCAAATGCTTCCACAACTCTCAATTGTTATGTTTCGCTGATGACATGAAGGTATTTTCTAAAGTAACATCATTAGCTGATGCCGAGGCATTGCAAGATGATCTAGTGCGCTTGGAGCATTACTGTGTAGCTAATTATTTAGATTTGAATCCTTCAAAGTGTAGCTATGTTTCTTATAGTCGCAAACGCAATCCAGTCTTATTCAATTACAAATTAGGTTGTACTTATTTAAAAAGTGAAAAAAATGTTAAAGATCTTGGAGTTCTCCATGACCACAAGTTACTTTTTGACGCCCACATAGATAGTGTAATAGCCAAAGCCTCAAAGGCTCTTGGATTTCTCATGCGAAACTCTAAGGCTTTCACTAAAGCTAAAACCCTAAAAATTTTGTATTGCACATTCGTTAGAAGTAACTTGGAATATGCATCGCAAATCTGGAACCCTAGGTACATAACGCATGTTTCTCGGCTTGAATCAATTTAAAAAAAGTTTATAAAATATCTTGCCTTTCGTACTAAGGATTATTATTACACCTCTGACAGCTATATGATTCATTGCAGAAAACACCACTTTCTTCCTCTTGCTAAACGGCGTGAAATTGCCGACCTTACATTCCTGTTGAAGATAGCTTCCGGAAATGTTGATTGCCCTGAGCTGTTATCACAACTTCACCTGTATTGTCCTGTTAAACCTCTGAGAAATAATTCACTTTTGCATCTCCCTCTTGCTTCCACAAATTACAGGCAAAATACTTTTATTTGGCGTGCGAGCAGCAATTTCAATAAATTAATAAGGAAATTTGATCTAGATTTATTTAATACCAGCGTTGCGTCTGCGAGGCGTGCACTTAGTTCTGTTTTTTTTCAATAATTTATGTTAAGTTTTTAACTGTATTCTGTATATAATTAAATTAATATTACATATCAACATTAAACATAAAAAAGATGTGTATATGAAAATGGGTAGTAAAGTTATTGAGTATGTAAGTTTTATATTTATATGCTGTAGATATAGCGTAAATCGCTTTTCATAACTCATTTGTCTTTTAGTGGTGAGGACCTATAATTGGCCCACTAACTCTATTACTGTTAACTAGAATTGATATTTTGGCTGTTGGTCTTCCTATTACAAATAAATAAATAAAAAAAAATAAAAATAAAAATAACGTCACGCCTGTATCCCTTATGTGGTAGGCGTAGGCAGAACACCAGAGGTTATAAAACCATATGATGACACGTTTGACTTTGGAGGTACTATAGCAAAAACGATAATAAAACCTCTGTCACAAAAGCAGGTGCTACATCCTATATATACTAAATAAAAGTATCTGATTTTTTTTTTCTAACATAATATTAAATATTTAACTAAATTGTATGCTTGTCAGATTTTTTAATTTGATGAATTTTAATTGAATTATATAGTTATTAATTGTTTAAACACTGATATTGCATGCTGTAAGACAGTGAAATATGAGCTCAATAACGAATATTTACCAACAAATGTATATACCACCATATTTGAAGCAATAAATTGATTTTTGATTTTATGGGTTTCTTCCCTCCCAGTCCAGCATGGAAGCAATAAAATTAAATATTTATCTTATAATTTATTAAATATTTTTTATTTATTTAAATTTCTAAACTGGTCTAACTGGGGACTCGAACAAAAGACCTTTTTTATCATTAACCAAAGCCTGAACAATGAACTGGCTCTTAATGAGATATTGCCGGCCAAGTGGAGGCAGCTCGAATTAGTTTTTTAAAGACACACTTATCCAAAGGGCGGTAGGTCTATTCTTAGCCAAAACTACACGGCTGAATCCTCTCGAGTCGCAGCCAAACACTCGCCCTTTTTTATTAGACTACACCCTGGCAAATAATTCAATGCAGTAAAATGGCATTTCCAGTGTGTACTTCCAGTGTGTGGCACTTTAGGGCAGAAAAAAAATAGTGATGCGGTTTAAGCGAATGTTTTTTTTTTAATACTTAACGATTCAACTTAATGATTAAATTTTTTTAAAGACAATGAACAAGTAAGTGACCTTGACTCACAAAATATTGTATATTTTCAATTTCTCATTTCTAAAGTGGAGACGCTTTTTCGTCTTCACTTTCACTTCACTTTTTCGTTGTCTTTAAAAAAATTGCGAAAAAGTTATTTCACTTCCTATGTGACCGTTTTAAAGCACAAGGTATGTTTGGTAATTATTTATTTTCGTCCTCACCTCAAATACACGTATTTATACATTTGTTTAACACATTTTATTCTGAACGCATGTAAAAGGACCATTCAATTTCAATCATTCTCATTCAGTACTTTACACTACGAAGATCATAACTGGTATCATTATTTTTCTTTTTGACATTTCGACCTGTCAGTTTACTGCATTGAATTATTTGCCAATGTATAGCCTCATCTCAACTGAGGTTGATGATGAGGTCGAAGATGAAAGCACACGGGCCTAATATAAAGAAATATTTAATACATTGAATAAGATCGGTGTGTGGTTTGGACATTTGAAAAGGATGAGTGAAAGCAGAGTTATGAAAGAGGTGTACAGAGCAAGAATGGATGGTGCTGTCGGAAGGGGCTGCCCTAGGAGAACGTATGCCGATCAAATTGGCACATACTTAAAAAGGGCCTAGTTATAAGTACCCGTAACCGACGATCATGTATAAAACGATTTATGACCTTGGTTGACGCGAAAGAGGTATGTCTGGATTGTAGCAATTAGTGTTCCTTTGTGTCTGCTTACTCTAAAGGGAGGCAGACGTGAGGTTATGTATGTATGTATGTACAACTAATATAAAAAATAATTTAATTAATTCACGGGAGTATTACCATGATATCCGATTTTTATTTCGCGAATCCGATATTTCGATGCTGTTACAAGCACCAAGATCGCGGAACTGATCATTCTGATCGTGGTAAGAATCCCATGAATTCTTTAAATTATAGTAAAAATAACCGCGATAGTTTAAAACAGTTGTTAATATAAAAAAAAACCCACTCACATCATGTTTCCTACTATGAAGCGTCAACGAGTGGGCGGTCTTGAAATACAGTTGACATTTTCCGCACTGGAAAGCAGTCGGTAAAAGCATCTCATGCGCCGTTTGCTTCATCTCTTCAGTCGATAGCTGTGAGATGTTATACAGCGCCGCTAGGTTCTCCGACACTGATTTCTTAACCACTTTCCTGGTGTAGTGATTAGCGTAGTAATGGCCGGAGAAATCTTCCCTGGAATTGATAAAATAACAAATTGAAAAATATTTTTAAAAGTTACCACATGCTGGACTGGGAGCGAAAGAAAAACATAGAATGTAGCAGCTGCATACTGTAAAAGTCAGTTAAGGGACAGAGGTTTTATTGTGTGCGACAGGCGGACCCCCTGTCACAGCAATAGTCTCTCTCATCATTATAATTCCTACATACGTCGGTGTCAAACGTGACATGAGATGGTTTTATAGCTTCTGGCATTCCATAAGAGATACAGGCGTGAAGTTATGTATGTATGTAATACCACATAGGTCTCATTTTTCAATCGTCACGTCAGATAAAAGTTCAATTTATTCATAATATGCCTTTTTTATTATTTATTAAAATAATAATAATGCCTTAATAATAAAATTATAATAATAACCCCGACCGACTGTCAAGTCTTTTCCGCCGAAAGGCGTGTAGGTTTTAAGATGCAAAAGAATAATAATAATTGTTTATTTCAGTAAAAAGTGA
Source organism: Stenoptilia bipunctidactyla (assembly GCA_944452665.1). NCBI lineage: Eukaryota > Metazoa > Arthropoda > Insecta > Lepidoptera > Pterophoridae > Stenoptilia > Stenoptilia bipunctidactyla. The sequence goes on from OX101746.1 coordinate 17,275,085, forward strand.
CACAAAAAAAGCAGTAAAATTATTACAGAGCATTAATAAACAAAAGGTATACATAAATAAAAACGGGAAAGACTTTACTGCATTCACTACTCCCTAATAAAGGGCAGAGCCCTGTAACCTTAGGAGAAGTAGTTTTCCCTACCCAAAAGCTACACCACCTTTCCCAATCCGATCATTGCGAATGAGGACGAAGCCAGGAAAAGCTTAATGCGTGGATGCAAGGGAAGTTTTGAGAAAGGTCTCGGATATTGTAATGCATCCACAGTAGCAATACTAAAAGAAGCTAGGAGGTCGGAATAGTGGGCTGGGACACTTTGAACGTTTATGTGGACAATATTTAAATTGGATGGGTTTGCGTCAGATATTAAAGTGAGTTGGTCATGCAAAATCAGTGTGAGCGTGGAAAAGTTATCTGCACTTGAGAAACTACATGAAGAGGATGAGCAAGAGAAATAATTGTCGTCAAGATCATCAAAGATGCTATCCATAAAAGATATTAAGAAATAAATATAGATATAGGAATTATACACTTAATATACCTAAGAGAAATATAAATTTAAACAAATACTCTGTTAACTAAACGCAAACTTACCACTCGTAAATAAACTAAAAATATAAAATCTTAAACTTTAAATGAGACGATATAAAAATAGTTACCGACAAAACAATTTTTTCATCGGAATGTAAATCTTAACATGTATATTTAAAAAAAACTAGTTCTATAGTCCGACAAGGATCTTTTGGCGCGTGGCAAAACTTGGAACTAACCACTGCCTTGGGAAATGTCTCTTCATGTCTTTTACCGCTCATATCTGTTAATGTACTTTTAAATTCAATATTATTGTATGAAATACGTCAAAATTTATAATCACATAATACACAAACTTATTGTAGAATAAAAAAAAATCATTAATTTTATAAACTTATTATAAAATTTAAGAAGTTGTTTTCAAAGAGAAAAACAATTTGACGTCTCAATAAATCCCTTTTTAAGAGTAAAGAAGCAATTTGCCTCTGCAATGTTTACATATTGACATACTTTGAGGAATACACTATATAACATAATTTATAATAGTAGATTGTTAACCAAGTGCTGTGTGACATCAATTGCATACGAGGTTTTTGGCGCCCGAACGCAACGAGGGCGCTAATTAGGCCGAGTATGCAATTGATGCTTACATCCGAGGTAAACACATTTACAACAAATTTACTATCTATTCTATTTTTTGAGTGCAAGCAAAAATTAACTTAGTGGTGGTCAGGCGGAAGTGTTTTCGACAATCATCATCATCATCATCACAACTCCGTGTTATGAGCCCACTGCAGGGCATGAGTCTCTCCTCTGGGTGACGAGGAGGTTTAGGCCATAATCCACCGAGCTGGCCCAGTGCTGGGTGGTGGATGAAAGAATTTTCAGGGTGCCGATATGGCTTCTGACAAACCCTAACGACTACTGTATACAAGTATACAGCACCCGGGACCGACAATTTAACGTGCCCTCCGAAGCACGGAAGTCGCCGTGAGAAATGGTCGGTGTTCACCCATCCAAGTACCGACCGCGCCGAACGTTGCTTAACCTGTGATATCGTAAGATACACACAGTAACCACGGCGACACGATGACTTCAACTTCGTTTTCACGACGCCACGACGACTTCACGACGTTTTCGACAATACCAGCAAAGATTCATTCCGTACAAAATTTAATTGAACGTCGCAGTTTATGTGAAAAATATGACAAACTCACAGAGTATAAAGCTCCGCGTCACACAGCTTACAGTCGTAAACGTAGAGATGCATCTCATAGTGGTGCTTTTCGAACTCGTCCTCGGATGAAAAGTTCGCCTTGCATATCGGACACGGGACTACCGTTCCATTTGAGTTCTGAAATGAAATGAAAAATTTTTATTCATCATAAGACCATCGAATGGCCGCTAATGACGTCACAATTTTGTACTTCGGCTTTAACAAGGTGTTGATAGTTATTGAATAAGATATTACAGTAGACCATGAGACAAAAAAAGCCGGCGGAAAAAAACTCTTGGCACTCTTTTTCAGTCAGGATTATACGAATTAAAAAAAATAGGTACATACAGTACAATTTGATCATGACATGAAAGAAAAAAACAAACACAAGACAGCTAATTGTGAGACCCAATGTCATGCCAAAACCAAATTGCTTACATAGTAGGTTACATAGACTGGAAAGTTTAAATATTATATATTTATAAATAAGTACATATTATGAAACTGAGGACGAGGAGGAGACGGAGGTTTCATTGGCGTTTTTGCGGGCGATAGGCTGACCCCCTGTTACTGCAATAGTCTCTCTCCATCATAATAATACCTCCAAATTAGTCAAACATGACATCATACGGTTTTATAGCCTCTGGTGTTCTGCATGTATGTATGTATGAAAATGAAGAAGATGTACCGACCGACTTCCAAAACGAGGAGGTTATCAATTCGTGTGTATGTTTTTTTGGTGTCTTTGTTACACAAAAAATTGAAAACTGAATTGAAATTTGAAAGTTGAATTGAAGAGAATTGTTCAGAGTCGCATATAAATTTCATCTAAGTAATTCAATCAAGCTTTTCATGATATTTTTATTTTTTTTAAATTGTATAATATGGAGAACATTTAACATTAACGACCTTATACTTCAGCGCAAGTTTTGACATGAAGTCAGTTTGTTTAATGCTCTTTCGTTGATTATTTACTTAAGGTACCATCGAACCAACTGAATGCATGACCCATTTTGCTAAAAATTCGTTTGAAACTGTCAAACTTATAAGGTCTATCGCATATAATGCACTTATGACATTTTTAGATACTATACGAATCTTTATTACTTCCTTGCTGGACTGGGAGTGAAAGAAAAACATAGAATGTGCCAGCTGCTTCTCTTCCCGGGCATACTGTAAAAGTCGGTTAAGGGACAGAGGTTTTATTGGCATTTTTGTGGGCGATAGGCTGACCCCCTGTCACTGCAATAGCCTCTCGCAATCATTATAATACCTCATTAGTCAACGTGACATCAGTTGGTCTTATAACCTCTGGTGTTCTGCCTACCCCATAAGGGATACAGGCGTGAAGTTATGTATGTATGTATTATGTATACGAATTCTGAACTCATTAAATGGTCAATGTGATGATAACAAGTTCGTCACCAAGGAAACCTATCTTCAAGGGATTTTCGACCTACTAGCATTTAGACGATTTGCCGAAACGAGTTTGTTGTGGGTCATAATTCAGTTGGCTCGATAGTATGTAAATATGCGCTTAGTGCGCGTCAAACTCTACGGCGGCGCGGCACCGAGCAACGAGACGTGGGTCCCTTGGTGGTGGCCTCTGTCCAGCAGTAGGCGCGTCTCGGCTGACCGTGATGATGAGTTTAGCCGATCGTCCACCGCCAACTAAACTAAATTAGTTTAATAATTTGATACTTCTTTTTTGTTATTTAGCACATTTTTTCGGTTATTTAAGAATAATTGAGCATTATAAACGCAAAAACTTAAAATCATTATTAAACGTTGCAATGCTTCACTTTAACTGGGATTCACAATTTCTGAAAAGAAATTGGTCTCGGGTGGTCTTAGCTGCAAAGCTATACCATAAGATGTAGCTACGTTAGCAATATAACGTAAAAATAAAAATGTGGTAAGTAATTTCGAGGCGTACCGCCAGGCCCCGGTAGCTCAGTGGAAGAGCAGGGGTCCCAGGTTCGAGTCCTGGCCGGGTAATTTTTATTTATCACATTTTTTCGGTTATTTAAGAATAATTGAGCATTATAAATGCAAAAACTTAAAAACATTATTAAGTTAGTTTAGCTTAGCCCGCTTATTTGAGCCAGTTTTTCATACATGTGCGTCCACCGTAAGCTATGCTAAAGCCAATCGTCCACTGTCCACATATGCGTCCATCGCAAACTGGATTTACGAAAGAGGTGCACAGAGCACGAATCGTGATGTAAGAAGAGGCCGCCCTAAGCTAACGTATGCCAATCAAATTGGCGATATACTTAAAAAGGGCCTAGTAAAAAGTACCCGTAACCGGCGTATGAAAATATAAACAAACATGGAGGTAGGAAAACAAGTATGTCTAGATCGTAGCAATTTGTTGTCTAGTCTCTGCCTACCCCAAAGGGAGACAGGCGCGAAGTTATGTATAAAATACAATCCCCAGACAATCACACCAACTACATGGCCCCAAAGTAAGCATAGCTTGTGTTACGGGATACCATATAGCGAACTAGGGGGGAACCTAGAATATAAATACATAAATAGATTAACACCCAGACACGGAACATTTTTTTCTTCTTGTTCCGTGCGGGAATCGAACCCGCAACCACTGGCGTCTGAGGCAGACAGGTTTACCCCATCGCTAAAGTGTATGAATGTATGTACTTACAATATCGTTATGAAACTTGACATGTTCCATGAGCTGTTCGATTTTCTCGAAAGGCTTGACGCAAACTAGGCACTTCACACGCGCAGACTTGTACGGCTCCAACTGCATCTTCTTCTGCCAATTTGCCACTTTCTCCTCCGAGCTCTGATGTTTCACTTCACAAAACGCCAAAGCTTTCGAAACTTTGTTCACTCTATTCTCTTTCTCCCGTTCGAGTAGCTGTTCCTTCTTCTTCTGTTTGCGTTCTTCTCTCTTCTGTCTAACTGTTTTATGAACTTCGACTTCCGTTTCAGATTCAGAATTTCTAGCATCTTCTACTAAGTCTTTGAAGACATCGTCTAAATCGATTTCCTTCTTGGGATCTTCTTCAAGATAATCGGCTTCAATATCATTGGAAGTTGCATCAGCGTTTTCTTCTAGAACTTTCAATAGTTCCGTCTTCTCTTCTTCTAATTGATCATCAGATTTTATCAGAACAGTTTGATACACATTTCCTATGTTAACAGGCTCGTATTTTTCCAAATACCCTGTTGGTTGTTCCGGTTGCTTATCAATTGTTTCTTCTTTAGCCTCTACCTTCAATTTTTTACCAGATAAGAACTCGTGGTAGAATTCTTGTGCCGTAAGAGTTTTGACGGGCACTTCATTAATGGTTACGGGTTCATCGGTAATTTCGGTGACGGTCGGGCCTTCTGTGATTTGGAAACAAGCGAAGCCTGTCTGTTTGGAGGAGCCTATCGAACTTTCTAGATTGTTCCTTCTACGATTCACTGTGACTATGTCGGTGAGTGTTATCTGCAATAAATAAAATAAAATAAAATCCCCAGACACTCAAACCAACTACATGGACCCAAAGTAAACATAGCTTGTGTTATGATACCATGTAGCGAACTAGGGGGAAACATAGAATATAAATACATAAATAGATAAACAGCATACACCATACATCATACATGAATGAAAAATATAATAAAAAACAAATATTAATTATTTACTGAGTAAACTTAACCGAAAGTTAGAGAATTGGTTACGCAAAGCATGGTTACACTTGCGTTGGCAATGATCCGCAAGTGTGCCAGTCCACATAGGACTTATAGGACAAACTGTATTGCTGGCTATATTCTGATCATCTTTACTTACCATCAGGTAAAATTGAGGCCAAATGCTGGACAAGTCAACAATAAAAATAAAAAAAAATTCCTGGTAAACCTGAGGTGCTTAGGGTATCTTTTGTTTATGATTTAAATAAGATAGGTACTGTGCTATTTGTCTGAAATCGTTGAATTGTCTTTTTTTTAAGCTATCCAAAACCATGACATAAAAATCAACTAGCACGACAGAATAGATTTCGACAATGAACGATGTATACTGCTGGTGTAGCGGTAACATACATTGCCTTCTATGCCAGAGATCCTGGGTTCGAATCCCGGCGGCGGCGGATATTTGTGTGATGAACACAGATATTAGTCGTCAAGTCATGGATGTTTATATGTTTATTTAAGTTTATTCTAATAAAAAATATGTATTTATTCAATATGTATGTGTATATATACCTTAAGTATATCAGTTATCTAGTATCCATAACACAAGTTCTTTAAGAAACTTAATTTGGGCTAGATAATGTTGCGTGAGTGTCAGAAATATTTATTTATTTATACTTGTGCTATACATATAATTATTATTACTTTTCATCTTTTTGTTACACCTCTCAACCCTGAAACGATGCTCAGTCTTAACAAAACACCCTATATAAGCCACGACATATAATAATGCGCACTACACGTCCAAATACGCAACGTGCGCAGAATGTTACATTACTAGTTCCATTACAGCAATCTCTATGCACCATAAGTGCCAACGCTGAGTTACGAATTCGAACGCGCATATCGTACTTCCGTATCTTCCAATAGGTACACCTACCCATAGATTTATATAACACCTACTAAGAAAGAGTCAAACATACAAACTTTCATAACATTTCCCGTACCGTACGCGCGTATCACACGCGGCGCTTGGCGCATTCCGAACGTCCGTATCGAAAGCGCGTATGGTACGGACGTTACAGTTTTGTATGAAACGCGCGTTCGAACAGAAGACGCAGCGTTGGCACTAAAACTAAACAATAAGAAACAAAATCATAATTTACCTGCTTCTTTGAAGTCATAAACCTGTTTAACGCATAGTATGCCCGCCGGCTTTTCCTGCGAAACGACAGACATTTCTTCAGCTGCGCGTGGCATTCTACGCAGAAATATGTCGGATACCCGTCACCAGTGTTGAACTGCAACGGAAAAGAAACTTTGTTTAAATTATAATAAGGAAAGACTACTATTGCTTCTATGCTGGACTGGGAGCGAAAGATAAACATAGAATGTGCCAGCTGCTTCTCTTCCCGGGCATACTGTAAAAGTCAGTTAAGGGACCGAGGTGTTATGGGAGGCTTTTTTGTGGGCGATAGGCTGACCCCCTGTCACTGCAATAGTCTCTCTTCACTATTATAATGCCTCCAAATTAGTCAAACGTGACATCAGATGGTTTTATTACCTCTGGTGTTCTGCCTACCTCATGAGGGATACAGGCATGAAGTTATGTATGTATGTAAAGACTACCACTTTGGCCTCAGACGTCAGTGGTTGCGGGTTTAATTGAAAAAAATGTTGCAGGCCTATGCGTTTATCTATAATGTGTGTTCTATTCCAAACAATTCAATTCAACAATTCTTTAGAAATATAATTCAGTAAAAATTACACAAAAATACCTCAATTTGATGAAATGGCAGCTAAATGAACGAAAGAAGTCGAAAAATTTAATAAAAAGTATAAAAGTCTCCGCCATTATTATTTTCCGCCAAGAAGAATCGATTTTCTTACAGTCTTACATCCGGACCAACTCCAGATAACGGGTTATCCATTCATTATGGCAGACCCTATATACATAACTTCACGCCTGTATCCCTTATGAAGAAGGTGGAACACCAGACGCTATAAAACCATCTGATGCCACATTTGACAAATTTGGAGGTATTATAATGATGGAGAGATACTATTGCAGTGACAGGGGGTCAGCCTATTGCTTGCAGAAAAAAGCCAATAAAACCTCTGACCTGTAAACTGACTTTTACAGTATGCCAGAATAAAGAAGCAGCTACTTACGTTTTTCTTTCACTCCAGCATAGAAGCAATTTACGTACGGTTCCATAAAAAATCATCCGGTGCTACTCACACCCTTATAATGTAGCATTGGCCCCAACATGTTTATATTTTAATACTGGCTGTTCCTATTTAGGTGCAGCTGGGCATAAACCTACATTCTAATATTCTAATTAGTGTCAAAACTATGCTACAGATTCTTATAATCTTGTTTAATTAGTGTGTGAATTTCCAGTATTACTAACATGTTAATAATAACAATAACATATTTTTGTTGAACACTTCCTAGTTATTTACAAAGTACTTTATTTGTTTATGTAAAAAAAGTATATTTGCAGTACCAAAACTAAATGGAAGAAAACACAAAGTAGGTAAATGTAATTTAAATGCTGAAGGCGGGCAGGCCTATTACATGTGTAGTAGGCATTTATTTCAAAGATGCGGCTGAGTTGAATTACTGTAGATATCTGTACAGAGCCCATACTGTGCCTTGTGTCCGTAAGCTTTTTTTATATCATAATGATGTGATTCTTAATGTGTGTTTACAGTATTTATTACACATAACTACATAATCATACAATGGTGATAAACAATTTAATAAGGAAAAATCAATTGTATGTAGTTTTTTGGTTATTTCATATATTTGAATGATAAAGAGATTTTTGTACACTGTGGTGAGCTCAAAAACTTTAGGTATATTGGGCTGGCTCTTCAGGGGTTAATAAATAAAATAAATCTTTTTCACAATTAAACCGCAACACTGAATTCAGATAGCTAATAACAGTATAAAGACCATTGGTGTTACTTTCTGAGGAAAAAGGTACAGTCTACTAGCAACATATAAGGTCATTTACTTAATAAAACTACTACTGAGTTAACAGTGCATTATTTTCCTTCTTGTGTATAAGTCCTAATGTGTTCCCAAACATTCGAAGATACTTATAAATATATTTACAAAAACCGATGCATAGTTTTCGACACTAAATTGGTTTTATTTACATTCAGTATTGTCAATTATTTGGCGTACTTTAAATAGAATTATAGCTCAAGTTTTACCTCAAGTCCAGTTACTGAAGCGTAAATCCTTCTGCTAGTTTCACTAGCTCTCTCAAGCTTATCTTGAGTAGATAAGCAACTTCTACAGGCTTTTAAATCCCACATTCTGCAAAGGTGAAAACAAAATAAATAAGAAACTGTATAATGTAGGATTTTTTTATAGGTAGTTGAAACTTCACCAGTCAAATATTCGACCCTAACCTAAAAATATTATTAAATGCAATTATTCAAACATATCCACTGTAAAATGATAGAAAAGTGATAGCTGGTGACAGAGATAGCGAAAATTGGGGGTTATCCAACTAACCGCCGCCGCCGGTTCACCTAAGTTCCAATAGCAATCAGGCCCGGTTTATAAGTAATTCCAGAACCCTTCGACTCACAAGCTACCATTTCAGCACCGACAAATGAGGTACAAACTCTACGAAATTAATAATTTCTTGATTATCAGTTACATTTATATTTATCTACACAAAATAGTACCGAAAAACTGTATATTGATAGACTGTAAAGTAAATGCAAATAGTTTACCTGGAGTAATGAAGCTAAATCGAACTAAGTCATTCTCTTATGCTTCAAAAAATTAAGTCTAGTTTGAAAACTAATTCAAAATAAACACTTTATTACATAGAACATACACAAAATACAAGATACCACGAAGCAACTTGGTACATTAAAAACAAAATGCAAAGAATATGTCTATTTGCCACACTCAACGTAAGCCAAGCTCATTGCACAGGACAGGGCAGGTCGCCGCGCCGCCGTCCGCCATAAGCTAACGTAAGAAAAACCACAGATTCAATCAAGCGAGAACGAGTGAAAATAAAGCATCATATATCTATCTAGTTTTTGGCCAGTCAATAATCGGTAGTTTGAATCGAATGGATATGGAACAATCATTGTTTTCTATGTTTATATCCTTAATTAAAATTATTCATAAATATTATTAACTAGCTGTGACCCGCGACTTCGTCCGCGTGGATACCGTTTATTAAAGTTGGATAAATACTATTATAATATCCTCCTTGAAGTTAAAACTTACCTTATTCTAAACTAGCTGTGACCCGCGACTTCGTCCGCGTGGATACCGTTTATTAGAGTTGGATAAATACTATTATTATATCCTCCTTGAAGTTAAAACTTACCGTATTCTAAATTTCGTCAAAATCGACTCAGTAGTTTAGCTGTGAAAGCGTTACTGATAGATAAACAGACAGAATTACTTCAAAAACTGTTACAACAAAGCAGTGATCCGCAGTTTCACCTAGGTTTTATGAAAAAGTATAGGTAGGTAGGTATATTACATAGATGATGCCCGCGACTTCGTCTGTATTAAATTAGTATTTCGAGTAGGTTATTTTCTTCTCCAAGGTCCTAACTATCTTTAATAACAAAAATAAAAATGAAGAATCTTCGCCCATATAATATGTATAACTCCTAACCACAAACATAGGTAGGTAACTATCTATTAGTCACATCACATAACTATCTATTAGGCACATAGGGTTATAAACAAATCGGGTGCCAAAGTGCCTTAAATTTTAATATTGTCTTAAGTTTTCGCGATGACTATTATGTATGACTATTAAATAAAACACTTTTTAACCGAATTTATCGCGTATATTTACATTTTAAATTTTAACAGTCGCTCGTGACCACGGGGTCTGCAAAGACACTGAAACGTCGAGTTAAAATGTAAAATATAAATTATACGTCATTAATCTGGTTAAAAAGTGTTTTATTTATTGCCTTTAATTTTACTTAATTCATGCAATATCTCCATTAATTATACTTAGCTTATTGTCATTCTAGGTAAAGCTAAGTAGTTTTTGCGTGAAAGAATAGCAAAAATCCATCCATCCAGCCATTATCAGTGTACATACAATACTACCTATATTTATGTATGGCTGCTTTTCACTGCCAAACGGCTAAGCCAATATTAATGTAATTTGGTATAGTAGTTAACACATACGTTACTTTTTATTCCGAAGAAATCTACGGTTTCTGACTTCCAAGAGGCAGAAACGATCATGAAATAAACAAAACCTTGATTTCCATTTTATCTCTGTATGTACAGAAGGCAGTACATCAAGCATTACAAATCTGTCAATTTTTTTTACTTCAATTTGAACTCTATGCCCTCGATAATAAGTTAAAATTGGTTGGGGAAATTTGACATGTAATGTAACGCTTGTTCCTTCTGTACCTACCTATATTAAATCGCGCAAAAGCTTGCGCTCGCCTCCCGCCTTTTTATACCCTACCGCCGCCGCGAGCCGCGTCGAGCGCGGCAACCGTTACGCAAAAATAATCCTTATATCATTCAGTATTCACGCGCGATGGGTTATTAGCGTATTTCATGTATAAGTTTGGTGTTTCTATACCGATTTCTATGATTCTTTTTTTATTGAATAGGTAATAATGTTATTTTTTTTAATTAGGGATGAGTGAGAGTATTATAAACGTAAGAGTAAACAAATATAATCAGAAAGCTCCGAACTGCTAAGCTATCGGGATTTACACGTGTTATTGTGAGTCAACCATAAAATATAGACATATACTGTTGTGGGATATTTTTTATATAATTTTATGAAAAATATTTCTGTCATACATGATTTCTATGTAGTTTTAACCATTACGGCTGCACACGCGGCGGAAGCTTAAAAAATGAAGTAACTTCTCCCGTTTTTCCAACATTTCCCTTCACTGCTCTGCTCTTATTGATTGTAGCGTGACAATAAGTATACTATAACCTGCCCAGGAGTATGAAGAATAATTTTATTAAGTTTCGTTAAAATCTGTCGAGTAGTTTTTGTTTCTATAAGGAACATACAGACAGACAGACAGACAAAAATTTTACTGATTGCATTTTTGGCATCAGTATCGATCACTAATCACCCCCTGATAGTTATTTTGAAAATATATTTCATGTACAGAATTGACCTCTCTACAGATTTATTATAAGTATAGATAGATAGATTTCGTCAAAATCGACTCAGTAGTTTAGCTGTGAAAGCGTTACTGATAGATAAACAGACAGAATTACTTCAAAAACTGTTACAACAAAGCAGTGATCCGCAGTTTCACCTAGGTTTTGTGAAAAAGTATAGGTAGGTAGGTATATTACATAGATGATGTCCGCGACTTCGTCTGTATTGAATTAGTATTTCGAGTAGGTTATTTTCTTCTCCAAGGTCCTAACTATCTTTAATAACAAAAATGAAAATGAAGAATCTTCGCCCATATAATATTAGGTACATTACAAAGGCACATAGCGTTATAAACAAATCGGGTGCCAAAGTGCCTTAAATTTTAATATTGTCTTTAGTTTTCGCGATATCTATTATGTATGACTATTAAATAAAACACTTTTTAACCGGATTTATCGCGTATACTTACATTTAAAATTTTAACAGTCGCTCGTGACCACGGGGTTTGCAAAGACACCGAAACGTCGAGTTAAAATGTAAAATATAAATTATACGCCATTAATCCGGTTAAAAAGTGTTTTATTTAATGCCTTCAATTTTACTTAATTCATGCAATATCTTCATTAATTATACTTAGCTTATTGTTATTCTAGGTAAAGCTAAGTAGTTTTTGCGTGAAAGAATAGCAAAAATCCATCCAGCCAATATCAGTGTACATACAATACTACTTATAGTTATGTATGGCTGCTTTTCACTGCCAAACGGCTAAGCCAATATTAATGTAATTTGGTATAGTAGTTAACACATACGTTACTTTTTACTCCGAAGAAATCTTCGGTTTCTGACTTCCAAGAGTCAGAAACGATCATGAAATAAACAAAACCTTGATTTCCATTTTATCTCTGTATGTACAGAAGGCAGCGTAAAGTCGCAATCAAGCGTTACAAATCTGTCAAAATTTACTTGAATTTGAACTCTATGCCCTCGATAATAAGTTAAAATTGGTTGGGGAAATTTGACAGGTAATGTAACGCTTGTTCCTTCTGTACCTACCTATATTAAATCGCGCAAAAGCTTGCGCTCGCCTCACGCCTTTTTATACCCTACCGCCGCAGCCGCGTCGAGCGCGGCAACCGTTACGCAAAAATAATCCCTATAAGTATCATTCAGTATTCACGCGCGATGGGTTATTAACGTATTTCATGTATAAGTTTGGTGTTTCTATACCGATTTCTATGATTTTTTTTTATTGAATAGGTAATAATGTTATTTTTTTTAATTAGGGATGAATGAGAGTATTATAAACGTAAGAGTAAACAAATATAATCAGAAAGCTCCGAACTGCTAAGCTATCGGGATTTACACGTGTTATTGTGAGTCAACCATAAAATATAGATATAAACTGTTGTGGGATATTTTTTATATAATTTTATGAAGAATATTTCTGTCATACATGATTTCTATGTAGCTTTAACCATAAAGGCTGCACACGCGACGGAAGCTTAAAAAATGAAGTAAATTCTCCCGTTTTTCCAACATTTCCCTTCACTGCTCATCTCCTATTGATTGTAGCGTGATAATAAGTATACTATAACCTGCCCAGGAGTATGAAGAATAATTTTACCAAGTTTCGTTAAAATCTGTCAAGTAGTTTTTGTTTCTATAAGGAACATACAGACAGACAGACAGACAAAAATTTTACTGATTGCATTTTTGGCATCAGTATCGATCACTAATCACCCCCTGATAGTTATTTTGAAAAAATATTTCATGTACAGAATTGACCTCTCTACAGATTTATTATAAGTATAGATAGATAGATATAGATATAGATAGATATAGATATAGATATAGATATAGAAGAAGAAGATAGATAGATAAATTCCATTTATTGTTCCGATGAATAGTTTGTCTGCTATGACGTTTTTTTCACTTACATCTAATTTCCGTGCTACTAATATCCTTGATTTCCATGTTTCCAAATTCCAAAATAACCATGGAAATTATAAATTACCTTGAATATTACAACAAACAATAATTTTCGCTACACGGTACGTCGATCGATTGGTGTGGTAATACCCTTAAGTAGGTAGGCAAGGAACATAATATTACGTATTATGGTAAAAGGTACGCGTATCTGCTGATATCATTTTTCATAAAGTCCTTACAACAGTGCCAAATTTCCCGGAATCGTAGTTCAATTTAATGAAATTAAAATATAATATTTAAATGAATCATATTTGAAAATTTGATTCATTTAAACATTGAACCTTCAAAATATGGCAGTATGTAAACATTGCAAAGGCAACTTGCTTGTTTACTCTTAAAAGATTGTTTTTCTTTCTTCAAACAACTTTTCACACTTATCACAAAGGGTTGATTCAGTTGGAATACATGTCAACTGAGGATAACTTGGCTGATGTATTTACAAAGCCATCGCCCCGTGTCAAGTTTGAGAGGTGTGTGTGGTTCATAGAGGAAATATCATGGTAGGTAGTAATAGACAGGAGATGCCCATTTATTCTATACAATGTGTTAGGGTTCCGACTTTTGATACTTTACCTACGTGATATACATCAAATTTCATCGACAAAAGTCACCTTAGGGGGGGGCGCACCCCTCACCCCTCGTGATGGGGGTGATTTAAAAATTTCGTTTCTCTGGTTTGCTTTAAGTTCGTAAAACCATTTTTTTTTCATATTTATTGTGTGTATCTTGTTGAATTACATCTCATTTTAAAGCTTATTAAATTTACCAACTTTTGATACCACATTCACTAAAAAGTCATAAGAAGAAAAGAATTAATTTTAATGACTTAGAAAAAAAAATCTTACTTTTTTGTAGTATTTTTTTAGTTTTTTGTCATTTAAAAAAAAACGAAGCCCTTAACAATGCATTTTTTTCTTCTTAACTAGTACTATTTAAGTTTATCTTTCTAACGATACAGAATACGACAGTTTAACTTCAAAGAAACAGTCCTAACTGCTAAGCTAAAATGACATCAAAATAAAAGACACGAAATTTACAATCTCTTTTTTATTTAGTTTTGCCGATTTTAAGTCAATTTAACAATTGTTCAAAGTGACCACCATTGTTTAATAAACAAGAAGTAGCCCTTAATGCTACTTGTTGTGTAGCTCTTTTAATCATAGCTCTGTCGGCTTTTAATTCATCAGCTGCGGTCATAATTTTTTGCAGCAGCTCTTCTCTTGTTGTAGGCACCTCTAGGTAAACCCGCTGTTTCATGGTCCCCCACAGGAAGAAATCTAGAGGTGTCAAATCAGGGCTACGAGCCGGCCAGGCAATTGTTCCTCCTCTTCCAATCCAGGGGGTGTAGTGTTCATCCACATATGCTCGTACATTCCGGGCAAAATGGGCAGGAGCTCCATCCATTTGCAAATAAAAAGACCGGCGTTCACGTCTGTACTCCAATGGTAGCTCATGTAGGAAATCCCCTCTTAGAAATTCCAAGAATCTCTCACCATTAAGATTGTCTGGTAAGACGATGGGACCTAGCAGCTCATCATCAATAATGCCTGCCCACACGTTGATTGAGAATTCGTGTTGGAACGAGGCGGGCCTCACAGCATGGGGATTTTCATTAAGCCACAAATGATGGTTTCGGTGGTTGGTTATCCCAGCTCTTGTGAATTTGGCTTCATCAGTCCATAATATTCGCCGTACGAAGTTTGCATCATGTCTCACTTTCCTATTAAGCCACGCACAGAACACAAAGCGAGCAGCATAATCTGGTTCAATTAAATTCTGAACTCGACGAAAATGAAACGGCCGTAATCCTTCCCGACGTAGAACTTGCCACACCGACCAATGCGAAATCCCAAGTCTTCTGGCAATATTTCTAGTGCTAAGTCGCGGGTCACTGGCAATCATTTCAATGATTTCTTCTTCCATGTCTGGTCTCCCCACAACAGCACGTTCATTAGGCGGCTGTCGGATTCCATGAGTGCGCAATCTTGCAAAAACGCTTGTAAAAGTTGGAGCAGAAGGTATGCGCCTTGTAGGGAATCTAATTCGATATTCCCGAACAGCAGCCGCAGCGTTTCCATTGGCGTATCCATAAATAAATACAATGTCGGCCACTTCACTTGGTGAATAATTAACTGCCATAGTATCGAGTAAGTAGTACTTAGCTAAATTCGAAAGTAAAACTTTGTAGCAATCGCAACGAGAAACGAAGGACAACTGATTAGCAAGTAGAAATCCTAACCAGTACCTTAGTATTGTTATCTCATTCACTATTAGACTGAAAGAGATTCATGTTTCGACTCGTACGATGCGCGGGGCGACGTGATTGGTGCGGTCTAGCCTTTCGGCACGGGCCTCGCCCTGATCATCCCTCGCCAACGCAGCGAGCGCAGAGGCAGTCAGGCGAAAACCTGAAGCAACCTGCTACCGCATTGCGCGCGCGCTCTAACTCGCGAGTCTTGATAGTACTTAAATTTTGTAACTAGGACGTATTACCTTAGTAAAATAAACTTTTGATATTTTAATTTCGTGTTTCCTTTTAACTAATTACTGAACCGGGCCTAAATTTTGGCATCGTTAGAAAGATAAACTCAAATAGTACTAGTTAAGAAGAAAAAAATGCATTGTTAAGCGCTTCGTTTTTTTTTTAATGACAAAAAACTAAAAAAATACTACAAAAAAGTAAGATTTTTTTTCTAAGTCATTAAAATTAATTCTTTTCTTCTTATGACTTTTTAGTGAATGTGGTATCAAAAGTTGGTAAATTTAATAAGCTTTAAAATGAGATGTAATTCAACAAGATACACACAATAAATATGAAAAAAAAAATGGTTTTACGAACTTAAAGCAAACCAGAGAAACGAAATTTTTAAATCACCCCCATCACGAGGGGTGAGGGGTGCGCCCCCCCTAAGGTGACTTTTGTCGATGAAATTTGATGTATATCACGTAGGTAAAGTATCAAAAGTCGGAACCCTAACACATTGTATAATTGTTTACTGTAGGATATATGGGGCAAACGTGCGATGAATTTACGGGCATATCTTTATTTCTTTCTAACAAGCGTACATTTGACATGAGTGAAAGACTCGAAGTCAAATTCCTCCTTTCCATTTTTTGGTTTGATTTTCTTTTTACGCTATGTTGTCAGCTTGGTGAAATGCAGTCGCCATTTTACATAGACGCGTTTGCGTCAGTGTGTTTTGTTTACTTTCAGGAAAAGTGCAAAATATTCGGGATTTTTTAGAGATTTGACTATGAAATGCTTTGATATTTAATAAATATCAATTTTATAAGTTTGATTTTAATTATCGTGTACAATATGCATAAGTTTAGTGTTCGATTTTAGGTTGTGGCGCTAAAAAGTCGCAAAACATAAGTTTACACCAGTAAGTTATCTCAAATTCTTATGTTTTGTAATTATTTGCGTATAACATCATCTGGTTTACTGTAACAAGTACCTATAAGCGATAATAATTGAGTAATAGTGAATGTTTAGAAGGTTTTAAATTTATAACCTTGCTTCCTAGTTACCAAGTGTAAACATAGTGATGGGCATCCGTAAACCGTCTTTTTTATCGATATTTTTCAGTTTTCCCACTAATTTAAATATGCGGCGAAGGTGGATAAACGCAATTGGATTAGAAAATATAAGCCCACGTCATAGGAAGAATCTGTTTATATGTTCATAACATTTTGAGGATGATAACATCAACAGAACACTTGGAGTCATCAGGCTAAAAGATGATGCAGTGCCCTCACTTTACTTATCAGTAAGTGTTTTGTAGAGAATTGTTACTTTGTACATGTCTGAAATTTTTTAAATATAATTTAAATTACATAGTCATCGAAGGATATAACTTTTGCATGATGATAATTAAATTTCGAAAATTGTTTTTTTGGAGAATTGCTATTTATTAATACAAACTTTGTATTCATTTTCAGTCTCCAACTATTACTAGTGTTCGGAGCGTGGCTTCACAGAAAAGAATCCCACGCTCAGCACTCGCTGAAGTAAGTGAAATAAACTTCAAGTTTTCATGTGACATTCCGCAACAGCAACATTCTTTCATTCCATTTTTTTTCAACCATTTTTTTTCCATTACACTTGACAGACTTGAAAAACCAGGTCATACCACAAAGTTCTGGCCAACAAGAACCAAAACCAAATTCAAGTCACGATAAGGTTGGTTTTACAATATAACATAAGTAGTTATTGATTCTAACTTTTTTTAGTAGTAGAATGAGTGAAAGATAGCGTGAACTGTTTGTGCATAATTTCCTGAGGATACCAGGCGTTTCTAACTTGTGTTTATTAAATAAAATATTTTTCTTTTAATATTTTCAGGCTTATCAAAATGAAATCAAAATTGTCAAGTTAGAAAAAATATTTTACAGCTTAATAAAAAAAATAAAAAATCTGAAACTTCAAGTATATCGAAAAAATAAGAAAATAGCAGAACAAAAAGAACGAAGAGTGCAACATGTTGAAAGTATGTGCTGGACCTCAGGATTTTTTGAAAAGACAGATCGCAAAGACGAAGGGTGAACCGCTAACAATATTCCGAAGAGATAAGAAAATTTGCGCTCACGCTTCATTTTTTTTCACCAAAAGCCTATGATTACATCAGGCAAGAGTATAACACCTGCTTGCCTCATACACGCATCCTTGCCAAGTGGTACCAACATGTGGATGCTGAGCCAGGTTTCACCAATGAATCATTTTTAGCTTTAAAAAGACAAGTCGAGCAAAGCAGTCATCCTGTCATATGTGCCCTCATAATTGATGAAATGTCAATACGCAAGTCATTGACTTGGGACTCTAAGTCTAAAAAATATTACGGTAGGGTTGATTGTGGACAGAATATTGATTCTGACCAAGTTGAAGAAGCCAGTCAGGCACTTGTATTTTTAATTACCTCCATAAATGGCAGATGGAAATTGCCCATTGGATATTTTTTGATAAATTCATTGATAGGGCAACAAAAAGGCGAATTAGTAAAATTAGTCAATTCTAAGTGACCTTGAAATTGTACTTACCGTATTATTTGTAAATCAGACTGTTTTTTAATTAGTAATAAGTATTAACAGTTAATTCAAAATGTTGACACCTGTTCAAAGATAAGTTTACTTTAGTGTCGCTAAGTGACCTTAAAATTGTTGATTTCAATACATCAAAATCTATTCACAATGCAGGTGTTTTATTTGGTAATTTTAAATACTAATTTTAACCATACAGAATGACTATAAATAGAATACAGAATGAATATGGATAGGTATTATAAATTCATACGAGCTAACGTATCTACTGCTTCCAAGTTGGAAAAGTCTTGTATTAGGTTGGTGGCCGCATTGATCAATTTTTTTAGGTATACGAGTACCTAAATAAATAAAAAAAATATTTCTGACGCTCACACTACGTTATCTAGCCCAAATTAAGTTTCTTAAAGAACTTGTGTTATAGATACTAGATAACCTGATATACTAAAGAAATATATAAACATACGTCTTCAAAAATTACATACATATTGAGTAAATGCATATTTTTATTAGAATAAACTTAAATAAGAAACATCCATGACTTGACGACTAATATCTGTGTTCATCACACAAATATCCGCCGCCGCCGCCGGGATTCGAACCCAGAACCTCTGGCATAGAAGGCAATGTATGTTACCACTACCTCATAAGACAATTGTTTTTCATTATTACTAAACAGCGGATTAGAACATGAAAGTTAAGTATAATATATCGGGTGTCCAGTAATTAATGGATAACCCAGTAGTGGTAGGTAGAGGCACTAGTGACTGCTTAGAAAAAAAATCTTCAGCAAGTAGGTCTGTGTTTTTTTTAATTTGTTTGAGGGAATTCCCTCATTTTCTAACTAAAAACAACTTTTATTTTTGTTTTTTCATAATTTTGTTGCCACACTTTGGAACCTCGTCGTGTAAAAAAAAGTAAGGAGACGTAAGTGGCCAACTTCTCAAAAAATTGCCTCATTCTAAAGCGATATAACATTTACTATTTGATTAAAAATATAAAAGATATTGATAATTTAATGTGTTAAGAGCTATTTTTCGACAATTACCTAAAATTGGATAGAGTTATCGTAGTTTGCGATTTTACAAAAATAATGTAACCTTATAATGAAGTCACTACTCAATGAGAGATATTGGCTATTTTAGTTAGAAAATGAGGGAATTTCCTAAAAAAAAAACATCTATTTTTTTTTCTAAGCAGTCACTAGTTCCTTTACCTGCCAATACTGGGTTATCCATTAAGTATATGTACACAATGACTACGAAAACTTTATCGATATCGATATGTAATTTTAATTAGGGCTCAACTCTTCAGCAGCCATTTTGTAGCAACTGTCAAGTGTTTCATTGTTTTCATTCTAAGGGCATCTCCTGTCTATTACTACCTACCATGGGAAATATATAGAAGAGGGGCTGTAAGCAAAGTTGTACAGATTCAATCAGGTTTGTCGTGACATCACAGCTTCAATAGTTTAAGCTACTCCGCACCAAAAAGTATACAATTACTGCCACCGCCCGCACTACAGGCTCTGACGTCAGTTCGACGCATACATCTGTAAAGAGCGTACGCTCGAAGATATAAAAAAAATCCTTACATTGTTTTCGATGTAAAATTAAGTATTGTCTACTTTTATGTAAGAATTACATGGACAATTCCAATAAAAACTAAGATATTGACATTCAAAATATTTTTTTATACAGTGTATCTGGTCACCGGTGTTGGACCCGTTAACTTGATAAATTTTATCGACAAAACCACAGTAAAAAGGCATTTGCCCCTACTGTTTAGAAACGGCGGCCGTTTTAATTTTTACTTTACTTAGTTCAGATGAGTTTATTTATTTAGCGATATTTACCGATGTAAAGGTCGTACGGAGATAAAAGTAATTTCGTTTGATAGCTACAAAAATTGGCAATAAGATAACACTAAAAAATATCAAAAACATTAATTAAAACCTTATAAAATAATTCAGAAGGAAAGAGTGTAAAAAAAATTAGGTTGCTTTTTTTACTTTTTAAATGTTTTGAAAAAAATTAGACCATTATCATACTTACCTTTTTTTTATTTTTTTTTATTACCTAAATAGTAATGTCAAGATCTAAGTTTCAAAACAAACAGTTTAGGAGTTGTGACTATTTGAATATTACTAGGCAGATGCACACTGTTCCTTTCACGTCCACACTGTATGTTGGAGGTCGTTTGTACGTTTGCAAGTCTTACCTTGTTTTCTTGTTGAATATTCTTATAAGTGGCACGATAGTGTTAGAATAAAATAACAAAGTGATAGAATAAAATCATAAAAAGAAAACAAGGTAATACATGCCAACGTTTTCACACATCGTGAACGTGGAAGGAACAGTGAGCATCTGCCAAGTAACAGTGACAATCAATCGTTCTTTTCACGCAGGGAGTGTGCTCGTATTTCCGGTTTTGACCGTTTTTTTTTGACCGTGATCATTTTCAATTTCGTGATAACATTTTGCATTATGTTTTTCGCATGAAACTATTAGAGCCTGACAATTTTTAATTCGTTCACTTTCATTGCATTATTATCGTGCAGTAAAGTTATTTTTATGCCATAAAACAGCCTAGTTTTATACTGAATATCCAAATTAGTGGCCAAATAGTGTTTTTGTAAAGTATTTTAATATAATACAACTATTACCACCAAGTCTTACAACAATTATAACACAACTTGAAAAATGAAAATTTTTACCTTGATCAGTGCTCTCGCTCCTAAAACTTAATATTGCTTGTAAACTACACATTGTTATATCTTTTTAGAATCAACACATACGTGACAAGTTTGTAAGATTATGGGCAGATATAGCTCCATACTTTTTTGTCACAGTAGATGATCAAATTTGAAACCATGAATAAAAGTTGAAAAAAATTGCCTTAAACGGTCAATTTTGACAATGTTTAAAGTTAAGAATACCTAAAATTATCTAAAAGTTAGGTGAAACAATTATTCAGAAATATAATTCAGTAAACGTTACACAAAAATACCTAAATTTGATGAAATGGCAGCTAAATGAATGAAAGAATTCGGAAAAGCTATGAAAAAGTATGAAAGTCTCTGCTATTTTTATATGGTATGGTATATCAGGTATATGGCGTATATCAAAAAGATAAGATTTTCTTACAGTCTTAAATCAGGACCAACTTCAGATAACGGGTTATCCATTCATTACGATAGACCCTGTATACATATGAATTCGGAGATCGTTTACCTTGACGACCTTCTACTTAATAACGTGAATTCGGTCTTTTTAATGCTCTGCATTCGTTTATCATTAATAACACCATACGTACTTATATGCCAAAATGAATTATCCTAGAAGAGTGGCATAGGGTTGACCTTGGCGTAAAAAGACAAAACATAACATCCCATTTCCTAACCTTTACATTAATGTATTGTACCTTTACTTTGTAATGGGCAATAAAACATAAATATGGAAAACGAGTCTCGTTATTCACTTAAGAGAATTTAGCATTAAATTGATAAAATATTTTGTTTTAAATTTTGTGTTGTCTGGTAGAAATCGCTCGTCAGCGATAAGACCGCCTATGTATACATTTTATTCTTTAAAGTTTTTATTTATAGCTTTTACAATTACCTACACGAAGTGCACAATAAATAAATAAAATGAATATTGTATTAAAGAACTGTAGATTTTGTGAAAATAAATAAATTCATTTAATATAGGTACTTACCTAACTTTTTAACCAAATTCAAAAAAGAAGGTTCTCAGTTTGACGTCTAAGTAATGTTTGTATGTATGTATTTTTGTCCGCGATTATCTCAAGTTTGGCTGAACTGATTTGGATGCGGTTCTTAGAGTAAGTTTTGTCATGTTTAGGAGAAGGTTAAGTATATTAACCGACTTCAATAATAATGAGTTTCTCAATTTATCTGTTCATTTTGAATGGCCGAAAATTCGTATTTCGTACATTCGACCTTTGTATTCAGCCGTATGTTTGATTGATTTGCTGAATAATTAATTACCAAGTACTAGCAGTTTCACGTGGTTTTACCTGCGCACTTTCTGATTAAGGTAGCCAATGTGCTATTCCAAACTGTACATTATTCACTATGCCAAACGTAGGCAAAAAAGGAGTTTCTCAGTTTAACCTGTATGTATGTGTGTTTGTCAACGATTATTTTGCGTTTGGCTGGACCGATGTTAATGTGGTTTTTAAAAGGATATTTGTCACATTTAAGAGACATTGAAGATATCAGTTTAATCCGTATGTATGTATGTTTTTTTGCAAATATCTCACGTTTAGGTCAATGGATTTTGATAAAGTTTTTTCTGTTTTTCATTTACCTACTTACTTCTAATTTTGGGCTAGTAATTAGTTTATTCATAGTACCTAAGTTAGTTTCCATATTTTTTAGTAATAAGTTTTGGATAAATTCTAAGTTCAAACGAAGTTTTTTTAAGCGAATCTCTCTTTATTTGTTATTTTCTGCAGCACGAGCAGCATGCTGGCGGTACATAGACAAGACCATCTCTTTCTGCAGCAAGTTGTCGTTTTTTTTCATTATTTCCCTTCTTTCCTTTCTTAAAGCCTCCTTCTCCTCAGATTTTTTATCTAGGCCTACAGGCACAACGTATAATAGTAGGTAGGTCAAAGTCATAGTGTAAGAGTACCAAAACATTACAGTACCAGAAGTACAGACCGTTCACTATAAGATGTCCCCTGCCCGCTGATGTTGGCAGCATTGTGGCAGCAGTATTACCAATAATATGTGTCCATTTTAACCCCGTAATCTAACCTTGTTTATACCTACCACGAATAAATATATGTTTAATTTTCTGATTTGTAAATCATAAACAACTATGTATAAGACTAGGAAGGTTTTGACTAATGACAAAATTTATATTATACGAGGGCGAATCAAAAACTTCTTAGAATGAATACATAAAAAAAATTTAAACAAGAATATTTTATTTTTCTACTTAATCTCCTTCTAATCTAATACACTTAGAATACCGCATCTCCAACTTTCTTATTCGTTCCGCAAAAAATCATTTTCTCGACTGTTAAAAAACTCCTCTGCGGCAGTCATAACCGCGTCATTATCATCAAATTTAGTTCCACGAATATGATCCTTTAATTTTGGAAATAAGTGAAAATCACTCGGGGCTAAGTCAGGAGAATATGGTGCATGATCAAAGACTTCGAAGCCAGCACTGCGGATTGCGGTGAGCGCAACTTCCGAACGATGAGGTGGAGCGTTATCCTGGAGAAACAACACGCCCAATGACATTTTCCCACGACGTTTTTCTTTAATCGCTTCACGTAATTTCGGGATTAAGTTTGCATAATAGGATCCAGTTATCGTTTGCCCTTTTGACAAGTAATCAATAAAAAGGATTAATTCACTATTCCAGATAACGAAAACAGCTTGACAAGCAATAGTGCCAACATAACGGCAGGGGACATCTTACGATGAACGGACAATAGTACGTAGTTACCTACTGATACCAGTACTGGCCCAAAACTTATCACTAAAAATCTATCACTTATACTTATATGTCTACAAATGTAGAACCTAAGTAACTATGAAAAAGCTAATAACTAGCCCAAAACAAATGCCTATCACTATAAAGTATGAAATAAAAAAAAGTCATAAAACAAGAATGAAAGCAAATTTATTATTTCTTTTTCAGAAAAAGTGATACGCCTTCAAAAAACCGAAACACTAAAAATGTTTAAATATTTTTTATAAACACCATCCTATTCCTGTTTCTATTCCGTCCATATTACTAAACCGTATAGTAAATTTCTGCCAAAAATGAATTAATACCAAATAATGTAATAAGAAGTTTAATAATCTATCTGGGTAGGTATTTACGTAGTTATTGAATTCGATGCCAAACCAAATTCGTAGGACAACAAAGCACACTGCATAAAAACTATGTTTTGAAACATGTTTTGTATGATTGTAAATTAAATAAAACTGTTATTTTATAAATTATTTAAGAATTGTGGGGGATAGCTCCAGTGGACTGTATAGTCTGTGAATTAATTACGATTGTAGTCTATGAATGCGCTATCCACCCACACTGTAAGCTGGAATCGATGCGAGGGGCAAAAGGAAAATGCGAATTCACCACTTAACACGGTCGTGGAAGTCCAGCCGCGCGGCACTATTACACTCGCGAATACGCCACAAGCACACTCTGTTTCCCGCGCTCTTCTATAAACTGTATTTCGCCTTCAGTCTTCTGTATTCTGTTTTCTATAACTTCAGGCTTCTATAAGAGTCTTCGGGCTTGAGAGATTCACTGTACTGTTGCTTGAGGCTTCTTTCTTCGGAGGCTTCTTTCTTCCGGAGATCTTCTTCTCTCTTCGGGATCTTTTCGGCGAATCCCTCGCGACTGACTCGCTGGCGGAGTGTGGCGCATTCTTAAGTGATTTTGTGCAGGCGCGCAAGGATACCGCACAAGAGAGAGTAATGCAAGCGTGCGAGCGGGACACACATATGTCTGTCTCGCTCGAATCTAATTCGAACTTTCTAGATTTTTCTAATAAGATTCTAACTAGATTCGACTATTCTTATTAGATCTTTACTATATTCTAATAGGAAAACTATTTAATGAAATCTATTATCTATTTAGATCTCTCTCTCTATGTGCGGGAATGATAAGACTTTCAAAACCATCTCTTTATTTCCAAATCAGCCCTAATACAAATCAAGCTATTTTAAACTATAATCACGTAAGTTTTCATTATCATAGCGGCTATTAATTAATCAAATTACAACGATACGAACGACTAAGAAAACACTTTTAAGCTATAAACTGTTACAAGACACTGTTATAAAGCACTATTTCTTATAACTAACACTTGTACGTGACACTATTCACTATAAAACACTGAATTTAAACGTTCTTTGCTCTTTAGGAGAGTCTTACAAAACACTATAATACACTATCTATATAGACCGTTTAAGTTTATATAACTGTCTTTAACTGTCTTCTCGTCACTGTCCTGCACAACAATACTGTATATTTTTAGGAAATCGAAATGTCTCTGTCTAGTTTAGGGCCCACACCACACATTTCACTTGGGTGCTACAATTTCTTTGGCGGAAAAAATACCGCAACGCGTCACACGTCCGGTCGTTGCGCGTGGATGTAATTTCATGGTTACGTTCGCCTTATAATTTTCTCTGTTTGAAACATAGTTCGCCTTATAATTTTCTCTGTTTGAAACTATGTAAATACCTACCCAGATAAATTATTAATACCAACGTTTTACCTAAAATTAAAACGTAAATTAAATCACTTACCTTAATTTGAAGCCTAATAATACTTGAGAGATACCATCGTTCTGTCCTTTTTTCGCACGTTCTATCCTTCATATACCATCTCTATTGCCTTCTCTTTCTTTTCCCCACCACCACACAGGTAGCAGCTATGCTGAATGCGTTAGGATTTTGACTCATTGAAGTCGTTGTGTAACCAGGCAGAATTAAAAAATATTAGGCTTCAAATTAAGGTAAGTGATTTAATTTACGTTTTAATTTTAGGTAAAACGTTGGTATTAAATAACTTGACCGTTAATTTGAAGCCTAATAATACTTGAGAGACGTGTTTGATATCGCCTGGTGTGGTGGTGACGTCAATGTGAATACGAATAAAAGTTAATAAAATAAATTGACTTGTGGTATTGTTTTACAATGCCAGGGAGATGTATATAAAAATAACCTATTATAGCATTTTCAGTAACGTAATATCAATTACCTTTCAAATACATAGGAATAAGCAACAGTTGCTGACAAAAACTATAATTAGTTTAAATTAAATAGAAATATAAAATATATTTCATCCACTGCATTAAATTGTAACTGAATTTTGATCTTTTGACATTCTTACTTATTTACAATAAAATCGTTCAAATGTATTTTCAGAACGCCAGTTATCTCTAGTGAGGATTTCATCCAACGGACCATTTTCCACCCAACTTTTTGACGCCACAGCAGAACGGAAGCTGTCGGCTGAGGCATTGATACCAGCACTTTTTTTTTTTTTTATACCTATATACTAATATAACCCGACTAGGTTGCGAGAGGCTAGTATAGGTTTCCCACGTATAGTTATAAATACATTATCACACTTACTTTTGATTGTTATGTCTTTTCCAATTAAAATGGACTTATTTACCCAATAGACTGGGTCCAAGCATCTATTTTTTTATATTTTAAAAGGATTTTAGCAGGACAAAAAATAAAAATATAACATTATCAATATTCCAGATCGATGATTTGGTGCATTTTCGTCGCGACCAGTGCAATAGATTATAGGATTCGCTTGACAAGAGGATGTCCTCTCAGCCGTTCAGTTCGTTCCGGGCTACAAAGCGTGGAGACGACGATGGCTTTATTATTAAGAGAGTTTTTATATTATGATGCAGGTCTGCCAGAAATTGAGCTTGATCTGGGCCAGTTGGTTCGTTTACAGACACTTGCTGGACCTCGGACCACACTTGACCACACTGGTTTATAATTATTTATTGTAGAAGCTCACCAACTCTTCATGAGCAACCATTTTTGTTATTCTGACCAGTTTGTCGGTTTTTTTAAACTATTGCATAGCTTCTATCGCGGGCCTGCTGCAGGCCGGCCGCCCGGTCAGTACGTCCTAGCTCTGTATGACGTGTCGCAGCCGGTGCTTGTGTCGGTGGATGCCAGCAGCGAGGCTCAGGGCGCGGTGCTGCTGCAGGCCGGCCGCCCGGTCAGTACGTCCTAGCTCTGTATGACGTGTCGCAGCCGGTGCTAGTGTCGGTGGACGCCAGCAGCGTGGCTCAGGGCGCGGTGCTGCTGCAGGCCGGCCGCCCGATCAGTACGTCCTAGCTCTGTATGACGTGTCGCAGCCGGTGCTGGTGTCGGTGGACGCCAGCAGCAGGGCTCAGGGCGCGGTGCTGCTGCGGGCCGGCCGCCCGGTCAGTACGTCCTAGCTCTGTATGACGTGTCGCAGCCGGTGCTGGTGTCGGTGGACGCCAGCAGCGTGGCTAAGGGCGCGGTGCTGCTGCAGGCCGGCCGCCCGGTCAGTACGTCCTAGCTCTGTATGACGTGTCGCAGCAGAACACCTTATCTCGTTGCAATAGCTTTACTGCGGCAGTCTCAGAGTGCCACACGTCTTTTTTTTTTTTTTTTTTTATATGTAATCCACCCTGGTATTAGAAGTTCACGCCTTATAGTTAAGTCACGGTATTTTTGCCCACACATGAATATCGACTTTGGTACTAGGCCGAAAACCTGGATAACTTGTCAACGTGTAAAGATACAACGACATACAAAGAGTGAGCCAGCACTATTTACAAAACATTCAGTGGAAAGATTCGCACATGTACACATCGATATCATCGGCCCGTTGTTGCCTACATTGAGTGATGGCTACAAATACTGTGTTACAATAATAGACTGCTGTACACGATGGCCGGAAGCAACATCTGTGCAAGACATTCGGGTCTATACGACTATCAGGCGAACTGTCGAAAAAATAAATAATGAAAATACGCTACGAGTAACGGAATACGATTAGATTAACTAGCTACGCGCCATGAAAGTACTGAAACCAACATTAGCTCCGCACGCAACCAAGCGCAGTGTTTTTGGACACTCGGACTTGTCATCGTGCGATCGCGTTTTCATAAGATGCGACGCAGTGAAGACACCACTCGCACTGGCACATGAAGGCCCGTTTCCTATACGGAAATGAAACAGAAAAGTTCTCCCGATAAAGTTACCGACTCGAGAAACTACTATAGCTATCGATCGATAGACTGAAACCAGCGTATATCATCGCCTCACCACTGCCGCATGACGACGTCCTAGCCCCGACCGCAATACCTCGCAGCATACGACACTATAAACTACTCGAAGTGACGAGTCGTCAAACCACCAATAGGCTTCGCTTGAGGGGGAGCACTGTAGCTACCCTAGCAACTAGCTGCTGCTAATTAATTAAGCTGTATCAATTTAATAAATAATTATCTTTTAAATCTCCAGCCCTGATAGTTTAATTTCAATATCAATTGAGAAGCAGCTAAATACACCATAGCGCGTATTCCGTGCTCTCGAAATTTCTGGGCAACCCAATTGCATACAAGCAAGTCCCCTAGTGCAAAGCTGAGCCCGAAGGGCAGCCAACTCCTTTGTCCACGGTATCGTATAGTAAACAGCATGTTATTAAGCTCTCCACAAAACAATTAGAAAACAGTTCAAAACCGAACTGAAAATTTGAAAACTTGTTGAGTAAATAAAGGGAATCACATCCACTGCAGCGAATTGCAACACAAATCTGTGGCAGCGGATATCATTTTTCAAGCAAGAGGAACATTGATTATCAATTTAACTTAATATCTTTAAATTCTCAAAGCCAATAATAATTTGAAATGTTCAAATTATTTCAAATTACTTCGTCATAACCTGGATAGAACAACTACTTTAGTACTTATATTAATCTATGAGAACAACCAATCACGGATTGATAATTGATCAACTTAACCACAGACTAAGAAGATTATGTTCAAAATTGCCAGCATTCAAAATGCACCCACTGGAGCTGTCAATTATTTTCGTTCATAAATTAATATATACGTAATCTCGGCTCGATTTATTGTCTACTCTGCTGTTGGTCGCAAGAAATTACCCCTTTCTTTCCATCGGTTGTGAAAGTTTTTCATGGAAAATACTCGAAGAGTCAGTATCGTCTGGATTTTTCTCTCCTATCTAGGTGGAATGAGGGAGAGCCTTAACGTCCTTGTGAAGATGCGTTAGATTTACGACCATGTGGTCAGTATCGCCTGGATTTACCTCTCCTATCCTGGTGGGATGAGGGAGAACCTTTACGTACTTGTGCAGATTCGTTAGATTTACGACCGTGTGGTTAGTATCATCTGGATTTACCTCTCCTATCCTGGTGGGATGAGGGAGAACCTTTACGTACTTGTGCAGATGCGTTAGATTTACGACCTTTTGGTCAGTATCATCTGGATTTACCTCTCCTATCCTGGTGGGATGAGGGAGAACCTTTACGTACTTGTGCAGATGCGTTAGATTTACGACCTTTTGGTCAGTATCGTCTGGATTTATCTCTCCTATCCCGGTGGGATGAGGAAGAACCTTTACGTAGTTGTGCAAATTCGTTAGATTTTCGACCGTGCGGTCAGTATCGTCTGGATTTTCCTGTCCTATCCCAGTGGGATGAGGGAGAGCCTTTAAGTCCTTGTGAAGATTCGTTAAATTTACGACCGTGTGCTTGCTTACTTCCACGACCTCGAAAGGGCTTTCTAACATTATGATAAGTGATGGCATGAGGGAGGAGTTTTACTTAACATGACCTTATTTAAAGGATCCTTGACAGAAGCTAAAATAACCTAATATTTGTCCAATCAGGATTGTCAAGGCTTTGTATAACTTTAAGAATTTCAGAATAATTATGAGGTGTTTTTGAAACTAGAGATGTGGATGTAGGTTTTGTGAATCCCAGATCGTTCAGATTATGTTCGTCGATTATAGGATCATCATTATAAAGATGTCTAACCGAACAAGATTAAGATAGATTCTTTAAAAAAGCTACATCTTAGATTAACTGTCCAATTATGCCGTAATTATGATTCCGCTTTCGATTCTGACGGTAACGGCGCGAACGCTTTTGATTAGAAGAATTACTCGAGCTTCTGATCCAGAAGTACTAGACGAAGAACTACTTCAATTCGTCGTCCTTGAGATAGTTTGTACATATGAAGTACTAGTACTACATTGTTTTGATCACTTATTTTTAAACCACGATGCAAATAATAAATTTCGCTTACCAAAGGAAACTAAAAGGTAGATAAAAAACAATTCTAAAACGAACGTTAACAACGTTAAATTTATTTTGGAGCAGTGTGTTATTTTGGAGAGTGTGACGCATTAGAAGCAGGTAGTATACTCTATTTATAAACAATTAATTTCTTTCATACACTAAGCTCGATATTGTTTAACACAATAATAGGTAATAATAACTCTAGTTTTGTGAAAAGAAAAATCTCTTTAAAATAATTATTCTAGAATGCTTCCACGGCACTATTCTATTGTATGAACCTCGATTTATAAAACAAACTCAAGGGATTGCTGTGATATAACATGATTATAAAAATTGAATTATAAATTATAACACGTTGCATTATAAATAACAATAGCCGTGCGAAATTTATCAAAGAAAACACATAGGCAAGTAAAATAATTAAGATAAAATGAACTTACCAATGTCAGCTTTAATCCGAAACAAGTTTTAGAAAAGATAATAATGTACCTTCAGTAAACACTGTGTCTTCTCTGATATAGACAAGTTGTCAGGACAAGAACAACGACGTCAATGAGTCAAAATCCTAACGCATTCAGCATAGCTGCTACCTGTGTGGTGGTGGGGAAAAGAAAGAGAAGGCAATAGAGTTGGTATATGAAGGATAGAACGTGCGAAAAAAGGACAGAACGATGGTATCTCTCAAGTATTATTAGGCTTCAAATTAACGGTCAAGTTATTTAATGTTCTTATTACATTATTTAGTATTCATTCATTTTTGGCAGAAATTTACCATACGGGGTAGTAATATGGAAGGAATTGAAACAGGAATAGGTTGGCGTTTATAAAAATATTTTAACATTTTTATTGTGTCGGATTTTTAAGACGGTTCACTTTCTCTTTTCAGAAAAAATTATATGTTTGCTTTCGTTTTTGTTTTATGACTTTTTATTTTTTTTATTCAAACTTTAATCATATCGAGAATATATAACTTTCAAAGTATGGCAATATGTTAACATTGTAGAGGCAACCATTAAGTTACTAAGTTCTAATATCAATGGAGGCAACTTGTTTTTTACTCTTTTTGCTTTTTATGTATTTATACAGACTTTCGACTGTTTTTCTTTCTCATAACAACTTCTTCACTTTTACCACCACCATAAATAAACCCATATTTTATAAATTTTGGTGTATTTCATAACTGAATATTCAATTAAAAGTACAGTGTACAATATAACAATAAATATGGGACGGGAAAAGTCATGAACTCACTTTTCGCAAAATGTCGAATAGTTCTAAATTTTGCCACGCGCTAAAAGATCCTTGTCAGACCGTCAAATTTACGTTGACTTTGACAGTGATTGACATTTCTGTCATTCATGTTTAACGGAAGAGCGAAGTTCGCGAGTTGAATGAAACTAAACGTAAACGATAATTTGTTTTTGTTTTCACGAATTTTGTAAATTACACAATAACTACTCAATAATTTAACGTAAGATAAGTTGTGCGCGAGTGATAGAAGTTGCATTGAACATTATAAACTATTAATAAACAATTTGATGTGGTATATACTGTGATGTTGTTCGATTTAAATTCTAACAACAGTAAACAAAACTTGCAATGTTACCAATTTTGATGTTTAATAATATGGAAGGTAGTTCGAATTCGACTAACAGTTTATCAAACGGTAGTTTTGGTCTAAACTTCGATGAGGGTGTAATTTTAAACTGTGTTAGGACTAGAAAAAAAGTTACAGAGCTACCGAACTGTCCAGTTTGTAGTTGCACAATACGACAAGGTGAATTGGAGTCGCATCTATCACTTGAACTAGAGCGGTTACAGAAACTTTCCAGTGGAGGTACCAAAAGAAAACTTAGCACAAACAGCCCTTCTGGCCCTAGTGCAATTCCTGGATCCAGTACAAGCTCTGATCTTCTGGATGGTGAAGACATAGATTTTACTGGATGCTCTGGCGGTGATGTTTATCAGGTAATATATTTAAAGCTTTTCTTATTGAGTTTTAACTCTCTGAATACTTATGTCAACAATGAGTTATTCTTTTATAAATACCATAGTACTTTTTTTTCCTATCTCATAAAGCATGACCTGTAGACAACCTGCAAACTAATAATAGAAATATTGATAAAATATAAGTGTTATTTGATACTCTTATTAAAACACAAATATTGATTAGATATGATACTTAAAGTTTTGCATTAATTAGGATGCTAGTTCATACAATTTAATTGTTTAAAAAAGTAGTACTATTAATGCTACAATATACTTAAACATTTCAAAACAAACCTACAAAAAAAAAGTGCAGTGAATTTTAAACTTTTAAATGTTTAAAAGAACAGATTGTTAGTATTATTGGAAGATGTTTAGCTTTTATTTAGTGTAGGTTTAATGTAAACTTAACAGCATAGAAGTATTTTGATTAAATAGAACCATTGGTGAATTATTAAGTTGACTTTGAAATAATTGTGTTATCAATACATTTCCACTATCATCTAGGTATATAGAGATGATTATAAACATATATGACCTTCATTTGTTACAGGTCATAAATTTATGTATGTTAACATCAGAGGTTCCCAAACTTTTTTGTGGTAGACTCCTTGACATATTTTAAGGTTTTTGGTAGACCTTTGATATAGATTTTTTGATTTAGCCTTGTATTATAAGATAATATTATGTAGGTAAAGCTGGACAGTGTATGTTGAGATATGTTACTGTGAATCCCCATTTTCATGATAAAGAGGAAGTTCATCTGATGTTCGTTACCCTTGCAGGTTGTTGTGGGGAACTTAAAGGGTTGATATAGACTTCTTTGGGAATTGATTATCCCAAGAGAAACCCATTATCCCAAGCAGTTGCGATTCCCTGGCAGTAAACTATTGTGTATTTTTAAAAGATGATTGCTGTTGAGTTTCTTGCCACTTCTTCTCAATTGATCGACTTGCTGAAGTGGTGGTAGTTTCAGTTTTGTGAATAAGGTATACAAATTGTATGTAAATATCTATGAAATAAAGAATTTTGTCTTTGAATTGTATGTAGTTTCCAAGACACAAGATATAAATATTTTATTTGGGCTAGACCATTTTGAATACTAGATATCATACTTCTTACTTAATATTAAAAATGCGAAAGTTTGGAAGGGTGTGCGTATAGCACATAGGTTACTTTTTATTCCAATAATCCTGCAGGATGAAGGAAATAAACGGGGAGAACCAAGTGAAATAGCTAGTATTACAATAATATGTACTTCAAATCCAATATTTGATATTTAAATATTTTTTGTTACAACTTTTCAAAGCTTATAGGAATAGAAATACTTTTTTCACTAACATTTCTTACATAGTAGTTACATTAGAAAATAAATAAGAGATAAGTAGATCTAAAAATGCTGTGAAATGGTACCGACTCAGCATAAAGCTTTTAATAAGTAGATACAACATAAAATAATAATAATAAGCCTTTTTATTTCGAAAAGTAAGATACAAGTTTGTTAGTAAGTATTGTGTTACATCTATGTTAGTTTTATAGGATATCCCTCCTTTCGATGTGCCTTTTGGCATAGGCCTCCTCCAACTGTCGCCATTGGCCTCTGTCTTGGGCCACTCTTGTCCAGTATGGTCCAAGTGTCTGACGGATGTCATCTTCCCATCTTCTTTTTGGGCGACCCTTTTTTCTACTTCCATCCCTTGGATACCATAGTGTGACTTGTTTGCTCCACTTGTTCCTGTTGTCTCGTAGCATGTGCCCTGCCCAACCCCATTTTAGGTGATCAATGCGAGTGAGTATGTCTGTTACCTTAGTAAGGTCTCTTATGTTGGAGTTTCTTACTTTGTCCTTGAGTCTTATTCCCAACATGCTTCTTTCCATCGCCCGTTGACATTCCATCGCGAGTTTGGTTCTGTGGTTTTCAGTGAGTGACCAGGTTTCACAACCATAAGTGATACAAGGGAGTATAACGCAGTTAAAAGTTTTTCTTTTTATATGTATTCCCAAATCTTTGCTCTTCATTATCTCCTTGAGAGACCAGTATTTTCGCCAGCTGTACGCAATTCTTTTGTTTACTTCCTTGGTCATGGAGTCTTGGGGGCTGATTATTTGGCCTAGGTAGACATATTCTTTTACATATTCCAGTCTGTTGCCATCCAGTAATATGTCCACCTCCTTGAAGTTTGTCATCATTTTGGTCTTATTTGCGTTTGTGTCCAGACCAACTTCCTTGCTTCTGTCGGATAGTGTTTGAACCATTAGCTGTAATTTATTTGGATCTTCTTCTAGCAATATAAGGTCATCAGCAAATCTCAAATGGTTTAGGCGATTGCCGTTGATGTTTAGGCCATATTCCTCCCACTCAATTTTCCTGAATATAGTCTCCAGTACCGCTGTAAATAACTTTGGGGACAGTGGGTCTCCCTGTCTGACACCTCGGTTTATGGGGAATGGGTCACCTTTCGTTTCTAGCTTTATGATGCTTTTGCTGTTGGTATTTTTGATTATGTTTATATAGATGTCTTCCACTCCTTGTTGTTTGAGGCTTGACCAAATGTGTTTATGATCGAGGCAATCAAATGCTTTTGAATAATCGATGAAGGCGATGTATAGGGGCTTTTGGTACTCGTTGTACTTTTCTATTAATTGTTTGATAGTGTGTATGTGGTCGATTGTACTGTAATTCTTTCTGAAGCCCGCTTGCTCAATAGGTTGGTTTTCATCAAGTGTTTTTGTTATTCTGTCTAAAATTATTTTTGCGAACACTTTGTACACATTTGATATAAGACTAATGGGTCTGTAGTTGCTGATGTCATCTATGGGTCCCTTTTTGTGAATTAGAATGATATGAGATTGTCCCCATTGTTTTGGTATAGTACTTGTTTTGATTATGTCGTTAAATATCTTAGCCAGGATAGGGCTCAGTTCTTCTACTGTTCCTCTCATCAGTTCGTTTGGTATATTGTCTGGTCCGGGCGCTTTCTCTAGTTTTTGCGAGTTGATCGCTTTTTTCACTTCTGCTGGTAGGATTTGTGGTACCTCTTCATCCCAGTTTGGAGTCGCTATGTTTGCGCACTGTTCTTGTTCTGTGTTTTTGATGGAGTAAAGAGATCTGTAATAGTCTGTGGCTAGTTTATGAATTTCAGAGCGTTTAGTCACTTGCTTGGAGTGCTTGTTTTTCAATCTAGAAATCCATTCTTTTCCATATTCTTGTAATTCTTTCAAAGCTTTTTTGACGCCGCCTGTTCTTTGAATTAGGTCATTTAATTTCTTTATTCGCTTTGTTTTCCGGTCTTTTCTCATATTCTCTCTTATTTTCTTACTTATGCTGGATATTTTGTTTTGATTTTCTTTAATGTTTTGTTTATCTGAGATAAGTCTTCTTCTTTCTTCTAATAGCTCAATAGTTTCTTGACTGAACTTGTTGTTATTTTTGTTTGTGTTAGATTTCGTCATTTGTGATAGTTTTTTGTCTAGGAGCTCATATTTCTGTAGTACACTGACCTCAGAATTTACTATTTTGCGTAATGACTCGATAGAGTGTGGGTTATTATATATGTCATGTTGTTCTGATGTTGTAGCCGTGGTATTTTTGATTGTTTTTCTGGATCTTTTTGGTTGACAAGTTGGTAAACAACCTCGCACCATTCTGTGGTTGGTATTAAAATTCAAGTTTTGTATGATATGTGTGTCTTTGAAATATTTTGGTTTGTTAGTAATTATGTAATCTATTTCGTTTTTGTGTTGGCCGTCTGGAGATATCCAGGTCCACTTGGTCTTGGGGTTCTTCTTAAACAATGAGTTAAGCAGTGTTAAGTTGTTTTGCATTAAGAATTCTATCAAAATATGTCCATTTGCACTTCTTTTCCCGTAACCATGGAGTCCTAATATATTTTCTTCTCCCACTTCCTTGGAGCCTACTTGCGCATTGAAGTCTCCCATAATAATAAGATTATTGTTAGAATAGTTTTTCACATTATCCGATAGGTATTCATAAAATTGTTCGATATCATCTTTTGTAGCTTGCTCTGTGGGAGCGTATATCTGTATAATTGACCATTGTTTTTTGTAACCAGGAAGTGTGATGTTGAGTATAGCTACTCGGTCATTAACTCCTATCAGCTCCTGTATGTGATGTTTTAAAGGTTTTTTGATCATGAATCCCACTCCCCGATGGCCTGCTTTTTCTCCTTTCTGGTATAGTATGAAATTATCATATTCCTCTATTTTTTCACCGAGTCGTCTCATCTCACTAATACCAAGAATATCACAATTTATGTTTTCTAATGATTTTTCTAGTTCCAATAGACTGTCTTGTGTTCTTAAGGTTCTGGCGTTGAGTGTAGCTATGTATAGTGTTTTAGTTGGAGGGTAATGGTCTATATCCCCACGGTGACCAACCGGATTGGGGAATGTTGTTGTGGTTTGCTTATTTGTTGTTCTTATTGTTTTATTTAGTTTCCGGTTGGTGTGTAGTTGCTAATCTTTTGGATTTGGATCTACACTTGGAAGTGAGTCTGCCCTTTTCCTCATATGTTCGAAGGCGTTTATTCTGTGTACTTTTTGCGGGTTAATTACATTATTACTTTCTTCGGAGGGTTTGGACGGTGTTATATCTGATCGTTTTCTTTTTTCTGTTTTGTTTACGTTGTTATCTTTTATTATGAGTTTGTCATACTTGATATATGCATATTTTCCTTGCTTTCTTGCTTCTTGCAGCTGTCCTTGCAGTTCTTTACGTTTTTCCTGTATGTCCTTTGGAAAATCCTCCGTGATATAGATTTTGTTAGGTAAATCTTTTTTATTCCGTAGTATGTCTATTTTTTTCCAAGTTGTAGTTAGTGAAACACGTATAGGTCTTTTATTCTTTTCATTACGTTTTCCAATTCGAAATGCTTCGATAATTTCCATTTCACTTAATACTATATTCATGCTTTGTAATACTTTCTTGATTAAAGTTATGAGTTCCGTCATGTTTTTCTCGGTTTCATTAACTCCATGTATTATAATGTTGTTTTTAATTGCTTTTCTTTCCAAAATATTCACTTTGTTTTTAAGAATTTCCACTGAGTTTTTCAGTTCTTCATTTTCTTTCCTTAGTATCATAAATTTCTCTTCGAATGAGTCTTTCACTCTGTTTGTTATTTCTTCGGTTTGTTTATTCATTTCTTCTTTAATTTTTTCGAACCAAATTTGCATTTGTGGCTCCATGATAGTTTGCGTTTAGTTGCGGTGACACAAGCAGTTTTGGAAGTTTGGAACGTTTGGAACGCACCCGGGACGGCAGATGACAGATGACGTTGGTTGACGTTTTTCTGCTATGTGTGTGTAACTGTTTGATTATAACCTCAAAGTTTTTACGATTTTAGAATGATGAAACTGCTCTGTCCCGATTGTTCGCCGCGAGTTTATTGTTTCACTTCACTTTTTAGGATGTTATTTATAGATTCGTAGCAGTTTAAACTTGTATTTGGCAGTGTATACTTTATTTGGATTAAATATCAGGAGCACAACGAATACGCGTATTGAGCTACATAGTGACAAAAAAAGTTAGGTACAACACTACTGCCTAACTAAGTATACAAAAGAAAGATTTTACAAAACTTAACAATTTGTGGAATTGAACGAAAACTATTTATGAACTTTTAAACAAATGTGCCAAATAATCCGCGAAACTACACAAGACAACTTACAGAACGGAATTAAACATTATACGAATTTAATCAGAAACAAAATATATTTTTACTGAGCACTGGTTTCAAGCAATAGAGTTTCCTGCGATTTTTGATGACTGAAAATATACTGTTTTAAATTTAATTTAAATATAGAAATACTAATACTACGCAGGTTTCTCAACGGTGGTGGAATGTTGTTCCAGCATTTTGTTGCTGCATACTAATGTAGTAAAATAAACAATGTAATATAAAAATAAACATTCTGATTTGTCTACTTTTCTGTGAAAAGATAATTACAAGTTGATGTAAAAAGAAACCTGAAGAACGGTCAGAAAAGATTTTGTAGAACATAATGTTGCTTTGATGCCCGTATATTACAGGATGCATTAAGTGTGCAATTGCTCAAATTAAACCCTCTTTTTTACCACTGGACTCAGGACTACCAGATGTAGATAGAACTTCCGTCCATATAATATCCGATATGTCGTTTTTTACCGTTTAATTCGTTTGTTACATTTAATAAAATTGTGAAAATGTTGATAAAACTGTCTGCTGCGAAAAAAAATTTATTAAGTGATAAGTTTTTATTACCTTTAGTTTTTATTATTCGTCTAAATACTTTTTTATTATTTAAACGACCGGCTGGTGTAGGGGTAACACACATTGCCTTCTATGCCAGAGGTCCTGGGTTCGAATCTCGGCGGCGATGGATATTTGTGTGATGAACACAGATATTAGTCGTCAAGATATGTATTTAATCAATATGTATGTTTATATATTTCCTAAGTATATCAGTTATCTAGTACACTTTACACAAGTTCTTTAAGAAACTTAATTTGGGCTAGATAATGTTGTGTGAGTGTCAGAAATATTAATTTATTTAGTAGTTACTATTACCAATTGTCGTATGACAATTTCTCGTTTTATTGATAAAAACATGAAATTCTCATATTTGTTTTTCTTGCTAAATTTCTTATTAAATTTTTAAACAACTTGGATAAATTTGAAAAAAACCGGTAAAACTTCCCCCTTTTTTCAACGCTATCATGACCGTGGAGATATATTTTTGGATGTAATAATTGTATTCTTCGTAGGTGTGACATAAATATTACTTTTTTTTTATTAATGACTGAGCCCGTGTTTATTTATTTACTTAAAAAAAAACAATATATTATACCAATATCAATAATCACAATTTCTGTAAAGAAATTGGTCTCGGGTGGTCTTAGCTGCAAAGCTATACCATTAGATGGAGCTACGTTAGCAATATAACGTAAATACAAAATGTGTTAAGTAATTTCGAGGCGTATCGCCAGGCCTCGGTAGCTCAGTGGGAGAGCACTCGTCCGGCAAACGAGAGGTCCCAGGTTCGAGTCCTGGTCGGGTGATTTTTATTTAACACATTTTTTCATTTCTTTAAGAGTAATTAAGCATTTTAAATGCAAAAACATTAAAATATCTATACATATAATAAAATGGTAGGAAAGTCAAAACTGTACATTGAATATTTTTTTAAAAGAATACTTGGGGTATGATCTACAATCGAAACAGAAACAAAAAATATAGTTTTTAGAATTTTTGTCTGTTTGTCTGTTTGTCTTTCCGGGATAAACTCAAAAAGTACTGCATGGATTTACTTCAAATTTGGCATGAAGATAGTTAAGAAGTCGGGTCAACATATAGGCTACATATTATCACGCTAGCAGTGTTATAATCGTAGGTGCGGTGGTGCTGCATAGCGTTCACGCAGACGACGTCGCGGGCAGCAGCTAGTCATTGTATAATACCAATTAAAAAACTTAAAGAAAGTCACAATTTGTCATTATAAAAAAAATGAAATCACAGAATAAGTAATAGTTGGTACAGAAGAATTACTCCGCAAGAAGATCTAAATAAATTCGAGTCTTGCTACGACGCGATACGGTGGAATTCAGCTCGCACAGCATTACGTACCTGCAAATTTATATACCTAGAAGTTTTGTCTCTTTCTATCGCATGCCTCTTATCTTTTCTTACGCTGTTAGGGTTGTTGCCTAGTGAAGAATAATTAATCTCCTTATTTGTAATTAAGTATCTACCGATGTAGGTATTGCTGTCATTCTACCTTTGTAAAAAATATTGTTTCAACTTACCTAAAGTACAAAATGAAAAAAAAGTTACGACGAATAATTAGTAATACTACCTATGTTTTTTTTGCTAAATTAAACATAATCAAATCTAAACATAATCTAATTGAATATTTGTTTCTTTTTATGTCCATTTTTAAATAGTATTTGCGACCTCGATCATAGAATTACTGTGAGTGCTATTAGGTAGGTAGGTATCTACAACGTCCCGACGGGCGCGCGCTTGACACACGACCCATTCGAAATACGCCGGCGGAGCGCTTCGCTGTAGGTAAATAACGGATGTACCGCGCGGAGTGAGCCAGGCCTGATGAAATACAATATTAACATATGCCAAAGAATAATAATTATGAAAAAAAAAAAAAATTATACAATACGAAAAAAAAAATGGATATGAAAAGTAATAAAGTAAATAGTTTACAGTTTACTTTACAACGGAATGTCAAAAATTAAAGTTAATAAAATATAAATCAAACACTTAATAAGCACATGTCCAAAAATTACATTCTCGCAACATAAGCAAACGGACATAAATTTGTTCCACTCATCTCCAAACATATAGCAGTCAGGGTTTTCGTCCAGCAGGGCTAGCATGCAACCATCGATAAATAGTCGAATCGACAAGATAAATATTATTTTGTTATTTTATCCTATTATGTAAGCTAATATGCGTACCATGATAGATAGAATTACTCGATTTGATACCATGATTAAGACCACAGAACCAAATATGTCATAATCTTAATAAATTACATACACTAAATACAATATTCTAAGAAAATATCGATAAAAGGCCCGATTTATCGTTGTCGACGGCAGCATGCTAGCCCGGCAGGAGTTTGTTCAGTGCGGAAAAAGTACGCGGCAGCGGCGAGTTTGCGCGTGCGACCGTGTGGCCCCGGGGCACCGCCAGCAGCTTGTGCTTCCTACTGCGAGTGTAGTTGCTCGCTCAAGCTAGCTCGGCAACCCTTTTTTTAAATTTTTCAGCCTCTTCATGTATGATCTCAAACTATCACGTCCTCAAATTTCAAAAGTGACCCACCAGTCACCCTGTATGTACCTGTTTTTATATTCTAGGTTCCACCCTAGTTCTCTGCATGGTATACCATATCACAAGCTATGCTTACTTTGGGGCCATGTAGTTGGTGTGAATCTGGAGATTTTATCTTTTTACTAGCCACCGCGCGCGGTTTTACCCGCTTAACTTTTGATCCCCTGGGAATTTCGGGATAAAATAGCCTATAACCTTCCTCAAGAGTTGGGCTATCAAATTCAAAAAGAATTTTTTAAATCCCACTTGCAGTTTCTGAGATTAGCGCGTTCAAACAAACAAACAAAAAAACAAACTCATCAGCTTTATATATTAGTACTAGCTTTATCCCGCATCTTCGTATACGCTTAACTACCTTTCTCGTGAAAATTTCAGAAACTATACAACCAGACACCCACTGCAAAGAACCTTTATACCAAGTATCACACCCATGCACTAAAGGAATAAGTTTTTTTCACACAAACTAAAAATCATATATTTCCCGTTCCCGTGGGAATTTCGAGAATTCCTTTCATAACACAACCAGACACATATTGAAAAACCTTTACACCAAGTTTCACATTGGTGCACTCAAGGAATAAGATTTTTCATACAAACTAAAAAGTTCGAGAACTTTTTTCGTAACACAACCAGTCACTCTTTGAAGAACACTCAAGGAATAAGATTATTCATACAAACTAAAAAGTCCAACCCCTTCCCGTGGGAATTTCGGGAATTCCTTCCATAATACAAACAGACACTTATTGAGGAACTTTTATATCAAGTAAGTATCACATCCGTGCACTCAAGGGATGGGATTTTTTCATACAAACTAAAACATCAAATATTTCCCGTTCCCGTGGGAATTTCGGGAATTCCTTTCATAACAAAACCAGACACATTGAAAAACCTTTCACCAAGTTACACATCAGTGCACTCAATGAATAAGATTTTTCATACAAACTAAAAAGTCCTGTATTTCCCGTTCCCTTGGGAATTTCGGGAATTCCTTTCTTAGTGCACCCCTACATCCCCTAAAAAATGTATGTTCCAAATTTCAGCTCTCTACGCCCAGTAGTTACGGCTGTACGTTGTCTGTCAGTCACTCAGTACCTCAGTCACTCAGTCAGTAACGGAACAGTTTTATATATATTTAGTAAAGATAATCCAATTTGTAATTCCAGAGAGTGAACACAAACCGCCTTAGACGGTTACGAGCCAGAAGACGGCTGACGCCACCGCCACCTACCGGCGAGTGTCCGGTGTGCAACGAGACGCTACCAACACCCAAGCTGCAGAGACACGCGTTGAGATGTCTTAAGAAGTCTGGAGCGACCGACGAAGATGTGCCAGATAGTAGTGATGATGACGTCTCTATTGATGTTGAGGTATTATTAATAATGTTTCTAAGTTTTTGCAATGCATTGCAATGCTTCACTTTAACTGGGATTCACAATTTCTGTAAAGAAATTGGTCTCGGGTGGTTTTAGCTGCTAAGCTATACCATAAGATGGAGCTACGTTAGCAATATAACGTAAAAACAAAAATGTGGTAAGTAATTTTGAGGCGTACCGCCAGGCCCCGGTAGCTCAGTGGAAGAGCACTCGTTCGGCAAACGTTAGGTCCCAGGTTCGAATCCTGGGCGGGTAATTTTTATTTATCACATTTTTCAATTATTTACATGTAATATTGTCTTGATTTTTAGCTATTCATAAGCTTACGACTAAATAAAACAGTTTATAACCGGATTTATCGCGTTACGGTGTCTTTGAAGACCCCGTGGTCTTTCGTGACCACGACCAAATGACACGTAGAGTTGAAATTTAAATAACACGTTCCATTTTAGTATGGACGTCTGGCCAGCACCTGCGCCAAATAAAATAGTTGTGGAATATCATTATGAAAACACTTAAAATAACTGTTAGGTAATTAAATTGTTAGTTACTTTTCGTGTACATTAAGAAAAACTACTTGAACTGACAATGACCACAGGTGACTGACGACGCCATATTGAAGTCATATTTTTACTGACATTCCTATATTTTTGATTTCTGTCTGGACGTAAAATATGATTTCAATAAAAAAAAACTAGAAAAGAAAACTAAATTCATAAAATATTGTGTATTTTTGATAGATAGATAGTAGTGTTGAAATGTCACGGATGTACGGAACATTAAGTTCATTTCTTTTTTCTTTCAAGGTCATCTCTCATTAACAGTTTTCTAACTTTTTGTTTTAAAACTCGTATGCTTCGATGTAATAATATATTTTTTTAATTTTTGTTATTTTTTTCATACATTCTAAGAACAAAAGTCAAATCTCTATAAGTTTCGAACACATTTTATTGATAGATTGAGTACGTACATACAGTAAGTACCTACTTCCGGTCATTTTGAATAACTGTGGAGATTTATGGTAATACCATCGTTTTGTTTTTTCGTTTGTACACCTAAATTGCTGATTCAACTTTAAATGTTGTATTTTTGTTTGATTTGTGAATAATTTCCACGATCCCAAAATTTGGCACAGGTCACGGCCAGGAATGCAACGGAACCTTTAAAAATTATTCACATGTTATTTGATTCTATTCCATGGTCCCATCAATACCCTAGAGTTATGGGAAATCTAAATTAACACCTTGTATAGTATTTACATACACACATAACTTCACGCCTGTGTCCCTTATGGGGTAGGCAGAACACCAGAGGCTGTAAAACCATCTGATGTCACGTTTGACAAATTCGGAGGCATTATAATGATGGAGAGAGACTATTGTAGTGATAGGGGCCCACAAAAATGTCAATAAATCATGTCAAAAAAAATTAACGACAATATTTCATGAGCAATTATTCACATATTATAAAATGTCTAAAATGATGCACAAGTCACTCAGTTAAAATGTAGATTAGCTAGATCAGCGCAACATGAAGCGTGTGATCAGCAGTCTCACGCGTCGAATGTTAGGTATCACATATCTTATTCCAAGAATAACATATTGTTTTGTTTAACATATTTATCCGACTGCAGCACTCCAAGGAGGGTTATGTGTTTTTAACATGTTAACAATTGTATCAAAATTAAAGTTCAAGAACGATTATGTTTTTTACACATTATTTAAAACGATATAAACTTAAAAAAAAATACAATAATTTGAAAACGTTTGACTAAAAGTTTTACAAACTAAATAATTAGCACTAGTATCCGGCTCCTTTCGGATGCAAATTGACATCAAGTTACAAAATTTGAAAATAAAAAGAAAAATAGTTAACCACCAATTTTTACTAATAACTAATGCACACACAAAATTCCGTTTCGGAGTAGTTACTATCTGTGAAACGAAAATTTTATATATAAGATATATTTATATTAAGAGCACATACAAAAAT
The DNA here is from genome assembly GCA_944452665.1 of Stenoptilia bipunctidactyla. Taxonomy (NCBI): domain Eukaryota; kingdom Metazoa; phylum Arthropoda; class Insecta; order Lepidoptera; family Pterophoridae; genus Stenoptilia; species Stenoptilia bipunctidactyla. The sequence goes on from OX101746.1 coordinate 17,319,684, forward strand.
TATTATGAAAATTTAAATTTACCGAGTTCCCTATATATAGTTATATAGGGAGGCTGTGGTTGTGCTGAAGCCGGGGCGACCGGCCGCTGGGCCGCGCCTGCAGCCTCATCGGCACACCATCCACTTTGATCATTGGCGAAGATAGGTTGGCAGTGACTATTTCTTTTCGTAACCAGCCTTTTACCTTTTTTTGGCATTTTACGCGAATGCGGTAACATAGTAGTATGCATAAGGCTATTATAATTACGAGTAATCCAATTGCTTCTATGCTGGACTGGGAGCGAAAGAAAAACATAGAATGTGCCAGCTGCTTCTCTTCCCGGGCATAGGTACTGTAAAAGTCAGTTCAGGGACCGAGGTGTTATGGGAGGCTTTTTTGTGGGCGATAGGCTGACCCCCTGTCACTGCAATAGTCTCTCTCCACTATTATAATGCCTCCAAATTTGTCAAACGTGACATCAGATGGTTTTATTACCTCTGGTGTTCTGCCTACCCCATACGGGATAGAGGCGTGAAGTTATGTATGTATGTATGTAGTAATCCAATTCCAAAAATGTTCATTTACAAACTGAGCCTGGCTGACAGCGATATTTTCCTTTCCTTGTTGCTGACCCCATGGTGCTCAATATAAATTGGGTAACTATTTATATTCGGCTGACAATAATTAAGTGAAGACTGTTTCAATTTACAGTATTAAGAAAAATTCAAAAATTTTGTCAATGTGACTAATAAACTAGGTTACATACATAACTTCACGCCTGTATCCCATATGGGGTAGGCAGAACACCAGAGGTAATAAAACCATCTGATGTCTCGTTTGACAAATTTGGAGGCACTATAATAGTGAAGAGAGACTATTGCAGTGACAGGGGGTCAGCCTATCGCCCACAAAAAAGCCTCCCATAACACCTCGGTCCCTTAACTGACTTTTACAGTATGCCCGGGAAGAGAAGCAGCTGGCACATTCTATGTTTTTCTTTCGCTCCCAGTTCAGCATGGAAGCATAGGTTAAAATTAAATGTAATTTACTTTATGTAACTCAGCCATTTTACTCATATACGACTTTTCACTCTTAAGTCGTTATGTTAAAGGTCATAGTTGTAAATGTATTTATTATAAGACAGTAACTAACGATACTTTATAATAAAATTACGATAAGAGTTTTACCTATGTTACTTACTCTATAATTATTCTTCCTAGTTAGTCTATAACTATAACTTATATCTATAACTAATCTATTACTATACAGCTGATAATAGTTAAGTTTGCCATGCCAACCCATCTTTTACATATTTGGTACTTATCTTTATAAAATACTAGCTGTTGCGCGCGGGTTTACCCGCGCAATTTCGATTCCCGCGGGATTTTCGGGATAAAAAGTAGCCTATACGGATTCGGAAGAATCCCTCTAAGTAATGGTAAAAGAAATTTTGAAATCGGTCCAGTAGTTTTTGAGCCTATTCAATACAAAAATACAAAGGTTTCCTCTTTATAATATTAGTATAGATTATGTTTAATTATTTCTAAAGCGCACTGGTGGCTTAATCACGCGGCCATAACGTGTTACAGCGTTTTTTTCGTGGGAAGAGTTAGGGTTGTCACTCACGCTATGGCTAAGCTCGTCCGATAATTGCATAAGGAGGGAATTGTCTACGTTTTGGAAAGAAATATCGGTGTCATGTGGTTCATCTAACTAACACGTAAGCTGGCTTCAACCTATCGATTGAAATGCGAACTTCGCGGTTAGGTAATTGAACTAAAAATGTTTTGGAATTTCTCTCTAGAACTCTATATGGGCCATCGTACGGCGGTTTCAGTGACCTATGGACCGTATCATCTTTGATAAAAATATATTTACATTTATCTAAGTACGGATGAACGAAATTTTTTTGTGAACGGTGCGATTTCTCGTTACGTGGAGCATAACTGCTAATAATTTGGCGGATTTTATTTACTAGATTATGTGGGTCACTGGTGTCCCCTTGTTGGGTTACGTCATAAAAATCGCCAGGCAAACGTAGAGTTCGCCCGAATGAGCTCTGCAGCGCTCACTCCGCTGTCGTTGCAACAAGCGGCGCGCAACCCTAATAAAACGTTGGACAATTCATCAACCCATGAGTTATTATTCAAGCGTGCCATCAATGATTGTAATTGATCAACGTTCGAAAACTTCTCACTTGTATTTTTGCAGTGAGATGGTCGTGAAAACATAGTTTATTAGTTTTGTTTTGTGTGTTGTACTTATTTAATATATTTAAGGACAAGATGAGTGCACTTATAATGAAAAATATTGGAAAAAGAGCTCGCGCATTTTATAATCCATTGGTAGATTTAACCTAAATTACCTATAGGGCTCGATATCGTTTGTTCAAAAAGATGTTCAAATTTTGATGCAGACTTAAACTTCCTTTGTATTTAAGTAATAAAATAAATTTAATTTTTTATGAAAATTAAATGTTACTTAGACCTTACTTGATATTTTTTTCATTTATAGGACATGTCCTTATTGTAATATAAACATACTTGGCTCACTGTAACCCATTCTTCAAAACTCATAACATAAACAATTTTGCTAACATAAACAAACTGCTATAACCCCAACGATTTAAACAGATATTCGTATTCTATAAGAACCAGTATGAGAAATAGTCTCCTAAAAATGGTCGGTTTATTTCACGAAGCTCACGGATATCACATATCACATTCTTAGTTTGGGTTGAAACTCACACTCGTAAGCTTTCGATTGTCGATACGTACGAATCACATACATACGAACAAAGATTTGCAACTCGCACTAGGCAGGCACACACACAGTTAGTAGTTAGTAGTTCAGTCAGTGGTTGGGTGGGACCGCGCCGCGTTGTGATACCAAATATTAGGTAACTTGTAAACCTGATATTGTGTTGGTAAAGATATTGTGTATTTTTTTGAGGAATTGGATAGTTTCATATCTGAAATGGAAAGGAGAAAAGAAATTGTGAAAATTGATTCATCCATTTGGAATTTACTCGGGATTTTCTACAGTGAGAATTATCAAATGAAAAAATTTAATGTTGAATGTTGCTTTTTTATAAACTTTCTGTATCATATGTTTAGTGTGTGTTTTAGTATTGTAGAATAAGTTATATTTAGTATTTTTATTGTGGGTTTGTAGTCGCTCAATCAGTCGCCCTGGCCACTTTGATATTAATCCGTGTGGGTGGTATTTTATATAGGTATATCTTGTTTTATGCAATCCTACTCGTTTATATCTGTAGAGATGATCAAATAGATTGTAGTTAATTCGTTCTCATGAGCTCTCAATGACATCCATATCCATGCGTCCATACATACATTCAAACACTCACATTTATAATATTAGTAAGAAGTAAAATAGACTCCCCTGTCGACTTCTTTTAGTTATTTTTCATTTGCCTATAAACCGTAATAATATTTATTTAATTGTTTCTTGTTTCAGAACGATGAGCCTTCAGGGTTTGGGGCAGAGTACCAATGGTGCGGGGAATGGAGAGTCAGGGCCACAGCTCTTCAGGATCCGGAGTCCAGAGCAGCTACCTGCGTGAGGAGAGCCTCGAACGACCACGCTCTGGTCAGTAAGAGACAACAGTTTTACATGTACAGATGGCCGCGTATAATCATTGACATTTACTAATCTGTCCAGAAAATTGTAATGTAACATAAATGCCCTCGGCATTAAGTAAAAATCAATGAATGACATATATTTGTTTATAGTTCTCAATATCAATTCTTTTTTTCTATGATTCTGATATTTCTGGTAGCAAAGGGTAACTTCTTCATATTTAATACATACATACATAACGTTACGCCTGTATACCTTATAGGGTAGGCAGAACACCAAAGGTTACAAGACCATCTGATGTCACGTTTGACAAATTTGGAGGTATTATAAAGATGGAGAGAGACTATTGTAGTGACAGGGGGGGGATATTTAATCTTAATGACAAACGGAGTTAGAAAATAAAGAAGTTTTCAAGTCGATTTTACTTCTACTGTTGTAACCATTTTAATGCACTTGGTATGAGGTAAGTAAATAATTATTTACATTTAAGTTACTTCAAAGGATAACATTTTTCTTTCATACATTTGGGCACCAAATTATAGGGCATAAACCAAGGAACTGTAAAATATAGTATATGTTAAACTTTTCATGATTAAATGCTGTAAAATATGTTATTTAAAGTTATAAAGAATAGCCGTTTCAGAACATAACATCAACATACATACATAACTTCACGCCTGTATCCCTTATGGGGTAGACAGAACACCGAGGTTATAAAACCATCTGATGTCACGTTTGACAAATGAGGTATTATAATGATGGAGAGTGGCTATTGCAGTGACAGGGGGTCAGCCTATCGCCCACAAAAATGCCAATAAAACCTCAGTCCCTTAACTGACTTTTACAGTACCTATGCCCGGGATGACAAGCAGCTGGCACATTCTATGTTTTTCTTTTGCTCCCAGTCCAGCATGGAACATCAACATTTTTGGCATATGTTAGCAAATGTCAATAATTATAGGATGGCAAATATTATTCACATGTTATTTGATTCTATGACATGGTTCTATTAATACCCTAGAGTTATGGGACATCAACAGGAACACCTTGAATACCTCTTTAGGGTCGGCTTAAAACCAGCAACAATGTGTGGTTGCTACATCTCTTCCCGGGCATACTGTAAAAGTCACTTAAGGGCTATATTTCACCGGGACACCATGGCGGCGCAACCAGTCGCGCTACCGTGGTGTCCGTAAGCTACCAAACTAGACACCATACAGACACCAGAGTCGCCACACCACACCGCGACAGTATCAAAATGGACCTCGAAGAGATAGCACTACTGCTGTATGTGCGTAGGAAAAGACAGTTCAAGAGAAAAAAGAAACAGTGGCGGCCGGACTGGCGGCTGAGTGAGTGAGACACCATACAGCGCTATAGTAATTAGTGGTGGCGCAACCAGCTTGGATGCGCGACCAGTAACATTCTGTACTGCCGTCCGAGCTGGTCGCGACGCCAAATTGGTTGCGCAACCAAGCTGACACCAGGTGAGTTACTCTCTATAGAGCTGTATACATTTTGTTGGTAGCGGCGACTGGTTGCGTCGCCATGGTGTCCTGGTGAAATATAGCCCTAAGGGACATAGGTTTTATTGGTGTTTTTGTGGGCGTTAAGCTGAGCTTATAGTCTCTTTTCATCATTATAATACCTCCAAAGTCAAACGGGACATCAGATGGTCTTATAACCTCTGGTGTTCAGCCTACCCCATAAGGGATACAGGCGTGAAGTTATATATGTATGTAGTATCAAATAATTAAATCCTATATTATAAATTGCTTCCATGCTGGACTGGGAGCGAATGCTTCCATGCTGGACTGGGAGCGAAAGAAAAACATAGAATGTGCCAGCTGCTTCTCTTCCCGGGCAAACTGTAAAAGTCATTTTAGGGATGGAGTATTTATTGGCGATTTTGCGGGCGACAGGCTGACCCCCTGTCACTGCTATAGTCTCTCTCCATCATAATAATACCTCCAAATTTGTCAAACGTGACATCAGATGGTTTTTATAGCCTCTGGTGTTCTGCCTACCCCATTAGGGACACAGGCGTGAAGTTATGAATGAATGAATATAATAAATATTTGTATGTTTTCTCAACAGGTGGTTGATGGAGATGAAGATGCGGAGCTGTATGGACCACCTCAGTATTCACCGTCGAGGATAGCGGCAGATGTGAGTACATTAGACAGATACATTGCTTTTTATTAGTCACCAGCTAAAGGATCCACGTATAAGTGGCCCATTTGAGGTACCAATATACATTCAGTGATTTATAATACCTTTGATTTCACTAAAGAATTTGTATTAACAGTTTAGGTCTAAGTTGAACTTTAAAGTGAGAAAATAAAATCATACTCCTGCTGTACCATGCATTAAAAAGACTGCTATAAATGCCAAGAATTTGAAATACTATACATGTAGTAGTTGTCTGCTTATTTCCTTCTGTTGATTGTTTGACATTTCGCTCACTGAAAATCTTAATTGAATTGAGCTGTTGATTGCTTAGTTATTTATCTAACGTCATATATTTGATTCATGGAGACGAGGAACCACTAGATAGATTATTTGAATAACTAACGGAGGGGTGCCATTCAGTCATTATTGAAATTTGCTGACAAATGTCAAAAAATAATAATCTTATGTTCCGAAACGGCAATTTTTTACATCTTTAAATAATTTATTTTTCAACACACTTGCTCGTATAGTGAGCGTTATTCTATTGAATTTAGAACTATAAACTGGGCTATAAGTCACGCGTGCATAATATATTATACCCTAGTGCATAATATAATGAATCCTACAAAGTTGAATTGTACCTTTGTGCAAATAACATGCGAGTAAACAGAGCATATTTTATTGGTCCGGGTTATACATTAAATATTTTCAGAAACAACAAAGAGGTTTTATACCACTTCAAATCCATATACATTTTTAGATGTTTGCGCCTTATATTAGTAAAACAAATTTGTATATCAAACAAATTATTCACAATTTACAATAATTTGTTATAAAATATTAAAATATTTGCATTTACCACTCCAAATTAAACATTTTCACTTAAAATAGGCTGTATATGTTATACAGACATTGACACATTTGGCGGAAAAAAAAACCTACGCGCATGCGCGAGGTTCGGCGCCATTTTTCAATCACAATTCACAGCTTTGTTATCAAATGTGTTTGTTATTTTATGAACACGTATGTCTGTCTTTTACTCACAAGTGTGTTGAAAAACGTCGTATGTAACTCGTGAGCGTTGCTAATTACAGTCTCGGCTCATTATTAAGCCCTCGCCTGCGGCTCGGGCTCAAATCACAGCCTCGACTGTAATTAGCAACTTAGCTCACTTGTTACATAATATACTATTACAACATTTAATCTTAAATAGATTAATATATCCTATATTTTACAGTTCCTTGATTTATGGCCTACAATTTGGTGCCCATGTACCTCGCGGTACACATATGGGCCAAAATGTATGAAGACAAAATCTTGTCCTTTAAATGTTATTTTATTTGATACGATATGAAAATTACCTGCATATTTATTTTAGTAGCGCTCAGCTCAAACCAAATAAAAAAGTTAAGATTGAGCGCTACGAACAACAAAATAAAGGTCTCTGTAGCAGAAGGACAGATACACAAAATCCCGGAATAGCAAAATCCCAGATTAGCAGAAGGACTGATTAGCATAAAGGCAGAAGTACAGATACACACAGAAGACACAATAAATTTTAAAAGTTATTTAATTCGTTTTATTAACTTTGGCCAAACGTATCAAACATTCCAATGCAGAAATTTTACTATTCAAAAACCTCGTAATAACTTGATATTTTTTTTTATCCTTCAGTGTAGTAAGAGAAGAACGTTTTTGTGGTATGCTATTGCCGGTCATCTTCAGATCTTGGAAATAAGCTTCTTTCTTTAACAGCTGTACAAACAGGGAGAGTGAAGGTTTCGCAGGTATTTTTGTATTAATCCTCCGGTGCCATCCCTCAACACCATTCGTTGTTCAAAATTTTTCGTTGTAACAGCTAAGAATGTCCTTTGTGATTTTGAGGATCCATTGGTTATTGAAGTACTTTTGAAAAACGAAAAATTCTGTTTTTTCGGGACACAAATGAAATATAGAAAGGTAGGCTTCCGGAATCAGAATTGGTGGCAATAGAGGTAATTGTGTGCAGAAAGTTATTATTTTGTGCCCACCTTCAACTACAGTTAACCCAATCTTTTTACCCATCTTCCAGACATTCTTAACAAAGTGATAATGGCAACCCTTGATAGTCACGTGTGGGTAAACATATTTGACGGCATTTATAGTTGCCAATTCGAAATTGCATTTGTAGACCGTGATTGTCATTTTAAATTGGTCTCTCAGTATTAAAAAAAGTCTTTTATACGTCGTTTCTGATTTGTTTGGTAACAGAATGTAAAGAAGGGGTACAAAGCTGACAGTATCTTCGTTATTATTGGTAATGTCGACGTGTAAGGTATACAGCTGATAAAAGGGAGTTGGTGTTACCTTAAATGAGGCGTATATTTCCAAAAACCGCCAAATCCACTTTTTTTAAGTTTGGCAACTATTGCCATGATGATGTTTTATTAAGTAGAAAAAATATTTCAGTAAAAAGATAAGGTACCTTGTTAAAAAAAACAGTTTAAGGATTTAAGTACTATTTTGTTGCATTACATTAAATACAACACATTAAATACAGTCTAGTCAGCAATCTTTTTCCTAAAATATTTTTTATACTTAATAAAACTCAGATAGGAACACGTGAAAATTCCATTAAAATCGGTCCAGCCGTATCGGAGATTAGCCGGAACAATCAAACATACAGACAGATAGGTTTAGGTTTATAATAGGTACATAAATTATAACCATATTTATTATACAAACAAGACTTATTTATTTCAAGCACGTGTAGCCGTCGTTATAAATACCTAACCATCAAGTTTACTATCAAGTAATTTATGAACATACTGTATGTTTCTTAAAAACAGAGAGAATTCGAATTTCATACAATGCGTGGTTTTTTCACTCACCGTTTTTCACGTTGGATATTCTTGTTCCATAGATGTGGCTGCTTTTCCCGTTTTCTTGTTCTATTAGCAGTATCTTTTCAACATTTTTCTCCAAATCACACATGTTTTAATTAAAAAAAATAAGACCGCAATCCCACGCGTTTCACAGAGATTCGCCATTACGGTTGCTGTCAAAATCGACGGTTCTGATTTTTTACTTTAATAAGTAAGAATAAACATAGCATTATAATTATCTTGTTTTTTATTAATAAAGAAAATACACATCCTGTATAATGATTAGGTTTCTTTCAAATTCCGCCAAATCCATTCCTGGCCGCGTATTTACAAAAGCTATACCATTAGAGTGAAAGTGCAAACTGAACTGGATTAGCTTTTGTATGACAAAAACTTGCCCAAACCCTAATCCATTCTAGTACAGAAATTGACCGAAGTCGTGTAGACTTTGTGAGATAACTTCAATTGAACATTGCAGCAACAAAAGCTATCCCATTTGATATCGATATTTACCGATCGTTGGCTTCAATTTGATACTTAAATGGCAATTGTTCTGATTTTCAAAGATAGAAATAAAATGTGCATGCATTATGACCATCGTTATTTTGATGACTTAGCGTTTGACTTTTGACCATGTCGGGATTGTCCAGGGTTGACTATAATAGCTGACCAGGTTTATGGCGCTTCGCCGGCCGCTGCCGCGGCACCGCTCGCTTCGCTCGCTCGGCTCGCGCACGTGTATAACTATATGCAACCTAACATGCTCCTCCTCGCTGCGCTCGTCGTCGCACCTAACCGTACCGATTCCGCTTTCCAGTGCGGCAGCCCTTCTCGTAGCTTATCTCTTTCATCGCAATGTATATCAAACAAAGATATACCTACTTTTCATCTTGACAAAAACTTATCTATTTGAGTGAATATGTATTATACAGTACTAGGTTTTGTCATTGCATTTCTTTGAAAATTACAAGAGCAAAAGCTAATCCATTTCAGTCAACTTTTTTACTGAGTTCGATTAGGTATTGTCAAGTAATATGCATAAACAAAAGCTCCTCTATTAGAGTCTGACTCGTGACTCAAATAGTATAGCCTTTGTATATTCGCTTCCTGGCCCATTCCTATCCAAGCTAACTCCATCAGTGAGATTCAAAAACCGCTATCTTTAAATTCAGTTTGTGGTTAATATAATTGATGGAATATTCTTTATTTTTCATCCTTAGTGGTAACACTTTCAAGAAAAAAATATAGTTCCCTCTATATTTTGTAATATAAAGAACTGTTAATTTTCTACTTTACTGAAAAGTGGTTTCGTCAGGAGTTGGCGGTTTTTGGAAATATACGCCTCAAATGTTCCATCACCGTAATATACCTCATATTTAGTTAAAAGTTGCTGAGCCAGTGTAGTTGTAGTATTTCATCCACACCATCGTCATATAAAAAAAATATCCACTAAACAGTGTGGCAGTTTTAGCTTCTTCATGTCTTTGCATTCAGTGACTTTCAGATATTTCTGTATAGTGTCCCTTTTCATAGAAAAAACAGGCAAATCATCTTCGTCAATTGCCAGCGATTCTTCTTTTATCTTATAAATGTAGTTTTCAAATACTCTATGTATCGGTTCAAAATTTTTACAAACTTCTTCCTTGCACTGGTCTAATATTGAATCCTTTGTATTGCGTTGAAAATCAGGGATGCAAGACTGCTTTGCTTCCCTTATTATGTCATTTTCAGCATTCAATGTAATATATGTGCTACATTGTTTCTTGTTGTAGCAACGCCAATTTGTGGTCCCACTCTCATTTTTCTTCACATAATTGTACCTGTGGCCGGCATGCAACAAAACATTTTTACCTTTTTGACTTTTAATAAATTGTAAATATGATGCACCGTTACTGGAACTAGCTTGATCCATTATTTAAATTATAATATTTAAGCTTCTATTAAAACTGTTTGATAGCTGAGGAAAATGTCTTTTATCAGAAAAACAAGTGCATGTCACATGGAATCATCTTGATTGTTTATGAAAAGTGGTCATGTAGGAGAAAGAGGTCACATAATATAGACAATAAGGTTAATAATAGTGTTTGGTTTGTATTATAATGAACATGACAGTACAATATCTGCCTTTATGCTAATCTGTCCTTCTGCTTATCTGGGATTTTGCTATTCCGGGATTTTGCGTATCTGTCCTTCTGCTACAGAGACAATAACATTATTTTTCTCTTTCTATCACGGCATTAAGAAACACTTAAAATAAGAGAATTCAATGCCGAATTGGGCCCACTGTGTATTCACATACTCACACGCAAAGCGAAACTACGCCTTGCCTTGTCACCTGTAATCGCAGCTCGTGTGCTTAGAAAATAAATGTTAACGTAGATTTTGAGGAACCACTTTTATACTTGTAGACGACCGGCTGGTGTAGCGGTAACATAAATTGCCTTCTATGCCAGAGGTCCTGGGTTCGAATCCCGGCGGCGGCGGATATTTGTGTGATGAACACAGATATTAGTCGTCAAGTCATGGATGTTTATATGTTTATTTAAGTTTATTCTAATAAAAAATATGTATTTATTCAATATGTATGTTTATATATTTCTTAAGTATATCAGTTATCTAGTATCCATAACACAAGTTCTTTAAGAAACTTAATTTGGGCTAGATAATCTTGTGTGAGTGTCAGAAATATTTATTATTTATTTATTTGTATAGATTAGAACCTTTTTGTTTTAATTTAAATTATCTTTTAGCTTTATTTTGTTATTTGAATAACACGGCAACACTGGCCCACGCACCATATGCATAAAAAGCTGGCTTCACTTAGGTTGTTCGCAGCGTCTTTAACTTATTTATTTGGTCTGAGACGCTCAGCAGGAAAAAAATAAGATATGGCACCACTAACTTTTTTACCAATAGTCGCTTTTGATGAACACAGCTACTACGACTCGGTATTTCATTGATAATAGACGAATATTTATTTATTCACATATTTTCGAAAACTTACCTACTAAACTCTTTTCACTTGGGTCACTTTTGAAATTCAAGGATGTGATACACGAAGAGAAAAAATAAATATGAATTATTTACTGAGTAAACTTAACCGAAAGTTCAAGAATTCATTACGCAACACTTAACTACTTACCACGGACGCGGTATTTGGCCCTAAAAGTTGGTCAAGAATATTTTCTTTCTGATATTTCTAATATTTCTCTATCTGGCAGTCAAGATAGCCCTCTACTTCATGATGGGTTATTTGTAAGCAACATGCAGAATGTTCTCTAAAAATCTTGTTCGCGCGTGCAAGACAAACCAAACCGCATGTTGTCCTTATAGCAAAGCCTTTTTTTTGTAAGGTCATTAAACTCGGAAGATGTGGCGCCACATATATAACATCTCATGGTTGACTTGGTATACGTTGCTGCGTTACAAACCTTACCGTCCACCATAGTGAAAACAATTTTATGTTTGACGGACGTTAATGAGTGAAGAATCAAATTGCTGTTTTTGATTCTATACGACTCATATCATCGATCTTAGTCTTTTTTAATTCTTTAATTTGATTTTCAACGTACTCAATCTCCTCATTTGTCACGTCAGTGGTTTCTTTCACAAATCGTATGCGTATTGGTCTGCAATATCGTGGTGAAGACAGAGTTGGGTTTTGCCAAATAATTCTTTTCTCCGTTCCGTATACCAGTTGAAGTGGAACGAGAGAGCTTTGAAAAATGTTGGCGTCCGAATCAGTCTCAGTCTCAAATTTCATTTTTATATTGTATCTGCTTTGATCCGTCACAACCCCATTTGCTGACGAGCAGAAAAGACTGCTTTTCAGATTCAGTCAATTGCTCCAGGACCTTCTCACCGAGATGCAGTAATAATCGCTTGATGGTGAGATCTACTAAACTTTGTACCCATACTTCGGTACAGGTCTCAGTTGTGTTGTGGATTTCGGGGTAACATTATTTCTTCAAATTCTTTGAAATGGAATAACATGGGTGAAAGCTTGGATTCGTGTCACGAACTACTTCGTATTGGGCCTGGGTAAATCCAGCTTCAACGAACATAAATAGGGGACGAAGGTGTGCCAATTTCTTTGTACCTTCTTTTTCTAGCTGAGCGTTATTTTCTTTAATCGCGACTACATATTTTTTTGTTTTCCGGGGGCTTCTGGTGAGGACCTTTACGATTTTGGAGGCTTCAACTTCACCAGTCTTTCACAATTCCATTGGTGTTGCGTATGCAGATGTTCGAAGCTCTGTTTTTCGCCTTTTATTCCTTTCGCATAATTCTGAGAACGACTTTTACGGTCTACCCAGACCTAATCCTATAACAAAAATAAACCATTCGTCAGTGATAATATTACATGAAGTGCAAGCACAAAAAATAAGGGTTACACATAAAAAGGTTACACGTAAAAAGTTCCCTGCTTTTAGTAGCAATATGGTGCCTTTGAGCCATTCTTAATTAGTTTCTTGAAATCTGGCATTGGTATTGACAATTTTTGTTTGAACTGATGACGTATAATCGACAACTTGTGTTTTGCATCGGCAAGGTTTGCGTCATCTTTAGAGTATTAAAGTTAAAGTTGCAGGGAACACTTTCGAAACCAAAAAATTTTAACATTGATATCCTTATATATTTTTGAAGTAATTAAATTTCTCAGAAACCACCCTAATTACTACACTAAACGTTCGGACATAGTTTCTAAATATACTCTTAGACCATCTAGAAAAAATAAATTAGTTCAACTTACATCTTATCTTAATATGCATTCATGTAGTCCTCATGCTATGTCTATAAAAATTTATAATCACCTCCCTGATTACATAAAGAACATTAAAAAAACAAATCTGTTTTATAAAAAACTAAAAGAATTGTTATTGAAAAAAAGTTATTATTCATTAAGAGAATACATGAACGACAAATTTGTCCCTTAATTATGCTCTTATTCAAGAAAATATGTAGGTATTGATTATGTATTCTTATATTTTATGTATTGATTTTCTACCAAGTGCCCTCCTTTTATATTTTGCAGTGCCTACTTTAGGCCTATAGTGTTACATGTTTTATGTATTCAAACATACGATCCTCTATTGTAAAAAATAGATTTAAGAAATTTGTAACATTATGGAAGCAATAAATGATTGAGTATTGAGTATTGATGGAGAAGTTCCAACTCCATAAATTCCAGTTTTTCGTTGAAAGTTGACGCATTGGAGCGTTCCATGATAGTAAGTAAATCATTTCTAGTTAATACTCTCATTCCAGAAGAGCCTGGAAACAATAAAAAAATATTTTGTTTAAAAACTAAAACACGAGGTTTTTTAAGCCCATAAAAAAAAATTGGCAAAAATAGAGGGGTGGTTTGGGGTGGCTGTTTTATGTAACTTAGAATACTGTAAAGCCTGTTCGAAAACAAACCATATAATTTTTTGTTGAGAAATGCTGAGAAAAACTTTACAACCACTAATGATTTTTGAAAATGGGTATTATATTTGACGTTTTAAGGGTTTTGTTACAAATGGAGCTGAAGGTATGTAAAATCTCTCTATACATAGCAAAACTCAATAAAATATTAAATATGTACCTGCTTGTATGATCCATTGCAAAAACTCACAAGAAATAGGCCTTTTCACCAAAAATTTTATGTTTGAAAACTATGAAATTCGAGCGCTTCGAACAATCATACGACCACTGCAAGCGCACGGTAACTTCCGACCAAGCACATGAAGCGCAGAAAAAGCCTAGAGGCATTGGGTTTGCGCTATTGTTAGGAGGATATACCATTGTATTCCGAGAAACAATAAGAAAGGGTGTAGAACTAAAATAAAAAAAATGCATGAAAAATGTGATAACTAAAAATTACCCGACCAGAATTCGAACCTGGGACCTATCGTTTGCCGGACGAGTGCTCTTCCACTGGGCTACTCGCTACTGTCTTCCACTGAGCTACTGTCCGGCAAACGAGAGGTCCCAGGTTCGAATCCTGGTCGGCTAATTTTAATTTATCACATTTTTCATTGATTTAAGAATAATTGAGCATTTTAAATGCAAAAACTTAAAAATATTATTGAAAATATAGGGCCAAATACCTGTCTGTGGGCGTTATCAACACAGAATAGGAGTGTATCACATCTGGCCCGGTGGCTTGGCCCACCGCCGGGCCACATGGGAGATAAAAGTTTTTACTGCCCCGGTGGCATGTTTAACGGGCCAGATGAAACAAATCAAGTGCCATCGTCCCCGGCTAGGAGAAATGGAGGATACGACTCGTAATTTTTGAAACGTAACTACGTGCATCTATGAAAGGGATCTATTAAATTTAATTAAACTGCTTAGTATACAAAAATCAATTATGAAACTTTCTTTTAAAATCGTATCTTCGAACATTGATAATTATTTTAAAAAATCAATAATTTCAGAATACTTTATCGCAATAACTAATTTCTAATAATTTTTTTTTTTTAAAAGTATATCACAAATGTTGAATCACAGAATGTAGTTGAGTATAATCAATGTCAATTGCAATTACTAATTTTTATAAAAAATATTAATTTCTAAAAAATGACGGACAGTTATTTGCACGGTCTCTACGGCTTCATGGTTGCCTCCTGAATTAATATTTTTTTCTTGTTCCGTGCGGGAATCGATCCCGCAACCACTGGCGTCTGAGGCAGACTGGTTTACTCCATCGCCACAGTTGTCCTCGTACCAATTTTTCAAAAAGGTATTAGGCCGATGTTTAAATGAAAGAACTTCAAGATGGAATGTTCTTTTATTTTAAAGATAAGCTATTTTAAACTGAAATGCTTAGGTTAATTCAATTCAATTCCATCATTTATTGTATTCTTTATTGTATGGTACATTTAGGTTATTGGGTTTTTGGTTGTGATCACATATTTTACTGTCAGACAGCATGCATATGGTATTAGAGTTGTACATATGTCGCACAATAAGATTACATTTTATTCCATTATACAACGTGTAACATAATTAAATCTCTCGAATAGCTTAACACTCCTGAGGATACATTATCTGATGCCTGACTTCGTTTATCTGTTCCTGCGTATATATGCCAGCGCTCAGAATATTGCCCAAGTCCAGACCGTCCCAGCGAGGCGGATTCTTAGGCGTTAATACTCGTGGAGCACTTGTAGGGGACATACCATGTCGGAAACTATACCACCTGCCGTTAATCTTATACTCAGGAGTCAAGATATCAGCACATGGCATGGGTGTTCCCGTCTTCTGTAATAAATGTGACCTCGGCGTGAGATAGTAACTCTCATTTGAATAAAACACTGGGTGCTCAACCGTGCAGTCATCATCTTTACGAGGGGTGACTGGGACGGGATGACACTTTATAACATGGATGACCTCCCCTGATGATATAGCGGTATATCCAGGCGCATTCATGTACTGATGGGCGAATGAGACTGGCGACGTAAAAGCTAACGTTAGCAAAGTGCTCAAATGCTTTCGTTCCAGTTCGCAAATTTCTATAGATAACGCTTTATATATGTTCTTTAAGCTACGCTCTATTCCGCGAGTAACGTAAACGACTTTCGCGTTGACTTACAGGAATAGGTCTAAATCGGTGGTTGACGTCTGCCTCTTCTTGAAAGGAAATCCGTATCTATTCCTTTCTATGATCATGTACGGAGGGTGTTCTGTTTGGTAAACGACCCTGCCGCATAATTCTTTCGTTCCCACCGTAGCTAACGTAAAGAGTTGATTCGTTTCCTTCACGCTAAACATGGTGTTATTCTAGAGGAATACCTATTTCTAGAGGAAGTCCACTTGGTGGGGCCTTTGATCCCACACCATATATTCAGCAGGCTACCGTGTAAATAGATAGCCTGATGTGATTTTAGAGCGGGTTATATATTATTTAGTTAAAAAGGCGGGCGGCTGCCATAACGTAAAGTGATAGTATGCACACTGCACTCACCTCCAATCCATCCAAAGCCTGTAGATCGTCTTTATTCTGTCATAGTTTTTTGGTTATCCCTTTATTAAATCATTTCCTCTTCTTGTCTGTAGTTGTATTTGGCGGTTGAATCTTCTTATCAATTATTGGATATTTTTAAGTGCGGAGAAAAAAAAAATTTTTTATATGGTGCCCTTACGGGTTTTAATTTCAACAACGGAAAAAGGTCTCTCAGGTCTTTTGAGCTGCAAAATACACGAAAAGGTAAACCGTCTTTAGCCACCATTCTTGAAACCATAATTTCCTTCGAAGTATCTTCGTTGTGGAAACGGTCCGTAATTTTTCGCTTTTTAGGTACAGTTGATGATTTTGAAATGAAATGAAAATTAAATGAAAAATTTTATTCATCATAAGACCAGCGAATGGCCGCTTAATGCCGTTTAACAATTTTGCACTTAGGCTTTAACAAGGTGTTGATAGTTATTGAATAAGATATTACAGAAGACCAAGAGACAAAAAAAGCCGGTGGAAAAAACTCTTGGCACTCTTTTTCAGTCAGGATTATACGAATTAATACAAATAGGTACATACAGTACAAATTGATCATGACATGAAAAAAAAAACAAACACAAGACAGCTAATTGTGAGAGCCAATGTCATGCCACAACCAAATTGCTTACAAAGTAGGTGCATTGAGCTATGGATGCACAACACGAACATGACAAACTGGGACCAGAGTATTTAAACAAGAATGGAATAAAATAGTCATTGTGTCATCAGCAAAACGACCTGGCACCGCTAGCAGCAGCAGCTTATTGATTGCGGAAGAGCTGCTGGCTCTGGCGCGGCTGGTCCGGCAATCGGAGTCCTCATTGAAGTTTCTACATTTTCCGCAATCTGAACATCGTCAACCTTTTTTATCGAATCAATGTTATGTATTGACTTCAAGTGTGTGTAAGCCTTTTGGAGAACGCTTTCAAAATTCTTCCACACACCTTGCACTTTGCACTGATTCCATTATCGGCTCTTAAGCAATATTTCCAAACTTCTAATGAACTTCCGTATTCACTGTACACTGTTTTTGAGTTTGTCGACATAGTTCAATGCCAAATTACATTAAATCTTACACTAAAATAACCAGTTCATCACAAAAATGCCTTGAATTCAACAAAAACTAGATAATTACGTAAACAAATGCACTCGTGCCGGCAAAATGATGACAGTGAGTGAGCCGGGCCTCGTCCCCTGCAAGTCCCGCGCCCCCTACTGCCCCTGCGCTGCGCCACGAGTAGTGCCTACAGCATGTGCAGAGCTGTTCGCGCGCAACCGCGCTACGATACCCACACCGATTTTGCTGCGCCGCTCAATCTCGCAATCTCGCGAGATCTCGTACAAAATTTTAACGTGACTCAGACTCGCAAAATATGGACGAGATCTCGCGACGAGATTGTATTCCCTAGTAACAGTTGAATTAGTTGTGGTTTGGAATAAGAATTATTCAAGAAGGTTGGTTTTTTGTCTACTGCTTTGAAATCTTTTCTAACATCTGAGTCCTGTTCTTGTTTACTATCGCTTTTATTGATTTCAATTTCAGGTGTTGATAATATAGGTATCTCATTGCTTTGCTATTAGACATCCAAAAACAATATGTTTCCAACCACTTTGTCCGCACGTAACAACGACATTTGTTCACTACACACATTTCAACAACAGAATGACAGGAAATGTCCTATAAAAAAAAAAACAGTATTTTCTTTAGTGCCAGTACTTTTGTGCCACCCAGTATTAGTAGTTTACTAAAAAAAACTGCTTATAAACAGGGTGTTAGGCAGAACGTTGAACATACGTAAATGGTGGAAGGGTGGAACTCTACTGTTGCGGAAAGTGAAATGTTTTGCGAAATTTATTACTGTTGAGTTGGTAACAATTGAACGATCGATGTAAAATAAGAAAATTCTTGAACTAAGTACAAGGAAAACACCTTAGGTGTGGTAATGAAACAAATAACATTTTAAATAATTTTTTATTAACAATTACAACAATTGTTCAAATTGAAATCCTTCTACTTCGATACAAAGGCGACATCTGCGCCTAATTGATACAGTTGTTGTCCGCAGCTGCATCTCCTGCTTCATAACCTCGAAAAGCTGCATTAATGCGATTTATCAAGTCTTCGCGGCTTTCCACTTCTGTGACATAAACGAGCTCCTTTGCGTAAAAATCAAGTGGAGTGAGGTCAGGTGATCGTGCAGACCATGGTATGGATCCACCCCTGCCAATCCACGAATTGGGAAAACAGTGGTCCAACAACTCACGAACTGCCAGACTCCAGTGTGCTGGGCAGCCATCATGTTGAAAGACAATAGGCCTGTCTTCTTGGAATACTTCTTCCAACAATGGTGGTAGATCATCCATTGAAAATTCCAAATAATTGTTCCCATTGATGTGATCGGGCAAATAATGAGGCCGTATTAGTTTATTGCCTATCACTCCTGCCCACACATTTACACTGAATCGTCTTTGGAAGCCCCTTTGTCTTTTTACTTGAAGATTTTGTTATAAAAGTGCCCATTGTACAGTGTAAATTGTGAAGATTTGTTCCACATCGGTATGCAGCAAATGGCGACAAAACTGGACACATCTCACAAAATCATTTTCCTCAAGACCTAAAACAAGCAAAACACGTCTAAGAAAAATAAATTTAATCCTAAATCTTTCCTTCTTCCGAGTTCAAACTCAACAATCATCAATTACTGTTGTAGTCATACCCTGAGGAATACTGGCCTTAGCATTGTCAAAAGGTATTTTTCTGATTAAAATGTTTTTTATACCTATTGTTCTGTCACTTTTTGGAATATTCGTCCCATTACTGTTATTGTTTTTACCAAATGTATTTCTTTACTCAATCAGTTTCACTATTATTTTTCAACATGGCAGCAAAAAGATTTCTACAATATTTAAAGGGTACATTGGATTATAGTTATACCAAGAGCACTGACATAGGTCTGACTGGTTATGCAGACAGTGATTGGGCAAATGATCCTATTGATCATTATACACTTAAAGTATTGTAGAACTCGTTTTGCTGCCAACCAATGAGATTTATCAAACCTAGTGAGAAATTTACTCAAATAACTTGCCGTAAATACTCGCCCTGACATCATCTTTGCAACAAGTTATTTGAGTCAATCCAGTCTCTCCTCCAGTTTGAATTAAATCTTGTAACTGCACGTTAAAAATATTTTTCAATATCGGAGGTTCATAGAATTCATGTTGCCAGTCAATTATATCGATATATGAACTTGCATTTAAATTTATAGTGGGTACTTGAAATGTTCTCGGAACACTGTTTTTTTTTTCTCTTGGCGAGCCTTCATAATGCGTCTTGCAGCGAGTTCTCTCATGTGCTTTTCTGGATCTGTTATCATGCTCAGTAATAAATTTTCTGAATGAGCAAAGTAACCGTTTCGAACTATTACGGGGTCTACGATCTTTAGAAGCTTTTCAGGCAAATATCTGGTGCTGGCGATAAGGATATCAAGAGCCCTCTGAATGCCCTTATAATACGAAAGTTTGGCATCATCTAAGCTATTGAATTTACTGTTGGTATTTGTGGGCCCTATAGCATCCAAGGATCTCTCACCGAAATCCAGGGAAGACAGAATTTTGTCTAAAAGGTCAGCTATGACTCCCGTCGTAGCGTTAACAGAAAGCCCATCCGGGAATCTTTTCGTCCTTGAAAATCGTGAAACATTCTTGGATATAAGCGTCACCAGCACCTCGCGAGTCTCGTCTCTACGAGCCTTAACCGAGAACGGGATTATATGTGCAGTAGTCAACGCTTGTACCAATTAAGACAAAGGGACGAACGATTGACATGCCACGACATCAAAATCAGGAGACCAGTTTGTATACGAATTGGAAGTCATGATTATTACAGGTGATTTATAAAGTATAGAGATAGATGTATCCGAAATTGACGTTTCAGGTATCACTTCAACAGGTTCAAACAGAGCTTCAGGTTGTGGATGAATGGTGGAAGATAATTTAGTAGATCTCCTCTTCACGCCTACCGCTGATGCAGCGGTAGATGAGAGGTTCTTTTTGGAACTAATTTTGATGCTGGGAGTATATTTCTACTAAACTGGTATACCAGTTTTCACTACTAGAATAAAATTTTGTAAATAAAACTAATCTCAACTTAGCGTCTTTAATTAGCTGTATTAAATGGTAAATTATTACTCTATCTATATTGTCAGAAACGTTGTATTTAAATAAAAGATGCAAACTGTCCAAATCTAGATTCATAGTATGTATACCGGTGACTTTATTTATCTTACACATAGTTGCCTATTTGAACTTCGATTGAGAAGGATCTAAACACAGTTTATCTCTAGGTCTCGTGTAGAACAAGGTCTTAAATAGTTATTTGTTTCGTACAAAATTATAAATAACCGGGAACACGTATTCAACAGAAAATATAACAAAATGTAGTAGGTAAGTAATTACATTATATTTGAAATACATACAAGTGACAATAAATATTTACACCCTCTTTGTATACATTTAAAGTTAAGTTATTTTTATCAGTTAAGTAAGTTAATTTTGATATACATAAGTAAGTTATTTAACACAATTGTTTTGAGATAAAACAAAATTAAAGTAATATTGAGCGGGTTTCAGTGTTAAAATATTCTTTTGCATGTTAATTTAAAACTAACCTTTTGCCACTTTTCCTACGATCGGCATTCCCCTGTTCCATTACTATTCAATTTTTCTGCGAGTTCTCGCCATTTGCTTGTGGCCCACTGCCGGCCTTTTGGACCGCCACCGGGCTTTGCTAATTCCCCATTTCTGCGTAAATAACACAAAAAAGTGTTGTCCTCATTTTGGTACGGTTTCAATTTGGTTTGAGTCAGCATCTTGTAAGGCCAACTCCACCTCCTGTTGTACCTGAGAGCCCTCACCTAGGTTCACCTGTGGGTAAAAAGAAAACAATATCATACCCAGGGTATTATAATCTATATGTATCTATCTATTTTACCTAAATTTATCAATTATAATTATGGTAACATTTCGCTTCTTAGAAAAAAGTGGAATACACACTTGGATATTATACGAGTCATATATAGAGAACTTTGTTGTACTATTCAATTCATACATTTGTAATAAAACTAAGTATTATCAGACAGATAATGAAACATACTTTGCAACAGAGAAAACATGAATACCTTAGTAACATGCTCAAAACCAACTTCAGAGATGTTAGCGAGGCGGCTTGCTCTGCCATGATGTTCAACACTTTGAGCTCCAAATCAGTCAGGTTTAGCTTCAAAGCCGGTCCACCACCTGTACTGTTCATTGACCGATTCAGCTTTGTTGTCTTCCTTTTCGTGTTGTTTTTGAAGTCTGTCCAAACCTAAAATATAACAAAATGTAGTAGCTAAGTAATTAGGTTGATTAATTTACATTGTTTATTGTGTTTAATCTCATAATCATACCTCTATCAAGCTGACAAGAGGGCTCCTTCCCCAAATCCGTATCTTCTTCTGGGAATTCAAGATTTGAGTCAACATCTTGTAAGGCCAACTCCACCTCCTGTTGTACCTGAGAGCCCTCAGCTAGGTTCACCAATTGTAAATATTTATTGTCAATTGCATGTATTTCAATTGACAATAAATATTTACAATTCTTAACATTTTAACAACTTTTTCAACATGAATACCCAAATTTTTACATTGCAAAAGATTTCTGTAATGGATGACGTATTTTCTCTTATTATTTAAATTTGGTACTAGTTTGAATTCCTTACTATCTATCACCAACACAAACATATTCAGGACACAATGGAAAGTCAGAATGAGAATCGTGTAAGCTATCAGGATATTCTAAATCTACTTCTAAAATATATCCAATGTCGGATGTGATTGGTACATTATAATCTATCTGGGGGTCTTCCCATTCAAAACCTGATATAGGTAAATACTGTGACATAGCCCACCCATTTAAATTATTAGCATCGAGATAAGTCAAATAGGAAATCGGTTCGTCTTTTTTGAAATTTTCCATATAAGGATTATTAGCCATTGCATAACGATAACTACATTGTGAAACACCTCCTCTAATACCTGATTTTACAAATGCTATTTTATCGAAGTCTGTTAAAAGTTCAAGTTCGATCTAAGTGTGTTTTAACATAGCATCCCAACTTAGACCTGGGGCAGTATAATAGTGAACAGGGTCTAACTGGTATGTTTCCATGCAAACTTTTCTAAAGCTTTCAAATATGTCATATAGAATATATTAAGCATTACATCTGTTTTCAAATAAAGTTTAGAATAATCGGCCATTGTATAACACTTGAAATGAGACCATACATCATCATCATTATCCTCAGTAGAAATACCATGGCCTGTCACAGAACTATAAAAACTTTCTATAGGTGGTAATTTTGTTAGCTCTAACAACTCAAGGTTAGTCATATACTCATACGGATAAACACCTTTTCGCTTAAGTAATCGTAGGTCTCATTATCCGAGGTATATTCCTGTTTCGTTTCATGGAACTGATTATTGTTAAGATTGTTAGCTAATAACTCTAGATTACACGGTATCAAAACTCTCAAAATTAATTTTGTCACTAGGTACCTCCATCCCAAGCCATTTTTTTCTATTTTTACCATCACTAGAAAGATCAGTACGTATATGACTGCAATCATGAAGACTATGCCTATCAAGTTGTTCCTGAGTATTGTAATGTAAAAGACAGCCAGGCAAAGTTACATATATAGATAGCTTTCTTATGCAATGTGATTTGACTTCTAACTAAACGTGATAGGTTTTTTATGTAGCAATAATGACCCTTATTTTCATTGGTTATGTACAACAAATTTATATGAGTAGATTTAAGTGACTTTCTGAAATATAATGGACCAATCACTGCATTCTTTCTAGTAACATTATTAAATTCTAGCCCGTACACATTAAGACTTATATTATTTAATTTCTCAATTTTGCATATATCTGTTAATTTTATCGGAAAACAAATACCATTGAAGTTTAGTTTGTTAGCGTATTTTGAATAAGAAGATTCATGATCAACATTTTTATTAACAGGGTATAATGCTGAAAGTAAAGCCCATTTAAAAACAAAGTTCATCTGCATTTTTTACATTTATTACTGCCTTTTTAATTGCTATATCATAAGGTTACTTTATATATGAAGAACCATGTAATGGATTGAATTTATTAATATTGATATCCATGTTCATTATATTTTTTAAACTCCAACCGCTATATTTTTTTTCAAATTCACTTATTTTATTATAAATGGTATCTTGTAAGGTGTTCAAAAATATATCTAAGTTATCAAATTCGTTTAAAATGTAATTCGGAGTTAGAAAATCAAAAGTATTCAACAAATCTTTACATTGTTGAATGAAATTAGCATACAATATAAAGTTAACTTTGCAAGCTTTAAAATGATTTATACTTTCGTATAACAACTCTTCTATTGTTGCTTTTATGGATGAAACAAATAATTCAACCGTTTGTAATTCCACATTATTAGATAGTGGTACAACACGGTATGTTTGAATCCTATTCCCTAACTAATGCAGTTTCAAACAATGTAACATTATGAAAATTTTGAAGTATACGAAATGCATTATTTTTGTGAACATTGCTTCTACAGTGTGTCCCGTCATGAACTAGCGATATTGTAAGTACCGATATAACAACTATTTTAATACACAAATAAACTACAAAATCAAGTCCAAACTACTTATCAGATATGTGGCAGCCAATTTTTTTTTTATTGAAATATTTTCCACGGGGAGACAAAAACCATCATATCTCTCAAAATTTAAGTCATACTGGAATAAGAATAGTCTTATTCGAAGGGCAATACTATTGTCTATCATTTAAAACTTATCGAAGAGTTGTCACTATCAAATCTTGAAAAAAAAAAAGGAAATTCCATCTTAAATATTTGAAAGAACTGATACGAATAAACAAATCAATGTACATTATTGCAAAAATAGCCCCGATGACCCATTTTGTTTTTCTGCGAGCTTGACAGGGTATAATCTAAGCTACGATACAACTTCGATTAATTTACAGTTGTATGTCTATTGGTTTAGAAGTTATTGTTGTTTGAACATAGTCTATGCGCAAGCACCATGGTCAGAATCCTAAACAGGAAAATCAATAAAACACAAAGTTCTCATTAACATTTATTTGTTTAAAGGTTTTACATAACAATAACGCACATCACATTAATTGTTCAAAGTGGCCACCTCCGGCTTGTAGACAAGCCACAGCTCTCTGTGCCAACTGGCCTGATGCGCGCCTAATCATGTCGAAATCAGCTCTGATTTCCTCGCCACATGCCATGATTTTCTCGAAGAGTTGTTCTCTTGAGTTGGGAATTCAGCATACACCTTTTGCTTCATATGACCCCACAAAAATAATCTAATGGTGTTAAATCGGGTGAGCGGGGTGTCCAAGCCACTACACCGCTGCGACCAATCCACGGCGAATGATTTGTATTTAAATAATTTCTTACTGCTAGAGAATGAATAGTGGGCGGGTGCACCATCCAGCTGGACCCACATTTGCTGACGATATGCCAGAGGTTATTCCAAGAGACTATCAGCCAATTGGGTTTCCAGGAACTCCAGGAATCTAGCGCCGTTCAATGTAGGAGGCAATTCCAAGGGTCCAATCAAACGATCGTTGATTATGCCCGCCCATACATTCACCGAAAACTCATGTTGAAATGAACTTTGGCGCACAGCCTTTGGGTTCGCAGAGCTCCAGAGATGATCATTTCGGTGATTTGTGATGTCAACAGTATCTTTTTCAGAAAATCAGGATCATGTCTTGTCCTTCTATTGAGCCACGAACAAAACACGGATCTGGATGCATAGTCTACTCCGATTATGTCTTGGACTGGGCAGAAACTAGAAATGGGTGTAATCCCTCTCGTTTCAAAATTCTCCATAAACTCGACTAAGATAGCTGTAGTTGCACAGCAATGCGTCTGACACTTAGTCTGGGATCCATTTGTCCCAGATGTTGATATTAACTTCTATTCCTCTTTTGGTCATCACAAGAACGGGGGTTATTGTGAACTTCTTGATGCTGCATTGCCATTGCTTGTTGCATGTGTGATGGATGAGGGAACACCATCCACCACTCCCAATCAGTGCCATGTGCCTCCTCAACCCAATGTGTCAACTCATTGTTCAAACAAGCCTTGGCTCCATCTCCCTTACATTCTTCTTGATAGTTCAAGCAGGTCTACACCGATTATGTCTTGGACTCGGCGAAAATGAAATGGGTGTAATCCCTCTCGTTTCAAAATTCTCCATAAGCTCGACTTAGATAGCTGTAGTTGCACAGCAATGCGTCTGACACTTAGTCTGGGATCATTGGCTATCAGTGTAAGCACTTCCTCTTCATCTTCGGGCGTTATTATACGAGCGCGTTCATTAACAAAACTTTGGATTCCTCTTACCGCTAACCTTGAGTGCACCTCGATAAAAGTTTGGCGGCTCGGGGTAGGCCGGATAGGGTATCTCCGTCGATATTCTTGTTTGTCCCAGATGTTGATATTACTTCTATTCCTCTTTTGGTCATCACTAGAACGGGGGTTATTGTGAACTTCTTGATGCTGCATTGCCATTGCTTGTTGCCTGTGTGATGAGGGAACACCATCCACCACTCCCAATCATTGCCATGTGCCTCCTCAACCCAATGTATCAACTAATTGTTCAAACAAGCCTTGGCTCCATCTCCCTTACATTCTTCTTGATAGTTCAAGCAGGTCCTTCCAATCTTACACAATTTGTTGGAAACCCATGATTCAGCCTCAGGTTGATCAGGCAAAAGGTGTGTAGTGGTTTTTTTTTGGTGGTGGATGCGTATCTTGGAAGTCACAAAAACAAAAATGCATATCGACTTCATGTCAATCGGAATATGTGAGCTTGGCATCATCACTGAAGGAGGCAATGTATTTAAACAGTTTACTTACGGAAATTGGGCTACATAAGTTTGCACCATTATCTTTGAATGTAGATAATCAGGGAGCGATTTGCCTTGCGAATGATCCAATTTTCTATTCTCGGAGTAAACACATCGACAAAAGGTATCACTTTATAAGGGATGTATTAAAGAACAATACGAGCATTGAGTTAAAGTATACACCGACTGACTCAATGCTTGCCGACATTTTAACGAAGGCGTTGCCTAGAGTTAAGCCCTATAAGTGCATGTGTGATTTAGGCATAGCTTGTTAATTTTTAATTTTTAATATTTTTTTTTCTGACACACACAACATTATCTAGCGCAAATTAAGTTTCACAAGTTACCACCGACACGTAATTCGCTTCAACCAGAAGCATCCTTAGGTGTAACAACCACCACCGTACTAACCATTCGATATTGGTGATAGAATCTCTAATGCTTTGGAGCTTTTACGGATGTAAAAGATGTTTTATCGGATGTTTTATCGCAATGGATGTGTGTAGTCTTTATAAAAGTGGTATTCCAACTCCAACGCCGCGTATGGACATGGATTCTTTCGCGCTTCTTTGGTAATATTGACATAATCACTGAGGAGTTTAACTTCGCGACCTTTTAACTTTCTCTATGAACCCATGTTCAGAATCAACCTCCATTTGGGTGTGTCCAACTTCCAGATACTTTTGGTAAATATTTATTCCATGCAGCATACTAAAATTCAAAAGAGCGTTTGCTATAATATTGTTCCTGTTTTGAGCCGTACATCCATCGAAATAAATAATTATTTCTTTCTTGTCAGGTGTCAAACAGTACTTCTCTAAGTAATCAATAAGGCAGGATACAATCATGAATCAAACAATTGATTGTTTTGATCTTCTGAAAACCAGTAGCATGTGGATTGTGTAGTTTTCACATTGTAACATGTGTAGTTGTGACATGCGAGTTTTGTTTTATAGTAAAACGCATTGGCGTTGGTAAACGGAGCCAGAGAATTATTTTTAGCTTCACGACTTTAGCAAATATTACATTGATTTTTCCTCAGTTCGAACTTACGCCTAGAACTGCATCTATATCTTATCGTTGCATTTTTTTACAGTAAAGCTGATAAACATTCTGTAAAGTCTGAAAAATTGGTTCTAAGTATAACCTGGACGAGTTCTGTCTCCCATATTGAGATGGCATTTTTGGAATAGTAAAAATAATGTCAATCCATCATTTTTTGCATTATTTTGCATTCTACCTGTAGATTTTGATGTGGTAGGCCCTGGCATCTCAAATGAGCCTTTGTTGACCCACAATTGCACCATCCTATATCCAATACCCAAAGTATTTATAAACATTTCCCTACACACTTCTACATTGTCCTCAAATCCTCCTGTACTTAATTTATATTTTATAGTAAATTTGCGCCTTGAGTCGAGTCCTGGGGGCCGAGTCTGTAACTTTGACGCACCATTGGTTTTACGCACCGATGGTTGACCGTCGGGGCCATCGAGTGCATTTCGTTGGCAGTCTGTAACGCAACCGATGGTAAACCAGTGGTTCGAAGAACCAATGGGGCTTCGAGCCATTGGTATTGTGGGTTCATTCAGTGACTCATTACTTCATTCGCCTGTCTTTTTAAGAACTCGTCAATCATTCATAAATATTGACACAAAATTTAGAATAGAATAGAATAGAATAGAAGTACATTTATTGACGGACACAACACATTACAATAGTTAGAACATACAAAAGAAAGCAAAAGCACAAAGCACAAAAAAAAAAGACGACATAAATAAAGTTACAAAGTAAATCACATCACAGTATACAAAAATAAAATTAAAACAGATACAACAGTGGAAACAGAAAGTTGGATTAAGTGTTGAGCCAGTCAAAAGGCTACGACTCATCATATGTTACGACTTGCGTCGTAACGATGCTATTCTGTCGTCGCCCTAGGATAAACACCCATTTTATAATATATTGTATAATAAGCTCTACAAATTAGTAAAAAAAAAAAAAAAAATAATAAATACTTAACTTATAAGATAAAACACATACATACATACATACACATACATATACTATTATTATTACATATGATTACATAAATAGAAATAATAAAAAATGAGATAACAAACATATAAGGGTACTTAAATTATAAAGGTACAATATGGTATATTATCTTATATTATGCCACTAAATGAATACTGTGTTTTGTTTTTTTCACTTTCTAATAAATAGGATTTCAAAGCGTGTTTAAATGTGGGTTTAGAGTGAACTTTACGAATAGGAGGAGGAATGTCGTTCCAACATTTAGTGGCACAAAACCTAAAACTCCCACGGAAAGCTGCGGTCCTATGTTCAGGGATCGACAAAAGATGGCTGCATGATCTAATCCGAAGCTTAGAACGCCATATTAACTTATTGTACAAATATGTCGGTTGCTTTGTATTTACTATGTCGAAAAGGAGGGAAGCTAAGAAAAGTTTTTGTCGCGCTTTCATGTTCAATATTTTAGCATCAATTAAATACGGAGTTATATGTGTTCGCGGAGGGATTTTAAAACAATAGCGTGCACATGCATTCTGAATGCGCTGCAATAAAATTTG
Source organism: Stenoptilia bipunctidactyla (assembly GCA_944452665.1). Lineage (NCBI taxonomy): Eukaryota > Metazoa > Arthropoda > Insecta > Lepidoptera > Pterophoridae > Stenoptilia > Stenoptilia bipunctidactyla. Next base: position 17,348,849 of record OX101746.1, read on the forward strand.
AGACTTCTGTAACGCACAGGGGCCATATACCGCAATACAATAGTTCAACCTTGATAACACAAGAGCGTCACAAAGTCTAACCCTGATATCAACGGATATATGGTCCCTTATTCTGTACAGTATCTTGAGACGGTAAAAGCAGCCACGAGCACACTCAAGGACGTGATTCTGAAAGCGAAGATTCGCATCCAAAATCAAACCAAGGTTACGGGTTTCGAGTACTCTATCAATGTTGACACCTAGAAGTTTAATATTAGGCGGATGTGCTTGGTCAATCTTGGCAATATGGCTCCTGGAACCCAGAATCATAAACTTTGTTTTCTCAGGATTTAGAACTAAGCAATTTTTCGACGACCATAAGGATATTCTTGATAAATCCTCATTGATGCGTGAAGTAGCATCAATTACTGTAGATTCGTTTACAGGGACGTACACCTGCAGATCATCTGCATATATATGATACTGACAGTGACAGATACAATCAGGTAGATCCGAAGTGTACAGAATGAAAAGCAGGGGCCCTAAAATGGAACCTTGCGGTACTCCTCTCGAAACAGGTCGCGAGCTCGATTCCTTAATGGTTCCATTTAGAGAATCAATAATAACTTTTTGGCTGCGTCCAGTCAAATAGCTATAAAACCAATTCACTGAATCATTGCCAAACCCAAAATAAGATAATTTGGACATAAGTAAAGGAACGTTAATACAGTCGAAGGCGCGTGAAAAGTCAAGTAGTGTTAAAATAGTGGCGTTGCCTTTGTCCTGGTTTGTAAGTATATTATCCACTACATCCAAAAGTGCGGTAGTAGTGCTGCGGCCCCGTCTAAAACCTGACTGTAGTTCTGGAAGGATATTATTACACTCACAGTATTTTAAAACTTGTAAGTATATAACCCTTTCCAGAACTTTAGACAGGAAAGATAGTATGCTTCTTGGGCGGATGTCCCTAAAGGTATTAGGGCAATCCACCTTCGCTAGTGGGCGCACCAAGGCTGTTTTCCACTGATGTGGAAAAACTGATGTCTGAATTGACGTATTTATGATGGCAGTGATCGCTTCGAGGCTTTGCGGTAATGTTAGTAAAATCATATCCCGTGTAATTTTGTCAACTCCCATAGCATTGGATTTAATTGAGAGTATTGCCTTCCCAACATGAAGACTAGATACTGGTTGCAAAGAAAAAATATTGCTGTGCTTTTTGTGGAATTCAAAATATGTCAATTGAGATATAGTTATCTCGTCATTACCGGGAACATCTAGAAAATGATTATTGAGCAGGTCCGGGTCATTTAGATGGTGAGGCAAATCATTTGACTTTTGAGTGCTTACTGTAAGAGAGTGTCGTAAATTTTTCCAAAGATTTTTGGAGTTGTTTATATTTTTATTTATGTGATGCTCAAAGTAACACTTCTTTTCCGCAGTGATGCTAGTACTTGTAAATTTTTTCAACATTTTGTACTCTATTTTATGCGAAGAGAGACCGGTTTTTTGGTATTTTTTATGTGCTTCATCCCGAAGCCTCATCATGTATCTAATATTATTAGTCAACCACGGAGCAGGCTTGTCACGAACAGTGATGGATTTAACTGGCGCCAATTTGTCTATTAAATTCAGCACTACTTTGTTAAAAACTTCAACCATCACATTCACATCATTTAATTTAGTAATAAGTTTAAAATCTATCTTATTTAATTCGGAATTGAGAATATCCAGGTCTATGTCTTTTAGGTGTCTCACTGAAAGACGTGTCGATGGTATCTTATTTTTTTTTATTTTAAATAATGCGGTCACAAAAGCATGTTTGCCAAGGTCAAAAGTATGGTGAACATCTACGCTTAGTACTGGCGCATTTGTACACACAAGGTCAATAAGGGTTTGGCTATGATCAATGAAATGGGTAGGTTCAGTTACCATGTTTTTTAATTTCATGCTGTCTAGAAACTCTAACAATTGTCTATATTTTATGTCCTTGTCATTTCTCATGTCAATATTAAAGTCGCCGGTCAGAATGACCGTATCGTGGTTAGAGAGGGTCATAATAGAGTCTGTCAATGCGTCAAAAAATTCACCTGTACTTAGCCATGGAGGTCTGTAGGCAGTACCAAGAAGCACTCGTGTCGATTTGATATTCAGTGATATCCACATTTGCTCAACATTGGTTATAGTTGGGTGTGAGCAAGTAGTTGGGTGCCGCAGCCGGTAGCCGGGCAGCGTGGGCGCGCGGCCCTCCTGTCCCGCTCGCAACCACGTCTCATTGATAGCCACCACGTCCGGCCCGATGCGGTCCACTGTGGCCACCAGCTCGTCGTGCCCCGTACCCAGGGACCCCGCGTTGAACAGACTGATTTTCAAATACTTACTCCCAACCATAATTTATAGAATATATTTTATATCGTGAATTAAGTACAGCATGACTAAAAACAACATTATAATTAGGCAAACATTTAAAATTGAATGTATCATACGACATAGTGAACTGTGCAACATAGATTTGAAATAATATTATTAATGCTGTAAAATAGAAAACATTTTTAAGTCGGACACGCACACCTAAAATCCTCAAACTATATAATAAATGTAATAATAATAAATAGTACCCAATGAACATACATAGACTATACTTATAATACTTAATGAAATAAATAGGAATAAAAAAAAATAATACTATTATAATAATAAAAGGCAGCTAGCAGTGTACCAATTATTTCTGTGCAGATTATTTTATAACTTATCTCTGTGATCCAAAAGTTCCCATAGTAGACTGGCTCAACATATACAGTTTTAAATACTGGGTTAAAAATACCATTTAAATTACACACAATCACAGTGAGATAGCAAATATTAAATACCTTAAATTGCAGACAAATAATAAACAGCACAAAACATCTAGTACATAATAATAGCGTTATTGATATAAAAACAAACAAAAGATTATTGTGAGCTAAAATTATAATATGAATGCCATTTATGTTATGGCGGGGAAACTGCACAATCTGACTTAAAAATACGGTTTATATCGTCCTCTGATCTAATAACATGCACCGTAGATTGTTCATTGCAGCGAGCAAAAACTCTGCCATCCCTACACCACACGAATTTCCACTTAGCAACGCGAGCGAGTTCGCGGGCTTTCGCTAGTATAACGCGGTTTGTTTTTGTTAAACGTTCATTGAGATAAAAAAGTCTAGCTGCGTGCGGGGGGAGGCCGAGATCCTCGGTCGAGGCGCCGCGGCGCGCGCGCGCCTGCCTCAACAGTTCGTCGCGCGCCGCGCGCCTGGTAAGACGGATCACGATAGGTCGGGGACGAGTCGACAACAGCTGGTCACGTTGATTATTTTGCTTGCTCGTGCTTAAAGTGCCTCGCGCTAGCTTGGGGCCTACTCGCTCAGCACTAACTATTTCACTTTCATCAAGCTTGACACCCAGTTTGCTCGCCACGACTACAGCTAAGTGAACGACAGACTCACCCTGGGTCTCCGGGATGCCGTTTACCTCGACGTCGTTCCGAAGTGTAACCTGCTCCCTGTCATTGATGTCGAGCTGGATTCTGGCCACCGTTTCCTGAAGCACCGAAGAAGGCCCCGAGCGACTTTTCAAAGTTGCGACTTCGAGCTTAAGCCCGGCGTTGTCAGTCTCGAGCATATTAACTTTAATTTGCAAAGACTTTAAATCAGATTTAGCTTCACTTAATTGAGAAAATAGCATGTCTGTAGTCTCGGTAAAATCGGACTTAAGTGCGCCGAGTGATGATTCAAGATCTTTACTGAACTCCTTACGAAATTGCTCGAATCTAGTATTGAGGTTCGAGTCGAGTTTGGAGTCCAGTAACTGTGCAAACTTATCAAATGTGATAGTGTCGTTGTGTTGATGTGAGTGTGTACTAGTGCCCTCCGATACCTGCGTCTTATCTAGGTGAGTTGATTCGTGCATACTATTATTATGGGGGATCTCATCACAGGACATGTCCATGTCTCGGGCGGGGCGCGCTAGGGTATTTCGTACTGGAGTGTCGTCATTCCTAGGCCTGACCTTTTCGCATGCTATGCAACGCCAAGAACGCTTGAGGTCCCGTAGGTTGCTTACGAAATAGGTTGATGTCATGTTAAGGCACTTGTGGTGGTACGAGCCTTTACATAGAACGCACACTAGCATTCTTTTCTCTTCCATGCTACTGTTACATGCAAGGCAAATCATTTTATAGAAAGATGATATTATATTCCCTGTACAATTTCCAACGAATGTATACACTCGGGCCTCTCGGTCGCACTTGCACAAACACGTATTTTTTATTTCACTTGTGTAACGGCACTTTAACAGATGATACTTTTAAGCACAAAAACTGGATTCTAGCGTATATTATAAAGTTTAATGATTAAACTGGATATATAATACCGTGATAATAAATTTTCAATACTTGTAACTGGTATTTAGTCACTTTTAGCAATTTATATTAATTAAAATTTACAGAGCTTTCGAAAAGTATGGTTGCAGCAAAATGGGCGAATACCCTCCCTACTTTTTTTTGCTGGACAGCTGCTTCTCGACTAGGGATTATGGAAACCTCCTAGACGAATAAAGCGTACTTATTAGACAGGGAGAATGGGAAAAGCAACTGCGAGCATTAGCGATTCAATGAACGCAAGTTTGCAGAATATCGTAGTCTGGTAAACCGCACTAAGAGCGCCGTCTTTTAAAATTAGGACAGTCATTCCGGGCGTGAGTTGAGTAGCCTCACAGTGTAAGCTCTCTATGAAGTCAAGTGTCATGGTTCGCTTTCCCATTCTATCACCTATGATGAGCTTTGAATACAATTCTAGGCCCTCAAGGTTCAAATAGGCTGGATCAGGAGCAGCACTCTCGGGAGTTATTGAACGTAAACTTGTTTTTAGTAATAAAGTCAAACGTTTGCAGAGGGCGTCATATAGTTCAGCGTCAGTCGGCCCTTGAATATCAACGACCTTCTTCGGGGCATCGGGTAAATCCAGCGTAACTGGTGTTGGGGCTGCCTTCGTCGAGCTTTTGGTGCGTTTGGCCTTTGGAGTCTTCGCGCCGCTAGCGGAGGGAACGACTGGGGTATCGATCTGCTTTGTCACAGCCGGGAGTGCCGGCCGCTTGGTTTTTGGAAGAGCTACAGTTGAGCCAAATCCTGAAAATACAGATTCCAGGGTACTACTAGTATTAATGGATTTGGCGGAAGCGTCCGGTTCAGTGACGCGTTCAATAGAGAAATATCTCAATTTCCGGCCCGAATCATTGTCGAGCCGCATGGTGAGCAAAGTTGCGCGAGCCAGAGGGCCCAGGTAGACGATTTTCTGCGTCTCGATATTAAATCCGACGCGAGTCCTATCAATGGGGATGACCGGCTTAACACCGGTGCAAACGTAGAAGCAAGAGTGGGGACCACAATTTTGGTGAGCGTCAATCGACCCCAGCTCACCGAAAGAATCCTCGCTGTTTTCGTCAGTGCGGTATGTTAATACCGAGTAGTAGAATGTTTTTTCGGAGTTAGAGTAAAGCGATCGGGTGTTCCAAGTTTTTCGGAAGACCGGTTTTGAATCTTTCTCTTGTTCAGTCATTATCCTCGTTCTATGTCTTTATAAGTTCGAAGTCCGCGCTATACCGCTGCGCAAAAAAATTTACATACATACATAACGTCACGCCTTATGGGGTAGGCAGAATACCAGAGGTTACAAGACCATCTGATGTCACGTTTGTCAAATTTGGAGGTATTATAAAGATGGAGAGAGACTATTGTAGTGACAGGGGGTCAGCCTATCGCCCACAAAAACGCCTTTGAAACCTCTGTCCCTTAACTGACTTTTACAGTATGCCCGGGAAGAGAAGCACCTGGCAAATTCTACGTTTTTCTTTCGTTCCCAGTCTAGCATTATTTATTTGTTAATTATTTAAATCTTGCTAAAGTATTGTAAAGCAATATATATTTATGGTTAAAAAACAACTCTCAATATAATGTACACCTACAATCATGGCATTAAGGGAATGATATCCCTTTCTATTGTAATATCTCTCCTCATGAACCTTGGGTCTAATGATAGAGATATGCGTTCCATCTATGCATCCAATAACTCCGAGTATACCAAACTTTTCATAGAAACTGGAAAGTTGTGTACAATTTGTATATCATTTACAACAATTAGTATATTTTGTTAAGTTGAAATAAAATTAAAGGTAGGTATAAGAAATAATATAGCTTTTAATTTGTTAAAATATAATATTTAGTGATAAAAGGGGAGCCCAACAAGAACACTAGCATTCTTTTCTCTTCCGTGCTACTGTTACATGCAAGGCAAATCATTTTATAGAAAGATGATATTATATTCCCTGTACAATTTCCAACGAATGTATACACTCGGGCCTCTCGGTCGCACTTGCACAAACACGTATTTTTTATTTCACTTGTGTAACGGCACTTTAACAGATGATACTTTTAAGCACAAAAACTGGATTCTAGCGTATATTATAAAGTTTAATGATTAAACTGGATATATAATACCGTGATAATAAATTTTCAATACTTGTAACTGGTATTTAGTCACTTTTAGCAATTTATATTAATTAAAATTTACAGAGCTTTCGAAAAGTATGGTTGCAGCAAAATGGGCGAATACCCTCCCTACTTTTTTTTGCTGGACAGCTGCTTCTCGACTAGGGATTATGGAAACCTCCTAGACGAATAAAGCGTACTTATTAGACAGGGAGAATGGGAAAAGCAACTGCGAGCATTAGCGATTCAATGAACGCAAGTTTGCAGAATATCGTAGTCTGGTAAACCGCACTAAGAGCGCCGTCTTTTAAAATTAGGACAGTCATTCCGGGCGTGAGTTGAGTAGCCTCACAGTGTAAGCTCTCTATGAAGTCAAGTGTCATGGTTCGCTTTCCCATTCTATCACCTATGATGAGCTTTGAATACAATTCTAGGCCCTCAAGGTTCAAATAGGCTGGATCAGGAGCAGCACTCTCGGGAGTTATTGAACGTAAACTTGTTTTTAGTAATAAAGTCAAACGTTTGCAGAGGGCGTCATATAGTTCAGCGTCAGTCGGCCCTTGAATATCAACGACCTTCTTCGGGGCATCGGGTAAATCCAGCGTAACTGGTGTTGGGGCTGCCTTCGTCGAGCTTTTGGTGCGTTTGGCCTTTGGAGTCTTCGCGCCGCTAGCGGAGGGAACGACTGGGGTATCGATCTGCTTTGTCACAGCCGGGAGTGCCGGCCGCTTGGTTTTTGGAAGAGCTACAGTTGAGCCAAATCCTGAAAATACAGATTCCAGGGTACTACTAGTATTAATGGATTTGGCGGAAGCGTCCGGTTCAGTGACGCGTTCAATAGAGAAATATCTCAATTTCCGGCCCGAATCATTGTCGAGCCGCATGGTGAGCAAAGTTGCGCGAGCCAGAGGGCCCAGGTAGACGATTTTCTGCGTCTCGATATTAAATCCGACGCGAGTCCTATCAATGGGGATGACCGGCTTAACACCGGTGCAAACGTAGAAGCAAGAGTGGGGACCACAATTTTGGTGAGCGTCAATCGACCCCAGCTCACCGAAAGAATCCTCGCTGTTTTCGTCAGTGCGGTATGTTAATACCGAGTAGTAGAATGTTTTTTCGGAGTTAGAGTAAAGCGATCGGGTGTTCCAAGTTTTTCGGAAGACCGGTTTTGAATCTTTCTCTTGTTCAGTCATTATCCTCGTTCTATGTCTTTATAAGTTCGAAGTCCGCGCTATACCGCTGCGCAAAAAAATTTACATACATACATAACGTCACGCCTTATGGGGTAGGCAGAATACCAGAGGTTACAAGACCATCTGATGTCACGTTTGTCAAATTTGGAGGTATTATAAAGATGGAGAGAGACTATTGTAGTGACAGGGGGTCAGCCTATCGCCCACAAAAACGCCTTTGAAACCTCTGTCCCTTAACTGACTTTTACAGTATGCCCGGGAAGAGAAGCACCTGGCAAATTCTACGTTTTTCTTTCGTTCCCAGTCTAGCATTATTTATTTGTTAATTATTTAAATCTTGCTAAAGTATTGTAAAGCAATATATTTTATGGTTAAAAAACAACTCTCAATATAATGTACACCTACAATCATGGCATTAAGGGAATGATATCCCTTTCTATTGTAATATCTCTCCTCATGAACCTTGGGTCTAATGATAGAGATATGCGTTCCATCTATGCATCCAATAACTCCGAGTATACCAAACTTTTCATAGAAACTGGAAAGTTGTGTACAATTTGTATATCATTTACAACAATTAGTATATTTTGTTAAGTTGAAATAAAATTAAAGGTAGGTATAAGAAATAATATAGCTTTTAATTTGTTAAAATATAATATTTAGTGATAAAAGGGGAGCCCAACAAGAACACTAGCATTCTTTTCTCTTCCGTGCTACTGTTACATGCAAGGCAAATCATTTTATAGAAAGATGATATTATATTCCCTGTACAATTTCCAACGAATGTATACACTCGGGCCTCTCGGTCGCACTTGCACAAACACGTATTTTTTATTTCACTTGTGTAACGGCACTTTAACAGATGATACTTTTAAGCACAAAAACTGGATTCTAGCGTATATTATAAAGTTTAATGATTAAACTGGATATATAATACCGTGATAATAAATTTTCAATACTTGTAACTGGTATTTAGTCACTTTTAGCAATTTATATTAATTAAAATTTACAGAGCTTTCGAAAAGTATGGTTGCAGCAAAATGGGCGAATACCCTCCCTACTTTTTTTTGCTGGACAGCTGCTTCTCGACTAGGGATTATGGAAACCTCCTAGACGAATAAAGCGTACTTATTAGACAGGGAGAATGGGAAAAGCAACTGCGAGCATTAGCGATTCAATGAACGCAAGTTTGCAGAATATCGTAGTCTGGTAAACCGCACTAAGAGCGCCGTCTTTTAAAATTAGGACAGTCATTCCGGGCGTGAGTTGAGTAGCCTCACAGTGTAAGCTCTCTATGAAGTCAAGTGTCATGGTTCGCTTTCCCATTCTATCACCTATGATGAGCTTTGAATACAATTCTAGGCCCTCAAGGTTCAAATAGGCTGGATCAGGAGCAGCACTCTCGGGAGTTATTGAACGTAAACTTGTTTTTAGTAATAAAGTCAAACGTTTGCAGAGGGCGTCATATACACTCGCGTGCAACCGAATCGACTCACCTCTACAAAACTGATAAATGGTGTAATATGTTTTTAAATAATAAAAAAATAATAGGTATATGTATATTTTTTGAAAGCCTATTTCATAAGCTTTAAAGTGATACCATAATTTAAAAAATCTGCACAATATTTTCCAATTTAATCGAATGCTAATGACAAAGCAACAAAAATTGAATAAGTGAAAAAAAAAAACAAATAATAATCAAAATGAAATGAAAACAAAATGTTATGAAAAATAAAGTAATTTATTAAATCAATAATTAGTGTTGCCCCCCCTGACCTTAATAACAGCTCTAAGACGGTTCCTCATCGACCTGATAACCCTTACTACCAGATCTTGAGGGAGAGCTTCCCATTCCTCTTCGAGTGCTGTCTTTAGCTCTACGATGTTTGCAGGCGCTGGATTTCTGGCTCGGACCCTGCGTTTCAGCTCATCCCATATGTGTTCAATAGGATTAAGATCAGGGCTGAGTGGTGGCCAGTCCATGGTCTCAATATCAACTTCATCCAGGAACTGACGAGTGATTCGTGCTGTATGGCATCGGGCATTATCATGCATTAGAAGGAAGCCATCTCCTATGAAGCCTTCATAAGGAAGGACGTGATCAAGGAGAACGTTTTCCACATATCGGTCTGCAGTCAGACCGCCTCCTCGGCCTCCACCAGGGATGAAAACAAGAGCTGTTTTTCCTTCCACTGAAATGCCCGCCCACATCATACACGAACCTCCGCCATATGCCACTGTTTCGGCGAAACAACATTGTGAAAATCGTTCGCCTGGACGCCGGTACACTCGAGCTCTCCTGTCGCTGCCATGCAGACACACTCTGCACTCGTCAGTGAACAGGACCGATCGCCATTGTTCAGCCGTCCAACCGATGTGTTCGCGAGCAAATGCAAGGCGAGCTTGTCGGTGAGCCGTGGTCAATTTAGGGCCTCTGGCAGGCCGTTTTGGAGTCAAGTTGGCATCTTTCAGCCGTCTTCTTACTGTCCATTGGCTGACAGCGACTCCACGGACCTCTCGCAGCCGCTGCTGCACAGCAACACCGGTGAGATGGCGATTTCTAAGACTTGTTGAGACGATAAAACGATCGTCTCTCTCAGAAGTACGCCGCCGCCGACTGTTATCTGGCCTCCTAGAGTAAGAACGTGTCTCCTGGAACCTTCTGTATACCCTGGATACTGCAGATTGGCTCAGATTCAGTCGACGAGCGACTTCTCGCTGACTAAGGCCCTGTTGTATCAAAAGGACAACTTGGGCGACTTCTTCTGGTCTTGTATCCATAGTGGCGGCAAATTGTTTATCGTATCTTGCGGTGATGTGTTCAGGTCAACTTCTGATAAGCGACTGATAAGGGTGCGTTGCATACGGGGGTTTATATAGGGGGTTGCATCGCGCAACACGTTAGTACTGCAAGGAGTAAATTGTACGGACTTACGTTCATACCACGATATTTTTAAAAGTGGTAATTGGATTAAAATGGTTAATGTGTCATTTTAAAGTTAAAAGAATAGGCTTTTATATAAATATACATTTTGTAAACTTTTTTCTCATTTTTGAAACCAAAACACACTTTTTGTCTATTTTGTATGGGTGAGTCGATTCGGTTGCACGCGAGTGTAGTTCAGCGTCAGTCGGCCCTTGAATATCAACGACCTTCTTCGGGGCATCGGGTAAATCCAGCGTAACTGGTGTTGGGGCTGCCTTCGTCGAGCTTTTGGTGCGTTTGGCCTTTGGAGTCTTCGCGCCGCTAGCGGAGGGAACGACTGGGGTATCGATCTGCTTTGTCACAGCCGGGAGTGCCGGCCGCTTGGTTTTTGGAAGAGCTACAGTTGAGCCAAATCCTGAAAATACAGATTCCAGGGTACTACTAGTATTAATGGATTTGGCGGAAGCGTCCGGTTCAGTGACGCGTTCAATAGAGAAATATCTCAATTTCCGGCCCGAATCATTGTCGAGCCGCATGGTGAGCAAAGTTGCGCGAGCCAGAGGGCCCAGGTAGACGATTTTCTGCGTCTCGATATTAAATCCGACGCGAGTCCTATCAATGGGGATGACCGGCTTAACACCGGTGCAAACGTAGAAGCAAGAGTGGGGACCACAATTTTGGTGAGCGTCAATCGACCCCAGCTCACCGAAAGAATCCTCGCTGTTTTCGTCAGTGCGGTATGTTAATACCGAGTAGTAGAATGTTTTTTCGGAGTTAGAGTAAAGCGATCGGGTGTTCCAAGTTTTTCGGAAGACCGGTTTTGAATCTTTCTCTTGTTCAGTCATTATCCTCGTTCTATGTCTTTATAAGTTCGAAGTCCGCGCTATACCGCTGCGCAAAAAAATTTACATACATACATAATGTCACGCCTTATGGGGTAGGCAGAATACCAGAGGTTACAAGACCATCTGATGTCACGTTTGTCAAATTTGGAGGTATTATAAAGATGGAGAGAGACTATTGTAGTGACAGGGGGTCAGCCTATCGCCCACAAAAACGCCTTTGAAACCTCTGTCCCTTAACTGACTTTTACAGTATGCCCGGGAAGAGAAGCACCTGGCAAATTCTACGTTTTTCTTTCGTTCCCAGTCTAGCATTATTTATTTGTTAATTATTTAAATCTTGCTAAAGTATTGTAAAGCAATATATTTTATGGTTAAAAAACAACTCTCAATATAATGTACACCTACAATCATGGCATTAAGGGAATGATATCCCTTTCTATTGTAATATCTCTCCTCATGAACCTTGGGTCTAATGATAGAGATATGCGTTCCATCTATGCATCCAATAACTCCGAGTATACCAAACTTTTCATAGAAACTGGAAAGTTGTGTACAATTTGTATATCATTTACAACAATTAGTATATTTTGTTAAGTTGAAATAAAATTAAAGGTAGGTATAAGAAATAATATAGCTTTTAATTTGTTAAAATATAATATTTAGTGATAAAAGGGGAGCCCAACAAGAACACTAGCATTCTTTTCTCTTCCGTGCTACTGTTACATGCAAGGCAAATCATTTTATAGAAAGATGATATTATATTCCCTGTACAATTTCCAACGAATGTATACACTCGGGCCTCTCGGTCGCACTTGCACAAACACGTATTTTTTATTTCACTTGTGTAACGGCACTTTAACAGATGATACTTTTAAGCACAAAAACTGGATTCTAGCGTATATTATAAAGTTTAATGATTAAACTGGATATATAATACCGTGATAATAAATTTTCAATACTTGTAACTGGTATTTAGTCACTTTTAGCAATTTATATTAATTAAAATTTACAGAGCTTTCGAAAAGTATGGTTGCAGCAAAATGGGCGAATACCCTCCCTACTTTTTTTTGCTGGACAGCTGCTTCTCGACTAGGGATTATGGAAACCTCCTAGACGAATAAAGCGTACTTATTAGACAGGGAGAATGGGAAAAGCAACTGCGAGCATTAGCGATTCAATGAACGCAAGTTTGCAGAATATCGTAGTCTGGTAAACCGCACTAAGAGCGCCGTCTTTTAAAATTAGGACAGTCATTCCGGGCGTGAGTTGAGTAGCCTCACAGTGTAAGCTCTCTATGAAGTCAAGTGTCATGGTTCGCTTTCCCATTCTATCACCTATGATGAGCTTTGAATACAATTCTAGGCCCTCAAGGTTCAAATAGGCTGGATCAGGAGCAGCACTCTCGGGAGTTATTGAACGTAAACTTGTTTTTAGTAATAAAGTCAAACGTTTGCAGAGGGCGTCATATAGTTCAGCGTCAGTCGGCCCTTGAATATCAACGACCTTCTTCGGGGCATCGGGTAAATCCAGCGTAACTGGTGTTGGGGCTGCCTTCGTCGAGCTTTTGGTGCGTTTGGCCTTTGGAGTCTTCGCGCCGCTAGCGGAGGGAACGACTGGGGTATCGATCTGCTTTGTCACAGCCGGGAGTGCCGGCCGCTTGGTTTTTGGAAGAGCTACAGTTGAGCCAAATCCTGAAAATACAGATTCCAGGGTACTACTAGTATTAATGGATTTGGCGGAAGCGTCCGGTTCAGTGACGCGTTCAATAGAGAAATATCTCAATTTCCGGCCCGAATCATTGTCGAGCCGCATGGTGAGCAAAGTTGCGCGAGCCAGAGGGCCCAGGTAGACGATTTTCTGCGTCTCGATATTAAATCCGACGCGAGTCCTATCAATGGGGATGACCGGCTTAACACCGGTGCAAACGTAGAAGCAAGAGTGGGGACCACAATTTTGGTGAGCGTCAATCGACCCCAGCTCACCGAAAGAATCCTCGCTGTTTTCGTCAGTGCGGTATGTTAATACCGAGTAGTAGAATGTTTTTTCGGAGTTAGAGTAAAGCGATCGGGTGTTCCAAGTTTTTCGGAAGACCGGTTTTGAATCTTTCTCTTGTTCAGTCATTATCCTCGTTCTATGTCTTTATAAGTTCGAAGTCCGCGCTATACCGCTGCGCAAAAAAATTTACATACATACATAACGTCACGCCTTATGGGGTAGGCAGAATACCAGAGGTTACAAGACCATCTGATGTCACGTTTGTCAAATTTGGAGGTATTATAAAGATGGAGAGAGACTATTGTAGTGACAGGGGGTCAGCCTATCGCCCACAAAAACGCCTTTGAAACCTCTGTCCCTTAACTGACTTTTACAGTATGCCCGGGAAGAGAAGCACCTGGCAAATTCTACGTTTTTCTTTCGTTCCCAGTCTAGCATTATTTATTTGTTAATTATTTAAATCTTGCTAAAGTATTGTAAAGCAATATATTTTATGGTTAAAAAACAACTCTCAATATAATGTACACCTACAATCATGGCATTAAGGGAATGATATCCCTTTCTATTGTAATATCTCTCCTCATGAACCTTGGGTCTAATGATAGAGATATGCGTTCCATCTATGCATCCAATAACTCCGAGTATACCAAACTTTTCATAGAAACTGGAAAGTTGTGTACAATTTGTATATCATTTACAACAATTAGTATATTTTGTTAAGTTGAAATAAAATTAAAGGTAGGTATAAGAAATAATATAGCTTTTAATTTGTTAAAATATAATATTTAGTGATAAAAGGGGAGCCCAACAAGAACACTAGCATTCTTTTCTCTTCCGTGCTACTGTTACATGCAAGGCAAATCATTTTATAGAAAGATGATATTATATTCCCTGTACAATTTCCAACGAATGTATACACTCGGGCCTCTCGGTCGCACTTGCACAAACACGTATTTTTTATTTCACTTGTGTAACGGCACTTTAACAGATGATACTTTTAAGCACAAAAACTGGATTCTAGCGTATATTATAAAGTTTAATGATTAAACTGGATATATAATACCGTGATAATAAATTTTCAATACTTGTAACTGGTATTTAGTCACTTTTAGCAATTTATATTAATTAAAATTTACAGAGCTTTCGAAAAGTATGGTTGCAGCAAAATGGGCGAATACCCTCCCTACTTTTTTTTGCTGGACAGCTGCTTCTCGACTAGGGATTATGGAAACCTCCTAGACGAATAAAGCGTACTTATTAGACAGGGAGAATGGGAAAAGCAACTGCGAGCATTAGCGATTCAATGAACGCAAGTTTGCAGAATATCGTAGTCTGGTAAACCGCACTAAGAGCGCCGTCTTTTAAAATTAGGACAGTCATTCCGGGCGTGAGTTGAGTAGCCTCACAGTGTAAGCTCTCTATGAAGTCAAGTGTCATGGTTCGCTTTCCCATTCTATCACCTATGATGAGCTTTGAATACAATTCTAGGCCCTCAAGGTTCAAATAGGCTGGATCAGGAGCAGCACTCTCGGGAGTTATTGAACGTAAACTTGTTTTTAGTAATAAAGTCAAACGTTTGCAGAGGGCGTCATATAGTTCAGCGTCAGTCGGCCCTTGAATATCAACGACCTTCTTCGGGGCATCGGGTAAATCCAGCGTAACTGGTGTTGGGGCTGCCTTCGTCGAGCTTTTGGTGCGTTTGGCCTTTGGAGTCTTCGCGCCGCTAGCGGAGGGAACGACTGGGGTATCGATCTGCTTTGTCACAGCCGGGAGTGCCGGCCGCTTGGTTTTTGGAAGAGCTACAGTTGAGCCAAATCCTGAAAATACAGATTCCAGGGTACTACTAGTATTAATGGATTTGGCGGAAGCGTCCGGTTCAGTGACGCGTTCAATAGAGAAATATCTCAATTTCCGGCCCGAATCATTGTCGAGCCGCATGGTGAGCAAAGTTGCGCGAGCCAGAGGGCCCAGGTAGACGATTTTCTGCGTCTCGATATTAAATCCGACGCGAGTCCTATCAATGGGGATGACCGGCTTAACACCGGTGCAAACGTAGAAGCAAGAGTGGGGACCACAATTTTGGTGAGCGTCAATCGACCCCAGCTCACCGAAAGAATCCTCGCTGTTTTCGTCAGTGCGGTATGTTAATACCGAGTAGTAGAATGTTTTTTCGGAGTTAGAGTAAAGCGATCGGGTGTTCCAAGTTTTTCGGAAGACCGGTTTTGAATCTTTCTCTTGTTCAGTCATTATCCTCGTTCTATGTCTTTATAAGTTCGAAGTCCGCGCTATACCGCTGCGCAAAAAAATTTACATACATACATAACGTCACGCCTTATGGGGTAGGCAGAATACCAGAGGTTACAAGACCATCTGATGTCACGTTTGTCAAATTTGGAGGTATTATAAAGATGGAGAGAGACTATTGTAGTGACAGGGGGTCAGCCTATCGCCCACAAAAACGCCTTTGAAACCTCTGTCCCTTAACTGACTTTTACAGTATGCCCGGGAAGAGAAGCACCTGGCAAATTCTACGTTTTTCTTTCGTTCCCAGTCTAGCATTATTTATTTGTTAATTATTTAAATCTTGCTAAAGTATTGTAAAGCAATATATTTTATGGTTAAAAAACAACTCTCAATATAATGTACACCTACAATCATGGCATTAAGGGAATGATATCCCTTTCTATTGTAATATCTCTCCTCATGAACCTTGGGTCTAATGATAGAGATATGCGTTCCATCTATGCATCCAATAACTCCGAGTATACCAAACTTTTCATAGAAACTGGAAAGTTGTGTACAATTTGTATATCATTTACAACAATTAGTATATTTTGTTAAGTTGAAATAAAATTAAAGGTAGGTATAAGAAATAATATAGCTTTTAATTTGTTAAAATATAATATTTAGTGATAAAAGGGGAGCCCAACAAGAACACTAGCATTCTTTTCTCTTCCGTGCTACTGTTACATGCAAGGCAAATCATTTTATAGAAAGATGATATTATATTCCCTGTACAATTTCCAACGAATGTATACACTCGGGCCTCTCGGTCGCACTTGCACAAACACGTATTTTTTATTTCACTTGTGTAACGGCACTTTAACAGATGATACTTTTAAGCACAAAAACTGGATTCTAGCGTATATTATAAAGTTTAATGATTAAACTGGATATATAATACCGTGATAATAAATTTTCAATACTTGTAACTGGTATTTAGTCACTTTTAGCAATTTATATTAATTAAAATTTACAGAGCTTTCGAAAAGTATGGTTGCAGCAAAATGGGCGAATACCCTCCCTACTTTTTTTTGCTGGACAGCTGCTTCTCGACTAGGGATTATGGAAACCTCCTAGACGAATAAAGCGTACTTATTAGACAGGGAGAATGGGAAAAGCAACTGCGAGCATTAGCGATTCAATGAACGCAAGTTTGCAGAATATCGTAGTCTGGTAAACCGCACTAAGAGCGCCGTCTTTTAAAATTAGGACAGTCATTCCGGGCGTGAGTTGAGTAGCCTCACAGTGTAAGCTCTCTATGAAGTCAAGTGTCATGGTTCGCTTTCCCATTCTATCACCTATGATGAGCTTTGAATACAATTCTAGGCCCTCAAGGTTCAAATAGGCTGGATCAGGAGCAGCACTCTCGGGAGTTATTGAACGTAAACTTGTTTTTAGTAATAAAGTCAAACGTTTGCAGAGGGCGTCATATACACTCGCGTGCAACCGAATCGACTCACCTCTACAAAACTGATAAATGGTGTAATATGTTTTTAAATAATAAAAAAATAATAGGTATATGTATATTTTTTGAAAGCCTATTTCATAAGCTTTAAAGTGATACCATAATTTAAAAAATCTGCACAATATTTTCCAATTTAATCGAATGCTAATGACAAAGCAACAAAAATTGAATAAGTGAAAAAAAAAAACAAATAATAATCAAAATGAAATGAAAACAAAATGTTATGAAAAATAAAGTAATTTATTAAATCAATAATTAGTGTTGCCCCCCCTGACCTTAATAACAGCTCTAAGACGGTTCCTCATCGACCTGATAACCCTTACTACCAGATCTTGAGGGAGAGCTTCCCATTCCTCTTCGAGTGCTGTCTTTAGCTCTACGATGTTTGCAGGCGCTGGATTTCTGGCTCGGACCCTGCGTTTCAGCTCATCCCATATGTGTTCAATAGGATTAAGATCAGGGCTGAGTGGTGGCCAGTCCATGGTCTCAATATCAACTTCATCCAGGAACTGACGAGTGATTCGTGCTGTATGGCATCGGGCATTATCATGCATTAGAAGGAAGCCATCTCCTATGAAGCCTTCATAAGGAAGGACGTGATCAAGGAGAACGTTTTCCACATATCGGTCTGCAGTCAGACCGCCTCCTCGGCCTCCACCAGGGATGAAAACAAGAGCTGTTTTTCCTTCCACTGAAATGCCCGCCCACATCATACACGAACCTCCGCCATATGCCACTGTTTCGGCGAAACAACATTGTGAAAATCGTTCGCCTGGACGCCGGTACACTCGAGCTCTCCTGTCGCTGCCATGCAGACACACTCTGCACTCGTCAGTGAACAGGACCGATCGCCATTGTTCAGCCGTCCAACCGATGTGTTCGCGAGCAAATGCAAGGCGAGCTTGTCGGTGAGCCGTGGTCAATTTAGGGCCTCTGGCAGGCCGTTTTGGAGTCAAGTTGGCATCTTTCAGCCGTCTTCTTACTGTCCATTGGCTGACAGCGACTCCACGGACCTCTCGCAGCCGCTGCTGCACAGCAACACCGGTGAGATGGCGATTTCTAAGACTTGTTGAGACGATAAAACGATCGTCTCTCTCAGAAGTACGCCGCCGCCGACTGTTATCTGGCCTCCTAGAGTAAGAACGTGTCTCCTGGAACCTTCTGTATACCCTGGATACTGCAGATTGGCTCAGATTCAGTCGACGAGCGACTTCTCGCTGACTAAGGCCCTGTTGTATCAAAAGGACAACTTGGGCGACTTCTTCTGGTCTTGTATCCATAGTGGCGGCAAATTGTTTATCGTATCTTGCGGTGATGTGTTCAGGTCAACTTCTGATAAGCGACTGATAAGGGTGCGTTGCATACGGGGGTTTATATAGGGGGTTGCATCGCGCAACACGTTAGTACTGCAAGGAGTAAATTGTACGGACTTACGTTCATACCACGATATTTTTAAAAGTGGTAATTGGATTAAAATGGTTAATGTGTCATTTTAAAGTTAAAAGAATAGGCTTTTATATAAATATACATTTTGTAAACTTTTTTCTCATTTTTGAAACCAAAACACACTTTTTGTCTATTTTGTATGGGTGAGTCGATTCGGTTGCACGCGAGTGTAGTTCAGCGTCAGTCGGCCCTTGAATATCAACGACCTTCTTCGGGGCATCGGGTAAATCCAGCGTAACTGGTGTTGGGGCTGCCTTCGTCGAGCTTTTGGTGCGTTTGGCCTTTGGAGTCTTCGCGCCGCTAGCGGAGGGAACGACTGGGGTATCGATCTGCTTTGTCACAGCCGGGAGTGCCGGCCGCTTGGTTTTTGGAAGAGCTACAGTTGAGCCAAATCCTGAAAATACAGATTCCAGGGTACTACTAGTATTAATGGATTTGGCGGAAGCGTCCGGTTCAGTGACGCGTTCAATAGAGAAATATCTCAATTTCCGGCCCGAATCATTGTCGAGCCGCATGGTGAGCAAAGTTGCGCGAGCCAGAGGGCCCAGGTAGACGATTTTCTGCGTCTCGATATTAAATCCGACGCGAGTCCTATCAATGGGGATGACCGGCTTAACACCGGTGCAAACGTAGAAGCAAGAGTGGGGACCACAATTTTGGTGAGCGTCAATCGACCCCAGCTCACCGAAAGAATCCTCGCTGTTTTCGTCAGTGCGGTATGTTAATACCGAGTAGTAGAATGTTTTTTCGGAGTTAGAGTAAAGCGATCGGGTGTTCCAAGTTTTTCGGAAGACCGGTTTTGAATCTTTCTCTTGTTCAGTCATTATCCTCGTTCTATGTCTTTATAAGTTCGAAGTCCGCGCTATACCGCTGCGCAAAAAAATTTACATACATACATAACGTCACGCCTTATGGGGTAGGCAGAATACCAGAGGTTACAAGACCATCTGATGTCACGTTTGTCAAATTTGGAGGTATTATAAAGATGGAGAGAGACTATTGTAGTGACAGGGGGTCAGCCTATCGCCCACAAAAACGCCTTTGAAACCTCTGTCCCTTAACTGACTTTTACAGTATGCCCGGGAAGAGAAGCACCTGGCAAATTCTACGTTTTTCTTTCGTTCCCAGTCTAGCATTATTTATTTGTTAATTATTTAAATCTTGCTAAAGTATTGTAAAGCAATATATTTTATGGTTAAAAAACAACTCTCAATATAATGTACACCTACAATCATGGCATTAAGGGAATGATATCCCTTTCTATTGTAATATCTCTCCTCATGAACCTTGGGTCTAATGATAGAGATATGCGTTCCATCTATGCATCCAATAACTCCGAGTATACCAAACTTTTCATAGAAACTGGAAAGTTGTGTACAATTTGTATATCATTTACAACAATTAGTATATTTTGTTAAGTTGAAATAAAATTAAAGGTAGGTATAAGAAATAATATAGCTTTTAATTTGTTAAAATATAATATTTAGTGATAAAAGGGGAGCCCAACAAGAACACTAGCATTCTTTTCTCTTCCGTGCTACTGTTACATGCAAGGCAAATCATTTTATAGAAAGATGATATTATATTCCCTGTACAATTTCCAACGAATGTATACACTCGGGCCTCTCGGTCGCACTTGCACAAACACGTATTTTTTATTTCACTTGTGTAACGGCACTTTAACAGATGATACTTTTAAGCACAAAAACTGGATTCTAGCGTATATTATAAAGTTTAATGATTAAACTGGATATATAATACCGTGATAATAAATTTTCAATACTTGTAACTGGTATTTAGTCACTTTTAGCAATTTATATTAATTAAAATTTACAGAGCTTTCGAAAAGTATGGTTGCAGCAAAATGGGCGAATACCCTCCCTACTTTTTTTTGCTGGACAGCTGCTTCTCGACTAGGGATTATGGAAACCTCCTAGACGAATAAAGCGTACTTATTAGACAGGGAGAATGGGAAAAGCAACTGCGAGCATTAGCGATTCAATGAACGCAAGTTTGCAGAATATCGTAGTCTGGTAAACCGCACTAAGAGCGCCGTCTTTTAAAATTAGGACAGTCATTCCGGGCGTGAGTTGAGTAGCCTCACAGTGTAAGCTCTCTATGAAGTCAAGTGTCATGGTTCGCTTTCCCATTCTATCACCTATGATGAGCTTTGAATACAATTCTAGGCCCTCAAGGTTCAAATAGGCTGGATCAGGAGCAGCACTCTCGGGAGTTATTGAACGTAAACTTGTTTTTAGTAATAAAGTCAAACGTTTGCAGAGGGCGTCATATAGTTCAGCGTCAGTCGGCCCTTGAATATCAACGACCTTCTTCGGGGCATCGGGTAAATCCAGCGTAACTGGTGTTGGGGCTGCCTTCGTCGAGCTTTTGGTGCGTTTGGCCTTTGGAGTCTTCGCGCCGCTAGCGGAGGGAACGACTGGGGTATCGATCTGCTTTGTCACAGCCGGGAGTGCCGGCCGCTTGGTTTTTGGAAGAGCTACAGTTGAGCCAAATCCTGAAAATACAGATTCCAGGGTACTACTAGTATTAATGGATTTGGCGGAAGCGTCCGGTTCAGTGACGCGTTCAATAGAGAAATATCTCAATTTCCGGCCCGAATCATTGTCGAGCCGCATGGTGAGCAAAGTTGCGCGAGCCAGAGGGCCCAGGTAGACGATTTTCTGCGTCTCGATATTAAATCCGACGCGAGTCCTATCAATGGGGATGACCGGCTTAACACCGGTGCAAACGTAGAAGCAAGAGTGGGGACCACAATTTTGGTGAGCGTCAATCGACCCCAGCTCACCGAAAGAATCCTCGCTGTTTTCGTCAGTGCGGTATGTTAATACCGAGTAGTAGAATGTTTTTTCGGAGTTAGAGTAAAGCGATCGGGTGTTCCAAGTTTTTCGGAAGACCGGTTTTGAATCTTTCTCTTGTTCAGTCATTATCCTCGTTCTATGTCTTTATAAGTTCGAAGTCCGCGCTATACCGCTGCGCAAAAAAATTTACATACATACATAACGTCACGCCTTATGGGGTAGGCAGAATACCAGAGGTTACAAGACCATCTGATGTCACGTTTGTCAAATTTGGAGGTATTATAAAGATGGAGAGAGACTATTGTAGTGACAGGGGGTCAGCCTATCGCCCACAAAAACGCCTTTGAAACCTCTGTCCCTTAACTGACTTTTACAGTATGCCCGGGAAGAGAAGCACCTGGCAAATTCTACGTTTTTCTTTCGTTCCCAGTCTAGCATTATTTATTTGTTAATTATTTAAATCTTGCTAAAGTATTGTAAAGCAATATATTTTATGGTTAAAAAACAACTCTCAATATAATGTACACCTACAATCATGGCATTAAGGGAATGATATCCCTTTCTATTGTAATATCTCTCCTCATGAACCTTGGGTCTAATGATAGAGATATGCGTTCCATCTATGCATCCAATAACTCCGAGTATACCAAACTTTTCATAGAAACTGGAAAGTTGTGTACAATTTGTATATCATTTACAACAATTAGTATATTTTGTTAAGTTGAAATAAAATTAAAGGTAGGTATAAGAAATAATATAGCTTTTAATTTGTTAAAATATAATATTTAGTGATAAAAGGGGAGCCCAACAAGAACACTAGCATTCTTTTCTCTTCCGTGCTACTGTTACATGCAAGGCAAATCATTTTATAGAAAGATGATATTATATTCCCTGTACAATTTCCAACGAATGTATACACTCGGGCCTCTCGGTCGCACTTGCACAAACACGTATTTTTTATTTCACTTGTGTAACGGCACTTTAACAGATGATACTTTTAAGCACAAAAACTGGATTCTAGCGTATATTATAAAGTTTAATGATTAAACTGGATATATAATACCGTGATAATAAATTTTCAATACTTGTAACTGGTATTTAGTCACTTTTAGCAATTTATATTAATTAAAATTTACAGAGCTTTCGAAAAGTATGGTTGCAGCAAAATGGGCGAATACCCTCCCTACTTTTTTTTGCTGGACAGCTGCTTCTCGACTAGGGATTATGGAAACCTCCTAGACGAATAAAGCGTACTTATTAGACAGGGAGAATGGGAAAAGCAACTGCGAGCATTAGCGATTCAATGAACGCAAGTTTGCAGAATATCGTAGTCTGGTAAACCGCACTAAGAGCGCCGTCTTTTAAAATTAGGACAGTCATTCCGGGCGTGAGTTGAGTAGCCTCACAGTGTAAGCTCTCTATGAAGTCAAGTGTCATGGTTCGCTTTCCCATTCTATCACCTATGATGAGCTTTGAATACAATTCTAGGCCCTCAAGGTTCAAATAGGCTGGATCAGGAGCAGCACTCTCGGGAGTTATTGAACGTAAACTTGTTTTTAGTAATAAAGTCAAACGTTTGCAGAGGGCGTCATATAGTTCAGCGTCAGTCGGCCCTTGAATATCAACGACCTTCTTCGGGGCATCGGGTAAATCCAGCGTAACTGGTGTTGGGGCTGCCTTCGTCGAGCTTTTGGTGCGTTTGGCCTTTGGAGTCTTCGCGCCGCTAGCGGAGGGAACGACTGGGGTATCGATCTGCTTTGTCACAGCCGGGAGTGCCGGCCGCTTGGTTTTTGGAAGAGCTACAGTTGAGCCAAATCCTGAAAATACAGATTCCAGGGTACTACTAGTATTAATGGATTTGGCGGAAGCGTCCGGTTCAGTGACGCGTTCAATAGAGAAATATCTCAATTTCCGGCCCGAATCATTGTCGAGCCGCATGGTGAGCAAAGTTGCGCGAGCCAGAGGGCCCAGGTAGACGATTTTCTGCGTCTCGATATTAAATCCGACGCGAGTCCTATCAATGGGGATGACCGGCTTAACACCGGTGCAAACGTAGAAGCAAGAGTGGGGACCACAATTTTGGTGAGCGTCAATCGACCCCAGCTCACCGAAAGAATCCTCGCTGTTTTCGTCAGTGCGGTATGTTAATACCGAGTAGTAGAATGTTTTTTCGGAGTTAGAGTAAAGCGATCGGGTGTTCCAAGTTTTTCGGAAGACCGGTTTTGAATCTTTCTCTTGTTCAGTCATTATCCTCGTTCTATGTCTTTATAAGTTCGAAGTCCGCGCTATACCGCTGCGCAAAAAAATTTACATACATACATAACGTCACGCCTTATGGGGTAGGCAGAATACCAGAGGTTACAAGACCATCTGATGTCACGTTTGTCAAATTTGGAGGTATTATAAAGATGGAGAGAGACTATTGTAGTGACAGGGGGTCAGCCTATCGCCCACAAAAACGCCTTTGAAACCTCTGTCCCTTAACTGACTTTTACAGTATGCCCGGGAAGAGAAGCACCTGGCAAATTCTACGTTTTTCTTTCGTTCCCAGTCTAGCATTATTTATTTGTTAATTATTTAAATCTTGCTAAAGTATTGTAAAGCAATATATTTTATGGTTAAAAAACAACTCTCAATATAATGTACACCTACAATCATGGCATTAAGGGAATGATATCCCTTTCTATTGTAATATCTCTCCTCATGAACCTTGGGTCTAATGATAGAGATATGCGTTCCATCTATGCATCCAATAACTCCGAGTATACCAAACTTTTCATAGAAACTGGAAAGTTGTGTACAATTTGTATATCATTTACAACAATTAGTATATTTTGTTAAGTTGAAATAAAATTAAAGGTAGGTATAAGAAATAATATAGCTTTTAATTTGTTAAAATATAATATTTAGTGATAAAAGGGGAGCCCAACAAGAAGTCTAATATTGTATAACAAAGAAAGGTCAGTATAGTTTACCTTGCTATTATTCCTTAATATTATTCCTTTCTTGTGACTGGACTGGCCATTTGACATATTTTTTAAATATGGTGGGGCTATTGAGTGCCTCTGTTACTTCTCTCACAGCTCTAGACACACTTTTCTGTGAGACATTATGAATATTGCTCTGGCCAACCAGCGTCTGGTAAGAACCAGTGGCATAAAATGTCATGGCAATAAGTACCTAAAAAAGAAACTCGTTTTATATAGATAGCGTTTATAACTTCAAATAAGTTCTAGAACCATTGAATGTTAGAGATTTCTAGAATGATGATATGAATTCTAATTAGACACTTACCTTCAATTGTGGTGAAATACCATTACGTCGGCGAGGTTGAGGAAGAAGTGGCGACAATTCATGTATTATTGCCTGCAGTGTTTCTTTTCTGAAACGGAATGTTTTCAACAACTCCTTTTCAGAAAAGTGCTCTAATGGCCTTAATGCTTTCCGCATTTCAGCTCTTGCCTGACGGCGTCTTCGTATCTCGGCCTGCCGTCTTCGGCTAGCATCAACTGCGTAGGCCAGCTCGAAAATTGCCCGACCAAGAGAATTCATCTTCACCTTATAAATTAAAACAAAACAACAATCTTCAAAAACACTTAACACTCAATGAACCATTAAACAATAAATAAAAAGTCACGCACCAACAAAACTTATCTATAAACTTATTTATTTCTGTTAAAAATAATAAAACTTTTCACAATGGTTGCTAAAACAATCGTCCCAAGATCAACTGTTGCAAAACGAACCGATGGTTCCTATCACGTGACCAAACATGTGTCAGAAATCCTTACAGACTACCGTCAACTCCTGTAACTTCGCCTATTTCCTGAATTCATTTTGTCCAATAGGATGAATGCTGGCTTAGTATGAGTGTAATTGTTTTATACGACAATGTTGGTAGTACTAAAATCGACGGTTGAAAAAGTGTAGGCGAAGATAGGAAAAAAATCCTAACTTCGCCTACCCATAATAACTCACGTTCTATTTGAGATTGCAATCTGAAATAAAAACTGTCATTTTGTTTTACCATAACTTAACGATTGGAATAGGTATTTATAACAAGCACCCAATAGTTTTTTTCTTATTTCAAGGTAGGCGAAGTTAGGACTAGTTTCTTCGATTCTCCAGATTTCTCCATACAAATTTTAGGGTTGTCACTAACTAATTATCATCCGACATAAAAAAAATATGAGTTAGTTATTGTATATTAATCTTAAAAATGTTTGAATATTAATTTAAATTCTTTCTCATCCACAATTTTGGACTAGAAAAGACAGATACGGTTAACAGCACTACAGCCCCTGATTAACGCAGTGAACGCCCTGAGTCGGACAGCTCGTGGCGCTAAGCTCTTTAAGATAACAAGATAGATATGGCTGGCTGGCTAGGCAGGAAAAACACATTTGGTTCGAAATAATACTGTATTAATAAAATTTAAAAAAAAAAAAGGTGTGAAAGTTAATGTTGGAAAGACGAAAGTTATGGTTATGGAGAGGAATGAAGATATGACGGAATGCAATATTATGATAGGGGATGAAAAAGTGGAACAAGTGAAAGAGTTTGTATACTTGGGGTCCTTGTTTACAAGAGATGGGAAGTGTGAAGGTGATATTGAAAGGAGAGTAAAAGCAGGAAATTGTATTAATGGCGCCATATACTCGATAATGGCAAGCAAAACTATACCAAATAAGGCTCGTCTTGCCGTACTTGAGGGAGTTTTGGCGCCAACACTTATGTATGGAAGTGAATCTTGGGTGTGGCAGAAGAGACATGAAAGCAAGATTAATGCTGTGGAGATGAGAGCGTTGAGAAGCATGTGTGGAGTGAAATTGAGTGATAGGGTGCGCAATAGTGAAATAAGAAAGAGATGCGGATTGAAAGAAGATGTAGTGACTAAGATGGAAAGGGTATGCTACGGTGGTTTGGACATTTGGAAAGGATGAGTGAAAGTAGATTTACGAAAGAGGTGTACAGAGCAAGAATGGATGGTGCTGTCGGAAGGGGCCGCCCTAGGCGAACGTACGCCGATCAAATTGGCGACGTTCTTAAAAAGGGCCTAGTTAAAAGTACCCGTAACCGGCGATCATGTATGAAAAGATTAATGAACGTGGAGGAAGCGAAAGAGGTATGTATGGATCGAAGCAATTGGTGTTCCCTTGTCTCTGCCTACCCCAAAGGGAGACAGGCGTGAGGTTATGTATGTATGTATAGTAAAATTTTAACTGGTTTACACTATTTCAATATTGAACTATCAGTCTCCATATTTTTTACTTAAATACTAATTGTAACATTTTTTTTATCTCTTGGCTCTTTTTTTAACTTTTACATTAATAATTTCTCATAAAAAATAATTTCTCTTCTTGGCAATTTCTTTTTTTTTTCATCAATCGAAAAAAAAAGAAATTGCCAAGAAGTATACTAGCACAAAATAAAAACATTTACAGTTTTATTTCTAACTTTTAAAATTGCATTTTTTTTAAATAACTGTAAGTCAATTATCACATTGTAATATACTCGTATTTTACGTGCTCAGAAGTAATTTATTAAATGCAATGAGCATATAAAAAAACCTATAAAATATGCACCTAACAAAACTACATAGGTACTTAAAATCATCCTATCTCTTTGATTTTTTTAAGGGGCAGCCCTAGGGGTCGGCGAAGTATGGGATGCGATGGTCCAACTTTCCCGTCCTAACATTGCCTTTCAAGATATTTTAATCAGCTTTATAGCTACGGTAATATGATTATGCGTAATGCATACCTAACCATATTAGAATCCTAAAGAAAAGATTTAAAAAATCTTACCTTTAGTAGTTTCACAGCTATATCAAAAGTTTTGAGACCACTATGAAAAAAACACGTGCACCTTACTCGACGTTTACATCATACTGTAAGTCAATTATCACATTGTAATATACTCGTATTTTACGTGCTCAGAAGTAATTTATTAAATGCAATGAGCATATAAAAAAACCTATAAAATATGCACCTAACAAAACTACATAGGTACTTAAAATCATCCTATCTCTTTGATTTTTTTAAGGGGCAGCCCTAGGGGTCGGCGAAGTATGGGATGCGATAGTCCAACTTTCCCGTCCTAACATTGCCTTTCAAGATATTTTAATCAGCTTTATAGCTACGGTAATATGATTATGCGTAATGCATACCTAACCATATTAGAATCCTAAAGAAAAGATTTAAAAAATCTTACCTTTAGTAGTTTCACAGCTATATCAAAAGTTTTGAGACCACTATGAAAAAAACACGTGCACCTTACTCGACGTTTACATCATACTGTAAGTCAATTATCACATTGTAATATACTCGTATTTTACGTGCTCAGAAGTAATTTATTAAATGCAATGAGCATATAAAAAAACCTATAAAATACGCACCTAACAAAACTACATAGGTACTTAAAATCATCCTATCTCTTTGATTTTTTTAAGGGGCAGCCCTAGGGGTCGGCGAAGTATGGGATGCGATGGTCCAACTTTCCCGTCCTAACATTGCCTTTCAAGATATTTTAATCAGCTTTATAGCTACGGTAATATGATTATGCGTAATGCATACCTAACCATATTAGAATCCTAAAGAAAAGATTTAAAAAATCTTACCTTTAGTAGTTTCACAGCTATATCAAAAGTTTTGAGACCACTATGAAAAAAACACGTGCACCTTACTCGACGTTTACATCATACTGACGAAATAGCGCCACTGATTTGGGCGTGTGAGTGTTTTCCACATACATAGAGAAATTTGTGAACTGACCAATGAGCGTAAAGCAGTGATACCAACATAACGAAAGAATTGGTATCGTTCAAACTTTTTAGGCGAAGTATGCTCGGGAAGGCGAAGTTACAGGAGTTGACGGTACCAATATTTAGCACCGAACCGATGGCACGCCGATTGTTCGCGCTTACAGACTACGCAATTTAGGCAAAACACCAGTGTTCACCAGTGGTGCGTATGACGTACGTGTGTGCGTTACAGACTGCCAAAATCGAACCATCATCGGTTCGGCGATTGGCCATTTTCGAACCGATGGCTTGTTTTAAAAGTTACAGACTTGGGGCCCTGGTACGGTATTTTTTTGTTTTTCTATTTTAATTACATGTCCACATAGAAATGCTTTCCTTTCCTCCCAATTAAGTCTCCAAAATCTTCCAAAAAGTACAGTTCGTTGCTGCTGCGTAAAAGTTGAACATTATTTTATTTTCGAACGAATACATTTATTCTTACTACAGGTAGCTTTTATTTCCCGTTGGGGTTGTATCTTGACATATTTTTTTTTCGAATTATTGACTCTGAAACCTATACATATAAGATTTACCTTCCATTCTTAGTCTCACTACAAATTTTACTCCAACCTTCTCGGGCATATTACCCATTGCGCCTTTCTCAGGTACACCGTCTACTCCGCCCGTCTCAGGCACAGCGTATACTCCGCCCTTCTCGGGCACAACGTCAAGTGTTGATTCAATTTCCATATAAATCCCACGAGTACCGCGCTCGTGATATTGACTGAGTCGAGGCAGTGACGCGGTGCCAAGGTCAATCCTAATTACGCCTAGGGGTCGGGAGATATCCAGGGTTGGTCGCTGATTGGCACAATTGACCCACTCTGCCACCTCCGGAGAGGCGACCGATCGCCTCGTTTCCCAACGATCGATCTTTCGGGGTTTTTTAAAGAGGTTTTCTCCTCACGGCCCTAGTGGTTAAACCAAGACCCCCGTTCCATCAAAGCCGCGAGACGTGATCCACGAGACTTAAATGGGTTGCGGTTTTGGTGGCAGTGACATTTTAATGCCTACGCGACGGCAGTGTAAGTGCACGACACGCCTACCACCCCCCTCACCACGATACCACTGCCACCCGCTACGAGTCAGACGCAAGGTACCGGAGGGGCGCAGCGGCCGCCCGATCCAGACAGACGCAGCGCGCCACCACCGTAGGATTGATTTAGCTTCACCCAGATTGCGACGGGCTACTGAGCCCCCCCGCCACGACAAGGTACTCTCTCCACTTGGGGTGGCGGGATAATGGGCCTACCGAAAGCATTGGTAATTGGATTTTATCAGATGGAAGTAAACTATGTCTATCGCTGGTATGTTTTCTCTGATAATCATCTCCGCTACCTCCTTCCGCTCCCGAGTAAGCTGCGATCTGCTCGAACAGAGGGGCTAGAGCAATGAGTGATCCTCCATGGATTACCATTTGTCGGATTGTGGAGTGAGGTGTTTCCTCAGCTCTAGTTCGTTCACCTGCGTGCCCCCACCTGGATCTCTAGATTTATAGTACTTTTTGAGTATACTATTTGGAAATCAAGAACGATGAGTAACGTTCTGTTACCGATTCATTTTCGTATTCGTTATCTGCGATCCAAGTGATGAATTTTTCGAAACGGTCGTGCATCTCGTCAAGCTTCATCAATTCTTTCTCTATTCTCCTTGCGCGAGGATATATTGTCTAAATATCCCGCTCGCGCATGGGTTAAATCATCCACAAGCTGTATTTCCGACACCTCTCCCATAGCCTAATCAGCTACAACACTGCCACCGTAAAATGCTGCTCCGAAGAGTAAATTGATTCCCGGTACAGCCCACAGCGCAATTGCGACCCCAGGCAGGATTGACCCAGGAATTGCGTCTTCATCTTCGCGACGCGAATAGCTGACTATTGCGTTAATCGATCGATCTATCGCCACTATACAGTCATCGGTCTCCTTAATAAGTCCGGTGATCGTGCGCAAGTGCTCGATCTGCTCGCGTAACGCGCGTACAGTTAGGTCCTGTACTCTTTTCACAAGTGTTACCTCGGCTCTAATCTTATCATCCTTTTTACCATTATAACCGCATTAAAGTATCGGATCAATGTCCGGTAGGCTGGATCCGTAAAGTTGTATCTTCGACATACTGCTCTAGTATCTCATACTATTGTATTATAACAATATACTTATACGAGGGGAGGTCCGAAAGTTCGTGGAATGAAAGGGTTTTAAATAAAATAAAACAAAACTATTTTTCCTCTTCAACATAATCACCCTTAAGCTCAATACATTTATTAGACCTATGAATTAATTTTTCCATACCATCATAAAAATATTTTTTATCTTTCGCCTCAAAATGGGCTGAAATTGCCTCCTTTACCTTATTGTCGTCGGAAAATTTTCTTCCCCTTAAGTCTTTTTAAATTGGGGAGCAAATAAAAATCACTACGGGGCCAGGTCTGGACTGTAGCGTGGGTAAACTATTGATTCGAAGCCATGCTTGTGCAGAGCGGCCATTACAACTCTGCTCTTGTGAACCGGCGCGTTGTCTTGCAAGAGCAACACACCCTTGGTTTATTTTCCTCGACGTTTTTCCTTGACGGCCTCCTTTAATTTTTCTAATATCGCTGCGTAGAATTCCCCGGTTTTGGTCATTCCTTTTTCTTTGTAATCAATTAATAATATCCCCTCGCAATCCCAAAAAACAGTAGCCATTAACTTTCCAGCCGTTTCCGACACTTTGAATTTCTTTGGCGGTGGTGTCCCTTTTTATGCCATTGCATGGACTCCTGTTTGGACTAAGCTTGAAAGTGATGAACCCATGTTTCATCTCCGGTAACAAGCCGCTCCAAAATCTGTGCAGGTTTGTCTCCATACAGCTCCAAAAATTGTTTAGACGCATCGACGTGCTGCTGCTTTTGAAACGGCGCGCCGTTTCAAAAGTTCACGCCGCGGCGTGAGCATTCTCGGTACCCATTTTGCACTGACTTTTGTCATACCCAGGTGGTCATGTAGGATTCGCAAAATGGTGGTATCTGATACTCCAACTAATGCAGATAACTGTTTTTTCTTCAAACGGGTGTCCTCCAGTACAATTTTTTACACTTTTTCGGCGATGTCTGATGTGGTGGCCTCAAACGGCCGTCCTGAGCGGGGGTCATCTTCAATCTACTCCCGACCATGTTTTAAAAGACCATGCCATTTATAAATCATTGATTTACTAGGGCACTGTTACCTATAAACGGTTTCCATTTCATTCAATATGGTTTGAGCGTTCTTTCCTTGCTTGATAAGGAACTTAATCACAGCACGGTGTTCAATTTTCTCCATAGTTTCAGTTTTCTTCCGGATTGACTTGTTTAATACGCAACTGTTCGCAAACGAATGACGCAAAAGGGCTGAAACTTAACTTATATACTAATGATGAGTCCCCAATTAGAATGAAATATAGCGAGCGCCCCTATCCCCACTCCTTCCCCTCTATTCCACGAACTTTTGGACCTCCCCTCGTATAACAATATATATTATTCAAATGTGTTAATGTAAAGTGTCAAAATAAACTATCGACCTGTCGCCTGCAAAAGTTAACAGTAAAATAAATGGAAGTAAAATATGTCTATCGCTGGTATCTTGTCTCTGATTATCATCTCCGCTACCTCCTTCCTCTCCCGAGTAAGCTGCGATCTGCTCGAACAGAGGGGCTAGAGCAATGAGTGATCCTCCATGGATTACCATTTGTCGGATTGTGGAGTGAGGTGTTACCTCAGCTAGTTCGTTCACCTGCGTGTCCCCACCTGGATCTTTAGATTTATATTACTTTTTGAGTATACTATTTGGAGATCAAGAACAATGAGTAACGTTCTGTTACCGATTCAATTTCGTATTCGTTCTCTGCGACCCAAGTGATGAATTTTTCGAAACGGTCGTGCATCTCGTCAAGCTTCATCAATTCTTTCTCTATTCTCCTTGCGCGTGCATTCGAGGATATATTGTCTAAATATCCCGCTCGCGCATGGGGTAAATCATCCACAAGCCGTATTTCCGACACCTCTCCCATAGCCCAATCAGCTACAACACTGCCACCGTAAAATGCTGCTCCGAAGAGTAAATTGATTCCCGGTACAGCCCACAGCAAAATTGCGACCCCAGGCAGGATTGACCCAGGAATTGCGTCTTCATCTTCACGGCGCGAATAGCTGACTATAGCGTTAATCGATCGATCTATCGCCACTATGCAGTCATCGGTCTCCTTAATAAGTCCGGTGATCGTGCGCAAGTGCTCGATCTGCTCGCGTAACGCGCGTACAGTTAGGTCATGTACTCTTTTCACAAGTGTTACCTCGGCTCTAATCTTATCATCCTTTTTACCATTATAACTGCATTAGAGTATCGGATCAATGACCGGTAGGCTGGATCCGTAAAGTTGTATCTTCGACATATTGCTCTAGTATCTCATACTATTATATTATAACAATATACTTATATAACAATATATATTATTCAAATGTGTTTATGTAAAGTTTCAAAATAAACTATCGACCTGTCGCTGCAAAAGTTAACAGTAAAATAAATGGAAGTAAAATATGTTTATAGCTGGTCTGTAGTTTCTGATTATTATCTCCGCTACCTCCTTCTTCTCCCGAGTAAGCTGCGATCTGCTCAAACAGAGGGGCTAGAGCAATGAGTGATCCTCCATGGATTACGATTTGTCGGATTGTGGAGTGAGGTGTTACCTCAGCTAGTTCGTTCACCTGCGTGCCCCCACCTGGATCTTTCGATTTATATTACTTTTTGAGTATACTATTTGGAGATCAAGAACGATGAGTAACGTTCTGTTACCGATTCAATTTCGTATTAGTTCTCTGCGACCCAAGTGATGAATTTTTCGAAACGGTCGTGCATCTCGTCAAGCTTCATCAATTCTTTCTCTATTCTCCTTGCGCGTGCATTCGAGGATATATTGTCTAAATATCCCGCTCGCGCATGGGGTAAAGCATCCACAAGCCGTATTTCCGACACCTCTCCCATAGCCTAATCAGCTACAACACTGCCACCGTAAAATGCTGCTCCGAAGAGTAAATTGATTCCCGGTACAGCCCACAGCAAAATTGCGACCCCAGGCAGGATTGACCCAGGAATTGCGTCTTCATCTTCACGGCGCGAATAGCTGACTACAGGTGTAAACATAAAAAAAGTAATGTAACTTTTGAAATAACATTTTTAAAACTAGTTAAGCACAACATGAAACACATTAACCGGAGTATTTAATTGTAGACAGAAAGAAATAAATGAATCAGTCTTCATAGGCTTCAGATAAATTAATCACACCATCCAGCACAGGCAAATTTTCCCAAAACGCTTTTCTATTTGGTGGCATTAAAGGTGCAATTTTTTGCAATATGTTACTTTTCCGTTCATATGTTATGCCTCTAGGATCTGTTTTTTGTACAGGCTCTGTAAATCCTCGTTTTTTACACACTGTTTCAAACAATCCAACTGTATATATTCTGCATCGTTAAAATCACATTTATAAAAAATTAAATTACTTCCTTTTTTTTAAATTGATTTCACACATGTCTCGTAGATATGGACGCGGATCAGATCGTTGAATTTTAATATGTGAAGTATCGTCGGCAATTATATAAAAGTCTTTAACGTCCATCTTTTTCACGACGGTTTTGCGGTTGTTGGTTGAAGCAACGGCTGCTACAAAGTCATAAAAATCGTATACCTTGTTTATTTTTTTCAAAGCGTGCTCAACTTGGTGGTGAAATTCGTCTGCTGACATAAATGTATGCCCTACTTCAAAATATTTTAAAGTAATAGTATTGGTGGCTGTTTCACTTAAATTAATGTAATTTAATAAGAAAGAGAACAGAGCCCAATTTTTGTTTTGTCCTGCACAATTGTCAAGCCATACCACAATATTTTTTAAATCTCTATTGTAGTTTAAAAAAGATCTGAATGTACTCGCAATGTCTTCTTTCTTTCTTCCCGAGATAGCTTCATGCCAAACAGCCGCATATGTCATCAGGTTTGATGTTTTATGGCCCAGTGGCACGAAACTCTCATTAAAAGCTACTAGGCGAGGACAAAAAAGAACAGCCTTAAACATGTCTATCCTGGGTAACATTATAACTTTTTGTAAGTCTGCAGAAAAGTACCCAAAATCGGGGGCATTAGATAAGTTTCGATCCGTATCATATTTTATTCGCGCTATTGTGTAACGTTCCCTATGCTTATCATAATCACGGCAGGTATCACAATTTCGATGACGTATTTCTTTAGGCTTTGAATTATGTATTAAATATCTTTCGCAAATTTCACATTCTTCATGCCCTAGTTTTGCAAAAGAAATATTCATACTTTTTATTTGTTTTCTGTATAGATCGTACGATATTGGTGTGTTAGGGTGTTTTTGAAGGTAATCATTGAACATTAATTGAATGGTTATTTCTGAAGAAAGATATCGTCTGTTTGGCGCATGTTCCCTCCTATAGTGTGATATTGATGGTTTAAAAGATTCAATATGTGTTTGCACTATTTTATGATCAACTTTGTGTTTTTTTTCGTTGTGACCTCTTCCATCAGAAGGTACTATATCTTTGTTATTAAGGGCATTCCTAACTACTTTTTCATTTGTTTTGCAATATTCTAATGTTGTTAAAAAGTAAACTTTACAAACTGATATTTGTTTTCCGGCTTCATCCTTAAAAAAGTATTTCACTGATTTTGTTCTATTTTTTTTTTCATGTTCACTAAAACTTTTTATCTTGACTGGTTTTTCGCAAGATGTATTATTAACAATGAAATAGCGCTGTTCTCTCCATGTCATCATCCAGTATAAATCATGAATTTGTTTTCTTTGCGCATCCGAAATATTAATTCTGCATTTTTTTCTGCAAGCATCTCCACACGCAGGTTTAATTGCATATTTATAAGAAATCTTTTCATTTAGTTTTTGCTTTTTTCTGTCTTCAAGGCTTGTCTCAAATCTTTTTCTTTTCCTTTTTGTTCCTTTTTTAGTAATATCATTTCTTCTTTCATTAGTTACAGAATCCATTGACTCTTCTGATGTTTCTGGTATAAATACTTCTGGTTGTGCATTTGGGATGTATACGTCTGAATCTGAATCAGTTTCTCTACTTCGAATTATGTCTTCAGTAGGTACATAATCTTTATCCAAAACCGAATCATCAGAATCAAAATCGACGTTAGTTTGAGATTCGTAATAACCTGAATTCACTTCAATGTGCGAATCATTTACAAAACATGTAAGTCCAGACTCGTAGATGCTTGGTTGTTACCAGTATTAGGTATTTCAACATACTCTGAAGTGGATCTTGTCATTTCTATCATCCTTGAGCTCCTAGTATTTCTTTTCATTGTTTTCTATAAACAAAATTATAATATTAATAATAAAGTAAGTAATGCATTATAATACGTATTTTTTTATAAATTTATTTAATTTAAAAACTTTAATATTTAAAAACTGTACAAAATCAAATTCATACATCTTTTTTTTTTAGTTATAAATAATGTACGATAGATTTAAAAAACATAGCATAATTTACCAACCACTAGGTATTTTATTTTATTTTACAGTTTTCGGAAAACTTACAGCTAAACAATTTATATAGTAAGAAAAATAAATACTTTAGGCTTACTACAAGTCCCCCTTTTAGCATTCTGATAATAATATTTAACACATATATATTAACATTTAAGTTGTTATTGGTTAAAACATAATTTGGAAATTGCCACTCGAACACTTGGAAAGCTGGTATGAAAGATATCTTAATAATAATTATACTAGCAGAGAACAATCTTTATTTAACAAACAAGCTTGTCTGCTTTATATAAGTAGATATACTTAAACATACCTATGTTCGAACTTATTACACACTTAATATATTTAATAAGTAGGTACTCATTTACCTACTATTCTAATATAATAATAAAACTATATACACTAAACATTATACAATCATAAATATTGTTCAATAACTTGTCCTGTAAAATTTTCTTTAATATGAAATCATGTAAGTATCATATATTAGCAATTAAAAGTATTTTTAAAAACGTAAATAAGTTAATATTAAAAACAACACAAAAAAATAAAAATACTTACACTTGAAAAAGTCTCACACACACCACAATCATGAAATTAATATTCGCGCGCAAACGTAAAATTGACAAAAAAATGCACGATGCACACAGACCACCCAACAGGGGCCTCTTGACAGCGTTTCCCTTATACGGTAAACAACAATTGATGATTTTTACATAGATACTTTTCGTACAACAAGTGTTGCTTAGGGTACTTTTTATTATGCACTTTAAGAAAATCTATGATGAAAAGCCATAATTTGTTAAATGCGCCTTTTCTTACTAGTATGCATCAATTGATTATTTTAAGCTGTGCTAACTTGAAAAGGCGCATAATCAATTACGGCTTTTCATTTTAGTAAAAATATATTACTAATAAGAATAGCCCTAAAAATGAAGTTAGGGCTTTTTATCGTACTAATTGATTACTAAGTGGTAAAGTTACGCCTTTATATGCTAATAAATTTTTATTTGCATGCAATTTGGAACTTTGTTGAAAAGACAGAAAGGTAGAGTTTTCTTTGCTGATTCTAAATATGTATATAACTCATTTTCGAAAAAAAATTGAGTTACGGCCTTTCTTCTTATGACGGCAGTACTGCCAGTCCCCGGTAGCTCAGTGGAAGAGTACTTGTCCGGCAAACGAGGGGTCCCAGGTCCGATTCCTGGTCGGATAATTTTTATTTATCACATTTTTTCGGTTATTTAAGAATAATTGAGCATTATAAATGCAAAAACTTAAAAACATTATTAGTAGAGAATATATTGAGGGTGGTAAAACTGTATCAGATTTACGTTGCGACTTTAAAGAAGACTAAAGAATGAACCTTATAATAATTAATGAAATAAAAAAAGACTTTTAAGGAATAAGTTGAATGTTTTCATTTATCCTGAACAATGTAAGATTTTCAGTTGTAACAGTATTTAATCGGAAATGGTGCAATATGTACATACAGGTCAAGCTCATAGCCCTTCTTTGCTTCACCGTAGTCGGGTAAAAATCTAAAGCGGCTAATGGAAATACCACGTGAATATGTCTTACCGAAAAATACGTTAGTTTTCAGCTAGGCTTGGACAACGTTACAAGAGATAACATAAGAAAAAAAACTCAAAAGCAATTATGCGGAAGCACGCACATTTATATAAACAAAAGTGCTGTAGGCATTTACATGGGAATGAAGTGCACCAGGCGAGAGATTTCAAAGGAGATGGTGGCATTCCTCGCTGTCTATGGCACGTATGTAATGTTCCATACCGTGGCCACAAAGGATTCAGAGAATCGGTAACAGAACAGAGTCTCTTCTGCTCAACGCGCTGAACCAGTTGGAGTAACACTAGAGGAGTTGAAGACTCTTCTGTCTGATCTGCATGGCGGAATGATGGTCTCGGCGGGGGAGATGACGGAGGACAGATTCCACAATTACAACGTCACACGCGTGCAAACTCTCCAACTGAGAGATTTTCTAGTAAGAGTGCGTTTTTGCCGGCAAATGCTACGATGGAGAAAGACCCGCATTTTGTTAATAATATTTTGCGGAGCGATGAGTCAACGCTGAAAAAAGACATAATTTACATAGTTGGGAACTGGAAAATCTCCAGCTTACGCGTGAAAACAGGCCACAATACCAATTTAAAATAAATATTTGGACTAATTGGTAAGTGGTTATTGGCCCATTTGAATTACCGGGGATTTTTTTTCCGTTTCAAGTTCAGTAGACAATATAATTATTTGTGTGTATAAATCTATTTTACAATGTTTTACTTTTTATGAATTTTTGAATGAATTTACGTTTTATGCGTTTACCACAACACTAAATTACCTACTGTAGACTTAATTCACCTGCTTGATATCACCTGGGTGCATTAAGTCTACCAAATAGTATACTTTATTCACCTGGGACTGGGTGCATTAAGTTTACACAGAAAATAGTTACCTTTTTAGTAGACTTAATTCATCCAGGATTGATTCTAATTTTTTTCAATATACATCATTCGGGGTGCTTGGTATATACAATAATATACATATTATTATAATAAAAAAATACTACAAAAAGTACTAGGAGCACATACGTATACAAGAGATGTTATTTGGAAATATGTAATAAAATAAATGTTAATGTAAATCTCTTATCAATTGATGTATTCCTAGTACTTTTTCTATAGCTACTTATTGTTTCTTTTCGAGCCCGTGTATATTAGAATTAATAGCAGTAACGACATTTTTAACGTAACATTTCTAAATAATGGCCCACAGTAATATAATTATTTAATAGTTGCAATTGGGCATCTTGAATAAATGCATCGTTCAATAGACTTGTTTTCCTACGTTTTCGAGGTTGTCGCACAATATCTGCGTCTTTTTTGAAAGCGTTTAAAACTTGAAGTAAGTTGTTATTGTTTCGTCGAAAACGGTTGTTTAGTGAAAGATGCCAACCCTCGGCGTAATTGTTAGTTCGGTGCCTTTCACAAAATACACACCACTTCTTTATAAAATTCGGTTTCATCCAGAACAGCTTAAAATACTTTAAGAAAGATTGTACTTCCTGACAATTGGAATATTGTTGGATAATATAATTCCATCCTTCTCTTATGTGTAGTTCGGGAAGTAACGCCAAATTACTACACAAGCCAACACATCGACGATTTATTTTAGACTTGTCTATCTTCAAAGCTTTACTTTTTCGTCTTAAGCTTTCCCGAAAATTAAACTTATTTTACTGCTGACTTTTGCAGCGACTGACCGATAGTTTATTTTAACACTTTACATTAACACATTTGAATAATATATATTGTTATATAAGTATATTGTTATAATATAATAGTATGGGATACTAGAGCAGTATGTCGAAGATACAGTTTTACGGATCCAGCCTACCGGACATTGATCCGATACTCTAATGCGGTTATAATGGTAAAAATGATGATAAGATTAGAGCCGAGGTAACACTTGTGAAAAGAGTACAGGACCTAACTGTTCGCGCGTTACGCGAGCAGATCGAGCACTTGCGCACGATCACCGGACTTATTAAGGAGACCGATGACTGCATAGTGGCGATAGATCGATCGATTAACGCTATACGCCTCGAAATTACTTACCACATTTTTGTTTTTACGTTATATTGCTAACGTAGCTCCATCTAATGGTATAGCTTTGCAGCTAAGACCACCCGAGACTAATTTCTTTTCAGAAATTGTGAATCCCAGTTAAAGTGAAGCATTGCAACGTTTAATAATGTTTTTAAGTTTTTGCATTCATATTGTTGCCCCTGGTTTTTATTCATTATTATTGTGCAGCTGGTCGTCCCATTCCTTCAGAGTGGTCGAACCTCCAAATCCGCCCCTGGTTTTTATTCATTATTATTGTGCAGCTGGTCGTCCCATTCCTTTAGAGTGGTCGAACCTCCAAATCCGCCTCTGGTTTTTATTCATTATTATTGTGCAGCTGGTCGTCCCATTCCTTCAGAGTGGTCGAACCTCCAAATCCGCCTCTGGTATTATACATATAATGCTCAATTATTCTTAAATAATCTTTTTCGGTTATTTAAGATATTCTCTACTAGTTTGAATTCGTAAGTAGTGGCTTTCGATACGGGGATATAATTAATATGATTACGAACGGAATAGCACCAGCAGGCAAATTGTGATGGTTTTGATGATCTCCTCTCTTATCTTCTTCAACAGCATTTCATGAAGTGCTTTTGGTGATAGCTGTATTGATTATTGTATTTTAAGGGCAGCTTTCATAGCCAGGCATTTTACCTAAAAATGTAATTTTTAATAATATGTTGAGAATGTTTTTTGGATATCCTAGTATTAATTTTAATTCATTTATTCACTATGTACTTACTTAATTTAATTTAAACACATTTTCAAACAAAAAACATTTATTTTAAAAAATTTCTAATATTATTTGGGTAGTTTCCCTTTCTAGGCAAGCCATTTTATAAATTTCCTCAGCAGGAGTTATTCGTCGTTTCGCACGCAAAAGATTCGCACGATCGTGCGAATTGACACCATTCGATTTTACCTAATGTTTTTGTCTTCATTTCGCACGATCATAAACATCTGATGTAGCTAAGTACAGTTAGCTACAAAAAAGCTTTTTAAAACTTTTTTGTAGCTGACTAAGCTGATGGGATTAAGTATTAATAAAACAAAATATTTTTAATTTTACATATATTTCACAAATCAACATCGCAAAAGTATAAAAGTACTTACATCTACAAATAATCAACAACATCACACAATATTAAACTAGTTATAAAATTATCAATATAATCAACAGTTTTACTAAAGCATTTGGCTGGTT
The DNA here is from genome assembly GCA_944452665.1 of Stenoptilia bipunctidactyla. NCBI lineage: Eukaryota > Metazoa > Arthropoda > Insecta > Lepidoptera > Pterophoridae > Stenoptilia > Stenoptilia bipunctidactyla. The sequence continues at coordinate 17,389,515 of OX101746.1, forward strand.
AAGACTTAAGTAGTTATAAAAAAATCTACATAATAAATCAGAGTTCAAGATGATTGTCATAACGAAACTTTAACGTACTTACATCTACAAATTATAATCAACGACATCACAGAATATTAAAGTAGTAATAAAATTATCAATATAATCAACAGTATCACAAAAGCATTTGGCTTGTTTATTAACTAAGTATTTATAAAAATATACATAATAAATCAGAGATCAAGATGATTGTCGAAACCATAAAAAATCATACGACGAGACTTTCTATACAAAATTCAACACTAATGTTTCCGTGTCTGAATTGGGTAATTGTGGTAGCAATGTGTTCATCGATATCGCAGGTTTCTTTCTTTTTTGTTGTAAAATTAGATCCTTTTAAATATAAAGTTTGATAATAATTATCTTCTTGTTGTAAGACAGTCAAAAAATGTGCAATACTTTTGGGTTTATTATTAATTTTTTTGTTTACGATAGCATGCCAGCTCTCAACCATATTTGTAGTACGATGATGACTACTACTGCAGGACCATTTGTCGGTAAAAAAAGAAGTTTCATTTAACCATGTCTCTACAAAATAATTGTTAAACAAGACAATTTTTTCATCGTTGGGACATTGAGACATGATGTACAACCACCCATTTTCAATAACTTCTTTGGGCAAATGTGCCAAAACAGTACACCTTTTTATATGTTTTCGAGCCAGTGCAGATTTTGTGATTCCTACTTCGTCAGCTTTTCGCCACAAACTTCTAGAAAAATGAAAGAAACACCCACTAATGCAAGTCTCTGGGAATATATCTTTGATCGCTGACATTGTCGCCCGCTCGAAGTCGAGTATAATATTTTTGGGATCAAATTGAGGAATTTGACTCTTGATCAAGGAAAACAATATTTTATAAGTTATTTTAGTTTTGTTTGCCAATAACGCATAAATCACAGGTATTATATTCGTGTGTGTTTTACTACTTCCTAAATCAACATGCAAGGTATACAACTGCTGAAAAGGTTTTAGACAAAATTTAAAGGTTCCATCACATAAAACTGTCAAATTGGGATTTGCCAATATTGTTTTGCAATGCTCACCAGCGAAAAGCAAAATTCTGTTCCTCGAGTTGTAGTAATCAGCTAATAAAAAGCTTTTGAATCTTTCGGGCACAACAACTTGTTTCAATGTATTAAAACATATTTTTTTTACACCCAGCGACTTATTTCGGTTTCGATAAAACTTATTCTTAACATTTTTAAATGTGGGAATTCTTTGGATGAGGCTGATTCCCTTGTCTTTTAGCTCTGCTACAGTCTGTCGAAAAACAGTTGGTATAGGTACAGTATAGTCAGTTTTAACTTTTTCAACGCACTCGTTAAATTTTATCTCAAGCTCATTTGACGTAAAATCAGGCTCACAGTTGTGTCTATCCTCCCGTTTAATAGAGTTATCATTATTAATAACAAGCATAGATTTGCATATGTGTCTCTTCGAACATCTCCAAACACAAGAAGCTTTATTTCTCCTGTGTAAATTATATTTGTGGCCCGCGCGAAAAAGTACTGGCTTTCCTCGTTTTGATTTGATTATTTCATGTCCAGTTGTATGCGTACTTGAAGGTCCGGCTGGTGGATCATTTCCTGAATTAGATGGGCCAGGTTGCGATCCATTTCCTACAAAGAAAAATGTTTCTAATCTCAAACCAGCTTTTTAAATCAAATCTAGAATATTTATTAAGGTAAAACACACTTTTAAATTTAATTATCAAATGAATTTCACATTTTCTCAGTTTCATCTCATAATTTCTACCAATGCCTGTCAAGATAGGATAAGCACAAGATGGCCGCCACAAAACAAAAAACATTTAAATATACAGTGTTTTCGGGGACGTATAGCGAAAACGTTAAGACCGTATAATATGATCAATTTTATCGACAAAAAACTCCCCATGGGGGGCGCCCACCCCCGAAATACAGTGATTTTAATTTTTTAATTACCTTTTTTATACGGTCTTAAAGTTTCCGTTATACGTCCCCGGACACACTGTATAACTGAACGAAGTAGCCGTTCGAACATTCACAGTAACACTATTATATTATAAATACACTTACCTCCAGCGTACATAAAAAACAGTAAAAACACCCACATTTTCATTTTTAAAACTTAGGACATGTTGCAGTTTAATATGCGCGAGCGCAGTAAAAGACGCTTAAGGAAAGACTGACTGACGAGGCTTACATCCTTCTTGCTTTCTAGTACGCCATCTCTCTCACTCCGAAGTTTTGCCGTCACGTAATGTGACCGAGCATGTCAGTAGTGTAGATGTTTTATTTATGTATAAGTACCTATTTCAGATAACAAACTTGATATTAAGATTTCATACATGGTCATTTATTCGTAGTCGTTTATAAAACTTGATTTCAATATTTTTACCTGACTGTACATTGTACGTGCGTGCGAAATGAAGACAAAAACATTAGGTAAAATCGAATGGTGTCAATTCGCACAATCGTGCGAATCTTTTGCGTGCGAAACGACGAATAACTCCTCAGCAGCCTTTACCAGCCACTTCAACTCGGCTACTTTTAATTTATGTCATTCTTCACGCTCTTGAGCTTTTGTAAGAATCTTCTCTTAAAGAAAACTCCTCCTGAATAACTTGGGCTCTAAGATTTCTTCCTCCTCAAAAATAATATTAGAGCAAACTTTTATTTTTATTCCTAAATTCAATAAGAGTAGAATAAATACATTGTTTTTATTGTGTTCAGGACATAAGTACATTTTTGATATCTAGAGACACCACATACATACGGTGCAGAAAAACATCTTGAGGAAGCCTGGATTTAACCGTCTGCAATCACCAAGATAAAAGGGGCAACACGCATCATTGGAGACTGATTAATTTGCAGCTATCGACCAATATCACGCCTAACTATATTCTCAAAAAAATTTCAGAAAGCCATGAAAAAGGGACTGGTAAATTTTATATCAAAATTTGGTATTATATGCAAAAAGCAGTTTGGTTTCCATAATAATAAATCAACAACTACCGCCATGTTTGAGCTAATTAGCCAGGTTTCAGGAAACCTTAATTCAAAAAAAGACACTGCTGCAATATTTTTTGATATGACTCGTGCGTTTGATTTTGTTTCCGATGCGAGTTTCGTTGCGCAAAAAAAATGTATCCGAGCAATGTTAGGAAAGGAACCACGTGAAACGTACAAACCCTTTTTACAAATTATTAAATATATTGCCATTGCCTTGTATGTACATTTTAGAAGCGGCCATGTTTGTTCAATGCAATTACCACTATTTCGTTCCTGCAAGAAATGTCCGAGAGAAACTCGCCATGGAGACAAGATACCAATTTTGACCAATTTTGGCTACTTCCCAAGAACAAGAACTAAACAGTTACACAAAACACAAGAAATACACTAAAATAAAATAAATAGAGAGTAGTAAAATACATATGTACTTATATTACTAATTTGACTTATATGACTAACTTGAACACATTTTTTTTTGGAACATACATTCTTTAGGGGATGTAGGGGTGCTCTAAGGAAGGAATTCCCGAAATTCCCACGGGAACGGGAAATATAGGACTTTTTAGTTTGTATGAAAAATCTTATTCCTTGAGTGAAAATCTTATTCGATGTGAAACTTGGTGTAAAGGTTTTTCTTTTGTGTCTGGTTGTGTTATGAAAGGAATTCCCGAAATTCCCACGGGAACGGGAACTATACGATATTTTAGTTTGTATGAAAAGTCATATTTCTTGAGTTGTGATATTTGGTATAAAGGTTCTTCAATAAGTGTCTGTTTGTATTACGGAAGCAATACAACAGACGCGCTTTGACAGTTCCTTTTTGATACGGGTCGCCAAGGTTTGGAATGAACTGCCTGCGTCTATTTTCCCTGACCAGCAGTGCGAGCACAGAACTTTATCGAATCGTTTGTTAACGAATGTTCATATAGTATGGAGAAGGTTTTTAAGAAAAAATTGAAATCTATCCATTGCCGCAAGGCCAGCTTAAATAAATGTGTGCCTTGTTGATTTTGAATGTTTGTAAACATGTTGTACTCATAAATATCTGTAAAATAATAAATTACAATGTTACTCAAAACTTGCAACCGACTCCATACTATACGAGCATTCGTAAACATTCGTTAATATACGATTCGATAAAGTTCTGTGATCGCACTGCAGTATAGTCCTAGTACTTTTAAGCGTCGAGTGAATAGGTTTCTCGTGGATGGACGTGTACCACCTTAGTCTTCATGTTCACTTAACATCAGGTGTCATGGAAGACAAACGTCCCATCCATATTTTATAAAAAAAAAAAACCCGAAATTCCCATAGGAAGGGTAGTTTAGCGTGTACGAAGTTGCGGGAAAAAGCTCGTCTTTTATAAAATCAATAGATAACCTATTACATTGTATTGTAACAGACTGTATATAGGTGACTACAATGTGTTGGTATTTTTTTGTCCTTTCTTTCAAATGCTTTGTGTCTTTCTTTCTGTAATTATTTTTATATTATCAAAACACTTTTTCAGTTCTCTGAAAAGTTACCAATATTTTAGTACGTATGTATAACCGGGTTTTTATGATTTTCGATTGATATATTTGTCATAGTTCTTTTGCTTTGAAATTTGAAGTTACATTCCAGATTTTGGCACATTGTGCTGTACAATAAGAAGATCCTATCTTATAAGTAATATACATATTTATCGATTGAAAATTACAGACTGGCTTAAAAGGCATATTATAAGCTAAATGATTTTTTTGAGGACATGAAATGTAAATAATTTATTTGTTGGATCACTTTATTTGTATTGTTATATATCTTTTTTTATTTTAAATTTTGACATATAATGTAAATTTATTAATTAATCCGGTATTTAACTCACAAATTGATTACCTAATGTTAATTCTTGTTTCTTTTTGTATTGCAATGATGAATATGTACTTATTATTGCATAGATTTTACTGACATATTTATAATTTGAAAATATTATTTCATATGCCATTTCGGCGAATCATAGCTGTACTACTAACACTTAAGACTTGCACACCTTTATAATACCTATGATTATGAATAAATAAATTGATTGATTGATTGATTGATTGATTGATTGATTAAAAGCTATCCTTTAGTTATAGCTTAAAATTATCTAGACCAAACCCACGAAGGCAACATGCTTTCTTACAATTCAAATTCAGCACTTTAAGAATGTAGCGTTATTACATTTGCTTGCGTGGGAGCCGGAACTGATAACTATACTCTTCCCCCAATTAGATTCGAAATTATCGACATGGTGATTTCGAAAAATAAATGATTTGTTTAGCTTATACTTAAACAGGGTGACTGGTGACAAATAGATATTAAAGGAGAGCACTCTGTACTCGAATCTGATCATAATCATGTCATAAAAATAGGTACTTATTTTTGTAACAGAATTCCCTATAAATAAATTAAGAGTTTAACGGGGTCGACGACCGTTCGTGAAGCCATCTATACCTACCTACCTGTTCTGTGTCGATAGCGCCGCGCCACGTCCGTACCAGTGTAACCATGCGTTGCGTAATGAATTCTTTAACTTTCGATTTAATTTAATTTTATAATTAATATTAATATTTTATTCTATTTTTCTCTTCATGTATGATCTCAAACTTTCTCGTCTTCGAATTTTGAACCACCAGTTTGAACCCCTAGCTCTACATGGTATCTCATAACACAAGCTTTGCTTAGTCAGAGCCATGTAGTTTGTGTGATTTTTTGGGGATTTTATTTATTTATTATTATATTAACTCTACGTTATTTCTAGGCAGAGATTGAACCTACGGATGTGCAAATGGATGAGCTCTCGTCATCAAGAGAGACACAAGAGCATACGGAGGCAACGGAGGCAACAGAACATATCCCAAGGCCGAACGGATTGGTCGAGCTGAGTGCAGAGGTAAACAATGCTTAAGGCGAGGATGCTTTTTTGAACGATAATATACCCAGTTAGACGTACAGCCACGTGTAATAAGATGTATATGTTTTCATTGGAATCTGAACCTCATCACAACCGAATAAGGTTCGAAGTGTAGACATCTTATTACACGTGACTCTAAATGTTGTGCCTAAAAAATTTTCATAAAAATTCAACATACAACCAACGAAAGTGTAAAGATAGAATCTTGATTTATGAAAAGTGGCTCTATAATCACAAATTTACCATTTCTAACGGTTAGTGCTACGAAATGCCATTATGGATTTATGTAAATACTACTCAAAACAAAATAGGGGCCACCTCGTTTTTTTCAGAATATATTATACATAAACATATCAATTTTATACAATGACACTTAAACTAGCCTTAAATTAATTTTAAAGTTTCATACAATCGTTTTTTTGTGATAAAAACGAGTTATTTTGTTTTAAGTAGTATATAAAAACCTTAAGCGTACTTCTCTTTACCGATGGTAAAGAAAAGCTTTTGAGTAGTTATAATTTTTGAAAAATAAACCAATTAAACGTATTTGCGCTTGCTCACGTCGTCGTCGGTGAAATTCTAGAGCGATATCTGGGCGGGAAGTATGGTGCGTTTGAATACCCATACACCGCGTTAGGGTGCTTACATAAAGAAAAAGGTTTCCGGTACAGATCAATTATATGCTAATCAGTTTTGGACCGTATGGGTGGTTACATAAGAGTGCTTTCATAAGTAGGCCTCCGTCGAGAAGTGTGCGGCTCTCGGCTCATGAAGATAATGATCGCCCATTATCCAGCAATGTCTTGGTGTTGTCTACTACTACTTCTTCTTCGGCTTTAGAAAAACGAAATGAAAGTAGAAGCTAAAGCACTCTAATTGTTTTTATCACCACTCAACACTTGTGTACATCGCATGTATATGTATATATTTATTTATTATATATTATTTATAATAATATGTAAGTTATATTTTCATAAAGTATGTATTGTATATTTTTGCATAGGTATTTGTATCTTTATTAATTATAAATATCTATTTAATTATATTGGTTATATATGTATATATATATATTTTTTTACTATGTTTTATCCATGCACCTGCTTCCCTACTTCTCACAAAATATCACACAGTCATGGGTTGGCTGGAAGAGATCTCTTTTAGAGATAAGTTCACCTTTGCAAACTATAGTTTATTTAAGTGTATTGGTTTTGTTTTTTTTTTTTTAAAAGTGCAATAAAGAATATAATGAAAGCACTCATACGGTCCAAAATTGATTAGCATATAATTTATCTGTACCGGAAACCTGTTTCTTTATGTAAGTACCCTGACAAAGGGCCTTTTAATCTTTTATCATAGACTAAGCCAGCGTTTGATCTCGCACCTGTGATTTAAGAGAAGATGAGCTCGAAAATGGAATCAAGCTGGCTTAGAAAAGGACTGGACCTTTATAAAATACTAGCCACCGCGCGCGGTTTTACCCGCGTAACTTTTGATCCCGTGGGAATTTCGGGATAAAATACAGCCTATAACCTTCCTCAAGAGTTGGGCTATCAAATGCAAAAAGAATTTTTCAAATCCCACTTGTAGTTTCTGAGATTAGCGCGTTCAAACAAACAAACAAACAAACAAAAAAACAAACTCTTCAGCTTTATATATTAGTATAGATTGCCGGAACACATCACCGCCGGAGCGGTGGTATTTGGCGGCTTATTTTATATGAAGGGTGGTCGCTAGCCAGTCGGACCCTGACGGGAATTCGACTTATCATAAACCGGTTGAAACCTACGAAGTAAAAAAATCTTGAATTTGACTTTAATTACCCGACTACTGTGAGCGATGGAGCTTATTAAACACGATATAAATAATCACAAGGCAGTTACTCAGTCCTGAGAATGTCGGCTTGGTCATAATACCGGCTTATTCACAATACAATCTTTATTCGCTGTTACGTTCCGCTATTACTTTACCATTATAACGCTAAAACCAATTAATACCGAGCTACTATAAACCGTCCGTTTGAGACACGTCCGCGCGCCTAGCCTACTTTACTTTAACTTTACTTTAAGATATAACCTATGGCGCTGCAATCGAATGTCATTCATTCATTGCATTTAGCGCCCTCTTTAACAGTACTACCAACATACTTCCGCTACCATGAAGTCATACAAACATCTTAATATCGCAAACATATCGTTATCGAAGTCGTCGTGGCGCCGTGGTTACTGTGTGTATCATACGATATCGCAGGTTAAGCAACGTTCGGCGCGGTCGGTACTTGGATGGGTGACCGCCGACCATTCATTTCTCACGGCGACTTCCGTGCTTCGGAGGGCACGTTAAGCAGTCGGTCCCGGTTGCTGTATACTTGTATACAGTAGTCGTTAGGGTTTGTCAGAAGCCGTATCGGCACCCTGAAAATTCTGACATCCACCACCCAGCACTGGGCCAGCTTGGTGGATTAAGGCCTAAACCTCCTCATCACCCAGGGGAGAGACTCATACCCTGCAGTGGGCTCACTCATTACAAAGAGTTGTGATGATGATGATGATGATGATGATCGTTATCGCCGACACTACGGCGAAGCAAAAAGGAGGGTTATGATGTTGACCTGTATGTATGTATGTGGGTATGGATGTTCATCTGTTCCCTCAGAACTTCTAAACTAGTAATCATACATGGACAAAAGAAATGGTGTCGTTGGAAGCTTCTTCATTGTCCGCTAGGCTAATAACATTACGTTAAATTGACTACTTCGCCCTCTAGGGGATTTAAAGTAAAGAACTAAAAAAAAATTTCCAGCTTCCATGCTGGACTGGGAGCGAAAGAAAAACATAGAATGTGCCAGCTGCTTCTCTTCCCGGGCATACTGTAAAAGTCAGTTAAGGGACAGAGGTTTTAAAGGCGTTTTTGTGGGCGATAGGCTGACCCCTGTCACTACAATAGTCTCTCTCCATCTTTATAATATCTCCAAATTTGTCAAACGTGACATCAGATGGTCTTGTAACCTCTGGTGTTCTGCTTACCCCATAAGGGATACAGGCGTGACGTTATGTATGTATGTAACTAAAAAAAAATACTTTACGATTTCGTGTGGGGTATCAAATAAGGGGGTTTTGTTTGCACAAATTTAAATAATAATTATAGTACAAAAATATTTTCTTGACAGTTTCATGTTGGGTATCAAACAATAGAACTTCGTTAGCATATTTCAAATATGTAAACACTATTACACTTTGATTTTATTCTATTATTATTATGAATCTGTTTTGCTTTAATAGGTAGCATACGACCACGGCTATCCTTTCAACATATCTCCATCAGCATGACGTAATTACACAAATATTTCAGCGGAGACGATTTTCTTGTTTCGTAGTCGGGTTTTAGTTTTAAACTTTATTTGTTTGACATTTTGGCGTTAAATCTGTAGTCTTTTATTTTATAAGCTTTGTCTTTCGTTTACAGACAAGAATTCAAGCACTGAAAGCAAAGATAAGAGAGCTGGAGAAAAAACAGAACAACGCATCCGAAGTGAGTTCATTTTTATTTCGTAAGTTCTGGGTTTATTTATACAGGGTGTTTCGTACAGAGTTGGCGAAGAGTTGGGGTGGGTGTGCCTATATTTTTTTCATTTTCTAATCTAAAAACTAATTGTTTGTATTAGTATCTTCTCAAAATAAATTTTATTCATGTTTTTGATACAGCCTTATTATACAACGTGTAACAAAATGGAGAGATAAAACTTAAGGGTTAGCTTCTATACTATACGTAGAATATACATTAAAAGAATTAGCATTATTAGTGCTGGTATAGAATTTAATACAAATTTATTTAATTATTTTACAACAAAATATTTTGACAACCCTAGTCAACCTAATAAGCTAAAACAAAACTCGTGCCGCAGTCAGTGATCTTATGACCTTTCCCGCAACAATTTCATTAGAGCAACTTCACTATGATTGACAATTTTGACCTGTCACGAAAATCATTTGAAAAGAATTCAACTGTAGTTTAAAATATTAATGATTCATTTATTCATCACAAAACAATTCAATTGATGATGGATATTGTTTCAGACGAAATGCCTGATATGCCTCGGGCCGTATGCGTCCCCAGCCGTTTCTATTCAATGTTGGCATGTATATTGTGAGGTAAGTTGAAAGTGCATCTTAATGTGCACACCACAGACATACATCTACATAGATAAGGCAAATGAATGTACTTCGCGTGTCCGAACCCCGAGCAAGCGTTAGTCGCCGCTAGCTTCAGTCCCCGCGTATATATGTCAGTTGCAAAATCGATATCGTTATTAATAATCGATATCATCGGCGTAATCTGTGTCTTAGAATCGTTTTGTATTTCCCATCACTACAGTTCTGACGTCACAGTAGCTAAAAAGCGCTAAAAATTTGGTTTCAATACAAATCGTGACATGTTACATCTACATGCGTGTCTGTGGTGCACACACACAACACGCGCTTTGCCTTAAACCATTCATCATCATTATTTAGCCTGGAGACGTCCACTGCTGGACATGGTTGGTGGTAAACGCTGAATGTAGGTAGCGCAGGACCGATCGGTGTGGAGAACCCTGGAAGACGCTTTTATCATGCAGTGGCTGCTAACTGATAGAAATTAAACCAGTTTGGGTAACATATAACTTAGAAGGTTTTAAGAGAGGCAAAGAGAGACAACATTTATATACAATAAAAAAAAATTGTTATCTCTCTGAAGAACTATGTTTGAACGCGCTTAACTCGTTTATAGACAGTTGGATTTATTTAAAAACTTTAATGCAGTTGCTTTGTGCTTCAGGTAGGTGTAATAATACTTTTGTCTATAAAGTAACTCTTCTCTAAACAGAAGGTACAGAAGGCAGCATATCAGGCGTTCCAAACCTGTTAAAAATTGTAAATGAATCTGACCTCTATGCCTGCGACAAATTAAATAAATAAATAAATATTTCTGACACTCACACAATATTATCTAGCCCAAATTAAGTTTCTTAAAGAACTTTTGTTATGGATACTAGATAACTGATATACTTAAGAAATATATAAACATATATATTGAATAAATACATATTTTTATTAGAATAAACTTAAATAAACATATAAACATCCATGACTTGACGGCTAATATCTGTGTTCATCACACCGATATCCGCCGCCGCCGGGATTCGAACCCAGGACCTCTGGCATAGAAGGCAATGTATGTTACCACTACACCAGCCGGTCGTCAAGTTGTAAGAGCTAGTTCCTTTCTTTACCTGTGTGCTGTTCTTCGAACTTATCTTCATTTACCATCAGGAAAAATTTAAATCAAAGGCAGGTTTTATCAACGAAAAAAGGATAGATGTATATAGAAATACGAACGATATACTTAGAACTGATCTTGGAATATTGGGGCTTAATGGAGCTATCACATAAACTGGCAACTGTAAGCGAATTCCTGTGTCTCCACATATCAGTTTTTATAATAAGCCCATCAAAGGGCTATGAGTCCTTTGGCTGAAGAGCAGACGAATAATTCAATGCAGTAAACTGACAAGTCGAAATGTCAAAAAGAAAAATAATGATACTAGTTAGAATCTTCGTAGTGTAAGGTAGTGAATGAGAATGATTGAAAATGAATGGTTCTTTTACATTCGCATAGAATAAAATTTTAAACAAATGTATATATTGCTTCCATGCTGGACTGAGAGCGAAAGAAAAACGTAGAATGGGCCAGCTGCTTCTCTTGCCGGGCGTACTGTAAAAGTCAGTTAAGGGACAGAGGTTTTAAAAGAGTTTTTGTGGGCGATAGGCTGACCCCCTGTCACTACAATAGTCTCTTTCCATCTTTATAATACCTCCAAATTTGTCAAACGTGACATCAGATGGTCTTTTAACCTCTGGTGTTCTGCCTACCCCATAAGGGATACAGGCGTGACGTTATGTATGTATGTATGTACAAATGTATATACGTGCACTTGAGGTGTGTACTTTATCTTTAAAGTAACTGACGAAAATAAATAATTACCAAACATACCTTGTTCTTTAAAACGGTCACATAAGAAGTGAAATTAGTTTTTTTGCATTTTTTTTTTAAAAACAACGAAAAAATAAGTGACGTAAAGCATCTCCACTTAACACTAGAGTGCACGCGCGGGTTACATATGTCACCCAGTGTGCAATTTTGTTGTCAAGTTTCAACAATTCCTATGCTAAGGCGCCAGCGTCGCATGTATTCCTCTAGGTTGAACGACCGCACCCGCCAGTAGTCGTGCCCAGGCCTATGCAACTCTAGTGTCAATGAAATTGAATTCTGCACCATCTAGGATATGACGTACTACAACTTTTCGGTAAGTTATTTCTCCTGTTATTAACTAGGTAGCGCTGGGATAGCCGATTTATTAATATCTCGTCAGGAACCGGAAAATTGTTGAATTTGACAAGACTATTATAATAGTCTATGAATGATCGTGTGCGTGTGCGTCTGTTGCGTTTTTTGTTTTCTCCGCCATTTTATTTAAGACTTAGATTATCTTAACAAATTCGCTGTGAATTTGGCCGTGAAGTTACTTGTGTGACTTACTAACAACTTAAAAGGCTTCAGCAACAAAAGTTTATAAAGACTAAAGTGCGGGAAAGGGAAAACAGTGTAAAAATTGTGTAATATATTGTGTAAATACACAGTGATTGTGCATGTGATTTAAGTATGACTTGCTATAAGTCATAAGGTTAATTTGGTCGATTTCATAAAAAAAAATGTCAATGAAAATGTTGATTCACAGTTGCTGTAATGGGGTGAACCGAATAATAAATGGACAATTGACAAAATTTGATGAGGAAGATGGAGCGAAGAAAGAGGCTTTTGAATATTCCACGAAACAATAAATAACCTTATAAAATAAAGATTTTCGTTTTTTTTTTTTTTTTGTCCACTTATTTAATATAAATACCTTATTCTATAATAAATCAGTTGTCATAATAAAGTTCTATAAAATGTAACCTTAAATGTGATAAACAGGATAAGATATTTTTACCTTACATTTTTTTTTTAATGGAGACTTATCTACTAGGGCCGTCTAGCGGTCATTTTTGGAATTAAATGTAGTTACTAGCGCCATCTATGATATAAGGTATTATTCTATTTTGCCAATAAAATCAAGTTGCCCATCTATCTCATATTAACTGTATCGTCTATGGTCGTGCCGAGTCTCGCAGTGCACGGACGTCTTAGTAGTGCATCGTTGAAGTCGTTGGGCTACACCTGTAACCTGCGCGTGCGTTTGAGGAAGTTTTTTTTTGTTGGTGTTCTTATTTATATTAAGGTAATTATGACAAACGTTTTCAATATAATTATTGAAATTGTTTTATTTTATTATTAAGTCCAATTAATTACGTATTTTTATGAAATAATATTATGATTTGACTATTTTTAGATGGCGGGAAATTCAAATCGATTGAATGAACAGATAGAAAGCTGGTTGCATGAAGATGACGAAGACAATACCGTAGCTTCTAATGAAAGTGAGGAGGAAGAAGGCGGTGAGGAGCAAAATGTTGAACTTGGATCCCCCCGATGACACTTGGATGACACCGAACAAGAAACTGATGATGAGGATGATGAAGATGTTCCTTTGTCAGCGTTATCATCCTTCCATTCCCGCAATGGTACTAAATGGAGTAAGTTTCCACCGCCTACTTCTAGAACTCGATCTCACAATTTTCTAGCCCGAACACCAGGCCCACTAAGAGCGGCAAAAGACGCCAAAATGGCACTCGAATCGTTCCTGTTATTTTTTGATCCATCTATGTGGAACGTTGTAGTTGAGTCGACAAACATTTATATTGATACCATAAAGACAAATACCAAAGAGCAAGAGATACGTCTCAACCTGACGTCATAGAAATGAAGGCTACTGCTGGGACTTGAAGATCAGCTCCCACATCACTCTATGCCAGTTCGAAGCGGACCTGGCCGCTGTGCTTTATGCCCAAGGGCCCGTGACCGCAGCACGCGTAGACATTGCTGCAAATGTATGCGACGTATCTGTGCAGATCATCAGCGTCTCCTTTGCCCTGACTGCATGCCATCAGAGTAAAAAGAAGGCAATTTACATATACTATTAGTTCAATAAAATCATAAAAAACTAAAAATATAAGAGTTACAATGTTCCTAATTGAATATAAGACTGAGTGTTTATGTTGTTTCCAAAAAAAGTTGATTTTTAGAAGATTTTATGTTTTGTTTTCAAATTATATTTATAAGGATGTTTTTTGTTTCTTTTTTGAGTTAAAATTATAGGAATAAAGATACTTAATTAATCTACATTATGTTTTATTACAAAAATAATGGATAAGTATGTAAAACTAAGAATGATAAATGGGCTACACCTGTAACCCGCGCGTGCGCTCGAGGAAGTTTTTGAGCGCGTGCACTCTAGTGTTAAGAAATGAGAAAATGAAAGTATAAAATATTTTTTGAGTAGAATTTAAAGAAAAATTAAAAAGTTAAGACATTATATTTAAAAAAATCATATATACGTACATAACGTCACGCCTGTATCCCTTATGGGGAAGGCAGATCACCAGAGGTTACAAAACCATCTGATGTCACGTTTTACAAATTTGGAGGTATAAAGATCGAAAGAGACTATTGTAGTGACAGGGGGGGGGGGGGGTTAGCTTATCGCCCACAAAAATGCCTTTAGAACCTCTGTACCTTAACTGACTTTTACAGTATGCCCGGGAAGAGAAGCAGCTTGCACATTTTACGTTTTTCTTTCGCTCCAAGTCCAGCATGGAAGCAAAAAAATTTCATTCATTTACTGAAACAGCATCAAAGCACAGCACACTGGAACTATCATTTTACTGCGTTGAATTATTTGCCAGTTAATGAATGCTGAATACAGATAATGTATACAGGGCGTCCCAAGGGATGGGACATAGAAAGAAAGTACCTTTAATATCGTAGATTAGGTATTTTGCTGAAAGAAGGCTTAAATTATTTTTAAATATTAGTAACTAGCGATTTTGAATCCCGCGTGAATTTCGGGATAAAAACTAGCCTATGTGCAATTCCAGACTGTACACTATCACTATGCCAAATTTCATCTAAATCCGTTAAGCCGTTCTCCCGTGATTGAGGAACAATCATCCATACATTCAAACTTTCACAGTTATAAAATTAGTGAGATTGGTAAAATAAGATTCTGCATTTAAAGATTTTACTTGTATTGTCACTTTATTGGCTTCAGCAGTAACTTGTATCTTTTTAATTTGAAAATGAATTATTTCTCTTTGTTCCTTTCTTTGAAAAAGAATATGTTTCGTAAGAAGAATTATAAGTTCTTGTCTTTTCTTTCAAATGGAAGTGTTTCTTTTAATTTTTAAGTCGGTTCGATTCCCAGACGAAGCAAGTTATTCTTAGGAAATCTTTAAATGCAGAATTACTAGGCAATATTTAAAAAGCAAATAAAGGCGTCTTTCAGCAAAATGCCCTTTCTAGGATATTTAAGGAATGCACTTCCCCTTGATGCCTTGGGACGTACTATTACATACAAACTAAAATTAGAGATAAGTATTGAGATAAATTTAGCTTACGAAAATTGTCCTCGCATCTACATTTGTATTATATTATATTATATTGCAATGCTCGTTAAGGAGTCACTAGAATTACCAATAATTTTAAGATCCTTCCAATCCAATAAAGAAAGGTTCCGTTGCATTCCTGGCCGCAAACTGTGCCAAATTTTAGGATCGTGGAAATTATTTACAAATGAAACAAAAATACCAAATCTAAAGTTGAAACAGTAATTTACGTGTACAAATGAAAAAAAACAAAATAACGTTATTGCCACAAATGTCCACAGTTTTACAAAATGGCCGTACTTAATCTATCAATAAAATGTATTCCAAACCTCTAGAGACTTTCTTTTGTTCTTAAAATGTATTAAAAAATAACAAAAACTTAAAAATATATTATTATTTCAAAGCATACGACTTTTTAAACAAAAAGTTGTAAACGGTGTTTGTCGATTCAGGTAGTACTTACTTTGTTTTGTACACGAAAAGTAACAAACAATTTAACTAACAATTATTTTAAGTGTTTTCATAATGGTACTCCACAACTATTTTATTTGGCACAGGTGCTGGCCAGACGTCCATACTAAAATGAAACGTGTTATTTGAATTTGAAACTAATAAATGGCGCGTTTTACACAGGTATGTTGGCTGCAATCACTGAAAGCGAAGAAGATCTGCCCTCAATGCAACGCGATCACAACAACGGAGCATTTACGCAGGATCTACATATGAATGAGAAGCATCACTATCAATATCGATCAAGAGACCGCGTGTCCATGTGCCGATTAAGCTAAACGTTATTTTTCTAAAAGGTTATAAAGAGAAATAATATAAAAGGTTAACAGAGAACTTGTGCAACTCGATATCTTATTAGGAACTCAATAGTAATGGAGTGAATTAAACCATTTTTGTTTTCTTATTTCCTAAAAATATTTCTTTTCTTAATGATCCAAAAATTTGTAAAGTTGTTAAGTTTGGCACAAAATGTACTGTAACGTAAGTAGGGGTGTCAATAATGAAAGGTGTTTATGACATGGAACTATATAAATTAAAATTTTATGGGTTTTTTCGAATGGCACGCAAACGTATCGTTAAGTATTATTTCGCATGATTGTGACGCATTGTAGAAAGTGAGACGTTATGGCGTACACTTTGATACAGCCCGCGTATGAATATGATTCAATAAATTTATGGATTTATCGCGAACATTCGCTTTACGCGGTGTGGCGCTGATACAACGAAAGTTTTTTTATTTTTTATTCACAATCCTTACCTCTTTGCGTTCGTATTTTTATTTGGACAAAGTACTAGAAATGTACAAGAATTCTGTGTCGTAATTAAACACGATATAAATTAATTCAATCCCCGCACAAGGTAACAAAAATAAACTTTTGGGTCTAAGTGTTTATTAATATACGTATACAATTGGACCGTTTTGTGCAGAAATGATCCAATCGTCTTAACCAATAAAAAGCTGTGGGTATTTAAATACCCACAACTTTTTTACTAAAGTTGTTTTTTTTTTTGTGATAGTGGCCGTTTTAGGTAATAGTTCTCATTAAATATTTACAACAAATTAATATAAATTTATGTAAGGCTTCGTATTTAAAAAAATATACTTAATACATTTAGATTTAATAAAAAATACGGTTGGGTCATTGCTGCTAAATGCTTTTTTATATGCAACACATTTTTTCCCTTTTTTGTTAAAATGATCCAAGTTTATTTTGTTTAAAATATATTTAAATATGTGTAATAATTTATTTACTTTGTGATAGGCCATCATGTCATTGTACAGGTTTTTACATTTCTCATATAATAAAAAAATCTATAATATGACAATATATTTATTGAAAACAGAAAATTTTTGGTTCTAAAACAAAGTCGGGAGTTGCGCCAAATCCATCAAAATCATCTAAAACTTCGTTACTTCCTTTCAAATTCTCATAAAAAGATCCACAATCGGCTGGAAGTAAATCTAAAAGGGACCTTAAATTATCAAGCTTAGGCTGGGCAATGGGTTTGCCTTCTGGCCATAAGGGCACTGATTCATTTTTATGAATGTTAACTGTTGCTCTTTTTCCTGATCGTTTCTTAACATCCAATTCTTCGAAATCCCCTGCTAGGTCACTCCACATGAAAATAGAAAAAGGATTCTTTATTTTTAAAGAATTTCCTTAGTTTACAGCAAGTTCACTTTTTTTTTTACTAGTATGTACTTTTCTGTTCACTACTTTTTCTTCAATAAATTTGCAGCTCAAAAAATAACTTTTTTAAGCTATTGCATAGCTTCTATCGCGGGCCTTGAGCGTGGGAACCGAATCCAGAAATTACAGAAACAGAAAAAAACCTAACACCCCCCACTCCGACCGGCACAGCGGTGATACTTTGATATTGCCATTGATTTAACTTTACATGCGGGCTTTAATAAACAATCAGCGCCTTCTACTAGGAACTTATGGAACTTCATATTAGATCAAACATTACTGCATTAATGAAATAAATAAATAATTATAATTGCATAAGTTGATAAAAAATGCTATGCAACAGCTTTACCGCGGCAGTCTCCGAGTGCCACACGTCTTTTTTATCATCCTTGTGACTTTCAATGGGTTACGGGATTTTATATTTTTCATTATATTGATATAATCTTCCACCGTGTATATCCTTTCATATTGTTTTAGCGTGGTCTCTATTTTTGCTAATTCGGTGTCGTTGGGCAAAAATGTGTACCCTGGTTCTAAAAATCGTAATGAAATGCTTTGTAAACTTTCATGTGAATGCAAAGCTGCCTTCAACATCAAGGTTAGTTTTATATTACGGTTTTGTCCTTCACATGAATCACTCCATAAAATAAGTTTTTTTGTGTGTGGACGTAACTCATTGTCAATATGATAAAGCAAGCAGGAGCCAACTTCTTGAGCTCCTGTGCCGGCTTCTCCCTCAACCCATACATAGCAATAACCTTTGTCATCTGAAGCGGAATGAATGCCGCTGTTATATACCCACAGTTGACGTTTATAGAACACAATATTCGTAGGTATTCCTGGAAGTGGTAGAGTCTTCTCCAAATCAAAAGTTAAAGATTCAATATAATTTTCTTCTTTTGCTGTTTCAAAATCTTTCTTCATCTGCTTTCTCAAGCCTTCTGCTCTTTTTTAGATGTTCTTGATGTAGATTATCTCCATTAATAGAACCGTTATGTTTTGCAATAGCATAAGTATCGCACTTATTGCATGTGTCGTTTTTTAAGCAAAGCAAATTTTCTTCTTTTCCTTTTGCCCGCATTTTGAACACGAGTTATCGAACTCAGTGCAATGCTCGTGCACCCAAAATTGACAAAATTTGCACTGAAGCCAGTCTTCGATTAGCTGGGTTTCATAATAGTTTTCTGCACATCCGCGACAGTTATCCTCGTTAGCTTTTCGTTTTTTAGTTTTCTCAGCTAAAATTTTTAAAGGAACGTCATCACTGCTATCAGACAGCTTTCGAATACTCTTTTTTTTGTTCACGGTGCACTTGTTAGATTCTTTTTCTTTTTTAATTTCTTTTTTTAATGTTTTTTCTGCAACACATTTTCTTGCATTGATATGTTCTTCTGAAGTCAATAGTGTACCTACTTGCTTTGCTCTTCTACGAACTTCAATGAGCTTTTGTGGAATAGGAGATATTTCCTGCAAAATACGCGTTGGAGTGTAATTTGACATGTTGCTGGATGTACCTTCTTTTGGAGTGCTTGGTTTTGAAACCTTAGATATAGTAGATGTATTCAATGAGGTTTTTGGTTTTCTGGGATCCATTTCAGGGCTATTGCTGAGGTCTCTATTTGGCTTATTCGAAAAACTTGGAATAAATACGTCATCATTATCTCCCACTGCGGAATTGTTTGAGTGTGAATCCTGTCGTGAAATAGAAATACCTTGCAAGTTGTGTATAGGGTCTTGAATATAAGCTTAGTCTGGGATAGCTGCTGGATTTAAAAGATATACTCCCGTTGCTCTAAAGCCAGATATTGCATTTTCCGCCGATGCTGCTTTTCCCCAAGCTCTGTTAAGTAGGGCTCCGAAAGAAAGTCTTGTTATACGACGCCCTGAGTTTTGTTTCATCCAAAGTCTACACTGTTCATAAAAATGAGTTTTCAATGATTGAAATACCGAACGATCTAGCGGCTGTAGAAAATGAGACGTGTGACTCGGCATTGATATCAAAATAATGTCATTCTGATGAGCAAATTCTAGCATTTCTACGGAATCGCAATGTGTTGAGTGTCCTTCAAGTAAAAGTACAACTTTTCCGGCAGGTTTCCTTGGAACAAAGTGGGTTTTCAACCATTCTAAGAATATTGCTGAAGTTATGTACGCCGATTTTTGTGACATGAATAGTTTTGAGCCTGGGGGCAAACCATCTTCAAACTCTGCCTTTTTATTTTTTCCTTTCATAATACATGCCGATGGCAAAAACGTGCCTTCAGCATTGCAGCAAGCTATGACTGTAATAGTCTCTCCTTTTTCAGTTGATGTTACTGAGTGAACTACTTTGGAACCTTTTTGAGCTAGACGTGTCCTGGACGACTGTTTAATTGTAGTCCTGTCTCATCCATGTTGAAGACGCATCTTGCTGGTAAAATCTCGTCATTTTCCATGAGGACTTTTTCAAGAAGATCAAAATATGCGTTTACCTCCGACCTATTCATAGCGTTGGCTCTAGCCCAGGAGACATCTTCTGACTTTCTTAACTTAATATCCGTGTTTCTTCTTAAGAACATTTTCAACCAGTCATATCCCGCTTTCTCAGTTTCTTTGTTAAATGTATGTTTTAACTTTAACTGTTCCGCGAAGTCGTAAGCTATTTTTCTGACATCATCCATTGTCAGTGGAAAACCTTTGGATTGCTTAGACTTGATATGAGCAGCTAACTTTTTTTCATTTTCTTCCCCAAATAAAGAAGATGGTCCCATGGGCCTCTTTTTGTCATCATTCTTCTTTACTCTCCTTTCCAGTGTTTTTCGTGGAATTTTAAACTCTTTAGCTGCTGCACGCACGGATAATCCACAATTTTTTACGGCACTTATAGCAGCCTTGAGTGCCTCTTCCGTCCAATTTCCTCTTACAGCTGTAGCTTTTCTTTTGTACGTATTAGGCATCTAAAACAATGATGTAAATAAATAAACAATTTCAATAATACAGTTTTAATATGCGGTCGGTGTATGACGGCCATATGGCCGTCTTACACTGACTCAAACTGGCCATCTCTCCTTTTCGTTCGGGTGAGATGGCCACACCAAATAAAATAAACAAGTAAAAAACAATCACGCGGCATTTTGAGGTTATATCACCACATTTTTTATGTACTTTGACATAAATACAAAAATAATCATTGTTCTAAGAAACTGATACCACAATCATCTAAAACATGAAGTCATTAAAAATATACCCATAAGACGAAACAATTAACAAGGATTTTACTTACTTCTTGATTATTTTTTACCCACAACATTGTTTCACGTTTTCTTACATACACACCGCTAATCAAACTAAATGATAACAAACGAAATCTAGTCAACGAAATATTTCGACTGGCCATCTCTACCGTATGGCCATCTCCTCCGGAATTACGTTTAAAAAAATATTTTTATTTTTCTCTAATTATCACAATCAATATGGCATGATTATAATCAATCAGTCTTCATAAAACTTCTTAAAAAACATTGTTTAAAAAATTATTCTAAATTTATATTATATCGCATACCTACTTTCTTTCTCGCTAATCCTTTCTATAGTAATAAAATAAAAAATCCTCAAAAGTTAACAACAAGCTCCAAAAAATTGTATGATAAATGCGAAGAAAAGCTATTCGGTTTTAATTGAATTATACAGTCTTAGTAAAATGTATGTTTGTATATAATTCAGTCAACATGGTGAGTTTAGGTGTAATTTTTTTAAGTTTTATTTTTAATTTATGACCAATAGAAGCCACAAAAATGATAATAGTTCTCTAACAAATCATATCTTTATGTTTGCTGACAGTTTTTACTATCAAGTCTAGAATTAGCTTAAAAAAACATAAAGTGTCAATAATCAACTAAAATCATACAAAACATTCGAGATAACTTTGATGTAGCTAACTCAATAAATGGTCAGTCCATAATAACTCTAAATTTTTATGGTCAGATATTATATTACATTGAAACAAAAAACAAAATTTGTGTTAAAAAAATTAAATGGTCTAAAACAAGATGTCCATACTTCTGAAACAAAACAAAAACAAAAAAAAATTGCCAACAATATAACAAAATAAAATAACACCCATATATTCTTATAACTATGTTCTACTGGATCTACTGACTCATCATTCACGGGAAGATTTTTCCAAAGGGTTTTGAGGTATTATTGAGGATTTTGTTATTGGTAATAAATAAATAAATAAATTATGTTATTTAATTTATTCAATATACCCGACTTTCTTTCGAGAGTTGTACCATGAGGCTTTGTTTTTGTACAGGATAAGGTATTGCGCCCTTTTTAAATATTTTAGATTTAAGAAAGTCGATTTCTTCGTACTTCCATCATGAGCAGTTTTTACAAAAATGGACATAGTATTTCTGTATACTTCAATACAAACAATACCTTGCATGTAAGTCCTTCCGTCATGTTTTTTAAGTTTATATTGAAACGAGTGATCTCCATACTTGTAAAAGTCTGAAACATCCATGGGTATCACATTTACCTTCCCTGAATTCGAGAGTTGCAAAAAGTCTATAAAATCAGCAAAATCATATACGTTTTTTTGCTTTTTGGAGCTACTCACTACTTTACTGAGCTACCTGGTGGTGAAAACTGTCCGCAGACATAAACGTATGACCTGGTTCGAGATATTTTATTGTTATTTTCGTCGCAGCTACATGTGAGCTATTTACTATTTGTACCAAAAATGACAGAAATGCTCAGTTTTTATTTTGACCGGTACAATTATCAGTCCAAATAATGATATCTTTGTAATCACGCTTACTTTCAAAAAATGTTCTATAATCACTTATTATGTCTTCCTGCTTCCTGTCAGATATATCTTCATGCCATAGCACTGCCTAAGGTTTTTCTTTGCTGGAGCCCAGACGCACAAAATTTTCATTAAAAGCTATGATCCTAGGGCAGAATATTGCGATTTTGAACATGTCTAATCTAGGCAGTAAAACTACTTTTTGTAAGTCTACTGAAAAATAGACTTTGGAAGTATCTCCACCGTTCTGCGATAGTTCAGCGTCTTTTTGGTAATAAGTTCTGGCTGTTTGGTATTTCTTGCAGTGCTTATGATATGAACAACATTCAATACATTCGGTATCTTTGCAGGACACCAGATGTAATTTGTATCTCTCACACAGCTCGCACTCTCCGTTACCTAACTGAGCGAATGATACGCTCATGCCTTTTTTATTTATTTATTTAATGGTAACAAAATCCACAGCTCTTAAATAAAATATAACAGTAGGTACATATACAAAAACTGACAGCCAGTTACGGATTTACAATTTTTAGATGATCTAAGCAGACAAAAAAAGAGAGATACAATATTAGAAAATGTTTTAAATCAAAGTAGAATGAATATATATTTCACAAAGAAAAGACATTTAGTCATTAAATTTTTCTACTTTAGTTTTAGGTCGACTACAGTGTATGACAATGTTTGTGTGTGTATATTTAAAAGAGGTAACAAATACTTAGCCATGTTTTATTATCAACTCTTGTTAAGTAAATTTAATATACTGTTCTTAAATTTAACCTTATTATCATAAAATATGTCAGTGACTTGTGCGAATTTTTTGTTATATGTGTTTTGGATTCTATTTACAGTGGCGTTCTGAGTGTAGTTTGTTTTTTTTTTAAACTTACGGTACAGATCATACGATACTTGAACAGAAGGGTGTTTTGTCATAAAATCTTTATGCATGGCTAAAACACTTATGTCACTCGGCACATACAGTACCCGGCAATAAATATTGCACATCGACCTTTGGAAAGAGACAATCGGCTAATTTCGGCTTCGTAGAGCGCTATCTCTCTCGCACGAAATACAAACAGTCCGGTATCTATTAGGAGCTGTTAAAACAATTATGATTTGCTTCTTTTGATAATTATTATTACTATAAATTTTGATAATTATTTTTTACTTTTGATAATTATTATTACTATATATTATTAGTATAAAATACACCAATTTTTCTATACTGATGGCTTTAGGTTGGGGTAAAATAAAATAAAAAAAAAAACATGTTCCCATTATGTTTTCGTATTTAATTATTTTGGAAAATTACAGCTGTAGTGTACCTATTAAACAATATTAATCATATTGTTAAAATGAGACATTGTAATAAAAATAATAATAATTCTAATTCTCAATTACTTCCATTTCACTATCTGTGCTCTCAAAGAGATCAATATCACTGTCACTGTCAGCCGTATTTATCACTAGTCTATCAGTGTAATTGTCTAAACCGTGTTGAATGCTTCTATATTCATTCTCACATTTGATTGCATGATCGCAAACCTTTTTCCAATCTTCAGCCCCGATCATGTTTACTTTTTCAGTCAATAATGTTTTTACTGTAGTTAAATTCATACCCACATTTCTAGAGGCTACATAGCCTTTCAGTTGAGACCATATATTTTCTATTGGATTAAAATCCGGATGATATGGTGGCAATCGCAACACAGTGTGCCCATGTTCGGCAAGTACTTTGTCCACGGAAAACTCTGTATGCCTCTCCTTGTGCTGACATATAATAGCGTAAATCTGGGTTTTTGTTAATTTTGGATCTACTGGAATTTCGTGTCTGTTTAACCAGTGGATCATTTCCTGTTTAATGGTGTTTGAGTTGGGGGGACTTTCAACATATTTGTTGTGATAGGGTGCGTTATCGATAACTAGAACAGAATCACTGGGTATATTTGGTATTAATTGATTAACCAGCCATTTTTCGTAGTTATCGTTATTCATTTCATTGTGATAGTCACCTGTAGTGTCCGTGGATTTATACGTTAAAAAGGCACCGGGTACAAAGCCTTTTTCATTACCCGCATGAACTATTATCAAACGTTGACCTTTTGAAATTGGCTTTTTCACTCCTTTTTTCTTGTCGTCACTCCAAGATTTCCCTTTAGTGTGGGATGTATGTATGTAAGACTCATCCATGTAGACGATATTTTTTCCTGATTCGCGAAATTTGCGTATTTTATCGAGGTATTCCATCCGTTTGAGACTTACATCGTGCTTTTCCATTAGAAGTTTTCGATTATCTTCCATTTTAGTGAACCGAAATCCCATCTCGTGAAGTATTTTTCTCAACGTCTTTTCAGACCCATTGTAATTAATAGCTTCAGATAATTTAGCTTTTAATGATTTTATTGTTGGCAGTTCATTAAATCGTAAGTGAAAATCATACACCATTCTTCGAACAACATCATAATCAAAATCGTCCATATGCAAACGAAATTGCTTTTTTGGTCTCCCTTTTTTTGGAGTGCTGAACTTTATTTCAGTAGAATGTGTTTCAGTACTGACTTCGTTTAATATATTGTTCAAAGTTCTTCTTGAAATTCCAGTGGCATTTGCAACTCGCTCTTGAACCTTCTTAAAATAACAACTTACATTTTCATCTTCATTTTTTTTTAAATCTGTCACTTTCGGTTACAAAATATTTATAAACATTGTAGATAATTTCGCGTGACTGACCTCGTAAAGGTTTCCCTCTTTTTCCTAAAGATGCCATTGTGCAATTTTAAATTATTTAAATTTGGGGGTGTTAACAACTCTTAATATATATTTTGAACTGGACGCGACCGCACTTTATCGCACTTGAACAACGACTGACAAACGTCATATAGGTAGTGTGCGACAGAGATAACGCTCTACGAAGCCGAAATTAGCCGATTGTCTCTTTCCAAAGGTCGATGTGCAATATTTATTGCCGGGTACTGTACCTTCTATTCGGTGCATGTACTCGTCTATAGTGTGCAATTGCTGGTATGAAACTCTCGATATGTTCTTTAAGGTATTCTCGGTTTACTTTCTTTGGATGTTCTTGCTTGCTTCTTTGATCTGTTTGAGCAATAAGAGGCTTTTTTAATAGATCTAATACTCGACGATATTTTTTTTTCTAACAACGACTATTCGTAGAACAAATCGAAGTGTCATATCTTAACTTTTTTCTACTGAGCGATACTTAAAAAAATGCAGGTTATTCATATTATATCAAAGTAGGTAATATTTAAATTTGGCTGATGTTGTCAAATCAACCCTGTGTATATTGTGTAACGGGGACCTTATTTTCTTGGCGGAATGTTGGTTACGTACTACCCAGTTTATTCCGACTATACAGAGATACAATTACTCAGCCACCTAAAATAAGTGCTCCCAAAACGAAGGCGTAGTAGTTTACTATAGAAATTAGCTCCTAATGCCAATTGTTTAGTCATTAAAACTAACACAAATACTATGGCTATTGCAATCTATCGACCTCCGAGTTACAAAATCCCTATAACTTTATTCAATCACTCAATGATATGCTTCTTAGACATAGAAAATCACAAAACATTATTCTTATAGGTGATAAATTCTGAAATACATGAAAATAATACTGACAATTTCTCCAGCCCCTACCTAGACATGCTGGCATACCATGGATTACAATCCACTCACTGTATGCCTACTCAAAGTAAAACATCCTAGATCACTTTAATTAAACTTCATAATTAAATTATTAAATTTTTCGTTCTCCTAACACTGTAACTTCAGAAACTTCTAACACAACACACTACAAACCTTATATTACAACATCACAAGAAATCTCATACCTACACCCACAGCTACAGCTCACCAACAATAACACATCAACATGACAACGTATCGCATCTTATATTCAACCAAATGTTTTTAAACATCTTTAGACCAACCCGCTTAAATTCACTGTATACCAATTCATAGTAAAACTTGTCTAGGTCACGTTATTATTAACACTAAACGCCAAATGCTTAGTTATTCAAACTAAGCCCTTACTGACCATAACAGTGATGCACTCTAACTGAATTCTCAGAAGGCAACCCATTCACCGAAAACCCGACCTGTCTGGATACTGAGAGCTTTTCTAACAATCTAGTGCTCAAAGCAATTTAAACTGGAACCTTATTGTCTTGACGGAATGTTGGTTACGGACTACCCAGTTTATTCCATCTATACAGGGATACAATTACTGGAACCATCTGAAAAAGTTTAAAAAATAAATAAAAAATTAATTAATTAAAAAAATTAACAAAATATGTTTACTTATCACATTGCTGCACCAGCCTTCCCCGCACCGTTGTCGTTCTTATGTGGATCAAATGTCGGTTACACGATGTCATCTTTCCTGCAATTACCAGCTAAAGCATCACAGAACGTATTCAATAGCTCTCCGATACGAAAGAACCCATCTGAAAAGTTATTAGTATATGTTCATTATCAAACTTCTAATAAAAAAAAATTAGAAGAGTTAAAAATTGTGGAGAATTTTAAGGATAATCACATTAATTTAGTTGGTCCTTGAAACAAATAAGAGTTGACTATTAAAAAAACTATTACTATTTAATGGCACAACAAGTTTTGATAATTTATAAAAAACTATTGAATGAAATGACAAAAACAAAAACTGTAAAATATATTATACAGATGGGTCTGTAATAGATGGTAGTTCGGGTTGTGCGGTTACAACTTGAAATCAAATTTACAGATACCTATAGACTTATGGACTATAGTTCAATATATACATTCGAGGCTGTAGCCATACTTAAAGCTCTAGAACACATTATACAGGACGATAAATCCCAAAAATACGTAATATATTCTGATTCCAAGTCATGCCTGCAGGCTTCACAGAGCATAAATAACATTGATCCTTTGGTATAGACCTTTAATGATCTTATAATAAAATTAATAAAACAGCTAATAGATATTGAGTTGATATGGATTTCTAGCCATCAAGGCATCAGTGGTAGCGATATTCTTGACAATGAAGCAAAAAAAGCGGCAAAAGAAAATGAAATTGATGCCGCTATCCCCGCTATAAAAAAAATATATTTACTTACTAACATTGCTGCACCAGCCTTCCGCACCTTTGTCGTTCTTATCTGGATCCAATGTCCGTGATTCGATGTCATCGTTCCTGCGATTACCAGCAAAAGTATCACAGAAGGTATTCAATGGCTCTCCTCTACGACAGAACTAATCTGAAAGAGTTTAAAAATGAGTACATTATCATTATAAAACTTCTTATAAAAAATATTAAATTAGAAGATTTAAAAATAGTGGAGAATTTGAAGGGGAATAGCATTAATTTATTTGGTATTTGAAACAAGTTAGAGTTGGCTATTAAATAAGAATTACTTTTTAATGGAACAACAAGTTTTGATAAGCGCTATGGTCTGGAGATTTTTATTTGTTAATTTAAATAAGAAAATAACAAGTTCATTGAAAAAGCCCAATTCGAAATTCAAAAATAAATCAAATATAAGCAAAAAATTCAAATTCAAACACACAGTCTGGGAGATTATATTTTAAAATCTAGGAAAAACAAATTACAACATACGTTAACTTACTCACATTGCTGCGCCAGCCTTCCGCACCGTTGTCGTTATTTTCTGGATCAAATGACGGTCACACGATGTCATCTTCCCTTCGATTACCAGCAAAAGCATCACAGAAGATATTCAATGGCTCTGCGATACGACAGGACCCATCTGAAAAAGTAAAAAAAAATTAGTATATGTTCATTATCAAACTTCCGATATTAAAAAGGTAAAATCCCAATTAAAAAACCTAAATAAAAAATTAACAAAATACATTTACTTACTAACACTGCTGCACCTGCCTTTCCCGCACAGTTGTCGTTCTAGATAAGAACCATAGGATCCATATGGAAAAGTTGAAAAATAAGTACATGTAATAGGTTCTTATCTGACTTCTGATAGAGTTTATTAAATTAGAAGAGTTAAAAATAGCAGACATCATAAGGGGAAACACATTTATTTCGTCGTTAAATTCGGATTCTTCGACATTCTCATTACAGTAAATCTCGTCTGTAGCAGCCGTTTCCTGTAAATTTTTCTGGCTTGCTAAAGTTGCTCTGTAAAAAGTCTAATCCGGTAAATTTTCCCAGTCTGTTCCAAAATGTTTGTTTAGTAATTTGTTCACGTCATTCAATTTTGCCTTGTTAACTGCAACTGTATTCGGTATGTGACTTGATTGATCATTTTGATATTTTTTCTTTGTTACCCACGACGGAACGGAGACGGTATATGCGTTTGGGGTGAGAGGGTGTTTGTGCAAACCAATGTTACCATTTATCTCCAGACACTTATCTTAGAACATGCACCAATCAAATCCAAAGCCATCACTAAAAACCGCATTAAAATCGGACCAGTGGTTTTGAAGAATGGTAACATTGGTTTGCAAAAACCATTCTACGTAATAAGGATATCGAGTTAAATTAAAACAAAACCCCAGTTAAGTGGAGCCACCAGCGAAGTTGAGTTGAAAATACTTATTATAATACTTCACTATGTATTTAAATAAACTACATGGGTTTTCCAGCGGTGGTGGGGATATTAGAGGGCTGATGAGGAACGAGGTGTTGTGTAATGTAATATATGGTACCTATATTATGCTCTTTAAAAAGTTTGAAATAAAAATCAAAATAAAAAATTTTGAAAAACCAACGACGCGACGGTTAAAAAGTAATTGAAAAAGAATAAAATAATTTAAAATCACCCGACTGAAATGATTTATGTGACGAGAGATAATTAACGTGAAAAGCTTTTTTAAAAGTTCACTTGATCTCACACAGAGTCGGTCATATTATGAACAACATACTATTTGTTTTCATAGCACTTCCCTACGCTTACCTATTCGGTTCTCGAAGATGTAGATGTCGAAATAACATAGGTATTCAACTCCCTATGAACTTTATAAGAAGAGCTAGAAAATCCGTCTGGGGCTGCCATTGAATGAATTCGTTTTTTAGTTTACTTTTTATTACTTTTTAACCGTCGCGTCGTGGGTTTTTCAAAATTTTTATTTTGTTTTTTATTTACAAATATTTTGAGGCTAGGCAATATCACTTTTGTAAAAAACTTCGCCCCTCACTAAAACGTTCCCTTGTTGCTTAGAACGACGTAAACTAAATCGTTTGCACTGATTGAACTGTATACTCCAACTTGTAGTAGGTTTCAATACATCTTTAACAGCTGTTTTCCAGTCATATACTGGGCAATCAGTGCTAATTTTTCTTAATGTTGCGTTTTCACATATAATATCTGAAATTTCTTTTGGGTCCAGTATGACATCCTTCCTGCGCAACTTTTTTTCAATTATGCCAAAAACACGGTCGGCGGGCATAAAAGAATGCCCAGTGACGGGAAATATTTCTATAACTTTGATGTCCACATTTTCCAGCAGCCATTTGCAGCTCATGCCAATGAGAATACTATTTTTATTTTGACCACTGCATCCGTCTGCAACTTAACGTATTCTAGTGATACCTGTTTTGACTGTTTTACAAAGGCGGTCATACGCACAAGATGCTACCAAGTTCGCATTTTTAGCAAATTCATTTTCTGTACAATAATACGCAAAAACTCGATCTTTGTTTAAAGGTAAATCAGAAGATCCTTCCACAATGGCTAAATTATAAAAGTATGGCTGACGACTGTAATAGCAGGACTGATCAGGTACCTTAAAAAGAAGGTTTTTCTGAAAATCGAATGATAAAATTTTTAGACCAGGTGTGGTTTCTCGCAAATTTAAAAAAAATGATTTAGCCCGTAATGTGTGAACCCTCTTCTCTGCTATCAATGTTGCTTTTTTAGATCCGTCTTGCTCTCTTTTTACCTTTTCTTTTAATTCCAAACATTTGGAGCAAACGTCTGTCTGCGGTGTGCCAAATCCTATATTATATTCAGTATTGAATATTTGTCGAAAATATGACAGTTTTACCCCCATTTGTGAATTTTGCTGGTCCGTTTTATACAGGAGATAAAGTTTTTTAATACCGTAAAACTACGCAACTATGGTCCAGATTTCGCAAGTTTTTCTTTTATTTTGTTGTTATTTTCGAATGAATTTACAAATCTTATATCTGTGGACGCTTTCGATAGATGTTAAGCGTAGTCATTGAACACATAAATAGTAAAGTATAGTATAATTTATACTTCGTATTTTTTTAATTTACTTAATATTGGACCATAGTTGTATGGCATGTTGCCAACTTTAGTCCAGGTTAAACGTTTGACTAAAAGTTGCTTATTGCGATCAATTTCACCATAGTTGGGAGCTTTATTTAGTAGAATATAGAATATTCAATGACAAAAACACAAAAAAGTATCATTTAAATAGGTTTTATTGGTTTTATAACATTATTTTCATACAGAACAATTATTCGGGAAAATTTTCATCTTAAAAATATTAAAAATTATAAAGTTTTATTTAATCCAACATCTAGAAATGAATGTAATAATAACAACGTTGTTAAGGTAAAAGGGGCAAAGTGCGCCATACTTTTTGCATAGTTGACTTTGGTGCAATATAACCTTTGTTTGACACACGAATGACACTTCCCGTGGAACCATACGGATCTGTGATGTTTTGCAACTACAATCATTCGAATGTGACACTTAACATAATGACTTTTAGCACAAAATTAGAAAACATGATACCAGGCGCACTTTGCCGCCGAATTGGGGAAGTGCGCCTGCTGTTAATAAAACGCAATAATACAGCATTAGAATCAAAACAGCTACATAATATTACAAGACAACAAAGAACGAAACGCAAAACATTTCATTATTTTTCATAGCCACATTCTAGAAGAATCTATGAATTACAAATAAAATTTCGGCTAAGTGCGCCATACAATCTTAAATCAGGGGATAAAAACTTTTTTTCTCAATATTGATAATTGAGTGTCAAGTATATTTTTTCTTTTGTATACAATGAAGTACGTGGGTGGTCTGAAAAGTTTCCAACCTAACAATGATACAAGATTTTTTTTCTTAATTTTTTTATTTATTTTTCTACATAGTCTCCTTGTAAGTCTACACACTTCTCCCAGCGATGCTCCCATCTCTGTAACCCGTCCAAATAGTACTCGGCGTTTTTCTCTGCAAAATAATTGTTCACAAAGGTGATTGCCTCCTCATTTGACGAAAATCTTTGTCCTCCGAGCGCAGTTTTTAGATGAGGGAACAAAAAGAAGTCGCTTGGGGCCAGATCTGGTGAGTAAGGCGGATGGTCAAGCAGTTCAAACCGTAACTCGTGGATTTTTGCCATGGCAACCGCTGAGGTGTGAGACGGCGCGTTGTCTTGGTGAAACAGGATTTTCTTTTTCTGCAAATGTGGCCGTTTTTCCGCAATTTGTGCCTTCAGCTCGTCAAGTAATGATGCGTAGTATGCTCCTGTAATGGTTTTTCCTTTTTGAAGATAATCGATTAAGATAACTCCATGACTATCCCAAAAAACAGTCGCCATCACTTTCCCAGCCGAAAAAACAGTTTTTGCTTTTTTTGGAGCTGGTTCCCCCCTTGCAGTCCACTGTTTTGACTGTAGTTTTGTTTCGGGCGTATAATGGTGTATCCAAGTTTCATCTACAGTAATTAATCGGCGCCAAAACTCGGATTTATTGCGCCAACAGAGCCTTGGAAATGTTCATTCGAACACGTTTTTGTTCTAACGTGAGCAAACGCGGCACCCAACGCGCGGACAGCTTTCTCATGTCTAAATCTTGTTTTAATATGTGACAAACACGTTCTTTGGACATTTTCATAACCTCTGCTATCTCTCTCACTTTAATTCGGCGGTCGTCTAACACCATTTCGTGAACTTTAGCAATGTTATCGTCAGTAGTTGCAGTTTTTGGACGTCCCGAACGTTCATCGTCTCCCAAGCTCTTACGGCCACGTTTAAATTCAGCTGCCCAAAATTTCACTGTGGTAAATGATGGTGCAGAGTCCCCATACACAGAGTCCAACTCATTTTTGATTTGCGTAGGCGTATTGCCTTTCAAAAACAAATATTTAATAACAGCTCGATACTCAATTTTTTCCATTTTCACAAAAACACTCACATGTACTCACTCAAACGACTGTCAACTAAAAACTGCGCGTCCAAAATGGCCGAAACTTTGGTGAGTAACCTGTCAAAAGATGCACAACTACATTCACTAGCTTTTGTTGACGAGTGGCGCCATCTTTGCGTTAAGGTCGGAAACTTTTCAGACCACCCTGGTACTATGGTATGGACTTAATGGCCGATAACATGATGATTAAAAAGGGACTGAAATAAAAAGTTAGTCATTGAATGTTAGTTATTAAGTGTAACATTTATTACAAATTCTTAACAAAACTAGGTAAACAAAAAGAAAATCAATGAAAAACATCTTCTAAATATATCAAGGTTTGCAACAACTTAACAACAGTGAAAGAGAACGAGTGGATTAAGCATTAAGTAGCAATAGGCAAATATCTTTTTTACTTACGTTATGTTTTGGAAATGGCATTGCAGCTTTGGTGCTTCTTTGGTACTTGTATATATATAGAAGTACCAAGATATATCTTTTTCAGTCAGATTACCTCATTTAATTAATATTAGATAAAATATTATAAACTAAGTATTCAAATTTTATAGTGTTAAAAATAAGTAACAGCAGCGCTTTAGCATTATAATGTCCTATTTTGTTGTTTATTAAAATTATTAGAAAATATTTATATATTAAAGGAAAAAAAAATATGTAATGTCTAGCAGACAACTGTCTCGTTTCGAGGTCCGGGGGGTTGAGGAGGATGTGGCTGTATACAACGTCCCAGGGTACGCTAAATCCAATTGCTACATACGTGCTTTTCTTTATAAATAATGAATGGAGCACCTTTCTCCCCAGTAGCGTTGCTTGCCATCAAGACTGACGTATTTCACTTTCCGGAGGATGATGTAGTTCGAGTCGACGGAAATTCCCTGAGACCTATGACTTTCGTTTTTTGTGGATCGTTGCAGTAACTAGTTTCATCCAAATCGTATATTCTTTCAGGCTTGTCATGAAGCCTTAACTCGTCAATCACTCTTTCTAGCATGTCATAAAATTCTTGGATGACAAATGGGTCTGCGGCTTTTTTACGAGCAACCTCTACAGCCTGTGGTTTTTTAATGGACAGCTTAAAACGCTTTTTGAAGCTTGAAAACCAATCTTTGCCGGGAGTACCATCATTGAAAGGTGTTTTTAGATTGTTCTGATTGACATATTCCGTAACAATCTAGAAATTCTGTACGAGACAGGCCGAAGCCATTTTTTCCATTATATGCAAACATTTTGCCATCCTATGTTCCGTCTCATATTTAAAGGCTGGTGGTCTGCCTAGACTTGATGACTTTTGGCTTCTCGACCTGTGACGTGGTCCATAATAGTCTTTCTTGGGATAGCAAATGTTGACGCGGCTGCACAACCAGACATCCTACCTGATCGAACGGCTTCGACTGCTTCATTCAATGCATCTCTGGACCATGAAGGACCTTCAGTTTTTCTTACATAGCGCCCCATCTTAAACAGGTAAAATAATATTTAATTATTGTGACTTACTTACTGGTCTATTGTGTTTGTGTGTTGTGTACATGTATGTAGGGTAGCCCTATAAAACACGACTAAGGTTCAGGCGCCGATGATAGCCCGCTTAATACTTAAAAACGTTTAAAAACATTTGTTTAAGGTAAATAATGAAAAATCATTGATAAAAGTGTAATTTATTTCTTCGAGAACCAAAAAAATATAAAATATACGCCTCTTCTAGCATTGTACATAAAAAAATAACTACTTTAAAAAGAGAAATAATAAGTCCAGCTACAGAATAATTTTTTTGGCTACGTGATCAAGCTTCTATTTTCATAACTTAGCCACGAATAACTTCTAATTGCGAAAAATGTGTCTTGAAGCAATTTATGCCATAATTATGCTATAATAATTTATACTAAGTAATATATTCATTAACATTGCGATGAAAAATATTATGCGACAAGAAGGGCTCCCGTTCCGGAAGACGTAGTCGGTACGGTTAGGTGCGACGACGAGCGCAGCGAGGAGGAGCAGTTAGGTTGCATATAGTAATATACGTGCGCGAGCAGAGCGAGCGAAGCGAGCGGTGCCGCGGCAGCGGTCGGCGAAGCGCCATAAACCATAGAGCTTTTTTAAATAACCCCGACGTGGTTTGTGGCACGGATTGTGGCTGACATAGTAATTTAGAAGGCAACTAAGATTTTTAGAGGGGAATAATGCTATTTAAAAGAAGTTTGTTTAATTAGCACCCCTTTAAAAAACTTTGTAAGTGGGCCATCTTAAGAAGTTGGTCCCTCACGAAGGCCCGTAACATAACAAATAAAATATCTGCTTTAGCGATATATGAAAACAATCCTTTCCTAGTATTTATCATCAAATACAGTTTTATATAAACTCAATAAAAAAATAATTAAAAACTAACTCAAAAATTGGCTTTGGGCCATCTTAAATCTACCAAACGTTTAAATCGCTATAAAAGTTACATAATTCTCTATATTAATAAAAATCACAATTATAGAGATAAAGCGAAAGAATTTGTTACATTATAAAATAAATCAGTTCTTCTTTTTGCCATATTTTTTTTACATTTTTATACGTGGGCTTTCTTAGGGATACTTAAAATTAAAATTGATTTTCGTATTTCAATAAGCAACTAAAAATCAGTCTCCTGCATTAATTATTTGTACGTTTTCTTAAACAAATAATAAAAAAGTAATATTCTTGTTAAATAATAACTATAAAGGTCAACAATCAACACTGAAATATAAAAAATGCACTTAATCTAACTTTTTTTGATTGATGAGATCCTTAATTGCAATCTGGGCACATAAATAGTTCCCGATCCTTTTTAGTTAAGCCAACGCAGTCCTCGTGGTACCATTTATGACATTCTTTACATTGACGCATATCAGCAACTTTATCCATCTTGCACCCGTGACAATACCAACTGGCGTTTATAGATTTTATTTTTTTCTTTTCTAATTCTGTCTGTTGACTTTCCTTTATTATATTTTTAAGTATCTTTCCTTTTTTACTTTTATTTATGCTTTCTGGTTGTCTTTCATTATTATTTGGTTTATTGTTTATTGCTTTTTTTGTGATAATCTTTGATTTATTTTTGTACTTGTTGATTTTCAAAATATTAGTCTTATCAGTGTTATCTAGTCTTTCTTGAGTCTTCACACTTGTATTTGCCTTTTGGGTATTTTTTAGTTTGTCCTTAACAGCGTCAAACAAATCTTTAGTAATTTTTTGTCCTACGTAATTTATAGCTTTTCGTCTCGTTTATCCTTTATTACTGCAAAATTAGGTGTGGGGATT
The DNA here is from genome assembly GCA_944452665.1 of Stenoptilia bipunctidactyla. Lineage (NCBI taxonomy): Eukaryota > Metazoa > Arthropoda > Insecta > Lepidoptera > Pterophoridae > Stenoptilia > Stenoptilia bipunctidactyla. The sequence continues at coordinate 17,425,489 of OX101746.1, forward strand.
TGTTTATGAAATGGCGATTTTTCAATGTCTTTTTTTAAAATCGAAAGTGGCACGTCATCTTCTAAATCGTCAGATTGAACTTGACTTTGCACAGAGATGAGGGGCAGTTTCCTGGAGACCGGATCTAAGTTTTCCTCATCTGATTCCGAAGATGACGTATAAATATTAAAATAGTTTTGTAGGGTATATATTTCTTAAACAAGTAGCAAAGTCTTTTTCGGATAATTCCGGTGTAGAAGAGTTTAAGCGCTGGCGATTAACGCCAGAGGTACTAGGTTGAGGTGAATATAACTCAGATCTACTATCATTTATGTCCGAAAGGGGCAGCTTTTGTAGCTGTCTTTGGTTTTCCTCATTATCTTCATTAAAATCTTCAGAAGAGGAACTATACTCAACTATTTTGGTCACAAAAGTTGGATATTCCAGACTTGGTTTCCTGATAACATTGGCAACGGTTCGGTCTATTTCAATTTGACTTAAAATTGATGGTGAACAACTTCTACTGTCTTCCTCGCAACTTGAAAAATGTTCATTGGAGTAATTGTGTATGCTTGAGCGTTTCATATCTGGAGTTAAGTTACGAATTCTTGAGACACATGGAACTTGCGGATGGGGCAGTTGCGTAAGTATTGAAGGTGCGTATGCTTCATTGGGAATTGCATTCGGATCATAAGGAAAAAGGCCAGTCGCTCTGAACCCACTAATTATGTTTTCTTTGGTCATGCACTTAGACCAAACTTTTGTAAAAATCTTAGTAAATCCCGATTTCGTTAGTTTACGCTCTGGGTGTTGATAAGAATAAAGTAAGACTTCTTCATCCCAGAAATGTTCGTACGATTTATTGACGGATTTGTCGAGTGGCTGAAGTTCATGAGTCGTATTAGACGGTAAACAATATAGCAATATGTCATAGGCATCAGCTGCATCAACGATTCTGGCATCTAAATGGGAAGAAGCGCCGTCAAAAATTAATAAGCATTTTCCTTGACATTTATTCTGGCCCAGGTGGTGTATGAAATCCACAAACAGTTCAGTTGTCATACTGCCCTTTGGGGCCATCTTTACCAAGCTACCAGGTGGTAAGTTGTCACAAAATTCAGGCCTCAATCTTTTCCCTTTAAATAATATCATAGGAGGCACAGTATTGCCGGTTGCACTCACACACATAGCAATGGTAACATTCTCGGCATGTTCTTGACTGACAAAATGTACCCTTTTAGCCCCCTTAGCTGCAAACACCTTCTGTTGGTGGTGGAGTGTTAACCTACATCCCTTTTCGTCCATATTGTAAAGTCTTTCTGGATGAGCAGAAATATTTAATTCGTCATATATCACTTTAAGGGCTTCAAAATGTTTCTGTACGATGGGTTTATTGAGCTTTTGTGCCCTCGCTGGATTTAATATTTGAGCTCTTCGAAGAGATATATCTGGATTACGTTTTATGTAATTTCTTAACCATTTTTTGCCCGCGATACTCTTTCCATCATTAAAAGGATTTGGTATATTATTGGCTTTGCAAAATTCATAAGCCTGTTTGCGTACGATTTTAGGTGTTAATGGCATGCCTATTTGTGCAAGCCTAATTATCCTTTTACATAAATCACTTTCCTGTAGTTTAGTTAGTACCGGCAAGCGACCAGTTATTTTTTGCGATGAACCTGACTTGAGATGATTTCTCAATGTGCGCCTTGGTACACTATATTTGGTTGCTGCTTGTCGTTGTGACATCTTTTGGCTCTTAATTGCTGCGAGGGCTGCTTTTAGTTGCGATTCAGTCCAATCACCTCGTTTTTTTTTGTTTTGCGGATCCATTTCGGTGTCAAGAACCTACGTAAACCAAAATACCAAAATAAATAACAATTACACAAAAAATATTCTTTGAACAATTTTGAACCAAAAAAAAAAATCAAAACAGTCAATAGGTAATACTTAAAATTATAACAGTGTTGATGTATTTTAGCGCCAAAACAAATCAATGAGTGTTTTAATGTTGAGATACATATAATTCAATAGTCGTAAGAAGGCCCGGGCCATGTTAAGCAATTATGTAGTGGGCCATGATAGGAAAATTATCTAAGTTCAGTAAAAAGTAGTTAAATGCATTAAAAATGATAAAATAATAAAACTTACCCGTCGATCAATGTAACATAAGTTTATTAATAACACTCACTATCAAAAACAAACTTATTTGCTCGAAATTCCACTATTTTTAAAAAAGATTACTCGTTAGAGGTTATAACACTGCTGCAGTCTTGTCACGATAATGTAAACGGTCATCCGCTTTTAAAATGGCGTCGCGCCTGCAATAAAAATCACATGCACTTTTGTCTATTCAATTTTGCATTTTGTACTTGCATTGCATTTCAAATTTCCTTTCTGTACTTCATCAAGGCTTTGTATGCAGGGCAATCCTCCGAAGAGAGAACTGCCATGGAGCTGAAGACACGCTTTGTCCAATACTGACTTTTTTGGAGCCTGCAGATATCGTTGAAATTGTAGATCTCTACTTTCGCCACCATAGACCCACGTTCTCCCGGCGACGAAATAGAAATGTATCCGTCGTCGTCCCGAACTAAGATAGATTGACAAATTACTCCAGTACCGTGGCCCAATGAATGCGCTCGGACAAGATTTCCTACCATGGAGGCGTAATCCTCGTTGCCCGAGCTCTCCGCTGAACTCTCCTCCGTCTGAGCCATAGTCACTTTCTTGTTTTTCTTCAGCGGGTGGGCTTTTATCATTACGTCTGGCTCGCTTTCGTCCTCCACTGAGTGAACCTCCTGTTGATGTTCCCGGAACAGGGCTCCCGTCTCGTATTCTTCGTCGTCTGTACTCGCGATTCTCTTCCTTGATACTTTGTTCACCTTCGGGGACGGGCTCCTTCTCCGTAAGATCCCAATCTTCGGTTTCTTTGCTTTCTTTGACACGATATTCTCGGATTCTTTGTATGAAGAGGCATCTGCAGGTGGATCCGCTGTACGCGCAGTCATGGATGACATGCAAGTGTCCTTCGTGGGAAGCAATGATACAGATTCCTGATCTGACTCCATTGCCTCCTGACGGTCCCGCAGTTCCACTACGCAAGTCGAGTAGTGGTCGAACAACTTGGCGCTCGAATCGTCGTCCAAGTCCACCTGCTGGAGCCTCGAATATATCGTGGAGTATTCGTCTCCGGAGCACCACTCCTCGAAGTGTGCGAACGAACAATTGCTCAAGTCGATTTTCTTGCTCTTCAGGTGTAGAAAGAAATCTTTCATTATCCTCGTCAGATTCTGAACCAGCAGATACAGCTTCTGGTCCTTGTTCGTTAGAGAGTAATCGCGCAGGTTGCTTAACATTGGCTTGATTAGACGCAGAGTCAAGTCTGCCTGCCACATATTCTCTAACCATACGTAGATAGGCAGTTTCTTCATCAGAGACAGTTGTCTTTTCTTTTGGCTCATCGGTTGCTTTTCTTTTGCGCGTTTTGGTGCAGGCTCCACCTCCAGGACAGCTTGAGTGTTTGTCGGAAAATCTTCCGTCGTTTCCTCCCGATGTGAGTTTAAGGCCACAATCTTGACAGGTGCGTCTTGTTTTTGAGACATGTTCTGTGATTGAGCGTTGTCCATCTCGAAAATTTAAAAATTCCTTTAATTCTTCCAGTTTAGAGAGAAGTGTATACTTCGAAATACTGAGAGCGAATGTGCCGAAGTATTGCCGTAAAGGATATTTATAACTTGAAATTTAATCACTAATTATAAATTTCCTAAACTCCCCTCCGCCACAGCCGCTTATCTAACTGAACCAAATTGCCGTCATATGTCATAATCTTAAACATGCGCTTCGCGCGTGAAATTTCAAAAGGAATGCATTTCAAATTTGAAATGATTTGGATAAGAATATCTGCCATTTTTCAAAAGTGGCCTATCTTGGGAAACGGGCTATCTTCGGGCACACTACCTTACTAATATTTTGACAGTTAAATTTCTATGACATTCGGATGACATTAGGATTCGAAGGATCAAGAATTGGAAAATTACAGTGGATTATAGAAACAAAAATACATACAGGAACCAATCATGTACAAAAAACTATGAACAATACCTATAGAAGCGTAACTGAGCCAAAAAAATGGTTCCAAGAAATATCTACCGCGGTGAGTGGTGCTTAAAATATCCACCTGAGACCACCTCACGGAATGTGACCTTGGCGCGACCAATCGTATGCAAGCATGCCTTTGAGAGAGTATGCATGTTTCGTTGTCATTGCTGTTAATTTGTTTGCGTAAATGGAACCAAAATCAAAGCGGTATATTGTATGAGAGTTACTCTTCTATAGGTATTGTTATTGGTAGACAAAAAATAAATATATACTTATTTTAGATGTATTTCACTAATAAACATGTTTGCAAATTTCAACGCAATCGGTTGAAGATAACTCCTTTAAAATTATTTTGCAAAATTTTACCTAACCATACAAATAAGCAAACAAACATTCAAGTTCAATAAAAGCGTATAAAAAGACACGTTTAAAAAGGTTTGCAACCTCTGAATTACGGCGAAGTGCGCCATATTAGAAGTCAGTATGGCGCGCTTCCCCGACTATACAATTTTTTGGTTAGAATATTTAACTTGCCAAAAATATATACATTTTACTAGATAGGATTGATATAAAGCCAGAATCATAAAGCAAAATATTTAAATTGTGCACTTACTTCACTCCTATGTCGATAAAAGCTCAAATTGTTGAGATTTATCACAATGTTTACCGCATATTCATCTCTCCTCACCACTTTGAATGACAGTGAAAATAAAATGGCGCGTGTATCAAACACACAAAACTAGAGCCATCTGCGACTATCACCAAGAACTATTATTTAATTTGTAGAATTGATGTAAGATATCACTACTAGTATCCCATCGGTAGTTTTTGAGATAGTTGTGGTAGGCGCACTTGCTCGCTAGACGCACTTTGCCACCTTCACCTTACAGATAACAATCTGAAGTAATTCATGTACAACCAGTTCCTCATTTTTTTGACTTGCCCCATTTATATTCTAATTCGGGTACACGAAACAATGCTCGTTTTTTACTCAGTTTAGTGGGTATATTGATTCTGGAAATAATCTTGCTTCTCGGGTAGAATATGCAATCCGATTTATCCAACCACTTCAAAGATAACCCGCAGCGTGCCATGCAGTCGACCAATGCCCCGTCATTATCAATAGTTTTGACTTGCCCGGGCCAAGTTTCGCCTTCATACTCTACTAATACGTAGTCACTTGGCTTTGGAATAAACGCCGCAAGATTTGACGTTTGTTCTGGTGGATCATTTTCTAAATCTGATATATCTATTGTGGTATCCGAATTGTACGGGATTTCTGTTTCATCCTCACCCCCCTCACTTTATTATAAATTACACTGACTGATGCTTTGGTAGAATTTTTGATTGCCTCCGGATACTTGCATCCTCGTTTTGTCAACACTCGCTTATTTCCAGGATCATCGACAAGATTAGTTTCATCATAATTGAAAATAAGATGAGGTGGTACCCCCTCAATTTCTGTCTTCAAATGCTGAAAATACAACTTCACTTGTTCCTCATCAACAGCGGCCCTCACTCTTTTTATGTTGCTTGAGAACCTTTGAGACAACTCACTTTTGTGTCGTGTCATGAACATAGTCGCCCAGGTTTTACCCGGCAAGTTATTCTGAAATTGATCGATTTTACGACCCAATTTGTCTAGGTACATTTTAACAATACACCTGAGGTCAAACACCGTTATTAGAAACCCAAAATTACACATTTGTATTGCGTGCTCGATAAAAACAGCTTCTTCTTCTTTTGAAAAAATACACTGACGACCAGGCTGCCTTACTTTATTTTCCCGAAATGCCTTCTTTTTTAAAATAATGGAACTCCTAGGTATTTTATATTTTTCAGCAGCGTTAACTAGAGTTGAGACCCTGGACCATAGTTGTGTAGGTTTACGGTATTCAATTCGCAAGGAAGGTATTTTCTTTCAGCATACTTGGTTTTTCGGCAATGATGTGCCTCAACACATTTAAAACTTTGAATGAAACGGTGTACTGAGTCTCTTTTATCCGCATATTTCATAGCCTTGCGATCTCCTACACGAGCTTCGCGAGGAAATTCACCGGTTTCAAAAAAAAATTTCATTAAATACTGTACTCTATACTTTTTTATGCCAAAAATATTAAGAAACTTTTTATGACAAATTGGCACTTTCTTTTTGTTAACTAAAACAAAATAATAAGTTATAAATTTTTTCTTGCCTTTTTTTGGCTATTTACTAGTAACAAAACATCAACGCCAAATATTGCTTGATATGATTAGTATGGTTTATTATGAATAAAATTTAGACAAAACACAATCTCTTAGAGTGCCAATAATAGTATAAAATCATAAAACTTACGGCTCTCTTGTTCCCACCGCGCGGTATCTTGACGTTTGATAGAAATAGGGATGTGAAATAACTGTAAACTCAGTCGATAATCGGTTTTGTAGTGTTTTACTGAACTTAGCTTCGTTATAAAAACGAATGATTTGTAAAAAAAATATTGTTTCATGCTGTAGAAATATTAAAAGTAGTTATTGCGAAAAAGCAACAAAAACTTATTAAGGGTTAATAATTTCTATCACACTGCTAGAAGCATATCTTAACCCTCGCCTTGTTTTTTTATAAATTAAACTATTTGTATTTTCGACCCCGAGTAATAGAGAGGCGCATACTTCACACTTATATTAGTGAGTATTTTTTTAGTAACGAATCCTGCAATGTATTCAAGGATACTATCAGTGTACAGATCATTATCTTTTAAAATACTTTCTAAATATTGATCGTATAGATCGCTATGATTTGATGAGATTTTAGCAAATGTACTAGAATTATCAATAATATTTCCTGTTTCACATAAAACATATGTCTCTGGGGATGTTACCTGTAAAGATAGAAATAATTAAAACAAAAAGCAAATTTAAAATTTATTATCATCAACTTGAATTTGACATATTTTAATATAATTACCTGATGTTATATTAAATTTATTTTGATACAAGACTTACGGGAAAATTAAAGGAACTGAGTTTTCTCTTAATCTTATTACATCAAGAGTTCTACTTAAACAGGTTTCAGGAAAATGCAGTGAGCAGCTTTTGTCGAGGATAAATATTTTCTTCACCAACAGCTTTTGTCTCAATCCTTCATTTTTTGGAAACCTAGAAACCAAATATTTGTACTTATTGTATGTAATCAACATTAAAATCCACTGAACATATATAATTTTGATCAGAGCATATCCCTATTTCAACTATGAAAATAATTACGAATGAAATAAATAAAAGAGTCTGTTACTCGAAAATAAGATAAGATACAGATTCTTTTAACATTAATTTATGATTGTGCTTAGCTTTACATTTGAATTTAAAAGGTTTTATGTGATATTACAAGAAAAATGGTACTCACTTATGAAGAGTCAATGCTACTTGATTTTTGTTTTTTCTTGTACCACATTTTAAAATGCAACAAGTCTTAAATGCAACTTAGTTTTAAACAAGTATTTATTGTTTATTTATGCAAATCTCAAATAAACAAACAATACACAACCACTTGACAACGAAACTACCACGAAACACGGGTAAACAAGATGGCGAATTGAGGCACGTACCTACAGCTGTCAAATGATCTTTGACAGTGAGTGGCACACATAGCAATATCTAAAATATGTATGTCTCTTTCGTCATATGCAAACCTAGCCGTAAAAAAGAGACAAATATATTTTTTTTGTTCTGTACCATATATGAATGATATTTGTATATGTATAAATCACGGAACATAAAACACAAGAGGAAGGAACGTGTGGGCGTGGCGCACGTGCCATAGTTAAGACTATAGTAGACGCATTACGAACTGAGTCGTCGGGCCATAAATCATTTTTATCTGTCTATCTCGCTCGCACCTATAGAAATACGTCCATAACAATAGAGCGGCATATTGATGTGCGTAAGAGTGGTCGAGGTGCATATCGATACAATAATTTTAGCTATGTACATATTATAATAATAAAAATTGAATTATAAACTTCATCAGTAAATAAGTAAATTAATAGAATCTTTTAACAAATAAGCGTTTTTGTTTAGTTAGAAAAAAAATGAGGTTATTATTATATTGATAGAATTTGATCAGACGTAATGAAACACTGTAGATCGTGTTGTGGCCCTGAAAAGGGCCGTTTTTTACAATAAATTAATAAATAAAAAATATCCTTAGGGGATTATTAATTATTCATCCTCATCTGAATCCTCATCATCTGTGTCATCTTCCTGTACATTTATTATCAGTGGCGGGGCTTCGTCTCTTAAAATGGCTTTCTGTAAGTCTTTGTCCTGGAGCTCCTCGGCATGCTTCACACATTTGGCCCAGTCCTCTTGCGTAACATTATCTATAGCGTTGTGGAGAAGGATTTCAACATCTGCAATCTTGAATGTATGATTATTTGCAGCAACTTCTCCTTTGACTTGAGCCCAGATGAGTTCGATGGGGTTATATTGACAGTGATATGGTGGCAGTCTTATGACTTCATGACCCCGTTCATTTGCCAGCTGATCTAAGGCATAAATCTTCTTCGGGTTACTCGCTTTCACTTTTCTTAACAATTCTTCCTTTATAACTGTATTTAAAAAATAAATGTTCTTCTTTGTCAACCATTCTTGAATGTCACTTTTTTTTGTAGACGATGTAGGTATCCGTTCCAGTTGCATCGAATGGTAGTTGGCGTTATCGATGACAATGACAGAAGGTTCTTCAAGCACATTTAATAAATCAGAAAACCATTCTGTGTATGTGTTACCATCCATTTCAGTATGGTAGTCAGCGTCCTTGGATTTAACGGCTTTAAAGACTAACAGTCAAATTCATAGAAAATAGTTAAAAAGCATTTAAAGTGCATTTTAGCTACAACACTCTTTAAGGTTTATAGTGTGTTGTAAGTGAAGGTGATTCATAGACATCTGAAAATCCTATTTTAACTAAAACACCGTTATTATACGGATTACATTACGCATGAGCGGAAACGTCGCATTTCATTGCACCAGAGATAAAATTGTGTTTTTTTTGCCCTAGGGCTATGGATATTTCATTTACTTGCAGTTATAATTGGCATTTGACAGGTCGATATACAGACATTTCATTTCATTACTTATTTTTGTTTTCGTCAGTTTCGTCACAAATTATTATAGATTTATCGCCTTGTTCAGTGCCTTCGTTTATTTAAATTTTCTGTGCCCCGACTCCCGACTATTCTTGGAAAAATACCACAAGTTTTTTTAATGCGGATGTGTGTGCAATCTATTGCCCCGATTACATTTGGGAAGTTCCTGATTGCTCGGAACTCCCTCATCACCTGTTCTTGCTCCTGCACAGTGTTGGGCATGAAAATGAACTCTTTACTTAATCGGGCAAGAGCTCTTGCTACTCTAGCGCAAATGCGGCATACAGTAGCTTGGCTTATGCCATGAAGCTCACCACTGTCATCCTGAACCTGAAATTATTGAAATAAAATATTGTTATTGTGGGTGAAATACGTACAAGTATTACAATAAAATATGAACTCTGTACAGGGTGTACATGGCTTTGCTTCACAAGAGATATCCTCTTTGTAATACCTATCGCCTTATAGTGAGATTTTCTTTTGTGAGGCAAGGAAAATAAAGAGCCAGAAATGGTCAATATAATTACATCAGACTCATCTTCACATCCTCTCACCGCACTCAGATGGAAACACACTCCCTGTACTAACCTCATTTCTTGCCCAGCACCGCAACGCTGTCAGCACCTGTAGCTCAGGGGATACTGCAGACCCTCTTGGACATCGCGTAATTTCATTACGAACTAAATCGGTAATACGCCGTACAGTGTCTTTATTAAAGCGATATCTCTTTTTAAATTCAATATCATCTAGAGTAAAAGGGTCTTTTCTTCGTCGGTACTCCTTTCTCCTACGTCGCACTCTATTTGCATCAATACGAGCTATCAGCTGTATGTTAATCAAATTGTTCATCACATCCATCATCATCATCATCATCACAACTCTTTGTAATGAGCCCACTGCAGGGCACGAGTCTCTCCCCTGGGTGCATAGAAGGTATAGCCCATAATCCACCAAGCTGGCCCAGTGCTGGGTGGTGGATGCCAGAATTTTTTAGGGCGCCTAGATGGCTTCTGACAAACCCTAACGACTACTGTATACAAGTATACAGCACCCGGTACCGACTGTTTAACGTGCCCTCCGAAGCACGGAAGTCGTCGTGAGTAATATGAATGGTCGGCTGTCACCCATCAAAGTACCGACCGCGCCGAATGTTGCTTAACCTGTGATATCGTATGATACACACAGTAACCACGGCGCCACGACGACTTCCATCCATCACTGACCACAAATTGACCGGACGAAAAAAATTATCACAGGGAACTAGGAAGGAAGACGAAGAGTGAAACTGTGAAACTCAAATTATCAATTTCAATAACTCGTTAATATTCGTTAACCTTCGGGTAGACTCGGCCGGTAAAATGGGCTTAAAGAAGCCTCATCCTGATTGTAAATTTGACATGTTTAGAAAGCCGTTATAGTATGTTTACAATGTCATTTATCGTTTATGAATCACCTTTTTTTGGTTGTGCTTTGTAAACCCTCTGTAACGCTGTTTTAACGTGGACAAATTCTCTATGAATTCGACAGTAACTTTGCCTCCGGAACAAAGCCAGTCTTTCCAGAGCCGGCATGGCAAACAATTAATCTCTGGCCCTTTCCTACGGGCTGATTTTTGAAACCACCTTCATCATTGTTTCCAAGCCACATGCGTTTTCTTGAGTGGTTTTGATTAACCCATGTCTCGTCAAGATAAAATCGGGGCCGTTGATCATTTGTTTTTCTGAGCATGTCCAGTTTTCTTAAAAAGTCCATTCTGGCACAGACTATGTCGATTCTTTCCATTAAATACTTCCGTCCTTCGGCATTTTGCTTATATTTAAAGCCAACTTTCTTTAAAATTTTTCTCATTGAAGAATACCCGCACTTAAAATCGGGCATCTGTTCTCGGTATTTTTCTAAAATTTTAGTCACGGATGGATACTCTCCGTTGTCATAAAATGAATCAATCGTGCGTCGCAGTACACTTATATCAAAACTGTCTATATCGGTGACAGTCGCAGGTTTCTTATAATTTGCTCTCGGTATATTCGGGCTGCCCGATTGGGTGACTTCTGTCTTTATGCGGTCCACGGTCGCTCTACTAACTCCACAAAATAGCGCTGCCATGTCACGTGGTTTATTGAAGTTGAGTAAACTTATTTTCTCGGGATCACTTTTCAATTCGTTTAAAGACAGGAACACGTTGTGAATTACAGTCCGAGCTAGAGCGTTGATGTCACCTTTTACTTTGTTCAAACCCACGTTAGAAAATAAATTCTCCATTGTGCACAAGAAAGTGTCATAGGTGACTGTGTACATTTCATTACATTAATTACATTTATAGCAAAACAACAACCCTTTCGGCGCATCGTAACGACCAATCAGGAGTCAGAGTACTAATGAGGGTCACAGTGACTCATCGACAGCGCGTACGCAGGTAGCTTTATCGATAACGAACTGCATTGCGTTGCACATTCCTATCGTTATTGACGTTTATGGCCCGACGACTCAGTTCGTAATGCGTCTACTATAGTGAGACTTCACTCGAGTCTGTCGCTCTCGTGATAACAACGCTTTGTGACGTCTTTTGCCGGTGTGTTCCATTACAAAAAAACCCATAAAATGACTCGATGTTCTGTTCTAGAGTGTAAAAACTATAGTGGTACTAAAACGTTAATACGATCAGGTGTTTCCTATCATCGGTAAGTCGCTATTTTCGTTTAATTTAATTTTTTATGTTTCGTTAATCGTTCTTGCCAATTAATTCGGAAAAAATATTAGTGTAAATGAAAAATGACATGTATTTCATTTTTTTTTTTTTTTATAAGTGACTAAACCCGCGTTTGACCTCAATCTCACCTGGTGGTAAGTGACGATGAGGTCGAAGATGAAAGCACACGGGTTTAGGAAGGAAATAATCATTGAAATAAAATCTAAAATTGCATAACGCGTGGTCCATACGCGCCATCTAGCGTGGAGTAGCTTACACCAGAGGTAACGAACACTAGGGTTGGGATATCACTAGATTAGGACATATTCATGAACATATTATTATATCGATTTTTTGTTTTTTTTATTGAGTTCGTGCATTTAAATTATTTCATAAAACCTGTAATTTTGTTTTAGTTTCCCTAAAGATCCTTTCATTAAAGAAAAAAAACAAAATAAAAATTTTGAAAAACCCACGACGCGACGGTTAAAAATTAATTGAAAAAGAATAAAATAATTTAAAATCTTCCGACTGAAATGATTTATGTGACGAGAGATAATTAACGTGAAAAGCTTTTTTAAAAGTTCACTTAATCTCACACAGTGTCGGTCATATTATGAACAACATACTATTCGTTTTCATAGCACTTCCCTACGCTTACCTATTCGGTTCTCGAAGATGTAGATGTCGTAATAACATAGGTATTCAACTCCCTATGAACTTTATAAGAAGAGCAAGAATATCCGTCTGGGGCTGCCATTGAATGAATTCGTTTTGTAGTTTTATGTTGAAATTTAAAATATTGATGGCAGCCCTCGACGGATTTTCTTGCTCGTCTTATGAAGTTTATAGGGAGTTGAATCCCTATGTTATTGCGACATCTAAATCTTCGAGAACCGAATAGGTGAGCGTAGAGAAGTGCTATGAAAACGAATAGTATGTTGTTCATAATATGACCGACTCTGTGTGAGATTAAGTGAACTTTTAAAAAAGCTTTTCACGTTAATTATCTCTCGTCACATAAATCATTTCAGTCGGGGATTTTAAATTATTTTATTCTTTTTCAATTAATTTTTAACCGTCGCGTCGTGGGTTTTTCAAAATTTTTATTTTGTTTTTTATTTCAAACTTTTTAAAGAGCATAATATAGGTACCATACATTACATTACACAACACCTCGTTCCTCGTCAGCCCTCTAATGTCCCCACCACTGCTGGAAAACCCATGTAGTTTATTTAAATACATAGTGAAGTATTATTATAAGTATTTACAACTCAACTTTGCTGGTGGCTCAACTTTGCTGGGGCTTTGTTGTAACGTAACTCGATATCATATTACTTATAATGGTTTGTGTTAAACCTATTTAAGAACATTATACCAATCAAATCCAAAGCGATAATTGAAAACGGCATTCAAATCGGACCAATGGTTTGCAAACAAATATTTACTGCAGCGCCCCCTGGTGAGTTGTTACCGTAAAACCTATCTCAGAACATGCGCTAATCAAATCCAAAGCGATCACTGAAAACAGCATTTAAATCGGACCAATAATCAGATAAACGGTAACATTGGCTTTTACAAACAAATGTTTACTGCAGCGCCCCCTGGTGAGTTGTTACCGCTACACCTATCTAAGAACATGCACCAATCAAATCCAAAGCGATTACTGAAAACCGCATTAAAATCGGACCAGTGGTTCTGGAGATAAATGGTAACATTGGTTTGCACAAACACCCTCTCACCCCAAACGCATATACCGTCTCCGTTCCGTCGTGGGTAAAAAATGGATTGCTGCGACTGGCAGGATCAACTGGATGCCTACAAAATCAAGTTGCATTTGTTCCAAACATTTTGCAGAAAATGAGATCCTTATTACTAAAAAGGGATACAGATATATAGATTCTAATGCAGTTCCTACGAAAAAGATTATGAACTATCAAGTAAGTATTTATCAGAAATTGAAAACTGTTAATCACTGGCAGAGCAGAGCAGTCACTACATAGTATAAAATAAAGTCGCTCTTCATCTTTGTCTGTGTGTCTGTCTGTTTCTTTGCTTCCTTCTTTTAAACCATGCAACGGATTATGATGTAATTTCCACCAATATTTAGAAGATCCCGAAGAAATTAAACCGCTTGCGAAGCCGGGTCGGGTCACTAGTATTAAATAAACGGGATTCAAATATGAGTATGTATTTATCGTCTTCTTCTTATACAGGGTGACTTTTTATTTAGTGTCTAATTTTTTTCCAGGTATTAGGTATCATTAATACATTGAAGTCAATGGATTTTTTTTGCGCGCGTCTATCGTACGGCGAGGAGACATCAAAACGCTTTTTGTACCTACACGCTGCTGGTAAATCAGCTGGCACCGCGCCATTCAACACTTTCGGGATAACTTTAGCATGCTTTATTTTTTTTTGTACTGAGCGGTATTAATTCGATTATTTTCCACAAGGAATATAATACATAAATTTGGACACTGATTAAAAAGACACCCGGTAGAATGGGGGGTTATGGCGATCTCTTCTGTGTTCATGAAACTGATTCGAAATTGTCACATTACAGGATAATACAAACATTCAAAAGGAACCAGGATCTAGTACTGAGCCACCAACAAAGAAAACTTCCACCACTTTAAAAACAAACGTTTTAGAGAAACCAGGGTCTAGTTCTGAGCCTCCAACTAAGAAAGCTAGCATTAGCATGGCCCATTTTCAAAAAGACCCTGTTAATATTATAAATATCCTATCATCTGATAGTAAGGAAGCATTTTCTGCAAATAAAAGTCCTAGTAGTTCCTTGTACTCAACTCCTAGAAAAAAGAAACTGGGCATGCTACGTTTTACGAGGAGTACTATAATTAAAAAGGATTTGAAAATAAAACGTTTGCACGCTCGAAATCGGCGATTGAAACGAAGGTTTGAAAATATAGAACAGCTTCTAAAAACTTTGGAAGAAAAGTTTTGTGTTTCAAATGAAAATCTGACATGTCTAAATTATACAAACGTGGAGGTATGTAACAGTTACGATGCATTAATACCACTACCTACATTCATTCAAATGGTCTATTCGTTTTAATTGATATCATACTTTAATTAATTACAGGTCCAAGAACTAATAGCTCTTCAAGTGAAAAGTGAGGAATCGGGCTTCATATCAAAAATTAAATATTCACCTCAACTTAGATGTTTCGCTTTGACGTTGCATTTTTACTCGCCTAAAGCGATAAAATACGTCCGAAAAACATTTAATACCTGTCTTCCGCACCCAAGAACTTTAAGAAAATGGTAAAATTTACAAAATATCTACACGCTGGCATATATCTAATATAAAAATGTTTATTATGTAATTCAATTTATTGGTGTTTCACAGGTATTCATAGGTAGGTGGAGAACCAGGCTTCACTAAAGAATCGTTTGCGGCTTTAAAACTCAAAGCAGAGTCCTGCAGTCAGCCAATAGTAGCTGCTTTGGCGATCGACGAGATGAGCATACACCGAAGAATAGAGTGGGATGGGCAAAGGCTACATGGTTATGTTGATATGGGCACTGGATTAGAAGGCGACCATCTGGCAGAAGCCAAAGAAGCTTTAGTTTTTTTAGTAACTGCTGTCAATAATAACTTCAAAGTGCCTATTGCTTTTTTCCTGGTGGACGGTGTATCAGGATTACAGCGCGCAGAACTTGTAAAACAGGGACTCTCGCTGATCCACGATACAGGAATCATAATTGTTGCCTTAACCTTCGATGGCTGTACAGCAAATATTTCAATATTTCAATCTTGGTTGTAATTTTCAAACGAACCAACTTAAATTTGTACATCCAGTTACAAACGATTCCGTGGTGGTCTTATTAGATCCGTGTATTCCCAGTGACACCCGAGAGCTACAGAAGTGCATATGTGCTGAGACTGCTAATATGTTTATAGAATTTAAAAAAAAAAAAAATAAGTCAACTAAGCCCAACATTCCATTTGTAATTTCGAGTATTTTTAAATTTATGAAAGAGTTTATGTCCTATTTTTAATAAAAGGTAAATAGTTTATTTGAAAAAAATCTTTCTTTTTTGTTTTGAAGTAATTTTTTTAAATTATATTGGGCCTGAAAAAAACGTCTATAAATATACCTATTTTGTATTATGTTTCTTTGAGTTTAGAAATGTTTTTAATTATTATAAAAAAAATGAACAAAACTGTTCATTTTCATTGTTCATGTTTTTTATTTATATTATGAAAAGATATCCCAAAATATTCTACATTTCATAACCTAAATTTTGAACACAAAATGTGGGGACTTAGGTTCCCCACGAGTGTAAATGTGTAGACTGAAAATACCGAGTGGTGCTAAGGGTTAATAACAAAATTCTGCGCCAATTAGTGGGATGTAACATATTTGATAGTATAAGCTACCACCAAATAGGAGAATTTCCTTCTTCAAATCATATTACTGATTCAATAAAAAGTATAATAGAACGATATGTCAACATAAGGTTCCATCATTTATTAAAACTTTCAGTTCCTGTATCAAAAAGACAGTTGTTTAATAAACTAGTTTTATTTCAACAATAAAACCTACGAAATATTTTGGAGTTTTATTCACTTACTGGATTTATGAGAAATCTGGTAAAATTTACATAATAAGTTTTTAAATACATTCAATCAATTACATGTTTTCATTAACTATTAAGGTACTGATACACGGCGACACCAGACACTAGACACTCAGTGTATACTTCAAGTGTCCGTGTGTGTCGTCTGCCGCGACACTTAGTTGTGACACTGCCGGCGCTCTAGTTCAGTGCTGGTGAAATAGAAAATTTTTAATCTGTCCCTGCCAGGATTCGGACCCAGGACCTCCCGCTTGTAATCCACCGCGCTCACCACTAGAGACGTCGTCAAAGCTTAGATCAAATATCACGTTTTATAATCCGTGTCAAAAACCATGTATGTATACTTCCGTATTTGTTTATTTCAATATTGATTAGTACTAATTGCAACGTAATTCGTATTTAATAATATCATTATATAGGCATATATTTTCATATCTTTGTATCATCGATTAAATTTCAATCGATTTAACACCGATTTTGTAATCTATCGATTTTTCAACATCATTAAAATTCTTAGTAATCCCATCCCTATTAGCTAGTTAGGCATAGAATATTCTAGAAAAAGCAAATAAGCTAATTTGAATTTAAGCCTTAATTGCTTCGCAATAAGGTGTAATATTGTGTATATTTTTTGATAGACATCTATCGTCGAAGAGCATAACTAAGTTGACAATCAACTAAAAGCATGCAGATAGAATTCTGACATAAATCACTAAGTGTTATTACTAACTTCTACTCTATTTCAAGTGTACTATAGTTGATATTCTTTTATTCGTAATAGTTCTTATGTCTTCTTGATTTCACCAAATTATGACCGCTCTAATTGGATATATTTCAGTGTGCGTAAAATGTAAATGTGTTAGTTTGGCGACAGCTATTCCTAATGAATTATTAAGCGATGCTCTTTCCTCTTGTGTTTTATGTTCCGTGGTATAAATGCTATATGTTGACAAGGGCGCCTCCATAGAATTAGAACCAATGGTTGAGACTAACAAATTGCGGTTTTTGAAACTCATTTTACGCAGATAGTTGGATTTGATCCTAACCTGGGTTTTAGTTTTGGATTTTTTATGGAATATTGCTGTTTTTGAAACGATGTGACTTAATAGGTAAAAACTATTTTAACGGGACTGTGTTACCATATTCATAACTTGAATTGTGTAAAAATACCAGAATGCTGTTTTTGATTCTGCACGACTCAATTAATGAATATTCAATAAATAGATAGCTAGTTAATTAGCTATTTTTCTTTGTTTTGCAGTATCAAATCAGTCACTCCTATGAACCAACTTTGATGTACGCTGAGATTTTATGCGACAGGAAGTCAGCTAATAACTTGTGGTGACATGATTGGTGTACATGACAGCACAGCTTGTAGAATAGTGCGTCGTGTTACTCATGCCATTGCATAAGTGTATAAGATGTATATCAAATTTCCAAGCAGAACAGAAGAGCAAAATAAAACAGTGTATGATTTTTATATACCTAATTGCAAAGTTCCCTTGAGTAATTGGTGCGTTAGAATGCACTTATGTGAGAATATTATCTCCAGGTGGTGATAACGCTGAAATATATAGAAATAGGAAAGGATATTTTTCAATAAACACGCAATGTGTAGCTGCTGCAAACCTTCTGTTTTTAGATATTGTGGCAAGGTGGCATGGATCAGCACATGATTCCAACATTTGGGATTACTGTGCATTAAAACGCACGCATTATATGTGCACGGCAAATATAATGATTAATTGTTGATAAGTGACAGTGGCTATGCCCAAACTAACTTTATGATGACACCTCTGTCAGAAAATAATGTGAATACACGAGAGACTTACCCGGTCTTTTAATCCTCCTCCCATCATCTCTACTCATTCCCTTATGAGTCCTTAATATTTTCTCCTCCCATTGTGACAGACCTCGGAATACCTAAAAAGAGACCCGAAGCATACTCTCTTTTCCTCAGAGCAGTGGAAGCTAGATGGCCGAACTGGACCCAAATATACACAGACGCCTCTAAACTATCCCCATCAGGCGCTGTTGGCTCGGCCGTCTGGATACCAAAATATTCCGTGCTCCAATCGTATAAAATCCACCCGCAAGCCTCGGTCTTTATTGGCGAATCAATTGCTATACTTGAAGCGCTAAAATATGTAGTCGACAATAATATCACTAATGCCCTTATACTTTCAGACTGCCTTAGTTGTCTCCTTGCTTTGAAGGCCAACTTGTTCAAGCTAGGCTCAAAATTCCCTATCCTCCTCCAAATCAGAAAATCCATCATCTCTTGCAGTAGTAACTCGATAAATGTTGTCATTGCTTGGATTCCTGGACATTTGGGCATTGCCGGTAACACAGCTGCTGACTCCTTCGCTAAAGACTCCATCCAAATTGGTTCCTTGGATCACTATATGTGCTATGCCCAGGATCTCCGCCTCTTAGCCAGTGAACGGCTACATGTTGCCTGGAGCTCCTCATGGGACCGATCTCGCAAACTAAAAGCCAAACATTATGGTGAGATTCAACCAAACATACCCACTAAGCCCTGGTTTTTTAAAATTAAAGCTGCAGATAAACGGTCCACCTCAGTTGTCTGTAGACTGAGGCTTGGCCATTACTGCTCCCCTGTTTTCCTAAACAAAATCGGCGTTCGTAATTCTCCATTGTGCGATTGCGGACTGGAACCTGGGACAGCTGACCACATATTTTTTAACTGCCCCCTCTCACTCTCCTCCCTGTATTCCTTTCTTCCCCGACAGGTCCCTAGACCAATCAATATATGGTCTCTACTCTCAATCCCAGATCCTATTATTCTTAAATGCCTTTTGAAATACATCCATCAATTAAATATAAGGTTATAATACTAGCTCAAATTCCCCGGCTACTGATATTATTCAGCAATTTTAAGAAGCAGTAAGGGCTGGTGGCTGTCAAAGATAGTCTACGCCCCTTCACGCGATACTGGCAAAAATAGTCTGCTGACTCGTAACAACGGCTGATTGCCATAAATAATAAGAAGAAGAAGACTTTACCAAAAGTCACAAATCAAGACGAGGAATGTGGTTGAACGAGCATTTTGTATATGGAAGAAGAGATTCCCTATATTATCCAGGGGCATAAGTATTCGCCTTCATAGAATACCTAGCATAATCATAGCAACAGCTGTACTTCATAATTTATCTATATTACGAAAGGAAAACATACCCCCTGAAGATCAAGAGTTTCTTGTTATTATGGATGATGATGTTGCACCAGAATGCCATGGAAGAGGAGGCGCTAATTTGCAACGAAGATAACTAATAGAGGAATATATGTTCTATTTCCATTTCCAGTGACAGTTTTTGTTATCTAACCAGCTCCAACTTCTCTTCTGACAATATTTTGAAACTCTCATTTGTTATTATTTTCAGGAATAAAGGAAAGTACTTTAATATAATATTACTATATATATACCGGGTGCGGCAATTGAACTGTCCGTCTCCTTGTAACTTTTGTAAAATTCGAACTACTGAATCGAACGCGGCAAAAATTTGAAAAAATAATCTGTGACACGTTATCTTTGTTATTTCAAAACTATTCGGTCGTGAGAAAAAACGTTCTAATTTTAAAATAATTGATATAAAACGCAATTCAGTGATTGCTCTCTATTTGGAGGGAAAATCGAACATCGAAATTCGTCGAGCGCTACCAAATCTTCAATTGAATGAAAAATTTGTATGTCGTACTATCCAAAGATTTAACGAGACTGGAAGTGTTAAGAAACTCTACGGGGGCGGTCGACGCTGTACTGCAACGGCGCCAGCTGTTGTCGAAAAGGTACGACATCGATTACGCAGAAATCCAGCACGTTCAGCAAATCAGCTAGCCCAGGATCTTAAGGTGAGCGACAGCAGCGTCCGTCGTATATTGAAGGAAAAGCTTAAGGTTAAACCGTTAAAAAAAAACTTTTCTCAAGAACTCACTGCTTTGTAAAGGAGCAAACGACTGGCTCTATCAAAGGAGCTGATTCGCTTGCTCGACTCTGGCGAGCTTCCCAACTTGGTATTTTTAGATGAGAAAACTTTCTGTGTTGAGCAGTTTCTTAACAAACAAAATGACCGTGTGTGGTTAAAAGGACGTGTCAGCGATCATTCAGATGAACTGAGAGTCACTCGAAGACAAGGGGCCGACCAAATCATGATATGGACGGCGTTGTCCGAAAAAGGCCGTTCTCCGCTTGATTTTCTTCCAATGGGTCGCAACCAAGCTAAAATAAATCAACAAATCTATCAAAATGAAGTCTTAAAAACAGCATTGATACCGTAAGCACGCAAGACATTTGGTTTGGAGCGTTGGACGTTCCAATAAGACTCGGCGCCATCGCACAGAGCATCTGGGATGCAAAATTGGTTGAAAGCGAACGTTCCTGTGCTGATCGCCCGAGATATGTGGCCGTCGTCTTCGCCCGACTTAAACCCTCTAGATTTTTGTATTTGGGGTATTTTACAGGCGAAGGCCTGTGCTAAAAAACAAACATCAGTGGAGGCGCTCAAAACTACTCTTACACGAGAATGGAACATTTTAAGTGACGACGTTATTCGAGCAGCCTGTGCTTCATTCCGAAAGAGACTCAAGCTTGTTGTGAAGCCTAAAGGCGGTTGTATTCGATTAGAATAAATAAAAATATAACTTTGGGCCTTTTATTTTTATATGTAAAAAATATATTAATAAATATTCAAAATAAAAAAAAATATAAAATTTTTTAAAATGGACATTTCAATTGCCGCACCCGGTATATATATATATAAGCCAATTGTGAATTAGCAAAAAGATATGAATCTGGATGACTTGAAATAATAATTTAGGTACCTTTGTTAGAGAGAGCAGATGCATTCCTTTTTCTTAAAATGTGTATCCTGTTAAAACTTTCTCTGACTTGAGATTGTGATAATGTTATGGTATTAATGCCACTTGTAGAAGGTCATTGTTAGTTAAATCTAAAACAGACAATATAATTAAAATTTCTGTAACTATAAATATATATAGTATATAATTATAAATTATGGTGATCATTAATTACCCTTGTTTGTCAGCACAGTTCCTTTCTTTCGTATTATCTCCATATTACTAAATTTATCTCTAGCTCGAGATTGCAATGGTGTGCTTGGAGTAGAACCACCATCACCATTCTCAGTAATTACTATAAATAAACAAATGAATAATATAGGTATTTAGTAAATTGACACATTTTTATTTATTTATTTATTTAATCTTTATTGCACAAAAATTATGCACAAATGGCGGACTTAATGCCTGAAGGCATTCTCTACCAGTCACATTTTGTTACATGATTGGTTTTAAAAGAATCAAAAAGTATTTTTGTGTACTATTTAGCTACCTACCAGTGTAACAATCAACTTCAAATGTAGTTATATTTTAAGACTTTTCAAGTAGTCTTCTTCGATGGGTGCAATTCGTTGTTCTTTAGGAAGACTCTCTTGAAATTGCTTTATGAGAGTGGCATCTCTATCATACATACTATAAAGTCCATCCATTTGTGGCTCTTTTAACTTTCTTACTGCTTTAAGTGGGTTGTCATCATCTGAAGGAGGAGGATCTATATTGTCTCTTTTGGACGAGAATGTGAATCTCACTCTCCGAAAGAATTAATGTCATGAACTTATAGTTTTAATCAGTATTGATAGGCAGCTTATAAGACACCCATAAATGGAAAAACATATGTACCTATGATATTTATATGTCCTTAATCCCATCACAACCTTCTTATACTTGGCTTCTTCTTTTTTCAATTCGACTTGCAAACACTCGAAGCTTTACTGGCAAACCTCAATAGGCCTATTTATTGTGGAGGCGATTGCTTCCCAGTCTTTGCCATTTCCTCTAAGGCACTTAAAAAAGCCTGTTTTTGATCAGGATCTGTGACATAAATAGACATCTGTGTTATAAATAGCAAATACCAGCGGTACTATGGTTAATAAAATACATTACTGGGCATTATATATTATACAAGGGTGTGGTAGTCTGGGTCCAGAAAAATAAGTTCATCATGTTACTAACCTCTCAACAACATTTTTGATTCTGAATGTTTTTTTTTTTAATTTGCTTTTAATGTTTCTATAACAACTTAAAAGTTTTTCGGCATTTCTTGGAATACCTTTTGTGTTGGCATTAAAAACGTGAGCGATTTTGACCCAGGCATTTTGCTTTTCAATCTGTTTAATTTGGTCGGTCTTTTTGCACTCAATAATATGGGTGTATAGTTCCATCGCTGCAATCAGCAATATCTGTTCTTTTTTTGTAAAATTAGGCCCCCGCGCCCTAGAAGAAATACTTTTTTTGCCATATGAACCTATCAATGAACTCAACGAAAACAATTATTATCAATAAAAATTACCACGCGAGAAATAGCACGAGAACACTTCACAAATCACAACAACACAATTTGTGTGATTTGATGTGACAGTTGAAAGCTCGTCGGTCCATTTCTCGCATTTTTTTTAAAGAAATTCAACCATTTTGCTCTAAGTCATGTGTACAACGCACGAAAACGTAAAAAGGAACGCAAGAAACTGCTTTACCGACTCCCTAACTACGATTAGTTAAATAACCATCCAAACGGACGTGAGCAAGACCTTTTTAATTGTATTTAGGATAAACTCATTTAACTAAAGCCGTACAATCAGTACCAAAAAATTTGTAGGAACTTATTAAACTTACAAATCAAATTAGAAACACTTATTAGTTAAAGTTTGGCTCTTTATATTCTACATTATAATTAACAGTCTTTAACAGTATTATCAGTCTTTTAATCAACATCTGAAATATTGAATAAAGCTTCTTGTTTCCATCAAAAAAACAAAAGCTTAACCCCTTTCTATGAATAATTGTCGTCAAAAACAAAATCAACATAAACTCCTATAAATTTTCAATAAAATCAAAAAGAAAAAGATAAAAGTGACAAATTTATCGGGAATGTATAAGTTGCTATTCGGCAACTACTGCCTTTAAGTTTAGGGTCCGGAAGTATAAATTTTATGTCATTTTTCCCAACTCCTGCCATATCTAGTTCTAACGTTTCAGAGAATTTATAAAATTAAATCCTTTGGGATTAAATTTATTATTAAATCCTTTCTCTGACAAGTTCTGCCAACAATGCACGTATTGCAGTAAGGGACTCTGCAATGCTTACGAATGCAGCAGATGTCTGCATGTCTACAGCCAAGCGCCTCTCCTCGAAATCCTGGGCCCATTTTGGTGATGCAGCAGTAACTACTCGCACATCTGCAACACAATCATTACCTGGGTGAGGCCGCCATTTTTTGCTGATGTGGCGCAGAAGTATTGTGATGGTAGCGGAGAACTTCTACGCGTCGGTGGCGTTGAGTAGCGTATAATAGTGACGAATAAATGTAAAGGTTCGCGTACACATGCCAAATATTTTATGAATCTTGTATACATATAAAGTAATAAGTTTGTAGGTAAACAAATGGAAAATGAAACCCACTGAATGAATAAAATCAACTTTATATACTTCTTAGTCTCATGTAATTTTTATGGCACACTTTCAGTCTTACTTTTCAATAATCATAATAATTTAACACTGATAATGAGGTCGGTACCTAATACAGTAATCTTTGTACCTTCTTTATCTGAAACAAATATAATCTACTCAATTTTTATGCTCAAATATTGTAGGTCAAAGTTTTTAATTCCTCTCCTTTCTGATATTGGATTTTGAATGATCTGGTCGATATCGTTTCTGTATACGACAGATATGTCTCCGTTTACTGGCCAAGCAAATCTTCCATTACCTTTGTTTCGTAAAAACTTCACTGTGTAACTATTATCGTTTATATTTACGACTTCTCCAATATAGTATTTTGTCCTTTTATCTGTGAAAAACTTAACCAAAACATAAGAACCTTTATTTATTTCTAAATTCACGCAATAATTGTTTTTAAAATCATTTTCATCATTCAGTTCTGTACTCTCATCAGTTACTTCTGTACTTTCTCTGAAGTAACTACAAATAGAAGAAGCTACCGGATTTTTGAGGCGTATCATTTTTCGAAAGTACGTTTATAAGACTTCGGAATTGATCTTCACTAAAACTTACGTTTGCCATATTTGCTTTATTACGATGGCTACGCCTAGGCAAAATTTTATATAGATCTATTTTGAAAAAGATTTTAAGCTATATACCAAAAATATCGAGCATAAATAAATAGATGTATAAAATAGCGAGCAAAAGACAAGAGGGTAAAGAAACTATAAAATATATAAATAAATTAAAAAAATTCCCCGCTTTGGGCTGCCAATTTATAAGAAGGGGTACGTGAGGGGAATAAATATGAACGCGTAATATAAAGAATAAACAATATATTTACTCAAAAAAACTAAGTTTAGCACAACAATAACAATTAAATACTTAAATTTTAACAACTAAAAGGAATACAGTAAAAATGATCTATTAAGTAATTAATTATCACGCGACGCTAGGAAAGCTACGCCTATAGCGTCAATGCGCTGTGTCGTTCGCTAACGAAGCGACACAGTAACACTGGCACGATGGGCGCGCAGAGTAGCCCGAACTCAGAGAACACGAGAGAATCCTGAGACCGACCTAAGTCGATGCAGAGAACCGCTCCCGACGCTCGCTGAGCGCAGACTGGCGAACGCGTCGTAAGCGTCGTAAGTCGTCACTCGCCCCCCCCGAAGGGGGAACGGTGGAGTCCGCTCGGGGCAACGGCCCCTTTCGGGAGGCAGCAGCGCGGCCCTAAAAATAGAGCCGGTCTTTGGGTGGCCGATGGCGTGGCGTCGTTGGTGGCCTAGCTTCACCCGCGATCAAGCCCGCCGGCGGTCTATCGCAAGACAGGCGGCCGTCGGGCGATCTGCGTGGGAAGCTAGGGGGTCAGATGGCCGGCTACTGCCTCCAACTGAAGAATGCCCTTCTTCAGGGCGGGCTCTGGGTCTTTGGAGACCTGCAGGGCGTGTAAGGCCGTCTTCAAGATCGTCAGCGCGGCCTTTATGGCGGCGCTGGCGGGGTCGTCGGTTTTGCGCCCCCGCACCGCACACAAGCAATAGGCCTGTGGCAGTGGTGGGACGAGTGCCGGAATTTCTGGCAGCGGTGACACTGTGGCGGGCCCCTCCTGCCACGCCAGGCTTCAACCTTGATGCCCGGCATGAGGAGGAGCTCCGACACAGCGTAGATCTGCGCGAAGTCCTTGGTACGGGCAATCTGGGCGTAGTAGATGCAGCCCGGGCGCCCTGAACGAGCGCGGATGGGCCGCACGTACTCTGCCTGGAAGGAGAGTCGCTGGAGCTCTTCCTTGATGTCTTCAGGCGGTGTGTCCGCAGGGAGGCCGCGGATCGCTACCTTAACGGTTCGCTCAGCTGGAAGGGAGTAAGAAAACCAGCTGATTTTCTCAGTCTCCTCCAGCTTCGCGAGGTACCGTTGGACGATGCGGTACTCCACATCGTCGGCAGGCAGGAACCGCATGCCTCGACCATACGGGCGCACGGTGGCTGGACGGCCGAGCTCGTCTCGTAACTGGCGGATGTGAGTCTGCCAGTTCGGGAGGTGCTCGACTATCAGCGGCGGGTATTTTAACTTCGGCTGCGTGGGCGGCGTCGGCAGAGCGGCGGCGGCGCGGACTGCCGGCTGGGTAGCCGGAGCGTGCGCCGCAGGCCGCATTACCGGCGCGACACCACGCGGCTGCGCTGGCGCGGGCCGCTTTGCGGGCGGCGGCGGTGTTGGCGGTGAGGCCGCTACCGCGGCGTAATCTAGTCCGGTGCGGGGCGCCGGAGCGCCGTCCATATCCGGTGAGGTGGATAGGTTCGGCATGCTCAACGGCGTCTCGTGAGAAGTCGGCGTGGGGCGCCCCTGGGTAGGGAGCGCGGTTGCGGAGGCGAGGGGCGCGGCGGGGGGGGCCCCGGAGGGCACCTTGCGTCTGCGCGCCTCGGCTTCTGTGATTCTCTGGTCCGACGAGGTGCCCACAGGTTGCGGGCGCGCACGGACCGGCGTCAGCAGAGGCGTCGGCGGTGGTGCGGGGAAGAATTCGTCACCCGCCCCGGTAGTGGCGGGCGACAAACTCAATTCCCCAGCGGCGGCGTGCGTAGGCGTGGGCGCGGGTGGCACGGGCGGCGCCGGGCTGTCGTCCCTATCCGACGAAGCGTATAGGTCCGTCCGGCTTCGCCGCGCTGGTGCCTTGCGGCGGCGTGCGGTTTGTTCGCGGCGCTGCCTCGGCGGCGGCATGTTGAGATTTGGGATTTGCTGTCTGGGCGGCGTTTTGGGCGGTGGCGAGTGCAGCGGCAAGGTGGCCGCCGGCGTCGTCACAGGATATCCCAAAGTGGCGAGATCATTTAAAAGATCGTCGATGCTCATTTCATGTTTCAGCATCGGGAGGGAAGTGGCGCAGGAGCGGTCGGCTTCCTTAGCGGCGGTTGGGTCGGCATGACGATGCCGGGCGAATTTCGCGGGGGGCGACTGCCTCTCTGCGACCCTTAGTCGGGGAGCACTGGTCGGCCCGAGGCCCTTACCCGGGGCTTGCCGCTGGTGGCAGACCGGGCAGGTACCAAGGGCGGGACTGGCCCCCTAACCAGGACGACTTTTGTGAAAGGCAGTCACGGGCGCGGGAAACCGCGGGCGCTCAATTCCGCCAGGGCGGAAGAGCGCGGTGCACAAAAGTGAGAGGTCCGAACAGAGGATGAAAAACACTAGACGGTCGCGGCCAATCCACTGGCGAACGACGTTCCGCGGACGGCTTTATAGGTCGCGAGGGCGCGAACGGGGCGTGCGGCGGCGGGGCAGGGCTGCGCTGCGCTCGACGTCAGCTCCACGCGCGCGATTGCAGTGACGCTGCGTTACAGTTTGCATTTTCCTTCCATACTATTTTATGAAATACATTTTAATGGCAAAATGCTAGAAAAATGGGAGAGTGGTCAGCTTTTAGAAGGAACCTCAAGATACACTAAATCCAAGTTCTTCTATGGAGGCTTGTCCTTCCACCGCTAAAACCCCCATTACAGCTAGCAGCCTCTCCTCCATAGGCGACAAGGTTTGCCGGCTTGCTGGCCCTCCTCCAGTCCCTCCTGTGTGTCGCCTTATAGCCAATCCTTTTTTTTTGGTCTTTGACTTCCAATCCGCCAAAATCTATATTGAATATAGATCAGTCATGAGTATTTGGTAAGCACTGGGAAGATTTGAAATATTATTTCAACTTTTTGTTTATTTGCTTCAACTTCACTGTCCAATGAGTCACATCTGACTCACAAGGAACTTTTGGAAGAAGTTCAGGAGTCACGGGTGACTCATTTTCCGATACTTTTTGGCAAGATTTTTCGTCATGAGCGTGGCTCAATACACTAGTAAAAATTACGTGAACGTATAGCGAAAACCCTAAACTTTCATGTACGAAAATTTGTTTTCGCATTTTTTTTTAAATTTCTTTAGTTATGGACAAATAAAAACATGAGCAATTATGGATATTATTATGTATTAATTAGTATGAAATAAAAACAATATGAAAAACATAGAAAATGTTTTGTTTTCTTTTTTTAATACAAACTAAAAAATAAAATTGTAATGAAAGAAACAGATAATGAAAGATTAATTACTCACAATGTTTTTCATTGTAACAATCCAAACAAAACGCTTTTTTTACAAGCTTTACACTCAGTGTGCACTTGTTTGGCTTTTCGAGCCAGCTGATTTAAACTTTTTAGGTTGGAAAAGCAATCAGTACATCTCTTTCGAACAAATTTATTGGTTATAGCATTACGCGGAATTCCCTGAAGACTGACTAGATGAAATTGAAGATCTTGAAGGCAGAGAGAGCGAAGGTCGTGTAGGCACGTATGGTTCCGTTGTTGCTGCTGGCCCGAGAAAATATCTAACTAATTGTTCTTGAACTTGCAAAACAGATAATTTAGGTCTTTCTGCCGCTAATTCATTGTATATGCATCTGGCATTTATACCAGCAATCCTGCATAATTATTAGTATGAATCACCATATCGTCAGGGGGGACAAAATATACATAAATTTTGATTAAAGAAACATGTCCATCGTCTGTAATGGCGTCCATATTTTGCACCCCATAATTTCCTGTAAATGTTTCCCTACCTATCGGCAAAACATCTGATTTCCATTTTGAATAAGGAACATCAGCTGAAGATGAACCTCCTGGAGTCGGCGATGGTGATGGTACTGCACTAGAAGTACTTGCATCCTCGCTCAGTATCCTCGCTCTCTTCATCGTCTTCATTGGGTTGATATTCATCATCACTGCCACAGCTGAAGGGGTCTTCGTCGAAATCTGAAGCTTCCAAATACCGCTCAATTTCCTCCTTTGTATAAGTTCTTTTAGACATTTTTAGAGATTTTATGAAGTTATAAAAGTTTTTTTTTTTTTTTGTTTTTTAAATTTTAGTACCGTCCTGTAATCAAAATAAACTCATCTTTCATTAATTCTACTGTCTATGACTATGCGCATATATGACTCATTGAACTTCCGAGAAAAAAAACATCACCCTACGCCCATGAGTCATATATGGGCAAATAAAAAAAAAATTAAAAAAATTGAAAACAGATTTTTTTCCACAAATATATTTTTTAATGATAATGTTACTATTATTTAGCCTAACCGAAGAAAAGAAAATATGGACGTGGAGAAGTCGTAAATTGTATTGTATGGGGACAGTGATGTTGTTAACAACTTAACAATGCAATTTTTGCTACTGAAATTTGAAAAAAGGTTTGGAGAAAATGGACCTGAATTACTGAGCTATGGAGTTGCTAGCTCACAGTGGTCCAGTTCTGCCTTGCTATTAATACTTCATTCTAATCTCGAATTGTTAATCCGTAGTGAGTTTCTTGGTTGGCATTCTATAACTCGTTTGATAATTTGAATCTACACTAGCGCTACACTTGTGCGCGTGTTTGCGAGTTAAACTACATTGACTGCGGGATTTTGACAGACAAAGTATGAGATACCGTAAAAACTGGCATTCTGTAACGGAAATCCACCGTCATTTCCGACACTCGAACCCCATTCAAAGTGTCAAATTAAAAGTATCTATTTTACGAGTGAAAGCAGAAGAAATCATAGATATGTAGCGTTTAAATTAAGCTTTAAAAGTGTCTACCATCTAAGCTATAACGATGGCAAGAATGATTGTGTTTAAATCTTTATTAGAAGAAGCTCATGCTTTAGATAAATAAGAAAAGCGTAGACAGTCTACAAAAAATCAAAGTTTATCTTTATTAATCCGAGATGACGACTATTTGAGCGTGTATTGATTGTCAAAAGAGCGAATTGAACAACTGAAATATAAGTTACTGCCACTGACAAAGCCCACAAAACGTCGAGGCAAAGGACTTTCAACTCGTATAAAAATAAGTGCTTCATTTTACAAGTATAAAGTTAGTTATGTAAGTATTTACACAGTTTATAGCTAAAAGATTTGTAATCATGTAAATGAAGTACCTAGTTGAAGCTCTTAATAATCTGGGAATAGAAAAAAACTATACAAGGTTTAGTCAAAATATACAAGAAAGACAAATATTAAAAGAATGGTTCATATTATATAATTAAAGTGACCCTTTGATTTTTACATTTTTTGTGACAGTTGATCATATTAGTGGTTACTGTAAATTACAGGTTCCACAAAAAGTTTGGCTTACCAGCAGCTCTTGGGTTTATTGATGGCACTCCAGTGGCAATGAAAAAACCAGCAGAGAATAAAAAATGTTTTTACTGCTGCAATGGCTACCATGCCAGAAATGTGCAATTGGTAGAATGGATTTCAATTTTGTAATCAATTATCAATTAAAAATTTAGTCTTTTCAATATTCTTTTTTTCAGATAACAAATGCAGATCTAAATATTTTAAATGTAAATCCAAAATATGATGGAACTACTATGATAGCTTCATTATTTCAGAATCGACACACTACTGGAGAGTGAAAGGTCGTGGGTTTGAGTTCCATTGGAGCTAGTTGTGTAATGGATACTTCATTATCCATTTTCTGATTTGAACTACTTTAATTAAAACTAAATAAAGAAAGTATTGCGTCACTGTTTCATACAATCAGTCATTCCAAAAATATTCATGGTTCTTACTTTTTTCCACTTATTTGTCGTCTTGTTGACGCCACCACCAACAGCATTCCACATACTTACAAGTTCCATCCATAATCGGTCCGACCTAATTCGACCTTGTGCTCCCGCAAGAGGCCTAGACAGGTCACCATGACTGTAACATAAACAAACTTATATTCATTAAAAGTGTCCCATTGTTACGGTCGCGTCATTATTTACATTAGATATGAAACTTGCTGGTAGCAAAGTTTTCTGCATATAAATTAATAAATGTTAATTAATGAATATAACCTGCATTTACTTACGTTTCCATATACTCAAGCAGAGTTGATAATTGATCAGGACTTGCTCGTACTCTTGAATCCATTTTTTATCACTAAAAATAAACATGGAACCTCATTTTAATTTGAACTTGCGCCATTCTAAAAAATCCATCTATTTTGAATGCCATTAAATTTTGTAGGCCACTTTATATAATAATACTCCATTTACTTACCACTATCAAATTAAATATGGTTTGTTATGGTTTATAACGCAGCACCACTCGCTAAATCAGTACACACAATGTTCAGTTGACACTTCATGACACTGACAGTTACAGCTAAATTGTATATTCGTTTTCTTAGCGAATAACAATTTCGCCACAACGATCGCGACAGTGGTAGTACAGTAGCTAGGAAATTGTTATCGTTATCTCAGAGACGATAGCGAATTTCGGTATCTTTTCGCTACGAAGCGATGTTACTTTGTCAAAACCCCCTGGATCCATTAGAAAAAGTTTTCTCTTCTTTGTTCGATAGTAGATGGAAGTAATCCAACCATCAAGTTATCCAACCTTCCATTTACCAACAGTGATATCGTTACAACTTTTAGCAGCTAACTCTCCACGCTTCAGTTTTGCGTTGGTAACATCCTTAGGAAGACTTTTGCGCTTTTTTCGAAGTGTCCCACATATATATGTTTTTCTTTCGCTAAGACGCCTTGTCAAATCCGGGGAGTTGTAAAAATTGTCTGCATATATTATGTGACCTTTGTCTAAATATCCTTCCATTAGATCTAGTATAACTTCCGTGCTGTCAAGAACGCCAGGTGTTGGGCGTTCACTTTTCCCTCTATAAACACGTATTTTCATGACTATCCCCGAAGACTTACAGAGTTTGTATAATTTTATGCCGTATTTATGTTTTTTATTCTTGATATACTGCCGAAAAACTAATCTACCTCTCCACAGCACCATTGACTCATCAATACTCAGATTAGCTTCAGGCTAGTAGAGATCAGCTATAACATTGTTGAATCAGTCTAGTATTGGTTGTATTTTATGAAGTCTTGATGTCGCTGCGTCGTCGTACTCAGAAAAGTGAAAATATCGCAGCAATATTTGGAATCGATTTCTACTCATGATTTGTCTAAAAAGTGGCAAGTTATAAAGTGGATCTAATTTCCAGTAATGAGCAATAGGGAATATGCATGTGATTTAGAAATGGACAAAAAAAATTATGTGTAATCTTTATTGCTAAAGAAATATACACACATAATTATTTTTACAAATTATCATGTTTCTATTAATAAATTTAATTATTTAAAAGTAGTATTTTTTAAATTCCCTCTCAAATTTTCAAAACACAACGCTATTGGCGGAACGAAACGTGACGTCACCGTTCACTCGGGATGGGTCGTTTGTTTGTATTATTGTTGTTGTTGAAGGTTATTCGCATTGTTTTACCGCTGTTTATGATTAAATTATATGTGTTTTTTGGGAATTATTAACTGAAAGCAGAGACTAATTGTGAAAAAAGACTTGCCACAATGACTGAAAGCGGTTTTGTCAAGGCGCAGTCGGATAATCTGCCTAAAATTGATGTGTTCATGATGATTACGTACTTTGCAAATAATTCTGACTTTACTTCAGCTGAACTAAGAGGAGTAAAAGCTGCAAGGTAAATAAGTTTTAGATAGTCAATAAATTTTCATATTCCTTATTTTTATACTGGGTGAGATGAGTTAATCAAGTAATTATAACCTAAAATATACCTACCGCTAATTTTACTTTTTGTGCCAGATCTGAACGAGAATCTTATGGTGATTCAGCCGTTGGATATGTACAAGTAAAACGAGAGAAAGATATCTGCGTGGTAAAGGCTAAAATAACACCTGAGCACAATGTCCGTCAAAAATGTTACAATGTGATTACTACTTGCAATGAGAGCGAGGGAAATATTCTGTCTGTTCAATGTGAAGATTGTGCTGCACATTTAGGTAAGTAATCACTTATTATTATCAAATTCAGGATAAGAACATGTTACTGTATCAAAATTAAGTATCAGTAATATTCCCTCATACTTATATTATAATGGAGGATGGATGTATGCAAGCATGTTTCTTTTCGGAAAAGAAATATACAATACAAATACGCTTATTGCCAATAGAAACAAAAGGTAACCAACATGAACAGTCAGATGTTGCAATTTGGGCGGTCTTATCACTAGCAAGCGATTTCTTCCAGGCAATCCTTTTTTCATACCTAATATAAAAAAATACTTGACTAAGAAGAGGCTGATGGGCAGTGCACTGTTAACTTATTTATAATTAACCTAAATTAAACTAAATAAAAGATGTACATACATACCTTACTTACATACATCCATCCTCTCAATTTTTCACATTATAATATTATTATATTTTAAGGGAATAATAGTTTTAATACTGATAATTTCATAAATACAATTTAATAATGTAAATGAAATAGTTCCCGCAAGAAACATGATAAACAAGTCTGCAGGCAAAAGGTATTAGACTGTATAACAATACTTTTTTTGTTTTAGGTGGCTGTAAGCATGCCATTGCTTTCTTAGCCTGGCTTCACAGACGCAGTGAGGATCCACCATCTACAAGTGTAGAATGTTATTGGAAAAAGCCTAAGTTATCTTCGGTAGGCACAAGCTTAAAATTCATGAAAGCAAAAGACATGTGTTCATTACCAAAGACAAGAAATGATTCAAGCAGATCACAAAATGTCAGTTTTCTCTCAATGTTTATAGATTACAGTAAAAATGTTGATAATATGGATAATCAACTTATGAAATATTATAAAGTACCAAATCCCTTGGAAAAATTGTCAATTCATTATTTAATAAGTAGCTTGCAAAGTAGACCTACAAATGCTCAAGAATTTATTGAGTTTTGTAAACAAAAGATGGATACAAATTCTTGTGAGGAAGCTGCACTTGCAACAGTTGCTCAAAATGATTGTCCATTGTGGTATGAACTTAGATATGCTCGTATAACTGCTTCAAAAGCTCATGAAGCAGCCCACTGTAAAACATTTCATGGTACATTGACTGAATCTATAATGGGGGCAAGTAAATTAAAAGACACAGAAGCAATGAAAAGAGGTCGGTTTCTCGAAAATGAAGTATTAAAAAAGGTTGAACAACTGAGAAATATTAAAATTAAAAAGTGTGGCTTAAAGCTAAGCTCAGTTTATCCCATTATGGGTGCTTCACCTGATGGGCTAACTGATGATTATGTTATAGAAGTGAAATGCCCTTTATCTGAGAAAGCAATGAGTCAATACATTAAAGAAAACCAAGTCTCTTTCAAATACAAAGCACAGGTACAACTTCAAATGCATTTTTACAGTAGAACTAAAGCTCTGTTCTGTGTTGCATCAAGTGACTTTGAAAGTTCAAAAAATATTAACATCATTGAAGAACAATATGAAAAGGAGTTCTGTGAGGATCTGTTAAAGAAATGCACACTATTTTGGTCCAATGCAATTTTTCCTATTTTGTTTAAATAAAACACATTTATATACAAAATAAAATTACTTCTTTATTAACACATCCTGTAAATTAATTAATCCACAAGCTATTATTATTACTTCATCTATTACAGGGATCAAGTTATGATCAATACATGCGTGAGGCAGTAACATATGAAACTCTCTTAGTCTACCTATGACACGTTCCACATGTATTCTTAAAGCCGCTATTTGCTTTGATTGCTTGACATCTTCTTTTGTACTAGGTGTAGATTTTGAAACCGAGGGAGGTCTAACTAGGGTACAATTCTTGTTTGTTAACAGACATGTCAAATCTTTAAAACCCCGGTCTGCCATAACTGCTTTCTGAGGAGGTAAGTATTCAAGAAAGCCACAGTCTTCTACTATCATGACATCTGTTGCCCTGCCACTGTATCCATCAGATATATAATTAACAAGACCGTTTGGAGTACATGAAATTAAATATTTTAAAGTATTACACTTCTTATACTGCGACCAACTTAATGATTGATGCACTGGATCTGTAGGTTTTTCAATTTGTATTTCCAGACAGTCTATTATAGAAACAACATTAGAATACCTAGCTCTGAATGGAATAGGTAATTTTTCAAATATTTGTGATGGTGTTGGCCAAACAATCAACTCTTTCAATGCCTTTGAAATGATTACAACACTTTTAGAAAAAATTCTGCTGATTGTGCTCTGTGAGTATCCAAAGTTTAAAGCCAATAAATTAAAAGATTCATTTAATTTAATTTTTCTTAATGTAATAAAAATATCTATAGGTGGAATGGCTACATATTCACTTAATAGTTTTATTAAATAAAATGTGTTCTTTGGTAAACCTAATAACATTTTAGGTTCCCTTTCTAAAGCAATTAAAGTGCCACTACGCATTATGTTCTTAAATTGTAAGTCATTGTCTGTTTCATCCTCAATAAGCCAACTTGAATCAGATGAACTACGCACTGGTTCATAATCAGTTGATAATGCTGAAGACTGGGAATTAACACTAGTTACAGAAAAAATATCAGCAGGGTTATCTGGGAACAATTTTCTTATTATAGTAGAAGACTGAGCAGATTTTAAAGGGGATGTAGATATAGTTTTAGATGGTATAGAAAACGGAGATAATGCTATACTATTTTTGTTTGCTGTTAAATTCACATTTACACCTTTACTTCGATAATGAACTTTACTAGTAACTTGAACAGCTTTGTCAACATGCATTTTTTTACTAGTAGCTTCAGTATCTATTTTAATCTCGGGACTGTTCAATTCTATGTCCATACAGTTTGGTATTGATGCCGTACTGGGACCAGCTTCAGCTAGAGCTTCTTCAACCAACGCTTGTCTATTCCGTTTTAAAGCACCTTTTCTCTCCGGTGGTAGCTGCAATTGATCTTTTTTCTGACACTTGAATATATGTGGTATAACACCTTTTTTTAATAATAATGACACTTTTTGTCCATGTTCCAATGCCATTATTTTGTATTAATAAGATTTTCTGTATCTTTTTCAATCTGAAAAGCAGAAATAATTTATGTGAGTCCAAATAAGTAGACTTTTGAACTACTTCAAATAGGTGTCTTACTTAAATAAGTGGAATAGAAAACTAGTACATATATATTATATAATCCGATATGCTATGAATCAGAGATAGGAATGTTAAAATGTTGAGAACATCTTTATGAACTGTTTGTTTTAGTCAAGGCTTATAAATAAAACAAATTTGTGTATTGTAGGTCACTCAGTAAAAAGGATTACTTAGATTATTTTTCAATAGAAATTACCAACCGTGCAATCAAAGAAAATTAGTTAAAACGTTTCGTGATCAAAGTCAGGTGTTGATCAATTAAAATCATAATGTTCATAAATTTGTAACATTAATAACTAAAAACATTGGCAAACAGAATACCTAGTCATATGAATAAATAATTATATTTTTTAGGTTAGGCTATTGTTTATATTGTTCGCGAGTCCTAATGAAAGATATTTCAGGTACATTCATGTTTAATACTCACCTCAAAATGATCTTCACAACAATATAAACTACTTAAGCACGATACATTATCTCTCCTCATCGCCTTACACCACTTTTTCCTTAAATTTGCATCTTTGGGCATATGAAAATATATTTTGTCAGGTGCATTTTTATTGTTATTTTCGCACATAGGGACAATACAATATTTATAATAAGCTTTTGTGTGCTCGTCCATTATAATAGTTGATATTTAATCACTTTAAGTTCAATCACTCACTTTAAACTGTGAATCAAATCAAACACTTCGTTGTTACCTATTAAATTCTAGTGGACGGTGACGTCACAAAATAAGCGCGCCAAAATGGTGCGTTTCAGTCGTCCGAAAATGATAGCAGTTTTAATTATTTTTTTTCAGCTTATTTAAAAAAATTGTGCAAGTGTTATATTTTTTTCTGGTTATATAATTACTCATAGAATAGTTTAAAAAATTAAAAAAAATACATGCATATACCCTATTGTAGGTAACTTAGTCAATCCCATATACATATAGCAACATACCAACAAACTTGCGCATTTCAGTGATAGTGGTGTCTTTCCAGTATCTAAAGCGTGCGTGTTTTTGTAAGGGACCAGCCCTGCTATGAGCGTAATTGTTAGTTGCTTGAACCATTGAACCCAAAAAATCGTTAGAAAAAAATTAATAAGCCAGGCCACTCGCCGATGAAGTAAAATTGGTTTTTATACCTGATTCCCCTAAAAACGGAAATCGTTGCGGTCTTGCTGACTCCATTTTGCACTGAAATTTTGGATCATAAGACGGCCCGTCATTTCCAGGCGGTGGCGACGACGATAGTGGCGGCGCCTCTTCATCGGGGTCATTGGAAGAATCACTTTCGGTTGAAGTATTTTGATTTACATCCAGCTCAGGATCGTAATCGTCACCGGACCCCGGAGAAAAATCCCCGTCATCTGACGATTCTTCTTCATAAAGAGCGGCAGAAATTTGATGTTCTTGTACCGGTCGCCCTGAACGTATACTTCGCGACCACGTAAAATACGACGATTCGATCCGCATCCACGTGGCATGGCGAAAAATTAACTTAATGCAACGTATATCTCACTGCACGCAGCGCGGCACACTTAGGATGACGCAATAACTCGATAGGGTGGCGTGATCTAGGTGGGTATTGCGTATACGTAATATTGCGTAGTAGGCCCCACACATACCATTTTTAAACGGGGTGCCGAGTACGTAGAATTACGTAGAAGACCATTTGTATGGTGGGAACCAATGATGACCTGGAGATATATTTGGCATTCAATGTGTTAAATTAGGTATGTTTTCTGTAACGAACTTTTCCACGGGATCGCATTCTGTCTCGGAATCACTTGTAATAAAAATTTGTCTGCGCTTTCTTGGAACATGAATAACCCCTTCACTATCTGTATCTTGTGTTTCACTCAAATCACAATCCCGTGTTATCTTTTCAAAAATACTTGCTTCAAGTAAATCGATGTCACGTTAATCTTCTTGGGTAATATTAAAATCTTCCAAATCTATATTTTCAATATCCATGAATTATAAGTATAGCGTTACGAAAAAATGACACAAAACTGATAATTTAACCTAGATCTAAAGCGACGTGCGCGTTCCTCCAGTGTTAGCGAACGACTGCGGGGAGCGGTGACGTAGGCGGAACGGAGGTAGGTAGAGTCAAAATTGCCTTCCACTAAGAAATAGTTTTTCCAGAAAGGAGTGTATGCCTTCCATTGGCAGCGAGGAATTGCGAGCGGAAACTAGTCGGGAAATGAGCGGAGCCAGATGAGCGAGGGGTCGCGGACGATGTCGGGCGAAGTGTTCGTCAGACCTTTGTGGATGTTTAGTGTGTTCGGAACGTCGGACGATTCTAGCGACGATGATTATTTTAATACAATAATTAAATGTTTGCTACTATATCACAAGAAAAAGAAGCATTCCAGGCGAAAACCAAGGTTTTGACTGCGCAACCACATTAGAGAAAGAGCCTTGAAAGGTGATTTACTGCGAATGTACCACGACTTACAGGATGAATATTTCAAAAATTATTTAGAGTCAACAGAGAACAGTTTCAAGAATTACTTTCATTCATAGAAGAAGATATAAAGAAACAAGATACGAATTTTAGAAAAGCTCTCACACCACTGGAAAAGCTTGCGGTAACTTTAAGGTAAGAAATGAAATCCTTGATTTTAATTGTTATATTTTTAATGTGAACAGAAATTAGATTGGGTACCTTATTAAAGTATAAATTATGGTGTCTTATTGCTACAGTTGTTCAAATATTGTTGAGGATTGGTATACATGTCGTTCATCGGATGTGGATGTTGCTGAAGATGTTGAATATCCGTATGTAGGAGTCCTATTATAAGATTCAAGTTCTTCTTCGGCCTCACAATCCATTTCTTTTAATTCTGTTTTGCATAAAAGTTGGTTTAGCTGTTTCGGCCATACTTTGAAAAAATATTACGATTGGATGCTTTTTCTCTTGATTTCTTCTTATGACTCGTTTTTCTTGACGTTGTTTATGATTGTTTTCCAAATCCCTAATAATGTCAATAATATCATCATCGTTCTTTCTTTTTCTTGTTCTTTGTGCTGAAGTGAGCTTTCTGATTCTTCTAATATAACCGTAGAAGATGATTCATCATTAACATGAACATTTTGTGGAGAGTGTTGGCTGGATTCTGGTATGGTTTGATGAGAGTTAGTAATTTGTGTGGATTCTTGAGTGTCAGTAACTTGTGTGGAATGTTGAGCGTTGGTGTCTTGTGTAGACTTTGAATTTATTAAATTGGAAGTTCTGTCTCGATTTTTCATGTAGGGAATTAAAAATTCCATAACTTTTGCATATTTCCAATTGTTTTCAAAAACAGTGGCCTGGCCGGATTTCCCACCCTTTCGTCTCTTCAGACTGTCTCTAAATAATAGTCTGTATTATCTGTATTACATATTTTTTTCATTAGTTGATGTTGTTTGTTTATACAGTCAAACCTGGATAAGCGAGAGTTCAAGGGAACACTATCTCATTCTCGCTTATAGAGGTTTCTCACTAACCCGAGTTTCTCGCTAATGCAGGTACATGGGTAGCGTTTCTCTCTTATAGGGGTACGCAGCAATAACAAGTCACAGCAAGTGCGAATGTAGTAAATATGTAATATGATAAAATTATGTGCATGATATGCGCAACAATTTTATTTTATTCAGAACTTATTTGCACTCAAAAAAATCCGTCAATTTCGTTTGGGTTTCTGTTTTTGTATTTTGAATGTTTTTCTCTAACTCATAAATTTTGTCGAATATTGCTTGATCAACAACCGCCGCGTATTCAAAGTACTGATGCACCGTCTCCAACGCATTTAAAGCTAGCTTCATTGGAATGTTCTTTATTTCTGTTTCCGAAATCTGTGCCTCGTCTTCACTGTCATTTCCAGCAATACAGGTGTTCACACAATTCTTAACGATATCGTCGTCGGTTTGTTCTCCAGCGGTAGTTACGTCGTCGTCAATTTGAACGAAATCTTCAAAGCTCGGCATTAACATATTGGATTCGTGAGACACAAGCTTAGTCCATTCCTCGTTGCTAGGTCCAACTTCAACATCATTTTCCTCTGGCAGGTCTTGCTCATCTGTACTTTTCCAAAACCCAGCTTTCTTGAAGCAGTTTTTGACAGTACCATCACTGACTAAGTACCATGCTTTTCTAGCAAATTTCATAGCTAGAAGTACGTTAATGTCAGGGCTACTGTTTTCTTCCAGACTCGTAAGAATATGTTTAACGACTTCTCTGCGATAAAAGCGTTTAAAAGTGTGAATGATGCCTTGATCTGATGGTTGAAGTTTACTAGTGGTGTTAGCAGGTAAAAACATTACTTTTACGTTTGCAAGTGTTGGTAAGTCCGTATGGGCAGCACAGTTGTCAATGAATAGCAGAATTTTTTTTCGGTTTATCTTCATTTGTTTGTCAACTTTTTTCAACCAATCTTTAAATAATATCTTGGTCATCCAAGCCTTTGTATTATTGGCATAATCAACGGGTAGAGTCTTGACACCTTTAAAACATCTAGGTCGCTTCGATTTCCCGATGATGAGAAGTGGGAGTTTGTCCGTACCACTCATGTTTACACACTGGAGAAGTGTAAGGCGTTCCTTGCTTTGTTTTCCTCCATGGCATTTTTCGCCTTTAAACGTAAATGTTTTATCCGGAAGGCACTTAAAAAACAAAGCAGTTTCATCCGCGTTGTAAATATCGTCTGGTTCATACCCTTCTAAAAGATTTGGCAGATCTTCAGTCCAGTGGTTGCACACACCTTGGTCCACAGATTTACTTTCTCCAGCTGCTTTTTTGAAAGCTATGTCATGACGCCTTTTAAAACCCTCTAACCAGCCGTTGCTAGCAGAAAAGTTCTGGATTCCCAGTTTTGTAGCAAACTCTTTTGATTTTTCTTTCAACAAAGGTCCATCTATGGGAATATTCTTATCGAGAGTTTGTTTTATCCATTCCAAAAGGCACTTTTCGATATTGGGAAATTCAGAAACTCTAGTCCTCTTAATATTTCCATGTCATCAGAGCACTCAGACTTTATAGAGTCTTTTGATTTTATAATTTTATAATAGGTGGATTCTGGTAAATTAAACTCCCTCTGAATTTCATTTCGCGATTTTCCGGATTCAAACGCATTCACTATTTTAAGTTTATCACTTAATGACAGTACTTTAATTTTCCGTTTTGACATGATGCAGAACAGAACTTTCCTTCGCAATTGATAACTATAAACTGAGTAAGTCCGACAAACAGGACGGTACACAGGCACACGTGTCCATTTGAAAAGAATGCGATAAAATAACAACATTATTTAGTTCCACGAAATAGAATAGGTACAATATTGACGAGAATACAAAAACAATGATAGGAAGTTCCACGAAAGTTAAGAATGAGTCATAAAATAGCACATGTTAAATTTATAAATAAAGCTCGACTGTCGCTTATAGAGGTATAGATAAGTAGCAGTCTCACTTACAGAGGTCTATGAGAGAAAAACGACTCTCTCTTACAGAGGTTTCTGTTTCTCGCTTATAGAGGTTTTAGGAGCTTAAAATGACGGGTCCTGGCTATTACTCTCACTTATAGAGTTTTCTCACTTATCCAGTTCTCACTTATCCAGGTTTGACTGTATATACAGGGTGTAACGGTTAGATGTAGTCATATTTTAAGGACTTCTTCTACCCATCAATACGAATAACTTTTACTATGTGGGCAACTTCGAAATCGCGAAAGAAAATGAGCTGTTCCATAGAAAATTTCAATAACCTCCCGATGCAATGTATGAAACAGCTGATTTTTTTTTTGCGATTTCGAAGTTGTTCTTAGAGTAAAACTTTTCAATATTTTTAAATTCAATAGTTACGTTTACGTTTTAATTCAATATTTACAAAATTTAAAATCAATATTTTAAATTACAATATAAAACTACAAAACGAATTCATTCAATGGCAGCCCCAGACGGATTTTCTTGCTCTTCTTATAAAGTTCATAGGGAGTTGAATACCTATGTTATTGCGACAACTACATCTTCGAGAACCGAATATGTAAGCGTAGGGAAGTGCTATGAAAACGAATAGTATGTTGTTCATAATATGACCGGCTCTGTGTGAGATCAAGTGAACTTTTAAAAAAGCTTTTCATGTTAATTATCTCTCGTCACATAAATCATTTCAGTCGGGTAATTGAAAAATAATAAAAAAAAAAAAAATTATTTATTCTTTTTCAATTACTTTTTAACGGTCGCGTCGTGGGTTTTTCAATTTTTTTTTTTTGTTTTTTATTTCAAACTTTTTAAAGAGCATAATATAGGTAACATACATTACATTACATAACACCTCGTTCCTCATCAGCCCTCTAATGTCCCCATCACCTCTGGAAAACCCATGTAGTGTAACATGCAGCGCCCCCTGGCGAGTTGTTACAGTAACACCTATCTAATAACATGCACCAATCAAACCCAAAGCGATCACTGAAAGCCACATTTAAATCGGACTAATGGTTTTGCAGAATTAATGGTTGTTATTACAAACAAATGTTTACTGCAGCGCCCCCTGATGAGTTGTTACCGTTAAACCTATTTAAGAACATTATACCAATCAAATCCAAAGCGATAATTGAAAACGGCATTCAAATCGGACCAATGGTTTGCAAACAAATATTTACTGCAGCGCCCCCTGGTGAGTTGTTACCGTAACACCTATCTCAGAACATGCGCTAATCAAATCCAAAGCGATAACTGAAAACAGCATTTAATTCGGACCAATGGTTTTGGAGATAAACGGTAACATTTGTAATATACTGTTTGTGAATTAAGTTTGTTAAAGCCCAAATACACTGTTGGAAACAAAACATCAAACCAAGGTGACCTTGCTAGTTTACAACGTGTTTCCAACAGTGAAGACGGCTGTTGACAACCAAATTACATGACCTTGGCGGGTTGGAAACGGTGGTGTTTAGAATCACAGACATACATCTACATAGACAACGCAAGTGCCACGATTTGTATTCGAACCAAGCGTGCCGACTTTTTAAGACCTATTTTGACGTCACAGCTGATATTTATTACTGGAAAATACAAAAAGATTCAGAGACACTGATACCACCGATG
Organism: Stenoptilia bipunctidactyla; assembly: GCA_944452665.1. NCBI lineage: Eukaryota > Metazoa > Arthropoda > Insecta > Lepidoptera > Pterophoridae > Stenoptilia > Stenoptilia bipunctidactyla. The sequence goes on from OX101746.1 coordinate 17,468,547, forward strand.
AAATCGATTATTAAGAACGATATTGATATTGTGGACTCGATTTTCTAACAGACATAAAAAACACGCATATTACAATACATATTAAATCTAGAGGCGACCAACCTTGACGCTTGGTCGGGGTTCGGACACGCAAAGGATATGCATTTGCGTTATCTATGTAGGTAGATGTATGTCTGTTTTTAGGACAGTGTGTACGCTTGTTATTGTATATTTTACTATGTAACTATAACTAGAAATGACTCGAGTTTTGAAGCTTTTTATCCTGCGTTTCAACCTTTCTTCCTTCTTTGTATCCTCAATTGCATACAAAACTGTAATCGAGAAGATGTTGCCAACGCGAGAGATCAGAGCACACTGACGATTAAGGGGCGTGGCCTGGCGTGACCTTGGCTTGTGTTCTTGTTTGTCTCCTTGTTGGAAACCACCGTTTGTAACAGTGTGGATGACTCGGAATTGGTTGACAACAACTTAACCTTCCTTAACCTTGGTTGGAAGCATTGGTTTTCAACGTGTTTTCAACAGTCTGGCGGCCCTCTTAATATTTTACTTACCTACATGTTGTCACGTTGTATGTTTTTGGCAACTTTAGCTTATTTTTATATTTTGTATCATCTGTAAGTACTATTTATTTAGATTCCTTTTATTTTTGGTATCTGTTTATGTTATGAAAGATTGTTTATTTACCTGTCAACTCTAAAAATTGTCATGTTGCTTATGTCACTTTTCAATACAGATAATTTATAAACTGTTATTAGGTTTTATATTCATTTCTTTCTCAATTAATTTTAAAATTGTATTACTATAATACAAATTATTCTGAGACTTGCAAATTTAGAAGCAAGAGAAGCCCGGCTCCATTTTTACCATACCACAACCGCTGCTCCAGAGACTAAAACCTCCTTAATACGAGAAGTGACAGCCGCTGGCCGATTATAGAATGGATGCCTCTCGAAACATAATTTAATTTACGGCTGTCGAACGAAATCGAGGCTATAAAAGGAGTGGCGAGCTGATCTCCTGGCTTTTCGGAAAAAGAACGATCAGAATAGTTTGGGAGAGCTATTGAAAACTACTAAAAGTCTGTTATTGTTATATTGTACCAAATAACTGGATAAACTTTTGGAGCTGTGGATAATTTGGAAACTTCTGGACCCCTACTCATTTGGAAAATCTCAGTGTGTATCTAAAAACTATCTAAGGACTGTAAGTGTAAATAGTGCCTTTTTTATACAATCTTGTACCCCTTTATTTGTAAATACAGGGTAATTGGAAAAATGCTGGTGAAACTCTACAGAGGGATTAGGTATCGATAACCAAGTATATTTAAAATGTTAAAAAAAATTAAAAAAAAAATTAAAAAAAAAATAAAAAAATTCACTATATTTTTTTTGTCACTTAGAGATAAAGTTCATCAATTTAAACAACTTTCCCCAAGAAACGATGTATCTAAAACGCATAAGAAAAAAGCTATTATGAATTGTTTTTACGTGAGCAGTCAGCTGCTATGTGGCACAGTGACCTACTTTTGCGCCCGACTTCGCAACCTGGCGTCAACGACCTCGAGCGGCCGCGCCGCGCGCGCCGCCGCAGCCATGCCAAGCAGCACCTTCCCCGTGTGTGAAGGTGTGCACTAAACTACAATCGACCAACATGCTAATAAAATAATTATAAATCAAATTGTACAACTTGCAACAACATGCCTACGAGTGAATGGCTTGCTCTGTTGTATTTGTAAGTTTAAAGTGTGTATACCTATCTAATACGCAGATTTTACTACAAAATAAGACATACCTAACGATTCCTGCTTCCTGAAGTTGCCGTGACTTTAAAGGCCAATTATTTGAACTCCACTCAGGTATCTTGTTGTACTTATCTGTTGCACTTATCACTTTTATTGAACACCGAACTTACAATAGAGAATAGCTATGCTCTCTGATACAAATTTTCCATCACACTTTACCAGGCTTTGGACTGGCGCGTTTTAGTTTCCGATTTTAAATACTCATTATAGGTACCTACTGGATATTAATTTAAGTAAAAGAAGGCTAAAGTAGTACCTATTTTAAGAAAGCTCTTCCATTAAGAACTCGGTTTTTTGCCAAAACATAAAAGCAAAACTTAGTAAATTAGTTTGATGAAGTCGCTCTTTGTTTTGACGTTTTGACTTCTTCGCGCGTTATAGGTAGGTATGTACCTACGTATGGTTGTCGCGCGCATACTGCTGGCTGGTTACAATGGTAGGTATTCACTATGCGGACAAGCACCAAAACGCGGCGTGTTTAAAAATTTGAATCAGCTTATTTACAATAATTAAAAAATGATATTTACACAATGATTGTCCTATTTACATAATCACTTGATCACAGTAATTGTTGAAAGTGCCGTCCATTCTCGGCAATGCACAAAGTCGCACGTCGAGATATGTTTCTGCGAACATTACGAAGCACTGTGACGTCATTTCGAATGACATCAAATGCACCAATTATTCTATTTTTTAAATCATCGACATTCAAAATGTTCGAGATATTATTTACGTACACTAGTTCTTTTATACGTCCCCACAAAAAAAAGTCCAATGGCGTAAGGTCTGGTGACCTTGGAGGCCAGGGCACTGGACCGCCGCGACCAATCCACCGATTTGGATACTGTCCGTCCAAATACGTACGCACAGCCCTGGCGTAGTGCGCCGGCGCTCCATCCTGCTGGTAATGAAGGGTACCTCTCTGCAGATAAATTAGAGGGATACCATCTTCTACGTCTTTTAGTAAGTCGAGGTATGCCGCTCCATTCAACCGGCTTAAAAATATTGGACCAATCAAGGTATCATTCAAAATCCCGGCCCACACGTTCACCGAAAACCTGTGCTGAAAATGGTCATCCCTGGTGACATGGGGATTTTCAGTAGCCCACCAGTGCGAGTTGTGTTGGTCTGCCTCCATCGAAGTTAGGTACTCTGTAAGTACCCCAAGTTCGTGCTCGCTGGCCTGCAGCCAGTATTGTACCAGGAGCAGGTACTCTGCTGTAGGGGTGTATGCGTGCATACATCTCTCGTGCTCCAGCCAAAACATAACCACTTGCGGCGTAGCACATCACCATATCCCCGTATTCAATATCTGAATAACGATAGTTCGGCATTTTGAACTATTCCAATAAACAAATTGCGAAATAGGCAGGTTAATAATTGAAAATCAATTAATCCTTTCTCAAGTAACGACGCGGAAGCGACTGCACCATGCTAGTTTGTCTTCCATACAAGTACTAAAATTCTATTACTACTAGCGCTACGCTCCGGGCACTACTGGAACTTTTTGTATTTTTTTTTTGCTTTCGATATCGATATATCTATAGTACCAGGCAGCGTAATTATAGTATAGTAATCAACCATTCAAATTTTTGCGCTCGTTGCATTTGCTTATTTTTCTGTGTGTTTTTTGTCGCTGAATTCTTTTGTTAGTTTTTCTACAAAGTACGTTGAGTAGAGTGTTCACTCCTCGTGTTTTTACGATCTCAAATCAAAGATTTTACTTTTGTGAAGTGATATTTTTACATAGGATGCTGACTTTCTAGTGAGATAGTGATTTAAGAAAAGGAATTGCATTGATTTTGAATGACTGGTGCAAGGAGGTGAACAATTTGTGTGGCAAGAGCATTGAGTTTGACGAAAACGACCCGAACAAATCTATGGCCTATAATTATTATATCAAACATAAATAATTAAGAAAAAATAAATAATTGTCTGAGATGCATATTTTTTTATTACTCCCAACTCGCATAGCATCATGTTTTGTGCAGTTTATTTCAACTTATTAGTATTGCGCAGTTTGCACAATACTAATAACTGGTACTACAAATTTCTGAAAATTTGAAAGTGGCGGTATGGTTGGGCTGCATTCTAGGGTTGTTTTGGTCAAAAAGGTTCCTAGAGTGGATACTGTATGGCGCTAAAGTGCGAAAACCGCGAGACGGTCATCTATACTTTAGTACTTATATTCATCTATGGACTGCACCGAACAAAACCAAAACTAAGCCTATCTGTAATGTAAAAAAAAATCTAGCGCTGCATATCAAATTCAAAATACAGTTTTGTTTATTTTTTGTAAATTTGATACCAGAACACTGTAACTAACTTATCATCAAATAGGAGTTTATCTTTTAATTTGAATGATGATAAAATAATATTTTCCTTTTGTTTAATAAGACTTGTAAAAAATAACAATTTTAAATAATCCTACTTATTAATAAAGCGCTTTTTGTTTGACATCTTTACTGCGCCGCGTTTTGGGACAGATAATGCCTCGACAACAAGTGATACCTATTAAGATGGTAGGAAGGGTCAATATTGTTTGTAAGTTTAACTTCATATTTGTTATTGATGGTATTAACAATAAGAAAAAAGTAGCTGCAATCTTCCTGGACCTAAGCTCGGCCTTCGATACTGTAAGTCATGACCTACTTTTAGATAAATTGAACTACTATGGGATAAGGGGTAAATCTTTTAAATTATTTAAATCATATCTAACTAGTAGGAAAATGTTTGTTGAAATTAAATTTCAGGATGTAAATATGTGTGAAAATGTAGTGAAGTCTAAATTTGAAAATGTAAATATTGGTGTGCCACAAGGGAGTATATTAGGTCCGGTTTTATTCAACATCTTTATCAATGATATGATTGATTTTGTCAGTTCGTATCTTCAAGATAAAATTAAAATCGTAGTGTTTGCAGATGATACTAACGCTGTAGTAACGGCGGAAAATATGAAAGACCTAGAATTAGGAATTAATGAAGCTCTCGCACTGTTTACGGATTGGTTTACTGCAAATGGCTTAAAAATTAACGGTTCCAAAACTAACGTTTTGCTTTTTCGAAACAATGCAAAAAAATACGAACAACTGAATATTTCGGTAAATGGACAAACAGTTGCTTTAGCCGACACTGTACAATTTTTGGGTTTGCACATTGACAGCTTCCTAAATTGGAAAAAGGAACTCAAAGATGTCGATCGTAGGATAAGTTCAGCATGCCACGTGCTCAGATCTTTAAGGGATTCAGTTGACGTTAATCATCTCAAATTGGTTTACTTTGCTCTTGTAGAATCGAAGCTACGGTACAGCATACTTTTCTGGGGAAGAAGCTATGATTATAATATAAAGAAAGCTTTCGTACTCCAGAAAAGGGCAATTAGAATTATGGTACGCATCCACCAACAAGAGTCTTGTCGCGAACATTTTGTGAGACTAGGTATTCTCACTGCACCATGTTTGTATATTCATGTTTTACTTTCTCACTTAACTAAACATATTTATGAGTACGAAACGGAAGACCAAAGAAAAAACCGGGAAAAAACCCGGAGGCAAGATATAATGTTGGATATCGTTCCTCATCTGGCCGTTGTAAAACATGGCGTGCGTTTCCAGTCATTGCGAATATTTAATAAATTACCAATGGATTTAAAAAATATTTTTTACACTAAAGAGTTCAAAAGCAAACTAAGGCAATTTTTATTGGAAAAGTGTTATTATTCTGTAGATCAATACTTGAATGAAAAATAGAATGTTACAATTTTTGACATAATAATATATTCTAATTTTGTATTGACTATTATTATATGAATACACTTGTTAATTTTATACTTTATTATGTGCTTAGGTTAGGTTTTTGACAAATTTTATGTTTTAGATTTTTTTATTACATACATACATAACTTCACGCCTGTATCCCGTATGGTGTAGGCAGAACACCAGAGGTAATAAAACCATCTGATGTCACGTTTGACAAATTAGGAGGCATTATAATAGTGAAGAGAGACTATTGCAGTGACAGGGGGTCAGCCTATCGCCCACAAAAAAGCCTCCCATAACACCTCGGTCCCTTAACTGACTTTTACAGTATGCCCGGGAAGAGAAGCAGCTGGCACATTTTATTATTTGACATAATTAATATGTACTAATTTTGTTTGGACTATTTTATGAATACTTTTGTTAATTTAATATAACTTTAATACGTTTGGTTAGGATTTGACAAATGTTATGTTTAAATTAGTAAATTCAGTTAATTTCAATTTTAACACATCTATATATAATTTTATAATAATAATAATATATAAATTTTCCACACGATTGTAATGATTGTTATGAAATAAATGAAATGAAATGAAATGAAATATTACGCAAGGCTGTCGGATTTTGGCGGGAAAGAGTAGCAAGCGTGGTTCAAGTAAAGTTGTATGCGTGCGGGCGGGTAGGTACCGGTAGGTACCGAGCCCACGAAATTGAAGAACAGAGAAAGCACTACCTAGCTGCGTTTACCTTTACTTACTGTAGGTATGTGCAGAAGGCAGCACATAAACCGTAACTAAACTGTCAAATTTCCTCGATCGATTTTCAACTTAAAGTCCAACGCATAGAGTTCATACCCTATTGAGAAATTTTGACAGTTTAGTAACGGTTGATGTGCTGCCTTCTGTACCTCCGTGCCAGCTCGGTCAAACTACGCGAAGTTATTTCTTTAGCAATAAGGTTCAATTCGTTTGAGTCCGTCGTCTTGACATACGCTATTATTCTTCGTTCCTTAATTGTTTGTTTAATGATTAATTACTAAATCGTATTGTTTTCTTAAAGTAAAACAATCTTTTTCTGATTTTCGATAGATATTTGTAATTATTTTATTAGCATGTTGGTCGATTGTAGTTTAGTGCACACCTTCACACACGGGGAAGGTGCTGCTTGGCATCGCTGCGGCGCGGCGGCTCAGTTGCTATGTGGCACAGTGACCTACTTTTGTGCGCGACCTGGCGTCAACGACCTCGAGCGGCCGGCTGCTCACGTAAAAACAATTCATAATAGCTTTTTTCTTATGCGTTTTAGACACATCGTTTCTTGGGGAAAGTTGTTCAAATTGATGAACTTTATCTATATGTAACAAAAAAAAATTAGTGATTTTTTTTATTTTTTGAATTTTTTTTTTTTAATTTTTTTTAACATTTTAAATATACTTGGTTATCGATACCTAATCACTCTGTAGAGTTTCACCAGCATTTTTCCAATTACCCTATATATAAACTTTAACTTTATCTTTTTTATTTTCTCTTATCTCTTCCTTTAAATAGTAGGTTATTTAGGCTATTACTTTAGGTAACACTACACATTGGCTTTTACAAACAAATGTTTACTACAGCGCCCCCTGGTGAGTCGTTACCGCTACACCTATCTAAGAACATGCACCAATCAAATCCAAAGCGATTACTGAAAACCGCTTTAAAATCGGACCAGTGGTTCTGGAGATAAATGGTAACATTGGTTTGCACAAACACATTTCCGTCGTGGGTAAAAACTGTGGTTTTGCAATGATACACCGGCGAGCTTTACCGACGAGCCATAAAACCGCGGTCTTACTCGTCCGTCGATCAGCCGCTTTAGTGGAAGCACTTGTATTGACTTTGTCGTTACGAGTTTAACGGAGTCATTAATGGGTCCGCTCCGCTCGCAGTGGAAGGCGGGCATAACTAACTGTTAATTAACTGTTTTATTTTTGTTTTTTGTTTTTTATTAATCTATCACCTATTTATGTATATTCATTGTGATTTTATTATGTTAACATCGGAAAGTCCAATAATAATTTAATTTTACATATTTTTAAATTTCTACTGACATTGCATACTTATTATTAATTTTACTGTTGTTTTTTTTATATTTTAAATAATAATTAAATTTGACATTCATATTATATTGACATTACTCACAAAATTTATTAATAGTCTTACTGTTTTTATTGTAATTATCTACCTATTGTATTGAATTGTATGTGCCTACATTAATTTAATATTTATATTTGTGATGATGTAAATTTTGATATGGCTCTGGCTGAAATAAATGATTTGATTTGATAACGGTTTTTCATATTTTCGCTTCACAGCGCCACGCCGGTCACCGATGAACTCGTCAGGTTTTTTTAAAATATTTTGGAAATTATCGAACCGATTTCATTTTAAGTTAGATATATTTTCATATCTTAACATTCCGCGCCACATTTCATCAAGAAGTTTAAAGTTATAGAAACCATGTCTGCAAAAAAAAGTAGTAATTTTTTTTCACCGAAATTCATATTATTCACTAAAATGTTAAGCACAACATGTCGTACTATTTTATTAATCAATACTATGAACTATAAAGACTACGCGCAGAGGCACAACGTGTTTGGCCGAATGAATGTAATCACATACGTCCAAATTCTTAAAAAACAATTGTATCTTCTTGACAATATTATAAGTGCCATTACATCGAGCAGGTATGGTACCGACATGACCGCACGTGAACGAAACCGGCCGGCGGCGGCGCCGTCGCAAATTCGGAAGAACTTTTCTGTTGCCATGACCTTCAGTCGCTCGTGCATCCTCGGCGGAAGTGCATGCGTAGTCCGCGAAACCCGCGCCTCGTGTGTTTGTTAGACAGTGAGTCATCGATAATGTTTACAAATAGGGAGTATTATGAGATGGTTCCGTGTTACATAAGAAGTGCCGAAAGCCTACGTAGTGCTCAAAGACTTTACGAGGATGAGAGCATACCTAGACTAAGGTCTTCGGGTTATCTTAACCCTACCGTGCCTAGCCATCAAACTATACTTGCAACCATTCAAAGGCTTTAAGACCATGGCCAATTCACAACGCCAGCTCACGCTCAAGGTCGGGGCAGGTTGAGACTGACGGTAGAAGTGGAAGAAAATGTCATCGATTTCTTCGAAATAAACCCGCGATCCAGCACGACCGACGCAGCGCGACGCTTTGGTGTTAGTCACAGCGCCGTTTGGTAGCTACTTAACACCGCGGGAATGCACCCGTACCACTTCCAGCCAGTACAGGTGATAAATGAAGCGGTCTTCATCCCGCGTCGAGCGTTCTGCGAATGGTTGATTTAACAACATTTTATGGACTGACGAATCTTTATTCACTCGTGTTGGGCTGTACAATCATCGCAATGAGCATTGGTGGTCATTCCAAAACCCCCACACGATACGAGAAAATCATGCTGGGATGATAGGAAACCAAATACTTGGGCCCTACTTCATTGATGGAAGGCTGAATGGTGGGTCTTATCTCGAAATGTTACAAGTTGTAATTTCAGAGTTTTTGGATGACTTGCCACTATTTTATGCAAATAACTTTTATTACCAACACGATGGCGCACCGCCACACTATGCTCACATCGTCCGTGATTATTTTAAACGTAGCATTATTAAACGTAATCAATAAAGTGCCGCGTCATAATATCGTATTGTGTGTAGTGCGTTCATCAACAACGACTATTATTGCCTGTAGGTATGTAGGTAGGTACTGAACTCAAAGTGTGACCTTGCAATCTAATATCGTTAACATGTTTTGTCGCGCGACAAAACATCTTGCAGTACTACGTCCTCGTTATATTATTAAACGTAATCAAAAAAGTGCCGCGTCATAGTATCGTATTGTGTGTAGTACGTTCATCAACAACGACTATTCGTGAAACAAATTGAGCCATATTTTTACTTTTTTCTACTGAGCGATACTAAAATAAAAATGCAGATTATTCGTATTATATCAAAGTACGTAACATTTAAAGGAAACTGAGTAAGCCTGGGCCACAGGGTTAACAGGTTGACTTTGGTCTAAAAAAATAGCTTATTTTATCCTTATTCAAAATACATAAAACCCCTAAAAATGTAGTGAGGGGGAAACAAGTTAATTCAAGATATGGAAATCACTGTCATGGGTTTTTAGTATGGATGAATAACTCATAATATAATTGAAAATACGCTGAGTAAAATTGAAGAAATATTAAATGAGAATCATTAAAAGGTTAAATGAATGTAAACTAGCCGCTTATCGCGTTAGTTTTATTTTAAATAATTATTTTGTAATGGGGAGTTTTCTGACAGCTCATAAAAATTATTTCAAAACACCTCTATAGATGGCACTTTTAAAAAGCTGAAGGCGTTAAGTCTGTAAACTATAATGTAGGTAAGTGGTATCTACCATCTATGGTTATTTATACGTTCAATTTCTGATACAAACATCAATTAATTTATTTTACTTTGAAAAACGCAGTGTGGAATAAATTCTTCGCCTTCGCCTTTTGTAAAGCGCCATCTATCGAAGCCTTTTGTACCAATTTTGTACAGTTTTGTTTTTTAATGAGCTGTCAGAAAACTCCCCATTGAAATAGGCGAAATTATTTATTAGGTTTGGCAATACTGAGTGAATGAAGAACGAAACTATGGTAATTGACTCATTCAGTAAGTCAATCGATCTATTTGTTCACTCGTTTGTTTGGTTTCTTTCCTTGCGCTTTAGTATTTTCATGGTTTTTTCTATTTTTAAGATAGCCCTAAGAAAAGTGAAAGTTGTTAGTTTCAATTTATTAGTTTGAATAGTTGTTTAAAACTATAACTAATAACTAAGTAAGTATAGGTAATATCTTATAAGGTCCTATTTTATCTAGTATGCTATCTAAGTAAAATGTAATACTATTTATTTTTAATTATAAACTCTCTAAATAATTTGAAATACAATCATTCATTTATAGATCTCAACAATAAGAAAAAGAATATCTTTCAAAGTTGATTCTAAGCTCACTTAACTTCTGTGTATTATTCTGTGTATTCTATAGACAAAATTATGGATTACTCAATTCCTCAACACTGGTTTATCTTGAAAATTTTGGTGATGAAACATGATTATATTTTAAATAAAAGAAAGCAAATGTCAAGTTGTTAACACCGTGGCCCAGAAATGTATGGAGCAGGTTCTGTCTCCTTTGACAGGTGCCTACAAAACAACCCTGTATATAACGTAATATTCTGTAATGTCTATAAAGTTTCAGTTTTTCCTTGTCTTATACATTTAAAATTGAATCCAGTTTTATCTATTAATTTGATATTACAATAAGAGTTGATAGAATTGACAAAGACTAGTTTGATTTAAAAAAAGTTACCTCATAAGACAAGAGAGAAAAAAAACTTGATTTAGATGTCTCTTGGTAAGTATCAAGAGAATTCGATTCTTACGCTTGTACCTAAGGGGCACTATTTTGAAAATACTGTTAAAAAACCTTTGAATAATATATTGTGCCCTTTTTGTATCAGTCCAAACGTTTATATTGCTAATTCTACTTGAAATAAAAACAGGTATATTTGTTAATTCTTTTATTTTTTTACTTTTTTTTATATCTATTTAAAGCGTTTAATTGCACCGCAGGCAATTCCCGATTTTTTAATCTTTCAATATTGGTACCTTTTAAAATTTTTGTGATAATGTTACACCAATTCAGTATCGTTAATCTTACGGTTAAGGTGGTAAAATGATGGAGAATATTGTGCACCTTACACTTTATGAAATCAAATGAATATTTGGATAGAATCAGTTGCTCTATGTTATAATAAATATTGTTTTTGAAGCCATTTAACTATAACACCTCACTGCGCTTTCGGATGGGTAATTCAAACTTTTTTGCCATAGAATATTCACGCTGACTTATCCATTCATGTATATTTGTTTCACTACATGTTAAACTTTGTTTGCACAAAAGGCACTTATTTACTTTAATTTTTTTTTTTTTTTTATAAGTGACTAAACCCGCGTTTGACCTCAATCGCACCTGATGGTAAGTGACGATGAGGTCAAAGATGAAAGCACACGGGTTTAGGAAGGAACTGGCTCTTTATACAATATTGCCGGAACACATTACCGCCGGAGCGGTAACATTTGGCGGCAGACTTTATATAAAGGGTGGTCGCTAGCCAGGCGGACCCAGGGGATCCTACCACCAAGCGAAAATTTGATGAGTATTTTGCGCACTACCCATCCAGCAGTGCAGGCCCGCGAATGAATGTTAAGTCTTTCTCGGCGGGCCTGCTCCAAAATCTTTCCAACACAGACGACAGAAGAACAGAAGAATTTTCGGGGATTTGAAATAATGATTTTATATTTAGTGCTTGTTCTTCCGGGTCATCCTCACAATTAAAATTATTATTATGAAATTGAATCATTCTTGTAAGCAATAATGATTTAAAAGTGCAGTTGAAGCTGTGGCAGCTTGGGTCATTGTTCCGATAATTGTATGCCCTACCTTGTCCAAAAAAAAATCGATTGGGTCGGAGTTAAAGTATCTTGGCCTCATCACTTGAACCAAAGATCCATAAATTTGCCCGTACGTGTCTTAAGGTTGTCATTTAAACTCACACAAGCACGGATGTAACTTACGCTAGAGACACGCCTAAACAGTTATAAAGGATAACAAAGTAATAAAAATAAAGACAAATGTTTATAAATCGTTTATTTATTAAAAACATACCTACAGGATTGTTAACTTAAGTACCAGCAAAAAGCACCTACTTATTAATTTTTGGCGTTCTGTTGTTTGTGTTTGTTTATGTAAATAATGAAGTCTTACATATACAGGGTGTAAAAAGACCACGACCTTTAACTTTAGGGTATGATTATACTACGTATACTGATTACGGAAAAGTAGTTTTTTTTCAAATCTGAGACCTTTTTTTTTGACATTTTTTAAATATTTTTTTTACATTTTTCATGCTTGGACACGAATAAATAAAGGTATTATCGAAGAATTTTAATGAAATTCGCAATTTTATTTTTTCAAAACTACCGGCAATGTATCGCGTACAAGTATTTTTGTCGAACCACGCGCGCTCCGCATACCATTGAATCCTGCGGGCTGAGCGCCCCTCCACAACCGTAGTATGCATGGCACCCCGCGCCCTTCCCGCGCCCCGCCCGGCCAGCGCGCGCGCCCAGCTGTGCCGCCGCGCCGCCGTCTCAAAGTTCAACGAACGAAACGTAGTGAACACTGAGCATCAACCACGATCATCCATGGCACTCAGCAGGGTAGCTCGTATGTTTTCAAAATTAGCATTTTGTTATGCCTCATCATGTGTCAAAGCCGTAGTTTACATTAATTTCATCAACGTATGACTACGGAAAAGCTACGGACAACAGCAGCTGATCAAAGCAGCTTAAAACGAAGTTATTTTTAGATAGATTATTTTTAGCTTACTTTGGGACCGTGCAGTCGGTGTGATTGTCTGGGGATTTATTTATTTATTATTATTTATTATCTACCTTAAGTACTGACACGCTTAAAGTACTGATCCGGTTTGAATAAAATTTGATACAGAGATAGACCTGACCCTAAGGATGGACATAGGCTACTTTTTATCTCGAAATTGTCGTCCCAAAGTTAGGTAAACATAGGTAATGTTGTAAAAGAATTTTAACTCATTCAAAACGACGACTGTGAAGTAAGGCACCAGTCATGGACAGTATAAGCGATTTTTTTTTGTTTTTCCTTTGCAGTTTCTTTATTTTTCGATACACGATCTTTGGGATTTGGAGTTAAATTATAAGTCACTTTTTTAACCAGTATTCGAGCTTTAATTTTAGTTTAATACACGGTGCGATAAAAAAATAACCAATTTCAACACTCTTACTCAGGCTCCATTCATGGACGGTATTTTTCCAGTGATGGACCCCCAATAATGGACATCATATCCAATAATGGACCGCTAGTTATGGACATACAAATAGTCAATAAAGTATAACATTTCTAAATTCAAAATCAGCTTTATTAGTAATCATTTTTTTCTTTGAGTTTAGATGTATGTATAAACATCAGTAAGTATCAAAATAACATTAGCAAAAAATCTTCATTACTATAATTAGAAAAAAAAAACTCATAAATCACCTTTTTTCAGTCATTCATATTCAACAGGGATCTTTGTTTTCCTTTTGTTTAACACAACTATTTATAAACATCAGGTCAAAAATACAAATAATCATACAAATTATCAAATTTTCCTTAAATAAAAATCAGCTTTATTATATCAAGATAATACTTATTAGCTATGAAAATCAACTTTTTACTTACAAGTTAAATAAAAATCAACAATTCAAATTCAACTAAGAATATTTTTTTCTTTGATCAATATGATGAACCTATTATGGACACCCAGTCATGGACAGAATGTACATGACTGGAAAGAAAAATAAATTATTGCCGATTTATAGATAAACATGTAGATATACTAAAACAGAAGACTAATACTTAAAAAGAATCAAAAATAAGCAATTACTTTTATGGACATTCTGTCGATGATTGGTAAACGTGCTCAAATAAATATCCAGTTACGGACACCGGTAATTTTTAAGGTTATTATTCCAATGACAATTAGGTTATATTTAAAAATTTACTCACTACTATTGGTAAATCAGTAAATAACATAAATTTTAACAACAACGACACACAGCCTACAAAAAAACTCACTAAGTCTATTCAGTTTCATAGCGATTCTTATAATAAATTGCGATTTTCGACACCAACTGTCCCTGCGTAAACAACAATCGTGATGGTCAAAAACAAAATGGCCGTAAGCTGTCAAACAAAGTGTGATTTACAACTATACTATTGGCACTACTGTTTAGTGTTGTCATTCGAAAAAAAAAACATGGCGTTTGCTTAATTTTGATAGTAATTTCAAAGACTGTCCATGATGGGTCCGCGTCCATAATAGGTGCCTTTACCTTAGGTACCTACCTATCTGAGAAAATAATGACATTAACCTCTTGCTTTTTCGCCCAGTAAGGTAACTTAGCCAAAAAGCCATGCGTATTCTATCCACGTAACCTCAAAGTACCTTCCTACTTTCTGTACGCAACCCAAACACTTAAACTTTCAAAAACACAAACATTTAACTATAGCCGTTTCCCCCGTACGGGTTCTAAAGCCGATCCCAATGCCGAGATAAGATCAGATTAAAAGTATCTACCTAGGTACATATCATATTCATATGTGTAATCCTTAAAATTTAAGCTGCATCCTTTTAGCCACTTCAACGTAAAAGAATAATAAAAATCCATCGTCACAAAGTTTATCGTTTTTTATAGTGAAATAAGATGGTATTTTAAAGTACAAAACGGTATTAGTTAGGTATTATAGTACATGTATAGTTCAAAAACCCCGTAAGTATAACCTGATAACTAACATCCGTAGTTTGTACATTATTTAAAAAAAACACTCACTTGACACTAAAACGACAAATGAATGAGCCAATGAAAACACATCTTTATTAACCGACTTCAAAAAAGAAATCTATCCCGTAAGTGAGTTGTTTTATCAGTTTTTGTATTAAAATTTCTTAGCCTCGAACAGCTTCCAAACACATAGATACTTATGCCAAACATAAGTGTACCTATGTAGGTATGTTTGTCCATGCATATCTCGAAAATTATAAGTTTGAGTGTATACCTAACATATTTTTAGTTGATTAGTTTTGGTTTAAATTCATCTTATTATGTACAGCAGTTTTTAAATTGAGATTAAAGTGTTTCTTAATCACAAGGCTCAAATCATAGTGTGTAAGTTATAAAATAATTTAATACAAAGTCGGTTTTTTAACGCTTTGCATTATTTTTTAAAGAATTACGTATGAAGTAAGGAACTTACCTATGTTGTGAAAGAACTGAATCAGTTATCTAACTAAAGATCCAGCATGACTGTCTTTACGTCCTTAAAAAGTACGTTCCATGACATACCTACTTAGGTACCTACCTATCACCTCGCGAATAGTCGGCGGCGGTTGAATACATAAAACTTTATTGCAACATAGTTCAAAGGGTAAACTAGCTACCTACACCAAACTAGTATCAATTAGTTGTACATAACATAACATGTGTCTCGTATTAGATACCTACCTGGCTATCGTAGTTTGTTTATCGCAATAATGCACTCATACAGGTATAACATTCTATTAATCACACATTAACCTCCAATCACCGTGATCATCACTGCTCCACAAAATAAAATACTGTTAAAATAGCTCTAACCGTCTTTAAAAAGAATAGGAAACGGAGAACTTAATCCTTTCTCAGAATATTAAATTTACTTGTTAATCTTATTTTGGTAGCCCGTGCCTCGCAAAAAACTTACGTTAGTACATAGTAACTCAATGGCGCTCACTCACACTAGTTGAACACAAAACATAGTCACAAAACCACACAATAATCCAAAAGGACCTACATTTTCATTCTAACGATAACACTCTCAATCTGAACGCAAAACACTTAGCCACCTCCTTTTAAAACAGCGGAAAGCTAAAATCTATTTTCAAAACTAATTGTAATATAACAAAACAACTATTCTATCGATTATCTAGTAGGTACCTATCAATTCTCAACAAGAATCGTCGACTCAAAAGTCCGGAGCCGCTCAGCCGCTCGGCGGATGTCTTGCCGAGGTTTGCTTTCGTGCAATAGTCAACGAAATGCGTTCATACAACTTAGAACTTTAAACTATTATCTTTACATGCGTTTTAGATATTTACAAATGCTAGAACGAGTGACAACGTGAAGATTTTCTTTAGTGGAAGTGGTTGTCCAGTAGTGGGCTGCTTTCAGCTGATGATGATGACGTGAATCAAAGCATAATCAAATCATCGATAACTTCATACTTATTCGAAGGTTCTGTCTGTGTGAACTATGCATCCATAACCGCGCGCGAACCTGCTTGATCAGTCAGTCAGCCTGGTCAGCCAGTCCCTTGTTGGCCGCTGTGATTAAAGTAAAGTGTACCTATGTACTGCGTTTTTCTATCGTTTTCCGTTTATTAAGTAGGTATGTAGTTTGTTGTTGAGTAAATAGAAGAAATATCTTTTTTGCTACTTATACCTACCTACTTGGGCATTGAGACGAGAGGTGTGTAATACATGACATTTATGTTTTCACATTAAATTATTAGAATAGGTAGATACCTTAAAGCATTAGCGGCATTCCCACATGCTTCTCCTAAGCACATCAACATCATGCCATATTCCCGTGGGCTGTACACATATGAAGAAGGCATTTTTGATTAAACACAAAACAGGTATAAACAATTATAAAAGTAAAAACTTACACTAGATTATTAACAAAAATTAACACTAATTTACAAACACTTAAATAATAGAAATTAAACAAGAAACAAAAGAATTAACACGAATTACACGGCGCGGCGATAGCGTCACTTGTATGACAGCGCGGCAAACAAGGAACTGACTGACTGACCGAGGCCTACATTTTGCAGATTTTTAAAAATTTACTTTAACCCTTAATTTGACAACGACATTTTTTCAAGCAAGCATTATTTTGATACCTTTTAATCATCAAGGGTATGCTAAAAACTCCTAAAAAATTTAATCTTTTTCCATAGTTGGGAAAAGTCGTGTCCTGATAATACATCAAACTTAATTTGAGATTTATTTTAATATTAAAAATCACAAAATTCAGAACAAATTGGCCGACAAATTGTTTTTTTTTGGTAAAAAAATAAAGTTAGTATAAAATTAATATTTACCAAAAAGTAACATAAAAAATTATTTGGTATGGATCTAGTTAGAACTAGCAGTAAGATGGGTGGGTGAAGATGGAATCGAAACAATTGCAGATAATTATTTGTAGATATACCCCCTTATGCATAATGAAATGTAAAGTTAAAGGTTAGAAACATAAAGTGTTTAGTTTAGAGCTAGCATATTTAAACAATGTTTAAACTAAAATAGGTTTATCGTGCGATTATGAGTAAGAGGGTAAGTGTTGTCAACATAAAATTTTATTTCCTACCCATATTTTGAGAGATTTTCATAAAAAGTAATCGTGAAAAATAAAAAATAAAAACATTTATAGCACACACAGGTTTTTTGAAGATTGTGTCCGCTCCACCGTACAACGTCAAATTAAGGGTTAAAGAGCCGAAAGTCGAGCAAAGTAGTATTAGTACGTTAACATCAAACAACTCCGCTAAACACGCCGACAAGGCATCCGCCGAATTGTGGACTTTCGCGTCGACGACGACGACGACGCGGCGACGGCGAGCGAACGAAATGATAGGCATTAGGTATATTATTGTTTTAAATATTGAAAATAGATTTTAGTTTACTGCTGATTTTTAATGGAGGTGGTGGCGCGGCGGGGTAGTGCATGCGTTCGAAGTGAGTGTTATCGTGTAGTGATAAATTGTTTTAGTGTGTGTTGTGTTCTACTAGTGTGAGAGAATGTTTTGTGCGATGAATTGACTACGAAAATAAGGTAGGTTAACAAGTACATTTAAAGAATTAAAAATAAAAAGTATTTTTTAACAGTTTAGGTTGGTTCGAAGTTGAAGTATCGTTGTAGCCCAAGTAGCATAGGTAACATTCGTTGGAGTTGGAGGAGCACTAGTCGAGTGAACGAGAGTTCGCAAGTTCAAAGCACATCTTAGTCATAATAAGACTGTGGCACATCCGAGGCTAACCTAGCTCTTATTTCAGAATATTCATTTTTAGTGGCCTACTGAGGTTGTGAATGTGGTAATTTCTGACGTTCATTTAGTATAAGTATGCCACAGTGAATAAAATGTATTTATTGATTTCGATTTTATTATTTGATTAAATGACTTAAATTAATTTGGATTGAACTTGAGATATTTGTTAGTCTTTCCCGAAATAATTGCTGTAAAACTTTAAAGGTAGACTAGACACAACACATTTTTAATTGTTAAACGCTTTATTAACGGTAGGTAAGGTTAAGGTTTTTCGTTACATAAGGGGTTTACGAGATACCTTACCACCATAGCCACTGTATAATTTTTTTCAAATAATTAGGTAGTAGATGTTCCAAAGTAAAGTGCTTGAAGTAAATTAAACTTTTATCTTAACGCAATCGCTTATTAAAACGGCGCTAAGTGACTGAGTCCTGAAAAGAAATTAGAAAGTACCTACCTTTGTTTCGCTGGATCTTTACTATGGTTTTCAGAAAAAAATCACAACATCATGCTTACCTACCTAGGTGCCTAAATTCATTCTCATGTATTAAAACTAAGTTGTATGATTAACAAAATGATGTATTTATTTGGAAAGCTGACAGCTGTTCTTACAAAACTTATTTAGCAATAGTTGTATCTTAAAAGCTAATTATAAGCTTACACATATTTAGTTGTATTTGCATGTTTTGCGATTTGTGTTAGTTTGAAACGTGAGATATTTCATTTTATTTACGTACCTGCCAACCTGACTATTTCAAGGCCATAATAGCTATTACATATTCTACTTGATTAATACATGTAAAATTTGATCTAAGGTAGGAAATTAAAATTATAAACGTAAAAGTTTGTTTGGATGGTGGTTTTTTGTTACTCTTCCATGCTGAAGTGACTAAACGGATTCAGTTGAAATTTTGATCTAAGGTAGGAAAAAGCCTAGAATAACCCGAAGGGTGCTTTATTTAGCACCAATGAAGCATTTTTTTTTATATCCCGATACTCCTACAGGATTTAGATAAACTAAACCCACGTTTGACCTCATGCTGACCTTGTGAAGATGACACGGTTTAGCTACACGGGCTTAGCAATGAGGCCTCCTTAATAATCATGCCAGAACACATGACCACTGGTGCGGTGACATTTGGTGGCATATTCATTATGAAGGTTGGCTGCTAGACAGGAGATCCCTGCATGGGACCTGCCACACAGGCAAATTGGCACTTGTTTTTTATTACTTTTGTTATGAAGTTGTAAGTGTTTATGTTGCAAATTTCCGTCGCATTCCCGTACATCAAGTAGGCACTTTGTAGTTACGTGGACAGAGTAGGTACTTATGGCTTTTTGGTTAGGTTACATAATTGGGCAAAAAGGCAAGAGGTACCTACATGACATTTTGTTTACGTCATTAAATCGTAGTTTTGAATGCGTTAAAATTATTTTACAACTTAGGTACCTTTAGAACCTTTGCTTAGACGGATTTAGAGAAAATGGGTCTTTTACAAAGTAATTTAAAACTTATTTCTAAAAAAAGGTAGGTAAGTATATCGTGAAGTGCGTAATAAAACGTTGTTGTTGAGTTGGATGACTTTCAATACCTACTCATTTGGTTTGTGCGTATAACACAACGAAGAAAGTACTTATGTACTTTTAAAACTAATTTAATAGTCGTTATTTATGCTAGTCTTCTATTCAAGGTTTTCAATAGGAATTATCGTCATATTTTGATAAAATGAATATTTAAATTAATATCGTGTTACTGGATATTTTATTTAATATGAATTGAAAAAGTTTGTGTTGCATAGGTAGGTACCTATTACCGAAATATTCGCGCACACAAAGAACTTCATAGTTACTTGAATAGAGTAGATACGTTTTTTTGGTAAAGATAGGTAATTAGGTAGGTAGAAGATACCCACCATCTTGGGCGTTAAGCCGAGAAGTGGGGTTGCATGACGACTATTTTCAAACTCAATAAACTTTTTACACGTTTTTACGGTTTTACACGTTATTAACTACCTAGGTAGAATATGCAAAATCAAGTGCTTCGACTTTTTCTCATTTTAACCGGCTCGATAATACCCGGGATTAAATGTATTTGTAACTTCTTTTGAAGAAGGAAGAAATTTAACACAAATCTAGGATAAAGCGTGAACAACAATTAGATGTGTAGTTTTATCCTGGTATTCCTACGGGATCGAAATAAACACGGGTAAAATGCTTGACTCCGACCCAGACAATGGATAAGTACTTACTGCTACTACGTTAGGTGACTTGGCAACTTAAATGGAAGAGCGTCTGTTTGACAAATGGGTTCATGGCCCGTATAGCAAAAACATTTTTTATTAATTGTGCTAAAAAATTAAAGAGTTCTTTTTACGTATTTTCACCGAATTCCTGTACACAAACAACGTACGTACCTACTTTGTAGTTATGTTTTAAAAGATAAGTTTTTGGTAAAGATTGGACATTGAGATATGGATAACATTTTTTTTTCAAGATACTTTTTAAATTATACCTACCTACCTAACTTGACTTTTTTCGCAACATAAGAAGGTACCTAATTTTGGAACCTTTTATACCTTGTTTCCGATGATGGTGTGAAGATAGGAATAACGTGCGCGTGGCCATTTTTTTTGATAAAAAAGGTGTGAATTTGAACTCCACACTGGATTCGGTATTTACGTTACTACACTATGAGTAACATTTCGATAATTCGAATGAGATCTTATTTTAACAATAATCTATCTACCTACCTAGGTATCTAAAATGATTTCGTTTGTAGCTACTTTGACCAGCTGCTGTTGTCCGTAGTTTTCTAATCACGGTTTTCAATGGGAACGAGTTCAATACTCATACGTTGATGAAATTAATGTAAACCACGGCTTTGACACATGATGAGGCATGACCAAATGATTATTTTGTAACATACGAGAAACCCTGACTAGTGCAATGAACGACCGTGATGATGTTCGCTTCGTACGTTGTTTGAACTTTTTTCGCGCGCTCTGGCCAGCTGGGGCGCGGGAAGGGCGCGGGGTGCCATGCATACTACGGTTGTGGAGGGGCGCTCAGCCTGCCCGCACGATTCAATGGTTTCGGAGCGCGCGTGGTTCGACAAAAATACTTGTACGCGATACATTGCCGGAAGTTTTGAAAAAATAAAATTGCGAATTTCATTAAAATTCTTCGATAATACGTTTATTTATACGTGTCCAAGCATGAAAAATGTAAAAAAAAAAATTAAAAAATGTCCAAAAAAAAGGTCTCAGATTTGAAAAAAAACTACTTTTCCGTAATCAGTATACGTAGTATAATCATACCCTAAAGTTAAAGGTCGCGGTCTTTTTACACCCTGTATACAAATTATCATTATTACTTTCATTATTTAAACTCTATGATTAAAAGTCGCGGGCTGTTTTTGGGAACGTGTATGTAATGTTTCGAATATATAACTGGGTAAAAAAGACTCTAACATTATGAAATTTCATAGAATTTAGTTTGTTTTCGCTATGAAAGTAGGAAGTTGATTTTTATTTTATATGGGATCGAATGAATTTTTCGGATTATAGACAAACATCAAGCAAATCGCAAGCAGGAAAGACTAACCCACCCTTATTTTTATATAGAATAAATTATGAAATTCTAGCCTTTGGTTAGACATGAGTGCGACAATACATGTACTTAACGCATTTTAGTTTTTTTTTTATTATTTTTCTTGCCACCCAACCTGATATACGGGGTCACTTTTTAAATTCAAGGAAGTGATAGTTCGAGATCATACATGAAGTGAATATAATAAAAAAATATAATACAATAAATATTAAATATTTACTGAGTAAACTTAACCGAAAATTAAAGAATTAATTACGCAACACATGGTTAAACTAGCATTTGCAGCGATCCGCGTGCCAGGTCACATGCCGCGATTGACTCAGACGTAAGTAAAGTACATAGTAATAAAACTTTATTTATTTATAGGCAATGTTAGTGAAAAATTAAGTGCCCAGTATACAGGGTGACTGGTGACATATTTTAGAAATTGTGTAAATTAAGTAACTACTACTTAATTTTTCAGCAGAATTCCCTATAAATAAAAAAAAAGTTTTACTAGGTCGAGGACCGTTCGTGAAGCCGTCTATATCTAACTACCTATTATGAGGTTAGCCATCAGCCAGCGAAATGATACGAGTGTATTACATGAAAACTGTTTATTGAATGCCCTTAAAATACAATAGTTATAATGGTTATAGCAACTTAGGTCTACTACGTAATCTAGGATACATCATACGCCCCAACAAAACAGAAAAAAAAAGAAATTTTTAATTGGCTTTTTTTTTTACTCAAAATACTTCTTAGTTCTATTTTTGTGTACAATGTCCTCTTTATTGTTACGCAAAATTTTAACATTTGGTTCAAGATCTTCTATAACTCTATATGGGCCAGAATAAACATCACAAAATTTATTTCCAATTTCATTTTTTACTAATAACATATCATCTTTAGAGTATGTAACTGATTTTACATATTTATCAAATTTATTTTTCCTATCTTCCTTAGACATAATTAAATTTTTCCTCGGTTCACATTGAGCTTTTTGTAATCGAAACTTTAATTCCAGAGGATAGCTTTCAACATTATATAAAGGTTCAACAATACAATTTTTTAAATTAGAAGGAATGTTACATTGTTTACCGAAAACCAGTTCGTACGGAGTGTACTTGGTTTCTGAATGTACAGAAGTGTTGTACGAAAAGCACCAAAACGGAAGCCATTTACTCCAATCTTTACTATTATTGTCAGTTTGAATTCTTAAAAATGCATTTAAGGATTTATGGGAATTTTCAAGTGATCCAATTGACTCATGATGATATGCACATGATGCAGTTTGTTTAATGTTTAACAGTTTACATACCTCAGTCATTGTGCTGGAGATAAACTCAGTCCCTCTGTCTGTCGCTATCTCTCGAGGTATACCATACCTGAGTATGAAGTTGTCCACAAATGCTCGTGCTACACTTACAGTATCTTTACTTACTAATGGATATGCTTCTACATACTTACTTAATTCACACTGAAGGGTGAGTATATACGTGTGATTATAATAATCCTTATCTAAGGGCCCAACTATATCTAAGTAAACTTTATCAAACGCGGATTGCGCCGTCGTAGTTATTACCATCGGTTGCTTTGTATGCAACGAATGCTTTTGTTTTTGGCATTTGTTACATCTTTTTACGAAGTCTGTAACATCTTCTACCATCTTTGGCCAGAAGTAATGCCTTTTAATATTATTAAGCATGCGCCTAATACCTACATGTCCACTTGTAGGAAGCAGATGAAAATCATTGAGGATTACTTTTTTATCATCATAATTTTCAATTCTTATTTTATTTCTTAAAATACAAATTCGGGGACCGGTCCGACGTTCATTACCTACATAGTAATTGGTTAACCATTCTAAACATCGTTTATTATCTTCATTTCTAATCACATAAACTTCATTAATTGATAACTTATTGCAGATTGAATCCAAATCTCTACATAAATAGTTTTCTTAAGAGGTACATATACAAAATCTTTGTATTGTACATTATCATTAGATTGTTTTTGTCTATCTCGTGATATTATTAATTCAACACAATTTCTAGGCTTCCCAAGAACTTCAACGACTTTCGGTTGATCAGGCCGATTGTCTGTTTCATTCTTGTTGGCCAAGGAATGGTCACTTGATTTATTTCCTAAATCTTTAACCATTCGTCTAGTCATAACATTTAGTACTTCTTGATTTATACTTTTTAGCTCATCCGAAGTTAAAATGATCCGAGACAATGCGTCTGCAGCTACATTACTTGAACCTTTTATATATTGTACTACATAGTCATATTCATCTAACAATAACCGAAATTTTAATAATCTCCTAGACGGATTGTTAATACTGAACAAATAAATTAAGGGCTTATGATCAGTTTTAATGGTGAATTTTTTTCCAAATAAATATGGTCGAAAATATTTGACAGACCAAACTATAGCCAAAAGTTCCTTTTCTATTGTGGGATAGTTAAGCTCAGATTTATTAAGTGGGCGACTTGTATATGCTATTGGTAAATCATTTTTATTGCATAATACTGAACCTAAAGCCAAACCAGATGCATCTGTATGTAAAATAAATTCATTTTCCTCATCAAAATTTGGATACTGTAAAATGGGTGGATTGATAAGCAATTGCTTGAGTTTATTAAATGAATATTCACATAGAGTGGTTCATTCAAATTGAGATCCTTTTCTACAAAGTTTATTTAATGGTATTGTTATTTCAGCAAAATTAGGAACGAATTTGCGGTAGTAATTTGCAAAAGCCACAAATCGTCTTACTTCATCAGCATTTTTTGGGGTTGGGTAACATTGAAGTACGCGAGTTTTTTCTGGATCAGGTAAAACACCTTTACTCGATACTACATGCCCCAAATAAACTAAGCTTTTGGTAAGAAATTTACATTTTTCAGTATTAATTTTTAAATTTACTTTTCTAAGTCGTTCAAAAATGTCAATTAAATTTTTATTATGTAATTTGAGACTTCTACCGAAACATATTAAATCGTCAAGGTAAACTAAACACTTATCGTGATGTAAACCAGACATTGCAACCGTCATTAATCGGCTGAAGGCACTGGGACTAATTTTTAGACCCATAGGAAGTCTTTTCATCTGATACTGTTTGTAAGTAGTAAATGCCGTATATTTTCTGCTTTCAGGACATAATTCTAACTGACAGTAACTTTAACTAAGGTCTAAATGAGAAAAATAAATTGCGCCAGATAAAGAATCCAGTATTTCAGTAATATTCGGTAACGGGAATTAATCATTTTTGAGCCTCATTGAGTTTTCTGTAGTCAATAACAACCCTCCACCTTTTGTTTCCGCTACTATCACTCTTCTTGGGCACTAGCAAAACTGGACTAGACCACTCACTTGAACTTTCCTCTATAATATCGTTATCTAACATCTCGGTAATTTGTTTTTCAATTTCGTTCTTTTGACTTTTAGGAAGTCTGTAAGGCTTTGTATATACGGGTGGAAAATTTTCTTTAAGCTGTATTGATTGCTTATATAAATTAGTAACGCCTAACTTATCGCCGGGTAACAAAAATACATCCGAATATTTTGCACAAATGGTTTCTATTGAGAGTTGTTCTTCTTCATTGAGATGCTTTTAATTTAAAAATGAAAATAAGTTTCTTACTCGATTTGAATTTATATGATTGCCCTCAAAAGAACATAAGAAAAAAATTTCAAAATTTACTATATCTGGAGTGAAGTAACTTAGTTTTACTTCCTCTGCTCTGGTATTAAGAATTTTAATCGGTATTTTGCCACAAGTGGGTTTTACTAAAACAGATGCCAAAAATACGCCTTCACTCAACTGTTTAGGCATAACTACACATTCGTTCTTTAAGGTAGTTTTAATATAAGACGTAATTTCACATCTCGGAGGTAAAGTCATAAAAGTATTGTAGCCTAGTTGACCCATTTGTAATGGAATATCGATTGGACTATCCTTATTTATAGTTAAAATATTTTTTTCAAAATTTAAGATACATTTAAATTTACTCAAAAAATCCTGACCTAATATACCATCTGTTCTACAAGAAAAAAAATTTAGTACATAAAATTTGTGTTCAAATGAATAATTATTATATTCTAACTTTAAATTAACAAATCCATCGCAATAAGTTTGTCCACCTATTCTGTTTATTTTAATCCGCTCTCTATGGAATGGAATATTCCAGTTGTGCAAAATATCTTGCCTAATTATGGACAACGACGCGCCGGTATCAACTAGCCAACTCCGTGATTCATTGTGAACATCAAAATTAACAGAATTTATATTTTCGCAATAAAAATGTTCATGCTCGAAAAAACAAATTATCACTATTTTCAACACTTTGTGAACTAGTGTTTTCACTATTATTATTACCGCTAGCCTCGGCAAAATTTATCTGGTTTTGTCGCGATTGACCACGAAACCCCGTGTGGCCACGAAAACTCCTACGTCCTCGAAAATTATTACGACCACGAGAATTAAAGTAACGAGTATTATTTGTAAAACGATAACCGCTACTTGATCCATGACCATAATTATTTTCGTTTTGCCGCGCTGGGGGACCCCTAGAAAAACCTCTAGAACCTCCTTGTGTATAATAACGTTTGCCTGTTGAAAAACCAGACCTACCCTTATTATGGAAATTCATGATTCTTTCTTCACCGCCGCTAGAGATTTGCTTGTCTATCGCTCCCCGGTTGGCTTCTTTTATCGAACTATAATTTCGGGCTGCAATAATCGTACTAAGACGATTATTTCGTAGGCCGTCGGAAAATCGCTTTATCGCGTTCCGCTCGTTTGTTGGTTTCAAAATATCGTAAGCTTGGTCATTTCCGTCAGCCTGCGAAATAGTTAAGTCTACAAATAACTGTTCAATTTGCTTACCGAATTCTTCAATAGTTTTGCTGTCCTGTCGTATACCCTGCAGTTGAGATTGAATCGCGGTATCTGCTTTTTTAACCAATAATGTACCTCGCATGTCCTTGAGTAAATCGGGAACAGATAAGTAGGTAGTGCGCATACGCAGCTTGGCACTCTCTGATAACCTTGATTTTAAAACAAACTTTATTAGCTGTTTTTTACCATCTTCGTCAATCGCATCACTGTAAAATTCAATATTAGAGATTAATTGTTTAGTCACTTCTTCATCGCCGGTCATAATAGGCAACAACGAAATTGCAGTTTTTAACTCGAATTTCTCCATGGTGCTTATCGTACTTTGAGAACTATCTGTACTTTCCGAACAAAGATGTGTTATTTTCGAATATAATAACTTAATACTATCAATATTTTTATAAAAATCGTGAATTATTAGCGAATCTTTTAACTCCTTATCTCTAATTTGCTTTTCTATTAAACAACTTAAACTACAAAAGTTATTAAACAAACATTTAGCGTCAGCAAATTTCTTATCTGTTACAACAGCCGTTCTTCTACTCGGTCCTAAATTAGTGAGGTAATCTTTTATTTTTTGTAGTTCAAAAACTATTTGTTTTATTTCCGTTGCCATAACATGGTGTCAAAAAAATAATCTTCAACTCATAAACAAAATTATTCTAACAACAAGTTTCTAAATTCAGGGAAATTAAATTTGATTAGGTATATACTTGGATTACACATTTTAAATATAAAATCTTAAGTTATTACTACTATCTAACACCTACATAACTTTACCGACCTTTAGCACTTGACACTTAAAACTTAGCCTTGATTTAGACTTTTATTTTTTTCACTTTGCACTTTACACTGGTACTGATTGCGAGCCAGCAGTTGGACCTCCTTCCATACTTGTCGACGCAACAAGCTTATTGACCTTCGCAGCTCATGCGTTTCGATTCCTCGCTGGATCCATTTTCCGTGACATTTCACATAATATCTTATGAACCAAATTAAACCACCACAGATTATTACCACGAGGATTGTGATAAGTACATAAGTGGTTATGCCGGTGTGGTGCAGCAATTCAGTCGAAGCAGAATTCCCAGCTCCGGTTTGGGTGATAATCACCTCCTCCGTTTTAGACTGATTTTTTCCCATATTTATAGGTGATAGTTATTTTGCGATACAAAATTAGAAACACTTACTGTTAAATTGTCGTAGTGATTAAAAACTTCATTGTTAAAACTGTCTTAAACTTTGCACAAATCACAAATGTTTATATAAAACTTTCCTTATTTGGCACATCACCGGAGACGCTCGTCGTCTGGCAGGGTCGCCATATTAGGTTAGGCGTCAGCCCGCGAAATTATACGAGTGTATTACATGAAAACTGTTTAATGAATGCCCTTAAAATACAATAGTTATAATAGTTATAGCAACTTAGGTCTACTACGTAATCTAGGATACATCATA
The DNA here is from genome assembly GCA_944452665.1 of Stenoptilia bipunctidactyla. Lineage (NCBI taxonomy): Eukaryota > Metazoa > Arthropoda > Insecta > Lepidoptera > Pterophoridae > Stenoptilia > Stenoptilia bipunctidactyla. The sequence continues at coordinate 17,496,814 of OX101746.1, forward strand.
CTATACTGTGTTGATAACACCGTGCGTACGTCCGTACCAGTGTAACCATGCGTTGCGATTCTATAACTTTCGGTTAAGTTTACTCATTAAATTAAAATTTAATTATTTCTCTTTGAGTATGACCTCAAACTATCACGTCCTCGAATTCCGAAAGTGTACCCACCAGTCTAATCTAAAATGTTCGATACAATTTTACAGTTTACATCGTATAGGGTTAATATTGGTATAGTGCTAGAAATATCTTCCCCACGAATATTACTACTTTCGTTGATATTTTTTAATGATCTACAAAAATTAAGAAGAAGAAAATTATTACTTAAAACCTGATATGATAAACAATATGTAATTAAAATAACCACTTGACAGTCCGGGCCCGGAACGCTTACTGCTCTCAAAGGTCCGCCCCTCCGCGGCAGGATTTTAAAACAGTCGCCGCGTGCCCTCGCGACAAAGGAATGGTTATATCTTACAATCTATCTATTCTTTGTCGGAACAAAAACTATGATAAAAAAGCTGATTAAATGAATAAATTGGAAAGGTTAAAAATAAAATGCACAATTTATAAAATAATATATAAACCTTTATTTTAAAGATCCATTTGTAATAAATTTTGTTGGATAGTTTTATATTTATGATGATATGACTGAAAATATAATATCATAATGTTTGTAATTTAATTTATTTCAATAAAACTTGACAATCTTTTCTATCTATTGGTAGCAAACACAAATATTTCATTGATTATTTAAAGACAAGAAAATCCAAACTAAAGTCACCATTCGACCGTAATTTTATCACAAGTCGTAAATTTGTTCAAGTCGAAGCGCGGCGCGGGTACAAAAGTACAGCAAAATGACGGCCTAAGGCCCTTAACAGACGATTTTTTTTTATAAATTTTAATAAGTTTTTTAATATTTTTTATAACAATATTTGAATCAAACTCAAACTCAAAAAAATATTTATTTCATAGGTATTTACATACACTCAAAATAGTCAAACAATTTACAAATTCGAACTGCTTAGAAGAAGTGGCAAGAAACTCAACAGCAATCATCTTTTAAAAATACACAGTAACAATTTACAGTCAGGGAATCTTTACATCTGGGTACCTTATAGTAAAACTTTCTACATAACACTTATCTTTAGATCTATCGAATTTTATAATAAAAGGGTACACATTGACCCGTGAACGAATTAGAGACTTTTATGAGTCTACTATTATATTTAAACATACTAGACAAAGGTACTAGTAGAGATAATCATAGCGATAGAGGTGAGAGAGAATAGAGAGAATGTAGATGGAGATGGGTAAGGGGAAGTCAAAGTCAAAAAAGTCACATAGTTAAAAGTCATCAGCAAAACGACTTGACACCGCTAGCAGCACCCGTTCACGAGTATAACGCAAGCACCAGCCGTCACTCTCCTCAACCATATTACACCTGAGGGAGCATGACGTTCTTGCTGTTGTATGGACAGAAAGGAGAATTAGTTGGAGATGGAACTATTATTAGTTTTGATAATTACCATCATAATATTTGTTATTACTGAAAAAAAAAGGTTTAAAAAAACTAACAAACTAAATTTTAAAGAGGTTAAGGTTTATGGTAATCCTTAAAACATCCTAAACTGCAAAGATTCACATCGCACTCTTCACATTGGAATTTGGTTCTGGATGACTTTTTATTTTGAGTGCGCAGCCAGCACCGCGTATACCTCGATGAGCTGGTTATGGGGAAAAGGTTGCTATCGACAATTGGTCTTGTCTGTCGTTGTATAGTCAATTTCACCTGTTCTTTAGTTACCTGTCTACGATTGTTTAATAGACGGGGTTCAGTTTTTAGATCAAGTTGCCGATGTATTTTCAGAATCTCTTCACTCAGTACTTTCCTAAACTGTCGATGACTTAATTTGTTGGTAGGGTTGCTAGTAAAAATAACAAAACAATTAAAAATAGCTGCATTATATAGGTAACAATTATATAGGTACTGATCGTTCCTATCCACCGCTCCCATAGACTTATTATAGTCCAGGACAAAACTAGGCTTTATTGTACTTTTCTTTGGTACCAATCTGTAGGGAGGGTAAGTTGAAATCATAGAAACGAATTTTTCATCGCGCCACAACATTACCGCCAAATCGGAACAATAAGTTACCACTACTTCACCTTGGTAGTCTTTGTTGTTTTTTTTTTTATAGAATATGGATGGGACGTTTGTCTTCCATGACACCTGATGTTAAGTGAACATGAAGACTAAGGTGGTACACGTCCATCCACGAGAAACCTATTCACTCGACGCTTAAAAGTACTAGGACTATACTGGTCAGGGAAAATAGACGCAGGCAGTTCATTCCAAACCTTGGCGACCCGTATCAAAAAGGAACTGTCAAAGCGCTTAGTTCGACTTTTCGGAATATCAACCACATACGGATGGAAGTTCTGTCTGCGTCTAGTAGTCCGATGGTAAAAGGATGAGGGTTCAATTTGCTCACACAGAGCACTCGCGCACTCACCAAAATGTATCCTGTAGTACACGGTTAAACAGGCAACCTTACGACGATGCTCTAGGGTCTGTAGTTTTTTGGTCGTAAGGTCGACGTTGTTAATTCATTTACGGGCTCTTCGGTCAACGGAGTCCAGCGCTTCTAGTTGATATTTGGCTGAACCATCCCAAAGATGACTGCAGTACTCCATGCATGATCGCACTTGAGCTGTATATAAGTTAAGAAGCTGTGCAGGGCTGAAGTACCGCCGTACCTTCGAGATGATTCCCAACTTTTTCGAAGCTACTTGAGCCATGGACACAATTTGTTGACCGAAGTTTAAACTAGATGTTATAGTTACGCCTAAAAGCCCTAGATGGTCAGTGATGGGGACAGATACATTTTGGAAAGTGGGCGTTAATGTGAAGGTGCTCTTTTTTGCGGAGAATAGACACGCCTGAGTTTTGGACGCGTTGAATTTGACCAAATTCGACTCACCCCAATCGGATACTTTCCGTAAGGTCAAATCAACGCGCTCAATCATTGACTTTCTTAAACTTTGGATTTCACGGGGGCTCGCTCGCGCATTGGATACGTATCTCTCTACAACAGTGCTGTCATCAGCATAACTAATAATGCCCGGTGTCAAAAGGTCATTAATGTGCAGCAAGAATAATGTTGCAGAGAGAACAGATCCCTGAGGTACCCCGGCATTAATTGCCATTTGGTCGGAGGAGAAGCCATCTAAGACTACTCGAATTGACCGTTCCCTCAGAAAATCAGATATCCAGTCGCAGAGCCCAATCGGTATGCCATAAGCTGGAAGCTTACTTAAGAGACCATCATGCCAGACCCTGTCAAAGGCCTTGGAATTGTGTAAGGATACAGCTATTGCTTCACCATGACCCTCCAAGGCCTCGCTCCATAAGTGAGTGGCATACACGAGAAGATCGCCGGTCGAGCGCCCGTTGCGGAAACCATATTGGCTATCGCTTAGGAGCTCGTTGGTCTCGAGGTATGCCAGGAGTCGATTGTTCAATACACGTTCCATGACTTTGCAAAGTATGGAAGTGATTGAAATTGGTCGGTAGTTGACAGGATCGGCACGGCTTCCCTTCTTTGGTACTGGTTGTACGTTAGCAAGCTTCCAGGATTTGGGAACCTTACCGGATTCCAATGAAAGTCGATAAAGACGCGTCAAAACGGGAGACAACTCAGCTGCGCAGCGTTTTAAGACCACTGCAGGAATACCGTCTGGACCACTAGCTTTGTTCTCGTCTAGGTGCAGCAAGCATTTAAGAACCTCCTTTTGGCGAATGTGAACGGTACCCATTGTAGGTCCGAACTGAGGTAATTGGGGTGGGATTTTTCCTTGGCAATCTAGACGAGAATTTTCTGCGAAGATACTAGCAAATAAATCTGCTTTCTCCTTAGAAGTATGGGCCAGAGAACCATCGGGTTTCCTCAGTGGTGGCAGCGACGGGCGACAAAAGTTCGTTTCGACCGACTTGGCAAGGGACCAGAAAGCTTTACTGCCCGAAGGGTATGCTGCTATTCTGTCTCCGATACGGCCTATGTGGGCAAAACGAGCTCTTTTGATTACCTTTTTGCAGGACTTGGCGGCATCATTGTATCTTTTCTTAAGTTCATGCGAATCCAGGGCTTTGCTTCTGCGAGCATTTGCCCAGGCTTTGTATGCTTCCCGCTTTCGCTTTTCAGCGGCTAGGCAAGCAGTATTAAACCATGGAAGAGCTTTGGTTTCAAGGGATAGATCAGCGTGGGGAATGAAGTACTCCATTGCTTGAACTATCACACTTGAGACAGCATCAGCGCAGCACGATGGATCGGTTGATGTAAAACAAGTTTGCCGCCATGGATAAGATGCGAAGAAATCCCAATCTGCTGACTTGTAACGCCATACTCGCCTGGAGCCTTTTGGGCGGGTGTCAGGTGGCGAGTACAGCGATACAGATTTCACCATACAGTGATCGGATGTCCCTAAAGGTGCAGTGACGGACACCGAGTATCTGTCAGGATCGGTTGTCAGCAGAAGGTCCAAGCAATACGCAGTGTGGCCAGCAACGTCGGGGATGCGCGTAGGCTCGTTAACAAGCTGTGAGGGACCATAAGTCAGCGAAAACTTAAAGGCCTCTCTGCCAGCATGGTCAGTGTCCTGATACGGGTATAACCACTGCCCATGGTGAGCATTAAAATCCCCCAGAAACACCAACTGCGCCGTGGGAAAACGTTGCTGAATCTTATCTGCTGTATTGCCAAGGTATTCCATAAGCCTCGTTGTCTCCCGATCTCCGCTATGTGAACGATAGATACAGGCGTAAACCACTTGGTCTAGGCCTATATCTATGTAAACCCACATGACTGAAAGGTCCGGCACTTCCAAGTAACGGAGACGCTGATAACAGATCGCGTCACTGGCATACATGCACACCCCGGCGTGCGGGCGGAAAAGAGACTCCAGGATATAGCCTGGGTAACCAAGGTATGCCGAGTCTGACGGATCGCAGATCTGCGTCTCCGTTAGAAAGAGTAGGTGTGGTCTCTCCGTCTCAAGATGGTGGTGGACATCATTCAGATTGGAGTGCACTCCTCGGATGTTACAGAAGAAGTGCACTTTAAGGGAGAGGAAGTGCAACCGCTGTTGAACCGTACTCTTTTTAGGACCTTTCATTATGAATTGGTAGTGGAGTGAATAGGGAGGAGAATAGAAGTTGAGTGAAGCGCTGCAAATGGAACCAAGCAACTCGTAGGAAACAACGCACCATTGGGGAACTCGCCTGGAGACTGCGGGGACGCCCGAACCCCCCCGAGGTCGCCATCGGGTCCTCTCTAACCGGTCGCCAACCGGCACGATGGAGCCTCCCGGGATTTTTCGCGAGGTGGCGGGGCAGCCTTTCGCATGTGGCTGGCATGCTACTTGGGCCCCCTACTACCTGCGGTCGGCCAGCGGTGCACCGTGCTTCGGATCCCGCTACCCTCCAAAACGAGTTACCCGGTGAGTCATTATCCTACGAGTTGAAAACTGTTCTCCGATGCAGCACGATTACTCAGACCTATCCTCCTCAATGGCTACACTAGACATCATGCCGGAACGCAACTAGGTTACTTGGCGGCATGGTTTTGTCTAGTGGGTGGTGACAAGCCACGGCCGAAGCCTACCACCAGATTTTATTGCTCGTTTAGCACCACCCAGGGACCACGTACAAGGCATCGAGGGCTAAACCTTGCGGACGCGAGCAGTTTTCAGTCCCCAATACGTCTGTCCGTCCGTCACGTTTAAGAGATCGGGCTAAAAGTGGGCTATTATAGAAGTTGTCGATGATCAGTGTATGTCCTCGGTGAAGTAGTGGTTCCATAAGATCATATACAATCTTGGCAGTAGCGTTGTTAGGGCGAGCATTACCGTCAAGTTGGTCAGTGGAATTTTGTCTGTCGTTAGGTAAGTTTTGTATATCGTTGTGGAAGCCTTGGCGAAATTGAACTAATTTCATGTCCACAATTTTACGTATATTTCAATTTTACAAACAAGATATAGTATTTTACATTTTAAACTGCTACTTGGCGATGACGTACGATGACGTGCGATTCGTGTCGAAGCGCATTGGAAAAGAAGCTGCTCCGGCGCGTCGGTGACTATATACCGGGGGGCGGGGAGTGCAGGCGGTGCTGTCGCGATGCTCGAATAGTGATGCCGAATTTCCGGCCGTCGTGTTAATTTGGCGTAAACATCTTCCGGGGCGTTGAAAGCCTGCTTTCAAGTTATTCTTCAAGCAGAAGGCAACTGCGGTTCAGCGCTCGTCTGATGTGATGTACTCCGCTTGCCATCTTTTCCAGAATCTTTGTTTCAATTGTTCAAGAAGCTTGAAGCCATTCCGCTTTCTGGATTATCCTGAAGTAAGTCCGGACCTGGTATGGATGTCAGCGACCTGCCAAGGAGAAAGTGTCCTGGTGTGAGCACCTTGTTATCATCAGGAGACGAGGAAAGGGGGGAGAGGGGACGACTATTTAGGATGGCCTCAACCTGAGCAAATAATGAGGAAAGCTCCTCAAAAGTTAAGTGTGCATTGCCCATAATCCTTTTTATATGGATGGCAGATTAAATGCCAGCCTCTGCATAGCCATATTAGTTAGGAGCGTAAGCAAGTCAAAACAAAAAAGTTTACATCCTGATCAGATGCAAACTCCAATACAGGTGCAGAATGTTTAATAAAAAATACTATTTTTCAAAACCAAAAATGATACGGCTTGACTGTTGTACTTTAGTATATATTTATTTTATTGATACTTGATTCTCGACTTGCAGCCATTCGTGCGAGGAGCGTAGACGGAAGTGGTGGTACATGACGTCAGTGTTGTTGTCAATAGTTTATGTTGCTAGTTGCCTTAAAGGTCGCCTTACACTATGCAACAGGCTTCAGTCATAATATAAGTTTAAACTGATAGTTGATACTTTATGATTTGTGAATTAAAGTATAGAATTTACTATGTGATAATATATTTATTTAATATTGTTATCTCATTTTGAGTGAACTGTATGTGTTCCTATGATAATAAAAGAGAATTTATGTTACAGAATAATTCTGTCTTCTAAAATATTTTGATTAAATTTTTGTTTGAATTTGTGTCTATATTTATTTGTGTCTGTAGGAATTTTATGTTCAGAATTGTGTCGAGATTTATTTAATCTATAGTTATTGTGAAATTTGTTTAATTTTAATTGGAAATTATCCTTAGATTTAGGTAAGTTCTGAACTTGGTTGCATGGAATTGAACCAGTAATCAAACAACCCAGCTTAGTATTTTCAAGTCCCTCTGCACCATCCCTATGGTCTGTCTGAACCAAAGAAGAGGAAGATGGGGGTGTGTTTTGTGTTGATTGTGAATTATGTTTGTGTTGTTTATGTTTGTGACTTGTTTGTTTATGTAATAAGGTTTTGTGTCGCCTCTTACATACCTTGCAACTGCCATATAAGTGACATTTATAAATGATGTGGCCTGAGCGCAGGCAGTTCTGACACAGTTTGTTATTTTTAACATGTGCCCATCTTTCTTCTATGTCTAGGGCCATGAACACCCTGCATTTATGAAGTGGGTGCTGGCCTTGGCAAACAACGCACGACTTGCAATTGTTTACTGAAATATAAAATGATTTCACATGATTAGAAGGTTCAGTATTGTGACTAAATTTATTTTTATTAGAATTTTCAATTATAGTCCTAGGCGGCAAAGGTATAGTCCTAGACGACCGGCTGGTGTAGTGGTAACATACATTGCCTTCTATACCAGAGGTCCTGGGTTCGAATCCCAGCGGCAGCGGATATCGGTGTGATGAACATAGATATTAGCCGTCAAGTCATGGATGTTTATATGTTTATTTAAGTTTATTCCAATAAAAAATATGTATTTATTTAATACGTATGTTTACATATTTCTTAAGTGTATCAATTATCTAGTATCCATAACACAAGTTCTTTAAGAAACTTAATTTGGGCTAGATAATGCTGTGTGAGTGTCAGAATTATTTAAAATTTATTTTATTTATTTAAAAAAAAAAGGTATATCGAATTTAGATCTGAACATGACCTGTAAAACATCAGCCCGAGAGCTTAAAAAATCTTTAAAGTCAGCGAGTGAGGGAAGTTCTGATAAGCTCCCTTGATGTTCCTCCCACTTAACACGGGTTAGTTGATCAAGCCTCTGGGTAGCTAAATGTATGATGAAGCTATCCAAATATTCAGTGGGTTGACCTAAGGTTTTAAGTGCCCTTAAATTTTTGGTAATGTGGTCACCCAGGTTCCAAAGTGCCTTATCACTCCCATACTCACGCTGTATAGGAGTGATATTTAAGAGCGAATTAATATGATAAAAAGTTAATTGCCGCTTATTATTATAACGTTCGTAGAGCAGCTGCCAAGCACTTGAATAATTTAAATCGGAAACTTCAATATTCTGAATAATGCGGGCAGGTTCACCTTCTAGATAGGAATTTAAATAATAAAACTTATGCACTGGCTTAATACTAGGATTTTCATGAATAAGAGATGTGAATGTGTCATGAAACTCGAGCCATTTAAAGTAGGAGTGATCAAATTTGTTAATCCTAATTTGTGGGAGTTTAAAACTAATGCCTTTATGGTTACCGCTGCTACAACTGGAAGCCTTGTCAACATCAGTGACATCAGGCTTTGAGAGCTCTAATATTTGCTGGGCAGTAGCAATGCTTGTTTGTAAAGCATCCTCGATAAGTTCCCTCTCTTGAAGTTCAGAAAGTAAATCTTCATTGAGCACCTCTATTTGAGTCTGCAGCTGCTCAAATGTGGATGTTAGTTCCAAGTTTTAAATTAAGTTTAATAACTTCAACTTGATCGGTGAAAGGAGAATTTAATGTGGTTAAATAATTTTTAAAGTTGGTCAGTTGACCCTTAATTGAACTGCGTTTAAACTTGAATGCAAGAAATTCTTTACTGTCTAACACCATTTTAATTTATTTAAAAAACAACACTCAGAAAGTCTTGGAATTAACACTTATTAATAAACAAGTGTTAATTCGGGAAGTGACGCATTTAGGAATGATGAAAAATGATGGAAAAAAAAGGAAAAGGCTCACGACACTCCCCTGACAGACGCGCAAATCACGTGGATGCAGTGGTGGTGGCGTGGTTACGCCATGCGGCGGACGCTGCTCGGGGCTCAATAGGGCCACGTGGTGGCGAAGGCGCTGGCGAGAGAGGCTGCCTTGTGCAGGCAGCCAGTCAAGGACGCCGGCAGCGACGGCGCTTGACGCGGATCGTCGACGCGGCACCAACGGACGCTACCGGCGTCACGCTGCCGGCCACAATGGAGACATCTGCTACAGCGTTTAGCGGCTTCGTGGTGCGCACTTGTGGCGCACGTGGTGGCGCGGACCCCAAAGGACGCTTCTGGCGTCTGGTTCACAGCAGCAGCGGCGTGCCCACCCGGGGGCGCCAATATGTGGAAGCCTTGGCGAAATTAAACTGATTTCATGTCCACAATTTTACGTATATTTCAATTTTACAAACAAGATATAGTATTTTACATTTTAAACTGCTACTTGGCGATGACGTACGATGACGTGCGATTCGTGTCGAAGCGCATTGGAAAAGAAGCTGCTCCGGAGAGTCGGTGACTATATACCAGGGGCGCGGGGAGTGCGGGCGGTGCTGTCGCGATGCTCGAATTTCCGGCCGTCGTGTTTATTTGGCGTAAACAATCGACAAGGTTAAGGTTTTGTCTGTCTAAGTTATGTTAGTCATTATGTCTGTCTGTAGTTTATAGTTCATTGTCAGTTCTGTTCGGTCCGTCTTTATTAGTGTATACCATAAACTTCCACAGGTAGCCACTGGACGCCTCACATAGTTCGCATGTTTTCACCCCTACTTGTGCAGCTTTAGTACTAATTTTTTGGGCAAAACTAAGACGTCCATGCCACTTAAGTAGAGATTCGTCAATGGCTATCTCTTGAGCCGGATAGTACAAACTGCTAAACTTGTCGTTTAAGTAATTAATTACCGGTCTTATCTTGTTTAGTTTTGTCGCGACCCTAGATGTCTCATTGTGAATTAAATGCTGAAACGATTTCAGCAGATGGTATCTTTTATATCTATAAACTCACTATCGAACATTTTGTTCAAAATATCAATGGGTCATCGTCAGTAAGGTCAAAGGTAGGCCCTGGAACACCAGTAAACGTCTCCCTTTTCCCAGTAAACGTTTGTCGTTCTTTGGCCCACTGAAAATCAAAGTAATTTTATGAGACTATGCTGCGCAGGTGGTTGTTGCTATCCTGTTCCTCTCGTTGAAGTATTTCTATTTCAACGGAAGAAAGACCAACATCATCTGCAGGATGGCATGTCGCAGTCCTGGTAGCCAACACAGGGAGTAAAGCTTCAGATTCTAAGTCTACGTTCAAGTCTTCGTCGTCACTATCAGTATTTCCAGTTAACCATTCGTCAATAGTCGATCCAAATTCCTCCGAAGCGACATCTGAAAGAAAATGTTTCATAAGAAATTAATTTGAATTACTGTTAAAAAGGAGAGAATAAAATAATCGCCTTACTAATTGATCGTCGATTACAGCTTGTAGTAGACTTAACTTGTCCTAAGTTGTCCTGTACAGCCGATTCTGTACAATTATCATTGTTACTTTGGCAAATCTGTACCGTGCCGTTTGATGATACTTCCAACTCTACAAAAAAAAAACAATGAATGCCGTATCTTAAGAAAATATAAACAAAATAAAAATTTTGAAAAACCCACGACGCGACGCGACGGTTAAAAAGTAATTGAAAAAGAATAAAATAATTTAAAATCCTCCGACTGAAATGATTTATGTGACGGGAGATAATTAACGTGAAAAGCTTTTTTAAAAGTTCACTTGATCTCACACAGAGTCGGTCATATTATGAACAACATACTATTCGTTTTCATAGCACTTCCCTACGCTTACCTATTCGATTCTCGAAGATGTAGATGTCGCAATAACATAGTATTTAACTCCCTATGAACTTTAAAAGAAGAGCAAGAAAATCCGTCTGGGGCTGCCATTGAATGAATTCGTTTTGTAGTTTTATATTGAAATTTAAAATATTGATGGCAGCCCTCGACGGATTTTCTTGCTCTTCTTATAGAGTTCATAGGGAGTTGAATACCTATGTTAGTGCGACATCTACATCTTCGAGAACCGAATAGGTAAGCGTAGGGAAGTGCTATGAAAACGAATAGTATGTTGTTCATAATATGACCGACTCTGTGTGAGATCAAGTGAACTTTTAAAAAAGCTTTTCACGTTAATTATCTCCCGTCACATAAATCATTTCAGTCGGAGGATTTTAAATTATTTTATTCTTTTTCAATTACTTTTTAACCGTCGCGTCGCGTCGTGGGTTTTTCAAAATTTTTATTTTGTTTTTTATTTCAAACTTTTTAAAGAGCATAATATAGGTACCATACATTACATTACACAACACCTCGTTCCTCATCAGCCCTCTCATGTCCCCACCACCGCTGGAAAACCCATGTAGTTTATTTAAATACATAGTGAAGTGGTTGTTATTACAAACAAATGTTTACTGCAGCGCCCCCTGATGAGTTGTTACCGTTAAACCTATTAAAGAACATTATACCAATCAAATCCAAAGCGATAATTGAAAACAGCATTCAAATCGGACCAATGGTTTGCAAACAAATATTTACTGCAGCGCCTCCTGGTGAGTTGTTACCGTAACACCTATCTCAGAACATGCTCTAATCAAATCCAAAGCGATCACTGAAAACAGCATTTAAATCGGACCAATGGTTTTGCAGATAAACGGTAACATTGGCTTTTACAAACAAATGTTTACTGCAGCGCCCCCTGGTGAGTTGTTACCGCTACACCTATCTAAGAACATGCACCAATCAAATCCAAAGCGATCACAGCAAACAGCATTTAAATCGGACCAATGGTTTTGCAGATAAACGGTAACATTGGCTTTTACAAACAAATGTTTACTGCAGCGCCCCCTGGTGAGTTGTTACCGCTACACCTGTCTAAGAACATGCACCAATCAAATACAAAGCGATTATTGAAAACCGCATTAAAAACCGGAGCAGTGGTTCTGGAGATAAATGGTAACATTGGTTTGCACAAACACCCTCTCACCCTAAACGCATATACCGTCTCCGTTCCGTCGTGGGTAAAAATACTCTTGAAGATCATTTAAATATTCTTTTATTGAGACAATGAATACAAATTTAATATGGATAGCAGTTTCTGCTTCCAAACAATCACATAAAGGCTCATTTTGGTTTTCAATAACAGAAGGAGTACTGAAAATTATTTGCTTATACCACTGAAAATACTCATCATCCAGTGATTGCATTTTCATTGTGATTGCCATTCTCCAAACACGGGAGCAGTTACTTTTTGATCAAAACGGGAGACGGTAAATAACTCAAATGGACATATACAGTAGAATGCCATCACTAGGTGTAAATATATTTCTTTGTGACAAATCACGTTTTTCTTTTTTACTCCTCCTAATTTAAATTTGAAATTATCGTGTTATTTGATAGCGTCATTTTAATTTAAAATAATTACAATTACCGCTGTCACTTTGAACTGTGTTCACAGGGAGTAGGCATGTGTCCATTACCTGTACCGTGCAATTTTTGACGATACTTCCAACTCTACAAAAGAAAAGATAAATTACAATAAAAAAGATCAATATACAACTTTACGCTATTAAATCCATACCCATTAGCACTTCTTCATTGTTGTTAAAAAGTTCAATGGGCTCTCTATGAGGCAACGGGCATCTAGGAATAATGATAAAGAAAGAAAAAATAAGATTAAATACTATTAATCTATACTTATAATAAATCTGTAGAGAGGTCAATTCTGTACATGAAATATTTTTTCAAAATAACTATCAGGGGGTGATTAGTGATCGATACTGATGCCAAAAATGCAATCAGTAAAATTTTTGTCTGTCTGTCTGTCTGTATGTTCCTTATAGAAACAAAAACTACTCGACGGATTTTAACGAAACTTGGTAAAATTATTCTTCATACTCCTGGGCAGGTTATAGTATACTTATTATTACGCTACAATCAATAAGAGCAGAGCAGTGAAGGGAAATGTTGGAAAAACGGGAGAAGTTACTTCATTTTTTAAGCTTCCGTCGCGTGTGCAGCCTTAATGGTTAAAGCTACATACAAATCATGTATGACAGAAATATTCTTCATAAAATTATATAAAAAATATCCCACAACAGTATATGTCTATATTTTATGGTTGACTCACAATAACACGTGTAAATCCCGATAGCTTAGCAGTTTTTTTTTTATATTGTAAGGATAGGACGTTTGTCTTCCATGCCACCTGATGGAAAGTGCGCATGAAGACTATGGTGTTACACGTCCATCCACGAGAAACCTATTCACTCGACACTTAAAAGTTCCAGGACTGTAGTTTGTTGACTGTAGGACTGTAGTCGGAGCTTTCTGATTATATTTGTTTCCTCTTAAGTTTATAATACTCTCACTCATCCCTAATAAAAAAAAATTAACATTATTACCTATTCAATAAAAAAAGAATCATAGAAATCGGTATAGAAACACCAAACTTATACATAAATTCGCTAATAACCCATCGCGCGTGAATACTGAATGATATAGTGATTATTTTTGCGTAACGGTTGCCGCGCTCGACGTGGCTCGCGGCGGTAGGGTATAAAAAGGCTGGAGGCGAGCGCAAGCTTTTGCGCGTTTTAATATAGGTAGGTACAGAAGGAACAAGCGTTACATTACCTGTCAAATTTCCCCAACCAATTTTAACTTATTATCGAGGGCATAGAGTTCAAATTCAAGTAATAAATTTTGACACATTTGTAACGCTTGATGTACTGCCTTCTGTACATACAGAGATAAAATGGAAATCAAGGTTTTGTTTATTTCATGATCGTTTCTGCCTCTTGGAAGACAGAAACCGTAGATTTCTTCGGAATAAAAAGTAACGTATGTGTTAACTACTATACCAAATTACATTAATATTGGCTTAACCGTTTGGCAGTGAAAAGCATCAATACAGAACTATAGGTAGAATTGTATGTACACTGATAATAGTTGGATGGATGGATTTTTGCTATTCTTTCACGCAAAAACTACTTAGCTTTACCTAGAATAACAATAAGCTAAGTATAATTAATGAAGATATTGCATGAATTAAGTAAAATTGAAGGCATTAAATAAAACACTTTTTAACCGGATTAATGGCGTATAATTTATATTTTACATTTTAACTCCACGTTTTGGTGTCTTTGCAGACCCCGTGGTCACGAGCGACTGTTAAAATTTAAAATGTAAATATACGCGATAAAATCGGTTAAAAAGTGTTTTAGTTAATAGTCATACATAATAGTTATCGCGAAAACTTAAGACAATATTAAAATTTAAGGCACTTTGGCACCCGATTTGTTTATAACGCTATGTGCTTTGTAATGTGCTTTGTAATGTACTTAATAGATAGTTACCTACCTATGTTTGTGGTTAGGAGTTATACATATTATATGGGCGAAGATTCTTCATTTTTATTTTTGTTATTAAAGATAGTTAGGACCTTGGAGAACAAAATAACCTACTCGAAATACTAATTCAATACAGACGAAGTCGCGGGCATCATCTATGTAATATACCTACCTACCTATACTTTTTCACAAAACCCTGGTGAAACTGCGGATCACTGCTTTGTTGTAACAGTTTTTGAAGTAATTCTGTATGTTTATCTATCAGTAACGCTTTCACAGCTAAACTACTGAGTCGATTTTGACGAAATTTAGAATAAGGTAAGTTTTAACTTCAAGGAGGATATAATAATAGTATTTATCAAACTCTAATAAACGGTATCCACGCTGACGAAGTCGCGGGTCACAGCTAGTATTGTAATATAAGAATGTTTGTACAGGGTGTCCGCCGGCAGATTTTATACTTTTAATAACCAAATAAAATACAAATATAAAGAAAATCTAAGTTATTTATTTATCATCTTGCAAAAAAAGTATGCGGATTTTAGTTTTTAAAAATAACTCCATTCAGATGGCGTCCTTTTTGCCGTAAACATTCTTCCAATCTTTCTTTCATGTTGGCGAAAACTCGCTTGTAAAGTTCTGGACTGATAGCCGCAATCTCGCGTCGGATATTTTCTTGCAGGGCCGTTATTGTTTATGGTCAATTAGTGTACACTCGAGATTTGAGATATCCCCACAAGAAAAAATCGCAAGGAGTCAGATCAGGTGATCTAGGGGGCCAGGCTATGTCACCAAAGCGACTAATCAATTTTCCGGGGAAAAGTATTCCAACCTTAGTCATTGAGTACCTGGCGGTGTGTGCCGTAGCCCCATCCTGCTGAAAGTGGGTTCTATTGTTGTAGCTTGCATGACGGTGCAGCTCCGGTATAAAAAAATTGTCCAGCATTTCGCAATATCGTTGTGCGTTAACAGTTTCTACTCGGCCGTAAAAATAAGGACCGATTATGCCGTTTCCGGAAATGGCGCACCAAACTGTGGTCTTCGGACTGTGAAGAGGCTTTTGATGAATTTCTTTTGGATTGCTCGCACTCCAGTAACGCATGTTCTGTTTGTTAACATACCCTCCGATGTGAAAATGTGCCTCGTCACTAAAAAAGATGTTACTTAACCGCGTAGGGGTAGAAAATCTTTCCAAAACAATTCTAGCATAATTTTGCCTTTTTGTGAAGTCATCTTCTTTCAATTGCTAGACAAAATTGCTTCAAAAATGACGACCGTTTGTAGCAAGCGTTTGTATGTAAATTTTTCAAGGGAATTTTATGAATATAAACTCATTTGTAGTTGTACTCTTACTATATTAAAACATAGCCCAAATCTTTAAGATTATTTTGGTATATAATAATAATAATATAATTTGAATACTTTCGACATGATATTTATTAAAAAACACACCAAACACAACACTCGCACAACACCTTCAAGATTGTTTTTCTCTATGACTTTTGCAAGTAGTGCGGTACTTCTCACACATAGGCGTTCCGTGGTTTGTTAGAATGATTTAGAAATAGACAATTAGTTCCGCACTTTTAGGCAGTTTTTTTTAAATCAGAGAAATAAGAGACCATGGCGCGTAATTTGGAATTGGCAACTATTGTTGCCATGGATTGCAGAGAGTAGTCTTACTTTGGCAACAATTGTTGCCGTGGACTGTCAAGTGGATAAACAAATATATTTTTCTATTTCCATAAGATAGCAAGAAAATACGACGGCTTTGTAAAGTAAAATAAAAACTACAAAGGTTTCTGATTTTAATAGGTTACATTAAGTATTGAGTTGATCGTTTATTTACTATCTGATTGCTTATTCTTTGGTGGCCGGGCGCTTCCTTGCCCGACGAAATCGAGAAATGCATTAAATAATATAATTATTACTAACGCATGAAAATTAACACATTTATCCTTGTTTGTATTGCGACTTGTATTTGTACACCCCCGAAATGAACAAGCATAATGAAGCCTTTATGTAAAAAATTTAAACAAAATAATCTATGTGAACGTGCACGACAAGCGCTCATTAGAGACTGTCACAAGACTTGTGCACCTCTTTCAGCAATGACAATATTTCGTTAGTTCTTTGTACTGAAAGGGCGCATCTATAGATTTAAATCTTTGACTTGAACGGCTTCGTTAAAGAGTTTCTATCACAGCCTCGTGGCAGAACTTTATGGTAATAACAAAATTTATTAAAGTAGGAACAGTTTTTTTTCTACCTTCAGCATCTACATATTTAATCTTTTCTAATTTCTGTATAGCTTCTTGCCAAAAAGAGTGGTGTGGAGATTTTTCCGCTTCTGCCGTTCGCAGAGTTTTACCTTTTTTTGATATTTTTGTAGCTGCATTAATACTGTCAAATAGTTGATCAAAAAAAATACCATTTCTGCGGTATTTTTTAAAGTTTGACTGACGGGGCGTCCATTTATGTAGTGGGCTGAAAAAAGCAGTTGATTAACAAAGTGGGCCCTGTTTAATAAAACTTACAGCTATGTTAAAAAGTTATACAGGGTGACTGGAACACAGGACCCGCCAAACGAGGACGACGTTTATGGGGACGTTTATTGCAATTAGTTGAGAGCCTTTATTCCTGAAGAACGCAAAATTACGACTTGCAAAAGCCTCTATTTATTCAGTTAAGAAAGAAGATATTTAGATCATAGTCTTCAGAAATTCAATACTTAAAAAGTGTGAGTAAAACATTGAAGAACATATGCCTAGCTTTACTGATATAATAGGCGCTATAGCAATTTTTCTTATTTTAGAGTTGAAGGTGTATGCAGATGAGAGGTATTAGTGTATTTTATTTAAGGAACACATAATAATGTCATACTGTTTGTAAGCTTATGATTTGGCTGAAAAAAGTAAGCTTTTCGTAAGTTTTCAAAATATATACCTTTTAAAGTACCAATTTTAGTACATGTCCTTGAGATTGAAAGTGACATTTCAACATGAAATTTAAGTGATTTCTGTAATTTTTGAGTTTAATGTATTAAATTATTCATATTCTAAAATTATATGCAGCCGTTTTCTATATTTTATTATAAATTATTTAATACAGCTATCTTTTCACATATAAACGTGCCCATACTCAGTGCCCATACAATTGAACCATTCGAAAATAACGGCTCTTAAACTTACTTTCAATGACTAAAGTTGTATACTTGAGCACAAGAAATATACTACTCTCTTACGAGAGAAGAATTGTATCTGCATAGACAAAATTTGCACCCATTCATTTATTCCTATATACTACTAGCGCCACTGTGGTTTACTTAAAACAAAAACACGCGCGAAATTTGAATAGTTTACTGAAGTAAAAAACTCCATACTGACCCGAATTTAATGATGTATTTCCGTTTAAGATTTCATGCTAAGTAAGGGTATCCAAATCAATACACACAAAAATCAATGTATTTATTTATTTTGTAAAATTTTCATTTTCCTTTCCAAAGTTTTATTTCTTTGCTCTTCATCAATATCTCTATTTTTTAGAATAGTATATCTTTTTACACATTTAAAAAAATGCTGTTTTTTAAATATTTTTTATCAATTTCTATATGCCTAGGACAATCTTTAAAAAAATCCATTTCAACATTGTCTAATAGATTTAAAATGTTTGATTTTAATTGTGGCCTCCAAGCTTCTTTTCTTAAGAAATTGTTTATGATGGAGGCCATTACTTCCACACATTGAATTACTGTTTTGGAAGCATAATTTAAAGAATTACTTCATTCATCATACTCCTTTAAACTTGTGAAAATGTGTATGGGTTCTTTATTTTGTGCTAAATATATGTTCCGGCACTCTGGACAATTATTATTTTTTAATTTTTTGAATATGAACCCACACACATATCCACAAGCTTGACTTTCTGGCGTCACCTGGTCTATTGTTTCGATTGCATCAGCTATTGCTATTTCGATGTCATCATCACTCAAGCCTACAAAACCAGAATTTGGTATATCCATATTTTCTGCAGTGAAAAAACTTACAAAATTATTACATAATAGAGCAGAGTCATCTCCACATTTTTTTTTGGCCAGCATGCTGTAAGTTAGTTATTATAGCAGTTTTAATACCGGCCGCGAATTGTACAATAGTCGGATTATAATTTGAACCACAGCTATATCTGATGCAACCGAAACAGTTTTCTAATGGGTCCTGATTGAGGCGACGCGTGGAAAGGCTTTTAATAAAAGGAATAGATGATAATCATCATCATCATCGCAACTCTTTGTAATGAGCCCACTGCAGGGCATGAGTCTCTCCCCTGGGTGACGAGGAGGTATAGGCCATAATCCACCAAGCTGGCCCAGTGCTGGGTGGTGGATGCCAGAATTTTCAGGGTGCCTAGATGGCTTCTGACAAACCCTAACTAGTCGTTGTATGCAGTATGCAGCACCCGGGACCGACTGCTTAACGTGCCCTCCGAAGCAGGGAATAGATGATAAGTTTATCCATAATCTTTCCACAGCATTCATTGTGTGAATCCAGCCTTCTTAAGAAGGAGGATTGAATTTACTCCCGACATATTTCAGCTCTTTTATAAAAAAATTCATCTGTGCAAACATAGCAAAATGAGGACTTTTTCTTGATAAATTTGTGGAAAACTTCTTTACCCCTCGCAGATCTGGGCTATCTGCATTTAGAGCATCAAATAGCTGGTCAAATTTTTGCAGCACTGTTGCAGTCACGTGGGCTTCGCTTGGGAGTTCATCTGAAAAAAATAAAGTAGTGGGCATTCTGGGTATACATAGTATACTGTAGGTACATACATAGTATACTGTAGGTAGGGTATACTGTAAATATATAGTTCAATAAAGAACAAAGTTTAAAAAAGTTTTGATTTTTTTTGTTTGTTTGTTTGAACGCGCTAATCTCAGAAACTACCAGTCAGATTTGAATATTTCTTTTTATTTTTTTTTGTTTTGTTTGTTTGAACGCGCTAATATCAGAAACTTACTGCAATTTACGATAACATTCCACCTGCAACAGCATGGCTAAAAACTTGTGCTGCTAGTTTCACCCTCATTTTAAGTTGCACATTTGGTGATGCTCTGTTAATTTAGGAGCATAAACAAAGATTGAGTTATGTTTCTCTAACTCATAAAATTTCTTTATGTGGCTCCATTTTGATATACCTGAAACAGAAAAAATTAAGGTATTCTTCACTGGAGTTACTATTATGTTTAGACTTTTTTACAAAGGTTTATTTATGTACAATCATTCAGAGATAAATCTATATCTATACAAATAAATTAAATTGGAGTGTCTGTTTGCAATATTAAAATAACTGCTTTTGACTACATGCATATGAATGTATATGTATACGGTACATATACCAAAATAAGATTTTTAATTTTTGTCTGCCTGTCTGTCTATCCGTCTGTCTGTCTGTTTGTTCTAGCTTATCTCTGAAACGGCTGGACCGATTTTGACGGGACTTTCACTGGCAGATAGCTGATGCCATAAGAAGTAACTTAGGTTACTTTTATTTAAAAAAATCTAAAATAATAATGCATTTTTGATAAATTCTTCTTTTTTTAATTCTTCTGGTCGTCGTATTCTTCTGGTCGTCCATCCTTGCATGGCGACCCTGCCAGTGCTGCCTTATGGCAGTACTGCAGCACGGGAACAAAATTTAATATAAATGATTGTTTTAAGAAATAGACTTTATTTTGGGAATAACTTTTACTACCAAGTTTTGTCTAACTTAGTTAATTGACTGTTTTAAAGTTAAAATGATTGGATCAAGAATATATGTAAGGCAAACTACCAGCCTTTTGCAGTAGGTACGAGAGAGAATTTTGGAGAAGTTCTTCAAATTTTTTGGCAGAATTGAAGATATACTTAGCAAAGATGGCTATAGACTATTGCAATTTGGAGATCACAAACATGATTCTGTATTTGAAAAGTAGAAAAGAGCTACATGGTTAGAGAAATGTGTCGTTGGATAACCAGGGCAGTGAAACCAAAAACAAAAAAAAAACTCGATAGTGTAAAAAAAAGAAACTATTGAAAGTGTGAAAAAAGTGTGTGTGCGTGTGTACTTTGATCGATCAAAATAAAAATTGAATAATAAGGACTTAACTATGTTTTTAGTTTACATTATTTATTTTTGTGTAACACTTTATCTTTCTTAAACGTAACATATATTATTGTTACTCCCTTTGTGCTTTAATTTTAAATAAACATTAAACCAAATTTAAAACGTTGACAAAAATGTAATATCATAACAGTCAAACTAAATCATAAAAGTCATACTAATTAACAGATACAAGATTTTTTTGTTTTCATTTCTTGCGTAAGTAATCTTTTTAAACTTTTTTTCGTAAGGAAATTTTTAACTTACCATAGTTTTTTTTCATCAAAAATATAATTTATAATGTCAAGTTCCATAAAAAAAAAATGATAATAAAAATCATTTATTTTCAAGTTGCAAAGACTCATAGAAGTATGAGTCTATGCTAAAAATGTCAGAATACAAAAGTAATGTCACAATATAATTTTGTATGTCAGAACACAATTCTATGTTCACAGAATAATATGCAAATGAAAATGTCAATAGATCATATACTCCTTTACGCTATAAAAACAATTTTGTATCAATCAAGTTTTTAATTTACATTTAAAATTACTTAACGTAAGGTTTTTTATTTCAATAGGTAGTTTTATTGTAGGTTAACCTTTTTATTCTTGATTGTATTAGAACTAATAATGATAATGTTAATTTAGAAAAAATGTATAATCAATAAATATTCGTGCAACGTGACAATTTAATTTTGTTCCTTAATTTCAATTGTATTTAATTTGAAGATTATGTACTACCTAGCTGGTTATTTATTTTTTTCAGTTTTAAATGTATGTCACCTAATATTTATATGTTTACAATGGATACCCTAAAGTTTTTAAAGCACCCTCTATAAATATAATAAAAAAATGTAGTTATTTTAAAATGTTATGATTTATTTAAATGGTTCAGTTTACAATGTTGTCATCGTTTCGTTTGTAACACAATATGCTGATGTATAGATAAGGCTTGAAATGCAAGCTTACTGCAGCGAACATGATGATCTTATTATTACTTGTTTGAGTATTCCTGCAATGTAATACTCTAATACTATATCAGCCGTGTAGGGTCGGCTTATAATAGCCCTACCCTTAGTGACCCCCGCTTGGTGGTAGGGTCCCTTCTGGGTCCGCCTGGCTAGCGACCACCCTTTATATAAAGTCTGCCGCCAAATGTTACCGCTCCGGCGGTAATGTGTTCCGGCAATATCTTATAAAGAGCCAGTTCCTTCCTAAGCCCGTGTGCTTTCATCTTCGACCTCATCGTCACTTACCATCAGGTGAGATTGAGAACAAACGCAGGTTTAGTCACATAAAAATATAATAATAATACTAATTAAAATATAGGTGATGAGGTTTTAAATAAAAAAATTCAAGATATTTTCAAAAAAAAAAAAAAACGGGGTGGTGTAGTGTGTACATGCAGCCTAATGAATACGGTGCCGATATAGTCTATTAATTTATTAAGACAGTCAATAAATATCCGTTGCGCTAAACACCAGTGTCCTTATTACAACCTTGGTCGTCCATCCTTGCAATATAAATCATGAGTAATAAACAAAGTTTAGTTTGCCTATATATGATGGAGATATTGACTGAATCTTAACCTCTTTTAATGCATGAGCTTACCTTTAACTTCATTTTCATCATTGCGAACACTAGAGATACACTCAAATTGATAAACATTATAAGTTTTTAAACTGGCATGGTCATTAACATTTAAATTAACTTTAGAAACGGGATATTTCCAGAAACGGGATATTTCAGTACCGTCGTGATCATGGCGCTTGTAACAGTGCCGAAATATCGAGAACTCAAAATAAATGAAAAACATGGTAAATATCCCGTTTCTAAAGTTAATTTGATAAACATGTTTCTTGTACATTTTAGTAGGTGTGGAGGATCAAGATCTGTTACAATTTCTCGTTCGCAATGCACAAAATAAGGATCTCTGGTGGTCACACCCAATGTTTTTAATGTCTTTACATTTATGGTGGACATATCACATACAGTAGCGACCACAGTCATATTTGCAAAAAAGCATTCCGCAAGTATCTGAAAATATATTTTTTATTATTAGAAAGACCCAGAATGTATACTAATAGTAGTAGGAAAATGCTCTGTAGGCAATTTAAAAGATATTATTACAGATTTTTTCTTATTTTTGTAATAAATCTTACCTCTTTTAAAATCACAGTCATTCTATCAGCATTTAGTGTGTGTGAAAGATAAAAAGCGATTGGCTGCTTCCATTTCTTTCGTAATCCAGCAGGCATAAAAACCAAAGCTTTATTTGCTATTTGGTGGCTTCTCCCATGGTTGTCATGATCCTGAAAACCCTGTATTAAGTCCAGTTTCCTATTATAATATAAATGTTTTTTTAAGGACATCTCATCAAATGATAAAACACAAATATTTTCATCATTTTCTTGTTTTTCTGCCATTTGTTTTAAGGAAAGAAATATGTGTTTATTGTTGCCTGGTTTTAATGATACTCTATTAAGTAACTTAATGATAGAACGTCCAAGTCACTGTCCTGCTGGAAGGAGCTTCCGGAAGGACGGTCCGGCGGACATGCGTCCTGCCAGCAGTACGTAGTTTTTTGTTCAATTTGTATGGATATCGGAGTCTGTCCTTCTAGCAGTACTTGACTTCCATGCATAATAAAATTAGGCAGGGGTGAAAAACATTTGGTACTATGATCATATGATATCTAGTGTACGGGGTAGTAAATTAAAAAACAGTAAATTCGTTACATTTTAATAATTAAATTCAGTAGGTACCTAATAAGTAATTAATTACAATAATATGGAAACTGCTTCATCTACCATATCACGCTGGAATTCCATGTGTGATATGGTAGGTAAAACAGTTTCTTCCCGTCTGCGGAGAACACAGAACACACCGTGGACCACATGTTTTGCAAAAATAACTTGCTTTTTGCTGCTTCTTGTGAACTCGGGAGCACACTATACATTTTCGTTGTACTCTCTTTCTTTCACCGGATTTTGACAAGGCTTCAAGAATATGGTCTCCACTAAGAGCGAGGTTTTCATGTGGTGGTGGCTCATTCTCTTGTTGGTTAGTATCTGCGTCGGTCAAAGCTAATACCAGGTTGGTTGTAAACCACCTGTGAGACACCTGGTCATGTTCGGAGCGAAAAAAATTATTGAAAATCAAATAGGCATTTGTTTCTATGATGCCCAGAAGTGAAGCATATATTCTATGTTCCCATTTATGTGTGCCCCAAGCTTTTTCTAATGCCAATCCATCCTGCCTGATGTGGTTGTGAATATCAATAGCGGCAGCCCCGTCAAAATATTTCTGGACCAATTTAGGCCTGTCAACTTCTTTGAAAAATAAATTTCCTTCATCGTGCCATCTTCTTTTGCGTGATGGCAGGCCAGGAAGTGTCGTTTCACAAGTGGCAATAAATGTGTGTATTTTTTTGTCTCGCCAGGCGCAGGCAGTGAGCTGCACAGAATCTTTTTCTGCTGTACTTACAACAAATGCCCCCTTACGAGTCGGAACCTTTGCAGCCATCTCAGACAAAGGATAAAAGCTGTGTGCTGTCTTCACCAGTCCAATAAAATATAAACCAACTTTGAATAACTCCACAGCTGTTTTGACTGAAGCAAACCATGAGTCTCCGACTATTACTCTTCCTGAACCATGCCATGGCTCGGTCAATCTCAAAGTAGTAGCAGTTCCTGCGCCAAATTCTCTTTGTCCATTCTTCATACTCATTGCTTCCTTTCCCTCATTAATTTCCATTGATATCATTATATTTGTACCACTATCACATGCTGTCTTTACCTCGCAACCAACTCCTTTTGGTTTTCTTTTGATTTTCATGACTGCAGGCATTCCATCTTTGAAGTACGCACCTCTTCCATACCAAGCAAACATGGATTCATCTACAGTAATTTTTGAACCAGGACTGATAGTACCTTTTAGTTTATCATTCACCATCGTCATAAATGTTCTAGTGTTACGCCATTTATCTGAATAATCAAGGTCTGAGGGCTGTGTGAAGCGCAGTGCCATGAGAATGATCTCAAATCTTTGCCGACTCATACCAAATCTTTGTCCGAAATTCGCAGGCGGAAATATTCCATCAGAAGTGGTGCTCCAGTAGGATCGTCTATCTGGCAGTTCTTGAAGAGTCATAGCATATAATATACCAAAAAAAAATAATAATTCCTTCTCATTCAGCATTTTTTGTCTTGCTGGAATCGAAGAATTAGTGCATTGGACTATATAACTGAGTTTATCTCGGGGAAATACCATAAAAAATGCGTCCTTTACACTACGTGCAGGCCCCAGTGGTACTAGCAAGGTAGCTTTGAAATGGCCTTGTTGTCGTTGATCGACACGTATTGCTTCGTGAAAAGTCCAGGTAACGCCCTTCACAACGGTGGTATTTCCAGCTGAGGAATTTGTAACGCTGCTCGTACTGGTGGTCGGATGTACTGAATTACTTACTGTCTCATCTTCGCTCGAAGAAGAAGAATCCGATTCAGACGATGCTGAAAAAAAAGTTCCATAAGTATAAAGTAAAATTGCTTTTAAAATCCAAAACTAGAATCAAAATTTAAAAATCTGTAATCCGACTACGTAAAATTTATACCGCATATGACACTCAAGTCTTTATTATGAATCTATTGGTACCTATTCATCAAAACTCGTTGACTAGTTTTTAGGACGGACCCAATAGACACACATACCTATTACCTACATAGACTGCTAAAATAATAACAAGTCTTGTTGCCTTCACCGTAGTCGGGTTTTTAAAAAAATGTTGTCAACCAATGCCTATACCAGACAGAACCGCTAACACAACCTCTATAATTTATTTTTTATTTATAATCTATGTGAAATATGAAATAAAACAAGAATATATGTAGGTACTTACAATGTTCTTCATAGGTATCTGCTTCCAATAAATTATCGTTTTCGGTAACAACATCTGCGACTAGAACTCCAACGGGCACGGTTGAAATTTTTTTGTCAATTTCCCAATAAACTCTCGCGTAGTTGTTCTCGACCTTTCTTACTGTACCCCAGCAATAACTAATATTGAAGTCTTCTCCAAAATGTTTACGACTCCAGGTATTTTTACCATCATTTTCATCGAAATATGTAGCTTTGGCGCGAACGCGGACCCCACGTCTTATACTCGCCGCCATTTTGGCCAGACTGGTCGTAGAAGCACGATTCAAAAACTCGCGAAGAGAGAAAGAGATGCACTATGTATCGTAAGTGTTGGCGTCCTGCTAGCAGGCTTAGAAAGCCTCATATAACAAAAAACATTGCGTACTACCGGTAGTACGAAAAGTCCTGCTGGCAGGACTCTGGACGTTCTATCATTAAGCTACTCTGGCATGTTCAGGTAAACATTCTTCTGAGTAGTCTATAACAAGCTGGGGACTTTTTATAGATGACAAAAGCCATAAGTTTTTATTTAGGGTGTATCTTCTTCCTTTTGACTTTTTAGGGGCATTTTTCAATTGGGTCTGTAGCAATACAGCAAAGGCAGTTTTAATGTTTAAATTGCATAATTTTTTAACATTTTCATCTTCGCATACTTTTTGAACAATGTCCACTTTCTTCTTTTTTAATTTTGTTCGCAGTCTTGCTATTTCTTTAATCTTTTTTTTACAAGTATTATACAATATGACTACTCGTTTAGATAGTTCAGAAATTTTAGATGCATTTATGGCACCTAAAATTCCTCTCCGTCTCTTAGCCAAAGATTGAGGTACACCTGAATAAACAGGGAATTGCCATTGAGTTGGAGCATTCTGAAATTAGAAAAAAAAAAATCTAATC
Source organism: Stenoptilia bipunctidactyla (assembly GCA_944452665.1). NCBI lineage: Eukaryota > Metazoa > Arthropoda > Insecta > Lepidoptera > Pterophoridae > Stenoptilia > Stenoptilia bipunctidactyla. Next base: position 17,523,293 of record OX101746.1, read on the forward strand.
TTCTATTAAATTTTTTTTTACTAGAGTTAAATATTTTAAAATATTTACATGTACACCACCACTTGATTTTGATGTTCCAGGTTCTTCTACTGCAACCATAGCCAGGTTAGATTTTACCTTAATATTCTCTATTTGAGAAAATGGGACTTCAGATGTCCTGTCCAGACCTATTGCAATGGATTGTTGAATGTTCTGTAAATAATTATAGTGATATTGTAATTAGTTTGCACATGATTGCTGCTGAATTTAGAAAATACAACTATCTAATAACTTACTACATTGAAGACGTTTTCTTTATTTAATAGTGTTTGAACTTCAGGTGCATCAGGGACAGCAAATTTACTTAGTTTTTGTCTTCCAGTATCGTAAAATGGAGTTGAGTTATAGTGCCTTCCACATAAAACCTTATGCTGGTTATGGAGAGTGTACAAAGAGTCTGATGAAAACCAGTAACCATCAGGCCAACAAAAAGTTGCCCAAGCACGAGCCCTGAAATGATTAATAATTTGAATACATTCTCTGTCTCGCTCTTACTAAAGCTAACACGTACTATCGTTCTGTTGAGTTATTAATTCCTTATTTAATGTAAATTCATCATTTTGGAGTTCAAACCTGGGTTAAATCTGCGGCACATTCTCGGCAAAATAACCTCTAACATCAATCTTGCTGAAAGTCGAATCACTGGAAGACATCTCTCGAAAAACTGAACAGTATCAAACGGTTAGTGCACTCCTTTGTGTTTTTAAAAAATCTTCAGACACCAATAGCAGCAATTCTTATTAGTGTCGTCATATTTTTGTTTGCAAAACAAACGGCATCCGTTCTGACACTTGGTGACTCGGCTGTTCGTTGACAGCGGCTGACACATTCAATCAAAAGAACACAGATAACAACTCATCAAGAAACATTAGGCCTCTTTCACACAAACAATACAATTTATCGGAAAGCAACAACCAACTTGTAAAGAGTTTTATTGAAATTATATTTGAATATTGAAGACTATTTTACTACCTACAATTATAATAATGCCTAAGTGTGGAGCTTGTGGCCGATTCCTATCGTCAGTAGATGGCGCTTCATGTAGTAAGTGCAAAATGGCATTTCACAAGGACTGTGTGGCTATTCCAGAAGGAAGTAAAATCAGCTCAAAGTGGTCATGTCCTGCTTGCAAAAGTAAATTACCCAAAGGTGATAATTCATCAACCCCAGTTAAACCATTATGTGCCGACATGATTCCTGACGTTCCTACCCTAGTTTTTCCAACGTTGGAAGCTCACAGCCTGCCTAGCGATTCCGAACATGATAGGGTCATCCCTGCAATGGCCTCCTTAGAAGATATTCGTCTAATCATTCGAAGTGAGATCAGGCAGGCTATGGACGTTTACAATGAAACGCTACAAGGGGTCAAAAACCAGTTGGCAGATCTACAAAAATCCTTTACATTCCTCAGTGGAAAGTACGATGATACCATTCTCAAGGTGAAAAAAATAGACGGCAAGTTGAAGGATCTTGACACAATGAAAATGGAACTTAAAGATTTGGGGTCCTCAGCTAAAAACTTCGCCAACACCTTAAACGCCAACGAACAGTGGCTGAGGCGTTCAAATGTGGAGATAGTGGGTCTACCTGAAAAAAAGGACGAAAACCTAATGACCCTTCTTCCAAAATTGGCATCTCTAAGTAATAACTGTTTTGACCCACAGAATGACATTGACTTCATAACTAGAGTGGCTCCGTCGAAAAAAGATCTCTCAAAGCCTAGACCCATTGTAATGCGGTTCCTGGCTCGATACAAGAAAGACGAATTCCTAGCACGCATACGGTCTGTAAAGGAGCTTAAAGCCGCTGACCTCGGATATATAGGCAAAGATGTACGTGTCTTCTGTAATGATCATCTTACTAAAGACAAGAAGAAATTGTTAATGGACGTCAAACAAATGACTACCAATCTGAATTACAAATACGTCTGGGTCAGAAACTGTACAATTATGATTAGAAAGAATGATACCAGCCCCGTCTTAACATAGGTTCGATTGAGGATTTAAACAAAATAAAATAAGCGTTATATTAGTTTTGCTCGTTATATTTAAGTTACATCCATTATTTATTTTTTGTATTTTTTTATCTTGCTCTATCTATAGTTCTATTTATTATCTCCATATTTTTTTTATTTTTTTCCAGAGAGAGATGATTGTTGTATTTTACAAAAGTTGTATATGTCGAGGTGTGATAGTGAGAAACGCGTGGGTTTTCTATGTTTTACTAAAATTATTATTTCTAATTGAGGTGTTTAAAATGTATCTTTTAAAAAATCTATTTACAAATGGCTAATTCGTCACTATCAATATTTTACCAGAACGTCCGTGGGCTCCGAAGTAAGACACATGAATTTTCAAAGAACTTATCATCAACGAATTACGATATTGTATGCTTAAGCGAGACCTGTCTATCGCTGTGATCGTAACTATGATTCTCGCAGTGACGCATTGGGTGGGGGTGTCCTCATTGCTGTTAAAAAAGAATTTACAATTAATAATATTAAAGTGACGCAATCGGATACCCTAAATTCTTAATAATAGTATTAATAGTAAGAACACGGCATATACATGCAAACTATTTTGTTGTTATTTTCCGCAGTGTCCATCTCAATATGATGCTGAAGTTGGGTTCTTCGATGGCATTTCCGAGTTGTTGATTTCTTATCCAGATGATTACTTCGTAATAGTTGGCGATTTTAATATTAGAAATGCACAGTGGGTACTTTCCACTCAGGCAAGTTTCGCGACACTAGTACCCTCCTCCAGCTCGGATCGATTAGCAGAGTCTATGACACTATCATAATGACAGCCTTCTTGTCATTCACCGATTTTAAGCATCATAATTAAAACATCAAGGAAGGCTAACTTATTATCCTGGGATAACAGGATAATAAGTTAGCCTTTCATAAGTTAGATGACACGGAATCCAAATGGTACACTCGGTCATACTGTTTATAGGAAACCCACTCATACTGACCGATATTTAAATAGGAGTTCCCACCACCACCCGAGTCAATTACTCGCCGTAGGCTCCTCTTTGTTTCAGAGAGCACATGGAATCTGCGATCCCCAGCACATTGATGATGAACTGAAACATGTTGTCAAAGTGCTTCGTCAAAACGGCCTCAAACCACCTCGTCGCCGCCGCAGTGACCACGTGAAGCCGCAGACAGTCGAACGAAGACCTGCATTTTTACCTTTTGTGAAGGGAGTTACCGATAAAATTTCAAAAATTCTTAGGCGCGCTTCCATCAAAACAATATTTAAACCAAACTCAAAAATTAGTCAACATCTTCGCCCAGTTAAATGCAACATCCCTTTACAAGACCCAGGTGTATACAAGATTGACTGCGGCTGTGGGCTTTCCTACATTGGTCAAACTAAAAGAAGTGTATCAACCCGCGTTAAAGAACACATAGCTGACATTAAAAACCGAAGAGTAACCAAGTCTGCAGTTTGTGAGCATTCCATAGACAAGCCCAACCACTACTTAAGGTTTGACTCTGTGAAAGTTCTATCTAGGGAGACACATTATATACCTAGAATGATCAGAGAAGCCATTGAAATTAAAAAGCACCCTAATTTCAACAGAGAGGATGGTTGGAAACTATCACCAGCATGGGACCCTATTCTCAAAGATATTAAGTCAAACATCCAGCAAGCAGCACGACCTGAAACTCGAGACACTGTCAGCTCATTTTGTGTTAACCCCGAACGCTACGCTCGAAGACTGAGAAATAGATGGAGATGATGTATAACTTTTTCCACTATCAATCTGACGCCTGACACCTCAGTCGCTCGTGACCACGGGGTCTGCAAAGACACCGAAACGTCGAGTTAAAATGTAAAATATAAATTATACGCGATTAATCCGGTTAAAAAGTAGTTTTATTTGAATCTATGAGTGATGGTTTCCAGGTGGATGCTGTGTACACCGACTATTCCAAGGCTTTCGACAAAATTTCACATGCAATATAAATTCAAAAACTATTCGGAATCGGTATACATGGTGACCTTCTGCGCTGGTTTGAGTCTTATTTACGTGATCGGAGTCAGGCTGTCACTGTGAAAGGTTTTTGCTCTGCTTTCACACCCGTGCCTTCAGGAGTGCCTCAGGGATCTCACCTGGGTCCTCTTTTATTTAATACATATATTAACGACATTGCTTCAGTATTTAGAAACTCTAAGTTCCTTTTATTCGCTGATGACAACAAAATCTATAAAGTCATTAAATCAACCAGGGACTGTTTGGATCTTCAGAATGATTTGGACGATTTGAGCGGATACTGTGATCGAAATATGTTATATTTGAATATAAAAAAATCATATCGTTTACTCGAAAAAAGAACATAATAACGTTTGACTATAATTTTAAGGGTGAAATTATAAAAAGAGTACCTTTGGTGAGAGACCTGGGCGTATACTTGGATGAAAAAGTAATTTTTGATGATCACATCAAATTTATGACCGAAAAAGCATAGAGGATGTTAGGATTTGTATTGAGGGTTAGTAAGGAGTTCAAAAATAAATCTACATTGATATTATTATACAATGCTTTTGTTAGGTCTATTTTGGAATATGCCTCGGTAGTATGGAATCCATGCTATCAAATATACATCAATAAAATATATAGAATAGAAAAAAAAATTGTTAAGCATTTAAATTTTAGATTTCATGACAATGGCCCTAAATATCCCACATCTCAATCGTCACTATTGAATAGACGCATCAAAAGGGACATTCAATTTATCTTCAAAATTACACATAATTTATTAGACTCCCCTTATTTGCTCAGTAAAATTAATTTTGCCTGCCCACGACTGAACGCTCGATATAAACCCACTTTTCACGCATCTCTCCCCCGCACTAACTATTCTGCTAACTCTTTTATCAATCGATCTTGTTCCGAATACAACAAATCATTCAATAGCTTAGATATCTTTCATCTCTCTCTTCCTAAGCTCAAAAGAATATTAGAAAATGGAATTTCACAGTAAAGTTATAGGTACTTTTTTTAAGGTGTTGTTTTTTGTAAATATTAATTTTATTTTTGATTTGTTTGTTCTGTTTATAACTATAATTTTATATTCTGTATTATTGTTTCTTTTAAAATATGTTTTTGTTATTTTAGGATATATACTTCATTTATAATTAAATACTTATATACAGATCTTAGCTTAAGCACTTTTTAATATATATATATAATTTTTCAATTTATGAAGACTTCACTGGTCTCTGTAAATATTTATTGTTGTTAATAACTTGTATAAATTTCTGACTGTTTGTCTTCTGAATAAATAAATAAATACTCAATTATGTGTAAATAACGAAACTATATAGGCCGTATTTCGTGAGTTCAGTAGACACTATAGACTTGGATGAATTAGCAGTCCCAGGATCTGGAAACGTATGATATGTCACAGTAAGGTCTTCGGCGCGTGTTCGACCGCACTTGGCACATTTTCGATGTATGTTAGACATTTTAAACGGCACAAATACACCCTAAACTAAAATCGTCCTGGCGAAACTTAAAACTAAAAACGTCCTGTCGTAACTATCACTAATGAATCACTGGGAAGCACAGAAATCTTGAATAAAATTCAAAAATTGTTCTTATTCTAAATTCAACTGAAGACTCAAGAAAGAAATAATAATGTGGAGAGGTTTACTCGATCGACACAGTAATATTATTTCTAAAAACAAACATCAAAACAAGGCCGCCCACCTACCCGGTTTCTTTGTCAATCAATTTTTCAATCGTCAATTAGTGTGACCAGTGGTTTTTCTCAATAAACATACGATTATCTCCACTGGTATCATTTTCCAGTTGCACACATGCAAATAATTGAGGATGTGTACGTGCATGATCAAAATCTCATTAATGAAAGACGGTCGACCCTGCTTGAGTAGATAGGCAGATTTTTGTACTAAGTACAAATATTGAACTCTAGGCTTTTGTAACTTTTTTTCGTTTCTTTATTGATGCATATTTCAATTACTAAAAAATGGCTCAAATTAGGCCTACAAAAAGATATAGCCCTTTAAAGTTAAGAAAAAAATAAAGAAAAACTTCAAGAGTGAACTTTGACAAAGAATCATGACCAACGATGTATGGAAATCCGTCTCAAGAATGACAATATATATTTATTTATCATAGACAGCGTTTCATAAACTATTAAATAAAAGTGGTAATTTTTACACAAGTACCCGAGATTTGAAGTAATCCAACAAATTCTGAGATAACCTAGAAATTATGTCGTAACTACTCGCAACTTATAAAATGACCATTAATCACTCATGTAGTTATTGTACCCTAGAATCAAAGGTATGTCACCTCATTATTTACTTCCACAGAATAAATACCAGTTCGACGGACATGTTCTCCATAATACGATCTAGCTTGTTTAAGCTTATAGGTGCCTAGGGCAAGTCGCTTCAAATTATTTATTGAAAGTCGCGGAAACCTGGTTAAATGTGGATTATCCTGATCTATCATTTTGAAATTTGCTCTCCTTCTATAAAGGCGTTCTCGTTCAACAAATACTGCTAAATAGTTTTCAAGTGCAAGTCTATCTTTCGCAATTCTTACATACTCTGCAGCCTCCGGTGGATCCTGTACGGATATATTTATTGATAGCGCACAACAAATTCTAAAATCCTCTTTTAAATGCAAAGCAGCACGATTATTAAATACATGCCGAAAGAGTCTGAAATCCCTCTTGATTCTCCCATTAACGACTTCTACAACCCAGCGACACATGGTTACAAAACGAGACCGATTTGCTTGTTGGGTTGTTAATTGTAATTCATTTATGACATCCCTAAATCCTCTGTCAAGTATAAAAATGTCACCTGCCCGGAAAAATTACCTTAGACCAGATTGCACACTACGAAGGTTCAAACTAGTAATTGTAGGATCATTAGTGGTAGCATTGTAAGGCCCTAGACAATCAATTATGTGACGTATCACAACATACCATCATAAATGGTTTAACAAGCTTATCCAGTTTCTGCAAACTGTAAGTTTGTTTTTGAAATAAATAATTAGCGCTCCTTTGGATACACATAACTATTGCTGGTTTTATATTTGAGGGCAAATGAGGATTGCCGAATAATCCTTCTGGGATTATTCTGTTTCTAGAAGCAACATCATCTATGGTTAGGTGATTAAATCCCAAATGCATCGGTACAAACTGTCTAGTTAGACACTCTCTATCCGATATCCGATTTTCCCTCGTATAGTGATTTCAATAGTAGGGGATCTTGACGTGACCTTCCATTGTAGTTTGTATTGTGTGGAAGGATACAGCTTTGGGTGGCGTTTCTTTGGATTTGCAAACATTGCAGTTACTCCGGAAGACTCCAGCTGCACCACAGCCGTAGCAGTATATCGCAGTTTTTTCTTTGCCGGGTTTTTCTGTTGGACAGTTATCTACTGCTGCTAACCGAGACACGCGTTTCCGACACTATGGCCATATTTCACACGATAGAGGCATCTTTTATTAGTTTTCTTTTGTGAAGGACCTGTCATAGACGTGGAGTGCTGAGCTTTTTCGAGACTTTCCAGGTAACGAGCACGCTCCAACAACTGTGCAAAGGTCTTTATATCAACCCGCGCAAATTTCTTCTTTAAAATAAAAAATAAAATAAAAAATAATTTATTTGACACAGCACACAATAGAATTAACAATACCTACACCAAAGAAAATTTAATAAAATTACAAACAAAATAAGAAAATAAAAGTGAAAAAGAAAATACAAAAAATAAAAAAACAAAAATAAAACCACGTTAATACGTATTAAATTATTGGTAGTGCTGCGATGTCAAAAGGCTCTAGCTCAGCTTAATGCTGTGCTCAGGTACTATACCTGTGCCCAGCGCTGGTTTTCAGCTAGCGCCTGATGGTGGGTGACATTTTAATAGAATAATATATAAAACTATGTAACATAAATAGAGTTTGAAAATAATAAACTACATAAAATAATAATATTAAAAGATTAATTTCATTAAAAGGTATATACCTACATCAGTAATAAAAATTAATTAAAACTCATTATATTTGTGGAAGCATTTTTTGTACTGTTGATAGATATTTAGTTAAATTAAATTTAAAAGAGTTGACCGAATTTGATGAACGCAATGGTGGTGGGAGATTATTCCAACATTTTGTCGCCATATACTTAAAACTTCCCCTGAAGGCTCTTGTGCTATGTTTTTGATTCATTAACATAAATCCAGACGCTCTGGTAGGATAGACATGTTTAGGCCAAACTAACTTTTCGTATAGGTATACGGGTTTTTTGGTTTTGATGACAGAATAGGTTAGGACTGACATATGAAGTTCACGCCGAGTAGATAACTTCAACATATTCGCTTTATTTATGAACGGGGTGACATGACTTCTGCGAGGTATATTGTAGCAGAACCGAATGCATGCATTTTGTACGCGTTGAAGAAGACGTTCAGTACATTTTAGAATACAAGGCCCATATACTACATCGCAATAATTAAGCTTCGAAAGTACCAGAGACTCGCAAAGTCGAATTCTCAGACCGACATTTAAAAGATGACGAACCCTGTATAGGAGGCTAAGTCTATAGAAACAGTTTCTTACTATCTCTGTAATATGTGTACTGAATCTAAGGCGTTCATCCATTAAAATTCCGAGGTTGCGAGCCTCCAGAACTCTTTCAATCTGTATTCCATTAATATTTGGACATGGATTTTGATCACCAATGCAACGTATCAGTTTGGCCGAGCCAATTATCATGAATTTTGATTTAGCAGGATTCAACACTAGTGTGTTTTCCATGCTCCATTTATTTATCATTTCTAGATCCTCATTCAAATCCTTCAAAGCAGCGATCACATTGTTTTTGTTCACAGGAATGTATACTTGCAGGTCATCTGCATAAAGATGAAATTTGCATTTTTTAATAACTCTGGCTAAGTCAGCACCATAAAGCACAAAGAGCAGCGGTCCTAGAATTGATCCCTGGGGTACGCCTCTAGTGACGGCACTAAGACTTGATTTATTCGGTAAACCATCGTCAGCTGTGATTTCAACCATTTGATAACGTTTGGTCAGATAATTATCAAACCACTTCACTGTGTCTATACTAAGACCATAGTGCGACAACTTAGATAGTCTTTAACTCCAAGTCCAGCAATCCATAAATGAGATCTATTTGCTCTTCCTCTTTATGTCGTTTTGGTGGCAATAAACCAATGAGCGCGCGTTTGCGGCACAGAAATGTATCAATTGGTTCGTTATTTCCCTGAGTTGTAGCAAATAGTTCCATATATATTTCGTACGGTTGACGTTTTGGGGCGAAAGCATACTGCAAGTTTTTTATAGCCGCTGACCAGGTCTTTGTCTCATTTTTTATACCTTTCCACCAAGTAATTGCATTGCCTCTGAATAGAAGGGGAAGTCCGGTCAAAGCATCGTCATCGGAAATATTTTCAATTTTTTTATATATCTCTACTGCCGTGACAAATTCTTCCAACTTATTGTGGTCATGATCTCCATAAAATCGTAAATCACAACCGGTGAAATTTTTGTTGGCCATATTTGTTGACTGCCTTTGGTTCAATAACTGGCTAAATTGTACACCTGACAGTTGTATCGGCGGTGCAAACATCGAAGTTTTATCTTCAACAACCTTCGGGTTGTAATGTGCTTCTTCGTTATCGCTCATTGTATGCAATTTCTTTTATTTTTCGTTGGGCGCCAATTTGTAGGGTAGTAGTAGAAAAAGACACCGATTGTAGCAACCACTTCTTTATTCGTAATAACAATTTATTACAAATTATAAATTTTAATATGTAGGTAACTTAGGTAAACACTTTCCCTAACTAGGCATCGGTGTGGACTGCAAGAAGCTATCGCATACCAAGCCTATACCAAGGAACATTATACTCTAAAGAGAAGAATGGTGAGTCAAAAGTAGATAAATGCGACCATAGCTTATACTCATATACATCACTAGCGCCACTGCATTATATGGGTGTAAACTATTTGTGGCGGGAATATTCAAAGTAGTATATTTATATTCCTTCCTACTATTAAACTTATTTCCAATTTTCCTAAATGGTGTGCGACTTTTTAAAATTTGGCAAACAACTTTTCATGTGTGAAACCAAACAGGTACTCTTAAAAATAATTTACTGATAAGAAAAAAAATCATAAATCTACTATTATTACTTTTCAACAAAACTAACAAATTTCACACAACACAGAAACCATAGTACACCTCACAAAATATATCTGTGGCCTGGTGCTAATAGGGCCAATATAAATTATCATTGTTTTACGTAATTAGCGTTTTAATAATGCATCAACATTATTAGTTATTATTAATGTGTTATATTGTAGTATAGCAAAAATATTCTATTTTGGAAAATATTAACGACTTAAGCCCACTCATGATTATTATGATGTTAGTTCCTAATATGTATAAAATTATAAAGGCAAATGTTGTTTTTCTAAGAAATTTTATTATAAGTTCACAATATTTTTAATGTTCTTCATCAGAACATGACAAAATATCCTCGATTTCGGGACCAGTCTCCAAAGACTCATAAAATGGAGGGCTGGATGGTTGAAGATACCCCAGGAATGATTGCAGGTCTCTGACTTTTGGTGCGGGGAGTTTAATCGGTCTCTGATTTAAGGGCATGAGAGGTGCCACTGTTGCAGTATTTTCTAATTGGGAACGTATCATATTTCGGTTGTAACCTACTTTCTTGGTGGGTGAGGGCACGGTAGCTAGTGGTCACTTGCCACCAGGCCGGATTAACCCCAGAGCAGATGGAAAGCTCATAGATGGTAGCGAGGCTAGCTCTTCCTCGGGACGTGGGATGGCCAACTCAGAGGTGTGAGAGGGAACGAAATTTATATATATAATGGGCGCCAGCTCCTCTCAACACACAAACGAGAACACAGACACGCTATGAAATCAAACACAAAAGTATGGAGCACAGTTATATTGAGAAACCACGGATTTACATACAAGATATGGTACAGCTAAGTTTAAGCTAATACATTTTACATTAAGATATAATACCTTGGAACTTGGATCTTGAGGTTGATAGAAGGCTTTGGTTTATTAAATAGCTGTCGTCATGGACGAGCTTAAATCATCATGTCTCTCGTCTCAATGCTGATGTCATTCCGGGGCGTAGAAATAGAATGGTGTGTGAGAAAAAAGAGTAACCAGAATAGGAAAACCCATAAACAAAAAAAAAAAACCCTGTAACAAAACACATGTAATTAGCATATGACGCTACAGCACCACAATACGGAAAATATGGTCACGTGGAAGATGCCCAAGGTGATACATACCAACGACGTTGGGTTTCTGTGAGAAGTAATTCACTTCACATAAGATATTAAGGGATTACATCCCGTGGTGGACCTGAAAAGAACAGACAAAGGGATATATTTTGTCAAGATGGCTGATTTAACTCAGCACGAAAATCGATATGCCACAAAAGAAAACTTACCAATTAACCTCCAAACATCTTCTACAGATACAAACTAATGCCTCAAGGCATATTAAAGATAATTATAGAAATATCTAATCGCCGACAACTGTCCTTGCGAACTCAATCAAGACTCGAACCAAAAAGACGGATGACAGAGCGCACAGAGTATTTATAGGCTTCGACATCCTAGTTCACTCACTCTGACCGAGGGACTACAAAAACCGTATTAAGCGCGCTCTACACTCTCCAAAACTATCAATCGAACGGGATTGAGAGGTCAAAAAAAAAAGTGTTACACGGTTTCTTTTTAAACTTAGCACTTTGAATAATTCACTATCATCAAATGAGTATTTGTAGTATAATATATACTACCCCTGGATAGTTCTTTTGTAGGATTTGGATGAAGATACAGATGGAGTGGGTTTTATGGAAGGCGACTTAAAAGCATCCGCATAGGATTTGTTGACAGCAGGGAAGCGAGCTTATGCTTCCTGGTAGGATATGTTGTCGTGGGACATCGACATTTTAATTGCCTTTTGGCGTGAATGTTCCGGACACGACTTATCCGTGGCCAGGTGCGGTCCTGAACACTGGAGACAGGAGGAGTTTTCAACTTTTCAAGGGACTGTATAAGATTTTCCTATTCTTGTTACATTATAGGTAGGAATAAAAGTGACATATTTATATGTAGTGAGGTGTTGGTTATTCATAAATTCATTGGCCGCAACAGCCGTCGAAAATTCCACAGAAACGCGGTTGCGACCAATTCGATACCAAAAATCGACCAAACTGTAGAGAATTTAAAGTTGTACAAGCAGAAGGATGGGACTAAGAACAGGATACATGAACAATGAAGGGACCCTTATCTATATTTGAAAAAGTCTTCCTTTCTAGGAGACTAGGGTGGACATATATGGATTGGATAGAAGGAGAGGAAATGGCACAATATGTTTTTTAGGGATAGAAGTGGGATCAGAAGTTTCAGAAGGACGTTTTTTGGGTTGGGAGTTAGGGGGAGTAATGAGAATATCTGCATGGCACTCAAGATCTATTATAACAGGATCAGGAAGTTTAGGCGGGATGTTGTCAATCTCCATCATGTATGAAAATGGTGAATGGCCTTAAAACTACTCTTTTTCCGTCTACAGACCACATGTGGTCTGTGGACGGAAAGCAACATGAGTCCACATAACACATGTGGTCTGTTTGTCGATACAATTTTAAAGCTTTTTAGATTTGTGGACGTAGGTGGAACGACGTTTATTTGACACGGACTTGACAGGACATATCCTAGAGAACTCAAAAAGTGCTGGGACATAGGGATGGGACTTATACTTTTCTGACAATACGTTTTTATATCTTCTGACTGCATGTAAATCGTTTTTATTAAAAAGGTGATTTGGACGTGGGGGTTAGTTTCCTCTCTGAACATTGGACTGTGAACCTGTTAAGTCTACTGCAGCCCTTTTATCATTATTATTATTTGCTTAACTATTATGAAACGGCATACTACTTTGGCCTTTTTTACATAGTAACTTTTGAAACATTGTTGATAACCTAACGCCCTTTTAGCACAAAAAAAATATACTTTTTCAATAAATTGGCATTACAATCTTGTTTCACACAAAAATGGACTTTGACCCTATTAGCACCAGGACACAGATATAATGTCGTGACTAAATGAATACACAAATCAAAGTATCTTAACCTACAAAACGTCCTATTGTAAATAATGGTAATGAAGCAACCAAACTTTTACAGTAGAACGTCGTGTCGTAATAGTTGGTTAATCATGAACACACACACAATGCACTCAAATACGGAGCATCTGGAAGTATCAATGACCGATATCATAAAAGAAATCTCTAACGGCCATTCAATCCATGTAACGGTTCATAAAAATCCTAGACTTAATTTACAATCTTTATTATAAATAACATATAAAAAATAAAATCAATTCTCGCACCTGAGAGCCTATTCCAATACCTACATGTAGATCACAAGATCTTAGCCTATGGGCCAAACCGGTTTGCTCGCGAGACTATACGCGACACGCACGAGTCACAACGACGACCGAGCGAGAAGCGTGGTGATTGCACGTTTGCTTACCTCTGCTAATTGTCATATATTGATTTACAAATTCTAAGGTTAACTAAGTGGATTTTACTAAATAAAGTTAATAATTATTAGTGTGTGATTTATCCCCAGTTTTGGGGACCACCGCTACCCTTTATTGTCGGGACTGATTACCACCGGGAAGAATTCAGAACTACACCTCACTCGGACGGGATCTCTGCGGCCTTGCCGCCTGAACATCTGACTACCGCTGGAGCACTACGCTGACCTGCTGGACCACCTCGAGCAAAACAACAGGACAGTGACAGTGTCTAAAATACCTCTTAAGCAATCGGTCAGTGAACGAGTTAGACTCACGCCCAATATTTAAATCACTAAACTTAACCTTTTCCCCGCCACTTTTGTAAGGACACGCCGGGGGTGTCATTAAATTATTATATATATCTTGAACTGTAGTTTTTTTTGTCTCATCTATATTTGAGCAATTCTAAAACTCAAGAACACGACTAGCGTGTCATTGGCGCCCAACTATAGGTATATTTTCACGGCCGTTTGCTTAATTTGTGTTTTGGCGTTTAATAATCTTTCTTTGGTGTTGGCTTGTTACTTACATAGTCTTTAAGGTTGATTTTTGATCATATAACTATTTAAACAAATAGTCAAATTTTATTTTTCTGTGATACGCTTACCCACATATTTTTTTTAAATATTGTTACCTACCCTACAGTTCTTTTTAAAACAAGACCTACCTACTGAATTCTTGTTTTAATCTGCTAAATCTGTGCGTGGCTGAGCGTAATACATTTTTTTATCTCACGCTTTATAATTATTACTCCGTGTTGTTAAGAGTTTAGAACTAGTACGTACTACCTTGCAACACATACCTAACAAGGTGGGATTCACTATGGCATATCCTATTAAATACCTTTCACTTCAAAAATCAGAACTACAGTATGAAGTAGAATTGCGCGGTGGTACTGGTGAAACTGTGCAAGATCTTAGAAAAGAGATAATAAAATTATCACAACTTTTGCCATGTGAGGATGTGCTCGAATCTCATTTAGAGCCTATTGAGGATTTAAAAGCGGTTAAAGAGTCACTTCTTAAATCACAGAATAATATAGCGAATCTTGATAAACTGTTTGATAAAAACCTATTCCTTAGGACTGAGACCTTGGTTCACCACATCTACCATAGACTTAATCGAATAGTTAACTCGAAAGAAATTAATGACACTTATAAAGTTTGTAAATCAAGTCTCATGGATCAATTTAAAATCCTAAATTCACTTCGTCAAACTACTCAACCTACAGCTACTTCTGAACCTTCTACCAGCGCTCCAGATTTTCCTACTATATCTGTTTCATGCGATCGTGGACTAACGGCCGATATCAATAAACTTAAATTCTCTGGTCAGAATTGTGTACACGCATTTATTCAAAAAGTTGAAGAGTTTGTGCTGTCTAGAGGTATTTCATACGACAAAATATTATCACTTGCTTTTGAAATATTTGTTGATGATGCACTAAACTGGTACCGTTGTAACAAAGATAAGGTGAAATCGTGGTCAGATTTGTGTACTTTACTAAAAGAGGACTTCAGCAGCAAAGACTATGACTATCAACTAGCTGCTGAAATCCGTTCTCGCACACAAGGTGAGCAAGAAAACATTGTAGTTTACCTAACTAATATGCACGGCCTGTTTTCTCGTTTAAGCAAACCTATGTCGGAAGATGATAAGTTAGATATACTAACACACAACATCCGTCCATGTTATGCTAGCACATTGGCTGCATCTCCTCCGATCACTACTATTGATCAACTTAAAGCTGTTTGCCGTAATTACGAAGCCGTGACATCTAAATATTCTCATTTTCAAGAACCACCAAAAGTCACTAACAATACCATTGCTCCTGAATATGCATATAAACATAAAAACGAATATGTTACTCATAATAAATATAATGAAAAAAATAAAAATAATTACTACAAACAAAATACCTACACTAATTCGAATTCATTTGGAACTAGTTATATAAACAAAAAACCTAATCCTATTAACTCAATTGATAACTGCCAATCTATTGAGAGTGAAGTTGCCGCTATGCACATAAGCTCATGTAAACCAAATTACTGTCCCAGATGTAGATCAAACACTCACTCACTCAGAAAATGTTCACAACCTAGATTTCTTATATGTTTTAAGTGTGGTAAAAAAGATGTTATCTATCCTAACTGTCCTGACTGCCATCCTAAAGAAAATAAAAATACAACTCCAAAAAACTAATAAAGAAAGATTGGAGTGATCGTTCTAAAGATTGGAAGGAATGGTTGCTTTTTATTAACAAGTTCCTAACATTTAGTACTGTCGCTTCAATCTATAATAATAATTTATTTATTTATTTATTTATTTATTTATCGTTCACAAAATCCACAGACCTTAGAACTAACTTAAAAAAGAAACATATCTTGTGTAACTTATGTCTAATCACGGATTTACATTTTATAATTTTTACATTAAGAGAGCTGAACTTTAATAGGATTAACAGATCAATTTACATAAAACTTGAATATAAATTATTAATTATAAATTTCACCTACAAACGAGAAAGCTGTATAATCACAATTACATTTAATGTTTATATTAAAATTAAAAAGAGTTTAAAAAGAGCAAATATAATTATTAGAATTAAAAGATTATAATTACAGAAAATTAGGAATTTAAAACAAAAAATATGTTTGTCTATATGTGAGAGGTTGTGTGTGTGTGTGTGTAAGTGTAGATGTGTGGGTGTAAGTGCGTTAGTGTGGTGTGACTTTATTAAAAAGGTCCAAGTTCTTTATGTAGTTTTTGGTTTAGTTAATTGTTATGACTATTATTCTTCTGATAAAATTGAATCTATAATTTGCTTCCTGAATTCAGTTTTGCTACGACAAAAAACATCAATTGAGCTAGAGTATTTATTGTAGGTTTTTTGTGTTCTATATATGATTGAATTTTGATAGAAGTTAGTACGTGCATGCGGGAGGTTGAACAAAGATGTGTGTCTTGTACGACGCGAAGGGACCCGAAGCCTTAAACTTTGTTCTGTCAGATCTGAGCAGTCCATTGTACCATGAACACCAGCGTGTAGAAATAACAAATCAGTCACAATTCTTCTATTTTTAAGGGATAGCATATTATGAGTTCGACAGGACTCAACATAATCCGTTATCATAAATTGGCATCTATAATTTAAATTTTTTAAGAATTTTATTTGAATTTTCTCAACATTTTCAATGCACACTGAATACTGAGGGTTCCAAATACTGCTACAATATTCAAGAACACTTCTTACATAGGCATAGAATAATATTTTTAAGCAATCGGTGTCATTAAATGGTTTACTAACGCGGAGTATGAAGCCCAAGTTCTTATATGCTTTACTGACTGTATGTGTGATGTGTTCATTAAAAGTTAACTTGTCATCTAGAATTACTCCCAAGTCTCTGACCTGGTGTACTTTTTTAATATTGATGTCAGAGATTTTATAGATGTAGTCAATAGGATTTTTCTTTCTTGTGAAAGTCATTACCATACATTTGCTAATATTAATATCTATTTTGTTTTCTTGGTAATATTTGTTTAACCTTTCAAGATCTTTTTGAAGATTAATGCAATCTGTAATTGAGTTAATTTTATTATAAATTTTAGTGTCATCGGCGTACATTAAAAAGTTTGAAAAACGGAAACATTGTGGTATGTCATACAAGTAAGCTGCATATAAAAGTGGTGAGAGCGTGGACCCTTGGGGCACCCCCGAAGGAACGTTTATGTAGTTGGAACGGTTTCCACCCACTACAACAGCTTGGCAACGATTTCGGAGATAAGACTCCAGCCATCGCAATAGGTTGCCGCATATACCTAGTTCCTGCAGTTTGCGCATTAAGATGGTGTGGTCCACACGGTCAAAGGCTTTTTCAAAGTCTGTGTAAATAACATCGATCTGTGAACCACCATCCATGCCGTGGAGTATGTCGTTGGTAAATACGGCAAGGTTTGTAGCAGTAGACCTACCCTTAATAAAGCCATGTTGGTTGGGTGGAATACTCCGATGAAGAAATGCGTATAGGTGATGATGCACTGTAATCTCCATAAATTTACATAAGGTGTTTAACTTAGAAATGGGGCGGTAGTTCTCGATATCAGATTTTAAACCCTTTTTGTAGATTGGAGTTACATGAGCTGTTTTCCATATTTTTGGAACAAAACCCTCACGAAGGCAGCGATTAAATAACATAGTGATAGGTATTGTGAGAGATTCAGCACATTTAGTATAAAATATTGGTGGAATTTTGTCACTACCGGCACCCTTGTGTGGGTCAGCTGATTTGAGTAACTTAAAAATAAAATCAGCTTCCACTGTGATTAAATTTAAAGTATCTAAATTTATCCCTTCAAGTAATTCATCTGTGGCGTGAGGACTGGATGAGGGAGGGCCAAAATTGTTCTTAAAATAATCGCTAAATGAAGAACAGATTTCTTTTGGGTCGGAAATTGACTCTCCTTTATAAGTCATAACGTTAGGAAAGCCAGATTGGTTCTTTCTTCTAGACTTAACATATGACCACAGTAACTTTGGGCATGATTTAATATTTTGCTGAGAATGTTGTATATAAGTGTCATAACAAGTATTTTGAAGTTTTTTGACTTGAGCCCGTAAATATGAAAAAGTTTGATACTCTAGTTTGTTTCCATATTTTTTCCAGTTGGAGTGAGCTTTGGATTTTTCTTTTATTAATTTTATTAGTTCGCGACTGTACCAAATTGGATAGACATAATTATTTGATTTAGTAACCTGGGGTACATACATATTGATCGCAGTATTTAATTTTGTATAAAAATTATCCACAGCGGTTTCAATGCTACAGGAGATTAACAGATCGTTCCAGGGTAGATTCACCAAATAATTATTAATTTCTATGTAATTAGCCTTGTAAAAGAGAAGTTTAGTTTGTGGTGTCTGTTTTAAAGGAGGTATTAATAAGTCTATTGCATTCATAGATATTGTAGGATGGTAGGTATCTTCTTTAACCAGTGCTACTTTTGACCTTTGTAAACCTATAGAAAAGTTAGCGAAGACCAAATCCAAAGTATTTTGATGAGAGTTAATGACGGTGTTGTATTGTTTTAAATCCACGTAACAAGTTTGGTTGATTAATTGGGTAGCACTGTTTTGTATGTCGATCGAACCTTTCTTTAAGATTATAGGGCAACCTGACGTCCATTGGATGCACGGCAGATTAAAATCACCGGTTAAAATAATTTTATCGTTCGGATTTTCGTCCGTAATAATTGTTAATAATTCATTTAGTTTCTGTATGCGTTTAGGTATAAATTTATCCGGTGGCAGGTAAACAACTCCGATATGCAAGTCATAGGGAGGCGAGCGGGGCGCGCGAGGAGCGGGCGAGGGGGCGGCGAGCGCCTGACGCGGCACAGTCACCCAGACACACTCGAGGTCGTCGCGTTGCCATTCGGGACGCGCGCGCGCACTCAATTGCGCTGCACTTAGTATCATTACACCGCCGCCGCGCACCCCGCCGCCACCGCCGCAACCACCGCTCAGACCCGCGCCTCCCCGGTCCCGCCGAAAAACATCATACCTATTGCTGCTGAGCTCGGAATCCAGGATACCGTCGTGAAGCCACGTCTCCGTACAAAGAATAACCTCCGCATCACAAATCAGTGTGCTATTGTAAAAATCTAATGTTTTTGTACGAAGCCCGCGCACGTTCTGGTATATAAATTTTAGTCCTGTTACCACTGTGGATGTATATAACAATAGCCCTTGTTGGAATAGATCTTGTACGAAGATGGTGAAATTAATAAACTCAGTGAAATAGCATTATCAAGTGAAAACTTAAGGATAATAAAGAAGCATTGCTGAACTGTATGTGAATATAAGTGAAAACAACTAACTCTGTACTTTATTTTGGTGATTATGATCATAAAGCGTATATACAAAGTATGTGTATTGTGTAGTAAATATAATGAGAGATGTGAAGAGTAGTTAATTTGTAATTGTGATTTGTGTGCAATAAATTTATAATGATTTCTCATTATGTGTATGATGTGTGATATTCGATGTAATCGTGTTAGACAAACATAATTTACTAGTATACTTACAAATAAATTGCTTATGATGATATTAAAAGATATAATGAGTAACATTTGTATCATTTTAATTGTTCTAAATCCCTTAAACTTAATATTGGGATGGGAGGCGAGGAATCTGTTCTTCTCATATAAATTCGACAGTTTTTTGTCCATACGTATTTAAAGTTATCCGCTACAGCCTTTAATTTACATGACTTAAGTAATTGCTTATTGAGTTTGGTTAGATGTTCGTTAATGTATAACTTTTTCACTTCGCCACCCAACCCGAGATCCTTAGTGGTGATGTGTCGCTTCCGTGCTGCCGCGATGATGCTATCCTTGGTAGCGCGCAGCCTGAGGCGGGCTACGATGGCGCGGCTGGTGCTGGCGCCGGCTCGCTCGCTGCCGCTGGTCTGTCCCTGGCGGCGGCGCGACTGTACTCGATGCGCGAACTCAATTTGGGTAGGTTCAACTGTGACTCCTATTTGAGCAGCAAGCTTAACCACAATATCTGTTGTTGATTCGTTTACATGCTCAGGTATACCAACTATCTCGATGTTTTGAGCGCGGGACCATTGTTCGTTGCGGGCTTGTGTGTCCTCTAGTCCTTTTGTTCGTGTTTTTAAAGCGTTAACCTCTTCGCGTAGCATTTTATTTTCTTCGGTAAGATGTGCCATAACTGCTTTTGCCTCCGAGTAATATTTGAAGATATCATCACATTGCCCACTAAGGTATTTCAATGAAGTTTCGAGACCCGTGATACGATCGCCAAGCGTATGGAATTGGATGTCCATTGCCTCCTTAAGTACTTTGACCATATTTTTGTTGGTGTCAGCGGAAACTGGGCACGGTTCTAGTTCTTCCCGGGGGGTTGTAAGGGTCTGGGTGCCTCGTCTTACGGTAACGTTACTGGGTTCAGTTTCGAGTGCTGGTAAACTTGCCTTTACTGGTGTGTCCGAGTTATCCCCTTGTCTAGGCTGCTTGCTGGTACACAATGGGCACAACCATACTTGTGTCTTCCTGTAGGTTTCCGGCAGTAAATTAACACACGCGAGATGATAAATTCTGGCGCATGACTCACGCGAACAAACCGCTTTTTCGGTAGCTTTAACCGACTTTTTGCAACCACTACATGAAACCATTTTGATTTGTTCTAGGTAATTGTTATTTAACACAGGATATTAACCTTGATTTACAGTAGTTATTTGTATTTAAACTATTAAAAAGATCACTTTCAAAGTAAATATGGTATAAGAAATCAATATGTACGTTCGCTCTCGACGACGGTTGACCGTTATATGTGTTATATGTATTATATAATAAACCCTATTTGGAAAGAACTCGGCCTCATGTTACTGTAAATGTTCTAGACTATAGTCTCACTGGCCTACTAGATACTGGCTCTTGCGTTACGGTTTTAGGTAATGGATCTCATGAAAAACTACTTTCCATGGGATTTCAGCTGCTTGATACTAGTAATACGCACTTTGTTGCAGCTGGTGGTGAACAATTAAACTCGATAGGTCTCATCAAGCTGCCAATTCATTTCCAAAATATAACTCATAACATAGATGCGTATGTAGTGCCTGATGTCAAAAACTCACTTATACTAGGCATTGATTTTTGGAGAATTTTCGATCTTTTCCCTAAACATTTAGATGCTGTAAGTTTTTTACAAGATTACCCTGAAACTAATTTACATACTAGCTCTGTAAATAAACCTAAGATATGCTCTTATAACCATCTATCAGAGGACGAAAGGGACACTGCTGATAGCCTTATTTCTGAATTCAATGATATTTCATACGAAAAAAAGGGTTTGGGCCGTACGTCACTAATTACACATTCAATAGACACTGGGGATGCTGCCCCCATACGCCAGAGGTATTACCGAATGTCACCTGAAAAACAAAAAATCTTGATTGAAAAACTTGATGACATGTTAAAGGATGACGTAGTTGAGCCTTGTGAAAGTCCTTGGTCTTCTCCTGTTCTTTTAACACCGAAAAAGAATGGGGAAATGCGGTTCTGTCTTGACAGTCGAAAACTCAACTTAGTAACTAAGAAAGACGCATACAGTTTGCCGTACATTACGGAAATACTTGACAACCTCCGGGACGCTAAATACCTCAGCAGCATCGATTTGTCAAAATCATTTTGGCAGATTGTCATCCGCGAAGAGGACAGATGTAAGACTGCTTTTTATATTCCTGGTCGCGGAACGTTCCAATTTAAATCTATGCCATTTGGATTAACAAATGCACCAGCCACACAACAGAGGTTGGTTGATTTTCTATTTTATGGTCCAGAATTTGAGCATAAAGTGTTTGCCTACGTAGATGATGTCATTATCGTCTCTGAAACCTACGAGCAGCACATTTATCTCCTTACTAAAGTCCTGGAAAAACTAAAAATGGCTAACCTAACTATAAATCTTGAAAAAAGTAAATTTTTCAAACATCAACTCAAATATTTGGGCTACATAGTTGATGTGAACGGACTACATGCTGATCCTGAAAAGGTTGACTGTATATTAAATTACCCTACCCCATCTAGCCGTAAAGAAGTGAGACGTTTCATTGGTACTGCTTCCTGGTACCGTAGGTTTATTCCAAATTTTAGCCAACTAGCTTCTCCTCTTAACAAACTTACTTCACAAGGCAAAAATGCACCCCCCTTCACTTGGTCTAAAGAAGCTGACAAGGCTTTCAAAAGTTTAAAAAAATGCTTAGCTTCATCTCCTATACTATCTTGCCCCGACTACTCCAAACCTTTTGAAGTCCATACAGATGCTAGTGATTATGGAATAGGTGCGATTTTAACCCAAACCCTGGAGGGAGATGAAAAAGTGATCGCGTACATGAGCAAATCTTTAAGTAAGCAAGAACGGAACTATAGCGCAACTGAACGTGAAGCATTATCTGTACTGACTGCGATAGAACATTGGCGTTGCTACTTAGAGAACGGCCTCAAATTCACAGTTTTTACTGATCACTCTTCGCTTAAATGGTTTCTTAACATTAACAATCCTACCGGTAGATTAGCCCGTTGGGGTGTTCGTCTATCTGCGTTCAATTTTGAAATCAAACACCGCAAGGGTACAGATAATGTCGTCGCAGATAGTTTATCTCGTTCTGTTCCTATAGATGCTATTGACTCGACTAACCAACAGACAAACCCTTCTAAACCTTTTTATGTAACAAACGATACTTGGTATATGAACATATACAATGGTTGCTTAAATTCCCCTAACTCATTTCTTCACTACAGAATAACTGATGGCAAGTTATTTAGGTACACAAAATCTCTTAATCCTCTCACTCGAGAATTTGAATGGAAGGAAGTAATACCTCTAGAGTTTCGACAAGATGTCATGGCTAAAAACCACTGCGATGTTACTTCTGGTCATTTTGGTATTTTTAAAACATATAAACGTCTCTCACTAAATTATTTCTGGCCTGGTCTACATCAAGATGTTTGTAGATTTGTTACTAGTTGTGATGTCTGCCCTTCGTACAAACATCCTAATCATACTACCTTGGGTACAATGGGCAGACCAAAAGATTGCTGCCGTCCATTTCAAATGCTTAGTATTGACTTAGTTGGACCCTTGCCCATTACACGAAAACAAAATACCTTCTTGTTAGTTGTAAATTGCTGCTTTTCTAAATATTGTTTAATGTTTCCAATCCGTCGCGCAACTGCAGAAATAATGAGCAAAGTACTGGAAGAAAATGTTTTTCTAATACACGGTATCCCTAGTACAATCTTAATGGACAATGGCCGTCAATTCATTAGTAATACCATGAAAAATCTTTTTGCTGCCTACAATATACCTAACGTCTTCTATATTCCCCTATATACCCCTCAAGTAAACTCTGTCGAACGGTACAATAAGACCATAATCACAGCTGTATCTACTTTTATAGAAAACGACCATAGATCTTGGGATACCCTTATACCAAAAATTCAGTTTGCCTTGAATAGTGCGGTAAACGAAGTTACTGGGTTTACGCCTTCGTTTTTGGTATATGGTCGCGAACTTATCAGCTGTGGTTCACACTATATTGATTCGGACATTGGCAGTGATATTGTTTTCACACCCCGTGATGAGTATGCTGAAAATCTTGGCAACCTCAGCAAAATTTTCGACAAGGTACAACTATCCCTAATTAAATCACACTCTAGAAATTCAATGAATTACAACCTTCGACGTAAAAATGTGGAATTCAACGTTGGTGACATAATTTGGAAACGTACATTTTATCAGAGCGATAAAGACAATCGATTTTCAAAAAAATTGGCACCTAAATTTATAAAATGTCGTATTGTAGCTAAACGTTCAAGTCTTGTGTACGATCTGGAGGATATGGCTGGAAATAATTTAGGAGCCTGGCACGTAAAAGATTTCAAATTGTCTAAGTAAAACAATTTAATCTTTTCTTTAAGAGGATTTTCAAGAAAAATCCTACCTAAAAAGGGGGGTATGTAACGGTTCATAAAAATCCTAGACTTAATTTACAATCTTTATTATAAATAACATATAAAAAATAAAATCAATTCTCGCACCTGAGAGCCTATTCCAATACCTACATGTAGATCACAAGATCTTAGCCTATGGGCCAAACCGGTTTGCTCGCGAGACTATACGCGACACGCACGAGTCACAACGACGACCGAGCGAGAAGCGTGGTGATTGCACGTTTGCTTACCTCTGCTAATTGTCATATATTGATTTACAAATTCTAAGGTTAACTAAGTGGATTTTACTAAATAAAGTTAATAATTATTAGTGTGTGATTTATCCCCAGTTTTGGGGACCACCGCTACCCTTTATTGTCGGGACTGATTACCACCGGGAAGAATTCAGAACTACACCTCACTCGGACGGGATCTCTGCGGCCTTGCCGCCTGAACATCTGACTACCGCTGGAGCACTACGCTGACCTGCTGGACCACCTCGAGCAAAACAACAGGACAGTGACAGTGTCTAAAATACCTCTTAAGCAATCGGTCAGTGAACGAGTTAGACTCACGCCCAATATTTAAATCACTAAACTTAACCTTTTCCCCGCCACTTTTGTAAGGACACGCCGGGGGTGTCATTAAATTATTATATATATCTTGAACTGTAGTTTTTTTTGTCTCATCTATATTTGAGCAATTCTAAAACTCAAGAACACGACTAGCGTGTCATCCATTTCAATCTATCTATCAATGGTACACCAATTTTGTATGAAGCAATATCAAATGAATTTAAATAATTTAACAAAAGTTATAAAAGAAAATAAAACTAAAGACATTTGTGTTAAAATAGAGAGTTTTACCAACAAATAAAACTTACCTATTATTTATTATTCAATATCCGGAATCCATCTTGAGTCAAGCACAGTCTTTCCACCAATCAGCCAGCGTTTCTTGTTACCTCTCCGATTGTGGCGCCACTCCAAGTTGGTTTTGTGCAACTTTTTAGGCGCGAAAGCACCAGGAAGTTTCTTGTCATTAAGATACTCATGATGCACCAGGTAGCCCTTACCTGGATTCCGGATATTGAATAATAAATAATAGGTAAGTTTTATTTGTTGGTAAAACTCTCTATTATTTGATTAGTATCAATATCCGGAATCCATCTTGAGTGATATGTTTGTTGTCACCTGGTGCGTAAGCTAAGTTAAATAGCTTGCTATAGACGCTATAATGTGTTGGAATGGGTTATAGATACAGTAAAATAAAATATTTCAGTACAAAAATCTATTTGATACGTTTGAAAATACAATATGCAATAGTAAATCGAATTAATGAACGGAATCAAAATAATTAGACAATGATACTGATTTAACGGGATGGGACATATTATAATCACGTATTTCTTTTTGGTAATAATTTTTAAAGGTATGCACAGATTTCCAATTGCCGGTTTCAAGAATTTTATCTACGGAAAAATTTTCTAGCCAATTTAATGAAGCAACCGCAGATCGTACAGATCCAGGTGTAGCCTCGATTCCAGCCTCTCTTAACAATGATTTAATCCATCCAGCTATAATAGTCCTAGATGCAGGCTTAGAGTCACCTCTAGTTGTGATAAACAAATGATTTGTATTATTTCGACGTTCTGCTGATAAAGTAATCAAATGTCTTACCCAAAAAACTAAATTCAAATTTTTCATAGGATGTTCTCTAAGCCTCCATCCCGATTGCCTATTATTTACGTTATCAGTTTTCGAACCAAATGCCGGCCACAAAATAATATAATTATTTTCATAAATTAAACTATTGTTATCAATACGGAGCAAGGTAAGATCGTGGACCCTGCGACCCGAAGCTAATAATAATAATGTTGCTGTACGCCTAGACACCTGGTACAAATTATTTTCATCTATATCTTTTGTCTTAAGATAATCTAACATGACTTTAGGGTTCCAAACAGGCGGCTTAACAATTTTTTCTCGGGCAACTGAAATAGCTCTTAACATATGCTTTATGAAAAAGTTTGATGACAAATCTACATTTGAGGACAAATGAGTAAATGTTGAAATTACAGACTTATGTACCAAAATAGTTTTGTATGCAAGACCTATATCACAATGCAAATGTGCGAGATAACGAGCTACTTGGTCCGCATTTGGAAATTTATAGTTAAAACAATTCGACTCACACCATTTTTTCCATCTATTCCATGCTGGCATGTATGTATTTAATGTTGAACTTCGCCAACTTGACATCAGGAGTCTTTGTTCTTGATCCGTCCAGTCAGTTAAAAGATCTTGCCAGCCGAAATCAGCCATGCCTCTAAGTGCAAGTCCTGAACTTGTGGCGGATGGGTACCTGTTCTCGTGTCTATTAAGCTGTGTGCTAGATCTGGAATCAGATAAGGTGGATACAAGGCCCGCTGTTGAACATCTGCTTGCCAAAACGCTTTGTTCCATCTCGGGGCTATTAGAACATATAGTCCGCTGGATTTGTTGAGATGATTCAGAACTGTTGGAATGAGGTTCGGCGGTGGAAACAGCCAGGCCAGGCTGTAATTCCACGGATGGCGGAATGCATTGTGATATTGAGCTTGCTGATCGTTTACATCCATCGACACATACCTGGGGACCACATGTGCAGTTGTTGAGGCAAAAAGATCTATTACTGGTGTGCCCCACCTTTGAAATATCCTTGTTGTAGCTTTCGCTGTCAGATGCCATTCTGGGCAAGTTTTCCGGCGAGATAAGGCATCTACTTCGGTATTGTATCTCCCTGGCAAATACTGGGCTATTAAGTTTATTTCTAAATTGTCCAAAATTGCTAGAAGCTGACGGGTTTGTTTGAGAAGCTTTTTTGACTTCGTCCCGCCTTCTTTGTTTATGTACGACAAAACTGTGCAATTGTCTGTTTGTAGCAGAATGTGAGCATTTTTTAGCTGGTGTTGCTCCTGGAGTATTGTTGCAAACACTGCGAACATCTCTTTTTGATTGGCATGCCACGTTAGTTGACGCTCCGTCCATTTTCCCATCATGGTTTGCTCGCCCAGGCGCGCCCCCCAACCGATGTCTGAGGCATCTGTTGTTAACAAATGCGTTATGGCGCTCGGGTGTATCGGCAAGCATTTCCCAACTGCTTTGTGCCACCACATCAGGTCTTCGACAACTGGTTGTGGAATACGTACCTGGTGGTAGGGATGGTTCTTCGGCAACTGTCGGCTGAAGTATTGCAGTGCTCGACAGTGTAGCCGACCCCTCGGAGTTACAAAGCTGGCAAAGTTGAGCTTCCCCATTAGACATTGATACTGTTTGAGGGTCCAACTTCCTGTTTTGAGTTGTTCCTGTAGTGCATTGCGTAGCGATTTGCACTTTGGAACCGACAAGGACTTTGCGTTGCGTTTTGTGTCCCATGTTATGCCGAGAAACTCGAGGCATTGTGTCGGTGTCAAAACAGACTTGTTGTAATTTATTGTCCAGCCCAACAGCGTCATGATTTTGATTGCAAAGGCTATATCGTCTTTCAACTGACTGGCAGATTGATTGGCCAACATATAGTCGTCTAAATATACTACGCACCTGATTCCGGCCTTCCTGAGAAACTCTGCAACCCAGTTGGTTAAGGAGGCAAATGTTCTTGGAGCTGAAGAAAGACCGAAGGGCAAGCATGTCATCTGCAGCAGTTGGTGCTGATCTGGATCGTGGTGATAATTGAGTCTCAGGAACCTGCGATGATGCTGAGCAACAGGTAAATGAAAGTATGCTTGGCTCAAATCTAGTTTTACCAGCCAATCGTTCTGCTGCAAGAAAGTTGGTACTCGGAAATGGTTGAAAAGACGGAATGGCTTGGTTATTACAAAGGAATTCAGTTGTTTCAGATTGAATATTGGGCGGTGACTGCCGTCGGACTTGGGTATTAAAAAGAAAGTTGAAAGGTAACTGGGTGTGGTCTCTGCCTCCTCGAGAACTTCCTCTTCTAACATATTCTGAATCTGCATAGTCATATCGGGAGAAGTTTTGGTTCGGTAATTTTGCAGAACAAAAGAATTGGGGTAAATCAGAGGCGGCTTTTGCTTGAAAGGAATGCGCATACCATTTAGTAGTTTGCATATTTTCCTTGGTGTCCCTAAATTGCTCCAAGCCCATTGGAAATGTCTTAACCGGCCGCCATAAAAAATTTGACAGTCATTCCCGACGTTTATTTTGAAAGGTAGGTCGTGATCCCTTTCCTTTGTGCTTATTATTGCCCGGTTTGTCTCGGTTCGATTGCCTCTGGGGCCTAGGTGCATGTCTATTTTTCTTAGTGGCTCGTTTTTGACGAAAAAAGTTGTCCGCTTGTCTACTTGTTGAAGGTTGTGGATTACGGTAAACATTATCAAAAGATTGCGATTGAGGCACCGATCGTGGTACTGTTATTAATTTTTCCACTCCTCCTATTTTTTGAAGGTAATTATAAACCGACTCATCATTAAATAAAGTTCTGGAAGTCGGCGGTATTTTATATAAAACATCGCGATGATAATCTTCGGGAATTTGACGTAATAATGTGTCACGACGTACGCTTATAAAATCAGCTCGCCTCCCGCAAACAATTTGAAGCAAGTCATCAGTTACCTTATTATAAGCTGAATCTTTCGAAAATAGCAGTTCAATTTGATTATATAAAAGGTTCGGTGTCAACAACTGTTTATTTTCGCTAGCCCAATTTAATAAAGTTTGCAATGACTTTTGAAGTTCATCTTTTTGGCACAGTAAAGCATTAGTCAAAGCAGCAAATGAACGCTCAATTAAGTAAGAACGAGAATCTTCTCGTAACATACCCGCTTCAAATCGCTTTAAAGAATCATTTACATTCAACTCAACGAAACCAGGGGTGGCTAAATATTTCTTTTGTACATCCGCAAATCTAATAGCATACCAATCGTCGCAATTAAATCTTTGCAAATTGTTCAATTTATTAAGATAATTCTCGTTTGACTGCACATATACAGGATCCTTCACGGTGGTTTTGAGGTCTGACAAATTAAGCTTATAATTACATACTTCCTCTGAATTAGGTAGATGTAAATTTAAACCACTATCAATAAGAGTAGGTTGTGGATGATTACTTGGAGGTATGGCACTCTTTGTTATGAAATCTGTTAAGAATGCAACTTGTTGTGATAAAATATTAAAATGTTCATAACTCACGGTTTGACCTTGATTCCTTGATTTCTTAGTACGTTTGCTATGTGAATGCATATCCATTGAATCATCCTCGCTGCTTATTGAAGAATTATCCGAATCCGAACTTGGTGATGGAGATCGATTACGTTTTCTAGAATTCGATAAAACTTCTACCGGCTCCTCAGTAATTTCGTTATCTTGGTTCTCCATTGTTATATATATATAACCGAAGAGGTTTTAATGTAAATTACTACTATGTAACAAAAAATTAAATTAAAATTACTTTTTGCTGACTGAATGACGTGAAAAACGACGCTATAATGACAAGAAACTTCCTGGTGCTTTCGCGCCTAAAAAGTTGCACAAAACCAACTTGGAGTGGCGCCACAATCGGAGAGGTAACAAGAAACGCTGGCTGATTGGTGGAAAGACTGTGCTTGACTCAAGATGGATTCCGGATATTGATACTAATCAAATAATGTATTTATTTTCAGCATAATGTTATAATTAATTTTTTTTGCTGGTTTGCAACACAGGCGAATTATCACGCACACATTCAAAGTCTGTCCATGTGTGCAATGGCAAATACTCTTCATACAAAGACAAAGGAGCCTGGCCTATACGAAGATTAATCTTAATGACTAATTCCTAATCTTAAGTACAGAGAGGACTGCAGGAAGCTATCGCACACTTAACTTTTAACTCGGCTGACTAGAGGACTGCGGGAAGCTATCGCTCTAGACGGTCGCTAGCTGGTTCTGCCGCGCAGCTATTTTTATTTGGTTCGCCTCGTAGTGCCGTGTGCAAAACTGGTAAGGCGGCGTTGAATAACTTGGGAAAAACCACCTTCATGTCTTCCCATTGCTTTAATGGATCGTTTGAGAGAGGTGACACCTGTGCAGTAGTATGAAGTAATGGCTTACTTAATCCTTATTTTCCTTGTGTAATGAATAATTAGTATTATTGTTCTGTTTCGTATGAGCCAACTTCTTATGGGGACTCCAGAAGTCATATGTTGTCTCTAGAGAATCATCACTATCAGGTTCGCTGGCGATACTAGGACTGGTAGTTAAAAATCGTCTTAGCTTAGTCAGATTTATTCGATACGATACTTGCTAAAAAGTACTTAATGAGTAAAAGTATCGATTGAAAAGTATCAAGAACAAAAGTATCGGTATCGAAACAAAAGTACTCGATACCAAAAAGTATCAAATAAAAAATCGTGTCCCTATACATAAGAAGCTATACTTTTATTATTCCTTTATAACGCATTATGTTCCCTTGATACAACATTGCTGTCTGCACTTCTCTGCAGCAATTCCTGAAAGCACAATTGACCTACCTATCCGAAAGTAAAAACAATAAGAAACATGCACATGATAAATGATTTTTTCGAGTCACTTCTATTATGTGATGGGTATTGTTACTATTTTTCCTGAAAATACTAAATAATACCATACAATCAAAGTTTACAGAATTTATCATTACATAGAACCACCAGAGACCAGAGCAAATAAAGTGATTGCCTTTTAAAATAGGTCGCAACTTTTTTGGTTTGCGGGACTCTGCCATTTTAATGGTCTCAACCTGGAGGGGCCGTTCAATTACGTGTGGTTGAGATAGTTTAATGAGACCTTCTGCCACATGTCTCGTGGAGTGCACTGCTTGTGGTGAGTTTGAAAAATGATATGGGCATTCAGCAAGGTGACGTTAAGTAGGCGTCGGAACACCTTCTTATACCACACAATGTTTCGCACTCGCTCGATGGGGAATGCCGATAGTAGTTGGTCCTTCTTATCGACACCTCCCATTGCACTGTTATAATCAAGTACAGCTTGTGGCTTGTACTTAGACTGGCCATATTTTTCTGTTCCTCCATCGACACTGTCATGATAGGTTGACAATAGTGATACATCGTTGGAATCGCGCCACATGGCAACACTAAAATCCGATGTATAACTTTGGACCAGCTCGCCCTCTCTTAATTAGTTATTTTGAATTGATTTAATGGCTTCGGGCGAAAACTCTCGATACACTCGATGAGTTTCGAAGCAGTGAGTGCCTTGCGATTTAAGGTAACGGGCAAGTAGGGGCGAATTATAAAAATTGTCCATTACTAGAGTGTGCCCTCGATTAAATAAGGGATTCACTAGCCTATGGACAATTTTGGACGTCGCGTTGGAGAGTTAGGCCGGTAGTGTGTCCGTTTGTCCGACTGTTTGTTCATCAGTCAGATCTATGGGTTCGTCTGTTTTGTCAGTCTGTTTGTTCATTTTGCCAGTGTAGACGAAAAATCTACACAAATAGCCAGTGGCTGATTCGCACAGCTCGTTGGACGTGGCAATTTTGGTAAAACTTTCACGCTTTCCTCGGAAAGTGTTGTAGTCTTGTACCCAGTCGAATGTTAAATGTTCGGTTGAAATCAGTTCAGTAAGTAATTTGTCAGAGTCCTAGTCATCTTTTGTCAGCCATTTACGTAAATCAGTGTTCAACATCCTCGAAAATGTGAGCTGGAGTGCTTAAATGTTGCGGTAGCATTTCTATTTGTTCGTCCGCTTGAATTAGGGCTTGTCAGAGGCCATTTCAGCCCTTTTCAGCTCTGAAAATTCTGCACATCCACCACCCAGCACTGGGCCAGCTTTGTGGAATATGGCCTAAACCTCTTCTTCACCCAAAAGAGAGACTCATAGCCCTGCAGTGGGCGCATTACACGGAGTTGTGATGATGATGATGAGGATTTTAGTAGGAAAACACAGCTTGTATAATTTCATATAGCATATTTGTTTCTTTTAAGATTTACCACCAGTTCGGAAAAACCTTTGTGAAGGAGAACTGGCAAGAAACTTCACTGGTATTATTTTCTTTCACAAACGAACATAGGTACAATTTCAAAAGTTAAAAATTTATAAAAGAATATACAGATTAGTAAATTGCTTAAATAAGGAATTTATTTGAATGTGGTTGTTAAATTAGTTTTATCAGGTTACCTACCGGATAATCTTAATCCAATGCAAACCAGTTTACTTTAAAACAAATCTCAATAATATGAAATTCAGATGATAAGTTGTTTGTAGAAATACACTCCCGGACACCTAAATCGAGCCACCATGCTTTTTTTGGTTTGGAGCACTGTAACTTACAAAAGATGTGTAGAAGGAAAATGTTTTGATGCAGTTTTGGAGCTGGTATACTCATCATTCATTAAGAGTGCCACTGTTCTAAATTTGAACTACAGTTTATTAAAAAGTCGAGTTATATTGAAAGAAGTCCATATTAGCTTTTTTCAAGGAAAAAAATCTTATCGATTTTTAAATAAAGAAATGTTTTACATGAAAAGAAATGTTTATTTAGTAACTTGTATTGCCTCCCAGTGCATTTATAACAGCTCTCATACGGTTTGGCATAGAATTAATCAATGTCGTTATGACATGTTGAGGAATGTCCTCCCATTCTTCCAAAATTACATTTTTGAGCTCCTGCGTGGTTTGTGGGGCAGGATGATGAGCTCGAACACGCCTTTTCAGCTCATCCCATAGATGTTCTATAGGATTCATATCAGGACTTCGCGCTGGCCATCTCATAACAATGATACCAATGTCATTTAAGTACTCCCTGACGATTCCCGCAGTATGAGCCCTTGCATTATCATGCACTAAAACGAAATCTTGGCCAATAAATCCAGCATATGGCATCACGTGGTTCTCTAAACATTGGCGAATGTACCTATTGCCATCTAGGGGCGGCAGTCGTGGTACCGTCACTACCTCTAGCTCAGTTTTGCCTTCCATAGAGATTCCTCCCCAGACTGTCCATGATCCTCCACCATATCTCACTTTCTCGTCAATACAGCATTGCGCGAAACGCTCGTTCTGTCTTCGGTACACCTTACTCCTTCCGTCATTACCGTATAGCATTATCTTGACTCATCTGTGAAGAGAACCTGGCTCCAATGATGTCTAGTCCAATTTAAATGTTCCCGCGCAAACTCTAGACGGGCTATTCGGTGTGATCGTGTCAATTTGGGTCCATTGGCTGGTTTATGGGGCTTTAAACCACGTTCATTGAGTCGCCTTCTAACGGTCCGAGCACTTACAGCCACTCCGTGAAAGCCCTGAGCTGTTCTTGTATCTGAACAGAGGTAAGGCGTCGATTTCGTACGCTGGTAGTGACAATGTATTGATCTTGTCTCGCCGTTGTCACTCGGTGACGAGGTCCTCCTGTTCGCCGAACGAAGCCGCCAGTCTCCAGGTATCGGTGGTACACTCTTTGAACAGCGGAACGAGTTATGTGAAGTTGTGAACTCACATCTCGCTGACTTAGCCCAGATTGAAGAAGTGCTACAGCTTGCGCGGCTACTTCAGGTGAAGTATCCATAATTTTATAGCCAAAAGCAGTTCAAATTATAGAAAAATAACTAAACTAAACTTTGGTTAACAACAATTGCGAAAATTCAAACAAAATCGAAATTAAATTGCTTCAAAAGCAACTTTCTACAGTCATTATTTTTTTCAAATCATTGACCAAGCTCGGCTTTTGTTCTTTATTTTAAATTCTAAAATTCAAATTTGGAATAATACATACGGGAAAGACGATGAAATATGCCAGCATTAAAAATGCATAAAAACTTTTTTGTTATATTGTATATTTTTTGTGTATTGGGCTTTTAGGCCCGGGAATGTAAGGTGGCTCGATTCGAGTGTCCGGGAGTTTATAAGATAGTTTAATACATTTACCTTGGGAAAATAAACACCATTAATCTTGCCCAATTATTTAAAATTTTCATTTATCAATTAATCACAAAGGCATCAAATAAAATAAAACGTGGTGATAATTGTTGCTTATTGATGGTGGATTGATAATAATAATAATCTTTATTCAAAAATATATCACACATTCAATACTAATATGCGACTAATGCTTATTAAGGTCGATGTGCATAAGCATCAGTATACTTCCGCATGAATTCATTTAAAATACACAACTTAATTTAGATATAAGATAATTTAGATGATAAAATTATACATAACTAAAATTGAGGAAAGCTATATATTTTAAAAACGCATTGATTTCAGATACGCCTTTTTGTCACGACCCAATTTAGGAACATAAAAACAAAAATGATAGTTACGCCTCTGCCATTTTTTATAAAAATTTACTCACAAAAAGTAATGGGGTACTGAATTAAAGCAATAAAACAAAAATAATTAAAAAAAAAAGTTTACTTATTCATATAATAGATTTTTTTCAGAAATTGACATATTTTTTTATTCATGAGTTAGTTTGAATTTGTAATTTTTGTATTCTTGAAGTCGTATTTCCTGAGCAAAGACTAATAAGGTCTGCATATTTTGCCTTTGGTATTTTGTCCCGCTCTTAATTTAGGCTAGATATATCTTCTTTTAAATAATTATCTTCCGTTTCTTTTTGAAATATATTTTGGTAGTGCTTTCTTTGCGCACCTTTATTTCAGCCATTTCCATCCTGTTAACATTTTTGTTGCAATTATCTTTATGGAAGAACAGTTCTTTCAAGTTTTGGGAAAATTTTTAAAATCTGTATATTCTAACGGTTTGACGTCATACAGCTGTGTGGGCAGGATTTTTTTCCAGGGCATGAGAAATTGCACTGTGTGCCAATCTCCTTCGTTTTGCCCATGGTTCGGTGCAAAGATTCTAAGAGATATTTCTTTGATATTGGAGCAGTCGTTGACAAACCTTAACAAAGCGCTGGCCACAATAGAGTTTTTGTTTTGGCTTGCACAGCCGTCTGCATAAAGATATACCGTCGACTAGGGTTTCGTCGCACTCTTTTCAAAAAATCAATAAAGCTGTGGCAATTTCAAAAGACCCACGTTTGCTCTCTGTCTCTGGCCATGTGAAACAATCTCAATCTCTTGAAGAAATATTATAGACGGTAAAATTGTACACCGACGGGCGTATTAAAAATATATCCGTCTTTGGAATGAGGAAAAAAGATCACGTGTCAAAAGAAGCACAGACTTTTTTGTTATCTGTTAAGGCACTGTTCTTGTTTTCTTCTTGCAGTTTCCTGATGGTTTCCTTTTCTTTAATTTGATTTGTATATTTCTCTTGTAATTCAACTTTTGGTTCTGCAGAACCTTCTCTGAATGCAGTGCAATTTCAAATTTTCTATAAGCCTGTCCAATTTACCTTTTTCAATTCCAATTCACCATCGCACTTATACTTAGGTAAACCTATTATTTTTCAGTTTTAGGGGAAAACTTACAATCCTTGTATCCATCCCTATATTTCGAAAATCGTTTAAATTTTTGTCACGAAAATCAAATTGATAGATAGATGATAGATAAAATAAATATGTAACATTTCTTTGGTAAATCTTACACAGTGGGTGAAGCTTCCATGGAAAGTCCATATTTGGAATAGTTCCGTACAGTAAAACATATTTTCTATAGAAAGTATTTATTCTATCAAGTCAAATTCTCTGCCTTCTTATAAGTTTGTGATATTTTTATTTTGGTATTGGATAGCCTGGAAGAAATCGCTTAAGGGAAAAAGCCCGCGCAGATTATCCATTATTTAAATAATGATCATTTTAAGTTCAATGGCAATAAGTAAACAGAATTTATATTATTCCCAGCAGTGGGATGGCGCAGGCTGATAAAGGTAATTAATTATCTATAAAATAATTACAACAAACCTTTGTAATATAATATATAGGTAATATATAGGTATAAAAAATATTAAGTATTATTAAATTCAAAAACTTGAAAATGTTGTAACAAACTATCTTACTATCATACCTACTACTATAATCAATGAAGGTACTGTGGAATTCGGACTCGAACTCATTGAATTCCACTGGCTGGAAATATTTTAATACCATAATAATTAATATAAAATTAAGAACCTTCAGGATGTCAAGTAGACAGATATTTTGATTGTCATTCCCAAGTGAGCGTCCGAAGAGAATAAATAAAATAAATGTCTCACACATTCCAAATCTTTCTTTTATTAAGTTAAGAATCCGAAAGTATCGCCTTCCGGTATCCCGGAAAGGTCGTTACAGTACCTATAAGTTTCGAGAGAAGTATGGATGTTCGTTCCTCAATTACGGTACAATGAAGGGCTTGAATAGTAGGTATTAGAAAATTATACCTTTGTTAATGAAAACATTGTACAAAAAGTATTTTTGGTCCATTATAAAGTGATGATTTTTCGAAACGTTCTTAAAGGTTTCATCATAAGTTTTAATGACAGTGTTATTCTAATCGTGTTTTTTTTAGGACTATACATAGTAAACCTTTTTTGGCAATTGCTTTTCCAAATGTGAGATCCCACAAATGGTACTGAAAACTTCAACGCCTTAACACTTACAGGTGCTCCCACATTGCCGTTAGAAAATGTTTGTAAACATTTTATAACACCAAAACATTTACTAACAAGTGTTGCATTTTGTTAGAAACTGTTACATGTTATAAGTGCTCCTACATTGATGGAAAATGTTTAAACATTTTATAACATCTAGTATTGGCTCGCAGTTTGGTTTCGCCTTCTGAGGGCCGAGGACGTCTACACGAAAATGGAAGAAGATTTGCTCATTGGAATAGCTTTTATTTTTTGTTTAAAAAAGAAGAAAAAGCGCTCTTATTGGATGCGCCAAACGCTAAAAGCTAGAGGAAAATATAGTGCCACAGACTATCTCAAGGATTTGGGTATTGACGGTTGCATAAAAGATTTTATAAGAATGAACAGTTCCGAATTTGAATATCTACAAAAAATTGGGGCAAAAATAGCCAAACGAGACACTAAATTTAGAAAATCTGTAAGTGTGACGGAAAGACTTGCGGTAACGTTAAGATTTTTGGCAACTGGTAGCAGTTATAAAAGTCTTGGAAATGTGTTCAAGTTGTCAGACCAAGTGATATCTATTATCGTACCAGAAGTGTGCGAGGCTCTCAATGAGGTTTTAAAGGAATACATACAGGTAAGTCAAACAACATTTTTAATTATTTTTTTATTTACTTTTAATATGATCTAATCTAATCATACTTTAGGTAGGTACCTACCTTACCTTACTAATAATGTTTTTAATAATTAACAAACCAAACATGTATTTTTTAATTTGTGATTGATTCCAACAAATCGTTTAATGATTGGGTCGAATCTTGGCTTGATTCCGATAAATTAGACGGACTCTGTGTTCTTGCGCTGGTACGAGTATGTGTCCTGGAGTTATCCGAAGAGCTGGTTTCAAATGAAGCCAAGGGACTTGGTGAGGTGTAGTATCCTCTCGAGCTACAGTCAGCATTATTTTCCGAAAAAGTGGATAGATTTGGTTCAGAGTTGTATCCCCAGGAACTACTAGCGGTTGGGTCATATTGTCCCATTGACGCATTGTACAAAATATTGTTAATGTGATGTTGAGCAGTATTCTTAGCATGACTGTTTTTTATTTGTTTCAGTTTCATCGCGACATACTCTCCAAATGCGTCATTTTCATCCCTGCTGTTTCTAGATTCGTACATTCTTTGTAAAATATTTACAGCTTCTTGTTGTGTTGTATCTTTTTCTACTTCAGACCGTCTTCTTTTCCGAAATGGTTTTGGGGTGGCGAAAGGCGTGCCCGTAGTTTCATTTACAGTGACAGTATTTCCTGTTTCGTTCAAACTGAGAGTGTTTTCTGAAGCACTTCTGTTTTCTTCGTTACCCTGAAAGAATAGAATTAAACGATAATTTCAAGTTATAGGCGCGTCAAATTAGCTAAAATTGTAAAAAAATCTATAACCGCGATTTTCTTTTTCTATTACTTAACAACCCTTAACTGAAATCATATTTTTTTTATAGTGTATCCTATTAATATTTCATACTTAATAAAAATATCCAATAAAATTTGTTAGAATAACGAGTTATAGATTTATTTTTCGCGCCTATTTCTTAATCTTCCATTTTTGTTCCAGATACCAACAACACCTCAAGAGTGGCTACACGTGGCAAATTCATTTGAAGAAAAATGGAATTTCCCAAATTGCTTAGGAAGTATCGATGGAAAGCACGTAGCCATACAAAAGCCAATTGATAGCGGCAGTGAATATTACAACTATAAAGGATTTTACAGCGTTGTACTTTTAGCGATAGTGGACGCAGAATACAACTTTCTGTACGTGAATATTGGCTGCCAAGGACGCATAAGTGATGGTGGAGTTTTCGCAAACACAAAATTTCGAAATAAAATTAACGACAATAGTTTGAAAATACCCAGTGACAGCTCACTACCAGGCAGAAACAAACCTGTTCCTTATGTGTTCGTAACAGATGATGCGTTCCCTTTAGAAAAACACTTATTAAAACCTTTTCCAGGACCACAGGATAGCAATTCTAAGGAAAGAATCTTCAGTTATAGACTGAGTCGTGCGAGGAGAACAGTAGAGAACGCATTTGGGATTTTGTCAGCCAGATTTAGAGTTTTACGAACTACAATATTATTAGATCCAGAAAAAACTACTACTTTAATTATGACATGCGTGCTACTGCATAATTTTATAAGAAAAACTGAATCGAGCATGATTTACGCTCCATCTCAATACTATGATGGCGATGACATAGTAACTGGTACACGTATCGATGGACAATAGAGATTAGAACAGCAGCAATTAACACCACTTGAAGCATGTGAATCCCTGACAGATGATGGGAAAGAAATAAGAAAAGAATTCGCAGAATATTTTTCAAATGAAGGGTTTTTGGACTGGGCATCTATATATTATTAAAAGACGTTAAAATAAAACTCACCTGCAACCTATAATATTTTTGCCTTTAAGGAACATGAGTTTTTTAAACGCAAACCATTTACTTGACTCAGTAGCTCCTGCACCAGATTTATTAGATTTACATTCTCGTTTAAATTGACCTACGAGTGATCGAATCTTTTTTTCAATTACTTTTTTATCCATATTAAATTCGCTGGCAATTTCCATCCAAGCATCGTGTTTTTTATTTCGGTCTTTGTAGCTCTCTGACGTCGTGTTCCATAGTACTTCTCTTGCTTGAAACATTTCAATCAGTTTGTAAACATCATCGTTATTCCAATTACCGGACATATTTTATTGCTTGGCGCACGCGCAACCACTAATACACACGCACAGCGATGCACGCTGACACAAAGGGACTGACAAGCGAGACACCACGCGCAGCGACCTACTCTAACCCCCCACCGCACCGCACCGCCTATCCCGCCATCACCCTTATAAAATGTTTACAAACAAAAGATAACCCATGTTTTATTTTGTTATAATTTGTTTTGTTATAAAATGTTTACTAACATTACTAAACATTTTCTAACATGAAAATTTATTTTAACATTTGTGATTAAATGTTTGCTAACAAATGTTTACTAACGTTATTAAACATTTTCTAACGGCAATGTGGGAGCACCTTACGAAATCCCGCGCACCCGCTAGTTGAATCTTATTACGCTACGATACCAAAAACAAATACAAAGATTCTAACAAGTATAACAAATTCATATTCAAAAATAAAAATAAAACAGCTACTTGCGATTAAACTTTTGTATTGGGAAAAAAACTAGTCGAATTGCCAACGATGTCTTTGTTTTAAATATCTATTAAGGATATGATATAAGTAATAGAAAAAAATATAGTTTTTCAATATATCTCATGCTATATTGAAAAACGAATTTTCTGGGCATACTGTAAAACTCAGTTCAGAGGACAGAGGTTCAATTGATGTTTTTACGGGCGATCGGTAGACTACTTGTCACTGCAATAATCTCTTATATTATGTTAGCGCTATAATGTATAATCAATGAAGTAACTTAAGAGCATGACATACGTTTCTGCAGAATGATGACGCTATTTCTACATTACGATAGATAACTGGTTCAAACACTTAGTTACAACAATTATTATTGTCCTATTTGAAACATAAAATAAAAATTTGGTATACGTAAAACAACACAAAAAGAACAATTTAAAATTAATCACTGTGTATAAAAAAAAAAAAAAAAAATTGTTTATTTCAGATTTACA
The DNA here is from genome assembly GCA_944452665.1 of Stenoptilia bipunctidactyla. NCBI lineage: Eukaryota > Metazoa > Arthropoda > Insecta > Lepidoptera > Pterophoridae > Stenoptilia > Stenoptilia bipunctidactyla. The sequence continues at coordinate 17,563,692 of OX101746.1, forward strand.
TCCATAATGTTGTTAGTAACTTATAACTAAATTTAATTTAAAACTTAACAGCTAGGGTTAGTACTTATATTTAAAATAACAAATAGGAAAACTTAAATTCACTTCGCGTATCTTCGCAAACCCGGAGCACTAGGTATACGTATATGCACATGCTCCCAGTGACTAAGAATCTTACCCTCATGCTTTTCAGCGATTACTCTCAGGATGTTGTTGTCGCTGCCTCGGACCCTGTGCATCAGCGAAGCTATTCTTTTTCTTATTAACGTAGGAAAGTCATCCGTGTGAGCGTCCGCAAACATTCCCGATGCACTGCAGTACCTCGGCAGCCCCAACAACATCCTGAAAGCATTGTTGTACTGAACTCGGAGAGCACTGAATGTCCGCCTCCTATAACTAGCCCATAGTGCACATGTGTACAGCGACTGGCAGAAAGATTTAAATAGCGTAATCTTTACGTCTGCCGTACATCGCGCAAATCTACGGGCCAGCATATTACAGCGGACAGCCAACGCTCTCCGCTCTCTCTCAATGTCCATGTCATCACATAAATCCTCGGTCACCACATGGCCTAGGTACTTGAAATGTGTCACTTTCTTAAGCGACACTCCTCCCAGCTTTACAGGTGGAACGTAAGCCGGCTTCCTGTTTCCAACCTTAAAAACAAGCAGCTCACTCTTGGCTACGTTGTATTGAAGGCCATGTGTCTCCGCATAACGCTCACATATGGACAACAGCCGTCTAAGCGCACTGATTGACGGGCTGAGCAGTACCATGTCGTCTGCATAGCTGATGCTGTTCACGGTCAGACCATCAATCGAACAGCCGACGCCCGCACTGCTCAGTCCGACAATCAGTTGGTTCATATATAGGTTGAAAAGCGAGGGTGAGGTCAACCCTCCCTGTCTCACCCCGCATTCCAGCCTATACTCCTCCGAGCACGCGTTACCCCATCTAACCACATTGGTCTGGTGACCATACCAATACCTAAATATATTGACAATGTGGTCCTCTACACCTGCTTCGTGTAACTTCTTCCAGAGCAGATCGTACCTCACCAAATCAAAAGCCCTGGAAAGGTCCAGGAAGGCCGCATAAACAGGCGTGTTCCTGTCCGTGTAGTACTTCACAACGTGCTTGAGCGACATTATTGCACACTCTGTAGATAATTTTGGTCTAAAGCCAAACTGCGCGTGCTCTAAATTAAGATGTTTTTTCAAATGTCGCTCAAGCACGCCATCAAGCACCTTCGCAGAAATCGTCGCTAATGAGATCGGTCGATAGTTACATTTATCGGAAACGTCCCCAGTCTTATTTTTCAAAATCGGAACAACGGTGGATCTCATCAGCTCCTGCGGTAGGTATGCGTGCCTTATACAAAATGTAAATAACATCGCCAACAGCCTTGCCAAATGCGGACCCGCATGCTGAAAGTGCTCAATGCTGAGACTGTCATGGCCCGGTGACTTTCCTCGCTTCATGTTTTTAATTATGTGTATAATTAGCTTAGCGGAAATTCTTTCAGGTGTTTGAGTAGGTACACCGGACCCCACAGTCACAGCACCAACCCCAACAACATTTTTCAACGTCGGTTGAATCCTAAAACTATTCATAAATACGTTGGCAATCCTGGTTGGTTCACTCACTCCGTCAACGCTCACCGGCATGCCAGCTTTAGGAGTAAGATTCTTTGTCTTTTCCCAAAAACCACGGAAGTCTTTCTTTCTATGTCGCGACGCCAATATATCCATCTTAATTTGATCCTGGTTGTTTTGACATATTTTCAGTTTTGATTTAAATATTTTTCTCGACTTGACCATTTCCTCATAAATTGAACCCTCGCGAGGTCTCCCATGCAACAATGAAACTTCAAAATCCAACAATGAAACTTTTCGCGGGCATCCCGGTGCGCCCCGCGAACGTGCTTGTTCCAACCTAGGATGTGCCTACCGTTCCTACCGGTTCTCACGGAACCACACATTCTCTTGGTTCTAAAATCATAACTGTACTCAGAGGCTAAACTTAAAGTATTAATTATCACATTATAAAGCTTATCTATCACAGCATGATGTGCGTTCTCATTACATAGACTATCACAGCAGTAACTTAACTCTAACGGTATATCAATATGTTTTAAGGTGTTATTACAGTACTCGTTATATTTTTCAATTTGATAACTGTCCCGCTCTCCCCACTTGATTTTATTTATTTTACAATAAGGAACCGGCTGTGCCCTTCGCCTGATCACGCCTATATCACACTGTACTTCCAGGGGGAAATGATCCGACCAATATACGTCATTATGTATTTTTACTGACACTACAGATTTCCACGCCGCCTCAGTAGTTAGGCAATGATCAAGCCAAGAACAACTGCCGTTTATATCACTCATATACGTGTAAGAGCCCGAGTCTATACCTAATTTCAAAACATCTGCACAAGACCAGGTTAGCTCTGAACAAAAGTTATTTAATTCTCTAAAGAAGAGTCTCCCCGGATGTGCATTGAAGTCACCTAAGACATAAACATTCTCGATATTTTCATTATCAACTATCGCAGATATCTCGCTCATACACTGCACAAATTCAATTAGATTGTCCTGCTCGTCATTAGGCATATACACATTAAAAAATAACAAAGACCTGTCTGCCACACACACTTTGATTCCAGCGATACGGTCACTCACACAATGAACAACAGTTACCGAGTCAAACAAATGTTTACGCCACAATAGGCCTACACCTCCGTACGGCCGGCCGCGTAGTAGCCCGGCACCCGCGTCCACTGCGGACTTTCCGTGAAAACCAAAGTCTTTATTTACTAGGCCTAAGTTAGGAATCTCATCCGGAAGCAACCAGGTCTCCTGCAGTGCGATAATATCAGTGTCAAAACTCATTATCCTTACAAAGTCTAGAGATCGCTTAAAAGATTTACAATTAAAGCTAATCATCTTAAAAGGTAATTGTTTACAATACTCAGTATCCATTCTTAATTATTATTTTTTTACAGATCTATTCACCGTATTTTCATTTTTATCTACACTGTACTGATTATTAAATCTAATAAACCTACGAAAAGATACCCCACTAGGCCATAGATGCGAATCCATAAAAACAGATTCCTTCTCAGTCGGTATCAAAAATTTGAATCCACAATAATCTTTTTCAAATTTCATTTTTATTTTCTGAGGATCGATTTGTAACCCAGTCTTTAATTTCACATAATGTTTAATATCCTCGCTTTCACAATTAACGTCGACATTATATATATAAAAAGGTATTTTTATATTCGCAGCCCTAAACTTACAGTCAGCCTGAGGGCTTGCCATACCTTTTAGTCCTACGAATTTATTTTTCAGACGCTTCCTTTGAACTAACGTACAGTCGTCTAGTTTCCGCTGTGTACTCGATTGAAGTGATGATTCATTCCTGCTGCTAGGGGCGTGTCCATTCGAAACTCCACCTCCGCTCGGAGCAGCGCGCGCGCATTGTGCGTACGAGCCGGGGGCGGGGCTATCCTTGTCCTGCTCAGTTCTGTGTTCTGACGTCACCTCGTAGGAGCTGGCAACGTTGCCGCTCGCTCTCTTCTGTGACATCTGCATTCTGTATGCAGGAGCGGGATGAACGCATTCTGCTTCGGTTTCACACAGCTTGGGTTGAGTTTGAAGCGAGAGGGAAATAGGCGCGCGCTCGCACGTGTCAACAGCCATTAGCGTACCGTTAGATGGATCCTCCGTTGTACAAGTGTCATTGACCTCCTCGGTATAGTTACTGGGTGACACTTGGACTAATCCGATAGGTCCACTGTCATATTCATAATTACACATTACATGTTTCGATCCTCTCGTCGAATTCACAAAATTATATTCTGGTAAGGAGGGAACGCACTTTGCTTCTACTTTTCGCAGTTCCTCGACAGTTGCATAAGTCTCCTTTATGATCGTTAATTCATTTTTGACCGTAATTATATCCTTTAACAACCTACTCGCGTCAACGTGGTCAAAGGTCACTGGAGGTAATCGCTGGAGTTCTTTCGCGACGAATATAGGTATCGTCTCCGGATCAGTGCACTTCAATAGGTCGATGATGTCTTGAAGCTCCCTTTGTACTTTTCCTTTCTTGTCTTCTTTCCTGCCTTCCTTACGTTTGATATTTCTTGTGGAAGTAGAAACCGACTCAAACAAAAGATCCTTTCCATGCAAAATTTGATCAGCTGTAAATGATGAAATGCACAGTCTCACAATGCTATCCTCGGTCATCACATCCACTTTATTTTGGATAAAACATAAGAGTTCGTTTATAAGTATGTTACACGTAGAGCATTTGACCACCGCGGAGGTCATTGTCCTCGATATTCATTACGCTCGTGACTCACAACACAGAAACGATGCGTACGCGACTGCGCTTGCGACACGACTGATAAGTATAAGTAAAATATAAATTGTTTGAAAAAAATATTATGTACCTATGTAGGCACATAGTATCTTACATACTTGTTTTACACTACACTTGATTTGCTTTGCGTAAAAACAACTGGCATCTGATTGTTCAGATTACTATTCAACTGTTTCTGGAACCAACTATTTGCTCCACTGTGGCAATGTCTCCACAGCATATAGAATGTCACCATAACCACCACCACTGCTATGGCAATGATGACGTAGCCAACATTATCCACTTTGGTTTCAACTTTGATTTGCTGAGCTAAAAATTGAGCAGAAACCGAATTATCTTCTTCATTTTTGCTTCCAGTTAAACTCATTTTTATGAAACAAAGTAGGTAAAGGGTGTCTCAGCGCGGATTTTAAACTTTGAATATTTTAATAAAAAAAAACAAATTGTATTATATTATGCTGGACTGGGAGCGAAAGAATAACGTAGAATGTGCCAGCTGCTTCTCTTCCCGGGCATACTGTAAAAGTCAGTTAAGGGACAGAGTTTTTAAAGGCGTTTTTGTGGGCGATAGGCTGACCCCCTGTCACTACAATAGTCTCTGTCCATCTTTATAATACCTCCAAATTTGTCAAACGTGACATCAGATGGTCTTGTAACCTCTGGTGTTCTGCCTACCCCATAAGGGATATAGGCGTGACGTAATGTATGTATGTATGTATTATATTATTTTAATTGAAGTAAATTGTAGTATATTAGTGCGGATTTTATGTACGGAATATTACACCATCAAGATGTCTTCCACCACGGCGAACGCACTCTTCAAAGCGGACTAACGTATTTGCAGAAACACGCCGCAGAACGTCAACTGATATGGCCCTCACTTCTGTCGTTATTTTAGTCTTCAGTTGCTCCAAATTTGTAAGAGGAGTATCAAAAACTCTTCCTTTGAGGTAACCCCATAAAAAAAAGTCAGCTGGGGTTAAGTCGGGAGATCTGGGTGGCCACAATATGTCTCCAAAGCGGCTTATGATTTTTCCCGGAAACAACGCTTTTAGTGAGTCCATGGAGACCATAGCTGTGTGAGGTGTGGCCCCATCTTGCTGAAACCATACACCAGACTCGTCAACATCGTCTTCTTGCAGCTGCGGTACAAAAAAGTTATGAATCATGTCGATATACCGCTCGCTCGTCACTGTAACCGCAACACCTCGGTCATTCTCGAAGAAAAATGGTCCGATGATTTTCTTCGCCGATATTGCGCACCATACAGTAACTTTGGGGCTGTGTAATGCTTTCTCATGTTTTTGTTTTGGATTGCTGGACGACCAGTATCGGCAATTTTGGCGATTGACGTACCCTTCGAGGTGAAAGTGTGACTCATCGCTAAAATAAATATTGTCCATCCCATTTTCCTTTTAAAAAATCTCTAACATCTTCTGACAGTAAATTTTGCGCTTGTTATAGTCGTCTGGTTTGATTTTTTGAACTATTTGGATTTTATAGGGATGTAATTTCAAGTCTAAGGCCAAAATTCGTTGAATGCTTGAAGGATGGAGGTTCAAAGAGGCAGCATGTTTTCTAACTGACCGTCGTGGATGCTCCGCGACCGCAGCGGCGACGCGGTCGATGTTTTCAATCGATCGCACAGTTCTATTTCGAGGGCCAATTGAGTGATTCAGTAAACATCCTGTCGCTCTGAACTTTTCTATCCACGACTTAATTAATTGAGTACTTGGGGCATCACTTAAACGGCGGATTTCATAGCGATTTCAAAACTTGCGCTGTGCTTCCCTCAACGAAAACTCGTTGCAAAAGTACGCCTCTACTGCGTACGCGCGGTGCGCACCCGTCCACTGCGACATGGCAACTGAAATGTCCGCACTCATCACCTACCGAACGCTACCACTCCCCTCCCGCTAACCCCGCGGGTTGTCGAGAAATTTGTGTTTAAAGTCTAAAATCCGCGCTGAGACACCCTTTAGTTGGTTGAAAACAGTATAAGTATATAAAAATACTTGCTCTTATGAAATCTAATGTACTAATGAGGTTTATTGCATACTGTCTTGATATTTGGCAATATATTTTAAGTAAACGATACATTTCGTATATTGTGAAACAAATTAATCATGTATGTAACTTGTATTAGGTACTAATTAATTATACTTATGTAAGCGCTATAATGTGGTATCTATATTAATAAATGTACATGAGTAAAAAATATCGTGTCCACCCCCTTTAACCCATAACTGTGGCCATGTTTATTGCATTTAACATGTTTATTTCTATTTTTTTTATTACACTGGACCATGTATATTCAAAATTAGATGTCATTTTTACACGGACACAAATAGTTTTTTTTTAAATAATAATATTTAATATACATATTTTTTTTATCCATACAAATGAAACATGTCCATTTCACTACCTCGTTACGATAATAGCTCAAAACTTCCAAAATTTCTTAAGAAGCTTAGAATTAGAATTTTATGAAAGGTCCGTATATAATCTGGCCTACTCTTTTACTGATATTTTACGACCTAGCTTTTCAAATAATAAAAATAAAAATAATTTATGAGAGCATCCTAGATTTCACCCTGTGAGAAACAATTTGTGAGAAACGCTGTTTACACTCCTGTAGAATTATAGAAACTACCACTTCTCAAAATTTTTTATAGCTGGCAACATGTTACATCATTTATTAAAAAGAAAAAGTGTCAGTCTCCCTCTGTGTTTTGGTGTGTTGTTGATTTTATTTTGGTCGTCCATATTTCTTGTGAAAAAATCCTTTGAGAAACACAGTAACATCAAAAAAAGTAAGTACTATTTTTGTTTATTATTAGTGCAAAGCATTTTGATAGCAAAGTGATAACGATACAACAGGATCACGCTTTCGTAGTATCGGATTTTTAGGTTATAATTAAATAAAGTGATTTAAATGTTGCATGTTGGTATGCCTGTGAGAAACGTTCGAACAAAAATGTAAAACTAAGGCTCGTTTATACTGGTCATATTTCTCACATGACCGTTTCTCACAGTATTTAATTATACTCATATTGACGGACTTAAAAAAGGAGATTCTCAGTTTATATGTATGTATGTGTATATATTTGGCTGTGATTATCTCACGTTTAGGCTGAACTGATTTTAATGTGTTTTTAAAAAAAAGTATTTATTACACATCGAAGAAGGTTCAAAAAGTCAGACATAAGGTTGATTGTGATTTTTGAAGGTGGTTTTATTTTTGACCGACTACCAAAAAAGGAGGAGATTCCCAATTCGTCGGATTTTTTAAGTATGTTCCTTGATTATTCGAAGACGCCTGAACCGATTTGAAAAAAAAAAAAACTTTTTTTGTTTGAAAGGATATAATTTACATATGTTCCCGTTGTCTCCAAGTCAGGATCTAATGATGGAAACCTAAAGATATCGAGGAAGACCCTCAAATTTTATAGACACGCACCCCACGTTTTCAAGTATTTAATTAAACTGTTCTGGTATTTAGGTCTGATAGCTATAATGTCATGGAGCTCAGCTGATGCTGGAAGGTCCAATTCCTTAGAAGTTAGGAGTTAGGGTATAATTCTTTCGATATTATACGTAGATCTTGATTTTTACTTGAAAGGGTTACAAGATACAGCGTAGCACCCCTGATGAGCTTACTTTCTTAGTTTTTTAATGAAATGTACGTAGCTAAATAATTATAACTAAATAAAATGAATTTTTGCTCTCATTCAGATGCCAAAGTCAAACGCGGAACGTCTTAGAGAATACAGAAAACGACTAAAAGATAATCCAGAAAAGTATGAGGAAGTTAAAAGAAAACATCGTGAGTATATGCGATCAGTTAGACCTTCTACAAAGGATCTACCAGAACAAGAAAGAAATAAACTAAGAGAACAATGGAACAGGGCAAGCGAAAACAAACGTCAAAGACAGAAGGGTAAAAAGTGCCAAAAATGTAAGGATTTACGGCAGAAAGTAAAATACTTGGAAGAACAAATAAATAATTTGACACGTGAAAACAAAAGTGTGAAAAAACTGGCATATAGACGAAAACTTAAACTAAATAATATAGAAAAAAATATGAGACGTGTATTAACGACACCGGCTAAAGTAGACCATCTATCGACAGTAGCAACTTCAGCTTCTGTTGATCCGCCCAATGGTTCACACGAAGAATTAACCCCAATGACCCAAACAAATACTTTTATTTTTAATACCATTCCTAATGTATCAGAAACGGAAAAAGAACGTGTCAAAAAAAAAATTCTACAACTCAATGTTTTAAACAAATCTTTAGGTAAAGAATATACCAATGCATCTGACAACAAAACCAGATGGATTCTAAAAAATATAGTATCCAATGAGATCACAAAAAAGTACAAACTAAAAAATGAACTTTCAAAAGGCCTTGGACTTAAAGGAAGAATCCGGATACTAACTAAAAAACAGGCAATTTATAAAGAAGCTAAGGAAATTCGCAATTTTTTTAATCGTGATGATAATACCCGTATGACAGCAGGCAAAAAGGAAACAAAGACGCACAAGAAAATAAAATACCAAAAAAGATTTTTGTTACAAAGTTTAAAAAGATTGTTTACCAAGTACATTGCAGAAGGTGGTAAATCATCATTTTCTACATTCCGTCGGAATAAACCAATTTACGTAACACGTCCAAAACTAAGCGACCGGGATACCTGTGTTTGCATTAAACACAATAACTTATCACAAAAGGCAATCAAATTGCAAAAATTAAAGATCATAAATACGCACAATTTAGATATGTTACTAAGGTCTGTTGTGTGTGATATAAATTCGTATGAGTGTATGTACTCTAAATGTGTTTCTTGTGAAGCTAAAAAGCCATTATTCAATGTGGAAATTACCGAGGAAACTGAATGTTCATGGCTGGAATGGCAATGTAAGCAACTTGAATACGTCAAGCAAAATGGCGATGGTATTACAAGTTCTCAAACCACAAGAAAATATGCAAATGTAGCAAGAACAGGCACAATCTCGGAATTGATTTCATTGTTTACAAAAGAACTAATTTTGTTCAAAATTCATTTTTTTAACATAAATCATCAGTATTCAAAATACCGCGAAGTTATAGGTAACCTCAATGAATATGAACTATGCATATTGGTAGATTTCTCTGAAAACTACTTATGTAAGCTATCCAGCGAGATTCAAGCAATGCATTTTGGTGCCTCCCGAGCACAAATCACACTTCACACTGGAGTGATTTATTCGAAAGATCACAAACCAAAGTCTTTCGTTTCGATATCACCGAACAATGATCATGATCCTGGTGCAATATGGGCGCATTTACAGCCTGTTATCGATCACGTGAAAATAACGTTCCCCAAAGTCAATGTCCTTCATTTTTTTTCCGATGGGCCCACCACTCAATATCGGCAAAAAAAGATTTTTTTTCAAGTAGGTCAACTACTACAACAAAACGGGTTTTTGTATGGCACATGGTCGTTCTTTGAAGCAGCACATGGAATAGGTGCTGCTGATGGTGTCGGTGGTGCTATCAAACGGCTGCTGGACCAGGAAGTCTCGCATGGAAATGTTATTAATGCAACGAGTGCCATAAATATTTTGAAAGATATAACTAACGTTCAACTTTTTTATGTGTCAGATTCCGATATTATAGAAAAACAAAGTCAAATCCCAAAAAATTTGGTACCGATACACAGTATTCCGCGTAGAACATGCTAGGTGGACAAAATTATTTTATGTTATATACCGATACTTTTACACATATTTACTCATACTGAGTCATTTTTAATAGTTTTTTTTGGGTAATTTGTAAAAAAAATGAAAAATTAATATAAAAAATAAAAATTTATTTAAAAAGTACACATAAAAACAATAAAATTAAAACAACAAACTTAAAAGAGTAATTTAACTTAAAAATCATCATCGGAGTCTTCTGATGAGTCGTCAATTGCATAATCGTCATCATTTTGTAGCATTGTGCGACAATATGATGACGATTCCGGTCTCGATTCTTCTAGACTAGGGCTTATAATTAGCTGTAATACCTCCTTCCTTACATAATTTTTCCGGTTTTTTCCGGGGAAGTTCTCGAAGGCTATTTATCAAAGGATCAGATGTTACAATTAACATTGACAGCAAGTCTCTATTCGTGGCAACACGCGAGCATTTGCGGGTGTTGTATCCCGAAATCTGCGGCAATCTTTGTTCCTTGCTTCTTGAGCTTCTTCGGAAAGCTGCCCAATGGGAACCAATGCCGCTTTGATAACCTCCGTACTGTGAATTAATATTTTATGCACAGTAGCAGGCATACAGTACCACGAATAGAGACTTAGATAATTTCTTCTGGTTTCGAGACAAAATTTATTAAACTCAACTAAGTTTATTTCAAAACCAGAAGATAATGTCCTCAAAATAACATCAAACTGTTTTATAATTGTTACATCTAACCCTGTGATTTGAGCACTCATCTCAGCATTTTTTAAAAAGCGGCGTGCTGTATTTCCGTCATTTGAAGAACCAAATCCTGGCTTTGGTTTATCAACAATGAGTCCCATCTCATTCTTAAATTTTAGTTTAATTTCGTCGGAACGAACCTTAATACTTTCTTTGTCTTCATCACTTCTAGCTTGCCATTTTTTAATATTCAACTTATAGCTAATATGTAACAGGCATTCGAAGCAACGAATCCAAGCATGAAGTGTAGATAAACCAAAGCCAAAATGTTCTTGGTTACTAACAAAATTCGTGGGTTCTTCGTTCATAGTTTTGGGAGTGGCGCCACAGATGTAACACTTTTGCGTTGAACGTGTTTCTGTTAAGGCATTACACACCTTTCCGTCCGTCATCGTCAGCAAAAGTTCGTGTTTTACCGAGATTTGAGAATCACCAACGTTGGTAAGTGTTGGAAGAAGAGCATTAATTTCTTCCAATACTTTATTTGTTTCCGCTAAGGTTAACTCGGTCGTTTCTTTAGCAAATATAAATTTGATAGGACGACAAAACAGAGTTGATGAAGGCCGCGGATTCTGCCAAATAATGTTGGACCCATCTGATAACCTAAGCGGAACTAAAGAAAACACAAAAAGAAATTCGTCCGTATCGTCAGTGTTCTCAAATCTCTGTTTGTAAGTACTGTGTCCAGAACTTCCATCACATCCCCATTTGCTGACGAGAGTGAATGATGAACTTGTTGGGAGCACACTGTTGATAACTTCATTCTGAGCTAACACTAGACGTTCCGCGGTTTTATTTAATAAGGCTTGCAAATTTACTTCCGCTCGAGTTTCCGTTACAACAATGTGCTCCTCAGCAGGATAACACATCTGTTTGGACTTTCTTAAACTATAATATGACGGAAACACATTATGCCCTGCCTTCATGGACCACTTCCGAGTTTGTTTGTATGAATTAGTGGTTGATTTTGAATCTATGTAGTAAGCTAAGGCTTCGTCACTACTTAACTGCCTTTGCTTATTTGTACTGCTATTTTTTGATTTAGAAACATTTTCTGGGCTTTCAATAACGTCTCTAATAGCATTTGCCACTTTTCTTTGTCCTACTGAACGCACAGCAACCTCAGCAGCAGTCACCAATTCATTCACACTTCGAGATTCCACCAGTTCCACGACACGGCGTTTTTTCGTCTTAAACGACGAATCCTCGAAACTTTTTCGGGGTCTTCCTCTCGCATTTAGATCCTCACTTGATGTGGAGGGTTGTGGTGAAAAAGAACACACAGTAAACTGTATGTCTTCTTCATCCAGCCAAGTCTTATTTTTTATTAAAAATCGCTCCTTCAACTTTCCTGAAGCCAACCATTTAGCCGCAATTTTATTGGAAAAGTTGGATATTTTTAGCCTAATTTCTTTTTGGCTGCTTTCTGTTATATCACTAAACTGAAATTTTGAACTTAAAAACTCATACAAAGCAGAGTTTTTTTTCAGTTTTCGAGTGATTTAACCACTCCTCGAAAAAGGCTACTCTTGAAATAGAGTAAACGTGTTCTGGAAAAAAAAAGAAAAAAATATGTTGTACTCAAGTGTGCTGAACAAAACGTGTATATTTGCAAATAATAAAGTTATTTCTACGATATATCCAAAACCTAGACCGGATAGAGGTGAATGTCTGTATTTTTAGATCTATTAAAGTAATTATTATTTGAAAAAATTAGGTAAAATTATCAATTATCTAAAAATAAGTACTGTAACATAATTTAAAGAGTTTTCGATTTGAATTTAGTACTTATATATAGTACATACCTTGGAAATTCATATCCATCACAAAAACTTTCACAATATTCACTAAAAGCCACTGTAAGATGTGCACGGAAGTGTCGCTAAATTGCAACTGATTGACTAAAAGGGTTGCACAAAACTCATTACCTGACTTCTGAACCATACCGCTCATTATCCTTAATTCCAAAAACAATGAATTCTCGGAATTTGGACTTTGGGGGTATTATCGAGGTTTTTTAATTAAAATTTCCCGGAAATTAGATAATAGGTTTTGTCCACCTAGCATGTTCTACGCGGAATACTGTGCGATACCAGGAACAATAATAATAATAATACAAATACATCCCTCAGACTGTGATTGACACCGAGTCATATAAACTTTACTGGGACCGAACAATCCTTACGGATAAAACAATAGCATGTAATAGACCTGACATAACATTTCATGATAAGCCCAACAAAACAGTTTATTTAATCGATATAGCTGTCCCGAATACCCATAACCTTCAATCAACTCACACTGAAAAAATTAGTAAATATACAGATTTATCCATAGAAATTAAGCGACAATGGCGAGTAGATGAAGTAAAAACCGTACCCATTGTTATCTCGGCCACAGGAGTTATACCCCAAACCTTACACACCTCGTTGAAACTACTCTCAATGCCTCATAACTCATACATTCTAGTTCAGAAAGCTGCCGTAATGAATACATGCCGACTTGTCCGGAAATTTTTATCACTTAGATAGTCTTTAACTTTATCTGCACTACTGTTTGGCCACAAGCTCGCAGTAGTGCAAAAACCACCCTGTAAAAAGGAGATTCTTTAGAAGAATATAAAAATAATAATAATAATAACTCTTTATTGTACAACTATAATAACAATGCGGATTCACCAAATAATTTGTCAGGAGAACAAATTGCAGTATCGTGACCTTAGTTGTTTTTGTGGAGTTAAAAAAGGCATCTGTCCGTGTATCGACGTTAAAACGCACAATTTGATCAAAAACTCTCAGGAATCTTGTTTAAAAGAAACTTCAACTAGAATAAAACAATCAAAACATCAAAAAAATGTGCCAAAGACACGCAAACGTAAGGTAAGAATTGAATCAGAAACAGAAATAGACAGTGATATAACGTATGCCGAATCTGATGACAGTCTATACAATGTGTTAGGGTTCCGACTTTTGATACTTTACCTACGTGATATACATCAAATTTCATCGACAAAAGTCACCTTAGGGGGGGGCGCACCCCTCACCCCTCGTGATGGGGGTGATTTAAAAATTTCGTTTCTCTGGTTTGCTTTAAGTTCGTAAAACCATTTTTTTTTCATATTTATTGTGTGTATCTTGTTGAATTACATCTCATTTTAAAGCTTATTAAATTTACCAACTTTTGATACCACATTCACTAAAAAGTCATAAGAAGAAAAGAATTAATTTTAATGACTTAGAAAAAAAATCTTACTTTTTTGTAGTATTTTTTTAGTTTTTTGTCATTAAAAAAAAAACGAAGCCCTTAACAATGCATTTTTTTCTTCTTAACTAGTACTATTTGAGTTTATCTTTCTAACGATACAGAATACGACAGTTTAACTTCAAAGAAACAGTCCTAACTGCTAAGCTAAAATGACATCAAAATAAAAGACACGAAATTTACAATCTCTTTTTTATTTAGTTTTGCCGATTTTAAGTCAATTTAACAATTGTTCAAAGTGACCACCATTGTTTAATAAACAAGAAGTAGCCCTTAATGCTACTTGTTGTGTAGCTCTTTTAATCATAGCTCTGTCGGCTTTTAATTCATCAGCTGCGGTCATAATTTTTTGCAGCAGCTCTTCTCTTGTTGTAGGCACCTCTAGGTAAACCCGCTGTTTCATGGTCCCCCACAGGAAGAAATCTAGAGGTGTCAAATCAGGGCTACGAGCCGGCCAGGCAATTGTTCCTCCTCTTCCAATCCAGGGGGTGTAGTGTTCATCCACATATGCTCGTACATTCCGGGCAAAATGGGCAGGAGCTCCATCCATTTGCAAATAAAAAGACCGGCGTTCACGTCTGTACTCCAATGGTAGCTCATGTAGGAAATCCCCTCTTAGAAATTCCAAGAATCTCTCACCATTAAGATTGTCTGGTGAGACGATGGGACCTAGCAGCTCATCATCAATAATGCCTGCCCACACGTTGATTGAGAATTCGTGTTGGAACGAGGCGGGCCTCACAGCATGGGGATTTTCATTAAGCCACAAATGATGGTTTCGGTGGTTGGTTATCCCAGCTCTTGTGAATTTGGCTTCATCAGTCCATAATATTCGCCGTACGAAGTTTGCATCATGTCTCACTTTCCTATTAAGCCACGCACAGAACACAAAGCGAGCAGCATAATCTGGTTCAATTAAATTCTGAACTCGACGAAAATGAAACGGCCGTAATCCTTCCCGACGTAGAACTTGCCACACCGACCAATGCGAAATCCCAAGTCTTCTGGCAATATTTCTAGTGCTAAGTCGCGGGTCACTGGCAATCATTTCAATGATTTCTTCTTCCATGTCTGGTCTCCCCACAACAGCACGTTCATTAGGCGGCTGTCGGATTCCATGAGTGCGCAATCTTGCAAAAACGCTTGCAAAAGTTGGAGCAGAAGGTATGCGCCTTGTAGGGAATCTAATTCGATATTCCCGAACAGCAGCCGCAGCGTTTCCATTGGCGTATCCATAAATAAATACAATGTCGGCCACTTCACTTGGTGAATAATTAACTGCCATAGTATCGAGTAAGTAGTACTTAGCTAAATTCGAAAGTAAAACTTTGTAGCAATCGCAACGAGAAACGAAGGACAACTGATTAGCAAGTAGAAATCCTAACCAGTACCTTAGTATTGTTATCTCATTCACTATTAGACTGAAAGAGATTCATGTTTCGACTCGTACGATGCGCGGGGCGACGTGATTGGTGCGCTCTAGCCTTTCGGCACGGGCCTCGCCCTGATCATCCCTCGCCAACGCAGCGAGCGCAGAGGCAGTCAGGCGAAAACCTGAAGCAACCTGCTACCGCATTGCGCGCGCGCTCTAACTCGCGAGTCTTGATAGTACTTAAATTTTGTAACTAGGACGTATTACCTTAGTAAAATAAACTTTTGATATTTTAATTTCGTGTTTCCTTTTAACTAATTACTGAACCGGGCCTAAATTTTGGCATCGTTAGAAAGATAAACTCAAATAGTACTAGTTAAGAAGAAAAAAATGCATTGTTAAGGGCTTCGTTTTTTTTTAATGACAAAAAACTAAAAAAATACTACAAAAAAGTAAGATTTTTTTTCTAAGTCATTAAAATTAATTCTTTTCTTCTTATGACTTTTTAGTGAATGTGGTATCAAAAGTTGGTAAATTTAATAAGCTTTAAAATGAGATGTAATTCAACAAGATACACACAATAAATATGAAAAAAAAAATGGTTTTACGAACTTAAAGCAAACCAGAGAAACGAAATTTTTAAATCACCCCCATCACGAGGGGTGAGGGGTGCGCCCCCCCCTAAGGTGACTTTTGTCGATGAAATTTGATGTATATCACGTAGGTAAAGTATCAAAAGTCGGAACCCTAACACATTGTATAAACCAGACACTTGCAGTGATGAAAGCAATGAGGCTTGGGTGATCCAACAAACGGATAATAATGAAATGAGTATTCCAGGACCTCCTTTAGGTAATGTCCTTATTTCACCTATAGTATTCTCCAATCATGCTGTGTACTGTTTTGTTAAATTAGTTTTTACATTTCAGACAAATCAATCGACGTAGAATTTCGTGAGTTCGATGAAGTGGACACTCCTGTTGTA
Source organism: Stenoptilia bipunctidactyla (assembly GCA_944452665.1). NCBI lineage: Eukaryota > Metazoa > Arthropoda > Insecta > Lepidoptera > Pterophoridae > Stenoptilia > Stenoptilia bipunctidactyla. Next base: position 17,580,163 of record OX101746.1, read on the forward strand.
TTTTTGGAAGAAAAAAATAGTAAGTATATATACATTGCGTGTAACAAAGGCTTGAAAAAGAGTTTAAAAACTTAAGTGAGTTAGTTTGACTTGTGTTGATAAGGTTTCGTTTAAGACGTATATCCCCGATTTTGGTGGTTCGATTCATGTGAAATGACCGATCAATGTGGAAATCCTTGGGGGAGGCCTACGTCTAACAGTGGGCGTCTCTCGGCTGAAATGATGATGATGAATTTATATCACAAAAATTAAACAATTTATATCATTGTTCCACTTTGATCGATCCAGCAAAGTCGGCACTATTTGTCTTTAACAAAACCCTCTCAAGCTATGTAATTAAAACATGCACGTGTAATATCCGCAAATTAATTTTAAATCTTTAATATATACTTGATTTATTTTCTTTTAAAGGATGCTAGTGGACGCTAGATGGTTTAAGAAGTTTGACAAAGTGTGCGGGTATTTATGTATTTATAATCAACAATTTCATTGTTCCAGACAAAATAAAAAGAAATATAGTTCCAGAAATAATCACAAGCCATGCTCGCTGTAAATCTGATGAAAAACGAATTGAAGTTACGGAGAATATTAGTTTTGACATAAAAAAATATACAGAGAATATAACACTTAAGCCTGTTGATTTAAAAGCTAAAATGAACATACCCAGAAAGAGTTACACTGATTTTGGCGATAAAGACTACGACTATTATAATTTGAACAAATTCCACGAAGGGAGCTGGGTTGTAGTCAAGCTTGGAATTTATTATTATATTGCTAAAATAGTTGCAATTCAATGGCATATGTACAAGATATTAGGCTTAGATAAAATAAAGAAGAAGCTTTTTGACTGGTGCGACATTGCAGAAGAGGATACAATAACTGAAACGCATATAGTGTGTGAATTAGAAGAGCCCAAAGTTCATGATACAGGCGCACTAATATTTAATAATTTACCTGATTTGAATTATATTTAAAATGTTCATACCTACACCTGCCGTTGGCACTACCGACGGCCCTACCGAATAAACGTGCAAGAGCTCTAGCACAAAAAATATTTTTTTGCTTTAATATATATAGTAAGTGGTCACAAAATTTCCCAATGATCTTAAGAACGAAGTTTTACAATTTTGTTTTCTATTGTTTAGTAACATTACTTTTTCACTTGCACGGTTATTTCGGGGGCCGTCAACATGTTGTATCGTTAAGTACTTCGCATTGGTTTTTGTTTTTTTGAAAACAATTACTTTTTTGTTTTTAATAATTATAAGCTAAAATGTATTAAAAATTGGTACGAACTTTTGTTTTTTATTTATCGTAGGGATCATTATGTACAGACGGTAGCACGTCCGGTTACCTATGTGAACTACGAAAACAGCTTTTATTGTGTATGGAATAGAGGCGGAATCAAAGTGGGGTAGTGTGACGTGCGGCTGTGTGTACCTACTTGCGAGCGCTCACTCAGCGACAAAGAGCGCTTCGCAACTTGCCCGCTTTGCTAACCTACTTCAAACTTACTTACTTACTACTTGCATTATAAGTCCGAAATGGTCGTTTAAAAATGAATAATGGTAAGTATAAGAAAACTAAAAATATTTAAGTACTTACCCATTGAATGATATGATTTGATGTTCATAAATAATTTTAGCCTAATAACACTTCAACAATGAAAAAATCTAACGACGCAACATACAACATATCTGTATGAGCATACGTATACACATTATATTGGTCTAAATATCTTCCTTAAACTAAACACAAAAATACCATGTACATAATATTAATAAATGCTTTCTTTCTTTCTAATTTGGCTGTGAAGTGTGAGGATGTGTACTGCTTTAGTTAGCATTAATGTATTGTTCTAGTGTTAAGACCTAGATGTTTCATATTCTTTCGTAATACTACAATGTCAACATATGGACCTTCTAGTGAACCACGGGAAAAAGTTATTTCCCATAGCCTACCCAGGTGGACCACGGGCAATAGAAGATTTCAATCCTATGTTTATTCCTGTACATTTAAATCATGACATGTCATAGGTACCTATTTGTTCATCAGTAAAAAGTTACCTATGTGAACGCATCTTTGTGAGAAATGTGAGAAACGTTTTTAATTTTTGTGAGAAACGTGAGAAATATTTCTCACAAGAGTCATGTGAGAAATGTACATTTATTTTGACTCTAACGTCTATAGACGTAACAAAAATATTATTTGACATACCTAAGTAATATACTTAAAATATTTCAAAATGCAATTTTACACATCATAAAAATAAAATACAATAAAAAAAAAAGTTTAAGTACTACATTTTAAAGTACTTTAACTTTAAGTACTACCTTTTTCGGTACTACATGTAGTGGGCTAGACCATGGACTATTAGATGGCCTACAAATGCCCATATCCTGCATAACTCGAAACTCCTACTTAATTTTCATGTACCTACCTGGTGGTAGCGGCCGGGCGCGCGCGTGCACAGGTGGGCCATGGGTTTCGATATGATGCATGACATTATGTTTCGGTATATCCTTGAAACACACAGGTTTAGTAACATCTGGAAAATCTACAATAATATCATAGTATGGATGGTTAGAGTCTACCGTTTTTACACTGGGTTCCGTAGTACTAACTGTAGAGGCAATAATGCTTAAACTAGTTACTTGGTCTATTAACCTACGTGAACTTAAGTCGACTAACAAATTATGGTATGACAAAAAATCTGCTCCTAATATGGGTATTTTAACATCTGCTAGGATAAAAGTCCATCTGTAGGGTCTACGTAATTTAACCCAAGAGTTTGTTTTTGTACAATAGGTTTTAATCTCCGTACCGTTCGCTGCGTATAACTTATATTTTAGAACACTGAGGAACGTTACGATTTCGTTTTTTTTATCACTGGGAGCACAGATACGTTCGCTCCGGTATCTACTACAAATGTTAACCCTGTACCTTGATCCGTGATAGATAGGCGGTGGCAGACATCCACCAACGTCTGCTGTGTTTCTAGTTTTCCAAAGTCTTTTTCCAGTGACAAGGGTTGACGCATTTTGTAGCTCTATCAGCGTACCGGAAATGATATTTTTGAATTTGAAATTTGGGGTAACGAATGGTCCCGTTGGATATTGGTCTGGCGGCTGTTGCCTCTTGCACGTACCTTACTGGGGACCTTGCACAACTGTGTTAACTGTGCTCGTATCTGAGAAATTTCCTTTGCAAAATGCGAAGAGGTTGGCATCTCTTGAGTGATGCTTGCTATTTCCATGGGTTTGTTCGTCTCCATGACCTTATCAGCTACGACGGCAACCTTCTCCAAGTCTGTGATATCCGCGACTGCCAGGACAGCTCGGACTGGAGATGGGAGATGATCTTCTCAAAGCATGCGGAGTATACTATCCGGGATCTTGCCACGTGGTAAATCACGCATTCTGCGTAGAAGCTGCGTCGGCTTCTGGTCTCCGAGTTCTAGATCACTGAGCAGCTTGCGGAACTGCTGATTTTCGGATTCCTCATAAACTTCGAGGAGACGTTGCTTCAGCACGACGTATGTGTTGGAAGGTGGTGGTGCCTCCAGTATGTCAGCAACCTGCTGGATCACCTTGCCCAACCTGGGCACCACTAGCTGGAACTTGGCTTCGTCTGAAAGTTTCTGTGGTCCAAATATGGATTCTGCTTAAACAATATTTTATCTTTGCCTGCCCCATAATTCGACTTTTTTACTTTTTCTCAATTTGCTGAAGTTTACGGCATTAGCCGTAACATCATTATTCCTCTCCTGGATTTCCTTACTCCTTTAGTATTTTATGGGTATATTTTTAAATACTAGTCTATTCTAGTGGCGGTATAAATGAAATATTAAACTCAATATTAATCTGTTACACTTTATTTGACGTAATTGTACAACGGTGCGCGAGTGACTACTCGCTGCCCTCAATAATCTAACACAATATAAAAAAATAACAACCTAAGCAACTCCCACACTCCCATAATCACTGCTATATTTAATAATTCCGTCTAGGGATGCAACGATACTGCTATTACGATACCAATACAAATGACGAACTTTAAAAAATACGAATGCTGTTGGACATGATGACATTTGTACCAAAGCCATTAAGTTTTGTAGCGGCGAATTAGCTAAACCGTTAGCGTTCTTAATAAATTTATCATTTACAGAAGGTAAATTCCCAGACATACTTAAAAAATCCGTAGTTAAGCCCGTTTTTAAAAAAGGTGACAAAAGATTGTTTACTAATTATCGTCCTATCTCACATTTAACAATATTTTCAAAGCTGTTTGAGAAGGCTATGAAAAAGAGGCTTGTTAACTTTTTATCCAAATTTAAAATTATTTGTAATGAACAATCTGGATTCCAAAAGGATAAATCTATGACCACAGCCATCTTTTCATTGGTTGATGAAATAACACGCAATTTAAATTTAAAAAAAGAAACAACAGTAGTATTTTTTGATATGACTCGGGCTTTTGACTATGTCGATCACGATCTATTACTGCGTAAGATTGAAAATTATGGGATTCGAGGTACGGTCTGGAATTGGTTTCAGTCTTACCTCTCGGATAGACTGCAAACAGTAGAAACACAATTTACTAATATGAACGCTGAAATAGGAACTCTTCAATCGACATTTAGAAAAATTAGGACGGGTGTGCCGCAAGGAAGCGTTCTCGGACCCCTATTATTTTTACTATACATTAATGACTTACCTAAATTGACAAATCACAAATATTTTTTATTCGCCGATGATATTTCTATAATTTTATCAAATATTAATAATGACATTAATGATTATGAATTGGAAATAAATAACACTATTAAATTGATAATTGAATGGCTCTCTAATAATAATCTTTTTGTTAACCTGACAAAAACAAATTACATCAGATTCAACACAAATAAATTATTATCTAAGATAGACATCAAATATGAACACTTGACAATTAAGGAAACTGACAGTACTAAATTTCTTGGAATTAATTTAGATAAAAATTTGAATTGGAAGAGTCACATACAATATGTTTGCAACAAAATAAATAGTTACGTCTATGTACTTAGTAGATTGAGAAAGACCTGCTCTTTGTCAACGGTACTTACGGCTTACCATGGCTTTATAGCTTCGACCCTTAGGTATGGCTTACTCATTTGGGGAAACTCAACAGAGCGTGAAAAATGCTTCATAGCTCAAAAAAAATGTTTGAGGGCAATGTTAGGCAAGGAGCCATATGAACCTTCTAAACCTCTTTTTAAATTATTAAATTTACTAACATTGCCATGCATGTATATATTGGAAGCAGTTCTTTTTGTCAAATCCAATCCTCACTGCTTTACTAAAGCTAAAGACATAACGCGAGCAACACGACACGAAGACAGATTAGTGTATATTGACATGCCTCGATTGCAACTTTACCACAGACAGAGCTACGCAATGTGTGTTAAAATTTTTAATGCTTTACCTAAACCATTTAAATTGTTAACTAAAACTAAATTGAAAGTGGAACTGGTAAAATGGTTAAAAGAAAAGTGCTTTTATACAATTGACGAATATTTAAAATGTAAAAATTAATTGTGTGTGTTAATCTGACAAAAGTAGCTATTTTATAATATGTATTATGGTGTTGGGTAATGGCAAATTATAATTATAAATAATGACAAATTTTAAATATGACATAACCTTAGAGTAAGAAAGACATATGTAATAATAATATTGCATGCTGTTGTACAGCATAGTGTGTTGGACTAATTCCTGTACAACATCTACACATTGTAATACCACACTATGAGGCAATAAATAATTTGAATTTGAATTTGAATTTGAATTTGACGAATACATCGTAATGGCCAAATACGATAACGAATTACGACACGAATGCATTACGATATTTGTTTAATACCATTTTGATGAATTTATTGGAAACTTTGTTGTACCTTTCATGTATGTTATTGCATGTAAGAGTAAAAGTATTTAAAAAAAGTTATGCATTTTTATTTAACCGATATATTTATTAATTTTATCAATTTTCATCATTAACTTATGTTTTATTTTAAGTTGTTACATTTACTGACTATTAATTAATATTAATTGTAGTCGTAATTTATTATTGGCAAATTCTTATTCAGAAAACACAACATTTTTAAGTTTTTTCCTTAAACTTAAATTAAACTTTTTGTCTGGAGTTTTTATGATAGATTTTTATTATTACTTTTACATTTTTGTGCACGATTAATTAAGCTTATTGTAATTTTTTGATATTTTATCGATTCCAGCAAAAGTTTAGATACGTTCTGGTCTAGTATTTATTAAATATTCCGATTTGGAAACATAACCTTCAAAAATTTTGAAATAAATGTATCGTAAAAATATCGTATCGTAATATTTACGATAACGAATGATCGTAAAGGTTTACGATAATCGCCGATATACGATTATCGTATCGGTATCGTTGCATCCCTAATTCCGTCCTATCCAACACTTTTCCTACGCAATGGAAAAACGTTCAGGTTCACAATTTCCTTGGTGGTAGGATCCCTTCTGGGTCCGCCTGGCTAGCGACCACCCTTTATATAAAGTCTGCCGCCAAATGTTACCGCTCCGGCGGTAATGTGTTCCGGCAATATTGTCTAAAGAGCCAGTTCCTTCCTTAACCCGTGTGCTTTCATCTTCGACCTCATCGTCACTTACCATCAGGTGAGATTGAGGTCAAACGCGGGTTTAGTTACTTATATAAAAAAAAAAAAAGGTGATCCCTCTCCCTAAAAAATCCTCTTCCAAACTCTTAAACGATTTTCTTCGTATTTCTATCCTACCTTACCCATCCAAAGTCCTAGAGCGGCTTTTACGTGAGCAATTAACGCATTTTATTACAAAGAATATCATTTTAAGAATATCATACACCAGTAAACTTAAGCATTCTCTCAAAGTTCCTAGAGAGTATCAGATTGAATGGTTTGAACTTGACAAGACCCGCTGTTAAGCGAGCAAAAGGAAATCTACGCCCATGTTAGCGTAGTACAAACCCAAAGCACGTGACTGTAATTGATCAAATGTGTAGTCAGGTGACTCAGGATAAAGTAGAGCTGTCATCCAATCAGAGTGTTCTTTGAATGGACTGCCGTGGCCTAGATGGTTACCAAAAGTTTTAGGGTGTACAATTCAGTGGTTAGTTGAGACTTTGATAAGTTGATCTTCATACCGATGGATTCCATTAAAGTCATGGCTTCACGAAGACTGAATTCGGTGTGCAGAGATATACTACTAGATAAACTATATTTAAGTATAAATAATAAATAACTGTTTTTCTTTATAGATTTTATTTAAAATTTAAAATGCCAGGTGTCATTGGTTGTGTAGATGGTACACATGTAGCCATAATAAAGCCAAATGAACATGAGGAACGTTTTTACAACCGTAAAGGCTATCATTCTCTCAATGTTATGGTTCAAAAAAAAAAAAAAAAAAGTTCAGTGTTTCTAATGTACATTCATCATTAACATTTCAATGGAGCTCTGTTATCCAAACATTAATATTATTTTATTGTAAGCTTCACATTCGTTACAGATATGTGATGCAGATTTAAAAATACTGTGCATAGATCCTAGCCATCCTGGATCAATGCATGATTCCACTATATGGACTAATCATCCATTGAATTCTTATTTCAATTCCTTATTTGATGAAGGGAAACAAATATACTTATTAGGTAAGCAGATTAAGTATTGTTTAATATTAAAAATGACGGATTGGAAATTTCGGTGGCGGGCATCTCTCTTTCTCAGCAATGACAAAACATTGAAGGTGAAATTTAATAACATGAGTCTTCATTAAAGTGACTTAAATTTGGTATAATATGTGAGCATCGTCCTTTCATTAATTGGAGAGTCACATACCTTCAGGGAGAGATCTCATCAAAGTTCACTGAGATTAAGGTACATTTTGAAATGAGATGTGGATGAACACTTCTTAAAATGATTTTATGTTAATAGGTGACAGTGGTTATCCCTTAAAAAAAATCTTAATGACACCTTATTTAAATGCTTCCCAGCTACTCCAGAGGCACTTTGTTATGGAATGCATGTGTCGTAATACGTTGCATATGTGTTCTTAAGGCTAGATATAGATAATCAATAAATACTTAATACGAAATTCATCAACAATAAAGATTGTATTCAGAATATAAATCTGTTTGAACATTTTTAGATGCTGTCTGGTGGCAAGATGCCTACACTATCTCACCCAGTATTTTCTGCAAAATTGGTCAATGCATGTGCATTATTGTATAACACTGCAGTTCAGACAAGACAAAACATTTTGGGCAGTACATATGTTGAAGCCATAATTCGGGAAGACATTGAATTACCACAAGTTTTCCGAAATAATGACTTGGTGCGGAAGAGCTGTAAAGAGATGTCTCAAAAATGCCATGTGGTCCAATAGGAACATATGATTTACCTGTTTAGACCAAACACCTCCCACGTAGGTAGGACGTTCTTTTGTTAAATAAAAAGCTTTAATAAAAATATATTTGTTTTATTGGAAGCAACATAAATAAATTATATTTTAAAGAAAACCAACAATATTAATTTTTTTAATTACCACCTTTTGACCTGAAACATATAAAAAGTTTAAGTAGGTACATTTGTGGAAAAGTAAAAGATTATGATTGAAAATTTTATATACCCTTGCTATAAATGGTACAAGTTTTCAATAGCCACTGCAAGTTTTCAATAGAAATGGCCTCTGCAATCTGAGATAGAGCAGCAGCAGACCTTTCTTCTGCAGCGACAGACCTTTCTTCTGCGGCAATGCGAGCATTGTCAATGATAATTAAGATTTGCCTTGACTGCTCTAATTGAGTTATGTCTTCCTCTGAAATTATTTTATTTATTTAATTATATTACATTTTATTATGCTCAGTAATATTTAACAGTTTAACAAAATTGAACTTACTAATAAGAATTTAATATAAAATATTTTATAAAATCCACTTATTTTATTTTAAATTTTATATCAGTAACTAACCTTTCTTGGTACACTTTGCATTTTTTGATTTTGTTATCGGGTGTTTCCTTTTTGTTTTGATTACTCTGAAAGATAAAAAAAAACTGTGTAACTAAGAAATAATGAGCCTTTCAGTACTATGAGTACTATCAATCCAAATTCAAGATAGATATTCTATACCTAGAGTGACTGGGTTCTTGTGATTGGCCATCTGTTGGTATGTTTTCAAGATCTCTGAAAAAAAAACAACATATTGAGAAATGAGGTGCCAAACTGCCTTTTTCTCCCGGTAGGAGGCGCATGATCGACTGTATAACAAATGTCATATAGTATGGCTTTTTGTGATTGTTTGTAAATAATTGTGTTTTTCTAGGGTTTTAATTCAACAATGCCTCAATGTTCTGCATTAAACTGTACCAATAGGGGTGTACATGTATTCCCTAAAAATCCAAAGAGAAGAAAACAATGGGAAAGTGCCCTACGTATCAAAAATTTCAAAGCAAGTGATAGTGCATGGTTGTGCTCAATTCATTTCAAAAAAGATGATTATTTTGGAAGAAGTAAATATGGTATTGGTGAGTGATCTAATAAGGAATATAATCTATCTTACTAAGTGTTGTTTTCCGTCACTAACGACCTAATTACTTATATTTTTAGGTAATGAACCTTTAGCAAAGTTTTTGAATAAAACTGCTGTTCCATCTTTGTTTTGCTTCACTGAAGATATACTAGAAACTCCAGCGGCTCTTGAACGACGATGTCGATTAGAGAGAAGAAGCCAAAGAAAGCTATTTGAGGAGCCGAAGCTGCAACCTTCAACTAGCAATTTAATAACTAACTTGACCCCGGTGGTAGGGCGAGAGGAAGAAATATGTGCATTTACAGAAAGTGTAGTATCAACTCCTGTTGTCAAGAGTCATTCTGAGTGTTTGTCAAAGGGTACTCAGGTTGACCATGAACATAGTTATGGTTCAATAAATAGGTACAAAAATGATGACAAAGCTATAAAATTTTACACAGGTTTTGAATCAAACAAATTTTTTTATTTAGTGCGTTCAACACTCTCCTTGCTAGTCCATAAAATTCGTTATTATGGTAGCAGTGTAATAAACCTTTCTGCTGAAGATCAATTCTTTCTAACAATGATGAAGTTGAGGCAAAATAAATGCATTTATGAACTAAGCAATTTTTTGAATATTAGCGAAACCACAGCCTCTAACATTTTTAGCACATGGATAAATCATGTTTATCAATTATGGAGTAAATTCAATATTTGGCCCTCAAAGGACTTGGTCATGTATTACATGCCAGACCACTTCAAAAACTATGATGAAAATATTAGAGTGATATTAGACGGAACTGAAATCTCAGTGCAGAAGCCGATCAACCCTACCTCTCAGCAAGCGTCTTGGAGTAGTTATAAACATGCTCACACCTTGAAAGTTCTAGTAGGAAAGTTCCATCTTGTGCTCTAGTGTTTTCTTCTATGTCTTTGATAGTAGAAGCTACAGTCACATTTTTCAGAAAAAGTTGTTCCAATAATTTATCTTTTGGCGTTTTCTCCAAACATGAATAATGGTCCCACTCAATTGCATAAGGATTTGCAGGTTCAGTTGTTTGTAAAATTGGCATTGAGCTTTCACCATATCCAATAATCAAGTTGCGGACATAGTCCGCATAGTTTTCGCTCACATCACTAGCTTTTAAGGGATCATAGTTACATTTTTTTAACCTTCTATTTGGAAGGTTTTTTGCCGATATAGGCGAGTTATAAAACACTTTTTTCGGTTGTTTAAACTTCATTAATTTCTGAGTGCAGACCAGATTCAATTTTATTATTTTTTTATGAACTAAATCATGAACACCCAACAGTAAAACTGCTACATGTTTACAGCTTGCTTGGTTTCCACTCCCAGCAGCATATTCACAATTGGCTTCCTCGATGCTACCTTCAGATTTCAATTTAAGGCTGAACATAGGCAACTTTTTTTCATGCTCGCCTTACATTCGCCTCGTACGTACGTGAAAATGCCATCAGAGGAGTAGCGACCAGTTACTCAATGACGACATTGATATAGAAGTTGGCCTTTTCTCTGAGCATTACTTTGGAATCTGTAAAATAAATCGACACTATGATTATTCACTGTCAACTTTGCAGCTATTAGAAGCAAAAATACTATCATAACAATAGTATTTGCTTACATATGCATTTACCTTTCAAAATATTGCTGAATTTCCTCTCTGGTGACAGAGGGAAGTGGAGAATCCGCATTCAAATTTCTGAAGGTGTCCAAGGGTGGACAAAAATAAGACACTTCCTCTTGTGGCACAACATCAGAACCAAAGTTTTTATTGCGATCGGAAGCTTCTAATCTGAAAATAAAAACGATATAATATAGTTAGCAAACATCAAAAACGAGTAAAATACGTAACATAACCTCAAATATTTTAAGTGTTCACCTTACAATTAATACAGCCTTTTTTCCGGCTGTCGATGCATTTCTCTTTTTAAGCTCATCTTTGAGCTGCGGTACAGTAAAAAAAGAATACATTTTAGCGTAAAACAACGTAAGAAATTTACAATAACACAACCACACAAAGTTAAACACGATGTAAACAAGGTACAGTCGCCTAGAGCGCCATCTGCGTCGAGCTTTGAGTGTGGCACCCCATTGGAACTTTTTATAAATAATCTCAGAAACTACCAGTCGGATTTGAAAAAATATTTTTGTATTTGATAGCCCAACTCTTGAGGAAGTCTATGCTATATTTTATCCCGAAATTCCCACGGCATCAAAAGTTACACGGGTAAAACCGCGCGCGGTGGTTAGTAAATAATAAAGGAAACGAACATTAGAAATATTGCAATATTTTCCTCATTATTTGCAATTGTTATTGCATCTTCTTCTACACTGTGAGCAGAGACAAAAGATTAGAAAATACTTTTAAGACCTAAATTATTATCGTCAATTAAATCTACTAATAAGGTATCCAATGTTATTAAAATATGATAGTTTTGCATTTTAAACGCGAAATGTATAATTTTTTTCAGATTTTTAGGCTTTTTCTAATATGTGATCACCAAGTTATCTAATTTTAACTTACCAAAATGGTGAGGAAATTGGTATCTCAATCATATTATCTATCGCTGAGAGGTCGGGATGATCAATGTTCTCTGCTCTTAAATTATGCAATATATGAAAAAAAAATTCTAAAACGCAGGCTTGCACAAATAACAGCTTACAAAAATGGACAGTGTGTGTTATAATGACACAAAACTATGATCACAGATCAAAAAGCAGGATGTTTGTTTCTCAGGGCAGATTCTCACTGAAGCCAGCGACTCATTGCCGCTTTGGCATTGCTCCTCCATACCAAGTACAGCACATAGCCGTATTTCATGCTCGCTGATTGGCGATATATATTGACCGGGTCCACCACCAGTTCCCATCTGGTTGTGGATGGATGACGCCCAATCAGACAGGACTTGTGATCAGTATACCACTAAAATAAATATTTACTTAGTATTATTACAAGCAAGTAAAACAACAAACTTAACAAACTATTATTCAATCATAAGATTAAATTTAAAAAAATATTGTTAATGCAAACTTTATTCCATTGGGCGCCAGTTTTAGTTAAAAACCCCTTCGGCCTATAAGAGATTTGCTATTTCTTGCCATTATTGTTTGCTACACTGCGGTGCATCTCCTCTTTTCAGTCGGTCGAGCGCTAAATCTTTATGTAGAGATAAAAATTCTACAAGTATTTCAAATTGCCTCGTAGATACTGTTTTTCTATTGAAAGAAATCTGAAATTAGTATGAAAAGTGAAATTCGAAAGCTATGTAAAAATTAAATCTTTATTTTTTTATTGATACTCACCTTTGAAATAAAAAATAGAATATTGATTTGTTTTTTTTTTAACTTAAAATTTCCCTCCGTTTATCTACTTACTTACCACTGACATATATTTTGGCAGTTCATGTCAATTTTCTAGACAAGAAGACGCATTGACTGTTTTCGTTCCTTTTGATTCAGTACTCATTCTTGTTTCAGCTGCCTGCACACTATTTTATGGTTTCTTAAGCATCAATCACAATGATTGAACTCGACGTTAACGTGCAGTCGACGTTCAGAGTTTTAAATCAGAGATTACCAAATTTATCCTGCGCGTCAACTGCACTGCAACGTTCTCTTGACGCGCGTACGTCACTTTTTATCAAGAGAATCGGAACGCAGGTTCATCAATAACTAAGCCCAAAACAAAATCTATTAATTCATTATGATCTGTAACAAATTCAATACCTAGTTCACATAATTTGTGTATTGTCCCGTTTATTAGTAAATTATGTATGGGAAGTTGATTAAATCCAAGTTTTAATATAAAGTCCGAGAAATCAGAATCTTCACGGTTACGTTGGGACGCTGATAGTGAAAAAGTTTTTAATTTGTTCCAAATTGGAGAAGTTTAAACTGATGCATTTAATATATCAGAATTTGTTTAAGCACCTGGCACAACCGGAGGAATTTGTCAAAAACCATCCGCAAAAATTTAAATTTTACCACCGAATAGATTTTTATTACGAATTAAATCACGTAATGATCGATCAAGTAAATGAATTAAATATTTTTGATACGTTTGTACATACAGTAAAACAATGATAGTTCTTTTAAACGTCACAGTAAGGATTGGGGTCTGCCGGTTGACGTAGGCGTACTGGACGTGGTGAAGTATCTATTTTGTGCAGTTTCCAACGAAGTTTCTTAGGTGGAGATGGTGCGTCTTCATCCTCATCTATTTCTACTGGAGAAGGAGTGATGGGTAAAGGTGATATCATTTACAAATCTCTGTAGCCCAGCGCATGAAGGAAGAGAATGATTCTTCACCTGTTTTTGTGTCTTCTGCAAAGGTAAGTTTTTTAATATGTGTAGAAACGACTTTGATTGGCTCGGTTGAGAGTTGAAGAAACTCATGTTTTACTTTTGGTGTATCACAGAAGTGCCAGTACCGTTGGTCTAAATTCAGAACAATTCCAGCTGCTTCCATGAAATCAATTCCCAACAAATTTCTATTATCATTTGCTCAATTATCATGGCTGATATTTGAATTGGCAGATTACGGCCACCAATAGTTATATTAACATTTGCAATCATTAGAGTAAGTTTCTTTACACTTCCATCTACTAATTTTATGTCAGCATCTTTTTCTGTAAAAGTAGTGTCTTTTTTTTTCAGTGCTGCATGTAAACTTGCACTTGCAACGGTCGTGCGGGCAACTGAATCTAAATAGGCATATCTTTCGTTATTATTTATTATTATTTGGATTATTGGTATCTTAATTTTTCCTTCAATCGGCGTGCATACCGAGTAAAATTGTACTTGCTTAGGGGGTGTTGCTTTATTTTACACGTAGTGCAGTTTATAACCACTATTTTCTGGCTTATGCCCATTATTTTCTGAAATAGTGCAAAAAGATTGCACATAGGTTTTCCAAAATATTGCTCCAGTATGCAAAGTTACCTGATTTTTTGATGATCCAAAATGAAGGGCTTGGACTTCTTCCCTCATCTTGCAATCATAGTTTTCACTAAAGTCACAAATTACCACAGCTTCATTGTTATTTAAATTATTTATTATTCTCCTATACTGCTCCTGCCGGTGTCTCATGATGAACACATGTTTCTTAAATGTAATTATATCTTTATTAAAAACATGTCTTAGTTCAGCAATGGAAGTATTTTTCAAGGTCTTTACTGTCTTTTTGGTCTTTACAGTTTTGACTTCATTCCCGCATTTTTTTACATATTGGTGGTCAACTCGTTCCCATTGCCACCATGTTACATTTTTTGGTTCATTTGCATTGGAGATATAAGTAAGTTCTTTTTTTTTACACTGATAACATATATTGGATGCGCAGGAATATGACATAGGGTCACATGTTAATTCGGCCAAAACATCTTTATACGTTTTTTGTGCTATTCACTAGATCACAACTCTTTGTAATGAGCCCACTGCAGAGTATGAGTCTCTCCCCTGGGTGACGAGGAGGTATAGGCCTTAATCCACCAAGCTGGCCCAGTGCTGGGTGGTGGATGTCAGAATCTTCAGGGTGCCGATACGGCTTCTGACAAACCCTAACGACTACTGTATACAAGTATACAGCACCCGGGACCGACAGCTTAACGTGCCCTCCGAAGCACGGAAGTCGTCGTGAGAAATGAATGGTCGGCGGTCACCCATCCAAGTACCGACCGCACCGAACGTTGCTTAACCTGTGATATCGTATGATACACACAGTAACCACGGCGCCACGACGACTTCCCATATAGTTTTAAGGCCTTAAATTTTAATTCAAAATTTGCATGTTTTATACATAAACATGTGTTTCTCGAATTCAATTGCGGAGAAAGAACGTAAAATGGGTTTTCCATAATGAAATGAAATGAAATGCATTGCCTTCTATGCTATTCATGTCCTGGGTTCGAATCCCGGCGGCGGCGGATATTTGTGTGATGAACACAGATATTAGCCGTCAAGTCATGGATGTTTAAATGTTTATTTAAGTTTATTCTAATCAAAAATATGTATTTATTCAATATGTATGTTTATGTATTTCTTAAATATATCAGTTATCTAGTATCCATAACACAAGTTCTTTAAGAAACTTAATTTGGGCTAGATAATGTTGTGTTAGTGTCAGAAATATTTATTTATTTATTAAATCTGCATAACATCTCTAGTACCGGTTGACATTTCGCTGTTGTTGTCACTTTTTCCCGCCTTATTGAAATTGGACGTGTGCTGCTTTACCGATTGAGCGACAGCGCCACCTGACAAAAATCCTGTTTTTCCTTTTGTTTAATCCTGACTTCACAATGTTTCAATATGTGTTTTAAGATAATCAGCTATGTCGTAAAGATCATACGTTCCAACTGGTATCTGTAACTGCTTATTATCATCACCGTAAGTAAATATGTTGTTGAGAGCGGTTACATTTGATATGGAATTCAAAGCGGAGAAGTATACTGCCGTCGTAAATCTAAACACAGTAACTTCAAAATATGCGTTTTGAGAAAAACGCGGTTGAAGTTTAATGGTTAATTTTTGCTCTCATGAAGATACTAATTATTGTATATTTTTTCATGCAACTTTTAATGTTAGTGTATTGTTAAATCTTTGATTCTGTATATATATATCTAGTATATTATTATTGTATAAATAATAAAATTAGATAATGTGTTTTAAGCTAGGGTAATAATATACTTCACATACTTAAACATCAAAAATAAACAAGTCTTTCTATAATGACTAATTGAAACAAATTATTTTCATCTCTAATAACATAAACTCTTTGTTTTAAAACGACAAGAAATGACCTTGACTAGAGATTCAATTATATGGTACTACTTACTTAAAGTTATTTTAATCTTCCTTATCAAAAATAAAAATCCTCTAATTTTAATTTAGTATTGGTACTTAATAATCTAATCACAACCATCATCAACACGAGTTCTTAAATCGACAGCGAGATTATTTTCAGGCAGTTCTCGCCAAAATTGTAAGCGATTTGAAGGCATGAGACAACCCAGTTCCTTAATAATTGCGGCTTTTCTGTCAGAATGAATCCCTCTTGCTGGGGTTTTTTTTGACAGGCACGGGCAAAGCAGTCTTTTTATATTTTTTCTTTAAAAACATAAGTTCAATATATTCTATATCTTGGAACGATTTTTTTACAAACAAGGCCGAGGAGCCCCGCCGACCTTGGACTTCTACAATATCTCGTTAGTAAATTCTGTTCAGAGCATTTTTTAGGCGATGGGTAGAAGAGGAGTCTTCAAAATCGTAAAAGTCTCCTACGGTCATTATTTTAACGTCTACTTTGCTTGATGCAGACTGCACAGTTTTGTAAAAATCATGAAAGTCGTAAATTTTTGGGTTGTGTCGCATCGCTTGTTCCACCTGGTGATGAAAATTATCTGCTGACATGAAGCTGTGCCCAGGTTCAAAATATTTGAAAGTAATTGTTTTTGCAGATATATCCTTACTATTAATTATATAAGAGAGAAAACTAAAAAGTGACCAACATTTATTTTGTGACGCGCAGTTGTCTGCCCAGATCGTAATATTCTCAACGTCTCTTTTATATTTAAGAAAATCGTAGTATGTGCTGATAATATCTTCTTTCCTGCGGCCAGACACAGCTTCATGCCATATAACTGCATAAATTTTTGAATCTGTTGCTTTTTTTAGGCTTCCCAGGGGCACAAAACTTTCATTAAAAACGATTATTCGTGGACAAAAAATTACTTTCTTGTAGGAATCCAGTCTAGGTAACATTATGACTTTTTGTAAATCAGCAGAATAGTAGTTATTCAACATATCCTGTTTATGTCTGCATCTTTTTGGTATTCACTCCTAGTTTCTACCACACGTATTTTATGGGTTTTATAACTTGTACAGATTTCACAATTTTCTACAGGATTTTTAGCGTGATCATCATCATGTTTGTTAAATATTTCACAGCTTTCACATTCTTCATTCCCTAACTTAGCCAGTGAAATATTCATTTCAGTCTTTAGAATATGTCTGTACAATTCATACGAACATTTTGTAACTGGATATTTGTTTTTAAAATCATCATACATAGCCCTAACGCTTAAGTCCGACGGCAGGTATTTTTTGTTTGGTGCATGCTCTCTACGATAGTGCGACACTGCAGGTCCAAACGACATAATATGTTCATGTATATTCTTCCGATCATAGTGGACAGTTTTTGTATGCTTACCTCTTTTATCAATTATTGCTTCGTTTGGATCACTGATTGCTTTAAGAATTGCGTAGTCATTTTTTGCGTGATATCCAAGCGTGGTTAGAAAGAAATGTTTGCAAACTGCAATGTTTGATGAGTTCTCACTGTCGACTGATTTAAAGAAATATTCATTAGTATTTTTTCTTTGTGAATCTATTTTAGTTTTTGTTTTAGTTGATGCTGTCCTTGTCGAATTTGTCACGAACACTACCTGAGCTTGTCTGTTAAGTTTCCAATAATATGAGTTTATTTCTTGTCTTCTTGCTTCAGAAATGAAAGTTGTACACTTTTTACGGCATTTTTCAGAACACGGTAATTTTGGTTTAAAACTAGTAATTTTCTTTTCCATTTTAATTTGTTGTCTATCCTTTAATTTAGTGGCGTATCTGCATCGTTTTCGCACTGTCCCTTTTTTTGTTAGATTATTACAAACATTGTTTTTTGCACTTTCATTAATAATTGTCGATGTTATATTATTTTCTATTTCTTTCAGCATTACTTTTCCGTATGAATCGACTACAAAAATTTTGTTTGTTTCTACAGGTTCTATCATCATATTGTCAGTACTGTTGTTTAGTTCCTGTTCCACAAATCCTAAGTTTATTTCTTCGTTAGAAACTTTCTCTTGTATCGCATTCTGTACATTAATCAAATGTTTTTCTGAAGTCACGGTTTCTGATCTTCTTGTTGTCTTTATTCTCTTTACTTGATGTGTTTTTTGCTCCTTTTTTCCGCGTTTATTTAACTTTTTAGCGTGCGTGTTTTGGAATTCATCTTCTGCAACAGATGAGTTTGTACTTAAATCCGATTCTCTGAACAAATAGTCTCTATCTTTGACTGAGTCGTCAGAATCAAAGTCTTCCAATGGTGGCTCTTTACATAAAATCCAGTCATCTATCTGATTTTCAATACTAGTAACAAAATCGGAAAGGTGTTGATCGTAATCTACTGGTTTGCTTGGACCTGCACTTGCTATCTCAAAGTCATCATGCAATGTCTCATCTAACTCAGTTTCTCGTTTTGTTCTCGGTGTATCTGCTTGGGCTCTTTTCATTATTTTATTTATTCTGGATTTGCTCATTTTGACCTGAAAAAAAATAATAAAAAAATATGTATACATAACACTTAAACTATATCTCCAAAGGGATAGCGGGTACGCACGCGCACGCGCACGTACACATTATGTAGCACATAATGTAGTAGAATGGGGTGGAGACCTGGTGACCTGAAATACAGGTTCACACCTAGTTTGGGCACCAGTCTTCCCACAGTATTATATTATGTTTAATATAACAACAAAGACATTTTTGTATAACCTTAAGCCCAGTTTCCACCGCGAGCGGAACGGACCCATTAATGACTCCGCTAAACTCGCAAACGCAAACTGCATACTTGTGTTTCCACCAACAAATAGCCGGGCGGAAAGAGCCGAGCGTGTAGAAAGAGTAGAAATGAGCACGGAGTCATTAATGGGTCCGTTCCGCTCGCGGTGGAAACTGGGCTTTACATATATATGTATTTTGTGGCGAAGAAAATAAAGATTATTATTATTAGTTATAGCGATAGAACAGGGATATGTGGAATAGCCGGAAATAAGCAACATCAGCAAATAAGCAATTATACAACGGCGGGGCGGTGTGTTCATAGGTAGGTACCCATACACAACATAGAAATGCAGTGACTGTGGTGGTTGACAATCAATTTGACCGATACCCGGCGCTTTATTCGTCCTTGAAATGTGGATGTCCCAAGGAACGAATACATATTATTACTGAATGTACGATTAAAACACAGAACATAAAGTTTTATTTCATGTTTGAATTACCTTCACTTTGCTGTGTAAGTAATAGATAGGTAGGTAGTTTACCAATTATTATATTTTATTAGGAAACAACAAAATGTGGTATTACACGCGATTGTTATTAATTAAATGTTAGTTAGATGAACTTCAATAAAAAAATTGGCAGTTAATACTTACAGTTTAATACGTGTGAGTCCCGTCTGGTGTCGATGGTCTGCGCTGGCTGGACCGCACGTACGTATTACACGTTATCACTGCAACGTTACTCGCGCGACTGTCTCTAAGCGGGCAGCGGGCGGCGCTCCTGCGCCGCACCGCACGGGGGGATCGCGTCCATCCTTCACCGCGCGTTCTTTTCGAAATTTAGCTTATAACACAGTAAATACAAACTGCAGTTAGCTTAAAACACAGTAAGTATGTACATACTGTGTTATAACTATGTTTCTTAGAAATACGTATAAAATCATCGGGCATCTTAAATACAGTAAATGAGATACTGTGATTTAATCAAGTATTTGTTGTTTATCTTTGAACAATATTTTATACGCAATCACAGTAACTGAAGAAGCCGTGTTATAATCACATTTAAATGTGATGATATATTCTTTTTATATAATTTATTACTGTATGCTTTACTAACTCTAGTTATTTAAGTTAAAATTGTTACTAACATATTATGGATTACTGTTATCTGAAATAAATGATTATTATTATTATTATTATAATCAAGCAAAAGAAAAATGTAAATCTATTCACGTTAAAAAAAAACACAGTTAGTAGTGAGATACTGTTATTTAATTTAAAATAACACAGATACTGTATTTTTTATTAAAAAAAATGTTTTTTTGTAAAAATACTGTGTTTTTATTTAATGTATTTCAGTAAATATCCATCGTACAAACAAACCGAAAACTTTCTCAAATAGCCCGCGGTCTCCTGATTCCAAAGAACTAAACAAACTATAAACACAGTAACTTAAGTTTTAACTTAAGTTACTGTGTTTACATTTACGACGGCAGTATAATAATCCACCATCATATTTATCCCATAACGTTAAAGGGGGTTGGAATCGTGATTCCAAGTAAGACTTGTCTCCCGTAATCGTTATAGTAGTAGACATTATTTATTCTGTATTTTAGACCAAAATTTCCTAAGAAATTGGAGACATAAGTGCCCACAGTTGAAAGGGTGGTTTTGCTGAATATTTTCATTATTATATTTTATATTTCTAGTACCAACATAAGAAATTAATTCTTTTGGTGGCTTTAAGTTGCTATCGAAATATATTATATCATGATATTTTGCATAGGCTACCCAGTAAGAACCTTATTTTTTGAATTATCTAGGTTAATAATACCACATTCTTTGAAAGTGGATACTTCGGCAATTCATCACGCATATCAACACCTCGAAAGAATGGAATATCTATAGCATTTTTAAAAATATCAATATTGCTTTCGATTGGGTAGCCGCTTGTTTAGTTTTCTTATTTAAAATAAGAATTCCTAATCCATTACGATGAGTTCTTACTTCTAATCCTTTCCCTATACGCAAAGTTTCCATCTTTTGTTATGTCGTTTTAGTTCTTCTAAGCATTTTTTTGCAGCTTTAAATTCATTAATAGTAACTGTTTTTTTCATGTTTGTTCAATAGTAAACTTTCAAATTCAGCATAAATTACAAAATTCGTGTTGCTTTTCATAATTTTTGAATTGTAATTTACTATTTTTACTTGGCCAAACTGTCAAAACTTTCGAACAAGTGTGTGAGTAAGTGAGTTTCTTGTGTTATAAAAAACTGAAGACAGCTTTCACATAAGTATGTTTTACCATGATGTTTACTTAATTTTCGCGGAGTAAGTTTTGCCAAATCTTTTATTAAACAATAATGACCTCTTGATTTCTGTTCAAAATTCAAAAGGTTAACATGATTTTCCTTTCTTTGATTTGTCATGTATAATGGTCCTGTGATATTTTTCTTATTATCTAACTAAACCATAAATGCTCACACTAATTGAAGGATTTTTTTTTTCAAATAATCTAATTTCTGTATATGATCGTGGAAAATTCATTCCTTTGATATTTAAAACTGAAGAGTAAAACGGATATGAACGCGTTCTATTAACATTTTTTGCACAAGGAAATAAAGCAGCCACTATTACTCCATGCAAAACAATGATTGTCATAATTTTTAACATTTAGACAATTTGTACTATTGCTTATTTCTTTAGGTAGTTATAAAAAGCTACCACTCCTTAGAGGGGAGTATTTATTAATGTTTATTTCTAAATGACTGACATAATCAAAACACCAGCCTGGCTGGCTGAAATTCAGCTGAAATTCACTTAATTTGACGTTAATCTGAGGTAGGTAATTTGAAATAGGCAAACAATTCAAAATTAAGTTTTATGGACCCATTTTTACACAAATTAATGACTAAAGTTTCTTTACATCATCTGTAATTTTTTGTAAAAAATCTTCAGGTGTTAAATAGCTAACATTATCATCAGGGTTTACTCTATAAGTAATAATTCTCCCTCGAAAAGCTGAAGCTATAATGTAAACATTATCAAAATCAGTTTTCAATAAGCAATTCCTTTTATTTAAATTCGTTTTTAAATGAAATCTATATGAGCTCTCTAGTATTTGAATATTACATTCAGAACAATACTTTATTTTATTTTCATTCTACTTTTCATTCAAGACTTTGTTGGGGTATGTGTCTGAAAGAATAGAAAAAAACATACTTAAAGTATGTTTTAATTAACATTTTAAACATGAATACAATAAAAAACTGATAATGTAGCTTAACATAGTGTAACTTAATATGACTACATAGAGTAAAAAGTATAATGTAAAAAGCAATAGTATTATGTAAGTAAAACGATTATATTTTATCACTGGTTAGGCGTACTGACATAGGTGATCGGACATACGTTAAAGTTTTTTTTGACTTCCTTTAAAAAATTAACTAAGTGCCGGTAAATTGTCATCATCCAACTTCATTTTCAACGTAACTACGGCCTGACGCCAACTGTTCATTGGTGATATATTTTCTATTTCGTTACACATACAGAGTTTTAGATCGACAAAACGTGAACCTTTTATATCCGAATTGAATTGTTTCGAAATGCCGTTCGATACTCGACGACTCATATATCAAATTAGTTCATCTTTTTTACCCGCTTTCTTCTCGTTCTCCACATCCCAATCACTCCCATAATATCTCTCGCTGTGATCTTTGTGGAAGTGGTAGCTCGTGGTTGCATATCAGGTTTTTCCTTACGTTTCTGGCTCTTTTTCATGTTTGGATCTGAAAATTAAAATGAAAAATTTTTATTCATCATAAGACCATCGAATGGCCGCTTAGTGACGTCACAATTTTGTACTTCGGCTTTAACAAGGTGTTGATAGTTACTGAATAAGATATTACAGTAGACCAAGAGACAAAAAAAGCCGGCGGAAAAAAACTCTTGGCACTCTTTTTCAGTCAGGATTATACAAATAAAACCAATAGGTACATACAGTACAAATTGATCATGACATGAAAAAAAAAACAAACACAAGACAGCTAATTGTGAGAGCCAATGTCATGCCAAAACCAAATTGCTTACATAGTAGGTGCATTGAGCTATGGATGCACAACACGAACATGACAAACTGGGACCAGAGTATTTGAACAAGAATGGAATAAAATTGTCATTGCATCATCAGCAAAACGACCTGGCACCGCTAGCAGCACCCGTTCACGAGTATAACGCAAGCACCAGCCATCACCCTCCTCAACCATATTTTAGGAAAGAGGGTGACCCGATACCCGACGCTACCACTAGCCATGCCGCCTGAGGGAGCATGACGTTCTTGCTGTTGTTGATCTAGACAGCGACCACATAGCCTAGACGCCTAATGTTTTAATTTCTCGAAACAAATAACTGTGTCAATGCGCTGAGGTAAGCGAGGCGGCAGGAGAAGGAAGAAATGCATGCTGATTGGCCGATTCAAGGTCACGGCATGTCATAAATCACAAATAGTGATGGGAAGTAAAACAAGTGTTGTCACGAGTAATAAAAAAATAACAGTGCTTATTTCATCAATTACTATTATTAGGTATAAGGAAGAAAGTTAGACGCACGCATTTATAATTATACATAATAAAATATTCAATCATTCTTAAAATGAATTAACTTTGTGTAAATTTTTCGAACTGCAGGTTTCTGAACCGAAGATTTTAGTTATGTATTTATACATCACACTTTTTGCTAAATCCACCACATGATTGGTTTCTTCACAATGAAATTGATGGAAACTTATTTCTGAAAAAAGTTGTTCGCCAATAAAACTGCTTGAAATTTTAGTAATTAAAAAATCTGCTTTGCGTGGTTCTTATTTCTTTACGCTCCTAAGATAAGATTTTATGCGCCGACAAATTTTAACAACGCTTTGTGACGGGTAGATTAAACCACCCATATCTCTGTAGGCTATAAAACTACTTTTGTCTTCATTTAAAGTAATCAATGCCCCTATACAGGTTTTACATTTCAAATGCTTTATTTATGAACTAGCACAAAACCTGCAATGTACTTAATTTAATAGCACTTTCAGCAAATTGAGATAGGCAAATCGATGCTATGGCACTATCTAAGTCTTGTTGACTTTCAGTGCCGAACTGAATTTCACTCTTATCTTCTGCCGTTGTAGTCAAGTTTATTCTTTGCAGTGCAGATGAACAGTTTAGTATTGATATCTTCTCCAAAGGTACGCAGTTACCCGTGGATACTTCAACCAACTCTGTGTGTATCAATATTTTTTTATAGATTGATTCAAATAAGCGTGGCGTCGGGTTATCGTTGCTCTCACCGTGGGATGTAATACTTGCAAATAATAACTCTATGTGATCTTGTGAAATCTTATGGAATGGCACATATTTGATACAGGAATTCTCGTTTACGATCAAATCGTTATACATTCCTTTCACACTTTGTATTGCTACGCAAAATCCAAGAACTCCTGTGCTTCGTGGCGATTCGATCAATTTTATGTTTCTGTTTTGGTATTTTTTTGTAGTCACACTTAAAAGAAATTCTTTGCACTGTTCTAGTTTCTCAAAAACAGTGGGTGCGTTATCTTGATTAAGAGACCGTTTAAAGCTGTAGCCATGAACTTTGGAATCCAATATGTCGAATAAATCATTGATAATAAATAGCATATCAGTTGTCGCATCTACGTCCTGGAATGCAGGTAGTTATAGTTCTATCTTGCAAAACTGCAAAGCTGTACCTACGCTGCGGCTAAAAAGTTGGGCGGCTAGTTTAACTTTCATGATGTCTTGTTTAAATTGAATGTGTGTAATGCGTAATTTGTTCGCTAAATGAAATTGTTCCCTGTCCTGTAGCTCTTGTAACTGCATTTCTAACAAGCTTCAACATGTGTACTGGATCAAGGAAAACAAAAATATCAGCGTTTGAAGTCGGGTGTTTAAAGTTTGTTTTTAGGTTTTTTGGGGTCAATGACGTATCCTAGTTTCTTAGCCATTGATACATTTGCTGGGCATCCGTCAAAGGTCAAAGCCTTAATAGTCACTTTTCTTTCGTGACACAGCTGAATTGCTTGTAATACCAAATTGGCCTTCTGGTCTGCTTTAGTACCTTTTGTTAAAAATATCCTACAGGAACTTTGAATCTTTTATTCGATCCTACCATAAGCAGCACTAAAGCTTCGGTGTATTCATCATTGCAGTCCGTTTGAATTTCACCACCAAAGTCTACGTATCTGAAGGTACATTGAGTCGATGGGACGTACTCAACTTTATTTTTTATTTTGATCTCATCAAATACTAAGGTTGCTATTAAATCATCTTTGCACTGACTAGCCTTGTGTTTGAGGGCAATAAATGCTTCTTTGGTAAATCCTGGCTTACCATCCACTGTCTGATACCATTTGCTAATGGTTTTTGTTGATGGTAAACAGGTTTGAAAGGTTTTTCTGACGTAATTGTAAGCTTTTGTGGAATAAAAAATTAAAGTAAGTGCAAATGTTCTTAAATCTGCTGAGTATTTTTTTCTTATAATGCATCCGTTTTTATTCGGTTTCATCATTTGTCTTTGTACTAGTTCTTTGTAAGTTCCAATTTTACTCAAAATATCCACATTTTCGGAATTTATAAAACTTTTCTTTTCTAACTCTTTCAATTTAGATTTTAAAGTAGCTATTTTCTTTTATCGCAGAGTATGTTTGTGCGAACAGTGGAAGTGGATTGCTATGGAAACTCTTGTATTTTATCTAAAGAACGTTTATTAATTATTATACAAAACTATTACAGGCATTATAATCTACTCGACACACAGGAAGGAAGATACAGAGAGTACTAGCCCATAGACACTGTGAAGAAACCATAGATATTAAAATTGAATGTTGCCTTATTTTAACACACCCCCTCAACAAATCAAATCAAAACATATTTAATGTAAGTAGGTTTTGAAATGAGCTCGTTTAGAAAATAATTAAAACTTCATATTTAAGTTAACTAAGTTTTCAAAACGAATATTGTGTGAACTCATAGAAAAAAGTTACCTTTTAATAGAAGAATAGGAGTGAGTGGACTTCCTCTTCCTCTCAGATGCAGCAGGCTGCGGTAGGCAGGGATGTTCCGATACCATCTAAGTATCGATACCTACTCATATCAGTAGTACTCAAATCATTTTTCGATACTACTCATATAAATACCCCTAAAGTATCGATACTTACTGATATCGATACTTTTAGATTTTTTTAATGATACTTACCTATTTATTAGCTTTAACATTTAAAGGACAATAATTATATGAGGTTAAAAATTAAAACTAAAGTAATTAATTTAAAAAAAAATATTCAATTATCCACAACAAAAAACTCTTGAGCAACTCTTGAGATTGCCCAAAAACAGTAATTGCTCTAAGTATTTTGGAGACAATCTGTTTCTCGTATGCGACATTGTTGCTCCGGCTTTAGAAAATAAGCACTCGCTTGGCAGAGATGTTGCAACTACAATTAAATATTGTTGTGCATATTTATATAGACAAGGAAATACAAATTTCATGACATCCCATTCTGCAAATGAGTTGCTTTTAAGGGAAACGACAGGGTTTGATAAGTAAAGGGAAACTTCATCACAGATGAGGCATCACCTTCTGACTCACTTGGGCTACTTAGTTGTCCGACAACCATAGCTCTAAGTTTTTGAATAGCTCTGCCGCATGCAGAGGCGTCTTGGAAGTGGAGGTTTTTAAACCTTGGGTCTAAAAGCGTGGCAATGGCTGCATGGTCGTTAAATTCAATCATCCCATACCTTTTTTTCAGCTCTCTCAATAAAACATCCTTACAATCTTTAACGATAGCAGAGTTTGGTGTGATACTATTAAGTTCTGTAGTTAAGCAATTAAGCATTGGTATAATTTTTAATATTGTTGTATACTTTTGGCCAGATGCTTCTCTTGTTACATATTCAAAAGGCTTCAGTACAACTGTAAGCTCATTCAGTGTTGCCATTTCAAGCACTTTAAAAATTTGGAGCTGCTACACTCTCGAATATAATTTCTGAAATAACTGTTCTTAACTTTAGGAATCTCTGTAAAGATTTTTCGTAGCTTATCCATCTGGACTACACTATTTTTTATTTAAAGAACAATTTCTCGTACTTTCATAACAGCTGATTTAACACAGGGTAACTTTAGTGCCTCTTCAACTACGAGATTTATAGTATGCGCAAAACATGTTAAATGTTTTTTTTCTCCTAAAGACATTCGTATGGCAGCCAACATTGAACTAGCATTATCTGTTACAGCTGCACGAATTTTGGTAAGTGGTATATCCCATTTGTTTATAATATCAAGGTTTTCTGATATGTAATCAGCAGTATGTCTTTCGCTTAATTCACGAGTTGCAAGATAATACACATTTCATAATTTTCTACAAAATGTACTGTGACGCCCTTGAATCCCACTTCATTAATTGTCTCTGTCCATATGTTACACAGAAATTGTCTAGTTGGGATAATCTGGACTTACAAATAGCAACACAAGCTTCATATTTTTCCGTAGTTCTTTTCTTTAAATATTTTGAACTAGGAACTTTAAAAGTTGGTTCCAGTTCTTTCACAAGTCGTAAAAAGCCTTCACCTTTAACAATGTTAAAGGGTCGCATATCTTTGAAAAAAAATATCAATGCTTGAACGATTCTGTTATACTTCACACCACCAGCTGAAAAAAAAAATACTTATTGTAATATTAGTTATATAAAATAATTATACTGATTTTTTTGTCACTAATACCTATTAAAAAGTTTTTTGTATTAATAGTTAATTAAATATTTGTTTACCTTTATTAGATGAAATTCGATCGAAAGCCTCCTTTACAGAACTGCTCAGGAAAAGCCTATTTTTTTCATCTGTGTCCATACTAGTTAATGTAGTTACACTAGTACAATCATCGTCATCATCTTGAACTGAATTTTTTGCTACAATTTTTGAAGTTGATGGTTGGCATTGATCTGCTTGCTTTGAATGCCTTGAGGTGGCCAACGTTATTGTATTTTTTGAACTGAAACATTCACTTTTTCATTAAATATAATGTAATGTTATGTATCCCGACGGCGAGGATTTGAAGTTAAACAACGTTGATTGGAGAACACTTTATTTAGAGAAATTAAGTGCCAATCTGGCTTAACCTTATAATTTAACTTAATTATTTTAGTATTATAGGGAGAGAGATGTCGCTGAGTACTATGGCTGAGTGAAGATGAGTTGACTGCTTGATGTTCCAAGTGAATCTAACTAGGTTTTACATTTACAAAGGGTTTATATACCGTGATCAAAACAACTTTAGAATAATAAAGATAGTTTGACAGAGGTCCCTTGTTCTAATTGAAAAACATCCTTATCTCTGTTGTTTTTCTAAATATTCTAAGAATCAATTAAAGTATCAAGTTGCCAAAATATTAGAAGACCAAAACAAAGTAATTAAGATATAACAGTACAAAAAGGGTCTTATGGTTTAATATAGAGCGGTAGTACAGAGCGACTGATAAGGGTACATAACACCTCCCCCTTTAAAATAAACAATGCGGAACAAATTGTTTATCTAGTTTTAAGTTCCGAAAATTATACAATTCAAAAATAAGTGATTACATGGTTTTTCTTAAACCTTAATAACAAAAATAATAATTACAATAAACATTAATAACGTTTTCAAATAATAATAATAATATTTATTTATTTCAGAAAACAGGTTCCATAGATTAGAGAATTAGATAATTTCACACACAGGCATAAAACTAAAATTAAAATATCATAACTTAAATAACTGTAAACAATAAAAAATAATAATAATAATTAATGTCAAAAGAAATATTACTAATAGAACAAATTAAACTCTAAAAATAAATCATATTAAATCAAATCAAATTACATTAAATCAAGCCAAATTAAATTAAATAAAATCAAATTAAATTAAATGAAGTTAAATCAAATCAAATAAAACTAAATCAAATTACACTAAAACAAATTAAATTAAATTACATAAAATTAAACCAAGCAAATTTAAATTAAAATAGGCCTCACCCAACCAGTATAGCCGTCCAATGGCGGCTGATAGGACACTCGCACTTCCCAGCCACTGCCCTCAGGATGCTATTGTTGCTGCCGCATACTCTATTCATAATAGAAACTACTTTTTTGCGCATGATGGCATAAAAGTCATTAGTTCGCGCTTCAGCAAACATGCCAGACGCACTGCAGTGCCACGGCAGTCCCAAAAGCATCCTGAAAGCATTATTGTACTGGACCCTTAGAGCATTGTAGGCCTTCTGTGTATATTTCACCCATAGGCTGCCAGAGTAAAAAGATTGGCAAAAAGCTTTAAATAGGGTTATCTTTACTTGCGCTGAAGATCTAGCAAACCTACGGGCTATCATATTGCTTCTGACTGCCAACGCCCTACGCTCACGCACAATGTCTTGGTCATCTTTCAGGGTTATAATGTGACCTAGGTATTTGTACTGCTTGACTCTTGATAGGGCTGTACCGTTTAGTTTAACTGCAGGCACGATCTGTGGATGATTATTGGTTGCCGTGAAAACCATGATCTCGCTCTTTCTACAGCTGTACTTCAAGCCATGAGTCAGCGAGTACCTCTCGCACACGTGCAACAGCTTCCGAAGTGCGCTGATTGACGGGCTCAGCAGAACCATATCGTCCGCGTAACTAATGTTATTTACACTGACGCCATCGATTGAGCATCCCGCACTCATGCTGCTAAGCTCGCGGACCAGCTGGTCGAGGTAAAGGTTGAAAAGCCTAGGAGAGGTCAGCCCCCCCTGCCTCACCCCACACTCTAACCCATACTCCGCCGAGCACTCGTTGCCCCATCTCACACAGTTAATCTGATTTTTATACCAGTACCTGAAAATGCCCGTGAGCTCGGACGGGACACCCACTCCATCCATCTTATCCCATAAAACTGGATAAGACACCAAATCGAAGGCCTTGGATAGGTCTAAGAAGCATGCATATACTGGTGTGCTTCTGTCCGTATAATACCTGACAGTGTGCTTGAGCGCAAGAATGGCACTCTCTGTTGACAACCCCTCCCTAAAACCAAACTGGGCATCGTGCAACCTAATATGCTCATTCAAGCGCTTATCAAGCACACCATCAAGCACCCTGGCTGTTATTGTTGCCAACGAAATGGGTCTGTAGTTGGTTTTGTCAGAAGAGTCCCCCGTCTTGTTTTTAGCAATCGGTACAACAATGGTCTTTATTAAATCTGGTGGTAAGTATGAGTGTCGTATGCAGAGGTTAAAAAGCAGCGCTAGAACCCTAGGTAGGTGAACACCGGCATTCTTAAAATGTTCTATACTTAGACCGTCATGACCAGGAGACTTTCCTCTTGTCATGTGCCCAATAACCTTAGCGACTTCTTTGGCTGTGATAAGAACCAGCGGCATATCTCTAAACTGTAACGAAATAACATT
This sequence comes from Stenoptilia bipunctidactyla, assembly GCA_944452665.1. Lineage (NCBI taxonomy): Eukaryota > Metazoa > Arthropoda > Insecta > Lepidoptera > Pterophoridae > Stenoptilia > Stenoptilia bipunctidactyla. The sequence continues at coordinate 17,610,782 of OX101746.1, forward strand.
TCGTTTCAATAACATTTCTTTTCAATAACATTTTTATCTCAATAACATTTTCATTTTAATAACATTTCAATCACATTTTATTTTCAATATAATTTATTTAAACTAACATTTTCTTTTATTTCAAATAACATTTTCTTTTCAATAACGTTTTTATCTCAATAACATTTTCAAATAAAATTATATTAAAGTAATGAGTATTGTATCTTAATTAATGAAACTTAAGGCTAATGGTTACACAATTAAAATTTAAAATTACAATATAGAATTATAGACATTTTATCTTTATATCATTTTATTCATTAAACATTTTAGTTTCTTAACATCAAAATATTTTGAATTACTTTAAACTTTTATTAACAGGTTATGTCTACATTATAAAAGTTTAATAAAATATTCTTCTAACTTAACGATTCTGCTAACTTAGCTAAGGGTATGTATTATTATTATTTTTCTAAAGTATCATTTTATTTATTAATTAGCCAAATCATAACTATATTTAACCTTTTGTTCTAGAAGTGGAGATTTAGGACGTAAGGGCAGATGAACTCGTTCTTCTAACTCTTCATCGAAATGATTACTACGTGTAGACATACGAACGCTTGGCTCTACATTTCTTTTAGTATTGCATTGGTTGTAAATCCGAATACAACAACTTCCGTTATTTGGATCATTTCCATTAAAATAGCAACAAAACATTCTAAAAAGCTTGGTAAGTTTACAAAATTTGAATATAATATAAGTTATTACTAATAAACAAAGTGTATAAACAATCCACGAAACATGTCCTTTTGGAATGAATGTTGGTGAAGCATCAATATTTATTTGCTTTTCAAGATCTTTCAATTTTGTTGACGCTAAATTTAAATCATCTAATTGAATATTATTTAATTGTAACGGTATTAAATTTGGTTTTGTAAAATTAATCCTTTCTTTGTTACAGCATTCGTCTTCCGTACGATCAAAACTTATCGCGGGTGCGGTCCAGTTGACTGCGAGGTTATCAGACGCTGCTAATTGAATAAGATTTGCATATGCTTTACAGTTTTTATCTAGTTCGATCAAACCTGTATTCATTAATTGTTAGTCTTTCATTTCTTTTCCTGTACAATAAACTGTTAATTTTGCTGGTTTAGAATAAATAAATATCCATCTATTATTAATCAACTTTTGCCATATTTCAAAGTTACCATAAAGTATTTTAGTTTCACAATCGGTTGGCAAAACTGAAACTATTTTTGTAAGTAATTGCGTTTCGCATGATGGGTTTGAAATTGTTGAATATTCATTTAGTTCCTCACAAATGAAATATAAGTTCGATAATGACCTACATTCGTTTAAGTTATTAAATTGGACATATGACTGTTTATTAATAGTTATCCCTAAATATTTTCTGTGCGGTTGGACAAGTGTAAATATTTGATTATCGTGCCTATGTGGTGTTGGTAGAGGGACTACGTGATATAATTCAAATTCATTAGGATTTACTAATGGAATGTTTAAAATAAATACTAACTTGAAATTTATGTAGAATACATTTAAGGTCGAGATATCAATCAATGTATGTATATCATCTAATGTTAACGGTAGTGGTAATTCCTTATTTGAGTTTAGCCTGTGTTGGTTAGCTGATAATTCATCGTAAATTTGACTTGGAGTAATAATATATGGGTGAAGAACATTTTGCTTCGCGAACAAGATTGAATTTAATAGCATATCTAGATTATCATACACATCTTCTCCTACTGCGTTTAAAACATTAAAATGAGTATTAATAGTAGTCTTTATATGTATTAGTGATATATTTGATTTAACAACATGCAAGAATTGTTCAATAACGTTAAAGTTTTTATGAATTATTTTCTCGTTATTATTTAATTTCCTAACCGTACAATTGAAGTTTTGTATTGCTGATTGCGTAACCTGTATTTGATTTTTCATTAAAGTATAAATTTCTTTGTCGTCTGTGAGTACTTTATCGATAGCTTGATCGTAATACATAGCATCTTGAGAGTCCATTGTACCGAAGAAAGTCTTAAGTATTGATCCTATTCCGTCAAACCATCCTCGTTTAGTTCTTTTGGTACTAGTTAAGTGAGCTAATGATCCATAAATATTATCTATTCTATCTATCTGTTTCCTAAGCGTATTCAATCTGCTTTTACATTTGATTGGTATAGAGTCTAGTTTGGTACATTTTAAGGCTGTTATTTCATAATTTTCTCTTAAAAATTTAATAGATTTAGGTATTGCTGAAAAGTCTTTGAAGGTTATCAGTTTCCAATTATCAATGAGGATCTTAAGTGTTCCTATTCTGTCATAGTACAGTCCTGCATCGTTTTCTAACTGGGTGATATGGGTCGACGCCGCGGACGCAACGAGTAATCTGAAATGATATAATCTTTGGTTTTTATTTTAACTTTTGGTTTTATTTTATCTTTTATTATATCTTTCATTTTGTACGCAGGTTTAGTTCTATTAACATGAACTCTTACAAGTTTACCTTTTTCTGTTCTAATTATAATGTTAGCATTAGGTTTTATTGCTGTTATTGTATAAGGTCCTTTCCAAGTGGGAATAAGTTTGTTTGATGTTTTAATGTTTAAATAAATTTCATCGTTAATTTTATATTTACTCACATTGTGTTTATTATCATAATGGACTTTTGATCTTTCTTTACTAATTATGAGGTTATCTCTAGCAATTGATAAGGTTTTATTTAATTTATACTTGAGATTTTGCACGTAATTACTATAATTAGGTTGTTGGGTTAACTCAATAGAACTGGGTAAATTTGGTTTTATTCCGAATACTTATTCGTGTGGTGTGAATTTACTACTGCAGTGGATACTAGTGTTATACGCAAACATTGCTAATGGAACATATTCATCCCAATCGTTCTTTTCTTCTAAAACGTATTGTTTTAAATAATCCTTTAATGTTGAATGACTTCTTTCTAAAGCTCCGTTTGTTTGTGGGTGATAAGCTGTTGATGTTAACCGTTTAATTTTGAATATGTATGCAAGTTCTTTCAGTAAATTAGACATGAATTCTGTACCTTGATCTGTTAAAATAGTTTTAGGTATTCCGAAGTATGTTATAAATAGTAGTAATTTTCCTGCTACTGTTTCCGCATCGTGTGTGGGAATGCTAAAGGCTTGTGAAAATTTAGTTAAGTCATCTTGTAAGGTTAATATGTATTTATTTCCTCTAGGTGTCTCTGGTAACGGTCCTACAATGTCTAAGGCGACTCTTTCGAATGCGTGTGTGGAAGTAGTAGTAATAATCATGGGTGCTTTTATCCTTTTACGTACGGTTTTATTTATAGCGCACTGTTTACAGCTTTTTACATAATCAATGATGTCATTTTTCATATTGGGCCAAGAGTATTTACTTTTTATTTTTGAATACAGTTTTATTATTCCGATATGACCTGCAGAAGTACTATTATGATTTTCTTTTAAGATAGTAGGTATCGTTTTAGGGTCTGGATTAATTATTATATTATGACAGATTCTAACTGAAATGTTTAAGTTACGAAAAATATAGAATATTATTTGTTTTATCTTATCAGGATGAAGTGAACTGAATGAGTCTTTAAAATCTGGTAAGTATATTAAGTCGATTTTATCATTAATGAGTTCATTACGGAGGTTACGTAGTGTATAAAATAAATCTTTAGGGCTTAGAGTATCATAGTGATTATATTTTGATATACAGTGATATATAGTTTGTTTATCAGAGTGAGTTTTATAGATTTTATATATCTCTCTGGGTTGTGAAATAAGACTATCTATATCTTTACATTTTGAGAAGGTTTCTAAGATGTCCGTATCTTCTTCATCTAAATTAACGTTTGAAAAATAAGCTATATGACTGTGTTTACTATCGAATAATTGTTCATTGGTTTCTAAAAAATCTTTCATATGAGGTTCTGTATCTTTAAGTAACGAGTTTTGAAAATCTGTGTAGGTTTCTAAGTTTCCGTTGTCTATTTCTAGAGTGTTAATTGTTATTCTAGATAGACAATCAGGGTTTGAATTTACTTTTCCTGGTTTGTGTATAATTTCGTAATCAAATTCTTCTAACTGTAATCTCCATCTTATTAATTTACTACCTGGATCTTTTACGTTAAATAGCCATGTTAGAGGTCTATGGTCAGTTACTATTTTAAAGTGTCTACCGTATAAATGTGGTATAAAATGTTGTATTGCCCATCTAATTGCTAAAAGTTCTTTTTCTGTTGTGTTATAGTTTCCTTCAGCATGGTTTAAAGTTCTAGATGCATAAGCTATAGGTAAGTCTTTGCCTATTTCGCCTTGACTTAATACAGCACCAATAGCGAAGTTACTAGCATCGGTGGTGAGTATAAATTCCTTAGAAAAATCTGGGTATTGTAATATTTTACTAGACAAAAGTATGTTTCTCAAATTATCAAACGATTCTTGTTGTTCAATAGACCAATTAAAAACGATATCTTTTTTTAGAAGTTTAGTTAAAGGTTTAGTTAGTTTCGAGAAGTTTTCTATGAATTTCCTATAATAACCTACGAGTCCTAGGAATGATTTTATATCTTTTGTATTTTTAGGTATTGGAAAGTTTGTTATGGCTTTAGTTTTTTCAGGATCTGGGGAAACGCCGTGTTTAGATATGACGTGTCCTAAGTAAGCTACTTCGTGACGCATAAATTCACATTTGTCTGGTTGTAACTTTAGATTGTGATCTTTTAGTTTTTGGAAAACAGATTCTAGTTTTAATTCGTGATCGGTTATAGAACTAGCATAGATTACGATATCATCAAGGTAAACAAAGCAATAGAGTCCCTGAAGACCGCTTAGTACATTATTCATAAGCCGTTGAAATGTGGCAGGTGCGTTTTTAAGACCAAAAGGCATACGAGTGTATTCATAAAGACCTGTTGGAGTTGAAAATGCAGTTTTAGGTATATCTTTAGGATTCATTTTTATTTGATGAAATCCGCTAGCTAAATCAAGGGTTGTAAAGTATTTTGGATGTCCTAGTTGATCTAGAATGTCTGTTATATTAGGTAAAGGGTAATCATCACCAACTGTTATATTATTTAATTTCCTGTAATCTATAACAACTCTCCATTTTATTTTTCCTGAGGCATCTTTCTTTTTAGGAACTACCCATAAAGGTGAGGACCATGGGCTAATAGATGGTCTTATAATACCTTGTTTCAGCATTTTTGAAATTTGATCGTTTACTTCCGCTTTATGAACTTCCGGATATCTATAAGTTTTACTGTTAATTGGACCTTGCGAAGAATCAGTATTTATTTCATGAAATATTGAATTAGTAGAGGTAAGTTCATCACCTTCAAGATGAAATATTTCATTATATTTATCACAAATTTTAATTAAAGATTCTATCTCTTCTTTATTCAAATGAGAAGTTCTAAGTTCGTTTTGTATTTGACGCATTCTATCAGATCTTTTATAACTTGAATGAGTATTATAATTATTAATTGACATATCTTGTGGCATGAAATTATTTTCTGTTAAGTTATTTAAAGAATCTAGTTTAAGTTTTAATTGACTAATTTGAACGGGTCTCTCTAAAGTATTTAAGATCGATACAAGTGCTTGCTTATTTTCATCAACTTTTGTTATACAATTTGACAAATAGACTCCATCTAATATTTTCAGGTTTTCGATGGATCCTTCTTTAATTTCTGGATTTAAAATAAAAGCTTTAACTAATGTTTCAGATCTTGGTTCTAAGACGTATAAGGGTTTTGTCGTCTCAATATTATTTGTCTTATCAAAGTTAAACGATATTTCTATGTTTCCTAGTGTAAGAATCTTTGTTTCGTAATCTATCCTTGCGTTGAGTTTAGACAGAAGGTCGTGACCTATTATACCGTCGCATTTAAACAAGGGAATTTGTTTATGATGAAGTATGTAGAATTTATGTTTTAAGATATTTTTATTGATAAATAAGTTTAGATCTACATATCCTAATGTTAAGCAATTTGTTTTGGATTCAGTTATTCCGGTAATATTTAAGATTTTATCTCTGTTCAAAACTAGTTTCTGATCAAGGTTATTATCTTTTATAATGGAAACGCTTGCGCCAGTATCTATAAGGAGATTGAAATAATAATTTTTATCTTTAGCTTCCTGTATACGTACTTGTATGTTTATCATGTTGTTACTTAGTTTAAAATCCATAATGTTATTTATAGTGCCTCTATAATATTTTCTAGGCTCAACGGCTCGGCAACTCCGGTGAGCTCCATTGAGTTTAAATTATTTACATTCTCAGTTCTAGTATTAGTTTGTTCTTTTCTAGTATTGGAATTAAAATTTGAATTACTTTGATTATAATTTTGTTGCGGTACATGATTATAATTTTGTTGCGGTACATTGTCTCTAACGTGGAATAACGGTCTGTGATTATTTCTATTTAATTGATTAGGGTTTTTATTAAATTGATTGAAATTTCTATTCCTATTAAACTGGTTTGGATTTCTATTATCTTGGTACCTGTTTGGCATAAAAGTTCTATTCTGATTTGTATTTCTGTTGAACCTACAATTAATTGCTAAATGCCCGGCTTTATTGCATCGGTGACATATTTTATTTTGTGAACTTTGTAACATGAAAAATTTTTCTTCCTCTAACGCCATATTAAATGCATCATTAAGGCTACTAGGATCTCTAGACCTAAGCATCTGTGAGATTTGAGAATTGACTCCCAACAAAAATGTATGCAATGCAAGTTGATTCGTATTTTCTATTTGTCCCGGTAAAAGTATCGTATCTGTGCATGATTGTTTAATAGCACCTAATAATCTTTTTAAACATGACTCTAGTCTGAAAATATATTGAGCTATCGGTTCTTGCGGTTGCTGTTTGCAATTTTGTAATTCTAATAACAAATGGGTTTGATGTTTTCTGTTCCCAAATCTTGCTTTTAAAAATTCTTTTAGATCAGACCAAGAAGCGAAATATGTATTTGAGCATGTGCTATGAGCCTTATCCGTTAGTTGGCTTAAAATAAACGCGAAAATTATTTGTTCTTGATCGTCTGACGCAAATTGAAACGCCCTATCGCAATTAGTTAACCACGCGCTTAAATTGTCACGATTACCATCGTACGAAGTTATAAAACGTAACAAAGTATCAATCGAAAGTCTAATATTAGGTTGCCTCTTCCCGGCTACATCATAAGAATTAGTGGACGAACTTGGCTGAGCCATTTTAGTTAATTAATTTATCAAAAGTTTATACCCTTAGTAAGTAGAGAAAATTTCAATTTACACAAAAATCAAAAAGGTACACGTATAAAAAATATCAAAACGTACACGTATAAAATCAAAAATAGACAAAAGTAAAAATGTAAAAACTTAAAATAAGTGAATGAAAGTATGAATTAATGAATAATGGTGATCAGACTCACATCAATATGACAGGTTGCATAGTCTTGGATCTTGAGATCTTGAGATCAGGAGATCTTCTTCTCGATCGTTGATCCTGGACTGGTGATGGATGGTGCGATGCTCTCTGCTGCTCCCTCTGATGAGAAGTTCCCCTCAAGCCTCGACCGTTTCACTCGAAGTTGACTTGAAGTCTCTCGAAACTGATCCGATGATTCGACGAGTTTGGTGCGAGGTTGACGCGAAGTCACTTGCGGAGTTCTTTCTTCTCTTTAGCTTCGGTTCAGAGATTTAGTCAGTATTTTCTCTCGAAGCTGCCGTACTGTTTTTGGATCCTTCTTCTTTACTAAAAGCCTGGAGGCTGCCCCGTTGGTTGGTCTGCTGAAGATTACCGTCGAGTGTTTTGAAGGAATCCCACTTCTGACACCAAATTTTTGTTATGTATCCCGACGGCGAGGATTTGAAGTTAAACAACGTTGATTGGAGAACACTTTATTTAGAGAAAACAAGTGCCAATCTGGCTTAACCTTATAATTTAACTTAATTATTTTAGTATTATAGGGAGAGAGATGTCGCTGAGTACTATGGCTGAGTGAAGATGAGTTGACTGCTTGATGTTCCAAGTGAATCTAACTAGGTTTTACATTTACAAAGGGTTTATATACCGTGATCAAAACAACTTTAGAATAATAAAGATAGTTTGACAGAGGTCCCTTGTTCTAATTGAAAAACATCCTTATCTCTGTTGTTTTTCTAAATATTATTAGAATCAATTAAAGTATCAAGTTGCCAAAATATTAGAAGACCAAAACAAAGTAATTAAGATATAACAGTACAAAAAGGGTCTTATGGTTTAATATAGAGCGGTAGTACAGAGCGACTGATAAGGGTACATAACAGTAACCCTAAAAATTACAGCTGCTGTCGATTAATAGGCTGTGAAAAATTTATAATACCAACACGACAGAACAAATTACATATAGTTACATAACTTTTACAAATTCTATTGTATGCAGACAAACTAATTCAACTTGTCACTTATCATCATTGTATCAGTACACTACGGCCACTGCACTGCTGGACAGACCTCCCCAATGACCAATCGAGTGCCACAACTATTATCTATCCTGCCACTTTATGTAACTTTAAATTCGCATAGTTTCATCCAATCAGCTACGAATTATTAAGAACCTTTATAACGAAATTAATTAGTAAAAAGTTAAAGATCCTACCTTTCGTTTATCCCTGTAACTGCTTTTTCTGTGATTTGCCTTTATCCAAAGAAATTCCATGAGTTTTAGTATGTTTAAATAAGTTAGACGTGTTGCCACAATACTTCACCGACATAAAACATTGTTTACATTTTGCAACTGTATCGGATGTTTTGGTGAAATATAATATTAATGATTTTGGTTGCGCCATGATCACATTGGAAAAATAAACCGACTACTATCTATATTAATTTAAATTACTCGTACGTAAACAATAATATTGTGTGCTCAATTCAAGTCTCAAATTAAATTACTAACAAATAAATATGGCTGTGCTATTTAACTAACTTAACAAAACAAAGAAACACCGTCAAACATGTGTTGCTGAACGAACGAACGAACATGCACACAGACTAATAAGCAATATAATTAAGTGAGCCCATGGACAATATGCATAGACTGATACTAATATACAATATGGAGATTACCAGCCGTGAACATGCATGAACAGAGACATTATTTTTTTTTATATTTTCCCCTTTCTGGGGAAGGCAAAGGGATCAAGCCCATACAGCTAAGTCTTACGTAAATATTTTTTCTTGAATTTTCATCTTATAAACGCACACTATTGATAACCTGAATGATAATTCACTATAACATTATCATGAAAAAACCAAACTCACACGCATATACGAAGATTTGATGGAACACACAACATTATCTTCCGAATTCCCGCCAAAAAGTCGAGAACACTGGACAGTGACGTGACACTCGGTGACACTGACAATTAAGGTGAAAGATGAATGAAATGGCGGCATTTGCGGCTCGCTCGGTCTCGGCTCGGGTAAAGTCGGACGGTTTCGGCTCGCTTAGCTTTCGCTTTCTCGTTCTGTTTGATGCGTTCGGCATTCGGTTCGATACCAAGTACTTTCCTTTCGATACCGAGTAATTATCGCAAGATTGATTCGATGCTATTTGTACTTGGTATCGAATCAAAAGTATCGAGTACCTACTCGTAATTACTTGTATCGGAATGTCCCTAGCGGTAGGGCGACTGGAGCAGACGCGGGCGCATAGACGCTACAGAGTTAATATGAGAAAGATGCGCAACTTGTTTTTCTTGGCTAAAAAAATAGTTACCCAAACCAAAGATGGCGCTAGTAACCTTATTTAAAAAGACCGCTAGATGCCCTTACTGAATAAGTCTTTCATATAATAAATGTAAAGGTTAAAAAATATCTTATCCTGTAATCCATTTAATGTAAGATTTTATAATTTTTATTACGATACTGCTTTATAAAATACATACTTAAATATTTATAGTAACTTAGTTTTCAAATAAGAAAAACTTTATTTTATTAAAGATTATTTATTGTTTCTTTTCCTTTTCATACAATACTCAAATGCTTCTTTCTTCAATTCATCTTCATCATCAAATTTTATGAATTTTCCACTAATTATTCGGTTCACCCCATTACACCAACTGTGAATCAACATTTTCATTGACATTACACCAACTGTGAATCAACATTTTCATTGACAATTTTTTTATGAAATCAACCTTATGACTATTGCAGGAAATCATACTAAAATCACATGCACAATCAATGTATAAACTTATTTTACGTTTCAAATGTTTTTCATGTGGAAATTTACGTAAGCATGCACCAATTACAAAGTAAATATCATTCATTTGATCAATCAGTTTTTGACTTGGATGAAATAAAGACTTTTTAATTTAATCAACTTCTTAATTAAACGAATCAACTTGAATCTCTGATTGAATGAAAGCATCAATACATAATATACCATTTTTTAAAACTTTTGATTTACATTTTTTTTAAATAATATATCCAGTTACATATTTTCTCGACTCCTCGTGCATTAGTGAAGTATTATTTCTTATTTTCGATAGTATTTCAAATAAATTAACAACTTAACAAGCATGATTGGGTTCAGAATCATACAACGAGAACAAACATCAGACCGAGGATTTCCAAAACCAATGTTGTAATTTAAATTAAGTTCTTTTTTGAAAAAAAGATTCTTTAACTTTATCTTCAGAAGATGCACTGCTATTGTAAAGACGCCACATTTTTTTTTATATTAAGGTCGCTGCTAATGTAAACCCTCTCTGCCGATTTTACTCTGCAATAATGCGATTCTCTACACTCAAACGATTGTTTGAACAAGTTAATGGCTTTACGTTTACTATAATTTTTTTGAGATCGGTGATCCCCACCTCTGGTTTCTTGCGCTAATGCGCCAGCAGATTTATGTGACCTGTGTAAGACCCCCCAAATTCTGTCTTTTTTAATATTCAAAATGGACATAAATGCTGCTTTGCAGACAGTTACTCTTTTTTGGTCTGACTTTTTGTAAAGATTGTACGATATACTCATATTTTTCGAGCACCGTGTACTATTTTTAGGTCGATGTCTTAGAACATTTTCGTCACACAGTATTTCAAAATGAAATTATCTTGATGTATTTTTTTTTTTTTTGGAATAGTATTGCTGATGTATATTCATCAAATCACTCATTGACAAAGAGCCACACTTCAGACTTTTTGTATTATGTCTACATTTTGGAAAAACAGGCAAACTATTAAAGGCGTACCTAGAAAAAATATAAAAATATTTAATTAATCATTTATTTCATCATGCAGAAAAATAAAAAAATAAAATATTTTTAATACATGTCTATAAACATTCTCATCATTTACACCATCACAACAGGAAACACTCTGTATACCGTGGTATAGTCGTGGTATAGACGCTACTTTTAACGTAAGCGCTTTGACAGTTCCTTTTTGATACGGGTCGCCAAGGTTTGGAATGAACTGCCTGCGTCTATTTTTGCGGTATATTTCCCCCCCCCATACCCCACTGCCGCCGGCGCTTAGTTTTATATTTATGTTTTTTTTTTTTTAAAACGGGCATAGAAAATTTTATGAAACCTACATAATTAGGTGGGGAAAAAAAAACACATGTAAACTAATGTGAAATCATTTAATAAATACTATAAAATTAAAAACTTACCTCAATTATACTAACTTACAACATAATAAATAAATAAATAATAGTATCTTAACCTAAACTCTAATAATAACTTAATTATACTTAAATTTTATTGCATTGATTAAATCAAAGAATTTATCTTTTTTATATTTTGTTGTTTCTCTTCTCCATAAATTCTCAATGATGAGGTCGGCAAAATTTTCACTATTATTATAGTTTTCTTTTCTAAAGAATCTTTTAACAGCTCTCCACTGGGACTCTATTCTTTGGGTATGAGTCCCATCTAAAGCCACAAATGGGCTATCAGGATCTGAATGATTGACCTTTTTATGGGTGTATCCATGCTCAGATAATGAATTATATGCTCTCCAGCAGTTAGTATGTAATATGGTGCCCACTTCAATATGTTTCTGGATAAGCGGCACCAATACATCTGCACTACGAATATTATCTGGACACACCTCTAGTCGCAAATCCTCAGATCCATCTTCAATCATGCCTAACACCCAGTGCCCCTCAATGTGCCGACCTGAAACAATTGAAATAAAGTATTTATAAAGGACCATGGAGTTATTTGAAGTTTTATCTTATAAATTAACAGTTTTGTGATATACATAATGAGCTTCCCAAAATTTTTTACTTATAATATCAACCCTTCTATTAAATTTCATAACATTTTCATCCCTTAACATAATTTGTACAATATTTTTACTTATATTCATATTTTATTAATATGTGACCGGGTAGTGATAAGCAGTGATGTTTAATGTATTCATGATTGATATGCTGTAGGTAATCTCACCATACTCGGTTTCGTGTGAACATAAAAAAAACTAACCTCGGAGGTCAATGCAAATGCAATTAACCTCCTAACCTAACTGGTCCATGTCGTTTTTGTGACACAAAGTGTATCATGAATTGTGTATAATGTTGATTTTAGGGTTGTATGAACAAGACTATAATTATATAGTTTGGTTTAGCCAATTTAGTTTTGAATTCTTGTCACATAATTGAAACATAATATATATTAAAGAATAGAAATAAGAAATGAGGGAGCATTATAACATAAAACTTATAATTACCTCGATTATATTTTCTTTTTCCAAACTTTGATTCGTCTATTTGCACAATTTTTCCAGGGCCACCAATTTTTCCCAAAAATTCTTACTTTTCCAAGGTATATAAAACTACAACTTCCCGTCAGTAACTGAACCAATCAGCAATAGTTGCACGGGAAAGACAGGTACCTTTAAGCCGCTTTAATAGGTCCTCATGTTGAATTTGATCATATCGATACCTTAAATCTCAAATGGCGTAATCACCAAAACGTGACTTTTCAGGAGAACCAAAACAAAGAAAAAAATTACGAAAAAAAATTATATCTTTTTTACTAATAATGCTATTTAAATGAAACTTGGATGTAATTTTATGGCGTAGGGAGCTTCATAACACAGTTCTATGCTATTAAGAATTAAACCAACAATGACTAAAATGACTTGTGTTTACGCCAAAAAATAATTCATTACTTTGCGTTTACGACCCAAAAAAAAAGCTGTTTTGTAAAAAGTTATGGTGTAACCGCCCAGTTGGCTTAGAGAGAATGCATTTTAAATGGCTATTTTATATTTTATAATTAAAAACACTTTTAGGAAGATGTAAATAAAGTGTATTATTTTAATATCTAGTTTTATTATATCAATAAAAAACACAATAATTTTGGTTTGAAGTTTAAAATGAAGTTATTGTGTATGTATAATTCTATTTTGCTTTTAGATTAGGACTGTCAGGAATCTTACTTAGCGCCTAAATTTGAAATAGTCTTCTACAAGTAGTGTGTGAAGAAATAAAATAAAGGTTTATTTTAAAATTTCTAGGTCAGGATATTAAAACATCTTCATAAATTAGATTTAGGCGTTAGCAACAGTCCTCCCACTTCGTGTATCTTTCTGGTTTTGCGAGCAAATAAATAATTTTCAATACAAGTATTATTAGGCAAAAGAAATAAAACACGTCAAGTTCACTATTTAGTTTTTTTTTATTTCAACTAGATTAACTAGAATTAAATATTTAAATCACAACCTGTCTGTGATTTTAAGTTTAATTGTACATCACAGACATATAAACATAAAAAAAATACATAATAAAAGAAATTAAGCTGAGTTTTCTGCAGACTCCTCTTCTTCATCCTCTTCATCGGTTTCTGGTAATACGTCGAATACAATTTTATCTGAAGGCATACGTCTATACTCTTCATGATACGTTTTTGGTATTGTACCATTATTACAAAGCTGCATAAGGTCTTTGTATTTTGACAATGTTAAAGGTATTTTGTTGGGGTAAAGAGGCTTCAAATTATATCTCTCTTCATTTTTACAGCCTTTTTCTTGTCCTACTTCAACTCCTTTAACTTTTCCTTTACCCTTGCCTTTTCCTTTTCCCTTACCTTTCCCTTTATGCTTGACGTTTCCTTTTTCACATAATGTAATAATAAATTCTTGTGCATCATCTTTCATGTGTTACTGTCCTTATTTCTTTGAACTTAAGACTTTTTGATAAAGATGGAGTAAAGGTATAGTTAGCCACGTCTTCAAAATTTAAGAAATCTGTGTGATCTAAGACTTCAACATTATAAGGTCTTGGTCTTTTACGAGCTGATGAAAAGAATGACGGCCACTGTGATGGACTCCATACAATCAAGCGTTTTACTTCTCTTTCAATAATTGCGTGAACTGAATCAACCGGCATGTATGTATGACCAGGCAACAAATAATTTATCTGAATAACCTCAACATTAACAGCAGTCTTTAAGAAGTGATTTAATGCAGCCAATACAGTTTTATTTTTGTTTTGTCCAGCACACGAGTCGCAATAGAGTAATATGTACTTGATTCCTTTTTCATCTACGTGCTTAAGATACTTCAGTAAGCATGTAGCGATTTCATTGCTACCGCGTTTTCCGTCACACTCTCCCCAAGTAAAGCAAAAGGCATCTTGAGTATTGCTTTCATACAGTGTGAAGTTATACACTGTATATTTTCTTGAATAATAGAGTAGCATACTTTCACCATGCGGTGTATTAAGCACTTTCTGTAAGTCAAACGATGTAACTAGTGTATCTTGTTTGAGTGATGTTATCTGTTGATGAGCTTTAAATCTTTTATAAGTTGCGTGTTTTTCCTCAAGATGTTTTCGGAACTTCAATTCATCAACTAATCAATTAATTCAAGTGTTTTTGGATTTTAAAAACCTGGTCAGAGGCAACTGGTTATACCAGTTGTCCATGACCAGGGTATGACCCACGTCTAAGTACCCATCCATGAGCTCAAGAACCACTTTAGCTGTTGGGTTCTCAAACCCATGGATAGGTCCTTGGACGAACGAAGAATCCTTCCCTCCATACAAGATAATTTTTAGGTTATACCCTGTAAGAGCTTCACATAGCTCGAAACTCTTAATCCCGAATCGAGCGGCTTTCGATCTTATGCATTGTACCCAGCTTAGACGTCCCTTCCATAAAAGAAGGGATTCGTCTAAGCTAAGGTACTTGCCCGGTGTATATAACAAAGGAAATACACTATTGCAATGGTCCAATATTGGGCGAATTTTTGCGATTTTCCTGTCATAAGATCTTACGTTGGTAGGTATATTGTCGTTGTCGACAAAGTGCAAGAACCTTATGAGTAATAGATACCGATCTCGCGACATGATGCCCCGGAATTTTGGCATTTCTAACACCCCGGTGGTCCAGTAATCTTTTACACGAGATCGGTTACAAAATGACATAAGGATCATCAGAGCAAACAGCCGATATATCTCGTCTACAGTCGTTTCCACCCAAGACATAAGCAAATTGCTAGGAGCTCGATGTTCGGCTGATTGCTCGATGATCTCCTGTGCATACCTATTCGTTTCTTGCACTATCGTCGAAACGACACTAGCGGGCCAGAAAAGTTCGAATAATTCCGTGTGATCCAGAGAAATTTGCGAAGGGCCGGGTGATCGAATATACTCAGCTTCCTGGCCAGAAAACTCAGAAAAGTCGTCTGACCAGGTAAACACCTCATCCCTTCCCAAATTTCTCTGCTCTTCTTCTTCTATAATGTGGTCCCTAAGGGTTTGGGCCACCGCACGCATGTTTTGAACATGGCTGGTATCAATGTCGTTGATTTCATCGTCGTTGAAATCAGCCATGTTGAAAGCAGAGTCTTCGAGGTCATCCCCAGCCTCGTCTTCGTCGACCTCGCTGCCAGAGTCCTCCATATTAATCAGCCTTTCAACTTCCCGCTCCAAAAGTGGCCGGCCGCGAGAGCTGCTTTCGCCAGAAAATAAAGATTTCTGGCTGCGAGGCTTTTTCCATGGGGGCTCATCGCCCGCAGAAGAGCTCGACGGGCTGGCTGAAAAGAAATAATTTATTTTACTGTGCACAACTTGTCTCAGTGCGTTTATTTCAAAATACATGTGTTCAAATTTTCACATACCAAGAACGGGAGTTGATGTTGGCCTCCATGGCCCGAGCCTCCCTGCAGCAACCCTCTGCAATAAAACAGCATCGGTCCCTATGGTCATCGACCCCCCTGGCGTCACCGTGACCTCAAAAGCCGGGATGGGTTGCTCCTCTTCAGGGGTCTGCGGTCGTCGATCTAAATTGAATTTAATAACATTATATGCTTGATTTATCATTACTTTAATTATATTGTACATAATAATATTTAATAATATGAACAACTTTTGTCATGTGAACAACTTCGAAATCGCGAAAAAAAAATCAGCTGTTTCATACAAAATGTTCAATACCTACTAGTCAAAATGTATGAAACAGCTGATTTTTTTTTCGCGATTTCGAAGTTGTTCACATGACAAAAGTTGTTCATATTGATGAGTAGAATAGCCCCTGAAAGTATATGACATTAATAATGTCGCACCTTATATTTATTGCTTTACAAAAATTTTTTTTTTCAAAAAATGTCGCTCAATTATACCAACCAAGTCGAAGCACTATTCTACTTTTATAGCAAATGCATATAAATATCGACATTAGATTTATCGATACTTTGACACAACTCTCAAAGATAACTGTGTTTTATGAAAAAATAATTTTATCGATATCAAAAATCACAACACTATTGCAATTTTATACGATACTAACTGATCGATACTTTGACAACACTAATATCGTTAGATAAAATGTCGATATTGATATATATTATATTTATATAATATTATAAATGCGATTTTTTTTTACCTTACATTGACGAAAATATAATCAAAACATAATACCTACTGCATTATAATACTTGCATTGTATAATAATCGAAACCCGAAACATTCACGTGAAATATGCAGGTATCCATTACTGGTAAAATGTAATCAAAAACTTTAACGACTTTCGAAAAAACAAACATCCTTTATTCAAAGCCAGAGTGATTCACGCACACAGATGCAGCGTCAAACTGTATATGTGTGAGTTGAGCGCGCGAATTTCGGGAGTACTCGCCGATTTTTTATAATTATTTTGATAACACTACCAATATTGTTATATATTTTTTTGCAATATAATTCTATAATAAATTTGACATATTTTTTATATAAAAACATGGGTACAGTTTACTTTTATAAATAATAAATAACAGAAGGAAAATACAGTTTCGAAAATTATTTGAAGGTAGGTCAAGATTTCGATCATTTGTATTTATAATTTGCAGTTGTAAAGGGACAGTTTTTATCTAAATATGAAGAATATGAATGTACTTACCCATTTCATCACAAAAACAAACGGGAAACCAAAATTTTTAACACAAACTTTCACAAGTTCACAAACACGTATTCACTCGCCAACGAAAAGTTTTCGTATAGTTTTGAATGAAGTTTTTGTTCAACAATTGTTGTTTGACAGATGAGATTGAACTTTTTATGGTAGATTATTTATAGCTCATTCATTTGCAATACGAAACAAACGAAAATATACCGTAGAGTCCAACATATAGGGTTCAAAATGAATTGAAGTATGCGCTGCCCGTATACGGGTAGTCCGTCCATTACGGAGACAAATTCCGAGCCCGCCCTCGGGTAGTCCGTCCCTGAGAGGTTAATATAAAAAACTATGTAGCTGTCACGTAAGCTTGTCGCTTATGTGTGACAGCGGGCCGCACATTTATACATTTTAATACTTAATATTAAAAATAATTAAATTAAACAAGATTATTCTTATTGTAGGCACACCGCTTACATTTTTGATTGGTAGAAGTATTCTTTAAATTTTTGCACCACTTTTGTGTTTGAAATATATACTTTGAATACCTGACTTGGCAATTTATTTAGAAGGTTTGGAAGCATGAACTCTAACATTCTTTGACCGTATATATTATTGGTTTTCGGTAAAGTATATTTTGTGTCCTCAGAAAAGATTCTTAATTTTTTGGGTCTTTTTTGTATATGTAAATTGTTTATCATAGTTTTGTTTTCTTTTAGAATTTGGAATTTTACTTTATTGTATATATCTATAACTTTACAGTGCTCAAATAATGTTGTGTACTCATTATGTCTATGTTCATTTTTTATTTTTTTAGGTACTATTATTTTCAATAATTTAAGTTGTAATTTATAAATATTTTCTAGATATGTTTTATATGACCTGCCATAACTACTTATACCGTAACTAATAACGGAGTCTGCTAATGCTGTATATAAGGGTTCACTACGCCTTTCCGAAATACGATTAACCTTGTTACATTTCTACTATGACGCATCATCGACCATCCAGTAAACCTTCAGTTTAACTCATAAGATGTTTGATATGCCTTTTTTCATTTGTTAAGTGCTACGTTTCACCTAAACACTATACTTCAAAATATGTTTCATCGAAGTACTATTTACACTTACCGTCACTTATCTAACTTCTATAAACAAAACGCAACTTGAACAAATATTGCAATACTACATCAAAACATGAGGGTAGTGGTGAAAAGTTAAACTAATGAATGTAGATATAGTAGGCATTTGGCAATTACTTTTGCGTTATTAATTTTCGTTTTAGTTAAATTTACCATTCAGAAAGTGTTTTTATTTGTTAATAATGTCAGAAAATATTAGTTTTCCCACATGTGATATTATAATAGAAAAAACTATGCGCGGAAAGGATATGCTGATATTGAACGGTTATCAGTTTTATGTTAACTCGCAAAACAATGACAAGTTCTATTGGCAGTGCATTCAAAAGCAAACCAAACAGTGTAGAAGTTCTGTGATCACAAAGTTTACTGCTGGTGACGGGCACTCGATAATTAAACCTCCAAGTGACCATTCTCATTCGCCCAGTGCTTCCAAATCTGATGAAATAACTCTCAAAAATCGTTTGAAACGTGATGCTGCGAGTAGCTTCTCCGCACATACTCAGATCATACAAAATAACTTAGTGCAAATACCGAGTAGCAGCGCATGTAGTGTACCGAATAAAAATGCTTTACGCCAAATTATAAGGCGCGTTAGGAGAAAGAAAATACCAGTGGAACCTAAAACATTAGACGAAATCGACGTTCCAGAAGAAATGAAGGTGAGTAGGACCAAAACCTAAGTTATTTTATTTGTGTTAGCTTATTAAATTTTGAAACTATTTAAAAAAACAAATTTTCTTACCACATTACCACATTTCACACCACATTATCTAACCCAAATTAAGTATCAATTAAGAACTTGTGCTATGAATACTAGATAACGGACAAATAAACTTAAGAAAATATATTTTTATATAGATAAATAAACTTTAAATAAACATACATACACATCCATGACATGAAAATATCCGCCCCTACCAGGATTCGAACCCGGGACCTCTGGTATGGATGGCAAGACTACTCTACCTCCACACCAAAGAGGCCGTACGAAAACTATGAAACAAATGTTTTTCGATTGTTATAAAATTCATTAACACACTTGAAAAAGGGAGGTTATCAATTTCACCAGCATTTATATATATTAGCAGTATGTTATATATAAGGTTGAAATAGGTTTATACTCAAGTTATGTACCAGTTTCTTTAAAATCAGTTCAGTAGTTTTATGAGATAGAGAATTGTGTATAATTAGTAAATAAGATTTTTTTAAAGAAAATAACTTTAAATTACTTTTTATTTTAGTTTACTATCTAAATACAACTTTTTATTACAGGTTGTTGAAGGGGAGCTCTTCCTGGCTAGGGATGTTACGTATGGTCAAAATAAGCGAATGTTAATTTTTTGTACGATGAAGAACATTGAAATTTTGAGAAATTCTTCGTCCTGGCAGATGGATGGCACTTTTCAATCTTGTCCAATAATATTCAAGCAGATATACTCGATACATGCTTATGTCGGTAACGACGTTGAGAGCAGAAAGATGATTCCGGTAGTATATTGTCTGTTACCCGATAAAACCGAAGAATCCTATATGACTTTTTTCAAAGAGCTCAAATCATATGCGCGTGAGTTTGACTGTGTTTTAAATCCGGCACATATAGTGACAGATTTTGAAATCGCTGTTTTAAATGCCACCAAAATCGAGTTTCCTGACGCTATACACAATGGTTGCCTATTCCATTTCGGGCAAAATATCTGGCGCAAAATACAATCCTGTCATTTAGCCACTAGATATGGAAGAGATAGTGATTTCTCTTTGAAATTACGTCACATGATTTCTTTGGCTTATTTACCACCAGAAGAGATATTGGAAGCATTTACGATGCTCAAAGACAATGTTTTTCCGGAAGAAGCCGAAGAAGTCGTAGCATATTTTGAGCAATACTACGTATGTGGTAAAATTCATTCACGTGTAACAGACACTGGTGTATGTGTTACCAGAAGCCCTCCAGTTTTTCCTCCTGCTTTGTGGTCTGTTTATAGAAGTAACACAATACATCTACCAAGAACACAAAATAAAATAGAAGCCTGGCATCGGCGATGGAACGGACTTTTGAGTCAAACACGGTTTGGAGTGTATACTACAATTCGTTACATGCAAAAGGAGCAAATGACAGCTAATCATGCTATAGAAAAAGCCAACGCTAGTATAGATAAAACACCACCCAGAAAAAAAGGAATGAGAAGATTTAATGCACTAAAAAGAATATATGAAAACAAATCTAACATGACCACCTTAGATTTCCTGAGAGCAATTGCCAACCATGTTGAATTGTAGCAAAGAGTAAAAAAAAATAAAAATTGATGTATAAAAAAAACAAAGTTTTAAATTTTATTTTAATATCTACGAGTATAATAGTAGGTACATATACAAAAATAACATTTCCATTTGAAATGTGATTATAATAATACAAATTTAAATAATCATGATTGTCAGAATTTCATTACTTAATTGACGTTTATATTTATTGATTCAATGTGGAAAAATAATAAATACTTGATTTTTTTTTGCATTTACCAAAAATATGAACTTAGTCGTCCATCTCATCTCCTTATAATTTTTTTCATTTTCCTCTCATTCCATCACATTTCCCATTCCTTTCCCCTCATTTCCACACACACGTACACGCACACACATACACATGCACACAAAAATGTACAAGTACACTCGCATCGCCATCTTTTCCTCTAACTTTTCCTTCCGTTTCTAATCAAAATCGGATTTAATCGCGTATATTGATTTAATAAATTTGAATTCAAAATCATACGTCGAATAGTCTGTTAAAAAAGGTGTCTTAATTTCTCAAAATAATATATCTTCATGTCTCCGTAGCAATCAGTTCTCATCCCTATCACTAGCATTTACAATATACTTAGGGTATTTTAGTTTGTATGTATTGGTTTGTATTGGTAATACCTGTCTATCCTATGAATCATCACAACTCTTAGTAATGAGCCCACTGCAGGGCATGAGTCTCTCCCCTGGGTGACGAGGAGGCATAGGCCATAATCCACCTAGCTGGCCCAGTGCTGGGTGGTGGATGCCAGAATTTTCAGGGCGCCGAAATGGCTTCTGACAAACCCTAACGACTACTGTATACAAGTATACAGCACCCGGGACCGACTGCTTAACGTGCCCTCCGAAGCACGGAAGTCGTCGTGAGAAATGAATGGTTGGCGATCACCCATCCAAGTACCGACCCCACCGAACTTTGCTTAACCTGTGATATCGTTTGATACACACAGTAACCACGGTGCCACGACGACGAATGAGATGAAATATTTAGATGGTCAAACTAGTCTGGATCGAATGACACGTAGGTTAACCATCATTAGAATTAATGAACTGTAGAAAAAATAAACCACTAATAAAATGTCATTAGTTGAAATGAACCATAGGTGTAATATAATTTGTCATAATGAAACTTAGTTTAGCTTAGCTTACGGTGATTCGTCATAGTAGAAATGTAACAAGGTTAATCGTATTTCGGAAAGGCGTAGTGAACCCGGTAGATCTTGTGTTTTAATGAACTCATTGTTTCAGATACGTGATTCCTATATGCAAATACTGAGTGTAGATGCAAGTCATGGTGGTAGATCACATGACGCTTTTGTTTGGAATAATCATCCTTAAAAACACCTTGCTACTTGGTAATTATATTTATTTATTCTTCATTGTACACATGGAGTAAGACATAATTTTATTAAAAATATAATAAGGACAGTGCACAATAGGCGGCCTAATCTCTTCTTACTCAAATAACAGTCTAAGAGCAGTCTTAACTTTGTGTTTAGCAACTTTAAATAACAATATAAGGTAAAAAAGCAAAAATCTTTTCAGGTGATTCAGGATATTCTTTAAGGAAATATTTAATGACACGAATTGTGGATGCCTTGCCAGACACACCGCAGGGTTACTATACAAGCAAGCCTGTAAACACACGCAACATTATTGAGAGAACTATAGGACTTCTTATAGCGCGTTTTAGATGTTTACTGTCCAATAGAGTTCTACACTATAGTCCCAGGATGGCTGCTTCTATAATTAATGCTTGTGTAGTATTGCATAACATCTGCAACAAAAATAGTGTGGACCTATCCGGCATGGACGTTTCTGAAGAGGAGTTGCCCCAAGAACTCCTCTCCTTTTGCTTGGTGGTAGGATCCCTTCTGGGTCCGCCTGGCTAGCGACCACCCTTTATATAAAGTCTGCCGCCAAATGTTACCGCTCCGGCGGTAATGTGTTCCGGCAATATTGTATAAAGAGCCAGTTCCTTCCTAAACCCGTGTGCTTTCATCTTCGACCTCATCGTCACTTACCATCAGGTGAGATTGAGGTCAAACACGGGTTTAGTCACTTATAAAAAAAAAAAAAAAAAAAAAACCTGATTTTGTACCAGTTCCTGAAAGCTTAGTCAACAATCAAGCCCTGCAACTTGGCTAATTAACTAGGAGGACTCTGGTTGATCGCCTCTGGCAGGTGCGGAATGCCTGAAATATGGTAAAGATATTATACAAAAATTTATGATTATATGGTTAATGGGTTTCATTTTAATTTAATAATATTATAAATTAGATTTTTGTTGCTCTTATTATTTTTTAAATCATCAATTAGGTATCTTATTGTTTTATAAATATTTATTTTTATGTAGTACATTGATAATGTACCTTTTTAGACATCGGATTATATGCACTAATAAAATGCCAAAATATGCATGCAAATATGCACTAAAAACGACTAATATGCCTTAAATATGCACAATACAAAATCAAAAAACTTTTATTATCTCTATATATTTTTATCAAAGATTGTACAAAAACAGCGAAATACTCTTAAAATTAAGAATAGTTTTTGTGGCAATATACAATTAGGCATTTTTCCAAATTTTCGAGCGCAAATTTGTGGCGTTTGTCACCTAGTATCAATTTGTACGCCGAGAACGACCTCTCCACATCAACTGATGTTATTGGGCAATATTTGAAATTTGGCGCCATTTCTGGAGTAACCTGTTCAGGCAGGGCACGACCTGTGCCGTTGATGTAGGCATTAATGTTCTTCAGGTCTTGAAGACTTGGGTTTTTGCGCAAAACATTGTCCAACTTTGTGCGAACCTTTTCTGCTATTGAATTAGGAAGGGAGTTGGCGAGTTCAATCATTGTTTCCAGTATTTCTATTGATTTAAATAGAGGAAGATTTTTTGTTTCCAATTTTTCTATGGCATCTGGTATCTTGTGGAAATGTGTTGAGATGAGGGCGATATTCTGTTTAATGGATGCGTCTTCAAATGCTAGCTTGCTTGATTGAATGGGGACTATCGTTTCTTTGCTCACCAGTTGGCGCCACTGTAGACTATGGTCCAGAGGTATAGCTGTCAAAGGCGACTTTATAAGATTGGTGCCGAAACAAAGTTTTAATTTTTTTTTTTTTTTATAAGTGACTAAACCCGCGTTTGACCTCAATCTCACCTGATGGTAAGTGACGATGAGGTCGAAGATGAAAGCACACGGGTTTAGGAAGGAACTGGCTCTTTATACAATATTGCCGGAACACATTACCGCCGGAGCGGTAACATTTGGCGGCAGACTTTATATAAAGGGTGATCGCTAGCCAGGCGGACCCAGAAGGGATCCTACCACCAAGCAAAAAATCTTGAATCTCATTGTTTATTATATACAAATAACTATCATCATATCGAGTAGCTATGCCTTAATGTTGTGCAGTTCC
Source organism: Stenoptilia bipunctidactyla (assembly GCA_944452665.1). NCBI lineage: Eukaryota > Metazoa > Arthropoda > Insecta > Lepidoptera > Pterophoridae > Stenoptilia > Stenoptilia bipunctidactyla. The sequence continues at coordinate 17,635,026 of OX101746.1, forward strand.
GTTTTGTTCGGAAAAAAAAGGGGGACATATATTTCCAAAAGATAAAACTGTTCTAAAGCAGTGGCTAGTGGCGATTCGCAGGAATAACTATACTCCGACAAAACATTCTCGTGTTTGTAAAAAACATTTTAACCCCGAGGATTATGTGTTACCCAAAGAATCAAATACAGAAAAACGTAAATAATTATATTTCTTATTCATCCTGATTTGCGTAACTGTTACGTTACTTTCATCTCTTGTAATCTTCTGTTCACAAATTTTCAGCTACTCCTAAATTAAAGCCAAAAGTTGTACCTAGTCAATTTTCTTGGAACCAAGAAAGTGAAGAGAGAAAGGAAATTAAAAGAAAACGTGCAGAAAGAGTTCATCAACGTCAAAAAAATAAACTGGAAACTGCTATACTTTCTTCAACTACAGAGGAAACTCAACATGAAGAACATTTGGTTAGTAAATTCAAGATATTCTTAATTATTTATATTATTACAACAGCTTCAAAAAACATAAACTGCACCATAGTCACAATAAAATCCCTTAAAGCAATAATAATTATTTGAACAAAAAATTTGCAGACTCTTGAAGAAACTTATGAAGAAGTAGAAATTGAAATTGAAAATAAAGATGTCTCACTACAATGTTCTTTATGCAAATGTGATGAGAACTTAACTAACATTGCCAATTTGTCAGTACATGAGAGGAATAGGAAAAATACATTGAATATGTTTCGAATTGAAAATCTTAAGGAAAAGCCTGAAATAGTACAATTTTACACGGGTTTTGACAATTATAGCCATTTCATGTTTGTCTTCCAACTTTTTGGCGATGAAGTAAACAATATAAAATACTATCCATCATGGGAGCCGGCTCGAGGAAAACATGTTTTGATACCATGCAATCAATTTTATTTAACCCTTATAAAATTGCGAAGAAATATGTGTAATAAAGAACTATCTCTTCATTTTGAGATAAGCAAAACTTCTGTGAGTAAATACTTTATAACATGGATTAATTATCTTTACTGCAAGTTAAAGAATCTGAATGTATGGGTAGCAAAAGAAACAATTGATCAAAATGTAATGTATCAAAACAGGACTAATACCTGCACAGTAATTATAGATTGCACAGAAACAAAGATTGTAAAACCACAAAATCCAGTTTCTCAACAAGCTACATATTCTATCTACAAATCTGCCAACACGCTAAAAGTGTTGGTTGGAATTTCTAGCTCTGGATGTGTGACTTTTGTATCCGATGCATATGGCAGATCAATCAGTGATAGAGAGATATTTGAAAAGTGTGGAATAATGAGTCTACTCAAAAAAGGGGACATTATACTTGGTGATCGTGGTTTTCAAATTCAGGATCTAGTTGCTCATATGGATGTTACAGTAAACATGCCACAGTTTCTTACAAAGGGCAGCAATCAGTTTGAAGCACACCAGCTAAGAAAATCAAAGAAATTATCATCTGAACGTATCAATGTCGAGCGTATTATAGGTTTAGGGAAAACATTTAATATTCTGAGTAATAAGTTAACATTTAGTTTGGTAGGTCTTGGAGGAAGATTCATATTTGTATGCTTTATGCTTACCAATTTCAGAAAGAACATAATGTAAATAAGGATTCTGAGGAATTATATAGGCACTTAATTAATATAAAATAATTACTTATTTAACTTTTATTTATTCTTCCCTTTCCCATTAAAACACACTGCTATACAAATAAATATTAAACAATGGATATGATACTGAAAGATGGTTAAGTTGTTAGTTGAAACTGAAACTACTTAATAATGGTAGATACTAGATTAATTTATACAATTTTGTAGCAATAACAGGTATCATATATGTATGATAAAAATCTGTTATTTTTGGTATAATAACTTCTGAAATAAGCTTATCATTTCTATTTACATAAATTCTCTTTTCATCTTCATTTGTCCAAACAAAAAAATCACAATACTTTCTTTCAGTAACAAGTAACTGTGTTTGAATTTGAAAATAGTAGGGGCTACTTTCTTTCAAGCAATATTCATCATTGATAATTTCTATGTGCTTATAATTATCCACACTGATAAACTCATATTTTATAGAGAAAGGACATTTCACTTCCAATACTGTTAGTTCTCCAATTAATCCGTCAGGCGAAGCTCCAATATGTGGATATTTATTAGAAATACAAAATCCACAACATTGTACTTTATTGTATGACATAGACTCATAGGCTTCAATAGCTGTCTTCTCTTTTGAACTTCCCCATTCAGTAGCATGACTTTTAAATTGCTTGGGAAACAAAATATCTTCAGCATACTTCACTTTATCTCTTCTGTCAGTTAACTTGCATATATTGAAAACATGAGATCCAGTAACCCTTAGGCTTCGTTCACTATGCCACATTTTATTATGTGACTGTTGCCTTGTTTGCTGCTCTGTCAAACTTGCTTCTTCTGGAGAAACCTGAAATGAAACATCTAATATTAATGAAGAGAAATATTATTAAATTCTGGTCATCTCACACATAGTAATCTGATCCCAAGATAGGTGTGTTCTCGTTAGAGATACTGTGGATACATAACCAGAGACATAATATAGTACCAGAGACCTAGAGCAATCATCTATGTTCATCAATATCATATAGAAAAAGTGTGGCCTTGATGAGCATGAAACCCATAACCTTTCATGCAGAAGTCATATTAGGTAAATACATATAATAAATAAAAAATGAGATGTAGGTTACTTACAGTAATTCTGTTAAGGACATATTGGTCAAGGATGGGTACTTTAAGGTAATCATGGTCGTTAGATATTCCATGCAGGGAAGCCACTTCAAACACACCACTTATACCAAATCTGTTTTATTTCTAAAGAGCAATAGTTTATTACCCCGTTTCTAACAATATCATTCCATTCTACAGTACTGCAAGTGTTATCAGGGCGTGGATCAAAGCACAAATTTGTTCGTTTGCGTTTTGTGACATTATATTCTTGTATTTCAAATTTAAGATTTTCAGCTTTTATAGGTGATGAATTCAGTTTTCTTTTCGTTGGCTCATGCCATTTCTGTTTGTTTTCTGTGGGTGTTTTTTTGAAACGCCATTCAGAATGTTCTTTAAATCTTAAAATTGCATAGCAAGCACAAGCTATGTGCTTGCAGACTGCCTTTGGGCCCTTACCAGCAGCACACTCACACATGGACTGAACAACTTTTCCATCTGTCTCAATGGCAATATTCACAAAGTATGATAAAGATTTTGTGTTTTCAGAGTGTACCTGTCCTCTATAAAAAAGCACATTATTTTGATTACATGTCACTAGAGCCATTAGGTATTCATTAATCATCATGTTATAGCCCTTTCTATGTACTGCAGCATACTCAGTCATTCCCACATTGTCTGCGTACACTTCTAAAAAGTAGGTGGTAATATTCACGATATCCAAGTCTGGTGATTCACTTTTAGTCATTACACTGCTGTACAAACTGTCTGAAGGCCACTCAACATTATATACCGAATCGTTTTTTACTATGTTTTCCTCTACGTTTCCAACAAAGTTATTGTTTCGGTCATAGTCTTGAAGTCTGTAAAAAGAAAAAACATAGCAGTTACCTCCGCAAACAAGCATACTTTTGGCAAAAAATAAGTTTGTAAACAGTAAACGAACTAACCTCTGAATTAGCTGCTCTTTGAGGCCGCCTATTTTAGCGCCTCTTTTTCTTAATTCCGCTCTCAAAACGTTCACATTCATCGCCAAATAATCCATATTTGCAATACTTTCACGAAGGAGATCTCTTTTCAACAAGTAAAGTTACAGAAATTATAATTTAAGTCACGAAGCCAGCCAAAACCAGGGAAAAGTGAATGTCAGTGGACCTCACGCAACACAAGTGCCTCGAGTGGCAAACTCACACGCGATATGGGGGCCATTGCAATCGCTTCCGAACTGTCAAATTGTACTTGTTTCACGGCCACAAAATTTTCAGAATAGAATAACACCGCTTTTAGCCAGGTACCCCACCGAGTTATTATAGGTTCTGGCGGCAATGCTACATTTGGCAATTGCTCTTTGTAAGCCTGCACACGCGACGGTGCTTTCAAAAACACTTTTTTTTGTAGAGGAAATCAATTTGTTAACATTCCCATAGTTAAACCTTATCTAGGTAATGTGCAGTAAATTTAGATAAAAAGTTTGCAGGGATTGGCCAGCTTTTACCATATATGGCGCAGCATCCGAAACAAATATACAGATTTTTCATCAGCGGAGGAATCGGGGAACAATGATTTTATGGAATCATTTATGAAACGTGCAACAGTTGAATAATTGTTTTTTTCCAGGATTTTACAGGCCACCAAGTGGGGAACAGCGGGTTCCTTTGTTAGTTTTCCAACTATCGAATTCGCTATATATCGTCCACATGAATCCGTACTTTCATCTGCTGATATTCAGAGTAAATTGTTCTGAAGATCTGCACGAATTTCACTTGATACGTCTTCGTGGAAAGCGGGCAGGTAGTTCTTTCGAATTGTAGACTCTTCAGGTATTACCTGATTCGAACAATATTTCTTGAAGAAATTTTGGCATACTGAGTTATTCAGTTGATGGAACGGAATATTGCAAGCAACAACAACTCACATATATCTTTATTAAACGCTGTCTTCTTTGCCGAATCCCAAGTTAAAGGTGTAACTTTTGTCAGCAATCGCCGACAAAAGTTACATTAAAATATTTTAGGAAAAAGATTGCTGACTAGACTGTATTTAATGTACCTAATGCAACAAAATAGTACTTAAATCCTTAAACTGTTTTTTTTTAACAAGGTACCTTATCTTTTTCCTAAAATATTTTTTCTACTTAATAAAACATCAGATAGGAACAAGTGAAAATTCCATTAAAATCGGTCCAGCCGTATCGGAGATTAGCTGGAACAATCAAACATACAGACAGATAGGTTTAGGTTTATAATAGGTACATAAACTATAACCATATTTATTATAGAAACAAGACTTATTTATTTCAAGCACGAGTAGCCGTCGTTATAAATACTTAACCATCAAGTTTACTATCAAGTAATTTATGAACATACTGTATGTTTCTTAAAAACAGAGAGAATTCGAATTTCATACAAAGCGTGGTTTTTTCACTCACCGTTTTTCACGTTGGATATTCTTGTTCCATAGATGTGGCTGCTTTTCCCGTTTTCTTGTTCTATTAGCAGTATCTTTTTCAACATTTTTCTCCAAATCACACATGTTTTAATTTAAAAAAACCTTAAAAACCAAGACCGCAATCCCACCCGTTTCACAGAGATTCGCCATTACGGTTGCTGTCAAAATCGACGGTTCTGATTGGTCAATACGGATATGGCGGGTTTTGAACGTAACTTGATAATGGAGATAGCTGACATTGAAATGAACTCTGAGTTTTAAATACAATTTGAACCGGACATGGCGGCGTTAGAAAGTATAGCATTCTTTGATATAAATCCATTTTAGCCAACATTCAAGAAAACATCAATAGTTGCCAAACTTAAAAAAAGTGGATTTGGCGGTTTTTGGAAATATACGCCTCAAATGTCAGAGGGGTAATCCTCACAGCATCATGCGACATGACCGAAACGACCTCTAGAAAACATATTTTGGTGAAATTAGAGCCTTTGAATATAGCATGAGCCCCGCAGTCTGATATTTTATCGTCACTCCACGAGTATGGTATCTATCTTGCACACACTAAATGGCCCAGAAACACATTTTTCGTATTGCTCTTCTGTGATGGAGAACCACTGCTGTGCTGTGTGGTCCACTACATAGATCGGCTTCTCAATCAGACTCTTCATCCACCTACTGGCAACAAAGAACGGGTGAGTTATCACACTGTGGGTTCCGTACAAGGACGATTTGCGTATAAGTAGTAGGTTAAGTCATACTTACCGCCTTGCCATGGATGCCCACCGTGATCGGTAAATGCGACAACATGTCGTTATATAGTATAGTGGGAGGCAAGGCAAGCTCATCTGGCAATCTGTTACTGATCTTTATCTGTTACTGGTCACTAATTCTGCTGCATTCACTAAAGCAATGGGGAGGTTGCCACTCACCATACTCTCGCTGACGTGAATATAATATTCGGATGTTGTTGTTAAAGCTTCTTCCAGGATTGCAATCTTTGCATTGCAATTCTCTAACTGTAAGAGAGTGGAGACCACAGCCTGCAGATAAGAGACGTCACTCACAGTTTTATTGACAGCCTCTTTGATGATATCATTGTTCACAAGTATTGAGCTGATTGATTCTTTCACCGCCTCTTGGGTTTTTCTAATATTGTCTGAGAGTTCAGACATACCGGTTTCTGTTAACTTCGTTAGAGATTGTATTTTGCCTGATAAGTCTGTTACAAAATTCTCCGTTATGTTTTGCTTCCTTCTCAACCATTCCAATGCCCTCTCCACATCCTCGATTTGTGCATCTGTTGCCACCCCAGCAAACCAATGGTAGATTCCACCGATAAAATCTAATGACCTACGTTGGCGAGTTTGTTCTGAATCACTGTTCACACCACTCTGCGGCCTAAGTTTATGACCCCTAATATTTGTTTTGGTATTTATGACAATTTGATCTTTATTATTTCTTACCTGGTCCTGATATCTCACTCGCCCAGCATAAGTTAAGCCATTTCTATCTGTCAGTTGCACTGCTAAATCAGCCACATTGTCGCCTCTTTCGGGCTTCTGCCATACCGTGCCGTGAGCCGATAGGACATCTTGCTGCAGTTGCCTGTGCTTGTCATGGTAAGCTTGATGTCCCGCTAATCGTTGAGCTTCCCTAGTTCGGAGGGCATCGATGAACACTTCTTCCGCATAATTTGTCCTACCATGGTCCCCTTGGTAGTTGGCAGTGTTCCTGCCGAGGTATAGTTGTACAAAAACTTGTGCTATGTTTGCCCCATAGAACTCATTTCGATTTATATATCCTTTCCCAACAATATTTTGGTCATTGTCAACAGCATCATTGTCGACATCTCTACGTTTGCGAAAACATCGTCGTTGTCTGCAGGTGATTTTTGTCTCTTTACATATGGAACCAGAAGCCCATCCCCACAATGTCTCAGCATTTGTGACTCGATCTAGAATAGCAGCTTGGCAACGCGTAATTCTCTCACGGATGGTGGCTGAGAGTTTCATGAGCTGTTGTACGAAACCAATTTGGATTGATGTTAGTGTTGTAGCATTATTGATTAAGGTCTGAGACAAGACAGTATGGAGTTCTATCACGTTATCTCTTATTGAATTTAAGCTTGGTGTTAGTTCATCAGTTTTCAGGCAAGGTGCCTCCAATAGAAAAGTGTGTGTCCAGCTTGACGTCTGGATGTAGACTTCCTGAACTGGCACCACTGCCATTGCCATGTCAGGTATGAACATACCTTCGGCATCCTTCGCCCTCACGGTATTGATTAACAGTAGCAATTTCCACATGTAGGTTGTTGTTTCTTTAATGTGGTATTACTCTTGTTTTTGTCATTCTCGTATTCTACTCAATTTCTCTCATTTTTCTCTACTTTTGTGGATTTGGGGTTTGTGGGGAGTTTGGAGTTTTGGGTAGGAGTCACGATTGCATGTTTCTCAGTAACGAGCGGGCCGCCGATTTGAACAGTTATATCGTAGAGTATATCTCAGCGATGCGCGTCTGAGAATTATCATATCAGTCGAATAAACTACTAATACTAACTTGAATATTCGACTTGAACGATAGTAATATTGGGTTGGGGAAAAAGTTTCTTCGCATTTTTTAAGAAAATTCAAAACATTTTTTAATATAGTTTATTGAAATTTAACTAAAGTATGTATGTACCATTTTGTTCGATAACCTTTTGCCATCTTGAAGGTAGGGACATGATCCCATTGCTATAAAAAATTTGGGACCTCTCATCAAAATACCGCGACAAGTGGATTTGGCAGTCCTCTCGTGATGTTAACCTAACACTGCCTAAAGAATTCTGAAGAGACCGAAACAGTTGGAAATCTGAAGGTGCAAGATCAGGACTATACGGCGGATGCATTAACATCTCCCAGCCAAACTCTCTTAATTTTTGCTGGGTGGCTAGAGATGTGTGAGGTGTAGCGTTATCATGATGAAACACCACACCCCTTCTGTTGATCAATTCCGGCCACTTTCTCTCAACTTCTTGTTCTTATCTCATAAGTTGTTCGCAGTAGAGTTCAGAATCGATAGTCCTGCCTGGTGGTAACAGCTCCTAATGAATAATGCCCTTCCAATCCCACCATACACACAACATCACCTTATCGCGAGTTAACCCGGGTTTCGCCACAGTCTGTGAAGCCTGACCGGCCTTGACCACGACCATTTTCACACGTTCTTGTCGTACGTGATCCACTTTTCAGCACAAGTTATCAGCTTCTTCAAAAATGATTCGGTTTCGTTACGTCGTAATAAAGAATCACAAATGAGTACACGGTTCATTAGGTTTCTTTCAGTGAGCTCGTGAGGTACCCAAATATCGAGCTTTTTTGTGTACCCAGCTTTTATCAAATGCGCCAAAACTGTAGTGTGGTCAATTCCCAGTTCTTCAGCTACGTCGTAACTACTGATATTTCGATCTTGCTCCACTTTTTCAAAAATGGTATCCATTTTATCCGTAATAGGGCGACCAGAGCGAGGTGCATCTTTGACATCAAAATTTCCGGATTGAAAACTCTTAAACCAAATTTGTGCTACTCTCACAGACACTGCACTAGGTCCATAAACATCGCAAATTTTTTTCGCGGTTTGCGTTGCATTTTTACCTTTTTTGTAGTAAAATTTTAAAATGTATCGAATTTCTTCATTAGATTCACTCATCTTGACAGTACGAAAAACAAATGAAAATCACACATTTTTCAATTTGGAATTATGTTCTTTAAAATTTTAACTTTCAATGATACCAATTGCCGAATGACCTTGAAAGAAAGCATTCGAATGGTTTGTTGAATGACTGAATGCATTGACAGGCAGCTTGTGTCCGCTGTTTCACCCGCATAACTCCCTTTAGAGAGAGAGAGAGTTTTGAAGTAACTCGTAATAGATTTTAAGAGTTGTTGTTAACTTTTTTATATTGTTAGTATTGAAAATGGCCCAGGAAGATAAAAATTAATATCTAAAATGTTTTGTTTACTAACAAATAAAGGTAAATTATGATAAAAACATATTGATGTCAAGGCTTTATATTCTATGTATGAAGATAATTATATTAACGACTCGCGAGATTCTCGCGAGAATGTGGAGCGGCCTTAAAACTTCTTATACGATCATTATTTGGTATACCATGTAAATTTAATACAATAACCCCCATATATAATAATTAAGTATTTATTTATGAAAGCAAACGAAATGGCAGAACATAAATGAAATCAAGAAACCAACATATCATAGAGGTGGGTGCGATCTCACCTTTTTCAATTGACGTTTTTAAGTCATAGATGATGATTGAAACTGTCATTTCAAAAGGTAATGCAACGCCGCTTGCATGCAAATGTAAAGGGAATTCGTTTATTCTTTATGTCATGATTGTTGATCATTGCATCATAGAAATCTTGTTTATCGTGTCATGTCATGAAAGAACCGTAATAGGCCTGCTGGTAACCTTTAATCCAAGATTCCAGTAAAATTCTGTTATTTTTCTTTACTGGCGGCATTGTTTAAACGTTTGTAAACAAACACTTGCGTTTAAAGTGGCTGATTGAATAAAGTAAAATCATGCGCGAACCTCGAACTGATTACCCGCGCATGCGCGTGGATGGCGTGAGCCGCACTGTCAGTCAGTCGTCAGCCACTGCGCTCGCGCTTACACGTCATTGTCACACATGCCTCCCGCTACTGAACGAAATATGCACGATTGGGGAAAAGGGCTAAAATATGCACTAACGCCGCAATTAGAGAGTTTTATGCATTTGCATATGCAAACATGCAAATGCATATAATCCGATGTCTATACCTTTTATTCAAAATAGTTTTTCAAGATAAAGTTTAAGTGTTTCTTTTTTCAATTTCTATTTAATTTATTCAATTTTAATTTAAGAAATGTTGCTTTATTATGTCAAATAGTAAAATTTATTCTCTCATTTTAATTATTGTGTTATCACATCTTTTAGTTGTTAACCAGATATAGCTACTTTGAGTTATATTGATAAAGAATTGAACATATTGCTGTGTTATTAAAAATATATGTATGAAAAATAAAACATGGAAAGTATCATACCTTGAACGTAAAATGGTTTTTATTTCCCTTATCTCTTCTACAAGAGTTCTTAATAATGCAAGGCCCGCTTCCTCAAGCGCTGCTCGCCTTTCAGAGAGCTCAATTAGTATCCTCCGAGACATTTCTTGCGTTAACGGTGCTTCGCGCCGCCGCATCCTGCGACGCCGCGGTGAACGCTGTGGTGTACTTAGCATGTGAGGCCACAGGGTTTAATGTATGGTTAGGTGAGGGTTGAGGATTTGTTGGAGTGTTGATTATAGAAGGAGCAGGTGGTGTGACTGAAATACTTGTTGGTATTTGGCTTTCTTGAATTAGGTGGACCAAGGACCCGGAGGATGTTGAAGCTGTTTGTTCCTCCAAAATATGTAACAGCTGTGGCGAAGACAGACTGCAGTGCGCTGCAGATGATGGTCCTGCTGTTTCCGTCTGTATTTGCTGTTCAAAAATTGACAATTACTGGATTATTTTGCCAGAAGCTAATCAATGCATAATTAATCTTACTCGTATGTACTTGTCACAAAGTTTCACTTAAATTATGAAAGGGCTCCACTCTAGCTCCAGGCAAGCCAGAACCAAAATCTTTGCCTACTACGTAACTGGATAATTTTTTTTCAATACCAGTTAATTGCTTTGTTTCTGCAGGTCCTCCCCCGGTACGAGTATTAGAAGCTCGTAAAGAAGAGAGACGATTTTTGATTTTCGATTTGTAATCATTCCAATACTGCAAATGGAATAGATAGTTAATTAAATAAAAGGTATTTGGCAATGTACTATTACTATTTCACAATGTTGATTCTATGTTCTATAATCTAAATTAATGTCAAATTCCTATCCAATTTACTTACTTTGCACCATCCTTTCCAATCTTTCGCGGCCCCATCACCATGCGAAAGAAAGAAAGAAAGAAAGAAAGAAAGAAAGAAACATTTATTTGCAAGAATGTGGTAAATACAATAGTTCTTAAATATATTAATAGCGCAAGACACATTCACCCTTATAGGGCATACAAAAAATTTGGTCAAATAATTATATCGGTACCCACAATACTATTAGATACAATTTAAGTCATCATGTATTGCATTAATTAAAAATATAATGTCATGTTTCATAATTAAAATATTCATTGAGGTCATAAAAACATTGTTGAACTAGCCAAGTCTTAAGTCTAGGTTTAAATTGATTAAATACAAGAGTTTTAATGTCATTGGGCAAATTATTATAAATTCTTATCGCCATTGAGGAACAGCTTCTAGACTTCATGGCTGTTCGCATTGTTGGTAGCAATAATCTGTTTGGACGTCTACAGCTACGGGTACGAGGAATATCATATAAGCAATCAAACAATTCTAAATTATTCTTGACAAAAACACACATCTCAAAAATATATAAGCTAGGGACTGTTAAGACATTCAGTTTTTTAAATAAAGGTCTACATGAAACACAGTTTTCTACGTCGAATATGGCACGAACACATGCCTTTTGAGCAATAAAAACCTTATTGATAAAACAAGAGTTTCCCCAAAGAACAATGCCATATCTTAAAATGGAACAGACGTTCCCATAATATGCCTGAAGGGCTGTTTCTTTATTTGCAGTTTTACTAAGTTTCCACAAGGCGTAGGCATAGGAGTTTATTTTATTTGTTAATTTAGTGATATGCTGTTCCCAAGAGCATTTTTCATCGAGTACTATACCAAGAAAAGTGATGTTTTTTGTTTCATTTAGTAACTCATTGTCATAACCAATCTTAAGTTCATTTTTGTTGCCATTTTTATTAGTGAACTGTACATATTTAGTTTTATTCATGATTATCTTAAGATTATTATGTTCTAGCCAGTATATTACTGATTTTAACGTTTTATTAATTTCTGTGTTATAATTTAACATTTCCGCGGCGTTCATCCACATATTTCGGGAATCTGCTCTAGCTGGTGCAGATTTATTAAACCCTGTGGCCAAACTTTTATTGCAGTTTAATAATTCCCACAAACATTCTAATTGGGCAAGTGTTACGCGTTGATTCTCTGAAATTGTAAGAAAGCTACTTGAAATCTACTTGAGAAATTCCTTACTTGCACGCATAAGAATCGCGTCTCTAAATATTTTACTATTATTTAACACCGTAAGTAACTAATTGTATCACAATACTTACAACATATCTTGAAAGTCAAGCGGAATCACTTTTAAATTCTTAACTGTTTCCGTGATTAGATAGATAAGTACTTAGTTTCCCGTTTGAATATGGCGCAACAAAGACAGATCGTAAATAATTACACAGGTTATAATAGCTCCTTAGTGTTCCGAAATACGAATCAGAGACAACATCGTTCAGTTACTCACTCTCTCAGCGATTCAATCGCGATAGTGTTCTAAGAAGGTTATGGTACGAAACTTAGCGACTCAGTTTAGGAACCTAAATTTAACTGCTTCGAATTTGAATCGTTTTCATAAAGCTTGTGGTAGGCCTGCTGAGTTTAATAATATACATAGCTTAGAGAAATGCATTGTAGTAAAGGCATATAAATTTCTCGTGTGCCATGTAGAGCCATCACAGATGAAGAGCAGCTATGCAGTAACTTCGACTGGCTACCCCAACAAAACTCTCAAAATTGTATTGCCCGTTTAATTCAACAAAAGGAACCAGTAAACTCTCAATATGTTACAGCTTCATATAGTTAATCTATTATACAGCAAATTAAGCAGAATAGCTGGATCGCAGTTATGAAAACGGAGAACGTCATAAAGATAACCTGCAATCAAGATAGCCAATACCAACGTATCAAAGATGTTAATTTAATAACTATTAACAACCAGTGCAAGATCAGAATATTGGACAGAATCCTGGAAACAAACATGAATAAATTAGAGAAACCATGCCTTTAACAAGACTCTACATTACCAATACTACAGAAAACATCACAGAGTTAAAAAACATTGATTTGGATCGTATCGACACCCTTATAAATAAGGCAAATATGATAGAAGCCGAAACGATAAGAGACAAACAACGCATGTTTAATTTCAAACCCAGCTATTCATCCATAACTCTGTATATTATCCTTTTCATAGTAGCAATCATCATCATGGCAAGAAAACGTAGACACATCCGACTACGTAGCAAAGAAGGACCGAAGGAGATCGAGCTTCAGGAGGCCAGTCCCATAGCAGTTGAGACCCAGCAGGAGCTGCATCATCCACCGCATGTTCCTGTACGCCTCCTACTTAAGAGGGGAGGAGTTAAATAAGAATAACCACTGTTATATCTTTGTATTATCTTTACTAAGAAGCACTCAGAATTAAGACACATATTGTAATCAAGATAATTTAGAACAGGAGATAATTGTTTTGATTGTAACCATTAAGTTGTATTTTGCAAATAAAGTCAGTTCTTTCCGAGCCTTTACGGCAAGCAGTTGCTTTTTAAAAATACCTTTACCCAAGCCCTAGTAGTGTTAACTCGTGTGGTTATGAAATTTAATGACAAAAAAAAAACTAAAAAAAAAAACCCTGTGGTGTTCAATTCAGCCTTTTTCCTATAATATGTTAATACATTTTTTTATCAGATAAATAGTTTAAGAGATATATCGAAAAAACCATTTCAACCCCTATTTTCAAGATGGCGGTCGTAGGACAAGGGTGGCGACCCCACAAACTTGGTTTTAATGTCAGAAAAATTATATTTGTCGTAAAAAATAACACTTTGTTTGTTAATAGGACTTGAATGGAAACACTGAATCTAGATAAGATAATAGTTTATTGAACTGAAATCAGTATATTACAACGTGGAAGGAGCAGACAAAGGAAAAAAATACAGTAAAAGATGGCGTCTTGCCATAGACAAAAGACAATAAGTAATGGGTGCGTTCCAAATTCACAATATTTTATTGATCTCAACACCACCTCAAACAGAATAATAGAGTCCACATTGATATCAAAACATTTCATAATATCTTTAAGCCAACATGCTTCACTAGTAGGTCTACTTAATGCAATAAATTCAGCTTCGGTTGATGATAGCGAAAAACATTGCTGTTTCTTAGAAAACCAAATTATTGTGTTACCGAACAGTTTAAAACAACATCCTGTACTTGACCTACTGTCAACACAGCCATCCCAGTCACTGTCAATATAACCAGTAACCTTGTCATCTCCATCTCTTAGGTAAACTAAACAAAGATCTAACGTTCCCTTTACATATTTTAAGACATTTATTAGCAACTTATACAATAATTTACTTCCTTTGTACCTACTTAAGAAAGATATTACAGCACAAAGATCTGGTCTAGACCCTAATACAGCATACATCAGGCTTCCTATTAATCTCTTACATTTAGTGTCTATATCTTTATTATCTGGCTCTTCCCTTTTAAGTAATTCAAATTTGAAATTTTTATCTATTGGTAATGACAAAGGTTTACACTCAGACAGTCCATAAGCCTTTAATAGTTCTTTTAAATAAGATTTTTGTGAGATTGTAGTACAACCCTTGTCTAAATCCTGTTCAATTTCTATACCTAAGAATTTAGTTACATGCCCTAAATCTTTAATCTTAAAAGAATTACATAACACAGCCCTAATACTTTCAACATCTTGTTCACAATTTGAAAAAAAACAATATATCATCGACATACAGTAACAAGAAGCTTTTTTTACCATTCTCACATTTTGAATATAAACAACAGTCTTTATCAGAAGGTTTAAAACCAAACTTTAACATTACATCATCAAACTTACAATTCCAATACTTTGGCGATTTCTTGAACCCATAAATTGACTTGTTTAACTTACAAAATTTGAATTCCGATTTTAAACCCTCTGGCACTTGCAAATACACATCATCCTGTATTTCACTATTTAGAAATGCATTACATACATCCATTTGATACACTTTTTGATTCAACTTAGTTGCTACAGACATAAAAATTCGAAAAGTATTTAACTTAGCTACAGGAGCATACAAGTCATAGTTATTATCACATCTTTGTTCGAACCCTCTTGGCACTAATCTAGCTTTGTATGTCCCATCACTCTTCTTTTTAAGAACCCATTTAGTGCTAACAACTTCTTTGTCTTCTGGAACCTCCGACACAAACTTCCATGTGTTATTCTCCTCCAGCTGTCGTAGCTCATTTTCAACAGCCTTTTTCCAAAAATCAGCATCCTCAGCATACATAGCATCTTTATAGCTAACGGTTTCATTTCAAACTATCATGCCTGTTTCGTAGTCATCTAACCAAGCTGGTCTTTTTACTTCTCTACCGCTTCTGGTTCTCATGACATTTGGAACTGGTTCCTCATCATTTATGGAATTTTCTACCAACCTGACATTGCGTCCTTCTTGGTCTTCAGCTTCATAACCTGGCGAATGCCATGCGTCTGCTTCACCATCCAACCCATTTGACCTTTCACTTTCTGACTCCTGAACAGTTCCTTTCTGAGTCTTCTCTTAAGTCTTGTATATTATCTAGCAGTATGACCTCTTTTACTTTGCTTTCTTGATTTATCTCTGGTCTCTGTATTAGTGGCTTTATAAATACTACATCTCTCTTAGTAAGTACTTCCTTTCTGTCTTCAAAGAAAATCCTATAGCCTTTCGAGTCTTCATACCCAACAAATATAACTTTCTCTCCTTTGACATCCCATTTCAGCCTTTTTTCTTTTGGTGTATGAACATACACTTCTGATTTAAATACCATAGTCAACCTGTTAATATCAAAGTCCTTTTTCATCCACACTTGATATGGTGTTTTATCTTTTTCTCTTCTGCTTTTGCTTGTACGGTTTAGCACATACACCACGATATGAATAGCTTCTGCCCACAGTTCTTTAGCAAGTCTCTTGGCTGCTAACATGGACCTTGCTGCCTCCACTAACGTACGCATTTCTCGTTCCGCCTTCCCATTTTGCTGTGGGGTATAGGGTATTGTAGTATCATGAACTATGCCCTTTTCCTGCAAGTACTGTTTCATCTCAGCACTCACAAATTCACCCCCATTGTCTGACCGCAATCTCTTGAGTACATGTCCAGTATTTGTTTCTGCAGCAGCAACATAGGTTTTAACACATTGATACACTTCAGACTTCCTCTTCATAAAGTACACATGACGATAATTTGAATAGTCATATCTTTAAGCAGGAGAAAATAGCGCGAACCTCCAACAGAATCAATCTCCATGGGGCCGCACACATGTGCATGAACCAACTCCAAAGGCTCACTCGAAATAGTCTCACTGTCCTGGAAAGGCAACCTGTGCAATTTACCTTCCAAGCATGCCTCACAAGGCGAAGTGTCCTCAGTGAACTTCACATTGTTATTAGTCAATACATCCCTGACCAATTTCAAATGTTGATGGCAGAGTCTCTCATGCCATTCTTTCACACTAACCAGAGCAACACTGTGTTGGTAAATAAAGTCCATTACAAAGAAGTTACCTCTCGTGCCCCTACTGCACAAACTTAGTTATCTTTGTAAACACAACACTTTTCACGCAATGTCACTTTAAAACCTTTTTTAGTTATACTTGGCACTGAAAACAGATTAACTTTTAAGTCTGGCACATGTAAAACTCCATGTAATGTTGTTTTTATATAATTATGTCCATCAAATGCTTTTAAGTCCACATTACCCACTCCTAAGACTTGTAGCTATCGCCCATCCCCGACAACAACAAACTTTGTCACTGACAGCTGTGTATATTTAAAAAATAAGGTGCGTTCAAACGCCATGTGTTCACTTGCGCCTGAATCAAGCAACCACTTGTCACTTTGAAAGTTCCCAAAATCAGCTGACAATGCACTTGCGACAAAAGCATTGCTCCTCTCACCTGATGAATGAGATTGTACACGTTTTGTACACTGACTTTTTAAATGTCCCGTTTTGTTGCATAAGAAACACTTACGATTCTCTTTCTTACTTTTGCACTGAGAAACATAATGACCAGAATGTCCACATTTAACGCACTATATTTCCTGTCCACTCTTCTTTTTTACTGGCCTATGTCCAGCATATAATGCAACACTGTCCCCATTATAATCTTCATTTCTAGACTTTACTCTTTCTTCTTCAACCAGGAGCCTTGCAACCAGTTCATCATATGTTTGTCTGGCCGGCTCAACTGACTCCCATGCAGACACAAAGTGATTCAAGTTACTTGGTACTGACATCAGCACCTTAGTTATTAATAACTTCTCTGATATATCAGCTCCTGCTTGTTTCAACTGTGTCTTTAACTCTTCAAGTTTTGCTAGAAATGTTGCAATGTCTTTCTTTGGAATCTGGTAAAGTCCCAAAATCCTGGAAGCTGGCTAACGTACCACCAGTACCGAAGAAGGGAAGCCGTGCTGATCCTGTCAACTATCGACCAATCTCAGTCACTTCCATACTTTGCAAAGTCATGGGACGTGTATTGAACAATCGACTCCTGGCATACCTCGAGACCAACGAGCTCCTAAGCGATAGCCAATATGGTTTCCGCAGTGGACGCTCGACCGGCGATCTTCTCGTGTATGCCACACACTTATGGAGTGAGGCCTTGGAGGGTCATGGTGAAGCAATAGCTGTTTCCTTAGACATATCCAAGGCCTTTGACAGGGTCTGGCATGATGGTCTCTTAAGCAAGCTTCCAGCATATGGCATACCGACCGGGCTCTGCGACTGGATATCTGATTTTCTGAGGGAACGGTCGATTCGAGTAGTCTTAGACGGCTACTCCTCTGACCTAATGGCGATTAATGCCGGGGTACCTCAGGGATCTGTTCTCTCTGCAACTTTATTCTTGCTGCACATTAATGACCTCCTAACACCAGGCATTATTGGATATGCTGATGACAGCACTGTTGTTGAGAGATATATATCCAATGCGCGAACGAGCGCCCATGAAATCCAGGTTTTGAGAAAGTCTATGATTGAGCGCGTTGATTCGACCTTGCGGAATGCGTCCGATTGGGGCGAATCTAACCTGGTCAAATTCAACGCCTTCAAAACACAAGCGTGTCTATTCTCCGCAAAAAAGAGCACCTTTACTTTTACGCCCACTTTCCAGAATGTATCTGTTCCCATCACCGACCAACTAGGGCTTTTGGGCGTCACTATAACGTCCAAATTTAACTTCAGTCAACAAATTGAGTCTATGGCAAAAACGGCTTCAAAAAAATTGGGTATCATCTCGAAGGTCCGGCGGTACTTCAGCCCTGAACGGCTGCTCAACTTATACACAGCCCAAGTGAGGTCGTGCATGGAGTACTGTAGTCACCTTTGGGATGGTTCTGCCAAATACCAGCTCGAAGCGCTAGACTCTGTTGACCGAAGAGCCCGTAAAATCATAAATAAACCTTACAAATAAAAAATTGTAGACGCTGGAGCATCGTCGTAAGGTTGCTTGTTTGACAGTATTTTATCGGCTACATTTTGGGGAGTGTGCGAGTGCACTTTTTGACCAAATTGAACCCACCCCTTTTTACCACCGGACTACCAGACGCAGACAGAACTTCCATCCCTATATAGTAGATTTACCAAGAAGTCGAACAAAACGCTTCGATAGTTCCTTTTTGGTACGGATTGCCAAGGAGTGGAACAATCTGCCTGCGTCTGCTTTTCCTGACCACTACAGTCCTGGAACTTTTAAGTGTCGAGTGAATAGGTTTCTCGTGGATGGAGGTGTAACAACATAGTCTTCATGCGCACTTTCCATCAGGTGGCATGGAAGACAAACGTCCTATCCTCACAATATAAAAAAAAATGTCCGAGCCCTCTAGTTTGAACTGAAATAAACGTTGCTGAAGTAAACTAGTGCTAGACTTCCTCTCATAGACACTATGCAGCTTATACCACATTTGTTTGAAAGTTTCACAGGTCAGTATGTGAACCATTGCACCCTCAGTTAACCTAGACACAATCTGCGATTGGGCCTTTGCATCCTTTTTCTGCCACCCTGCATCCTTAGATACTCCTGTATCAGTTACAGTGGTATATAAATCTAAGCCTTTCAGCAGCACTGTCTCTTGAAATTTCCACAAATTCCAATTTCTCTGCCCTTCGAGTTTGGTGATCCCCGCACCTGCTCCCATCTCCTCCATGTTTAATCTTCGTTAGGTAACGCCCCGCGAGCTGATAACTATTGTATTACCTCCACCCGGCACTACAAACCCTCAGCCGCTCGTTGACCAAACCGACGCCGACAACCTCGCGACTTCGATAAACTGATTTCCCCTTTTATTTCTTCACCTAGAAACAGTTATGGCACTGGACCTATAATCTGTTAATAGGACTTGAATGGAAACACTGAATCTAGGTAAGATAATAGTTTATTGAACTGAAATCAGTATATTACAACGTGGAAGGAGCAGACAAAGGAAAAAATTACAGAGTAAAAGATGGCGTCTTGCCATAGACAAAAGACAATAAGTAATGGGTGCGTTCCAAATTTACAATATTTTATTGATCTCAACATTGCTAAGTACATACAAGTATTATATTTTGGTTATTAGCGTATTTTTTGTTTAAGAATTACGGCGAAAAAGAAAGTACGTTACCGAAACAGAAATTGACACTCAATGCGAGGATGACGAAGTAATAGGTAGAACATAATTCACATGATTGGGAACTATCACAAAACTGGGATCAGGAATTGATACCGACCAAAACTACAACCAGGGATACTTCAACAATCACAGATAAAATTATGGTAGACAGTGCAACTACCACAGAAAAAAATATGATAGAAAGTAAAACATGCTCAGAAAATATAGTGATGAATTCTCCAACTGTATTAGACATTCATCGCTGTAAAAATTTTGGCCAGTTGGTTTCCAACGAATTATTGCGATTCAACCCATATGACAGAAATATGAAGAAGCAGCAAATATTAGATTTATTAAAAAAGTAATTTTAATACCCACCTTACCTACATACCTTAATAAGTAATCCAATGATGAGGTACCTAGTGCGAGTATGGAGGCAACAAAAGTTAAATTAAACCAGGTCTTATATTTAGATAATAATGTAAGTACCGTAGCAGTTACCTAAAACCAAAACCAATGACGCATCGTAGGGTGTTCATAATTTGTTAATCCCACTCACTGCGAAGCAAGTTAAGACTGATTTTTTAGTTAGTATAAAAGCTTGATTTTTACGATTATGTGAAGAGGTTAATTACTCTTGTTAAAAGTCGCAATTGTCTCTTAAGGTCAATGATGCCTTGATCAAACAATACGTAGGTACCTGATTTTTCAATAAAAAGTTAAATTTATAAACCAAATTTGTAGATCATTAGCCCTGTAGCTTATAAAAATAAACATGATTAAAGGAAGTTTTTTTAGGATACAGGAATATATCCTGTGTAATTTAAAAAAAAACTTTCTTTTTATGATCGAGATGAATATATACAGGGTGTCTCAAAAATGACACGTCACCGTGACACTGGAGGTAAGCCGGCACGGTAAAGTTTTCATGCGCTATAGCGCCCCAGCGGCATCTTATTTTCTCCAAGTACTCGGAAACCTTGTATGCACTTGATTTTTTTGGCACATTTACACGACCTTGCCGCAGGGGTAATTTATGGCGTTTATTTATTTAATTATTAAGGCATAGGCCTGGGAATCCAGGACAATCGAGACAGCCAGTTATTACGGAAACCCTTGTTTAGTTTTGGCATAACAGAGCCTGCATCTTTTTCCTAAGTTTTTATTACCTCTTTTTGGCAAGTTGACGGGTAAATGTATTTTTCTCTGTGATAGAGACCGAGAAAGTTCTATTGAATCGGGCATTGGTAACAATTCCTGCATTGCATTTAATCTAAATTTATACAACGTGGTTTTATTGTTTGCATTAAAAAGTAAAAACCCATGTACCAAACATATCTGGATTATATGTATTATGACCTTTTTATACCAGCGCAGGGTCTTGTACTCACAGCAATAGTAACTGAGCATTTGATCATGTCGATCTATTGCCCGCATATGTTTATTATATTTTATTTGTACGGCCGGTTTATATTTTATTCTGCGTACACGACGACTAGTAGTCCCTTGATAATGACTTTTATGTTCTGAACTTATAAATATCACCTCCTTGTTGTCTTGCCATTTGGTCACTATATTTTTTTTTATTATTGTATACTATAAACGATTCACCAGGTTTTAGCTTGGTGGTTTTTAGTTCTGGTGGATTTCCGATACGGTTTGGTCTTAAGGTACCAGTCACGTACGTGTTTTTTCCAATTAACTCCTCTACCAACCCCACGCTGATATAAAAATTGTCTAAATATAAAGCATGACCTTTTTCTATATATTTTTGCATAAGCAAATGTACCACTTTTTTAGTATGGTTCCCACCTCCTACTTGTACGTCTTGGGACCCTGCGTATACATGTATTTTAAAAATTATACCGTTGGCATCGGCTAAAATGTATAACTTAATGCCGTATCTGTGAGATTTACCCTTGATGTATTGACGAAAATATAGTCTCCCTTTCCACATTATGAGAGATTCGTCAATAGTCAACTATTTTACTGGGTAATATACAGTGTTAACAGTGTCATTAAATAAATCAATTAAAGATTTTATTTTAAAAATGCTTTCTGGCCTTTCGATGTCTTGTACATTTAAATCTCTTAAAATAAAAAAATTCTATCCCTGAACATAAATAGGTGTGGACTTAGGCGGAAAAGATAATGTCTGGACCAAAAGTCTACCATTCTATTAAGTTTTATTGTACCCATAAGTATAGTATGTAATAGTATGCCTAGAAAAGTTTTAAATTCGGGGACACTTACATCGGTCCACTTGCTAAAGCGAGAACGTGCTGTCGTCGCTTCAGCTTTTAATTTTTTCCGTCCTTATTTGTGCATTGAATTATTAATTGAAAAAATGGGAATTTAAAAATAAATAGAAATAGTCCAAATGGCTATGTACGTGTGCGTCATGTGGCTGCAATATACCACTTGTTCCCGTAAATGATATGTTGGCCATATGACTGGGATTACCAGGAATCCAACCAATCGAATTTTCAGAAGAATCTTCCTCTGGATGTTCTTCCTCTTCATCTTGTTCATAGGCGTGAGAATAGCTAGCATTTGCTTCCTCGTTAGTATTTGCACTACTGAATTCGTGTAATATTTCTTCGTTATTGCCAGTTAAAATTCCATATAATTTTTCGTCTCCGTATATGTCTAAGCCTGGTATGTCGTATAAAGGCTCACTTTCTTGTAGAGACATCATCTCTTCCAATTCCACGCTTATGGAATCTATGGCGGATGATGGTCCAGGTATGGGTGAACTTGAAAGATCTATATTATGAGGATCCATGGTAAACAATGGTCCAGGTTCCGGAGAACTCGAAGAAGTGTATTCCATATTCGTTACCCTGCAAAAGAAATATCTGAATGAAACTCCCGTAAATTGTTTCATTTCGACGATTAAAAAGCAAGACGCATTAACGGGGCATTTTATTGGACTATTAAGTCGGGAATTTCCCGCATGCGGGCTAACCATCAATGAAATTTATAGGTTGATAACTTGGGTCGATTCAACCGACCAATGAAAATGCGACATTAATGCAACTTTGTATGATAATTTTTTAGTTATATTAATAGATAACAATTTAGACTGGAAAATACATATTGATAATGTGTGTAATAAAACCAATAGATTCTCATACGTTCTATATAAGATAGTTAAAACAGCGTCAAAGGCCACATCCCCCACAGCTTACTTTAGCTATGTAGAATCTGTTCGTAGATATGGGCTGGTCATTTGGAGAAATAGTGAGTTGCTAAGAGCATTCATAGCCCAAAAAAAGTGCATAAGAGCCATAGGTATGTGGTGCAACACCCGATACTTCATGTAAGGCACTATTCAGATATTTGAATGTGCTGTCATTACCATGTCTACATCCTACCTATTGCAAAAGGATTTCCGCCATACTTTATACATCTGCCGGCTATCAGATGTATAAAGTATGGCAGTGTGCAGTTAGCTACACCAATGAAAATAAAGTTATTGTAATAATGAAACGATGTTATAACCAGCCTGTAACATGCCTTTGTACAAAAATAAGTCGTTTCGTTATAATAAAATTCCTAAAACTGTAATGAAAAAGAACACATGCCTAGCGCCAAATAATACCTAATAGAACATTTACTTTCTTAATACCTACGTAATACAAGGTAATTAATAGGTTTTTTATACTTAAGATCAAGATTCAAGGGATAGATCGCGCAAGGTGACACCCATATATTTTACAAAAAGACACCTTATAAAATACCTTACTTTAATAATATGACGAATGTATCTGTGAATGTATGGGCAGACAAGGGACTTTTGGCGTTAGGCAAAAAATTGAGCTAACCGCGATTTTATGAAGTGTCACTTCATGACTTTTGCCGTCTCATATTTATTGTTGTACTTTAAATTAACAAAAATGTTTAAAAAACGATAAAATGTTATGTGGTGGTATCTTATGGTGGTGATAAAAGTAAATAAGTTATTTTAAGAAAGAAAAACAATTTAAAGTCCCTATAAACCCATAAAAAGAGTAAACAAGAAAGTTGCCTCTGCAATGTTTACATATTGCCATACTTTGAAAGTTATATTTTTGAAATGTAATTTTTTTTTTTTATACTCTCATTAAATGAAAATACGATTACAGGAGATTAGCTACTGCTGTAAGGACTCTACGAAAAACGAATTAAACTCGGCAGATATTTACATGGACCTTTCACCATAAGTGTATTATTTATTCTGAAAAAATAAATTGTAACGATAATTAAGAATTATAGATTTTTTTTTTATTTTAATTTTTTTATTTATTTATTTATCGACACTTATATCTATCCTTACAGGTCATGCCCAATGCGATAGAATAACTAATTCAAACATTTACATTCACAACATTACACAAATTTAATACATAGGTAAGTACTTATTATGTTTTATAACAAATTATAAATAATGCTATTCTTGTGAATTCACTCAGAGCGTCGTGGAAAAGGTCTATTTCCTCAGCTATTAGGTTGAGAATGCGGAGTGCCCGCGTCAGCGGCGCCTCCTTCAACAAGTTGGTCCTGGCGCGAGGCAGTGCCAGCAGCTGTGGCCGGCGGCGCCGCCACAGGTACCAGTCGGGGACTTGGAACTCCAAATGACTTAATATGTCGCTATTAGAGATTTTGCCCCTAAATACTTTAAAACCGTATGACTTCATTTTGATATCGCACTTGATACAGGTAGTAAAATATTGTTAAATATTCCGCGGGTTTCCAATATACAATTTATTGTGGAATTAAAAAATACTAGGACACATTATTTCTGTTGTTTCTTACGGGGTCTTTGTTTTGCATCTTAGTTTAATTCTGCTAACTTTACATATATTGCGTTTACCGCCATACCTATCAGTGTGATCTTAACATGATCGAAATGATTAGGGGTTTTTTTAAAAGAAAATTAGCATAGGTCAAAGTTGGAAAGCAACCCTGTGAAATCCCAAAAATTTTTGAAAATGAATTTAAAACCATCGGAGCTATTGGAGGCGCAGTCATTGTTCACATGTAAAGAAATTACATGAAGGATTTCGCAAGAAAGACAGATAATTATGCCTTAGATAAATGCCTTACATTATTGACTATTTTCAAAGTTCGAAGAAAGTAGTGATGACGAAGATGACGACATTAAAATTGATATTTTTATGTCGTCATCTATTAATATGATATTTTCAGAACCCAATTACAGTAAAATATTCTGATACTTTTAATTAATGCTTTTTTATTTTCAAAAATAATGTTTAATGTTTAGTCTTCAGTTATTTCTCAAATGCCGTGTTTTTACCTAACTTTTTTCTGTAAAAACAAATAATTTCTGTTTTCAAAAATGTTTACTCATTTTTATTTCTCCCTGAGAATTGGGTGATTTTACAAAATGGTAACCCTTATAGACAACGTCAAGTGCCAAAAAAGAAATATAATAAATTCAATAAATCCAGTTAAATATATTTTTTATTCAATATTAAGATTTATACAAACTTATTTACTGAATGGTTCTGATAAAATGAATAATAAATTTTAGTTCATGTTTTTGGGCCCTCCTATTCTGGACAAAAAAGCATGTAATTCTATAGAATGGTAAGAATGGCAGCCGTCATTGGCAGGAAGTCTTTCTTAAACAAAACCCCGACTGCTTTAAACAAGCGGATGAACTATATCCACGAAATACTAGGAACAGTAAACGACTGGTCCTTGATTTTAAACAAAACAGCACTCGTATTCGCACGGCTCAATTAACAATAAGGTTCAACTTGTTGTTACCTGGCCATAAATCATAGATGAATATAAGTACTAAAGTATAGATGACCGTCTCGCGGTTTTTGCACTTTAGCGCCACACAGTATCCACTCTAGGAACCTTTTTGACCAAAACAACCCTAGAATGCAGGCCGGCCATTTTTAAATTTTCAGAAATTCGTAGTACCAGTTATTACTATTGTGCAAACTGCGCAATACTAATAAGTTGAAATAAACTGCACAAAGCATGATGCTATGCGAGTTGGGGGTTAAAAAATATATGCATCTTAGACAATTATTTATTTTTTCTTCATTATTTGTGTTTGATATAATAATTATAGGTCATAGATTTGTTCGGGTCGTTTTCGTCAAACTCAATGCTTTTGCCACACAAATTGTTCACCTCCTTGCACCAGTCATACAAAATCAATGCAATTCCTTTTCTTAACTCACTATCTCACTAGAAAGTCAGCATCCTATGTAAAAATATCACTTCACAAAAGTAAAATCTTTGATTTGGGATCGTAAAAACGCGAGGAGTGAACACTGTACTCAACGGACTTTGTAGAAAACACTAACAAAAGAATTCAGCGACAAGAAACACACAGAAAAATAAGCAAATGCAACGAGTGCAAAAATTTTATTGGTTGACTACTATACTATAAATAAGCTGCCTGGTACTATAGATATATCGATATCGAACGCAGAAAAAAATACAAAAAGTTCCAGTAGTGCCCGGCGCGTAGCGCTAGTAGTAATAGAATTTTGGTATTTGTATGGAAGACAAACTAGCATGCCATAAATCAAATGATGCTTTGTTGTTTTGCGATTTAAGCTAGGTTATTGATTAATTACCTACTTACCTATAACGTTGAAGCAAACGTATTTTTCTTACGTGAATAATTTTGATAAAAAGAATGGGTGTATAATAATTTTATTGGAGATAAGCCAAACCAACATAGAGTGATTTCGATTTAGGGAGTTAGTCGTTTAATCAAGTGACGTTATTTAAAGTTTAAAAAAACTCTGTATGTAATAAATTTATAATTAATTATCATAATAATATTATATTACGATGATTTAATATCAAATAACGCAAAACGGTATTTTACCCTTATTTAAAAAAAATCTTACTTAATCCAGAAACGGCGGCTACGAGCTTAATATACGTGAAAAATAAGAATAGGTATGTTCTGGGTAAAAACTTTCCTAACTGATTTGAAGGAGTTACCACCGATTTCAAAATGACACACATTCGTGCCTAACACCACATGCAAAAAACTTTGATGGCATTAAACGTGCCATCCGCAATGAATCGGTTAAACAGCGAGAGTAGGCAGACCATTTAAGATGGATTCTCACCATCAGCTAAGCACTTCGCGCTCATAGATATCGCTTTGCGATAATAACGTAACATTTGTAATTTCAAACAAGAAAAAATACTGTGTGGAGATACATACATAATTGACGACCAGAATTACTTTAAAAAAAGATTTATTTGTTATAAAAATTACAATACTTATTATTTCAAAATGTTCTACAAGACTTATTTTATTCTATTAAATATTATACAAATTACTTACTGAAAATCAGCGTTAAACTTATTGACGCAAATACGTAAAGTAGGTCGTAGGCAGCACGGTCAGCACTCTGGTGGCCGGCGCGTGTCCGGCGGATGCCTAATTGCTCCCTCCTTAAGTTGGAAGCATGTCCTGCAGCTTCCCGCAGCGTCCTCGGCGCGAGTGTCCTTC
The DNA here is from genome assembly GCA_944452665.1 of Stenoptilia bipunctidactyla. NCBI lineage: Eukaryota > Metazoa > Arthropoda > Insecta > Lepidoptera > Pterophoridae > Stenoptilia > Stenoptilia bipunctidactyla. Next base: position 17,662,287 of record OX101746.1, read on the forward strand.
TGACGCTGTTGACGCCACTGGCACAATTTCCAAAACCAAATTCCAATACTTTTGAGAGGTCGTTATTTATTGTATCGATACTATCTGGCAAATTTTCCAGGCTAGTCTGAAATTATCGATTAATGTTAGAAATGTTGCACCTCCAGAGGAGTAGAGGTCCATAAATAAGTGTTGTAATGGTTTTGTAGGAGTTTCTGTTATAGCAAGTGCGGGTCTTCATGGGTTCCTTTCAGGCAGATATCACATTGATTGATAAATCGCTGTATCCATTATAACATGTTTGGCTAGTGATAGTTCCTATGTATGTTTCCTGAATACCTCGGTTTGATGATTTGCCCTCGTGGTATTTTTTTATTAATTCCTGTTATTCAGTTTTATTTTCTACTACAGTAACGCGTGACTTACACCTAATTAGTTTGGGGCCCCTATCATTTAAAACTGTAGTATGTAGGTACTCCTGAGAAGGCTATGTATAAACATTCATCATAAAAGTAGCAATGGAATATTCTACCTGCTATTGTGTGTTCTTTTAAGAACCTAATAATTTCTGATTCAGTGTTATTGACTGGGATGAACACATCTTCTATGATTTTTCTAGCACTGGTTGATCTATCTTCTACTCTATCAGTAGATCCGGGGGTCAGTCTGATATAGAATTGTTTTAGTTGTTTGTCAATGGAGTCGGAAAGGATTGGAATACCATTCCTTTCATTGCCAGGTTGGGTATATAGTAAAAAATAAAATAAAATAAAAATGTTTATTAATAAATTACAAATATTGGCTTAAATATACAAGGAAGGATAAAACATTGGTGCCTGAACTAGGATAATCCTGTTTTTCAGCCTAGAGCGTGCAAAATAACATTTAAAAATCATTCAAATTAAATATAACTTCAATAAAATAAAATAAAATATGGATGTTATACTTATACAAACATAGTAGAATCTATTTAACTATTCTTAAGAAATGAAAATAAAATAGGAAATTGTGACAATTTTAAATTTAAGAGATTTACGTACATAATTATTTCATTTATTAAACCTAATTACACATTTATGCAAACATTATAAAAAATTAACTTATAACAGTCAGTAGCATCTCGGTTTCATCGTACGACAATTCCTGGAGAACTGTTTTTAAAGCCTTTTTACAATTTCTTACGTTTAAGGGATATATATACACTTGGCGTTTATTTTGTTATACAATAATGGCCCTAGGAATTTATAAAATCGTGTAGTCAAAGTGTATTTTACACGCTTGCGATTTGAGCATACAATATCCTTGCGTCTTTTTTTAGTAGAACTGGTGCTGTATTGAAGTGCTGTGTGCTGTTTAAGTACTGTATTAGTTATAAATAATTGTCGGACTGTTAGTACATTGCATGATTTATATAAAAGGTTAGTAGGGTAGAGGTATGGCCTAAAAGAAGCTACCTTAAGAATTGCTCTTTGAGCTCTTACTACAATAAGTAGAGAGGTTTTAGGAGCTCCGCCCCAGATCGTAATACACTATGTTATCACAGATTGACACAGGGCGCTGTATAATAGCATGATAAGTTTTGAATCCGCAATTGACATGATTTTCTTAAAAACGATAATCAGTTTACGGATTCTATTACTAAGAGCTTCAATGTGATATCTGAAGGAAAGAGTTTCATCAATAATCACACCGAGATATTTTATTTTATCTGTTACTGTAATTCTAGGACACTCACATGCAATGTCTGCAAGGTTATTGCAGCAATGTGCATACAGGGGTCTATTAGTTCGTGCTGCGTGTGATTTCCGCATTGTGAACATAATATATTTTGATTTGTCTGCGTTTAATGTAAGTAGGTAAGTTTAAGCCAGTTATTCACAATATTGAGGCCATTCTGAGTAAGTTTAAAAATGTCTTGTTCATAGTCAGCTGAAAAAAGTAAAATAGTGTCGTCGACGTATGAAATTATTTTACCTTGTACTAGTTGCAGATTACAAAGGTCATTTACGCATATTAAAAATAATGTAGGGCCTAAAATACTACCCTGGGGGATACCGAAGGGGGTGGTTTTTTGTTCACAACTAACTATATTGCCATTGACTTCGATTACTAAGGTAACTAGTTAAAATATTTAGCTGATTTCCTCTTATACCTACATTTTCTAATTTATTTAACAGGATGGTAATAGAGACGGAGTCAAAAGCCTTAGCTCGATCAAGGAACACCCCTATAGTCTGGTTTCCCTTATCTAGTTCCTGTGCAATATAATCTACTCGTGCATAGCATCAGAAGTCGATAAGTTTGGTCAAAAGCCAAATTGTGACTTAAAGATGATAGACTTATTTGCCAAATATCGTACTAGCTGGTTGTTTATTATTTTCTCTAATATTTTAGATATTGAGGGTAGTATGGAAATAGGTCTATAGTTCGTTATTAGGTCTTTGTAACCAGATTTAAAGACAGGAGCTACTAGGGCTTTTTTAAGACAAGTAGGAAAAGTTCCTTCTGAGAGACATTTTTGAAATATAAAAGTTAAAGGAGGGATGAAGAGATGCTTGAACTTTTTCAATAATTTGCTAGGTATATTATCACAGCCAACAGCACAGTTATCCCTTAACCCCATTATTTTTTCAACCTCTGCTGCGTCTGTATTTAATAATACAAAAGAATTCAAAGATGAGTTATTGTAAGTATTAATAGTTTCATGTGTGATGGAGAATTGTCGAATCTTTTCTGTTAAAGTCTTTCTGATGTTATTGAAAAAGTCGTTAGCACTGTTTCCCGCCGATAGTGGGGAGGGATGGGATAGCAATAAACTCGAGGACGATTCAGTGTGTTTGGACGTATACGTGACTTTTTTTATGTATTTCCAAACTTTTTACTGTCTTTTCCAGTTTTTGCTAGTTGATTTTTGTCATAGTCACATGTATGCAGACGATTTGCAGATATTTACTTACAGTTCTCTCGATGGAATTAATGTTGCAATACAGCAAATCAATGACGATCTTGCACGAATTTCTCAATGGAGTACGTCTCATGGGCTTATAGTCAACCCAGCAAAATCACAAGCCATATGTCATAATTGGTAGCACTGGCATAGTTAACAAGATGAATTACGAAGCTATTCCTTCTATTATATTTAATGGTGTAAAAATTCCTTACAGCGACACTGTCAAAAATTTGGGAATAACATTTGACAAGACCTTGTCCTGGAAACCACAAGTTGACATAGTGAGTAGGAAGATGTTTGCTGTCAATAACTCCCTTAAACGTTTGCGCAATATTTTGCCAATACCTACCAAAATTTCATTAGCACACACTCTCTTACTCTCCATTCTCGATTACGCCGATGCTAGCTATCTTGACCTTACAGAAGAACTTTTAAATAAACTTGAACGGCTTCAAAATCTATGTATACGTTTCATATTTGGTTTACGTAAATATGATCATATCTCCGAATTCCGTGCTAAACTGAAGTGGCTTCCTATTCGTCTTCGCCGGGATACTCATGTTCTTTCTTTACTGTATCGGTTGCTGTTTAATCCTGTAGTTCCGAGCTATCTTAGTCATCACTTCACGTTCCGACACGAGAATCACGAGAGACACCTGCGCTCTACTAACAACCTAATGCTCTCCACCCCTTTACATTTAACGCACTGTTACCACCAATCCTTTGCGGTTCGGGCTGTGTCACTATGGAATCAGCTTCCCACTGCCGTAAAATCTGCTTCATCTCTACACTCTTTTAAAATTAAATTAAAAAATCAATACTTGAGTCAAATACAGTCATAAAGAAGTATGCTATTGTAATATCTATGCAATATGTTAATTATATATATATATATATATATATATATATATATATATATATATATATATATATATATATATAATATATATATATATATATATAATGTTTATTATAATAGTATTTATGCATTCTATTTACAATATTAGTATGTATGTATTATAATTTTACGCATGTATTACATCTATTTATAACGAAATAATTAACAAAATTGACATTTTTTTTGTTTCGTTTTTTATTTAGTTTGTTAACCTTTAAGTATGGACGTGAAATATATTGAACACTAGTGCGGACGTGGAGTCTCTCAGGCTACTACTTTCACATGCAATTTTTTTCTAGAAAATAATCATGAACCGCATCTAAACCCTTTCTGTTGTTAAAAAGAGGTATCTTCCAATAAAAGACAGTTATTTTTAATCAACTTTCTCTATTATTATTATAAAAATATGACAAATTAACAATTATGGCATTTTTTCAGACTTTTTTAGGTATAATCATTTTAACCTATAAAATTTTGCTTAATTAAAAACTAAAACAAAAAAAAACTTATTTCTCCTTTAACATTAAAACTAAAACAAAAATAAAAATCATAAAAGCCTCATCTGGCAACAAAAATAAAAATTCTGACAGCTGTCATAGCTTATCAAAATTACTGGCAGTCAGCGCACAAGGGGCGAGAACATTGCAGGCACACAGGCTTGTTACAGCCCACACAAACATGAGTGGTCATTCTATGTTTTTTAGCTGGACATATTCTACACGCTCTTCTAGGTCCTGAAGTGACTGATGGTAACTGGGCATCTTCAGTAACCATATCTTTACCCAATATTCGAGTTATAGTTGACTTCAGCTCTCTCGGCAATTTGGTGTTTATAACGCGTCTCTGCATATGCGCCACTACAAGTGAACGAGCCAATTCTTTTAGGAAACAACCTCTTTCAACTTCTTTTGATTGGTACATATTGTAAAGAATATATGCATTCATGCCACTTAGGTCCAGCACTCGAAACAGCAGCACCATTGTCCATCTCCTTGTACGACGACTAGTCGAGTAAATAGAACATTTCTTGTCCGCTTCATCAACACCTCCTTTGGTAGAGTTGTAATAAAGTATGATTTCGGGTTTTTTTGTGTTATTATCTACTCGATTATCGTGGTGCATGGAAGACACTAATATTACCGCTCTATTTTTCTTAGGGACAAAGGAACATAACGTTTGTTGGTTCGTAAATCCAAACAAAGAAGATTGTACTTCTCGACGTTTATTTGGTTGGAATTCGATCGGTATCTCTCTTTTATTCTTTTTGACTGTCCCAACATAAGTCAACTTTCGTTTTGCTAGTTCATTTACTAGCTCAATAGACGAAAACCAATTGTCAGCGGTGACGTTGCGGTTACTTCCGTGGATTGGTTTCGTTAGACGTAAGACACACTGCGTAGGCACTAGGAATTTCTTTTCTTCTGCTGTCAAGCCGATCCCGTCTGAGTCTTTTCCTGAGTACACGTAACCGTTGTAAAAATAAAAGTTTTTGGAGTCGCATAATGCTCGTATTACTAGCCCATATTTGCCCGGTTTTTTAGGCATGTATGATATTAGGTGACTTCTTCCACGAAACTTGACTAACATTTCGTCCACAGTTACACATTCACCTAATTCATACAACTGTTGCGAATTACTCACAAACTTGTCGAAAATAGGGGATATGGCGGCCAACTTGTCAGTCTTTTTTTTCTCATCACGTTCATTTGGATCATCAAAACGAAGGCACAGCAACAATACAAGAAATCTGGTTTCCGACATGGTGCACCTAAATATTTCACAGCCCGTACCATCTAAGGCGAATAAGTAACTTGTGTCTTCGTGGTTTGATTTCAAAACTGCAGAATAAAATAGTAAACCAATAAAAGCTTTGAGCTCAACTAAATCCAAATCATTCAGTTCAGGTCGATTGTTACGAGCGAACTTAGTTTTGTAAGTACAAATTTTTGCATTGGTCCAGGTCAAAATATGTTGCAGCATTTCATCATCAAACAACTTATTCCATATACTGAATGGATTTTTCTTACAGTCGGCTGTCAAGTTTGAAGAAGATGTTCTAACTGATATAATGTTGTGCTGAGATGTCCTTACTCTTGTTGTAGGAGGTGACTTTGCCCACTTATATCGATTTTTGCCATAATAATAGTTTGCTCGTAATTCAGAAAGTGGCGCGTCTGAATTGTCGCTTTCGACCGAGTCATCAAGGTCGTTGACCTCTTCCTCTGAATCACTTTAGTGACAGTTTGCTAGGTCCGCCTCGGACACCAAGAAATTTTCAATATCTGCCTCATCGTCTGACTGATCCGAAACAATCAATAAATTATGTATTTCTTCTTCGAAAGATGGATCATTCATTCGTATTTTTTTTGTCGGAGGTTGTTGTGCACGAGAACAACTCGGTGTACTACTTTCAGTCATTTTACGTAAAAAAATCTAAAACAAATACAAAAACTTTGTCAATATATTTTATAAGGCAACAGTGGACGTGGAGCCTGACAGGCTCCAACCAATATTTCAATAAAAATTACTCACGTGTTTTGGATCCAGCGACGCAACCTTCTCCCTCACTGTATAGTTTGACACTAAACGTAAAGCTACTGAGACGCTCGGGTGCAGGGAGCGGGGGGAAGGGTGTCAAACCAAAAACTTGCAAACCGCGCGGAGTCTGTGAGACTCCACGTCCATACTTAAAGGTTAAGTTTTCTTTTTTTTTTATTTGTGTGATTTTTAGTTTAAGTTATTTTTTTTTGTCTCTTCCACAAACATGGTTGTCTGGTAGAAATCGCTCCTCAGCGATAAGACCGCCAAGTTTTTATTTTTAGTGTAAGTGTTCTTTTTTCTTTTACTTTACCTGTAAAAACTGAAGTGTAAATAAATAAATAAAATAAATAAAATAGTCAGCTTTAACTTTTCTTAAAATACTATTACAAAAATTACGATAGCGCTTATAAGTTATTTGTAAAACTAAATTTCCCGGACAAGATTTGGCCCTCATGTGGAGTTTGTCCCTATTTTTCATGCAACGAATAAGCCCCGGCGTAATCCATGGTTTGATATTTAAGTTTCTATTACTAACTTTTACTTTTGATGTGTTATTAAGAATTGCTTGTTGAACAATATTTACTAAGTATGTCATGCTCGAGTCAGCGTCAGCAGAATTATAAACTGAACTAAGGTCAGCGTTACATAAATCGTCCTCAAGTTTATGCATGTTTAATTTAGAAGTAAAACTTGCGTTTTTTTTAGTTACTTTTAGTCTAAGGGTTAGTAAAACAGCTTTGTGGTCCGTTACGGTGGAATTTGTAACTAATACAGCTGAATCAACTGGGTTTTGACAAAGATATGGTCCAGACAAGAGCCGCTATGATGTGTAGGCAGTGTGTGCGCAGGGTACAGCCCGTGAAATGCACTTCGATTTAGGTACTCCTGTATCGACCCACTGTTATTCTCTGGTCGAATATCAATATTAATGTCTCCAGCAAGCACAATATTTTTATAAGACGAAAATTTTTGAAGTTGACTATCTAAAGATTCGAGAAAGTCATCCAGCTTCTTAAAAGAAGGGGATCTATACATCGCTAATTTTGCAACTTTTTTTTTGTTTTCATCGATTTTTATTACCAAACCGCTGCATTCCCTAACAATAGAGTCCTCGACTGTGATATTCAGGGTGTTTCGAGCGTAAACTACCACACCATCATTTTGGTTGTTAACTGTTTTACTGCTATACACATCGTAACCTGTCATCTGTGGAAGTTCATAATTATTGGAAAGCCAACATTCAGTAAGTACAATTAGATCGCAGTTAACATTTAGCCTCTGAAGAAAAATATTAAAATTATCAAAGTTTTTATAGATGCTCCTAATATTTTGTGTTAGTATGGTTATCGAGTTGTCGCCAGAGGTAGATACTGTTTGCAATCTTCAACATTACAAGGCGTTGCTTTCGAAACAGAGATACTATCTAACTCGTTAATGATATGATGAGTCATATATTATTAAAATATTAACAATTAAGAATTAAATATGAGAAAGCTATAAAAATTTAAAACGAGTATAAAAAGAGATATATAAAATAAGGCAAAAAAAAATATTTACTAAAAACGGCGCTCTTAGGCGCCTTCATAATTAATTGACTTTATGTACCTTTGTTCGGCAATTTTCTTGGCGGGGCAATCAGTTTCACCTGTTTTGTGATTAGGCTTATTGAAACGGGAACATGTTGCACTGTTAGGTTCCTCTGCCTTTTTCTGGCACTCGTTTGATGAGTGGCCTAGAACTCCACAGTGTCCACATGTACAAGTTTCTACTCGGCATGACTTCGCTGCATGTCCATACTGCTGGCATTTAAAACACCTAGTAACTAAAGTAAAGTCCCACACCGGACAGGACGACCAGTTAGTCGAGATATGATTAGTCGAAACTAATTGGTCTGATTCTGTTATTACGTTGCTTGTCGTATCTGAGTGAGATGAATAGGTGATAATTCCCTATGTAGGTTCCCTAATCATCAATCAACCAATCAATTCATTTATTTGTATGAATATAGGGCAATATTATAGGTAACTTCAAATATTAAAATGTAGTCTCTAATCATTAATTTTAATATAACTTGATTTCATCCTACAATGTTCATTCCAAATATTTATTTATTCATTCATGAGTTAATAACAACTGCTGATAAGTTAACATGCAGTCGATTTAAGTATGCAGACGTTTACCGTATTTGTATTTTGCTGACAAAATTTTTATTACGTTTGAAATGAATATACATTTGATTCTCGGCTATTTTGGTTTCAATGAGAAAAATTGTAATCAGAAATACACTTATACCATCCTTCATACTAATCATATAAATGTTAAAATAATCTAAGATGTTTGAATGTTGGTCCTTATAAATCAAATTTTGATAAAACTTTACACAGATGCAATGAGAGTGTGATGTCCATAATTTTCCTCTCATCCTATTTTTTTTACCGTGGATAATAATACTTCGCCTCACTCACAATGAGGTCTTTTCAGATGACAGAAAAAAAAGAAAGATTTCTTTTACAAAAAATAGATGTCGCTGCTGCAAGTCAAATGTCAAATAATCAGTGAGATAGGTACCTACATGTTTAATACAGTGAAGATAGTTTAACAGTACCTAGTACCTACCTACAGTATACCTAAAGTGGAGTGAAGTCAGCTACTATGTTATCAAGTATTTCGATTTTAGCGAAACATAATCTTGCGTTTTATATATTTAATTTTCTCGTTGGCTTGCGTATCCAATCCAGCTCTGATACTTAATTTAGGTAGAAGGTAGAACACACGCATAGTAAAAATCAAAATTTGAAATGGCGAGCCCTAGTATTGTGATGTCTTGTAAAAATATAGGTACGCACCGTTTACCTAAGAATGAAACACGAAGATCAGAACGGATTAGTAATAGCGAAATCATCAGATTTCGCTATTACACGAACAAGATTAACAATATTCGGTAAATATCTTATCCTTAAAAACTTGCTTAAGTATTATTGTAAACATATTTAACAAAATATAATTATACTCTATACCTACAAAGAACTTATTCACGGGGTTAGTATGTCTTAGAATTTTGAGCGAAGATGAATACGCTGGACCTATTGCTTATTAGGCTAGGCCATCCAAGCATGGGTCACCACTCACCTTTCTTTTATAATTTATTTTTTTACTTTAACCATTATATTTTTTGGAGGGTAGGCCTTGGAAAAAGTAACAGCACTTATCATATCTAAAATTCATTTCATTGGATATTTACAATAATTTAAAATTTAATGTACATATTTTGTATGTAAGTAACAAGTTTTACCTCCAAAGCAAAAAATCTCCTATTTCAACACTAAACTTCATCACTCTAAATTCACTTAACCTATATCACATAATGGAATCAATCGAGAAGTCTATTGTAGCCATGGCTGATTTATTTAAAAGTGAAATGTCGGAGTTCAGGAAGGAGCTGCACAAGAATTCTACATTGTCTAATCCAGCTTCAACTTCATCTTCCCTATCTCAAGACTTCCATAAGTTCCAACTATTTATTGAACAAGCCATTGATAACCTCCAGAAGCAGGTGCAATTCTTGGCTACAGAGCTGGACAAAATACAAATGCACAGCCGCAGAAAGTTTGTCCTTCTTCATGGCATACCGGAACATAAGAATGAAGATGTGGCCTCAGCAGCAGCTAAAATCATAACAGATAACATGAAGATTGCAGAATTTACTCGGGGTGACATTAGCCACTGTTATCGGTTGGGTCGATCTATTCAGCCTGAAAAGCCACGTCCAGTTCTGGTCAAATTTGCTGATCTTCAAATAAAAAGCAGAGTGTGGAAGGCTAAGACGGCTCTGAAAGGTTCAGGCATAACTGTTTCGGAGTTTTTGACAAAACTCCGTCATGACACATTTATTGCTGCTCGACAAAAATTTGGTGTGACGCGGTGTTGGACACAGGACGGTTCTGTGTTTGTACTCGGACCTGATGATGTGCGGCATCGGATAGTGACCATGGTCGACCTCAGCGGAATTCCACTCCTCGTGTCCAGCGATGCTGATACTGGATCGCCGGTGCAGTCGAAGCCAACCAAATCTGTTAGAAGTAAGCGTGCAACTCGTCGATAATCTTTGTAAACCTTTTATTCCAATTACTTATACAGGGTCTTCTTTATGAAGATCAATATATTTTAAGAGAAGGTTAAGAATGATGTATGGGTTCAATTTATGAAAGAAATAAAAATATACATATAACTATTTTTTTTCTTGAAATTTTCAAATCTTTTAAGTGACCGAATTTAAGTTTTATCTGTTATTTACGACAACCTTGCAAGAAATAAAAAAAACCTATCTATTTACCTATCTATTAACTTCACTAAAACAAAGATCTTACGCGGTTAGTACCTACCTATCCACGCGAGCAAAGGTCGATGCCTCGCGCGCCCGGGCGATGCGTGACCTACTTAGCTTGATGTATGACGTAACAATCAGCTGTTGTAATATCATACTTATTTCGCTATTACACGAACAAGATTAACAATATTCGGTAAATATCTTATCCTTAAAAACTTGCTTAAGTATTATTGTAAACATATTTAACAAAATATAATTATACTCTATACCTACAAAGAACTTATTCACGGGGTTAGTATGTCTTAGAATTTTGAGCGAAGATGAATACGCTGGACCTATTGCTTATTAGGCTAGGCCATCCAAGCATGGGTCACCACTCACCTTTCTTTTATAATTTATTTTTTTACTTTAACCATTATATTTTTTGGAGGGTAGGCCTTGGAAAAAGTAACAGCACTTATCATATCTAAAATTCATTTCATTGGATATTTACAATAATTTAAAATTTAATGTACATATTTTGTATGTAAGTAACAAGTTTTACCTCCAAAGCAAAAAATCTCCTATTTCAACACTAAACTTCATCACTCTAAATTCACTTAACCTATATCACATAATGGAATCAATCGAGAAGTCTATTGTAGCCATGGCTGATTTATTTAAAAGTGAAATGTCGGAGTTCAGGAAGGAGCTGCACAAGAATTCTACATTGTCTAATCCAGCTTCAACTTCATCTTCCCTATCTCAAGACTTCCATAAGTTCCAACTATTTATTGAACAAGCCATTGATAACCTCCAGAAGCAGGTGCAATTCTTGGCTACAGAGCTGGACAAAATACAAATGCACAGCCGCAGAAAGTTTGTCCTTCTTCATGGCATACCGGAACATAAGAATGAAGATGTGGCCTCAGCAGCAGCTAAAATCATAACAGATAACATGAAGATTGCAGAATTTACTCGGGGTGACATTAGCCACTGTTATCGGTTGGGTCGATCTATTCAGCCTGAAAAGCCACGTCCAGTTCTGGTCAAATTTGCTGATCTTCAAATAAAAAGCAGAGTGTGGAAGGCTAAGACGGCTCTGAAAGGTTCAGGCATAACTGTTTCGGAGTTTTTGACAAAACTCCGTCATGACACATTTATTGCTGCTCGACAAAAATTTGGTGTGACGCGGTGTTGGACACAGGACGGTTCTGTGTTTGTACTCGGACCTGATGATGTGCGGCATCGGATAGTGACCATGGTCGACCTCAGCGGAATTCCACTCCTCGTGTCCAGCGATGCTGATACTGGATCGCCGGTGCAGTCGAAGCCAACCAAATCTGTTAGAAGTAAGCGTGCAACTCGTCGATAATCTTTGTAAACCTTTTATTCCAATTACTTATACAGGGTCTTCTTTATGAAGATCAATATATTTTAAGAGAAGGTTAAGAATGATGTATGGGTTCAATTTATGAAAGAAATAAAAATATACATATAACTATTTTTTTTCTTGAAATTTTCAAATCTTTTAAGTGACCGAATTTAAGTTTTATCTGTTATTTACGACAACCTTGCAAGAAATAAAAAAAACCTATCTATTTACCTATCTATTAACTTCACTAAAACAAAGATCTTACGCGGTTAGTACCTACCTATCCACGCGAGCAAAGGTCGATGCCTCGCGCGCCCGGGCGATGCGTGACCTACTTAGCTTGATGTATGACGTAACAATCAGCTGTTGTAATATCATACTTATTTCGTATAAAAGTTAATTCTAATTTCCCATCACACTTCAACTGTCAATTTAACGTTCAACTAATTGTAAATACCGTTTTAGTAATGTTGACTTCTTTGATAATGTTTAAATTTGAAATAAATTTAAAAAAAGCTTTCGTGCTTGAGCTGTTTGTCTTAACGAATAAATGCATTTTACAATCAATTGAATGTTTAAATGGAATCACCTTATTATCAACTATTATTTACAGTTTATGTACAAAAATAACTTACATATTGCTTCCTGTCAATGATGTTAGGTACACAGCACACGAATACACATACACAATCACTTTATAGTAACTGCTGCACATGACTACCTATTTGCGATACACAAAGTCTTGTTCGTTTAATAACATTGGCAGCACACAACATTGGGGCACGTGGAGTAAATGTGCCATAATCTCGATGGCGCTGCACAGCTCCTAAAATTGTTCGGAGGGCGGGACGCCTTCCATGTCTCTGCTCGTACGTGTCACGAGCTCGTGACAGGTTCTCACTCGCAGCACTAGCACAAAGCCATTTGAAGATATTCTTGGTTCGTGTACGCGAAATTAGGCATTTTGATAATTATTAATTTGCGCGCGCGTATCATTAGACAGACTTTTACAGACTGGCGAGCGCTCGCTGAGCGGTGAGCGGGTCGCGCGCGTTTGGCTCAAACAAAGTCGCCGCCGACGCGCCGCGCCGACAAGCCAACAGAGTGTTGTCGGCGCGGGCGGCTCGCTTGACTTTCGGTGTCGATATTGCCGTCAGAGAATACCTACATACCTATGCCTAGTGCGATTTTTCTCTGTGTGTGTGAGTGAGTTTTTAATATAAATAGTTAAATAGAAACACTTTTATTTCTTGCTTTAGTCGTAAATAACAGATTAAACTAAAATGTTGTTAACTTATGAGAATTATAAAATATTTATGAAAGAATTTTTTTTTGTTAATTGTAACAAAAAAAATTCTTTCATAAATTGAATCCATACATCATTCTTAACCTTCTATTAAAATATATTGATCTTCATAAAGAAGACCCTATATATGTAGATCTATTTATAGATATAGGTATCTCTTTCTTAATATTTTTATCTACCTCCAATATTTATTTAATATTATTATTTAAGTTTGTTTACGTTTCTCATTATATTTTGACGTTTGAGTATGTGTATCTATCTTCAATCGTCAATCTTTATTGTCTTTGACTGACTTCTGAGATCGAGTGAATCATTCACATTAATTGATTGCAATATTATTGTCAATAATTTAAAAGACTCTCAATGTATTTATTCTTATGTAGTTATTTAGCCGGAGGTAAAACTTGTTTTTAATTTATATTAAGTTTGATTTTTGTTTTACTGTTTAGTATATTTAGTTTATTGTAATTTATTTATTTAGCATTTATGTATATTTCTGATAGCGAAGATGACAAATCTTTGCCTGGTTATGTTTCATGTTCCTCTCCTTCATCACAGAGTACAGGTAGCTACCAAAGTTTAACTCCTTCTTTAAATATTGCGCTTGACAACCACTTTACAGATTTTCGTAAAAACTTTAGCGTTGTCCATATTAACGCGCAGAGTATTCCAGCTCACTTCCCCGATATGCTGGCAGCTTTTGATAGCAAAGCAATACACGCTATCCTAGTTTCTGAAACTTGGCTCAAGCCATGCCTTTCCTCTGCTTCGTATGCATTGCCAGGTTTCTGCCTAATTCGTAGTGACCGTCTCGACCGTACTGTTGGAGGCGTAGCCATATACCTTAGAGCACATATTCCTTTTTCCGTGGTCAATGCATCAACCGCTTCACCGAATAGTGCAGTCGAGTACCTATTTTTGGAAGTAACGCTGTGCCAAACTAAAGTACTTTTAGGAGTAATGTATAGCCCACCACAAATAAATTACTTTTCTACTTAAGAGCATGTTTTGGAGAACTTAGTGCCTTCATATGGTCACACCATCTTGATGGGCGACTTCAACACCTGCCTACTGAAAGCTGACTCTCGTTGCACAAGGCTGCGCTCATTAATAAGGTCAACCAATCTTAATATTGTCCCGTCTAACGCCACACATTATTACCCTCATAGTTCTCCTTCTCTCATTGACTTAGCTATTGTCTCCTCTTTAGATCATTTATCCCATTTTGGTCAGTTAGACGCGGACGCTTTCTCTTATCACGACTTATTGTTACTCTCATACAAAACCCGCCCTCCCAAAGCAAAGCCGAGAACCCTTCTGCGGCGTAATTTTAATGGCATTAATTTAGAAAAACTTCTCGACGACGCTAATCATACTGATGCGATTATTAGCTGCTGTCAATAAGTTATCGGTCAATGACCAAATTATTACTTTCAATTCACTTCTTACTGACCTATATGACAGACACGCACCATTACGCCCTGTCGAGATTAAGCATCTTCCTGCTCCTTGGCTGACAGATGACATTAAGAAATTGATGAACAGAAGAAATCGTGCAAAAGTCAAGATGAAAAAGAATCCAACTGATGAGAATGCATCGCTGTATAAAAATTTGAGGAATCGCTGCAATACGATGTGTAGGGATGCACAACGACGCCATATTCACAAATCAGTTTCAAACGGTGATTCAGCTAAAGTTTGGAAATTTCTTAGAACTTTGGGTATTGGTAAATCTAAGAGTGATAGCTCTCTGAAAAATGTCAACCTTAACTCATTAAATAATCTTTTTACTTCTTCCAGCTCTATAGACGCTGCTACAAAAACCAACACTTTGAATCACATATCTAGTTTACCTATGCCAAATGATCCATCCTTTTCAATAAGTCAATTTTCGGAATGTGGTGTTAAAAGGACCATGCTCTCTATTGCCTCCAATAAATAATAATAAATAAATAAATAAATATTTCTGACACTCACACAACATTATCTAGCCCAAATTAAGTTTCTTAAGGAACTTGTGTTATGGATACTAGATAACTGATATACTTAAGAAATATATAAACATACATATTGAATAAATAAATAGCTTTTATTAAATAAACTTAAATAAACATATAAACATCCATGACTTGACAACTAATATATGTGTTCATCACACAAATATCCGCCGCCGCCGGGATTCGAACCCAGGACCTCTGGCATAGAAGGCAATGTATATTACCGCTACACCAGCCGGTCGTCAAATGCCATTGGGTCAGACTGCATTAGTCGTAAAATGCTCATACCTATCCTCGACATCATCCTTCCTGTAATAACCTGTATCCTCAATAACTGTGTCCTTAATGGTGTCTTTCCTGATACATGGAAGGACGCAAACATCATACCTCTCCCCAAAAAAACCAATCCTTCTTCCTTTTCTGATTATCGTCCTATTGTCATCTTACCTTTCCTTTCCAAAGTACTTGAGGGACTCGTTCACCAACAACTCAGCACTTTTTTGCAAGAACACAAATTACTGAATCCCCTCCAATCTGGCTTCCGTCCTGGGCATAGTACGACTACTGCATTGCTTAATATCACAGAAGATATTCGTATAGGTATGGAGCAGAAAAAGCTTACTGTACTAACCCTGTTAGATTTTAGTAACGCTTTCAATTCAGTTGATTTTGACATCCTTTTGCAAATGCTGCGTTCTTTTAACATATCTCCATCGACTATTGGCTGGTTTCATTCTTACTTGCATGGGCGCCGGCAACGAATATCTACTGAGACGGAATTCTCTGATTGGTGTGATATTAAAACCGGTGTGCCGCAAGGTGGCGTGTTGTCTCCTCTCCTGTTTGCTCTATTCATCAATTCGATTTCTCTCAATATATCTTCTTCTTACCATCTGTATGCGGACGATCTTCAAATTTATACACAAAGTAGCCTCGAGAACCTACCAAACACTATCCAGTTACACAACGCTGATTTAAAACGGATATCGGACTGGAGTTATAATCATGGACTAACAGTCAACCCACATAAGACACAAACTATTATCATTGGAAGTCCTAAATGATTTCACGAGTTGACTGGAGCTTAGTTCCTTTAATAGTGTTTAACGGGATCTCTATTCCATACAGCGAGACTGTTAAAAACTTGGGTATTATTTTTGACCGCACGTTGTCTTGGAAACCACAAGTAACTGAGTTGAGCAGGAAGATGTTTGCCGCGGCGAATTCGCTCAAGCGTCTTCGTAATTTGCTCCCTATTGCCACTAAAATTACGCTTGCACAATCTCTCCTATTACCCATTCTCGACTATGCCGACGCCAGCTATCTAGACTTAACTGAAGAACTTCTGAATAAACTTGAGCGCCTACAAAATATATGCATAAGGTTTGTATTTGGATTACGCAAATACGATCACATATCTGACTTCCGGATAAATCTCAAGTGGCTTCCAATTCGCCTTCGCCGGAATACTCACATTCTTTCTCTAGTCTACCGTATTCTGTACGATAAAGCGATACCTACGTATCTGAAAGACCGTTTAAAGTACCGTTATACCAACAACGACCGTAACTTGCGTTCCTCATCGAATTTACTCCTGGCGACACCATCGCATACGTTCACATTTTTAGGCAAGTCCTTTTTTATTCGAACGGTGTCGTTATGGAACGAGCTCCCGATTGAGATCCGTTTGGCGCGCACACCGCGCATCTTTAAACGAATGCTGAAACGGCATTACCAGGTGAAACACTGTCCATCTTAACCTATATTTATATGTGTATTGATATAGTATTTATTTATAAAGTACATAAGTATTTATGTACACGTTTATGTATGTGTATGTAATTATTCGTATGTAGTTTATGTTTACGAGCCGTACACCTCGCCCACATCCTTTTCCATCAATGCCTGGGTTGCCTGGCAGAAATCGCGCTTCGGCGATAAGGCCGCCCTTTGTATGTTAATTGTGATTGTTATTTTAATTTAATCTGTGTAACTATGTTGGTGTACAATAAAGAGTTTTATTATTTATTATTATTATTATATTAAATTTTATTTACTTATTTATAGGGCCATCAATAGAATATGTAGAAATGCCTCTGTCCTTAGATACACAGGCACAAGAAAATGAAGATCCACTTCAGTTGTCAAACCAGGATGAACCACAAGAAATGAATATTCAACAGCAGCTACAAGAACAAACTTTGCAAAATACAGACCAAACTAAATTACACATGGTGGAACAAGAAACTGAAAATAATATAGAAATTAATGTTTTGATGAAATCCGTACAAACACAAACTGACTGTGATAATATTGAAACCCTACAAAGTACTTTAGTACAAACACAAACTAACACCAAAATTAATTTATTTAGTATTTACAATTACAGAAATAATCATAAAGCTATTCACTTTTACACAGGCTTAGAAAACTATAAAAGAGTAATGTTAGTATTTCATTCTTTGGGAAAATCAGAAGGTAATTTAAATTATTATTATGGCCCACCTCCAGAAAAGTAAAATTAAAAATTTTAAAAACCCCCCGACACAAAAACGACCTTAAAAACTAACAAATAATATTTTAAACCTATTCTAATTATTATCGTCCCATATACATATAATTGACTGTAAGACTTGTACTTTAAAATATTTTTATTTTCCGAGCTTCGACGCCGCGTCGGGGACCGCTCAAGTATATAAAGTATTAAGCCAACAACAGCTAATTTATTATTACATTTAGGTATGAGCGATCTTAAGTTTCATGCTTAGTCTACGCTCTACGTAATGCCGCGCGCGGCGAGCTCGGTGTGCGGCTTGCGGCGGGGGGGTGGGCGTCACCAAGTGCGGCGACCCGAACGGGCAGACTCGTGAGGGCAGACGACGTTGACGGTTGTGTCGATTTTACGAATTTTTCGGGTGAATTCTTTTGATGCAATCTGCAACTGACAACTGATTTTCTCACTTAGCGGTCCCCCGACGCGGCGACGACGCTCGGAAAGTAAAAATATTTTAAAGTACAAGTCTTACAGTCAATTATATGTATATGGGACGATAATAATTAGAATAGGTTTAAAATATTATTTGTTAGTTTTTAAGGTCTTTTTTGTGTCGGGGGGTTTTTAAAATTTTTTATTATACTTTTATTTTGTACTTTTTAAAGTAGGTTTTAATAGTAGGAAGATGGTAGTCAGATCCCCTCATCAACAATAAGAGAGCTGATGATCTTCAAACGGCTGATCAGGTCATTGTAACCTTACCATACACTTTCAATTTCATTAAAGTAATACGGTACCAAATTTCGAATCGATAGGATATATGGAAGGTAGTCAGATCCTCTCATCAACTATTAATGAGCTGATGATCTTCAAACGGCTGATCAGGTCATGGTTCCCTTACCATATACTTTTAATGTAATTGTAGTAATATGGCACCAAATTTCGAATCAATACGACCAATGGAAGCTATTCAGATCCCCTCATCAACAATTAGAGAGCTGATGATCTTCAATTGGCTGACCAGGTCATGGTTACCTTACCATATACTTTTAATATCATTGTTGTAATACGGCACCAAATTTCGAATCGATACGACATATGGAAGTTAGTCAGATCCCCTCATCAACTATAAGAGAGCTGATGACCTTCAAACGGCTAATCAGGTCATGGTTCCCTTACCATATACTTTCAATATAATTGTAGTAATACGGCACCAAATTTCGAATCAATACGACATATGGAAGCTATTCAGATCCCCTCATCAACTATTAGAGAGCAGATGATCTTCAATTGACTGATCAGGTCATGGTTACCTTACCATATACTTTTAATATCATTGTTGTAATACGGCATCAAATTTCGAATCGATACGACATATGGAAGTTAGTCAGATCCCCTCATCAACTATTAGAGAGCTGATGACCTTCAAACGGCTGATCAGGTCATGGTTACCTTACCATATACTATCAATATCATTGTTGTAATACGGCACCAAATTTCGAATCGATACGACATATGGAATTTAGTCAGATCCCCTCATCAACTGTTAGAGAGCTGATGACCTTCAAACGGCTGATCAGGTCATGGTTACCTTACCATATACTTTCAATATAATTGAAGCAATACGGTACCAAATTTCGCATCGAAAGGACATATGGAAGGTAGTCAGATCCCCTCATCAACTAGAAAAGAGCTGATGATCTTCAAACGGCTGAACAGATTTTCATGAAACATGGCTAAGAACACTCGGGATAAAATTATCCATAACACAAAAAAAAACTAAACGAAAATCGGTTCATCCGTTTGGGCGCTACGATACCACAGACAGATACACAGATACACAGACACGTTAAACTTATAACACCCCTCTCGTTTTGCGTCGGGAGTTAAAAAAATAGACACCTTGAACCAGTTTTTTATTACACTGATTATACTAAGAAGGCATAAAACTTTTGAGGAAATATCAATGATGTTCAGTATAACTGTTAAACATGTTTATACAATTTTTATCACATGGATTAGATTTATGTCTCTTCAGTGGAGGAGTTTGGACTTGTGAATGGATAAAGAAAGTGTGAAATCATATATGCCTTCAGACTTTCATGAAAAATATCCAGCAACTAGAGTAATTTTAGATGCCACAGAATGTTTAATAAAGAAACCAAAATTGCCTTTTGCACAACAAGTTACATTTTCTACCCACAAAAATCTAAATACAATAAAAATTCTTGTTGGTGTGTCTCCTGGTGGACTGATAACATATTTGTCCCCATCTTATGCAGGTTCAGCAAGTGACAGGCAAATAATAGAAAGGAGTGATATATTAAATAAATTTGATTTCAATGATGAGATTATGGTAGACAAAGGTCTTAAAGTGCAAGATATTTTTATGCCATATGGTGTAAAAGTAAACATGCCTGCATTTTTTTAAAAAGGCAACCAAATATCCTCGGATGCACTGAGATCCAATAGGAAAGTAGCCAGCAAAAGGGTTCACGTTGAAAGAATTATTGGTATGTTTAAAACTTACAAAATATTGGTTCAGCCCATGAACCAGACAGAAACTTTACTTTCAAGTGACATTATTTTAATAATTGCAATGCTTGTAAATTTCAGGACAAACATTATAAATAAAAATGCATAGTATTTTTTATTTAGGTTTTTTTATTATATAAATATTTATCTAGTAAGACCTTCTTATAGTAATTTTGATAAAACAGATCAAGAGTCTGGCACATTTTCATTGTAAATTCCTGATCTTTGGCTGATCATCTTCGAGTGTAAATGATGAGAAATGCTGTATTTCTTTGAGAACAAAACATTTGTCCTTGAATTTGATAGTGGTAATCATGAGTCTCTATCAATTTATATTCACCACTTTTTTCGCACAGATAAATGAATGCTACACGTTCTGGAGATATTGTTTTATTAAATGCAGAATATGGGCATTTCACTTCCAACACTCCTTCTTCAAGAAGCCTTCTAGGGTGCTGCCTAAAAACTGATAATTAGGATGAACTATAATACCAGTCCTTAAAACTTTGTAGCCCGTAATGCCTTCATATTTTATAATGGCTTCTGGCTCATATTTATGACCATGCTTTATGGCAGGTGTCTGCAGGTGTGTTCCCCTAATCAGTATCCTAGCAAATTTGTCAAAATTTTGCTTCCGTTTACAAATTTTTCCAAAATCAGAACTCTGTAGTCTCAGTTTTCTTTCTCTAAGCCATTCTTTTTTGTCCATCTTTTGTTTTTTTTTTCCAAAGACTGCAGTTGCACTGTATTTAAAATTAATGATTCGAAAAATATCTCCTCTGTAGTTTTTTTAAAATAAACATGGTCCTTGAACAAATTTTCCTTGTCTGCAGGCATCACAATTTGAGAGATTGGGAGGTTCACATTGTCTCCAGATCCACAGAAGTTAGTGATCAAACTTTTAAAGCCCTCTACATATTTTTCTTTATCTTGATTAACATTTGGCCTTGGATAAAAATTAACAATATCTTTCAAATTTTTATCCTTGAATTTTAAAGTAAGACTGCATGCTTGCATTGGATCACCATAATATTTTGTACTGGGCTGATGAAAAGATTGTAGCTGGCTTGTGCAACTTTTCCTTAATTTTATTCTTTTATTCATATTCATGTCCATGATTGACAGTAGTAAAACAATTATATGTTTACATTGGCCATAAGGCCCAGCACCTGCAGCACATTCACACTGAGATTCTAAGATTGTGTGATGTCTAGTCTTTATAGAAACATTATAAAGAACATGTTTCCTCATATTTGATGCACAAACTCCAGTTATAAAAAAATCACCATTTTTTAAAGCAGCACGGCATGAGACTTAAAATCGCTCATTGTACAAGGTGTCCAAAAATAGTATAGGATATTTGTTATTTCGATAAAACAAAAACTACTTAAAATCAACAAAAAAGTTTATTATTAATTATTGCAATATAAAATGGAAAATTACTTGGAAAAAAATATGTTATCTAAATGGTGACCGTTACGCTCCTGGCACTCTTCTAATCGGGAACGAAGATTGGCGATAACACGCTGACACATAGCTCTCGATATTGCTGCCATTTCTGACCTTATGTTTTGCTTCAATTGCGTCAGGTTTGTCGGATTATTCTCATAAACCTTACCTTTTAGGTATCCCCATGCAAAATAGTCAAGTGGACTAAGGTCGGGGCTTCTGGGAGGCCAGTTGATGTTACACCTACGCGAAATGACCTTATTAGGGAATAATTTGTTACCAGCTTCCATTGCTTGATTTGATGTATGGCAAGTGGCCCCATCTTGTTGAAACCACGTTCTTGAGTTGTAACCTTGAAACTCCTGTAACTCTGGAACCAAAAAGTTTCGCAGTATATCGCCATAACGGTCACTATTCACATTGAGTGCTCGGCCTCGTCGATCTTCATGAAAATAAGGACCGATTATGCCTCTAGCAGACATAGCGGCCCAAACAACGACCTTTAGGCTGTACAGGGGTCGTTCATGCTTTCGTCTAGGGTTTTCCTCTGCCCAGAACCGACAATTCTGTTTATTTACATGACCATTGAGATGAAAGTTTGTTTCGTCACTGAAGAGTATGTTATCAAAATTGTTGAACCGCCGTAACATTTCATTGACGAAATTCAATCGATAAGCATAGTCCGTATCCTTCAATTCTTGAACCAATTGAACTTTATAGGCTTTTAAATGCAAATCTTTCTTTAATATCAAATGCAAGGATGATTTTTTTATTTTTAATGATTGGCTTCGCTTGACGCTTGACGATTGACAGATTTTGACTAACTGACGCCTTCACTTCTCCGATAGTTTTCTCGTCGCGGACTGAACGAGGGCGGCCAGAGTTTTGAATTTTTATCGTCGCACCTGTATTCTCGAACATTCGGATCCATTTTCTAATGCTATCGTCACTTGGTGCATGGCGTGTAAGATATTCGGCACGATACAAACGTTGAGAAGCCACTATTGAATCACCGTTGCGATAATACGCTCGTACACAAAAAGCACGATGCGTCCCCGGGTACTGCTCTATCTTGACATAAACTCCACAAAATGGCCCTCCCCACTCCCCTCCGTCGCTCAGTTTCAAAAGCAGTGCCAAAACAAATACCCGATACTCTTTTTGGACACCGTGTACATATTTTCCGAGGCTAGTAGATCATCTCTTACAATGAGTTCACTAAAGCCTTGAATATCCCTTCTTTCGATTATTGGTAATAATGTGTCACTTGTAATATCTCGGAAATATTCAGGGTTTGGTAAATCAATTTTAAAAACTGATTCTGGATCATTGATTAGCGGTCCAAAGAGTTTATCATAGTCTTCCGACCTAGAAAGAATAAAAACAAACATTATTATTCCTATATAATATCTCATTCTGTGTCTTACATCAGAGCCTAGCCATATAACTCTGTAAAAGACAAAAAGAACTTGGTTTAAAATTTAAGCTTAACTTAATTTTAACTACTGGATAATTAATAAAACATTATGAAAATAAAAATAATATGATAAAACAGGGTTAACATATTATTAGAATCACTGAACACGTAACCGATGATGCTATGACTTTGATACATTATGTACATCCGGATGGCTGGACCATTTGGCGTATAAAGCTGGCTCTTACATAGATCGATAAACAATCGTAGGTGACTGCAATCTGCCTACATTTTATCGTTTGTGACTGGTTAGTTTATTCAAAAAATCAAAAAAATGGTGTCCAGCCAGCCAGAATTTCGTAATTATGAGCATCTCGGATCTCAGCCCCAAGACGATTTTGAGAACCCAGTTCTTATTAAAAGTATAGTGACTGGATATGTGACTGCAACCAAAGTTGTTTCATTCAATTTGATACGATACTTTTCGAGAAATCACAAAAACAAACTGTCCAGCCAGCCATAATCCGGTCGGCTGGACCATTTTGTTTTTGTCGATATATCAATAATTATAACACTGAAAGCAGCTAATTTAGAAAAAATCCTTAGTGACTGGATATGTGACTAACATTATATAGCTATAAATATGAATGATTCGTGCATTTATGAGTTATTGGCAAAAAGATTTTGTTGACACCTGTCAAACTTCCGGCTGGCTGGACCACCCATTCCAGCACTTCTGAAAGGCCTTCGCAGTCGGAATCTTATAAAACGGTTAGTGACTGGGGCGAAGAACACAAATCTTCGTTTGTGACTACTCTAAATGCAGTCAATCAAAATATATAAGCAATTATTTTTATGCCATACTATGTAACTGAGGGTGACCATAATTTTTGGTTGAAACAGGGATTAAACGTGTTTAATAATGATATTCGAGTACTTTTAGTATTAAAAGTTGTAAAATGTATGTAATGCAACAAAATAAAATAAATATTATACAGGGTTTTGAAATAATAGTGTAAAATATTTTAAGAAGGTATTAAGAACAGGGTATAGATTCGATATAAGTAAAAAGAAAAAAAAATCATTTCAAATTCTGCTAAGTAGGTAGGTACTTACCTTAACAAAATTTAAATTGTAATATACGACTACTAGCAAAAAATAAAACCTAATTAACCCTCTTACGTGGCACGGTAACTACGCGCCTATGACGTATAACAGATGTTTCGCCCGCTCGGGCGTGACCGGGAGTGACCTCGCGTCGAGGTACTTAACAGAATTTTGAATTAAAAACAAAATCTTTTTACATACATCGAATCTATACACTGTTCTTAATGCCCCCTTAAAATATTTTACACTATTATTTCTGGACCCTATATACTATTATAGGTACTTAAAAACACTGTAAGTAGGTACATTTTAGTATTAACAGTTGTAAAAACGTATTTATAATGCAACAAAATAAAATAAATATTATTTACGAATGTACTTAAAAACACTGTATGTACTTTTTTGATAATAGAGTCGATATTAGTTTGTTTTATTTAGAATTTTAGGAAATTATTCATTGACCCACCCGACGCTACCGCTAGCCATTTTTATAACAATTTTAATCAGAATAGACCGAATTCATTGTGGACTTCGCGAAATAAGATAAGGTGTCACTATTTATCTACAAAACGTTGGGTGACTAACACAATAAAAATACAAGTGCTATATTGACTCTCATTTTCAGGAATAAAATAAGTTTTATACTTGCTTATTAGGTAAACAACTTTTGGAGATCAAATCATGTCTTTTCATTTAAATTGTGATGTATAAAATGAAAAATTGGAAATTTGTTTTCTGGTTTTGGTTTTTATTATTGTTTCTTTTATTAATCCGTTGATTGACTTTTTGTGTAATTTATTTTGAATATCTTACTTAACTAAAAGACATGATTTGACCTGAAAGGCTCACACACACAGAAAGCTTTCCATTCTTTCAACCTGCTAAAACCGCTTGCTTGACACCCGTGAAGTTAGCAACGAATGTTAAAGTAACCGAATTTAGAAATCCATCCATTCATTTTAATTTGGAATATCGTACGGTTAGCTCGCATTCGTTATTAACACCTTCACTGCGAGAGCTCAAAACCCGTCTCGAATTCGAGTGCGTTACGAGATATAATGCGCCCCGTAAAGAGCTTCTACATTGTGCGTTACGGGTATAAAAGTGTCCCGCACACCCTTATTGCTTAAACAACCTAAAACTGACTGAAATTTTACGTTCATTCTAATTTTATTTTATGGTCCGATAGATTATGAAATGAGCAATGTTATAGTCTGTTCGCCGCTATATTTGGCAAAATTTGACGAAAATAGAAAGAAAACAAGATGTACGGGGTCTGGAAAACCCCATACCGCACTTGAAATAATAAAATACGGGATTGTACTGCCCCGTAACGCACAACACTGAATTCTATCGATAAAAATATAGTGATGGGAAATAAAAAACACGATTAAAATCTTGAATAAAAATATTTATTTATGTTTAGGAACTTTATATAGGAACTTAGGTTACACACTTTAAGGTACATATTATTTGAATCAAAAATATTAAACAGTGAGAATTACACAGTTTAAACACTAGTTTATGACACAAAATTGAAACATTTATGTAAGTATTATTTATATTTATATATCAGTAAGTTTTATTATTATTGCTGACGTTAATCTACAATATCAATATCATCAGGTAGGCAATATTTTAAATGTGGCGCATTCAATGTTTTAAATTGTAGCACTCTAAACAGTATGCCTTATTGCACTTTTTGCAAAATGATTTAATTTTTTTTACTTTATTATCTGCGAGTCGGCTGCTCATACTCTCTCTTAATTTTTCATAACAACTGGTACATTTTCTTTTTTTTTTCAGTCATTTCAAATTTATGTTGTAATTCTATCGTTGTTGGCACCGGATCAATGTTAGCTGTATTTTGAGTGCAAAAGGCTTCAATAATAGACTCTACAAAATTTTTCTTAGACATGTTTGTACGTTTTACAGTGTTATGAACGATCCAAGCATTGGTTATTGCTGTCCCAAATAACAACTCCATGATGACTTTCCGGAACCATTTAAGACCTCTTTTGAGAGTTGTATAATAAGCAGACATCTGGTCGCTAAAGTCAATCCCCTTTTTACTTTTATTGTAGGTAAGTACGCACTCTGGTTTTTTTATCTCGTGTGTGATTCCATTTCTTACTTTTTGGATAGTCTTCAACTCTATAGTATGATTTTTACATGTACTGATCATCAGCACTGGACGTTTATCCATCCATTTAATTACTCGGACTCCTTTTCGATTCATTTTGCCAATTATTTGTCCCTTTTTAAGTTTCCTACTTACAATTACTTGGGGTAACCTCTTTCTGTTAGACCGCAATGTGCCACAAATAAACGTATTTTTCTTTATTAATTCTTCTGCAAGTTCAATAGAATTATAAAAATTATCTGTTATCAAAATCCGTCCCTTATTTTCAAGTCCACTAATGAGTCTTTCAACTGTTTTTTTTCCATGATTAACTTCACGTCCAGTATCACCTTTTCCTGTGTAAATATTAACATTATACGTATAACCCTCTGGCGTACATAGCTTGTATAATTTTACACCGTACTTGTGTCTTTTATTTTTGATGTATTGCCTAAATTTAAGTCGACCACGCCATGGAATCATAGATTCATCGATCACTATAACTTTGCCAGGCTTGAGGACATTTTGAAACTGCCCAATGATCATTTCGTATATTTCTCAAATTTTGTATATCTTGTCTGTTCCATTATTATTTTCCCTACTGAAATGCCAACACCTTAGGAGTAAAAGAAATCTATCTCTTTGTATAGTCAAAGCAACGAGCTCGTTCCTATACATTTTTTTCTTGGACCAATAGTCGTTGATGTGAGGAAGTTTGACCATTCCCATGATCAACAATATACCAAAAAATGTATACATTTCCTTTCTATTAGTGGGAGTCCAAGCTTTCATACGAGAATTTGTTTTTAAATTTGTGTCATTTATTATCTTTGTAGCATAATTATTTGTTTCTAAAACCATTTTGTCGACGATATCGTCAGTTAAAAATAGCTTATAAAAGTCCACTGGAGTTGTAGTGTTATCAGGTATGGATATATTATTACAGTTTTGCTCATTATGTTCAATATTTGGTACGCTATCGTCTATGTCAATCCATTCGTCGTTATCCTTATCTTCATGGGAAGGTCCACTATTTTCACTTTTCTGTTCAAAATCAATCCGGCCATCTTGAATCATATCATCAGCTGTTACAGAGTCTGCATCAGATATGTCATTTGAGGACGTCGTCTCATCATCAGAAGAATTGGAAGGACTGTAATCGTTGTCATCGTCAGAATAGTCAGTGTAATTTTCAGCAGTAGTTGAATGTCGAGCAATTCGTGTATCATCTTTAAATAATTCGGTGTTCGGTATCGATGTTACACTAACTTTTGTCTCTTCCAGCCTTCGAGTTTGCTTTCTTTCACTTGGCGTTTGCAAAAGTTCCTTCATTTGCTCATCATTAAAAGAATGGTCAAGAATTAGCATATTACTCACAGAAATATCGCTTAGTGATCCACAATTGCTTGCACTCCTGTTTAATGGCTTGTAAAAAGTATCATCTGACATCGGTGAACTGTTGAACATCCTGCATGAAAACAGTTTTCTTTTCGGTGTTAGTTCTTGCATCTGTTGCAAATTCATAGAAATATCACTCGAGGATCCAGAATTACTTTTAATCAAACTCGTTGGCTTCAAAAATGTTTCATCTGTTCTCATAGGCATTTCAGGTCTTTGAGATAAATCAAGTACATTTGTGTCCGCTTGTTTTAGAACAACATTATCCAAAATTGTGATCTTTGGTTTCTTTTTATTTGAACAACTTGACATAATTTCTTCATTAACTTTTTCAACGGCCACATCAACATTACGTAGTTCGTGATAGGTATGACTAGTACTGGGACTAGTTACAATATCGAACTCATCCGTTGCTGGTCTCGGATGCCGTTGAAAAACCTTGCGGAAAATTGTTGAGGATGCCGACTGTCGTTGGGATGTACTAGGAGATGAAAGAGTTTCGTCATCCTTTTTAATTTTTGACAATTCCAACATACGACGCGATCGCTTCATTATCGATAATTAAACACTACGTCTTACGCTAATAACTGCACTAATAATAATGAGCTCATGGCCCGTACGGGTACACAATAATTTATACGGGTCTTTTGAACCCCGTATCGCACTAGAAGGTATTTTTTACTCTCTGGTCGTTACGGGGTTTATATGACCCCGTATATTTTTAAAATGTCAACTATTTCTTTAATCGATGAAAATGAAAAATATATATTTGTCACTCTCATACAATACCTAGTTTTAAAGATACAGCGCCCGCACCAGAGCGTACACCGTATTTTTGTCGTGCGCAACGAACGACGGCTCTGTACGAGGTTGAAAAAACCCCGTAACGCAGTGAAAGTACTAGGTGTCTACACGATAACTACACGCCTATGACGTATAACAGCTGTTTCGCCCGCTCGGTCGTGACCGGGAGTGACCTCGCGTCAAGGTACTTAGCAGAATTTTGAAATGAAAAAAAAAATTTTTTTTTGTACGTAAATCGTGTCTATACACATTTCTTAATGACCCCTTAAAATATTTTACACTATTATTTCTGAACCCTATACATACTCACTTATATATACTAACCAAGCTGTGTTAAGAATAATTTCCCAAACTTCAACAATTAAAATTAAATTAATAAAGGAATTCTAAAAAAAGTATTCTAAAATTTGGTCACCCTAATTCAACAAAACATGTCAAAAAAACAATTTCTTATATATTTTGATTGACTGCATTTAGAGTAGTCACAAACGAAGATTTGTGTTCTTCGTCCCAGTCACTAACCGTTTTATAAGATTCCGACTGCGAAGGCCTTTCAGAAGTGCTGGAATGGGTGGTCCAGCCAGCCGGAAGTTTGACAGGTGTCAACAAAATCTTTTTTCCAATAACTCATAAATGCACGAATCATTCATATTTATAGCTATATAATGTTAGTCACATATCCAGTCACTAAGGATTTTTTCTAAATTAGCTGCTTTCAGTGTTATAATTATTGATATATCGACAAAAACAAAATGGTCCAGCCGACCGGATTATGGCTGGCTGGACAGTTTGTTTTTGTGATTTCTCGAAAAGTATCGTATCAAATTGAATGAAACAACTTTGGTTGCAGTCACATATCCAGTCACTATACTTTTAATAAGAACTGGGTTCTCAAAACCGTCTTGGGGCTGAGATCCGAGATGCTCATAATTACGAAATTCTGGCTGGCTGGACACCATTTTTTTGATTTTTTGAATAAACTAACCAGTCACAAACGATAAAATGTAGGCAGATTGCAGTCACCTACGATTGTTTATCGATCTATGTAAGAGCCAGCTTTATACGCCAAATGGTCCAGCCATCCGGATGTACATGATACATTGATTAGACTAGCAGTTACGCAAGTATTCAGAGAAAGAAAATACAAATTACACTTTCGACTTAGTTATGTATTGATTAAAACATTTTGCTTACCTTTGAACAAACACTGCTTTTTTCCCTGTAATTTTAGCATTGCGCTTCCTCAGCTAATTTTTAAGGTCTATGAGCGACCAGGATCCATAAGATTTATCCATAATGATAACACAGTCCTAAGTCCAGTTTAATTCAGGCACTTTACAAAGTAATACTTTTACTTTGCAAAAGTATTAAAATACATACTGAATTCAAGTTCCAAATCACAGCAGCTTACAGTGTCCATAGGCAAGCAGAAAAACGTTATAGAAATCAACCAAAACAAGAAAAGCAACGCACGCATAGAATTCACCAAACAACACAACTCAAAACTCACACACAACAAACAAATTATATATAGGAAAGTTGTAGGTACCTAGTGAATTTTGACATTTGACTTTAAGCAGCTCCATCTAAGGAGAACTTTAAGTACCACGTTTTTTTTATGTCACTCTGAAAACCCCTCATTGAGAAAATTATTCAAATATAAATGAGGACGTGTTACCGAAGCCGCGGGGCAAAACTATATTATAGAATCCATGTATGCAAATTATCGTCAAAGTAATGATTTAGGTACTTTATAACTTCAATTAATGAATAATAAATGTAAGTATTCCAATAAACATTTTTTTACGTTATATTGACATGCTGTCTAAAAGTTTATTAGAATAAAAAAAAAACAAAAATATTTGCACTAACTAGCCTCCAATTTTTTGAGAATACTTTTGACACGGTTATAAATATCATCACTGAAAATATTTTGAACTACATGTTGTGCACAAACATCCGCATCACAGTGACAAACTGATTTATTAGAATTTTCAAACTGTAAAGCGTCATTAATTTCTATCCGAATTACTTTTGTTCCAAAAGACATCATTCGTAAACTGGATGTTAATTTTTTCTGTTGATTAACGAACTCACTCTGAATATTTTGATTCGTCTGGTTTTCATTTTCCAAAGTGTTCAATATTTTTTGTACGTTTGTTGGATCTGCCATTCCATCAGATTCAGAAGCCGAGTGAAGCCGAAGAAGGTGAGAGTGATGAGCAAGAAGGTGTATAACAATAGTTTTCAATCTGAAAGAGCATTTTTATATTTTTATAATCTTGCATAACAAAATATTCTATAGATACTAAAAATATATTTTTTTTATTATCTACTGACATTATTAAACCAGCAGCAGGTTACTCGACTATTTTATCAAAAAACAATGTGGATTTCAAACTTACACCCCTCTATTTATATAAACGTATTAAACTAGCTGCGCCAAAATTCAAAATAGGTACAGTACAAATTGACCGTGACATGAAAAAAAAACAAACACAAGACAGCTAATTGTGAGAGCCAATGTCATGCCGCAACCAAATTGCTTACATAGCAGATGCAATTAGCTATGGATGCATAATACGAACATGACAAACTGGGACCAGAGTATTTGAACAAGAATGGAATAAAATAGTCATAGTATCATTAGCATCCTACGGCTTTATCCCGCTTTTATATTGTACACACGCATCATACCTACTGCTAGTATAGTTTTGACAAGATATGAACTACTTAGTTATAATATCATTTCAATAAACATGAAATAACATATTAATATAATAGAATAAGGTTTAGGTTTGAAATTATGTTGGAAATACGTATACCTCTTTATTTTCTAAAAACTGGTATCAACTTACATTACATACAACCTTCATTCCTGACGTATTGGTTAAGCATTGTAAGTTCGATACCCGCCCGGAACACAATAAATCGTTTTTGGTCTAATGTTTATATATTTATGTAGCTTTATTCGAGTAAAATTGGATGGAGCAAAACTGTGAAAAACCTTGGGGTATTGTTCGACAACAATTTATCTTGGAAGCCACAAATTGACGAAGTGAGCAGGAAGATGTTTGCAGCCACTGGTTCATTAAAGCGTCTGCGCAATGTACTACCAATACCTACCAAAATTTCAATCGCCCAATCCTTATTCCTTCCTATTTTAGATTATGCTGACGTCTGCTACCTTGATATAACTGAAGCCTAATTAAACAAACTTGAGCGGCTACAAAATCTTTGTATTAGATTTATATTTGGATTACGCAAATATGATCACATATCAGAATACCGCAACAAGCTCAAGTGGCTTCCAATTCGATTTCGCCGGAATAGGTACTCATATTCTCTGTCTTCTTTATCGCGCGCTGTTCGATTCTGCTGTTCCGAGGTATTTATCAAATAAATTTGATTACATTTACTCCACACATACACGTAATTTGCGATCAAGTAATAATTTAAAATTAGTGACACCGATGCACACGACGGATTACTTTGGTAAATCGTTTTCAATCAACTTTAGCCACTTTTGAAAAACTTGTAAAGATGCACTATTTCATAAAAGTTGAAGAATTACCTTGACTATTTTTATTTTATACTTTTATTATGAAATCTGTGAGTAAACACATATTTTCTTATTGTGTATGTATATGAGTCTATAAGTATTGTAAATATTAAATATATGTATGTGTATGTAGGTATAAAGATAATATGTGTGTATGTATATTTTAAATATGAGAACTTATTTTTTATACATCATCATTTATATATATATATATATATATATATATATATATTTTGTTTTAAATAGTATTGTACGACATAACACCCTCAAACTCATATAAAATCCTCTGCCTTAAGGTTGTCTGGAAGAGATCGCTTTTTAGCGATAAGGCCACCTATTTGTACTTAAACATTTGTTTCTCTAAATACATTATATATCGTAATTTTATAGTTGTGCAATAAAGAGTTTTTATTATTATTCGGCATATCAAAAGCAACTCGCCTTTCGGCGGAAAAGACCCGACAATAAGACCAGTCGGTCTGGTGTCAGGGCAAGAGAGAAAGAAACCGGCGAACGATTCGGGCAGTATCGAGCAGAACCGCTTTCTGCATGCGTGCTGGTAGCGAACCACCGCCAAATCGCGCGCCTTTCAAGGTGTTATTATTATTATTATTACGCATACTTATAAATACTCGCCTTTCGGCGGAAAAGACTCGACAATCGGACCAGTCGGTCGGGGATCAGGGCAAGAGAGACAGAAACCGGCGAACGATTCGGGCAGTCTCGAGCAAAACCGCTTTTTGCATGCGTGCTGGAAGCGAACCGCCGATTTATTATATGGCGTTAACCTACGACTACCACTTTGGCGACGGGTTAAAGTGTCTACCTAAGACACCAGTGGTCGCGGTTTCGATTCCCGTACAATGCAAATATTTGTGTGCATGAATGAACATGACTGTTTGCATTTGTTTGGATTATTATACACGATATGTATATTTTAATCAAACATTTTTAATGTATTTTTATCCATTGTCTACGTATAGGTACCACAAGTTCATTCATTTATTCAGGAAGGTTATTACAGGTGGTCCATTTCGGTACCTAGGTACACTCCGCGGTTTATAACACCCTACTAACCACTGAGTACAACTGCATTTACAGTTTTGATCAAAGATGAAGTTTGAGCCAAGAAAAACATATTTTGTGGGCTTCACGCGCAAGCCATTTTCTTTCTAATATGCACTTACAAGACAAATTCATAAGCTGTTATATTTAACTGTCAAGTCGAACTGTCAACTTCGTGTTCAAAAACTCGACTAGACATTTACTTTGTTTATTTTTGTTGTTACTTTGTTATTATTAATTATTCGTTAAGTATATATCAAAATGATTATAGATTTCCAAGAAATAACTGTGGGCTCTGAAAACAAAGTGTCCAGAATCACATTGCAACCTGTGATCGTCATGAAATGCCTTTAGTTTTACATCCAGTGTTCAGAAAACAATACGTTTAAGAGAAGCTTTATTTGCGAAAAATAACATTACTTACGTGTTTTTAGTATTATGCAATAAAAGTATCAAACAGTAAAGATAAATTGTGTTATGATTTGCATTTCTACTTGTTATAATGATATAAAGTATAGGTTATACCAGAGCATCATTTAGTAGGTAGTCTGTTTTATCCCATAATTTATAAACCAAGATTATGTACCGATGAGTGGCAATGTCTATTTATAATATAAATAATTCCCAGAACACAAGTGGCATTGACACGATTTAATAGCATGCTAAGCTATGTTTGTGAAGGAACTGTCGTCTGTACCGATTTTGACACTTAAGTATATTTCATTTATTTTGCTTCATCCCTTAGGTACTATAAAACTATTACATAACTAGCCACGAAAGGTTTTGTGTCCAATCATGTTTTGCCATTATGGTGTATTTAAGTATAATTTACATGAGTCCAGTGCTTGGTTCCAGTAGCACTTACTGTAGCATACACACTATGCAAAAGATATTTAAGGGATAAGGGACCTAGACTCTTGTAAGAATTGCTTTTTATACTTTTTATTTCATCTGGATCATAGCCATGCTTTGATGCACCTACAGCGATTATACAAGGAGAAATCCATAATCCATGTGCCATCATATCCATATAAAAGCAATGCTCAAATTAGAATTTGCATATTGGTATTTGTTATTGAAAAATAAAAATTCACTTTATTCCAATTCAACCTATAGCATTTATATGGATATTATGTTAGCACATACATCTATCGGCTTTTAGGAGTGCAAGTATTCACCCTTATTGAGGTGTAATTATGGAAACTTAAATAAAAGTACTCATAATTTTATTTATTTCGTTATTTATTCATTTCCTTCATTTTCAATATCGTCTCTTACAAAAACACTATCCAATAAGGTGGCAGGCGCAGTAATAGTCTCTTGATGCCGAGTCCAACCAATATACCAAATAATTTTCATTATGTGAGCACAGCAGCCTACGGTTCGTTTTCCTACTATACAACTACAGTAATAACCTTGTAATCTGTGCTCCCAATCGCTGTGCTCCATATTTAATAATATACATGTGTTATATATTTTAGCACTTCTATGGCGGGAGTTTATTCGCCCCTTATTAATTTTAATTCTTGGGCTATAATATTTGATATATGGGTCGGCTCAGCATCACATATTTCAATGTGAAATCTCCCATTCTCTCTTATATTTTCCCCATAATATGACCGGGCCTGCTTTATTTGGTTAGTTCCCAGTGCTAACAAAATTAAATCTGACATTGTCATCACTGGGAACTCTTTAAGAAGTGATACATCTGCATCTATATTCCTAAATGTCGCACTTGGTCCATTCATATTATTTAAAATTATATAATCTGATAAAATATTTTCTTCATTTAATTTTTGCAAAGCCCGGTCTAATATAACATTTGCATCTGGTCTTTCTGTGATGGGCATATGAAACGCATTAATTATGGCCCCTGCAATTCTAAAGTCCATCATTAGATGGGTAGCGGCATTATTACTAAAGACATTTCTTATTTGTTTAAAGTTTCTTTTAAACCGTCCATTTACTACCTCCACTAACCATCTACACATTGTAACATGCCTTGACTGATTTGCACATAATGTTGCTATCTGTGTCTCACCAGATACCAGGGATTCAGGTTTACAAACTCTATAATTTAAAGAAGTCAACAAATCCGTGGAATCCCTGAATCCACGGTCTAAAATAATAACATCTCCTTCTCTAAAATATTGTTGCAACTCGTTGCTCTCATTTCTAAAGAATTCCTTCATAATTTCTGCATCAGACGCAGGATAGGGGCCATAAATATCTAGAATATGACCATCCGTTGCCACAATTAAAAATGGTTTAACTAAATTCCCTTATTTATGTAGGCTTCATGATTTTTTCTGGAATAAATAATTAGACGATTTTTGCAAATATACATACGTTCCATCACAGATTACAATTGCTTTGCGCCTGCCTCCTTGTTCACCACCAAAAAGCCCATCAGGAATTATTAAGTTATGATTAATAATTTCTGCCCTCGGTAAAAGCACCTTCATTCCACTATCAATAGAAAACTGAGGGTCTGTTCTGCCCAGTTTTCTATTGATAGTGGAATGAAGGTGCTGGCTGCATGAGATGCCTGGATGAGTAGTCTGGGGGTTCTAGTGAATGAGTTGCCTGTTGATGCGTACCACGGAAGTGCAGATCGTTGTTCGGTAGTAATCTCCACATATGCTGTGCTGTAGTCATCAGTGACGTTACCAAATTGTCCGCGTACAAGTGCATAAGTCTTGATCCCGAACTTCGCTGCCCACTGCAACACAGCAAAGTATGGTACAGGTATGCTTAATGCCCAATGATTTCTGTCTATCACGAGGCCATAGTATGAGTTGATTTCGTAGTTGATGGTTAAAGCATTCCTGACTGTTGTGGCAAATAAAGCGTTTGTATCGGGAGAGAGTATGTGACCTCCTGTCACAGCCCGAACCTTGGACAGAGCGGATGTAGTAGATATGATTCCATTGGGCATGTGGTTTGCCCACATCCATCTATCTATGTCATTATTGGTTAAATATAATGTCGCGGACATAGTCAACGCTGACGCCTGAAGTACCATCATTGATTGAAGTCCGGAGGCTGTGCGAAGCATGAAACTGTAATCATTTTTCTCGATAGCACCTAATGCACTGAGTATCCTATATACTGATCCCGCACAATGGCATTTGTATTGAGCACGGGCTGTGTCTATTGTGGGCCTTGTCCAATGAGATGTGTATCCTACTACTGTATCATTTTCAACTACTGCCTGATTGACTATTGTAGCAATACTGTGTGAATATTGAAGCAACGGAGTTAAAGAGGCCCAGTTGTATCCGTTGACCAAACTGGTGTATCTATGTCTTCTATTGGCTAAGGGACCTGAGTCTATGTCGGAAGTTGTGTGTCTGGGGCCATCTGCGTTAAGGTTTTGGACTCCAAATGTCCAAGCTCCATTTAGTGGGTCCATGTATCTATGGGCTGGGTTTGGCGATGCTTCTAAAGTGGGAGACTCTGGGAGGGAGGAGGCAATGTCTGAAGCCAATGAAAATGCTACCTGGAAGGCCATGTCGCAACTGAGGTGCGCCTCAATGAACTCCAAAGCACGACACATTCGCAAAGCTGATTGTTCATAGTTAAATGTTCAACACCCAAGTGTAATGGAACAAATTGTTCTGTGAGAATTTGTCTGGTCTTTCTTAATAACTTAGACACATAAGACTCTGATTTCTTAAATAGTTGAGCTATTCTTGAATTTGGCTCCCCTGTTCGTAACTTTACTAAATATAACCCTAAAGCAGTTTTATATTCCTTGATTTGTTCACGCAATGAAGGAGTCTGTTCTAAAATTCTATAAAATTTTTCAATAGTTAGTCCAGTCCAATAATGGCACAATTAATTTGACATTCGTTCAATATTCTCAAAATCGAGTATATTATTTTCTTCATTTCTAAAGGCCAGATTGATAATATCTTCAATTTCCATAGAAGAAAATCTCTGACCATATATTTGTTCATGTAATAGGTCCCAATCATATAGGCCTAAATGTTCATTACAAATTCTTGCATTGTTCGGCAAGTAAAGCTTGTACAATTTCAACAGCTTTATTTTTAAAAATAATGGGATACGGAGACGTTCAGGCCTAGGACATCCTATTACAAAACATCTATTACTTAACATTAGGTAACATGCAAATAGTAGGTGGTGGTGCAGATTGGGTAGATAGCCTGCGAGCTGCCATCCAGCATGCATAGCAGACTCTGCTGGACGATCCAATCTGAAATAAAAATATGAGATTAAATATTTATTTTCCTGCATTCCTACGAAATGCTACATAACACAACTACACATAGCACCTACTAAACAAAATTAACCATCAATTAAATAGTACAGTTTTCACAAAAGTATTGTCTAGATTATTGATATAACCAATATAATATACGATCAATTGAACGTCTAAGTGAAGTTCGATCAATATTATATGAGTTGCTTCATTCGAAGATATAATCAACAAGGTAGTCCTTCTAGCTTGTAAGGCACGTTCGCATATTTAGAGTAGGGATTAAAAAAACAAATTTTGTCTATGGTATCCCCGCGGCTCGAGGGCCTCCAATAAGGTAGCTCATTGTTTTAGAGCCAGTTAGATGGAAAGCAAAACTTCGGGGTGATGGTGGGTCGGGTTCTTATATCTTCGAATGAAGCAACTCATATAATATTGATCGAACTTCACTTAGAAGTTCAATTGATCGTTTATTATATTTTGTTGCTTCATTCTTCAAATATAATCAACAAGGTAGTTGTTTAGAGAATAAGTTTTGCTTAAAATAAAATATTTATTTATTTTCAAAATCTATGTTTAATATTTCAAATCAGTTTAACATATATACAGTGATCACTAAATCAGCGGTTCACAATTAAATAATAATATCTAATAATTACATAACTATTTTATTATTCGTTAGACGGAAACTGATAAGGATGTTGTTGGAAAAAGGACCTCGCAAAACTACCCTGATCGTCAAGTGACCGCTGGTAAAATTTCGCGAAAACTGGTGAATCCTGAGTCCAGCCGGCGGTCTTACGAATAACGTCGAGAGACACGCCCGCGGCTCGCGCGGCGGACGTAGCGGCGTGTCGCGTGCTGTGCGCGCTGAATACCGACACGTCCACCCCGCTATTTTTTAGTACATTTTTTATCCAACGGCCAATTGTCTGCGATGATGCAGTTTTGTGGGGTTTTTTATCATCAATATATATAAAACTGTTCCGTTACTGACTGAGTGACTGAGGTACTGAGTGACTGACAGACAACGTACAGCCGTAACTACTAGGCGTAGAGAGCTGAAATTTGGAACATACATTCTTTAGGGGATGTAAGGGTGCACTAAGGAAGGAATTCCCGAAATTCCCACGGGAACGGGAAATATAGGACTTTTAAGTTTGTATGAAAAATCTTATTCCTTGAGTGCAACGATGTGAAACTTGGTGTAAAGGTTTTTCAATGTGTGTCTGGTTGTGTTATGAAAGGAATTCCCAAAATTCCCATGGGAACGGGAAATATATGATGTTTTAGTTTGTATGAAAAAATCGCATCCCTTGAGTGCACGGATGTGATACTTGATATAAAGGTTCCTCAATAAGTGTCTGTTTGTATTATGGAAAGAATTCCCGAAATTCCCACGGGAAGGGGTTGGACTTTTTAGT
Source organism: Stenoptilia bipunctidactyla (assembly GCA_944452665.1). Taxonomy (NCBI): domain Eukaryota; kingdom Metazoa; phylum Arthropoda; class Insecta; order Lepidoptera; family Pterophoridae; genus Stenoptilia; species Stenoptilia bipunctidactyla. Next base: position 17,701,241 of record OX101746.1, read on the forward strand.
TTGTATGGAAAATGTTATTCCTTGAGTGTACAGATGTGATACTTGGCCTGAAGGTTATTCAAAAAGTGACTGGTTGTGCTACGAAAAAAATTCCCGAAATTCCCACGGACACGGGAAATATATGATTTATAGTTTGTATAAAAAAAACTTATTGCTTGAGTGCATGGGTGTGATACTTGGTATAAAGGTTCTTTCAGTGGGTGTCTGGTTGTATAGTTTCTGAAATTTCCACGAGAAGGGTAGTTAAGCGCATACGAAGTTGCGGGATAAAGCTAGTAGGTTATAATTAAACAATCATTGTTATCAGATCTTAAATTAGTAGTTGCTTTTATGTAATCTTATAAAGTTTTGGCAGACAAATTGATGGATTATCTTTGAAGTAGGGCAAAATTAACAAAGGTTGCTCTTTGCCGGCTGCTGAAGTTTTAATTATATCTTTTATCAGAATTCTAATTTCGCTATTATAAAAAAGTATATTATTAGTCTTTATCAACGATAATGTTTGTAATCTATGTGCAGTGCTTAAGGCTAAAAGAGCAACTAGTTTTTTGGATATTTTTTCTAAATTTAAGTTCTCATTTGGGTACCAATTTGAGACCGTATCTAAAACTAATTTTGGATCCCATGTATGAGTGTACTTTGGCAAAGACGGCTTTAACTTAAAAATACCTTTAAGTAATCTGGATACTAGATCAACGCAACTAATGTCACTTCCTAACAACAACGATATGGCTGAACGATGAGTCACGATGAGTCACCTATCCCCTAACCTAACCCTGTACTACAATCTGTCAAAACATTATAACGACTTAGCAAAAATAGTATTACTGATGAAATTGATTTATCAAATGGGTCTACATTATTTTCGCTACAAAATTTCCACCACAATTTAAAAGTTAAGCAATATTGCCGCTCAGTGTTTACCGACAGGGAAGCACAGATTAAGTCTAAAGCTTGTACTGGTATGCCGCGGCGGGAGAAGGCGCTCCGGATACAATCGCGGCTGCCAGGGTACATTGTAGCCGTCTCAGCGGTGGCTCCAATCTGTCAAAACAATTGTCATTATTAAGGAACAAGATCTCTGATTTTAACAGTTTCTTTAAAAATGGGTACCACGACTGTGACGGCCAAAATGGGAATATTAAGATACCTGTGGATTTTTCGTGTTGGATTTTTTGTAGGCATTTTAATATCAACGTCGGGAACGGTGGAAATGCATAAAAATAAAATCTCTTCCAATCAATAGTAAAAGCATCTACGTTAAGCGCCTCGGGGTCCCGTTTCCACGAAATGTACAATTTACATTTGGCATTTGTGCTTGAGGCGAAAAGGTCTATTTCTGGTGTACCAAACTTTTCAGCGACTGAATTGATAATTCGAGCTCAGTGTCTTAATTTAATTTTCGAGATTCTTCGTCTGCCTCTTTATTATCTTTAGATTTAATGTAGGATGCGAATATCCATATGTTTCGCCTCTCGCACCATTGCCAAATACATTTTGTTAATTCATTTAAATGGGGAAATTGTATACCCCCCATACGATTAACGTAGCGTACTGCAGTAGTATTATCGATACGTAATAATATAGCACTATCAATTCTATCTTTGGCGAAACATTTCAGTCCAAAAAAACACTGCGAGAAGTTCGAGATAATTAATGTGATACATTTTTTCGCTATCGTTCCACTGACCGTTAACCCGATAATTATTATAGACAGCGCCCTAACCCGATCTAGATGCGTCTGTAAAAATTTCAAGGTCATAGTTCTTTATTCTTATAGGATTTGATGAGGAAGATATGTTTTCTTTCCACCACAATAAATCAGGTAAAATAATATTAGATAATTTAATTTTATGCTCATAATCTTTAAATCGTTTAATTGCTAAATATTTTTGGCGTTCAAAATTTTTGGTATACACCCATCCGTATTTTTGCAGGACAGGCAGAGGTTAACACACCTATAAATTGCTCTCGAATTGTGCATGTAGGTAGACGTAAAAAAAATATTCACCAATAGAGTTATATTATTACTATGTAAAAACACATAAATTATGAACTGATGGTTTTTTGATTCATAACTTACCTCGTCTGTAAAACCCTAAGTTATTTAATTCAGTCCGCCAATGGGTCTATAATTTGTCTATGGATCCGAAAAACGTTGAACGATACGAAAGCCGCACAGAATAGCACTTTTGCACTACTCACGTATCGTATACGTCGTACGTCTTTCGTCCTTCTTTCGATTTACAAAATAGGCCTCCTGTTCTGGTAAAGAAATTGTCATATCGACGGTATTAAAAATAAAGCCAAGGAATTTACATTCTTGCTTGGGTTCAATCATGCTTTTGTTAAACTTTATTACAAAACCTAAACATTCTAATATATTTAGAGTGGTTTGCACGTTCCGTAAACACTCAGTATAATTACTTTCGATACAACAATAGTCGTCTAGGTATATTACTGAGGTGAAACCGGCTTTTCTTAGATAACCAACGACTTCTCTCATTATTTTTGTAAATATTCTTATAGACAAACCGTACGGCATTCCAATAAATTCGTAAGTAATAATTTCTGAACAAAAATTTTTAAAATTAAAGCGTAGGTACTTTCTGTCGCTGGGGGCTATCGGTACTAATAAGTAGGCCTCTTTAAGTCGATAGTTGCTAGATAACCGTTATGACAAATGAATCAGGATGCTGTTCTGTGATCCTCCATTTTAAAATGCTCTTTAGACTAAACGAATTTGTTGAAGTTTTTTAGGTTGAGGATGAATATTTTGTCACCGTTTGGTTTTGGCGCCAAGAATATTTTTGACATGTATTCATCGGAAGTAGATTTATATCGTCTTATTGCGCCTAGTTTTAACAACTTGTCAATTTCGACTTGTAAACTTTGTGTATCAGATAAATTAAATGAACATTGGGGAATTATGTTTTGAATGACTTGAGAATTAATGGGAAGGTTTACCCCGTTTTTTAACCAACCTAGTACAACCCGATTACAAGTTATTTTCAACCAACAGTTATAAAATAATTGTAAACGTGCGGCGTGTACCTGTACTAGCGGCGCAATGGGGCACGGTGCTTCCGATAATCTGTTTTCCGGGTATGTTGTGGCTGCGTTGCAGGCGGTAGTCGTGGCGGAGGAGCTTGTGTACCTCGCCAGGTCGGGGCACTCGCTGCTCGTGGTGTCATGCGCCCCCCCTGTTCGCTGGGAACCGAGGAGGGCCCGTCCAACTTCCCTGATGTGATGTTGATGGATGTTGGCGTTGCACTGGATTAACGACCTTTTTAATAGCCAAGCCCTGTTTCTCTATGCTTCGAGCTGTCTTGATTTTTTCCTGTAAGCCGCTGCCAAATAGGGTGTCATCCCGTTCTTCATTTAAAATGATGTCAATAATAGATTTGTCTAGGAGTGGCATAAGAACCTTAATCCTATTGTCTGTTAAAATGTAATGCAAGTCGGATAAAATGCGTGTTGCGTAAGACAACATTTTCATGATCGAGACCTCGTCATATTCCTTACTTAGTAATAAAGTCATAGCTTTATTTATTGCGGTGATACCAGTACCCAATTGATCTTGGTGGCTTAGCAATTGATTATCTCGAATTTTACCCGCGTTATTCATAGCAGCTGTAATTTCCGCATTTAAGCTGGGTGCTTTTAATAGTTAGTTTACAATTACCGGGTGTGAGGTACTGCGATAATATTTTTTCTCTTGCGTCCTTCGGTAATCCTTTGCACAGAATTGGTAGCCACCTGTGTGCTAAATTTGGGTGAATATCCTCTCCGTACTTAGCGACCTCATTTAAGGGTTCACCTAAAGCTTCTAGAAGCTCCGAGGAGTGACGGAACAAAACATGATATTTCCACATTTAGTAAAAAAAAAGTTAGCAATGACATTCGACAGAATACCATAAATTACATCGCTTGTTAAGCTGGTGTGGTTCAAATCATAGTAATTCCTCCAGTAAATCGCCTGTAAAGTTGATAGTTTGATTCAAATCATGATATTTCCATGTTTAAAAATATTAATAAACGAAATTGGAACAAAACATGATACATTTCATACATTTCTGCTACGCACATGGAAAGTTGGCACAAAATAGGTTATTTCCTATGTTTCCTGTCATACAGACTTTTTAACGCTTTATTAGCTTAAATCCTAGAATGCCGAAGCCGTAAAATAGTTTATTATTTTGTCTATGGTTGGGCTGTTTGTATGACTGTGAAAAAAAAAATTTGTTTGACTTATGTCACATGACTTGATTCAAGTCAATGTCAAAATATTATCGCATAGTAAGGGCGGGTTGTATCAAACGGTTGGTTATCGTATCATACGTACGTAACTTTTTGACGTTTACATCAGATGTTTAACGTACGTCAAATACAAAGCGTTGTTTCATCACAAAAAAAACTGTTCGTCAATGTCTTTTCTCTTCCTTTCCACAATTGAATCATCATCACTATCATTTAAAATATATGAAAATAAAACAGAATCCATAATGTTAAAAGCTTTCAACCAAAGATGTCCTGCCTGTCAACTCAGTTTTTACTAGAAAGTTACGTTAACCAGTGGGTGGATGGACGGTCAACGTAATCGTTAATTTTTGACGTCCGTTATAGGTGAAACAACCCGTTTTCTAGCTTGACAGTGGTTAACGCCATTTTTAACGTTGACAGACAGGTAAAGTAGTTGTGATACAACCCGCCCTTAGTCGTTAATTCGTGTAAAAAATAAGCTTTGAGTAATAATTATAACTAAATTGAGTACTTTAAAGTTTTTTCAAGTGATTTACAAGCATGTCTGAGCAGTCATCTGTTGGTGCACTCAATAGTGGATCGAAGAAAAAGAAACGTCGACAAAGGAAAGCTTTATCCGAAAGAAACAATAAGTAAGTTCTTTCAATTATGTTCGTAAAGTAAAATGTTCTATCTGTTACAAGATTACAATATGTGAATACTTTTGTTTTAGATACGTAGACAATGACCCGCTGGGCTTAAAAATTGAATGTACGTGTAGTCATGGAACAAGAAGCATTTTCAAATGTAAACAAATACCGCAACGGGATGTCGTTCGAAACCGAAAATTGTTTTATACAACCTCCAGAAAAGTTCACCAAGACGTGTATTTGTGTCGTCTTATTACATTTGAACCCCAGCGTAGAGGCAAAGGTACACCACATCCTTCTGGTAAAACGAAACTTCGAAAGTTAAGTACTTCATTCTTCCTATATGGGAAAAATAAAGTTATGAAAAGGGTATGCAAATCATTTTTCATGGCAGTATTTTCTATCAAAAGGCAGAGGTTATCAACTATTATCAAATGTGTGATTGATGGCAAAGTTCCAAAAGAAGAAAGAGGAGGTGACAGGCGTTCAGCTAAATCTCAAGAGAAAAAAGAACATTTACGCAATTTTCTCCGAAACCTTCCTTGCAGTGAAAGCCATTATAATAGAGCAAAAAGCAAGAGGGTGTATTTGGATGCCGGTTTGAATATTAAAAAACTGAGAATGCTTTACAATAATAGTGTCACAAATGAACAGCTGAAAGTTAAGAGAACAATGTGTTACGAAGTGTTCACATTTGAATTTAACATTGGATTTCGGTCACCTGCATCAGATGCCTGCAGTTCTTGTATATTATTGAGTAATAGTATTAAAAATGAACAAGATTCATCTAAAAAACAAGAACTAATGACAAAACTTCGCGTCCACAAATTGCAAGCAAACTTTTTCTTTAAACTTTTGAAAGAAAAGGTTGATAATAGTATCACTATATGTTTTGATCTCCAGCAGGTGTTTCTTCTACCGAGGACACCAATTCAGGAGGCTTTTTATTCCCGTCAGATTAGTCTGTATAATTTATGTGTGATGGATCTGTCAGAACAAAATAATTCTTGTCTGTATAATTGGGATGAAACAGAATCTGGCAAGGGTGCTGTTTCAATTGGATCTGCGTTATACTGCTTATTGAATACTCAAACAATACCGGCTAATGTGACTTTAGTAAGACTTTTTTGTGATGGCTGCGGGGGCCAAAACAAAAACAGCCATGTGTTGCATATGCTGCTATTTTGGCTTCAAAATAAGTCCCCTTCTCATGTTAAGGAAATACAACTTTTTTTCCCAGTGCGAGGGCATAGTTTTCTGCCAGCGGACCGTTTGTTTGGTAGAATTGAGAAAGATGTGAGAAAAATACCAGTGATTACTACGAGGCAAGAATATTTTGAAATATTTACTAAACATGGCAGAGTGTGCGAGCTTGGAAAAGAATGGAATTTGTATGATGTAAAAGGTATAGAAAATCACTATAAAAAACTTGTGGGCATACAAGGAATGAAAAAAATTATAATCAAGAAGTGCAAATCTTCTCAGGGCAGACAATTGAACTGCGTAGTAAAAGCTTCACCAAACTATAGATTTGAGTCCGGAGAACAGTTTACATCACTACTTAAAAGGGGCAAATGTCACCCTAGAAATATAGAACAAATTCAGGAAGAACGCGGACTGAGTCTTGCAAAGAAAAATGATGTGACCAGTCTATTAATAAAACAGTTCGGTGCCGATTGGGAAAACCTTTCAGCATTAGAATGGTACAAGCAAATATTAAGCGGTTCTAGAAACATTACAGAACAAAATGAACAAATTGATGATGATGAAGCGTGTATTTGTACTGAGATGGATATAGAAGACATAAGAATTTAATTTTTAATAAATTGTGTTTTTTTTCCATATAATTTTGATAAATAAATACTAAATCCAGAACATAAAATGTTATTTCCTAACCTTACTTTTTCAAAACATGATATTTCCAAACATTTTGGTACAAATCATGATATTTTCATCTCGTCTGATCAGAACATATTTCCATTTTTTACATAAGAATATATACAAAATTTAAAATAAAAAAAAATAAAAAGAACATGTTTAATAAGTTTTTACATTTATTTATTCATTAGAACCCATATTTTCTGTAATTAAACAAAGGCAAAGTAGTTGCTGGTTTTTGACCTTTTGTGAAAAGTTAGACATCATGGAATTGTCATGTTTAGTTCTGTCACTCCTCAGTTAAGCTTGCTGCTAGAACTCCTTCTTAGAGATGTTATATTAGGATCGAATTTTCATATTCCTATTAACTAATATAACGCTTTATCAATAATATGGTGTAATATGACTAATGACTGGGTAATAGTCAAATAATAGTGAAAGTTTTTGATCTAGTTCATAAAATATGCTATATTCAACCTGTATATTATGTAAATAATGATTATCGCACGCATATTATTGATATAATAATATATGAAAATTATAAGAACACGATGAGTGTACGGTACGTCACTCACTATTATTTGACTGTTATTGAATAACGTAATATAGAAATGTTCGTATTACCGAATATAACATTTGTGCCGTGTACCTATTATGTATACCTAATATGAATATATTAGTCACACCTCCACTTCTTCTAATATTACCTCGGTTGGCGGACAACGAATATGAAGCATGTGTTTTAAGATTACTGTATCCCTAAACGATAGGTTATAGATGAAGGCCAAAACGACCTCCTATTTTTTTTTGTTGGTTTTATGAACATTCCTTGTATGAGGGGCTTAACATCACCGTACCTATAATATGACATATGACGTCTCAGTACTTATACATACATTAGTGTGCGAACTGAAAATATTTACGATACGCATGGCTATCAATGAGTTGAACATCTAGAGGTTCGGTTAATAAATAGGTATTATTAATTAATAAAATGAAGATTACTATGGTAACCGCTGGATTATTTTTAAGGGGTTATGTTAAAGACACCATCTATATCTACGGAGCCAATTGATTAAAAGAAATCAATCTTCGTGAGTTGATTAATGAAATAAACTCGTTATTTGCCAAAAATACATTTATCTTTTTTTATTCTATTTTTATTTATAATTTTTAACCTTACTTTATTAATCAGTTACAATGTTTATCATCAACTGAAAATCAGTGGTGCTCTTAATGTAGCCCATGATGGGCTGCCCATCTCGTGTCTATGCGCGTCCCATTATCCCAATGTCGCCCATTTCAAGCAGCGTCGCCGCGTCCTCGTCGTCGCGTCGCTCTTTCAATTGCATTAGTTTGCTCATATAGTCATGTTGATGGAGAACTAAATTAATCATAAGCTTGTTAAAAAGTTGATATGCTGGGAATTATTTGTTACGTCCAGTTTAAAAGCTATCAGCTAAAATTAAACACGTTGTTTGGTTTTAAATTAATTATTTGTAGAACTCAATGATGTGATGATAGCAACATTACCTATCTGTCCCTTTCCCACCTTTATTCAAGCTTCTCGCTCGCTCTTACTGCGTGCGAACCCCGAAGTTATTGAAAAGAATATGGCCACCTATTAACAGCGTGTGCTTAAAATTTAATCGTCTTTATTAAAAACTAATATAAATAGTGCAGTGCTGTGATCTAGAAAAAGGACACTAAGAAACTTTGTGAATACGACATCATAGAAAACGGAGAGGATTCAGAATTTTGTGCGCGTGAGCCGTGGTTTCGGTGAGTGCTTGAATTCCTATCCACCTTCTTGTCTTTTTATTGCAGGTGCGTTATCTATCACATCGAGTTCTTTATTTTAAGTGTTCGCCAACTCCTATGGTCTTTTTCCAAGGATAATAAAAAAATACAGTCCACTAAAAACCGCAAGAAATATGTGATTTCCCAAGCATATTTTTTGGCCCTTCGAATCGGATCAAATATTTCTTCGAATAATAGTTTTTTGTTTTCTTTTTAATTCGCAATAATTGTTTAAATACGTTTCACATTTTTAATCAGAGTTTCAAAATATATATTTAATGATTAAATTCGATTTATTTTGTAAATCTCTTAACAGTCAAATAAGTGGCACTGTACTTTTTATACCCACGTATTCCTTAAAGGTACCTTATGTATTTATATACCTATTAGTAAACCTATATATTTATTATATTTTATATTGATATTGTATGCAATTTTGTTAGGTTAAACTTGCCGTCATTTAAAATGTCATATACATAGGCCTATACAATATTTGTATTCATATAGGTACATATCAATTATAAGTATCATTCATTCTTAAAATTAATTTGGGTTTACTGAGTAGACTTGAATATTATGCAGTTTAGGTTATAGGTTTCATAAAGCCGTATATCAAGAAATTGTTTGTCCTTTATAATAGGCAACCTTTTCTTCTTTTTCTAACCCGCAAAGATACTACGGTGTCGTGAGCTATTCCATATTGCTATATATTCGTCATAATCAGTTTAGGTATATACCTACTAAATATTTCTTGGTGTATTCCACTCACTTGCAAATAAAATACTTACTTGGTTTTTATTTGTTAAAAAAGAAATAGTAGGTAGTTTGAAATTTGCACACCTAGGTTATACGACCATACCTAGGTTTCATAGTTAGATTATTTTTTTAAATTACTACATTAACCTTATTTATTTGTGCTTTGTGAATTCAATATCTACAAGTGCCGAGAATTTATTGTCCGGTGGCTTTTTTCTCTAAATATAACTTTGACGTTCATCATCATCATCTTCCGCCGGTGGACGCCCACTGCTGTAAAAGCTTTCCCCTCAATATCTCCCCTCCCCTCAAAAGCACTGCCTCCCCAAGGTTCTCCACTTGGCCCTCATAAAACGTTTGACCTTCATTAAGAGGATATTCTATAGGTACCTACAGTGAATGTTTTTTGCAAGCTTGTATAATGTAGCGTCGAGGCCTGATGAATACAGTTTTCATGGTGCAGTGGAGTTTACGCCTTCGATTTGAGAAGTCGGGGTTTGCGCTGTGTTGCACATAGTACAAGTCCATAGTACAATTTAAAACGCAGTAAATGTATAATTAAAAAAAAAAAAAATATTTTAAATGTAAGTCCACAGAAAGTTAAACCAATTTCATGCTGGACTGGGAGCGAAAGAAAAACATTTTATTTTGCTTACCAAATCACAGTTCTTGTTTTATTGTTTAATTTTGCCTTTGAAACCTGTATTTCAAGTATTGAAAGAATATCCTTAAATAAAAATAAGATCTTGTTGAAATGCATAAAGTTGTTATGTTAATGGGCACATACCTACAGGACAAAGTTAAGAATTCTTAGAAACGAAATTAAATAAATTGAGGTTTCAGGATTTTTATTTGATTAAATCGACTTTGACCTGATGAGGTCGAGGAGAGCTCATGGCAACATCATCTTACAATACTATAAATTTAACCATCATTATCTTTATTTCCAAACCTTTTAATAGGCCCACTGCAGGGTCGGCCCAGTCGCATCCGTGGGTGACGAGGAGGTTTAGGCCATAAATCACCAAGCTATCCCACTGCTGGTTGCTGGATTAAAATAAATGGATGAACCTTCTATACTGGGAATTACAAAAAATATGTTGAACGTTTTGAGAGGATAAAAATGATCTGTGTGTTAATTTATTAAAACTCTTAGGCAATTTTGAAATTCTACAAAGTAATCAAAATTTAAGTTTCATCTGTAATTTAGGACTACATAGTAAGAAATAAAAACATTAATGTCTATTGATACGAGTTAAAAAAAAAGTTAAAAAGCACCTTAGCCAACACTTGCGAGGACCGGTAAGTATGAACAAGCGCACTTAAAAGGCACTTTACTCGAACGCAAGGTCACAGAAAAAATAATAATTTTACGACTCTAAAGTTGTTGAGAAAAACTGATTTAGATTTAGCCTCCTATTCAAAACATTACAGAGAGAGTTTTAAAATTAGTGAGCCAAAGTAATATCGAGTACGGCCCTTAAAACCCTAACTAAAATATTCTACACTATTTTTGTAAGAACTGTTATATTTGCTTGCGGATGAGAGGTACCATCGAACCAACTGAATCATTTTGCTGAAAATTCTTTTGAAACTGTCAAACTTGTAAGGTCTATCGCGTATAATGCACTTATGACTTTTTATATTGTAAATACCAACTAAAACTTGCAATAAGTGTTATAACTTTTTAGATAAACTTAGGTTAAGAAAAATGTCCTCTGATCTATATTAATTATATGATATTGCAATGCCCTTGCAGGACGTCACTACAACCACCAATTACTTATTTTAAGATCCTTTCTAAAGAACAAAAATAATATTCTCGATGGTTTCGTTTGGGATATCAAATGAAAGAGCTTTTTAAGCATAGTTCAAATATCTGGTCATGGGGTGTTCTCTTCATTGGTCTGTCCGACCGTGAAGAAAAGGCACTCGGGTAAGCGACCCTGGCCTCCCTAGCTACTGCGTACACAACAAACGTCCCCTCCGTGCATGCAGTATCCTTCATAATACCTTTTTCCTTCCCGTCATTCATAATCCCCTTCCAACTGACCCAATCCTTTCCTATCCGATGAAGTAGGAGAAGCTGATACGATGAGGAGAGGAATAAAAAATAAACTACCCCAGGAGGGTACCAGCCGAGCTGGAGAATCCCTCCCTGAGGTCAACTCAGGCTGCCCCATCGAAAAGCTCGTGGTGACTAACACAATGTTTAGTCACAAAATGATTCACATGTATACTTGGCAGAGGCAGTCTGAGAGAAGTATGATAGACTTTGTTATTGTGGATGAACGGTTAAGAATGAAAGTGAAGGATACGAGGGTGTACCGTGGAGTGAATGTCGGAAGCGACCATTTTCTTGTAGTGTCACGTATGGCAGGTCTGCTAGAAAAATGGCGACATCGCCCACGGGTACGTATGTCTGGAAAGAAGAGAGTGAAAGTCGAAAATTTGCAAGAAGAGAATGTCCGTGAGAAGTACAAGTTAGAATTGAAAGAAAGGTTGGGACCGCTATTGAATGACGAAGACTGCGAGTTAAAGGAATATTGGACTAAATTTAAGAATTGTATGGTAGAAACAGCTACACAAATATGTGGGGTAAGTGTGAACAAGAATGTGAGGAGGGATAGGAACGAATGGTGGGATGATGAAGTGAAAGGTATTGTACTAGAAAAGAAGAAAGCGTGGCTAGACCTACTAGCTATAAGAGGCAGAAACAGATTGCGAGATGACTTGAATGATGATGAAAGAGTAGCAAAAGAAAAGTATGATAGATTAAGAAAGACTGTGAAAGATATGGTGAGCAAAAAGAAAGAAGAATGTAAGAACAAGCTTGATAGGAAATTCTCAGAAAACTTTCGAGCCAATTCCAAACTTTTCTGGCACTTAGTAAATATAAAAAAAACATGTTTAATAAGTTTTTACATTTATTTATTCATTAGAACCCATATTTTCTGTAATTAAACAAAGGCAAAGTAGTTGCTGGTTTTTGACCTTTTGTGAAAAGTTAGACATCATGGAATTGTCATGTTTTGTTCTGTCACTCCTCCAATGGTAAATCAGGGATATCCGATTGTAGGGTTGTTTCTTTACCTTGCAACGATTTAACGGTTTCACCGTTTAAGTTTTCCGGGGGGCGTGGTCGGCTATATCCGGACTCGTGGCGGCGTCTAATGGCGGCGCTGTGTTCTCGGTATTAATTCCGTCGTCTGAAACAATGTGACATTGTTTGTAAAATGATGAACAATATTTGTCTGTAAGAAATATAATCCAAGATTCTGACCCGCGGTCATCATACAAGGATAGGTACAAGAAATTACCCTCGGTCAAACTCAAGTACATGTCATAGGAACCCTCGGTTAACCTTGACCTTGACATAATATACATAATATGCCTAGCAAGAAGAAGAATGAGCTACCTTATTGGAGGCCCTCGAGCCGCGGGGATACCATAGACATAATTTGTTTTTTTTAATCCCTACTCTAAATATGCGAACGTGCCTTACAAGCTAGAAGGACTACCTTGTTGATTATATCTGAAGAATGAAGCAACAAAATATAATTACTCTAGTTTTATTACAAACTGAATGCTTTAGTTTATCTGCCAATTATTGATAAGCAAGTATGGTTTATCATCACTTTATTTCTAGGCTTGTAAGTCTTATAATACATTTCAATAAGAAGTTAGAAAAATTACATTCTACACAATAAACCTTAGTGGTTGCAGTATGCATGAAGGTAATGCATAATAACCACAAATAAACAGATGACATTTAAAAGTTACTGTTACTTCCTATCACTACAACAAAAGGATGTCTATCCACTAAAAACCATACTACAAAAAATTGGATTATAAATAAAGACTCACTTCTCTTGGTCATATCCTAGCCGGAACAATTTCTCGCTTAACTCCTTCCGGCAACGAATGGCTATGACGGCCAACAATTGAATATTCACACCATATACAATTTGCCATCTCATTTGATGTAGATAGACGACTTTCAACTAGATCAATATGATGATCTTCGTTGTGCAATATATCTGAAGATGTACCTTGTTGACGTTGAAGTTGCACATTGCGACAAGCTGCCAGCCAACAGGCCTTTTTCTGTGGTTGAACCTAAAACAAAAAGCATAAATATCCTATATAATTGATAATCTTTCATATTTTTATATATGAGTAATTATTTTTAATATTTTATTTAAATTGAATAGCAGAATCACATAAGGTACTTAATAATAAAAAAAACAAACACTTGGATCCAAGGTAAGCTAACTGTAAGTCAAACGAGAGGTAATATGTAGTTGTACAATAAACATTAATTTACAAACACAAATTACCCAAAACCTTATTAAAGGTGTAGGCAATTTTTCTGCAGAATATTTTTCACATCTTTTTTTAACAATGGTAAACATCTCAGGCCTAATTTCATCAACATTAAGCCTGTAAGGGATGATAAAGAATAGCTTGTTGCATGTCTATCAATGAGGTACACTCCATGTTTTAAGGATTCTGGATTATACTTGTCTGGGAATATAGAGGAAGGCATATCTTTCCAAATCTTGGCAGTCCGAACCTAAAAGGATTTGTAAGTATGTTAGCTTGACATTTTGTGTTACTTGGATTAGACATAACTAATACCCGAACCAATATAAAAATACACATGGGTATAATAGCTATATAATATAAGGATAGCTGTGATATATCAGTACTAACATCTTTTATTTTCTACCCCGCTACATCTCGGTTAAGTAGGATCTAAGGTGAGTCTAGGGTGTTTACGCTCAGAGTATCTTTATTTTGCGACCTGTGTTTTGGTAGGGTGTTCCTGGTCTTTGTAAAAGACGTGACACAGCAATATCGAAGCAGTTATTGCATAAAACCCCTTCATGATTCACCTGATTACACAGAAATTAAAACGTCAAAAATAAATAACAAATATCTTGCATACTCATTCATTACATTAGAAAGACCCTTACCTCAGAATGTAGTTGTTCTTTTAATACTACAGTTAGCTCCACACCAAGATCGGATAAGTTGTAGGATTGAGGGGTTTCAGCAATTAAATTGTTGCAGGAAACACAGTTTATAGTTGCAAAAATGCCTGAAAATAATAACTTTATTAAAATCTTTAGTTATACTTGTATTAATTAAGTAATTAGATGTATTCAATACCAACAAATTGCAGAATATATTTTTGTAAACAAACCGTTTCATATACTTACACAAACCCAATGAATTATGGGATCGATGTCAACAGGAACCGAATCGCGAAGCAGGATACAGAAAAACAGAAGGAATAGCCAATAAATCAGTAAAACACAGCACTGCAATCGAAAAGAGAGCACCCCGGAACGCAGAAACGAACGGAATAAACATTTCAGTAGTAGTATTTAAAAGACAATGACCAAAACACTATTATCCGCGGCCATCTTTGAAACTTTGGCCGATAGTGGGTATACTTATATGGCAAAAGAAATGATGAACAACTTTTTAACACAATCAGTCTGAGATGAGATTTTCGAATTTGAATATGAGTGAAAAAATATGTCATCTAAATATACAAAATGAAAACGAATAACCAAAAAATTTTTCATTTTCATTTTGTTGAAAAAAAGAAAAACAAAAATTGATTAAGGAACTTTTATTTAATATCTATAATATTTATGTTTTACTCATTATCGCTTGGTTCGTCATTAATTTCATTTTCAACATCTTGTCTAATATGGTCTAAATAAAGGGATGGGGGGTACCAGATGATAGACATCAGGTGAGAACAACAGCTGAAAGTCCGTTTTCCTACAATACGGCTGTAATAATGCCCTATTATTCAAGTCCACGAACATTCTGCAGTATAATATATACGAGCTTGTCGATGCCGTGATTGGATCCTACCTCTTAGTAACCAAGGGTTAGTGGCCCTGATATTAAACTGGTGTATGTCTTGAGTATTTAGTTCTCTACATACTTCTATTATGTAATGGCCATTACTTTTGATGTGTTCCCCATAATAGCTGCGAGCTTGTTTTAATTGGTATGTTCCCAGAGCAAATATGATAAGTTCATCTTTAGTTAAAACTGGGAAACTATTTATTTCTGGGTTATCAGATGTCACTGGCTGAAAAATTGCTCTGCGGGTATTCCTATTTTTTGCTATTATATATATATGCTCAAATGATTTTCTGTGTCAGATCGCCGACGTATTTCTTCAATCATGTTTGTCACCAACCTGTGGTCTGTTAAAGGTTTACCAAACGCGTTAATCAAGGCACCTGCAATCTCTATTTCGTCAAACAAATGTGTCATTGCTCTGTTATTGTTTGTGTGTCTCAATTGTTTGAATTGGTTTTTTAAACGCCCATTAATGGTTTCGACGACCCAACGACACATCGTTTCTTTTCTAGATGCATTTGCTTCTTGGGTTGTCAGTTGTGATGTCAGGCATTTGGTGGTGGGCATTTTGGGACAATAGCCATACGCTACTAATGATTCGATTTAATCCCTGAACCCTGTATCTAAAATTAAAACATCATTACGTTTAAAAATCCAATGAAATGGGTCAGTCTGGCTTTCCAATATATTGTTAAGAATAACTGCATCAGAAGTCGTCGCTGCATAAAGTCCATATATCTCGATGATGTGGCCATCAGGGCAAACAATCAAGTACGGCTTATATAAATTCCTCCATTTATGTAGGCTGTATGATTTTCTTTGAAAGTAATAATTACTGCATCTTTGTAAATACATATATGTCCCATCGTGTATTGTGATTGCCATGGTTGCCAAATAGTTGTTTCAGTATTGCCAGACATCTAGATAATTATTATATCTTCCCTTGTCATATGATCATATCCTAAGTGTCCTGGAACAAATTCACGAATTAAGTCCCCTCTCACACTGGTCATTTTTCTTTCAAGACCTGATCGGGATATTCTTAAAAGACTACACAATCTTTCGTTGGAATCTCCCGTATGCAGTTTTATTAAAACCGACGCTAGAGCTGTATTTGCCTTTCTCAGGTTATGCTCAGCTATAGCAGGCGTGTTTTGAAGTATTTCTTAGAATTGTGCCTTCGAAAACCCAATATAATAATGAAACACGCTGTTACTTATTGATGACAACCGTTCAAACTTTAAATAAACTCGATGAGATTGTAATAGTCTCACCATGTCCATCAATTGCCTTGCAGTAAACCTATCCACCACCCAGCACCGGGCCAGCTTGGTGGATTATGGCCTATACCTCCTCTACATCCAGGGGAGAGACTCTTACCCTGCAGTGGGCTTATTACAAAGAGTTGTGATGATGAAACCTATTATATACATGACGTGTACTTGTTTCAATGTCTTGCCATGCATTTTCAAAACGGTGTTCCTCACATACACGTGACCCTAAGGGTATATAGAAGTTCTTTTCTTGCAGGATAGTTGCCCGTAAGCTTTTGTCAATCCTGTGTATGATTTCATTTTCACACATGGCTAATATGCAATGTCTTGTATTATAAGGGGCTCGAGTAAATCCAGGGAAAAGAAAACGTTGTCCATTTTCAGGGTTCCCGTTGTGAACTTGCTCAACAGCAGGCTGTTCCGCAGCTACCCCAGGTTCTGGTTCCACCGGGACATCAACAACGTCGCGTTCAATATTTTCGTCAGTCTGTGCTGGACGTTGCAGCACGTTGTAAGCACGGTCTGCATAACCGATCACTTTCAGAAAACTGAAAATAAAATTTGGACTATAATTTTTGGAGATTACAACTAATGTTTTTTTTTTTTTTTATTGACATATCGCACCCTTAGTAATATAAGGGCACAATTCAAAAAAGTTAATTGTTGAGAAATCGCGTTGTAAAATTCTGGATTCCGACCGTACACCATTTTTTTCAAATATCATGCTTATTATTTAAGTTATAAATTTGAAACTTGGCAACTTTATTCTTCGATAAATATTCTATAAATAGCATTGAAAAAAAATAAATATCTAAATAAATCCAATAAATTACAAGTAATTAAAAAAAAGCTTTTAAGTTAGACCCATATCATACAAAAAAACTTGAGAGAAATATGGAAATATTTCAGTATGATCCCATATATTATTAAATTGACTATAATTTTTAAGTTTTCAATCATAATTGGTACTCTATATCACCAAACTAAACTGTAATCTGAATATATAAGATATTTATTTTATTGGTTTTATAAATAAAATATCAGGTTGAATTCAATACTTTAATAATCAGTACAAAATGTTACAACAGGCATCTCAAAATTATGCATAAGTACAACTTATCAACAATTGAACAACAATTTTTAATAAAATTACAAATAATTCAACATAATTAGATAAACTTTTTAAAATCAAAAATATATCTTAAAAGTAGGAACTTTGCAATATTTATCGTGCCTTTCACGTACGACTTATCACAAAATCACAATTTCTTCATTCTAAAATCAGAAAATTAAAAGTAACTAAAAAATATTCATCTCTAAAAATAAACAATAAGTCTCAAAAACTCAGTTGTACTTTGGCTGTGTAATTAAGTATTTTAAATAACTATAATTAATAAGTATTAAGACAACATGTTATTGTAATAAGAGGCATAGTATGGATCTATCAATTTCTTATCAATAAGATCCTTGAGATCATTCTTTTTAGCAGAACTAAGTTGATGTGCCTCTAAATATGCTTTGTGCATGGTTATTTCTTCGATATCAGGCATTTTTTTCCTCTTATTACGAACATTAACTTTTTTAAAATCATCTTTGTATGAACATTTGTAATGAAAAGAAAAGGGGTCTTCTTTGGTAAATTTCAGTACTTTAATACTATTCCACACCACATTATTTTTCTGCTCATCAGTATTAAAGTTGTAGCCCCAATGTACCTGCAACTGCTGAAGATCGTAAAAAAAACTGTGTGTTAAGCTGTGAACTGTAAATGGAGTACAAGTTTTCCTTGCTCTTTTGATTGCTGATATGTACTGAATTGGGGAGTATATTGGGCCAGTTTTCAGATCTCTAGTTATTTGCTTTTGTATTAAACTATGCACATTATCAGCTTCATTCTGCGTGTGGCCCTTGATGAGATATTTGTGAGTTATCGATGACAATTGTTTTATATTAGCGACGGCATATAAGTATAAGCAAGTGAGATACTTGTTTTTGTTCTGGCCACAGCAGTTATCAGAAAAAAAAGTTACATTTACTTCTCTGTCACCAGCTTTATCACACACCATCTGTAAGTAATGAAATACACAGCTCCCTATCTCTGTGGCGCCTCTTTTCGCTTGAGTCTCATCCCAAAAATAACAATGTACATTTCCATAGCTTTTAGAGATGTCCATTGTTGACTCGTTATCTTCGTGGATTTTTTTTAATTCAGTCAATGTGAAATTATAGCTATTTAATTTAGATTTGTAATAGAAAGCCGAAGTCTCACCGTTTGGACTTTGCATAATCGCTTGTACATCGTAGCATACACAAATATTGCACTCATCGATGCTCTTTCTGTCATTCCTTTTTTCTTCTCGGCTTAATTCCTTCTCTTCCAAATGCGTGTCATATTGCTCCCTAAGTTCCTGCTTTTGTGGTTGAGACGAATTATGGAATTGTAGACAAAGATCGCATTGATCTTTTTTGGGTTGATAAAACCCAAGGTTAAATTTTGTGTTAAATATTTCATAAAACGTATGATAGAGTCCAGCTGGACGGGATCTTTCATTTTGCAAAACTTTAAAATCTCTAAATATCTCTGCAATACTTTTACTACTACTGATGTACTCTCTAGAGGTAGATGCTCTTAGGTAATGTGACTCAATACGGGGTATGGAGTTGATAAAGTTGGTGATGTCATTTATCAGCTCATCACTTACAGTTTTATGATTGCTGTGTTTGCCACGTTGGTCCTCTTTTATGAAGCCCCCAGTAGTTCTGCTCTCTAAATGTACGTTACGAATCATTTTATGTGATATATCAAGAGTATTCATAAAAAATGTTTTGCATACTCTTACTCTTTCACCATCTACAGAAAAATGGAATGCATGGTTTGCATTACGTGGGTTCTCCGCATTGGTATACTTGTATCTAGGTGTAATCTTCGTACTATTAGACAAAACATACATTCTTTGCAATTGCCTATCCCCTAAAGCCCAGAACCCATCAAAGATCTCACATCTTTTGGAATCGTCTATTCGATTACTGCATTTTAATCTACATTTTTGGCCACAAGGTGGTTTCATTTTACGCGCTGGAACCAACTTCTTAGAATGTACAGCTACATAACTTTGACCCAAGTTTCGCTTAATTTTTTGTTTGTTTTGCATCCATTTAGTTGAATCTGCTTTACGTTTCCTTGATTTTGTTTGAATATCATCACCTATCGTAGTTGGATTATTTATATCATAACTGTAAGTGGGATCGTCATCACTGAGGTCTACGTCACTTTCGTCGGAATGTATTGGTGAAATAATGTAGTTACGTACCACTGTTCGGGATCTAAATGTTGATAACTCGTTGCAAATCGGTGTCAATAGAGATGAAGAAACATTAGCAGTAGATGTACCTGGCTGTGTATCGACATTTTCATTTAAAGGTGCTCGCGCTATGTGGTCATGATTGTTACAAGAGCCTTTACTGGATGAAGAAGTACTTGCACCACTGCTAGAACTAGAACTGCTGGAGCTACTAGAGCTGGATGAAGAGCTTGAGCTGGATGAACGACGGCGAGTGATTGATTTAGGAGGAGTTATAGTATTTGTAGTGGGAGTTGTCCCCATTGGAATGTTCTCCTTATCTTCGTTAGAAATTACCTAAAAATGTTTAAAAATAACTTTTAACATAAAAAAACAAATGTAGACTAAAAAACATAAATTTTACTTTATAATTAAGGATAAACTACCTACATTTTCCGTTGACAGATCATCCTCACTGTTGCAATCCAGTCTATTGCGATTTGGTTGATTTAGTAGGTTTATAATTCTTTGTGCCCGGGACTCCATTATTCTGCAAAATCACATAACTTTATAATAAAATAAAGTAGAAATGCTATCTAAAATCGTGTTCCTGCTGTAAATACCCACTTAAAAAGAATTTTTTTATTCTATTTCGTATCAATAAATCATTATAACTCACAACATTTACACCACAATCAATAAATTGCCCCTATGTAGTAAACACTGAATTAAATATTACTATTGTAGGTACCGAAACTTTGTAATTTTTTAAATTTAAATTCGCAATTTAAAAAAAAAACATAATTTTACATGTAAATAAGGGCCCATTATAAAATGCGTCATCAAAAATAAAAAAAGATACGTGTTATAACGAACCAATAAGATATGGTTCCTCATAACATCAGTAATTTTTGGCAATATAAAGATCTATTGTGAATAAGACCCAATTATTCATTACATTTTGCATGATATAACGGTGCAACTACAAATTGTTCTTTATATTACAATATATTAAAAGCCAAACTCACCAGAATTTTCGTCATAGAAGGGCACAAACACGAATCGCACAACTTCTAAACAGTCCGCCTTCGACAAGTATGGACACGTTACTGGTTGTTACCTTGTAGCAGTAAGACGGGGGACGGGGCGGTGAGAGTGTGAGAGGGACACAAATATTGTAACCAACTCATTATAGCGTATTTTGTCTCGCTCTCAGCGCTAACCGATAGAGAATTTCATTTTATGCCCTTAGCATATAAAATCACCGTTCACAAAAATTTTGAGTTGATCCCTTATATTACTGAGAGTGCGATATATTTAAAATCACATTACCGAATGGTCGATGTGAAAAATACAATCTGTTGGAAATTGGTAATCTGGTTAATTTTAATTAGCGCATCACCTATTGCAGGCAGCCTCTCCAAGTCAATTTCAACAACATTTATTCTACGACTTTTTACAAATCTTGATAAATAAAACAAAAATAAAATAAAAGCCATTTTTTCTAATTCTACGTTTTGTAAGAAGTGCCTATTGTTATTTTGAAGCGATATTTTACTACGCATGGTGCGTGGCATACCCACGCTCAGAGTTAATAGAGCTACGCCACTAAACCGAGGCTATAAATATTTTTTGTATGGGAAATCATTTTTTTTTTTTACTTTTAATTTTTAATTGTAGGACAAACGTTGTTGGGATTGTTGCGGAGAGGCTGCCTGCAAGAGGTGATGCGCCAAATTAAATAAATCCTGTATACTATAACAAATAGGTTTAGCTTTGGATAAATAAATAATAAATATTTTCAAAATTCTCACCACATTATCTAGCCCAGATTAAGTATACTTAAAGAACTTTTATAATGGATACTAGTTAATGAACAAATAAACTTAAGAAATAAATTAAAATACGTTTTACATTATGTAAATATTAGAAAAATACAAATCCATGAGTCGAGATCAATTCAATGAGCAATTCAGTTCATCACACAAAAACCATCCCACCAGGAATCGAATTCGGGACTTGTGACACAGAAATAAGTTTCTCTATCGTTGCGAAACAGAGGTCGTCTTGTTTCTAATATTCCGTATGCATATATTTTGAGTTACTACAATGAGATGTATTGTAGTTGTAATAATAATAATAAAATAATAAAATCTTTATTTGCATGAAAATTGGTACATTGGAGGTCTTATTGTATACATAGAAGTTTCACAATATTCTACCGACAAGTGTCAGTGCGCAAATATTTAATTTAGGATATGTCGAGATACAAGATTACATAAGTCAATTACTAAAGTCAAATGTTAAAAAATAATTATTTATGTCACAATATATTTATCATTTAAAAATTCATTATTAGAGTAATATAATTTACATAGCAAGAATTCAAATAGACTAGTTTTAAATTTATTAAATGGCAAACTTTTTATTTTATCTGGTAGTTAATTAAAAATTTTAAGTGCCATACACACAATGTTTTTTTGAAATAATGTTAACCTTTGGGCAGGTACATATAGTTTTTCTGCATGTCTTTTGCGACCAGAAATCATATCACGATTTTTTGGAAACAACTGTGGGTGTTTTTTTACAAATAGGCTCACTTCATAAATATATAGGCAAGGCAACGGTAAAATTCTGAAGTTCCTAAATATTGGTTTGCAGCTATCGATGTGTCCTGCACCGGATAGTGCTCTTACGCATTTTTTTTTAACTTAAAATATTAAATATATGTCAACAGAGTTGCCCCACAAGATTATTCCGTAGCGCAAGAGGGAGGATACGTAGCCATGGTACGATAGTAGAGCAGAGTTTCTGCCTGCTACCTCTTTCAATCTCCTTAAAGCATAAATAAATCGGTCTAGCTTGTGACAAAGCCTTTCGGTGTGCGCTTTCCAATTCAAGTATTTGTCAAGTTGAATACCTAAAAATATTGCCGTTTCTACTTTCTTAATCTTGTTATCGTCAAAAGTTATGTCAATGTTCATATTATTTGAATTATATGTTTGGAATTGTTTTATGTTTGTTTTATTAAAATTAATTTTAAGATTCAAGTTGTTTAAAAATGTCACTTACCTGTGACAATATTTTGTGGGTTTCAGCTTTCAAATTTTTTTTATTATTTGATAAATTATTAGTGTTGTATCATCTGCAAAATTTATACATTTTTGATTTCCCATAATCTCTGGTAGATCATTTATGTATAACAAAATAAGAGAGGTCCTTATCTTATTGTGCAGGTATGGCGAACGCATTGTACCATTAAAATAATTTATTTCTACACATTGTATTCGATTTTGCAGATAACTTTGAATCCATTGATTCACTTTACCCCTTATGCCGGTTTTATTTAATTTTTCCAGTAAAATATTATGATTTACAAAATCGAATGCTTTGCTCATATCTAGTAGTAAGGCCACAGGAAAACATCTCTTGTTTAGACTCTCCGATATTTCTTTTACTAATGAAAAACAGGCCATACTCGTTGATCTTCCTTCTCTAAAACCAAATTGTTGATCATTTAAAATGTTAAAAATTTTTTGACAAATTTTTAATTCTGTTGATATTGCTTTTTCAAAGATTTTGGATAGTACTGGGATCCGGGTTACTAGACGAACCTTTTTTATAAATTGGCTTGACTATTGATTTTTTAAGGCGTTCAGGAAATATCCCTTGGGTAAATGACAAATTAATAATGTGTGTCATTGGTGCCTTTATGACGTTAGCACATTTTTTTATTATATTTGTGGTAAGATAATCATACCCCGTTGTATTCGTGTTTTTTAAAGATTTTATCACTACGTCAATTTCGTGTATATTAGTCGGTAGAAGAAATAATGAGTGGTCCATTGATGATTGATTAAGTGGTTTATAATTAAGCATGTCAGAATTAGTTTTATTTGTCAAGTTTATAAAAAAAATAATGAATTAGTCACATATATTTTGAGGATTTGTATAGGTTATGTCCTTTAATTTAATGATGTCAATGTTTTCATGTCGATTTATGTTGGAATTATTATTATTTTTTATTATATTCCATGACGCTTTGCAAGTGTTTTTCGCCTTATTAATATATTCGGTGTTACAGAACTTTAAGGACGTTGTCATACATTTTTTTAAAACCTTATTGTAATTATTGTATCTTACTTTATTCTGTTTTTTATTACTATTACATAAAACGTATTTTAAGTACAGACGTCTTTTATTGATGCAACTTTTTTTTATACCTTTGGTCAGCCATCTTCTGTTCATGGCATTATCTCATGAAAACTTCGTCTACTAACGTCTTTGCACAAATCTCAGCAGTGGCGTCAGCAAGGGCAAAGAGTTCCACCCACTTGCTGGCGGTATCCTCGACTATTAAGATCCAACGTTCTCCCTGAAGTCCTTTAGGGAGAGGTCCAAAAAAATCAACAGCCAAGAGTTTGAAGCAAACCTAGGGGTTTCAAATTCGAAGGCTTGTACCTTTGACATTCCGTACAAGTCTTTGAGTAGTCAGTGATATACTTTCGCATACCTGGAAATTAAAACTGCTGGGAAATGCGATAAATAGTTCGCTGAATTCCACCATGAGCAGCAGTTTGCGAATCATGATACTCCTGCATGACCTTAAGCCGCAAACTGTCTGGTACAACGAGTTGAGGCTCCTGCGAATCAGGGTCTTCTTCATACCTATAAAGAACTCCTCGGTTCAATAGATATCCTCTCTCAGACCAACGATGAACAGAAATTTCATCAGAAGATTCCAGATCGTTAACTATCTTTGCTACTTCCGGGTCAGCTAACTGTGCCTCGCGAGTGGACGTGGCGTCCCAGTGCGGAACATCTACAGACAAGGATAAATACTACACTCTGGCTCAGTATTGTCAATGACAAGACGGCTAAGAGTGTCGGCTAACACATTAGCTTTACCAGGTGTAAAGTCTATTTTCAAATTAAAAGATTGCAACTTCAAAGCCCAACGAACAAGCCGGCCACTAGGGGATTTAAGGGTAAACAACCACTTAAGGGGTTGGTGGTCACTTTTGACATGAATCTCATGACCCTCAATATAGCCACGGAACCGTTCCACTGCCCATACAACCGCCAACGCCTCCCTCTCTATAGTAGAGTAGTTGCGCTCAGCTGGGTTAAGTAAGCGGCTTGCATACTCAAGCGGATGTTCCTCGTGAGGCGACTCCCCCTGGAGTAAGGCAGCCCCCAAATCAAAATGGCTTGCGTCCGTTCTTAAAATAAATGGCTTAGTATAGTCAGCCTGAACCAGAACAGGAGCTGAACAAAGCAGAGTCTTAAGTCGTGCAAAAGCACTAGCCTGCTCTTCCCTCCACATCCAAGCTTGCGTCTTTTTTGTTAGGCGCGTAAGCGGTTCGGCGACTTTGAAAAAATCTGGTATAAACTTACGGAACCAGGAACAAGTTTGTAAAAAGGTGCGAAGTTGCTGGAGAGTGGTCGGATACCTCATCTCCAAAACTGCGTTGACTTAAGTTCCGTCCGGAGAGATACCATCTCGTGAGGTCACGTGCCCGAGGTACTTAAGCTGCTCCCTGGCAAAGGCGCACTTCTCTCGGTTGGCTCTGAGTTTGAAAACTCGAAGACGCTCAAATACTGCACGAAGATCTGCCACGTGGTCTTCAAAGTTATCTGAAATGATACACACGTCATCAAGATAACCCAGTATAGTCTTATTTATTAGCGTAGGACCCGTTCTGAATCGGTCCATTAACCGTTGAAACGTAGCCGGCGCGTTTTTGAAGCCAAAAGGCATACGCTTAAAACGATAGGTACCAAAAGGCGTAACAAATGCGGTTTTATCACGGTCCCTGGTACTAACCTGCCAGTATCCGGCTCGCAAATCTAAAGAACTCATTACACACCCCCTTTCGGTCGACTGTATTAGTTCATCAATGCGGGGCATAGGATACGCATCAGTTTTTGTGACAGCATTAAGACTACGGTAATCCACACAAAATCTAAACGTCCCGTTTGCTTTCGGTACTAAAACACAAGGCGCGGACCAGGCAGACTCGCACTCCTCAATCACATCATCCTCTAACATACGGTCTAACTCGGCGCGCATGATGTCCTTCCTTGCCGGAGTAACGCGATATGGTGGCACAGCAAAAAGTGAGTGATCGCCAGTATCTATGTGATGCTCAACAAATGGTGTCGGTTCCCCGGCGACATTAAAAATAATCTGAGTACTCACCTAACAAACACTCGAGGCGTGATTTCTCAGATTGTGACAGCGTGGTGCCCTCATCCTCACGTAAGACACTCACCGAAGCGCACTGGACTGGACCATGTGGCGGTTCCCACAATAAAGGGTGAGAAATCCGAGGCCGGTCAACTGTGTACCAAGAAAACTTAGAAAAATCTATTATTAACTTCGCGTTCACAATAAAGTCGATACCTAACAGTGTGTCATTATTAATCGCATCAGGTAAGACAATAAATTCAACCGGTAAAAGTATCGTTTCAAGTTGAACGTCGACAACAGTCAACAGTACCCGAGTATTCTTAACATGACCGTCGGCAAGTTTAATCGACAAGGTGTCCGCGCGAAAGTTCACACCATCATTTTGTAATAAATAACCTATAAAGTGAACTACTCGAAATACTGCGGCGTGCGGCGGTATCTAGTAACGCGGTCCCCGTATATCCCTCAATACGCACTCGTACGATAGGCCGACCATGTGGTTTACAACAAGTTATATAATCAGAACTATTAAACACTTTATCATTAACATCTAAACAAGAAAATGTATTCTCTACTTTAACATTATCAACTGGGGTCGATTTATCTTTAGTGCAATTTACTCTTACAATGGCCCTTTTCACCATATAAATAACAATAAGTGCCCAAAACAGACTTTTTACTAAGTTTGTCACAATTATCTCTGGTATGACCCCGCGTTTTACAATAAATACAAAATAACTTATCGATACGCTGCGATGATGAATAGGCGCGAGTAGTCGGCGGACAAAAAGACAACGACCTCCCAGGTGTAGAAGGCGGCGGCTGCGCGCGTGACGTGGTGGACCTCGGCGGCGGTGGCGGCGCGACGGCCACCTTGTGACGGCAACGACGAATTCTCCGTAAGGGATTCTTCAATCCCACGAGCGATGTCGATAAGTGACTCGATATTAGCCACTAAGTCCCTCGGTAAGCGTTTCCGGATCCGCTTATGCAAAAGCCCATAAATCATATCTAGCTGAGCCTCCTCCGGCAAGCTGTAGGGTAACTTTGCTATTAAAGCTATAATCCGAACTATAAATATGTCTGCGCAGTCACATCCTTGCTCGTTAGCGAATATATCTCTGAAAAGTTTGCAAGCGGGGCGTGGCACTCCATACATCGATCGTAAACGTTTGACAGCTTTCGTCCATGTCATTTGATCACTTCGTATTCCACGCCACCATACAGCTGCATCTCCATGAAGTAGCATAGGTAAACCTCGTAGAGCCATCTCATCACTAACTGACGCGCACCCTTTGTAAATCTCCACGGCATCTATAAACGCTTCCACATCTTCAGAATGTTGCGATGAACCGTCGAATCTCGCCGAGCACTTGGATAAGTTCCCCATGGTGAGTGTAAGCGACGACGGCGGCGACAAAACAGCGGCGGCAGGGTCTCCAGCAGGCGGCAGCGGCGCTCCTAAGTGCGATGCAAGCAGAGTCTCCACAAGCTTCTGGTTGGCTTCGCTCTGCGCTTTCGAAAAAGCGGCAAAAAGCGAAGAAAGCTGGTCTCCGGACATAAGCACAGGTGCTGCAGCACCTCCTTGTATAGCCGTGTTCACCGATTCGTCCTCTGAACTCAACTCATTGTCTTTATCATTCCGAACTTTACGCGGCGGCATTGTTCATAAGCGTCAATACGTTAACTATTCACTTTTGAGTTTAAACTTTATAACGAACTATAACTGGATTCGGGCGAAACGTTGGGAGCCACTTTAACGTTCATGTATTGAGTCAATTAAAACGAGGTAAGGTTCTAATGAAGACAAACACCGATGAACGTCACAATAGATGTATTCGAATCTTACTAATACACTTGTACAATATAAAATACGTAAAACTTAAATGTTCGTTTCCGCGCCCGGGAGTACAAACGGCGTACGCTCCGCGTTGAAAGACATATTTCGACTGCCACGTGAGGCGCGAGCGAGCGAGCGGTCGGCGCAGGCGACGCGGGGTGCGGGCCTCATACGAGCGGGAGGTGAGGGATGGCCGGTGGGGCAGAAAAGTTCTCGAGTGGCGGCCACGTACTGGGAGACGCAGCGTAGGCAGGCCCCCTGCACGATGGACCGACGACCTGGTCAAAGTCGCCGGTAAACGCTGGATGAGGGCGGCGCGGGACCGAGCGACGTGGAAGACCTTGGGGGAGGCCTATGTCCAGCAGTGGACGTCTACAGGCTGTGGATGATGATGATGATGGATGACATAAAATTACTTAATGCTAAATCAGCGCCTCGTGAGCGCGATTGACGTCACACCATGGCATCTAGGGCGATGCCTACTCCGCAGATTCCGTGGAGTCTTCGCGTAACACCTCCCGCCGTACTTCAGCAATTATTTGAGCACTTTGGCTGAAAATGTTGCTGAACGTAAATCTTAGTTTTCTCTTTTTGAACTTTATATTTCAGAGTATAACTCATCAGCTGTGGTTTTCGCCGGATCGATTCTTTCTAAGTTTTCTTTTATTTGTCTTCGAAATCTGTATAAAAGTATAAAATTATAAAAGCAGTAGGTATTAGGCTTAACACGACGACGTAGAAGGGTATTGTAGTGTGATATAAGATTCCGTCTTCTAGTCCGGAAATTGTCAGGGGCTCGTGTAAAGATAGCTTGTGACTAGCAGTATGGATGCCGGCCAGGTCTGTAGCGTCCAGGTGCAGGACGATGTCTTCACGTATGGGCGGCTGCGTGTTATTCGGCAGGTTTATAATTTTGATGGCTTGACCTTTAATTTCATCCTTCTCGTTCGAAATGTATAGTTGAGGCGTGTGAATAGAGCAACCTTGAGTTACCATGGCGAGGTAGCTTCCCTGGAGTATGGAGTACTGCTGCAATTCACAAGAAGTTTGTACTTTAGTAGGTACAGGAAAACTTAACGTATAGTGCTTATCGTCAAGTCTCTCCAATGCTTCTTTAATAAGAATGACAGTGTTCAAGGTATATCTTGAGTCTAGACGCTGTGACGTAATAAGCTGTTGTATGGTAAGTAAATTTGTCTTCGCAGAGATACCACTTACTGGACTTCGGGCATACTGCCTCTATGTACACAAAATCGTTGCTATGCATCGCTATATAAGGATAGGATGGAAATAAGGATTGGTTATTCTTGTTAGGTATGACAGCTAGTTTATACAGGGTGTAAGTATATGATAAGAATATAGGGAGTTTAAACACTATAACTATCTGATTATGAACCTAACTTTATAAAGCCATAATATTCTCAAATATTTAAATCTAATAATTGATTTTTACTATATATTAATTTCAATCTTTCTAACATATACTTTAAACTATCAGGGCTTAATGCTGAATGAGTGCCGGTAGATATATGAATATATGCTAGAATGGTTTCTAATTTCATTAACTCGTCACACAAACTATATTATCGCCTAGTATAAGTAGGTAATGAGATAATTGCGCAAACTCGGCCAAATTCATTTCCGTTTTATTGTTCGCTGCAATACGCCTTGTCAATTTTTTGTTGATTAAGTGTTATCGTGTCAAGTAACTTGTAATTTTCCGATAACCAGGTTTTACTTATGCTGACGTGATTATTAAATTCTGTAACTAACTTGTTTCCGTTATTTTGAAGGATTTTAATGGCATCGTTATATTTTAATGCGTCGGTGTAATCTAAGTTGCCGGATATGCTCTTTATTATCGAGCCAAGACCGTCAATAAGACCTCTTTTAAACCTATGGGATTCAAAAGATTTAATTTGATCATTTTGATTTAAGATATTGAATATGAGGTTCATATAAGTAAAGGTTTTTACTACCTATCTGTACTGTAAAACTATTTATCTGCGATTCAATTAACTTTACTCTGTCTCGTATGTCATCTGTACGTATGTATTGTAAAAAGGTATGATAGTGAGATATAAAGCGTGCATCTCCTAATTTGAATGGGAGGAGCCCTGGTCCATTTTCGAGGCTTTGAAGAGTTATCTCTTGAGTTGGTGTCATCCACGGGAGATGAAGTAATATCAGTGGGATCCTGTAACAAACGCGCGGTTATAGGAACTTGTTTTAAACGTGACTTAGAGATAGGGTTACGTTTGCGTTTAGTGTAGATGTGTATTGGCAAGTCAGCCAATACGGCGTCGGATGTATAGCGCGGTGCTAATTTAGAACGAGACGCTTGGGGGTTCTTAATGAATACTTGTTGTTCGGGTAGGTAGGTCTGCAGGCCTATTACGGTTCTTTCATGACATGACATGATAAACAAGATTTCTATGATACAATGATCAACAATTGTGACATAAAGAATAAACGAATTCCCTTTACATTTGCATGCAAGAGGCGTTGCATTACCTTTTGAAATAAATGACAGTTTCAATCATCGTCTATGACTTAAAAACGTCAATTAAAAAAGGTGAGACCGCACCCACCTCTATGATATGTTGGTTTCTTGATTTCATTTGTGTTCTTCCATTTCGTTTGCTTTCATAAATAAATACTTTATTATTATATATGGGGGTTATTGTATTCAATTTACATGGTATACCAAATAATGATCGTATGATAAGTTTTAAGGCCGCTCCACATTCTCGCGAGAATCTCGCGAGTCGTTAATACAGGGTGGATTTTGACGAGGGACCTTTGCGGAACTGGCAGATAGTTCAACCTTAGCACTATATTTCCCCCATAGATACTATGGAAATATATGTTACCGTTTTCAAGTTATAGCCTTTTAAACATTCATACCAAAAACTACTTTGTGCCAACCCTACACAGGTGGTTTGGTTGAACTTACATGTAAACAATCTTTAGATGTCAGTCAGCATATTTCGTTAATATGTTGCCATTTATCCATTCTTATGTCTGCGTGCATTTGCAGAGGTGATTGTCTCTATTCTATTTATTAAATGTTCTGGTGGAGTATTTATGTAATTCCTTATTACTTGATAATTCTAACCACAACAAATAATTTACATCATGGAATGACTTTGACAACCACTCGAATGTACTCAATCGTCATAAGCAATTAGGTAAAGATGATAGTAACCTCTTTCGTCATAAATAAAATGTCTCCGTTTACTAAGGGCGCGTACACATAGAACGTCCGTTTCACAGGTTCGTTTAAACGTAAATGTTATTAGCGTATGTAGTTGTATGAGCTAGTTCACATAGAAGAGTATTCCGGATCCAGTAAATAATACCGATCCGACAAAATAAGCAGGCTTGGCATGGGGGTGCGTGGGTTGCGGTATGCTGCACACAGCCGCCATTTGCCGGTTTCATTCCTAGAGTAGTGCACGTGTCTACTGTCCAGTGCTCTCATAATCATGGCAAGCAGGGCGTTTGAAAAATATACAACGTCCATCCTCGTAGAAAGTAGTCGATACACTGAAGAACGAAAGTCCAGTAGCGTCGGATCTGTTAAAATCGGTCCTGTAAATGCTGTGTGAATATTACCTCCAGTACTGACGGATCCATTAAAATCGGTCCTGTAAATGCTGTGTGAATATTACCACCAGTAGCGACGGATCACTTAAAAAGGATCCTGTTAAATCGGACGTTTTATGTGAACGCGATAAAGTGATAAAAAGGTTTTAGTCCGTTAACTCGTTTCATAGAATTATTTCCGAATGTTGATCAGCAATTCATACAATAGACTGTCCTTGTTTTTTTAAATTTATTTTGGTTATCGTCAAAAAACTTAATACCGGACGACATGAAACAAAGGTTGATTGCTGCCTTCGACATTCTTCGTAGGACAAATCGTGAAGATCAGACATTATCGCATGTGCACCGACACACTGTAACGAGCATATTGCATTTGCTCGCTTACTCAACTAAAACTTGTGTTTTACATTTTTTTTTACTTTTACACTGTTCACTGTATTGTTTATTTTTATCGTTTTTTTTACGAGCTCTAAAGTTGTTTACCATTTAGTTGCCACCGGCTTATGCGGTTGACATTGAAGTTGGCATTGACACATTTCATCTGTCAATTATTCGTTCGAGTCCTTCATTCGGCTGTTGTCGATAGTTAGTCGCGAATTAAGGTTTTATTACATTTAAAATGTTTTGACATTAAATTAATGCATTGTTCTAAGTAATATGACGTTCTAAATATATATAGGTGAAATTGGGAGGCTGCCAGTAATTTTCTACAAGTAGGTTCTTTGTTCATTCTATCCGACTCACCCTTGGCCGACCGCCGAGTGAAGGGGTTGGTTCGATACATCAACTTCATTCATTCGTTTTATTTTTTTCAATCGTAAACCTTTTTGGGTTATTTACTATCTGAGATTATTACTGAAATCCTGGTGAGTTTCTAGATTTTTGTGTCAATTTAGTTAATAACTTAGTACTCCGTGTGTTATGAGATATTAATTTCTTCCAGTTGACTGTATTTTTGGTTTCGAGAATTTGGTCGCTAACCTCGAAGCGGCTTGCAGGCGCTTTATTCGCCATTGAGCAAGGCTTAAGACCGAAACAATAATAAATTTAACTATCTGTTCGTCCTTATACATAAAGCACCAAGCCTCCCATAGACCTTCGTTCTCAGGAATGTAAATTCTCTGATGTCAGCATCTACATTTTCTTGATTCAAAAAGAGTTCAATTTGTAAATCCTTACCCAGCATGCCTTCAATACTTTGATGAACTAAATTTAAACAGTGTTTTTCATCTAACTTTCTAATAAAATAAGAATATATTTATTGCTCACATATTATTACAGAAAAGTTCATGACAAGTTTTTACTATTCAAATGTGATTCAAATTCTGTTAAGATGTGATTTTGCAGCTGGGCTATATGTTTACTTACATTTCTAATTGGCATTTGATTAAAGCTAGAGTTATTATGATTTATTGTCAATGAATCTAGTTTAAATTACCTAAATTAGTCCTAGTGCTAGCTCTTGGAATGTTATATTCAAAGGATTTCTTATGTATACATTGCTGCTCAATAGGAGCATAGTTTTAAGTAGTCAAAATGACTGGTAATTCATTATTAATAAAATATGATAGCAAAATTGCTATTTATCTTATAAAATAGACTGTCTTTAGTCTTTGTTTTGTGGTGAGGCCGATTATTTATTTATTTATTTATTTATTCAGTCACAAAGTCCACAGCTCTTAATAATTAATACATAAAAAAAAATATAGAATAATTCTGATAGCCATTTATGGACTTACATTATTTTAGTATGTCTTCTAGACGTGTAACAAATTATTTAGTATATACAAAACATTATAATATAAAGTAATAACAAATTAAATATTCAAGTACAAATTAGGATTTGATAAATAATAAAAAGGATTAGTTTGTAAAAATTAACAAAAAAGGTTGATTAATATGTCAATTGAGAGAAAAAATAATTGTCAATGGTTTACAAAACTAATTATTACTAACTAAAGATATTCAATACAGAAAACTTAAAATGTCAAAAATTACAAAAACAATTAACTATTTAAACAAATTATAAAATTTAAGAAAGAAAAGCAATAAAATCAAATGAAAAAAAAAAAAAAAAAAACTAATTCAATGAAAATTAAATTAATTTAATAAAAATTTTTTTAAAAAATTTAAAAAAATTTACAGCAATTAAAAAAACTAAGTGTTATTAAGTGAGTGTAGGGTGTGTAGTGAGTGTGAGTGTGTTTCGTCGAAAGTGACTAGTTATTAAGGGCTTCGATTACTTTTCTTTTGAAAGTACTTTTAGGGTCATGAAATAG
Organism: Stenoptilia bipunctidactyla; assembly: GCA_944452665.1. NCBI lineage: Eukaryota > Metazoa > Arthropoda > Insecta > Lepidoptera > Pterophoridae > Stenoptilia > Stenoptilia bipunctidactyla. The sequence goes on from OX101746.1 coordinate 17,734,935, forward strand.
GTCTGTTACGGGGGCAAACATTGTATTGTACGTTCGTTGGATTCTGTTTATGACTGAGTTCTGTGCATATGTAGTTTTTGTGTGTTTCGTGTGAAATAAGTTTGTGTGTCTGGTTCTTTTGTTAGGTGTCTTGAGATTGAGAGTAGTGCTGGTGAGTTCAATGCTATCAAGGGAACCGTTACAAATACTCTGTAGAAATAGCATATCAAGTAAATGGCGACGATCATGAAGTGATAACATGGCATGTTGCTTGCAATTATCTGCGTAAGTTTTGTTTGGATCGTTGCGTGTGCGGTAATTGAGGTGTTTAATGAGTTTTTTTTGTACATATTCGATGTTTTCGCTATAAGTGGTGTATTGAGTGTTCCAAATGCTACTGCAGTATTCGAGTGTGCTCCTCACATAGGAATAGTACAAAATGTTTATACAGTTTGGGTCCGAGAAAGGGGCACTCGCTCTTAAAATAAAGCCCAGGTTTTTATAAGCTTTGGAAACTATGTTTTTAATATGATCAGTAAATGCAAGCTTACAATCCAAAAGAACACCAAGGTCACGGATAATATTCGTTTTGGGAACTAGAGCATTGTTTATGTGATATGAAGTCATCAAGGGCTTCTTTTTACGGGTAAAACTAACCTGAGCACACTTATTTACGTTAATGGTAAGACGATTTTTTAAGAAATAGTCACATAGACGGTCAAGATCAGATTGTAAATAATTACTGTCAGTCAAGTTATTAATTTTGGTGTAAATTTTTAATGTCATCATTAGGTCTATCTTATATTTTACTATCAGTGTGTAATCAATTTCACCTCTTTTCAGGGGGTTTCTTGGTTTTAGATCATAATACTCTAAACAAGCGGTTGTTTTGTCGCCGCTAAATTAAACTCGACATAACTGGCGCCTAAAGAAATAAATAACTGGAACTGAACAAGTTGGTTTTACTGCACCTCCCTCACCGGCCTTACTCACCTACTACCCTGCCCTAGCCGGGACAAGGAGAACGTTACATTGGCGCCCTTCAGCGTGAGGCCAGAGGTGCAGGAACCCCAGAAGACATATCCAGGTGACATCTTTCCTTATTTTTGTGATGCTGCCTTATGCAATCCACCGACTGTCCGCGGAGGAACTGCGTTATGAGTTGGAGTGCCGGAATGTAGACTACACTGGACTTAATACTGACGAATTAAGGAAGAAATTGAAAAGCGAACTCAGTAGTAATGTGCAACTTCAACTTAAATGTACGCGTTCCCCTGAGAGTGAATTAGCAGTTGTTGATAAAACCGTTAAGGAGTTAATTTCCACCTTTGATGTCTTAGTTTTCGACAAAACTAACAATGATTTTATAAAATTTTGTACTAAACTTCAACATATAAAAGAACGTTGTAATCGTATTGTACCATCAAATGATAAGGAACTGTTGGAACATTCAAATTATTTTAAACAAATTTTACACATGTTTGATGTAACTGTGACACAAATTCATAATAAGTGTAAACCTGAGAACGAAGTTGAATCTTTAAATTCTAATGCTAGACCAATTGTCTTGCGAACAGATAACCTTGTTGCATCATGGAATCTTAAGTATCCAGGGCGATCTGAATTTAGTTTGGTAGGTTTCCTTCAACGTGTTGATGAACTTAAGAAATGTCACAGTGTGACCGATAAGGAATTGCTAACCTCAGCTGTCAATCTTTTTAGTGATCCTGTCTTGCAGTGGTACCGTGGTGTGTCTCATAACTTTGATTGTTGGTCTGACTTAGTTTCTGCTTTGAAAGTTGAGTTTTTACCTTTGGATTATCATCTTAGACTCCGCAGAGAAATTTATAATCGCACCCAGGATGTTTCTGAGGATGCTCTTACATACTTTGCTATTATGAGGCAATATTTTGCCAGACTTCCCGTTCCCTTTGATGAAAGTGAGAAATTAGAATTACTTAAATTTAACTTAGCACCTAGGTATAGATCAAAAGTTATGTTCAAAGATTTTAGAAATGTTGAAGAACTGCACCGATATTGTAGGCAGATAGATGTGGCATTGTGGTCGGCTGAGGATTACGTTCCGCCTCCCAGTGAGAATTGTATGGAATACGATTTAGCATTTAAAGGACGCCGCCGAGCTAAGGTTGCCGTGTCTGAAGTGAAAGTCAGCCCTGTCTCCAATAATGATGCAGTTACTAAATGCCGTAACTGTGGCGGACGTGGACATTCGGCTGAAGCGTGTCCATTCAAAAAACTTCCCTATTGTTTCCGTTGTGGTGCTGAAGGAGTAACCGTTAAAGACTGCTCTGGGTGTGGCTCCACTCCAAAAAACGAATTAGGCCACAACCCGCCGCCAGGGACCGCTTAGGTTGTGCTTATCAATACACACAGAAAGACGAATGGACCCGTTGGTTAAAATTTATTAATAACTTCCTACATTCCCCGGATGTGAATACTTGCCATTTTGCACCATCTGTTTATGATAGTAGGCCTTATGCCCATTTACTATTTAATCATACCTTCCATTGTCGAGGTTTATTAGACAGTGGTGCCTCTATTTCCCTACTCAATGAGTCAGCTTTCAAATTGTTCTCCACTCGTTTTTCTGTCGCCTTAGATAAGTCGAATTTGCCAAGCGTCTCAACGGCCGACGGGACCAAATATCAGCCGGAGGGCCGTGTTTATTTCCATGTTACTTGTAATGGTGTGTCAAAGGATTTTGATTTTGTGGTTATTTCTAGTCTTAGGGTACCAGTCATCTTGGGCATTGATTTTTGGAAAAGTTTCGATGTAGCCCCCAGTTTTGTTTCACGCTATGCAGTAAAAGAAGAACCTCTCTCTAGGCTTCGTTCTTCGTCTACGTCTTCTTCTGATGACGGACTGGCGGTCCTGGAAAATGCCTGGGAAGCTGAAGTCGTTCCTAGTGAGCCGATTACTCAGCGTGACTTGACGCCAGAGCATAAACGAGCCCTAGAACATGTCATGCTTAAGTTTAGGGCCCTTCAATACACTGGAGGACACCTGAGCACGACTCCTCTTTTAGAACATTCTATTGACACAGGGTCGGCTACACCCATTAAACAGCGATATCATAACTTGTCGCCGAACATGTTAAAAGTTTTAGACGAGGAACTGGATAAGATGTTGGAGCTAGGGGTCGTGGAACCTTCAGAATCTTCGTGGAATAGCCCGATGGTCATTGTCCGTAAGGCAAATGGTGAGTTTAGACCTTGTCTGGATAGTCGGAAACTAAATTCTGTGACCGTTAAGTTAGCTTATCCCATACCCTACCTTGATTCTATTTTATCCAACCTTAAAGAAGCTAAATTTATGACGTCGCTAGATTTGAAATCAGCATTTTGGCAGATTGAACTTTCCGCAGATAGTCGACCTAAAACTGCCTTTACCGTCCCCAAAAGAGGTCTGTTTCAATTTACCCGTGTTTGTTTTGGCTTAACTAATGCCCCTCAAGTTCTTCAATCCTTAATGGACCGTCTTTTTGGGCCAGAGTTTCACGGCAAGGTATTCATTTACCTAGATGATATCATTTGTATTTCCCAGACGTTTGAGGAGCACGTACTGCTTCTGGAGCGCGTAGCTGATAAACTGAAGATGGCAAACCTTACCATCAATATGCCGAAGTCTCACTTCTGTCGTTCAAAGCTGAATTACTTAGGTTATGTTGTAGATTCGGAAGGTTTGCGTCCCAACCCTGATAAGGTTTCTGCGATCCTCCAGTATCCCAGACCTACTTCTTCAAAAGAAGTGCGTCGCTTCTTGGGAATGGCATCGTGGTATCGTCAGTTTATCAAGAACTTTGGTTCCCTTGCTGCTCCTCTTACAGCCTTGACCCGAAAAAATTGTACCTTCCTCTGGTCGGAAGCAGCCGAAAACAGCTTTGCTGCCTTGCGGGATGCATTAGTTTCATCCCCTGTTTTGACGTGTCCTAATTTCGAAGTACCGTTTTTCGTTCAGTGCGATGCCTCGGATGTAGGCATTGGAGCCGTGCTATCTCAAGAGTCTGAAGAGGGCGAACGTGTCATAGCATTCGCCTCTCGCACGCTCACTTCGTCTGAACGTCGCTACTCCACAACCGAAAAGGAGTGTTTAGCAGCTCTCTTTGCAGTGGAGAAATTTAGACCGTACGTCGAGGGACACCATTTCACCGTAATAACCGATCACATGAGCCTTAAGTGGTTGACCAACCTAAAGTCACCCAGTGGCCGACTTGCTCGGTGGGCCTGCCGGTTATCACAGTTTGATTTCGAGGTCCTTCACCGAAAGGGTAGCTCTCATGTAGTGCCGGATGCGCTCTCACGGGCCTTGATTCCCGAATGCGACTTCGTGTCGTGTGCCTCCGACGCAGATCCTTGGTACGACTCTATAGTATCTAAGGTGAAAGCTAACCCTTCCGCTAATCCAAAATGGTGCCTGAAAAATGGTGAGGCTTATCGGCATATAAAAAACCAGTTTGCTTTACAATCCGACTCCGATTGGAAACTGGTAGTGCCCTGCAATCGCCGCCTTGAGCTCTTAAGACTCCACCATGACGAGCCAACAGCGGGCCACTTCGGCGTCTTCAAGACCATGAAAAGACTTAGCCAGCGGCACTTTTGGCCAGGCTTGTTGGCAGATGTGAAGAAATACGTCAAAGCCTGTGATATTTGTCTCGCTCATAAATCGCCCAATCAAGCTCCAGCTGGTTTCTTTGGTTCACCTAAAGTTGTCGAGCTTCCTTGGGAATTCATATCTGCTGATTTGATGGGCCCATTACCTCGGTCTAAAGCTGGTTTTAGCTACCTCTTCGTGGTAACTTGCTTCTTTTCCAAATATTCTATTTTGATCCCGCTTAGGAAGGCTACCGCCAAAGAAGTAGCAACTCGTCTGGAGAAAAATGTTTTTCTTGTGCACGGAGTCCCCAAGACCGTATTAGTGGACAATGGATGACAGTTTACCTCTTCAAATTTCAGGTCACTAATTGAAAAATATAAAATACCTAATTTGTTTTATACAGCCAAATACCACCCACAACCGAATCCTACTGAACGGGTTAACCGTGTGATTAAGGACACCGTGGCGTGTTATATCCAAGACACGCATACGGATTGGGACCTCCATATTTCGGAAATACAAGCTGCCATTAACAGTAGTGTTCACAAATTTCTCGCCGTATTTTCTACTACATGGACGAGAAATGAAACTGTCGGGCGAAGACTATAAGGGGACCAGCGTTGCCGACACTGTTGAACCAGCAGACCGTAGTGCTTATGCTTCAGGTTTACGGGAATTAGATGTCATCTTTGATCGGGTGCGCCTACACATGGGTAAAGCCTATGAGCGTAATGCTCGCGCTTACAACTTACGTCGTAGGGCGGTTGATTTCCAGCCCGGGCAACTTGTCTGGAAAGAAAATAAGGTGCTGTCCAGCGCTTCTGATAACTTCGCAGCCAAACTGGCCCCTAGGTTTATTAAGTGCAAGGTGATTAGAAGGGTCGGACCTTTAGTATATCAACTTGCTGATTTCAATGGCAAGGATTTGGGTAATTGGCACGTCCAAACGTTAAAACACGGTTAGTTTCTTTCTTTAAAAAAAAAATATATATATTTTATATATTTTTTTTTCCTAGTTGAGGGGGGTGTGTAACGAGCATATTGCATTTGCTCGCTTACTCAACTAAAACTTGTGTTTTACATTTTTTTTTACTTTTACACTGTTCACTGTATTGTTTATTTTTATCGTTTTTTGTACGAGCTCTAAAGTTGTTTACCATTTAGTTGCCACCGGCTTATGCGGTTGACATTGAAGTTGGCATTGACACATTTCATCTGTCAATTATTCGTTCGAGTCCTTCATTCGGCTGTTGTCGATAGTTAGTCGCGAATTAAGGTTTTATTACATTTAAAATGTTTTGACATTAAATTAATGCATTGTTCTAAGTAATATGACGTTCTAAATATATATAGGTGAAATTGGGAGGCTGCCAGTAATTTTCTACAAGTAGGTTCTTTGTTCATTCTATCCGACTCACCCTTGGCCGACCGCCGAGTGAAGGGGTTGGTTCGATACATCAACTTCATTCATTCGTTTTATTTTTTTCAATCGTAAACCTTTTTGGGTTATTTACTATCTGAGATTATTACTGAAATCCTGGTGAGTTTCTAGATTTTTGTGTCAATTTAGTTAATAACTTAGTACTCCGTGTGTTATGAGATATTAATTTCTTCCAGTTGACTGTATTTTTGGTTTCGAGAATTTGGTCGCTAACCTCGAAGCGGCTTGCAGGCGCTTTATTCGCCATTGAGCAAGGCTTAAGACCGAAACAATAATAAATTTAACTATCTGTTCGTCCTTATACATAAAGCACCAAGCCTCCCATAGACCTTCGTTCTCAGGAATGTAAATTCTCTGATGTCAGCATCTACATTTTCTTGATTCAAAAAGAGTTCAATTTGTAAATCCTTACCCAGCATGCCTTCAATACTTTGATGAACTAAATTTAAACAGTGTTTTTCATCTAACTTTCTAATAAAATAAGAATATATTTATTGCTCACATATTATTACAGAAAAGTTCATGACAAGTTTTTACTATTCAAATGTGATTCAAATTCTGTTAAGATGTGATTTTGCAGCTGGGCTATATGTTTACTTACATTTCTAATTGGCATTTGATTAAAGCTAGAGTTATTATGATTTATTGTCAATGAATCTAGTTTAAATTACCTAAATTAGTCCTAGTGCTAGCTCTTGGAATGTTATATTCAAAGGATTTCTTATGTATACATTGCTGCTCAATAGGAGCATAGGTTTAAGTAGTCAAAATGACTGGTAATTCATTATTAATAAAATATGATAGCAAAATTGCTATTTATCTTATAAAATAGACTGTCTTTGGTCTTTGTTTTGTGGTGAGGCCGATTAGGTCTATCTTATATTTTACTATCAGTGTGTAATCAATTTCACCTCTTTTCAGGGGGTTTCTTGGTTTTAGATCATAATACTCTAAACAAGCGGTTGTTTTGTCGCCGCTACATTAAACTCGACATAACTGGCGCCTAAAGAAATAAATAACTGGAACTGAACAAGTTGATTTTACTGCACCTCCCTCACCGGCCTTACTCACCTACTACCCTGCCCTAGCCGGGACAAGGAGAACGTTACAACACTCGGGCACGGGCTGCAGCGTGTATTATAAGACACGGAGGAACATTTGAACACCGTATGTAAAAATTGTAATAAAGTAACTGATATTCATATTTTTGCATTTTATTTGCTTTATTTGACATTTATGTGTCATTCTTAACCAGTACGATGACAACAACTCTCGGAAATAAACGTAATATCCCGAGCTTTCTCGACGGCGATTCCTTAATCTAGCCATCTTGCCGTGATGTGCAGATGCAATATAGGGTTATCACCACAGTTAAAAATGAGTGAACTTTGTATTTTTTTTTACTTCGTTTAAGTCTCTAAACATTATAAACCAACCATGTATCACTTAAACGATGCAATATTTCCGCAAAGGTCTCTCGTCGAAATCCACCCAGTATAATTATCTTCATACATAGAATATAAATCCTTGAGATCAATCTGTTTTTATCACAATTTATCTTTATTTTTTAGTAAATAAAACATATTAGATATTAATTTTTATCTTCCTGGACCATTTTCAATACTAATATAAAAAAATTAACAAAAACTTTAAAATCTATTCAAATCGGCAGCTCGCTTGTTACTGAGAAACATGCGATCGTGACTCCTACACAAAACTCCAAACTCCCCACAAACCCCAAAACCCACAAAAAGTTGAGAAAAATGAAAGAAATTGAGTAGAATACGAGAATGGCTTTCTCGCGAGAATGTTGAGCGGCCTTAACGTCAAAACTATTTCATATCATCGCATGGTTTTGAGATCCATAATAGGCCTGCTGTTCTGGCTCCCGGTCTTTATTACGATTTTCTATAACTTGGGTGCGATTATGTAAGGAACATTCATTGATTATTTCAAATACTTTAATCAAGTTAGTTAAGGGGCAGAGATTTTAAAGGCATTTTTGTGGGCGATAGGCTGACCCCCTGTCACTACAATAGTCTCTTTCCATCTTTATAATACCTCCAAATTTGTCAAACGTGAATACCCATAAGGGATACAGGCGTGACGTTATGTATGTTATGTATGTATTTAATCATTTGGTCTCAATGGTTAACTACGTACTGCTGTAAAAGATTCTCAGTTAGGTTAGTTTCTAAGGGGTCACGTGGGTCGAAGTGCCCGGTGCTAATTTTAATTGGACGACATTTAGTGAAACTATGGACGGAATGATTATACGCTAAAACTGCATACGGCACGAGATTGAAAGCTGACTCAGACTTATTCTTTAACTTTAAAATACGCAGGTGTTCTAATAGGGTTGAATGTAACCTTTCTACCATACCGTTTTCGTTAGGGGTGTGCGCTAAAATTTTATAGTGTACTAGCTGTGCCCGCGGCTCCGCTCGCGATAATTTCGGGATAAAAGTATCCTATGTTACTTCTAGTACCTCTCATGATTCGTCGAGTAGTTTTTGCGTGAAAGCTGAACAAATATCCACGCTTTCATATTTATAATATTAGTAAGGATAAGGATTGACATTTTATAATATTTGACAATTAATTGAACATAAATTAGACTAAGATTGTTTAGATCACTTTCACATGAGGCTTTAGTATCTATGGAACGAAAATACTTCAGCGCAAAGCTTCCGAGTAAACTATATTGAAAGTTGATCCGTCCGGCACGTGAACATGAAGATTTCTAGAACTGCTAACCCGGGAAAGAGCGACGTATAACTGACCATGCGAGAAACAACTGACACCAAGATCTACTCCAGCAACACGAAAAGACTGCCCTTATTAATTGTCATTGCAAAACACACCGATACTGGGAATTGCGTTCTTTTAAATTGGAATGGAAAATTATTTGGTATTATGGGAATTCTGGGAATAAAGACGGTTTCTCCTGCACCGCAACCTGTTAAAATTTGAGATATCCAAATAGAATTATGTACCCAGATATATGTACAACTTACAACAGAAAAAGAAATGAAAATAAAGCTGAAACGCCTGTGCAATGCTATCTACCTATACCTACTTCACTTAAAAATAAATACCTATAACTACAATAATTAATAAAAGTACCTACGCTTTTACCTAAAAAATACAAAAAAACTGAACATAAATTAGCCAAAATTTGGAATTTGACCGAATATTTAAACACTACCAAAACAACTAATACCTATTTTATATAATAACAACGAAAGAAATTCAAATAAACTATTTAAAGGCTAAAAGTCGCGCTGATAAGCACGGTTTATAATATCAATTATTGTCTGTCAATAAAGTCGAACGCTCTGAACGCATCAACAAACAAATATTGAATGAATTATAAAGCTTGCGCTCGCCTCCCCGCCTTTTTATACCCTACCGCCGCGAGCCGCGTCGAGCGCGGCAACCGTTACGCAAAAATAATCCTTATATCATTCAGTATTCACGCGCGATGGGTTATTAGGGTATTTCATGTATAAGTTTGGTGTTTCTATACCGATTTCTATGATTCTTTTTTTTATTGAATAGGTAATAATGTTATTTTTTTTTATTAGTGAGAGTATTATAAACGTAAGAGTAAACAAATATAATCAGAAAGCTCCGAACTGCTAAGCTATCGGGATTTACACGTGTTATTGTGAGTCAACCATAAAATTTAGACATATACTGTTGTGGGATATTTTTTGAATAATTTTATGAAGAATATTTCTGTCATACATGATTTCTATGTAGCTTTAACCATTAAGGCTGCACACGCGACGGAAGCTTAAATTATGAGGTAATTTTTCCCGTTTTCCCAACATTTCCCTTCACTGCTCTGCTCCTATTGATTGTAGCGTGATAATAAGTATACTATAACCTGCCCAGGAGTATGAAGAATAATTTTGAGTAGTTTTTGTTTCTATAAGGAACATACAGACAGACAGACAGACAAAAATTTTACTGATTGCATTTTTGGCATCAGTATCGATCACTAATCAACCCCTGATAGTTATTTTGAAAATATTTTTCATGTACAGAATTGACCTCTCTACAGATTTATTATAAGTAAGTATATACAACGTGTAACAAAATGGAGAGATAAAACTTTAGGGTTAGCTTCTATACCATACGTAGAATGTACAGTAAAAGAATTAGCATGATCAGTGCTGGTATAGACTTTCATACAAATTATTTTACAATAAAATATTTTGACAACCCTAGTCAACCTAACAAGCTAAAATAGACTTGCGCCGCAATCAGTGACCTTATGACCTTTCCGCACCGGCTGAATAGCGAGCGATACGCCGCGCCGCCGCAGCCGCCCACTGCGAGTAGCACGGATATCAGCGCAGCTGATTGTTACATACCTATCGTTTGGCACATTGAATGACACAATTTTTATCACACTACCTAGCTAATGAAAACAAATAAAACAACATGTTAGTACAACTTTCAAGTTTCTATTTATTAATAATAAACGGGTTGCCCGGAAGAAATCGGGTTGCCTGAAAGAAATCGCTTAAAGCTTTTTAAATCGCTTAAATATTGTGTACATAATTATTTCTACGTTTAATGACAATAAAGAGTTTTTGTTATAATTATTACAACTTAAATTTGTAATATCTGACAAACTCTTATGGCAAATATCGCACTTATTTCAATCGACATTCAGTTCACTTTGCGTAAAAACACTCACAATTGTATCTAAGGTTTCCCTTACACTTGGCCAAAATTACAAAAACGGCTAACAATTTCTGCCTTCTCTTTCAATACACACACATCCACATGACGTTTGTGTCACCGACAAAAGCCTAACCGAGGAGGTCACAAATCTGCTGGTATCAGCTCTTGCGTCCATCGGGAATGATAAGAATATTGGCCATCATCACTAAGCGTACGCCATATCACCATGTGATTGAAATCCAAAAGAGCGCCGACTCGTCGAGTGCTGCTCCTCGGATCCTCCTCGAAATGATCCAAGACTTGCTCTTCTAAGTTCTCGAAACGCGAAGGTGGCCGCGCTGGGTTTCGCGTGAAAAAACCGGCACGGCGCGCTGACCCGCAGACTCATGCTTCGAAACACGCCATAGCCGGGTAAGTGGCGCTGTTCAGCTGCCGGCCTGCACCCCACAAACCGCTGCATGCAGTAAAGCCTTCGAGCTTCGTAGATGCTGTGGTTACTAGCGGCTCCAACATACAGAATCATATCGTAACATTTGTTGTTTGAATACACATGTCGTCGTGCATTACCTCCAATACTTTCAAGTCGAGACATTTTAAGAAAACTTCGAATAAAATAGCGATAGCAACTGACGTGCACACTTCAAAACGGACATGAAAGAACTGAAATAAATTTCTATTAATTTTACTAATAACCGAACCAAACAGTTCTCTAGTACCTAATTTTTTTAGGGTTCTTCCGTATAGCGATATGATAAACAAAATCTTAGTACCCAATTTATTTCATAATACAGTGAAATGACTTCATTATATTATGTTTTTGTATTGTTAAGTTATTCTGTTACAAATAAATAGTTTTCATTCGTGAAATCACTTAAATAGTTTTTAAGTTGTTTGTTCAATATCAAAATTAAAACTGTTATTTGTTAATTTACGTAACTTATTTTTACGCTTCACACATTTTAAATAAAGAAATTAATCCATTTTGTTTCTCAAGAAAGAGAATAATAATAAAAGATAAAGATACCTCATAAAAAAATAAAGTTTTAGGACATGTATACTTAGGATATTTTCCCTAAAGAGTTTGAAAATAATTTCAGCTGCCTGAAACAAATGCAACTAAAAACAATAATTAGTTAGTCATAAGTAATTTAACTTTTTTAAATAAAAAATTTGGTTGAGTTGAGAATTTGTTCATAATAAATTTGAACGGAACAACCTTTAGTTTGGCTTGGAAGCGGCGGCGGTAAATCTCAAAGGGTATAATTCCGAAAGGCGCAAGTTCGCGACGAGACGCCGAAAGAAGTCCCGAGATTTGAGCGATAATACACCTTGTGTGTTTGTTATAAGAGCTATGCACGGGTTCTCTTTTATGAAAACGACTTTACTTAATTGCTAAATTTATTTATTTAAAGCTTTGTTGTCGTATGTATTGATAGTTATAAGTATGTGAGAATACAAGAAGTACAAGAACCTGTTAGTGTTGAATCATAGTTTGAGGTTTACAAAATCATAGGTATTTACCGAATATGTTTCCTATTATAATTCTTAGAAAGTTTGAATGTAAGAGAGAGAGGATATTTCTTCGTTTTTTTATTAGAATTATGGGTAAGTTTGATTGTCTATTTGAGTCTCTCTTCATTAGGTATGTTACGGTGATAAGGTTGCTTTTGGTTTGGACTGTATGATAGAAACTACACGTCTGTCACTAACGAAATCTTTATTGGCTCTGTCTAATATTACAATATGCAAAACTTAAATAGGAACTAAGATACAACATACCGCCCACCAAAACTTTAGTTTTATAATTTTGATAAATAATTTACATTTCACAACTTTAGAATACTAAAATACTAAACTTAAACATGAAAAATACTCTGCATACTAATATTCTTAAGTGAATGATCAAACTTAAACAAGACGGACATACTTACTAATATCTTACTCAAAACAAGTGTATTTTAATAAAAACATTCTTAATTATAGTTTGATTCAAGAATGAACACAATATCAAATTCATTTTACCTAACCCTTAATTATTGAACTTAAATCATACATTTACTTGACCTATTCTATATTTTACTACTATAGAGGCAAGCTGGGAAAAATGGAACATACAATTTTATACTTATAATTGAGCTGAAATTTTAATTATTTGATTTATTATACAGACTTACATAATTTGATTACTTTACTCAATTATACATTTAATATAAATGGTAAGAGGAAATTTAAATACATTTTATATGAAAGTTTATATGAAATTTTAATCATTGATTGGAAGATAACATAATTTAGAAATTGATCTTTTGATAATTTTACCACAATATTTAACACTGTAAACCCTACAAACGTTGTCTGCACCTGGATGTTTCATGACAATTCTACCCAACATCCACTTGCCAGGAGGTAAATTTTCTTCCTTGACTAGAACAATATCTCCAAGCTGAAACTCTTTCTTTTGACTTAGCCATTTGGGTCATTGTTGCAAGCTTGCTAGTGGGCTACCATATTCTAAAATAATAGGATGTTTGACATCTTCGTGTATCTGAGCATGGCGTAGACGGCCGCCCACCCTGAGGACTCCATTTGTGTCAAGGATCGGATTAAGGTTCTTGATTCTACTTGCCTTACCGACTTCTTCTCCTTTCTCCAAATATTTGATATCTTCCGTGAATTCTCTGGCTTGCACTATCCTTACGAAAACATCTAATGCATTTTCTAACTCAGTCGGAGTGATTAAGGCATGTATCTGGGGTTTGTTTCTTTTGCTGTTTAGGAATCTCTTACATAAAACCATACACCTTTTCAACTCACTTAGTGTATCAAACTCGCTGAATTGGTTATACATGTAAGTTTTTTCTTCTATTATTTTTGTGTTGACTTCTATCTTCTCTCTTTTTTCTAATTCTGTGTCTATGTTTTCAGGTTTTGACATTACTAAAACTTCATACTTCAACCATTCTGGTCCTTGCCACCACAATTTATGATTAAGTAAATCCGATGCCAGTATGCCACGAGATGCAACATCGGCAGGATTCTCTTCAGATTTCACATGGAACCATTTCGCACCAATATTATCAAGAATAGTGACTACGCGATTTCGGACAAAGGTCTGCCATCTAGCAGGATCTCCACTCAACCATGACAATACGATAGTTGAATCGGTCCATGCGAATATTCTGTCAGCAGGTATACGAGTCGCCTCGCTAATTTGTTTCAGCAATTTTGATAAAGGTACTGCGCCACACAGTTCTAAGCGTGGGAGTGTGATGGGCTTGATTGGAGCGACTCGCGTTCGTGCAGCTATTAGACCAGTTTTGTATTGTCCATCATTGTCTTTAACTCGCAGGTAAGCTACTGCACTATAAGCCTTAGTTGAAGCGTCGCAGTAACCGTGGATGCTAACTTCATTCATATTATTATTTGTAGTATTAAGCCACCTGTTTAATTTTACTTCTGAAATTGCTTTTATATTATCCTTCACTTCTAACCATTGATTTTCTGTTTCAGGTTCTACTTCATCGTCCCAGGAAACTCTCTGTAACCACAACTTCTGTATGATTAACTTTGCAGGTAACAGCGCAGGAGCTACCCAGCCCAAAGGATCGAAGAGGCGCTGAGTTTCTGCAAGTATGATTCTCTTTGTTATCTTATTAGGTGACACAGGTAAGTCTATGTTGTAATTTAAAGTATCTTTTCCAATGTTCCAGAATAAGCCAAGTGTTCTCACTGTGCCACCAACGTCGATATCAAGATTAACGTGAGTACTTAGCTGGTTTATATTAAATTCTTTCAGGAATTCTAAGCTGTTAGATGACCATTTCTGTAGATTGAAACCTCCAGCCTTGAGAATTACAGATATTTCGTGAGCTGTTCTTATTGCTTCTTCTGCAGTGTCTTTTCCAGACAGCAGATTGTCCATGAAAAAGTCTTCTTGTATTGTTTGTGCTGCTGTCGGGAATTTCTCACCTTCGTCTTCAGCTATCTGTTGTAATGTTCGTACTGCTAAGTATGGTGCGGAAGCAGTTCCAAAGGTAACTCGTAGAATTCTGTAATGTTTCATAATTTCATGTTTTTCCTTCCTCCATAGAATTCTTTGATAATCTGTGTCTTCTTCAGACACCAATAATTGTCTGAACATCTGTTGAGTGTCGGCCACAAAGCCTATTCTTTTCAATCTCCATCTCATAACCAACGATCTCATGTCTTCTTGAATTTGAGGACCAATTAGCAATTCATCGTTCAGAGATATATTATTGTCAGCTCTTGAGGATGCATCGAACACCACTCTCACCTTTGTTGTATCGCTGGATTCAAAATTCAAATTCAAAATATATTTATTTTCTCATCACAAACATAAAATATACTTAAATTAGCTTAAATTAAGTAATAGTAGGTACAGATTATAGTGCGTTTTAAGTTTGTGTGAGACTGATGCCTGAATTAGGCGCAAAGCACCTGTTGCTACAGGTCATCAGGCTCCCAACTCACGGTTATCGAGGTATTCGATAGTAACTACTTAGTACTTAAAGTTACCATAAGACTATTGCCAATATTTATGATTTTAGTGAGAGAGAGTGTGTGTATGTGACTGTGTATGTGTGAGTGTATGTGTGTGAGTGTGTATATGTGTGTGAGTGTGTGTGTTTACTGAGATTATGAGATACAAAGATTAGATGGTTTTGCTATTTAATAGGAATTATTAGGCTTTCAGTGTCGTTGTATGAATGTTGCATTAACCACAAGATAGTTTTCCTTTTACAGGACTGCTTAGGAAGAGAGACAATAGAAAGCACTCTGTTTATTTTATTATATAAGTAGTTGCCTAGGAAACAAAAGAATTTATGGGCAAGAGCAGTTTTGAAAAGGTCCGTTGTACAAACAGTACCTTTACGGCGTCTGTTTAAGTTTGTTTCCGGGTCATAGTGGATCTGGGAATGTTTGCGTAAAACTGTCGAAAGAATGAAGCTTTGGCGAACGGTTAATACCTTCCAGTGTTCATATAGTTCAACAGTTGGTGTTAAAAAGGGAAGGAAAGCAGCAACTTTTAAGATGGCCCTTTGGGCTCTCTCAACTTGTAGAAGATGCGTTTTTGCAGCCCCACCCCATGTCGATATACAGTACCCTATTATAGAGTGACATAAAGCGTAGTACACAGATTTAATTATTTTGGAATCTGCTACATGTCGTAGTGTCTTGAAGATAAATATTAATTTTCGAATTCTACCGGCCAGTATAGTTAAGTGAGGTTGGAAACTGAGTTTATCATCTAATATAATTCCAAGGTATTTAATAGTTTTTGCCGCCTCAAGTTCAGGACACGAGCATTTGGATTGGGATATATTGGAACATCTATGAGACACAAGACAGTATCCAGAGGGAACTTGGTTACGGTTGTTACAAAATCTAAGGTACTTGGTTTTACTTAAGTTAAGAGTAAGGATATTTTGTGTTAACCAGCTAGAGACCAAGTTCAATCCTGTCTGAGCATGCTCATAGACTTCACTCCAAGTTTTACCGTGAAACAACAGGGCAGTATCATCGGCGAAAGTGATAACCTTACCATTTATGAGCTTCATTTGACACAGATCATTAATGTATATAAGGAAAAGTGTTGGGCCGAGGATACTTCCCTGCGGAACTCCAAAAGTAACCGGCATTTCATCACTAGTCCATTTTTCAACCCTTACAACCTGTGATCTACCAGTTAGGTAACTAGAAAATAATTTGAGCGCATTTCCTCTGACACCTATGCTTTCCAACTTACTAATAAGTATTGGGACCGAGACTGTATCGAACGCCTTTGCCAGATCTAAAAATATAGCTATAGATTTCTCTTTCTTGTCCAGGCGCGTAACAATAAAATCGGTTAGGTCGTGTACTGCATCTTCTGCTGATTTTCCAGAGCGAAAACCGTATTGTGAGAGTGATAAAATCTCTTTTTTGTTCAGAAAGTCCTTGAGGCGCTTATTCATTAGACGTTCTAGAATCTTGGACAAGATGGGAAGTAGTGAGATAGGTCTATAATTATTAACACAGCTTCGGTCACCAGCCGGACAGGAATAATAAGTGCTTTTTTTAAAATGTCAGGGAAAACACCGGTTTCTAAACACAGGTTGCAAAGATATGTCAACGGCAAGGTCAAAATGTCAACATGTTCTTTCAAGACACGACCAGATATTTGATCAATACCCGCTGCGCATGTATCTCTAAGCCCCAAGATTAGCAATTTAATCTCTTTCTCGTCTGTAGGTAATAATACTATAGAGCATGATGAAGTATTATTAGATGGAGACAAGTATGGGTGGCTATTATTTACGATTTCACTTGCGAGATGTTTACCTACGTTAGCAAAATAAGCGTTGATACTATTGATAGAGCCAAGAGGGTTGTTATTTATAATTAAATTGTTGGAGTTGCGTTTGGCTGGTTTATAATTTGCCACTTTATTTATATTCTCCCATAGTCTTTTTTTATTTTGACCAGCCTTTAGGATTTCAGACCTTTCAAAACCACGACGAACCTTTCTCAGAACAGCGTTGCAAAATTTTCTATATCTTTGATAGCAGGTATATGCATTTTGGTCACCTGGATTCCTTTTGGTTTTCTTGTATAGATTATCTCTATTTCGCATACATCTGAGGAGCCCCGGAGTGATCCATGGCTTGTCGATTTTTTTACGCCTGGAAGTAGTTGTATCTTTTGAGTTATTTTTTATTGACTTAGCTAGTAGATCCACAATAAAAACAGCAGCTTCATTTGGATCTTTGATTCTGTATAATGGTTCAAAGTTAATGTTTTCCATAGTCGTTTTCAGGTTAGTCCAGTCAATATGGGTAGTCTTTTTGGCTGGTACTGAGGGTATCTTTTTGAACTGGGTACGGAGCGCAGCACAGTCGTGATCGGTAACTGAGGAGTGAATGACTAAGCATTGTGACTCATGGCGGGATTTAATGATTATATGATCTAGACAAGACTTTTTAAAGGTAGGTAAGTTATGCCCTGGGTGAAGGTTATAGAACGCTAAAATGTCTAAATAGTCCCCAGCTCGTCGATCGGGGGAGTTTTTTATTAAATTTATGTTAATATCCCCTACTAAAATAATATTCTGAAATTGGTTTAATTTTGACAGGAGATTATTCAAGGAATTTAAAAACCCTTTTATATCTTTATAGCCTGGTGGTCTGTAAATAGCAATAATTACAGTTGATGAGTTTAATATGAAGGTAAGGCAATTCGCGTCAGTGAACTCTGGTTCCTCAATTTTAGGTGTAATACTATTTTTGAAATAAACTACCACCCCCTCGTTTTGCGAATTATTATTTAAACTGATGGCGTGAGTATAATTATCAAGCGGAGGAATGAACTTTGCTGACGGTAACCAGCACTCCGTTAGTATTATAAAATCCCAAGAGATTTCCGTTCTAGACAGTAATGTTACAAAATTATCAAAATTACAAGTCAAACTTCTTATATTTTGAGTTAAAATTGTAAATGAATTATTTTCGTGAGGCATGAGGGTAAGGCAATCCTCGGGATCACAATAGGATTCATTAGGAGTTTTAAAAGAGTCCAGGTCCGAGTTGATTAAGATGGGGTCAGGTAAAGAATTCATTTTTATTTACTTATAAAAAAATAGGCACAAAGCTAAAAAGTCAACGTATCGAAAAAGGTCAGATGTACATAGCACGCCATCTGTTTGATTGTATAATAAACGTATAGCTGGTAAATCTAAGATAATCGTAAATACAACTACTTTATCCATGTACAAAAAGCCTAACCATACTTCTTTTGCATTAAATCTAATGTACAGTGAGTCTAAATTATTGTAGTGGAAACTAAAATAGTTAGGATTAATTCTTTTTATTTGACAATGATGCTTATGAGTAAAAAATGTATCATTAACTGAGAAGGTACTGTATAAGGAATAAGTCATGTTAGTGTAGTTAGTGTTTGTTAGTATGTAAATGCGATTGTATAGTGTATATTTAAGGTAAGTGTAAGATGGGTTTAACATAGACATATTTAATATTGGACTAAACAATATAAATTTAATTATTCTAAACTCTGAGAACGTGCTGTATAAGGAATAAGTTATATATGTGTTGATAGTGTCAGTTTGTATGATAATATGAGTGTAAAGTGAAAATTTAAAGTCAGTGTAAGATGACTTTAACATAAAAATATTTAATCTATGACAAAACAGTATAAATTGAATTATTCTAAGCCCTAGTCAGTTACCATATTTCTTAAGATCAGTTTCTTCGAAGATTCGAATTGCTGGATGATCCCCAACCTCTTTTCTTATGTAAACCTTGCCGTAGGAGGTCCAGCAAGCGGCTAGCTTTCGGTTTTTTACCAGTTCTCTCGCTATATAAAATATATGTTTGGTTTTCGATGTCAAACATTCGTTTATATAAACAGGAAGCGCCGGCCCTGTCATGTTTAATTGACTTGTGTTTAGCTGGGATTCTTTTGATTGCTTCATGGTTTTATTATAAGTTTTCGTTTTATATACTTATGACTCCTTCCTAGATACGGAGTTAAAGTCAACAATTATCGATGCCGACTTAGTTCGGTAAATATTTTTTATTTCATTGTTTCCCATGACGGGTTCAACTTGAATTTCCTCACCAATATTCTTCACCAAGTCTATCAGGAAATCGTTCTTCTCATTTAATTGTTTCGGAACATTACGGATCTCAATACTAGAATTACATGAGTTTTTTTCCAAATTTTCTAACCGGTCCTCAAGAGATCTTATTTGTTTTCTATAGTTTTTATTTTCGTGCTCAATTTTTTCCATTTTTACTAACATTTCATCATATTTTTGTGAGATGAAGTCCACGGATTTACGGATGTCTTTGTTTTGCTCGAGTACTGTACGAATAGAATCATTGATAGAATCAAGTTGTACCTGTTGTTGAGTTTTAAAATCCAATAACATTTCCTTTAGTTCCGATACGGATGTGCTTGGAATATCGTCAGTCTTTCTTTTTGTTCGCTTCGTAATATTTTGGCATATTCCTGTTATCTCAGATTCTTGGGTTACAGTTGGAAGTGATGGTTCAGACGAGGAGTGGGTTATTTGCGACGGAGTCGTGAGCAAGACTTTTAATTTGGGTGGTGTTCTGTTAATCGACATACTTGTTTTACGCGGTGTTTGCAGTGTAGGCCTAAATTTGAAGCCGACGGCAGGGATCGTAGTAAGAGGCGGGGCAGCGTGTGCGCAATGTGGATTGTTTTATAACTGCATGATGTGGAAGATAAACTGCTGGATTGTGTATTTCATTTTCAGGGACTTCCTCTATGTGATTTGGCTGAATGTACTCTTCTATGACCTTAGTATATTCTTTCTTTAAATATGTATTTTTCTCAAACCTTCTTTCTAATTGTTCTAAGCGTCTGGCAGCTATCTCTAATGTATTTCCCTCTACGCATCTTGGATTTTCCAGCTTGAATGGTAACTTCACCTTGTATCTCCCATCTTTACTTCTTGAATAATTTTCCTTGTAGATTTTCTCACACATTTCCTCTTCTCTTGTAAGTTTTCGTTTATTATCATCCTCTAGTTCCCATAAGTTTCTTAATAAATTATCGATTTCAATATGGTGATGTAAAACTATCATTCTTTCTTTATCTTTCTCTTCCCTTATGTTTCCAAACAGGATCCAGCCAAGGCTTGTATGCTGTGCGCAGGGTATACCTTCCGTACCTCTGAAGAAACCATCTCTTAATATCTGCGCATACACCTCAACACCAAGCAGCATGTCTATACGACCAGGTTGGTAAAAGGTCGGATCTGCTAGTCTTAGATTTTGAATTTGTTGCCAGCCACATGAAGTATTGTTTATTTTCCAGGTTGGAAGCTGTGCGGTCAAACTTGAAGACATAACATACGCTCTTAGTGGAAGAGTAAAATCTTTCTCATAACTAGAAAATAGTTCCAACTCAACTGCGTGACTAATCGTTGTTTGTGTAGACCCAACACCGCTGACTGTCCCTTTCGTAGGTGTTCTCTTAAGTTTCAGCAGTTGGGCTGCTCTTTCTTGAATAAAATTTGCTTGTGACCCCTGGTCGATTAGTGCGCGAAGTATCGTTGTTTGGCCATTTCTGCCTCTGACTGTAATTAATGCGGTTGCCAATAAAGCTGTTGATCTTTGTGTTGCTAAGTTACTTGATATAGTATATTTTTCCCCAGTCTCCTCTATTTGTTCTAAGTTCGGCTGTAATTGACTATAGTGAGTAATTTCCTTAGTTACCTGCTTTGATTCATGCAATAATGTATGATGTCGTTTCTGACATATTCTACAAGAAACTCTTAGTCTACATTTGTAAGCAGGGTGTCCCGGGGTTAAACAATTGTAACATAAATTTTTATTTCTCACATAATCACTTCTTTCCATCGGATCTAACTTAGTAAATTCTTTACAGTGACAGAGTGTGTGTGATTCACTACACATCACACATGTTTGTTGAGTCCTAGGTGTCGTGGAAATATGGAATGCTTTCTCTCTTACAGCTCTTGTGTCCCTAGTGACAGATGCCATAGATGTGGTTAACTCCAGTGTTCTGTACTTTGCTTCTAAAAAATCTCTCATCTGCTGCCAGGTTGGTAATTTACTGCTGTCTGTATTAAAGACTTCTTCCTCCCAAGACTTATGCGATTCAGTATCCAGTTTTTGAACCACAAGGAATATTAATAATGGATCCCATGTTTCAGTACAAATATCTAAGTTTTTCAGGCTATTCAAACACTCACTAGTAGTATCTAATAATTGTTTTATTTGATTTGCATTTGGTACTGAAATCTTCTTTTGATTTATAAATCTTCTGAGAATCGAATTAACAATAAGTCTTATGTTTCCATATCTATTTTTCAAAGTTTCCCAAGCTGTATCATAGTTACTTTCTGTTATATTTATGTGTTTTATTAAGGACTCTGGTTCTCCTGCTATACTCGATTTTAAATAGTGTAGTTTCTGTACTCTCGACATGGAATTATTGTTATTTACAAGCGAAATAAACAAATCGTGAAACATCGGCCAGTCTTCATAATTTCCGGTAAAAATAGGTAATTTAATAGTAGGTAATTTTAAGTCAAATGGTTGTTGTGGTTCCGATACCGATACTCCAGGTTTACACGATGACAACATATCTTTTAAGTCCGCCACCATACAAAAGTATAAGTCTTCTATAAGAAAGTATTCTTCGTTCACAAGGTATGGTATATCAACTCTTTTCACTTTAGGTACACTCTTTACTAATAACTCATGTGTCGTTTGAAATGACTTCCAATACTCTTCTATAGTACGTAACCTCGTTTCTATATAACCCTTAGTTAATCTCTGTTTAGGGCATTTCTTCAAGTTATGTTGCGTTTTTTGTAATAAAGTAACCTTTTCTTCTAATAAATTTAATAACTCGTCACTCATTTTTCAATTTTATAATTTCACAATTCACGTAAAAGTTATTTAATTCAAACGTCTAATATCACTTGTTATCACGGCAAATTCCAGTTCAAGTTCAAAGTACAAGTAAACACCTTTTGTTCAATACACAGGTGCAACAAAATTCCCGGAAGGTTCACACAAAAAACTGTCGCAAAAAATATTCGCTCGATTTGTTTACGTCTTGAGGTCTTCTCTATCCGGTTCGAAATTCGACCATATGTTACGGTGATAAGGTTGCTTTTGGTTTGGACTGTATGATAGAAACTACACGTCTGTCACTAACGAAATCTTTATTGGCTCTGTCTAATATTACAATATGCAAAACTTAAATAGGAACTAAGATACAACAAGGTATAAGTTGCAATTTGACGCCGTGCGAAAGAATTTCCACGTAATACCTACCGATAGATTTGTAATAATTTCATATTAGAAATGTGATAGTTTTTCAAATTAGTTTCTTGCAATAGCGTATTTCTAAAGAAATGTGATAGTTTTTTGTATGACAAGTTTGATATCATAGTTTATTGAGAGTTCCTAAATTAATGTTTTGTTTTACGTTTCTCTTAAATTGATGATTACTTAAGCTTAATTTGATAACATTTTTGATTTTAGTCGTAAATGTATTTCGATCATGTATGTTGTTAAGTATTAGAAATAGAAGGCTACCGAGCCTCAGCATCCGTTCATAAGCACAAACAGTGCGACTAAGAATAAGTATTAAACATTTTTATAATACGTAACACACGTGAGAGCCCGAGAGTAGCGAGCGAGCGATCCGCGGCAGACAAAGGGCATCGAACTTGCTATTTCATAGACTAAAAATTATGCAGAATGCTGGATTACTTAAAATTTATTTCAAGCTTTATTGTATGGTGGTGATGATAGTTGTAAGTGTGTGAGAATAAACAAGAAGTTAAATATCCTTGTCAGTGATGCATCATAGTTTAAGGTTAAGAAAATATATTCTCACGGATAGTTAAAATTAACGTGTTGTCGGTTTGAACGTGCAAATCTATTATTTCAGTAGAGTTTTAAATTGGTAAACCGCGTGATAAACGCACATATTGGTGAAAAGGTAGTTTTAAAAATATTCTGAGTAGTATAATATTGGGCATTCTAACCCACCATGAAGCATAGTAAGGTTATTCCTTTATTTAAATCGGGTAGCTCTACGGACCCTACTAATTTTAGACCAATTTCGATTTTACCAACATGTAGCAAAATTTATGAAAAAATTATTCTCAACCAGCTATTAGCTCACTTCACAAAAAACAATTTACTTCATAACAAACAATTTGGATTCACAAGGGGTCGTTCGACAACTGATGCTGGTGTTGAACTGTTTGAAGTAATAGCTGGTGCCTGGGAGGGGTCACAGGATGCTCTAGGTGTATTTTGTGACCTATCCAAGGCATTTGACTGTGTTCAGCATGACACTCTCATCAGGAAACTCCACCACTATGGCATCAAAGGCACTGACCTCAAACTTTTGAATTCTTACCTGAGTGATAGAATCCAGAAGGTTGAGGTTAACCGGAAAAGGTCAGCTGGGTCGGTTGTGAGAATGGGAGTGCCTCAAGGTTCAATTCTGGGCCCATTTTTATTTTTAGTCTATATAAATGATCTACCCTATATGGTAGGCAATAATCACGATATTGTATTGTTTGCTGATGACACATCATTAATTTTTAAAATGATAAGGCAGAAAACCAACTACGACGATGTAAACAATGCTCTCTCTAATGTAGTACAGTGGTTTAATGTAAATAATCTAGCTTTCAATGATAAAAAAACTAAATGTATAAAATTCTCCGCACCAAATGTAAAACAAGTTGAGTCTGATCTGCGGCTTAATGGGAACAGGTTGAATCTAGTAGATAACACTGTTTTTCTTGGAATTACCTTAGATTCTAAATTGCAATGGGGCGCCCATATCTCACAGCTAGCGAGTAGACTTAGTTCTGCAGCGTTCGCGGTAAAGAAAATTCGCTCATTGACTGATGTTAATACGGCGAAGCTGGTTTATTTTAGTTATTTTCATAGTATAATGTCCTACGGCATCCTACTTTGGGGCAATGCCGCAGACATTGACACGATATTTACACTGCAGAAAAGGGCTATTCGTGGAATGTATAAACTTGGAAGTAGAGAATCTCTAAGAGAAAAGTTTAAAGAGATTGGTATCTTGACCTTTGCATCACAATATATAT
This sequence comes from Stenoptilia bipunctidactyla, assembly GCA_944452665.1. Classification (NCBI taxonomy): domain Eukaryota; kingdom Metazoa; phylum Arthropoda; class Insecta; order Lepidoptera; family Pterophoridae; genus Stenoptilia; species Stenoptilia bipunctidactyla. Next base: position 17,759,330 of record OX101746.1, read on the forward strand.
ATGAAAACATTATGTATATTTATAAGAATAGTAGTAAATTTAAAACCATGAAAGATAAGCATGATAAAAATTATTCTGTAATGACAAGGAACGACCATAAATTAGCGTTTCCCAAATTAAGGCTGGCTAAAAGCACCAAATCATTTATGGGAATGTCAATACGTATTTATAATAAAATACCACAGTCAATTCAATCTCTAACGTTTAATACATTTAAAAGAACTATCAAAGAAACATTATGCAAAAAAGGCTACTATAAACTCCAAGATTATTTAGATGACAAAAGAGCGTGGGATTGATGTCTCCACAGGTTATTTCCAAATATTAAACATTAATCACTATGTAAGCAGCTTGGCTGCGACATGATATTGGCAAGCACGAATAGCTGTCTTCTGTTTGTTTGTTCATGTCATAGCAGAGCTGTATTTCTGCCAAATTGTACCTATAATAAGCACTTTTTACAAAAGAGTGCCGAGAGTTTTTTTTCCGCCGGCTTTTTTCCTCTCGGTCTACCTAGGGTTCTACTTTCATTTCGTTTTTTAAAGCCGAAGAAGAAGTAGTAGTAGACATCACCAAGACATTGGTGGATAATGGGCGATCATTATCTTTATAAGCTGAGAGACGCGCACTTCTCGACGGAGGCCTTCCCCTGGATTCTTCATGTCGTCCGGACCCGCGCCGCCCTCATCCAGCATTTGACGTTCGTAAAGTGTATAAAATTACCTACTACGAATAAAAAAGTTTTCATTTTCATTTTCATTTTCAGTCGATCGCTTCGCTCTCGACCGTTCGCTTCGCTCACTCAGGTGGGTTGAATGCCCAATAATAGATTGGAGAGCTCCTGCAGTAATCTATAATGCCTCTCGCGACTCGTCCAATCACATATAAACCCTTTGAGTCTTCTTTTATACTTACTTTCGTTATGCATGTCATACTAATTAGAACAAAATGAGATTTGTAAAGCAACCCGAATCGCTTACATTAAGTAATATTTATTGCGAAACCAAAAACCCCGTATCGCGGCATGGTAGTTTACTTCCCAACACAATACGTTGTTTAGTTTGTGGACCGTCTAACTGCGGAAAAACTAATTTAGTTATTGGTCTCCTCTTACCTGACAACGGATTACGATTTAAAAATGTGTATGTTTATTCAAAAACGTTGTATCAACCAAAATACGCTTTTTTAGAAAATGTTTTAAAAATTACCCCTTATGTAACCTACCTAAAATACCATGCTAATGAAGAAGCTCTGAGTCCACAAGAGGCTAAACCCAATTCAATATTTATTTTTGATGACGTAGCTTCTGAGAAACAAAACAACATTAGAGATTACTTTGCATTGGGCAGACATAAGTATATTGATTGCTTTTATATAAATCAAACATACACCAAAATTCCAAAACAGCTAGTGAGAGATAACGCTAATTTAATTGTTCTTTTTAAGCAAGATGACGTAAATTTGAGACATGTTTATGATGATCATGTTAATACTGATATGTCTTGGTTATTATTTCGTGAAATGTGTTCAAAAGTGTGGGCTGAACCATTCAATTATTTAGTTATAAATAAAGACTGTGATAAAAATAATGGTGGTTACAGAAAATCATTTGACACATTTATTAAGTTGGATTAATGAGTTAGTTAAATATGGATGTAAGAACTTCGGACACTTCATTGTTTCAAAAGCCTTCTAACATACAACCTCTCATATTTAACAATGGAACGCGAAATTAAGGAACAGGTTATTAAAGCATCTGAAGCGGTTAAAAGGAAAGTTAAACTACTGCGAGATTCAGAAACTGACAATGAAATGATTTGCAATCAGTTTTTAAACCTATCACGTCTCCTCTTCATCAAATTGCTAATGAAAATAAGAAAAATACTAAATTTTTTAACCCACCAGAGAAACCAAACGTTCTGGATTATAGTAAAAGTGGTCAGAATTTTAAACATGATACTACTTTATCAATTAATGAACCTTATAACAGTGGTGATGAAGCTCACAACTCAGACGTTGAAGAATGTGACACTTCATATGACTCAACTAATGATAGTAATGAAACATCCAGTTGGTCGCTATCTTCAGAAAAATTTCATGATATACCGTTTGGTATTCGAGCTAGTAACGGCAAGCCATATATAGGTCAAATGCCTATTGACATTAACAAAGATTCTATCTTAATTGAGGGTCAAGAATATAAAAGAACTCCTGGGATGAATGAATTATCCTATCATGTCTTTGGTTAATAAAGAAGATTTATCGAACTATAAATTAATTCTTCTAAAGACAAATGCCCATCGTCGAGAATATGATCCTGCCAAACCAATCAAAAGTAATAAAGGTCAAAAATATGTAAACGTTATAAAACCACTATTTTCGTCATTGTCTGAAAATAAGAAAATTTTAACCGGCAAGGGTTTAACTCTCAAGAAAGTAGTGAAAAAAAATACTGATTACATATATTGGGATGACCCTAATGAACTGGTAACACGTCTGAAACTTTTGTTTGCTTCAAAACAAGCTGGTAATACTGGATTAGATAATGACATTATTTCAATAATAAAAGAATTAAAAGAAAATGGTACAATTATTTAGTATACAGGGTGTAAAAAGACCACGACCTTTAACTTTAGGGTATGATTATACTACGTATACTGATTACGGAAAAGTAGTTTTTTTTCAAATCTGAGACCTTTTTTTTGGACATTTTTTAATTATTTTTTTTACATTTTTCATGCTTGGACACGTATAAATAAACGTATTATCGAAGAATTTTAATGAAATTCGCAATTTTATTTTTTCAAAACTACCGGCAATGTATCGCGTACAAGTATTTTTGTCGAACCACGCGCGCTCCGCAAACCATTGAATCGTGCGGGCTGAGCGCCCCTCCACAACCGTAGTATGCATGGCACCCCGCGCCCTTCCCGCGCCCCAGCTGGCCAGCGCGCGAAAAAAGTTCAAACAACGTACGAAGCGAACATCATCACGGTCGTTCATTGCACTAGTCAGGGTTTCTCGTATGTTACAAAATAATCAGTTGGTCATGTCTCATCATGTGTCAAAGCCGTGGTTTACATTAATTTCATCAACGTATGAGTATTGAACTCGTTCCCATTGAAAACCGTGATTAGAAAACTACGGACAACAGCAGCTGGTCAAAGTAGCTACAAACGAAATCATTTTTAGATAGGTAGGTAGATAGATTATTGTTAAAATAAGATCTCATTCGAATTATCGAAATGTTACTCATAGTGTAGTAACGTAAATACCGAATCCAGTGTGGAGATCAAATTCACACCTTTTTATCAAAAAAATTGGCCACGCGCACGTTATACCTATCTTCACACCATCATCGGAAACAAGGTATAAAAGGTTCCAAAATTAGGTACCTTCTTATGTTGCGAAAAAGTCAAGTTAGGTAGGTAGGTATAATTTAAAAAGTATCTTGAAAAAAAATGTTATCCATATCTCAATGTCCAATCTTTACCAAAAACTTATCTGTTAAAACATAACTACAAAGTAGGTAGGTACGTAGGTAGTTTGTGTACAGGAATTCGGTGAAAATACGTAAAAAGAACTCTTTAATTTTTTAGCACAATTAATAAAAAATGTTTTTGCTATACGGGCCATGAACCCATTTGTCAAACAGACGCTCTTCCATTTAAGTTGCCAAGTCACCTAACGTAGTAGCAGTAAGTACCTACTTATCCATTGTCTGGGTCGGAGTCAAGCATTTTACCCGCGTTTATTTCGATCCCGTAGGAATACCAGGATAAAACTACACATCTAATTGTTGTTCACGCTTTATCCTAGATTTGTGTTAAATTTCTTCCTTCTTCAAAAGAAGTTACAACTACATTAATCCCGGGTATTATCGAGCCGGTTAAAATGAGAAAAAATCGAAGCACTTGATTTTGCATATTCTACCTAGGTAGTTAATAACGTGTAAAACCTTTAAAGTTTATTGAGTTTGAAAATAGTCGTCATGCAACCCCACTTCTCGGCTTAACGCCCAAGATGGTGGGTATCTTCTACCTACCTAATTACCTATCTTTACCAAAAAAACGTATCTACTCTATTCAAGTAACTATGAAGTTCTTTGTGTGCGCGAATATTTCGGTAATAGGTACCTACCTATGCAACACAAACTTTTTCAATTCATATTAAATAAATATCCAGTAACACGATATTAATTTAAACATTCATTTTATCAAAATATGACGATCATTCCTATTGAAAACCTTGAATAGAAGACTAGCATAAATAACGATTATTAAATTAGTTTTAAAAGTACCTACTTTCTTCGTTGTGTTATACCACAGAATAAGTAATATGGTTATACGCACAAACCAAATGAGTAGGTATTGAAAGTCATCCAACTCAACAACAACGTTTTATTACGCACTTCACGATATACTTACCTACCTTTTTTTAGAAATAAGTTTTAAATTACTTTGTAAAAGACCCATTTTCTCTAAATCCGTCTAAGCAAAGGTTCTAAAGGTACCTAAGTTGTAAAATAATTTTAACGCATTCAAAACTACGATTTAATGACGTAAAAAAAATGTCATGTACCTCTTGCCTTTTTGCCCAATTATGTAACCTAACCAAAAAGCCATAAGTACCTACTCTGTCCACGTAACTACAAAGTGCCTACTTGATGTACGGGAATGCGACGGAAATTTGCAACAAAAACACTTACAACTTCATAACAAAAGTAATAAAAAACAAGTGCCCATTTGCCTGTGTGGCAGGTCCCATGCAGGGATCTCCTGTCTAGCAGCCAACCTTCATAATGAATATGCCACCAAATTTCACCGCACCAGTGGTCATGTGTTCTGGCATGATTATTAAGGAGCCCTCATTGCTAAGCCCGTGTAGCTAAACCGTGTCATCTTCACAAGGTCAGCATGAGGTCAAACGTGGGTTTAGTTTATCTAAATCCTGTAGGAGTATCGGGATATAAAAAAATGCTTCATTGGTGCTAAATAAAGCACCCTTCGGGTTATTCTAGGCTTTTTCCTACCTTAGATCAAAATTTCAACTGAATCCGTTTAGTCACTTCAGCATGGAAGAGTAACAAAAAAACCACCATCCAAACAAACTTTTACGTTTATAATTTTAATTTCCTACCTTAGATCAAATTTTACATGTATTAATCAAGTAGAATATGTAATAGCTATTATGGCCTTGAAATAGTCAGGTAGGCAGGTACGTAAATAAAACGAAATATCTCACGTTTCAAACTAACACAAATCGCAAAACATGCAAATACAACTAAATATGTGTAAGCTTATAATTAGCTTTTAAGATACAAATATTGCTAAATAAGTTTTGTAAGAACAGCTGTTAGCTTTCCAAATAAATACCTACATCATTTTGTTAATCATACAACTTAGTTTTAATACATGAGAATGAATTTAGGCACCTAGGTAGGTAAGCATGATGTTGTGATTTTTTTCTGAAAACCATAGTAAAGATCCAGCGAAACAAAGGTAGGTACTTTCTAATTTCTAATTACTTAGCGCCGTTTTAATAAGCGATTGCGTTAAGATAAAAGTTTAATTTACTTCAAGCACTTTACTTTGGAACATCTACTACCTAATTATTTGAAAAAAAAATTATACAGTGGCTATGGTGGTAAGGTATCTCGTAAATCCCTTATGTAACGAAAAACCTTAACCTTACCGTTAATAAAGCGTTTAACAATTAAAAATGTGTTGTGTCTAGTCTACCTTTAAAGTTTTACAGCAATTATTTCGGGAAAGACTAACAAACATCCCAAGTTCCATCCAAATTAATTTTAATCATTTAATCAAACAATAAAATACTTATACTAAATGAACGTCAGAAATTACCACATTCACAACCTCAGTAGGCCACTAAAAATGAATATTCTGAAATAAGAGCTAGGTTAGCCTCGGATGTGCCACAGTAAGAGATCTATGGCCACAGTCTTATTATGACTAAGATGTGCTTTGAACTTGCGAACTCTCGTTCACTCGACTAGTGCTCCTCCAACTCCAACGAATGTTATGCTACTTGGGCTACAACGATACTTCAACTTCGAACCAACCTAAACTGTTAAAAAATACTTTTTATTTTTAATTCTTTAAATGTACTTGTTAACCTACCTTATTTTCGTAGTCAATTCATCGCACAAAACATTCTCTCACACTAGTAGAACACAACACACACTAAAACAATTTATCACGATAACACTCACTTTGAACGCATGCACTACCCCGCCGCGCCACCACCTCCATTAAAAATCAGCAGTAAACTAAAATCTATTTTCAATATTTAAAACAATAATATACCTAATGCCTATCATTTCGTTCGCTCGCTGTTGCGTCGCCGCGTCGTCTCGTCGTCGACGCGAAAGTCCTGCTCGACTTTCGGCTCTTTAAAGTAAATTTTTAAAAATCTGCAAAATGTAGGCCTGGGTCAGTCAGTCAGTTCCTTGTTTGCCGCGCTGTCATACAAGTGACGCTATCGCCGCGCCGTGTAATTCGTGTTAATTCTTTTGTTTCTTGTTTAATTTCTATTATTTAAGTGTTTGTAAATTAGTGTTAATTTTTGTTAATAATCTAGTGTAAGTTTTTACTTTTATAATTGTTTATACCTGTTTTGTGTTTAATCAAAAATGCCTTCTTCATATGTGTACAGCCCACGGGAATATGGCATGATGTTGATGTGCTTAGGAGAAGCATGTGGGAATGCCGCTAATGCTTTAAGGTATCTACCTATTCTAATAATTTAATGTGAAAACATAAATGTCATGTATTACACACCTCTCGTCTCAATGCCCAAGTAGGTAGGTATAAGTAGCAAAAAAGATATTTCTTCTATTTACTCAACAACAAACTACATACCTACTTAATAAACGGAAAACGATAGAAAAACGCAGTACATAGGTACACTTTACTTTAATCACAGCGGCCAACAAGGGACTGGCTGACCAGGCTGACTGACTGATCAAGCAGATTCGCTCGCGGTTATGGATGCATAGTTCACACAGACAGAACCTTCGAATAAGTACCTATGAAGTTATCGATGATTTGATTATGCTTTGATTCACGTCATCATCATCAGCTGTATGCAGCCCACTACTGGACAACCACTTCCACTAAAGAAAATCTTCACGTTGTCACTCGTTCTAGCATTTGTAAATATCTAAAACGCATGTAAAGATAATAGTTTAAAGTTCTAAGTTGTATGAACGCATTTCGTTGACTATGCCACGAAAACAAACCTCGGCAAGACAGACATCCGCCGAGCGGCTGAGCGGCTCCGGACTTTTGAGTCGACGATTCTTGTTGAGAATTGATAGGTACCTACTAGATAATCGATAGAATAGTTGTTTTGTTATATTGCAATTATTTTTGAAAATAGATTTTAGCTTTCCGCTGTTTTAAAAGGAGGTGGCGAAGCGGCTAAGTGTTTTGCGTTCAGATTGAGAGTGTTATCGTTAGAATGAAAATGTAGGTCCTTTTGGATTATTGTGTGGTTTTGTGACTATGTTTTGTGTTCAACTAGTGTGAGTGAGCGCCATTGAGTTACTATGTACGGGTACCTACTAACGTAAGTTTTTTGCGATGCACGGGCTACCAAAATAAGATTAACAAGTAAATTTAATATTCTGAGAAAGGATTAAGTTCTCCGTTTCCTATTCTTTTTAAAGACGGTTAGAGCTATTTTAACAGTATTTTATTTTGTGGAGCAGTGATGATCACGGTGATTGGAGGTTAATGTGTGATTAATAGAATGTTATACCTGTATGAGTGCATTATTGCGATAAACAAACTACGATAGCCAGGTAGGTATCTAATACGAGACACATGTTATGTTATGTACAACTAATTGATACTAGTTTGGTGTAGGTAGCTAGTTTACCCTTTGAACTATGTTGCAATTAAGTTTTATGTATTCAACCGCCGCCGACTATTCGCGAGGTGATAGGTAGGTACCTAAGTAGGTATGTCATGGAACGTAGGTACTTTTAAGGACGTAAAGACAGTCATGCTGGATCTTTAGTAAGATAACTGATTCAGTTCTTTCACAACATAATAGGTAAGTTCCTTACTTCATACGTAATTCTTTAAAAAATAATGCAAAGCGTTAAAAAACCGACTTTGTATTAAATTATTTTATAACTTACACACTATGATTTGAGCCTTGTGATTAAGAAACACTTTAATCTCAATTTAAAAACTGCTGTACATAATAAGATGAATTTAAACCAAAACTAATCAACTAAAAATATGTTAGGTATACACTCAAACTTATAATTTTCGAGATATGCATGGACAAACATACCTACATAGGTACACTTATGTTTGGCATAAGTATCTATGTGTTTGGAAGCTGTTCGAGGCTAAGAAATTTTAATACAAAAACTGATAAAACAACTCACTTACGGGATAGATTTCTTTTTTGAAGTCGGTTAATAAAGATGTGTTTTCATTGGCTCATTCATTTGTCGTTTTAGTGTCAAGTGAGTGTTTTTTTTAAATAATGTACAAACTACGGATGTTAGTTATCTATCAGGTTATACTTACGGGGTTTTTGAACTATACATGTACTATAATACCTAACTAATACCGTTTTGTACTTTAAAATACCATCTTATTTCACTATAAAAAACGATAAACTTTGTGACGATGGATTTTTATTATTCTTTTACGTTGAAGTGGCTAAAAGGATGCAGCTTAAATTTTAAGGATTACACATATGAATATGATATGTACCTAGGTAGATACTTTTAATCTGATCTTATCTCGGCATTGGGCTTTAGAACCCGTACGGGGGAAACGGCTATAGTTAAATGTTTGTGTTTTTGAAAGTTTAAGTGTTTGGGTTGCGTACAGAAAGTAGGAAGGTACTTTGAGGTTACGTGGATAGAATACGCATGGCTTTTTGGCTAAGTTACCTTACTGGGCGAAAAAGCAAGAGGTTAATGTCATTATTTTCTCAGATAGGTAGGTACCTACTTCACAGTCGTCGTTTTGAATGAGTTAAAATTCTTTTACAACATTACCTATGTTTACCTAACTTTGGGACGACAATTTCGAGATAAAAGCCTATGTCTATCCTTAGGGTCAGGTCTATCTCTGTATCAAATTTTATTCAAATCGGATCAGTACTTTAAGCGTGTCAGTACTTAAGGTAGGTAGATAATAAATAAATAAATCCCCAGACAATCACACCGACTGCACGGTCCCAAAGTAAGCTAAAAATAATCTATCTAAAAATAACTTCGTTTTAAGCTGCTTTGATCAGCTGCTGTTGTCCGTAGCTTTTCCGTAGTCATACGTTGATGAAATTAATGTAAACTACGGCTTTGACACATGATGAGGCATAACAAAATGCTAATTTTGAAAACATACGAGCTACCCTGCTGAGTGCCATGGATGATCGTGGTTGATGCTCAGTGTTCACTACGTTTCGTTCGTTGAACTTTGAGACGGCGCGGCGGCACAGCTGGGCGCGCGCGCTGGCCGGGCGGGGCGCGGGAAGGGCGCGGGGTGCCATGCATACTACGGTTGTGGACTTGTGGCTTGTACGCGATACATTGCCGGTAGTTTTGAAAAAATAAAATTTTGAATTTCATTAAAATTCTTCGATAATACGTTTATTTATACGTGTCCAAGCATGAAAAATGTAAAAAAAATATTTAAAAAATGTCCAAAAAAAAGGTCTCAGATTTGAAAAAAAACTACTTTTCCGTAATCAGTATACGTAGTATAATCATACCCTAAAGTTAAAGGTCGTGGTCTTTTTACACCCTGTATAAATACTTAAAAAATATAATTTGCAACAGTATCTTAATATCATTCACACAAATCAAAGCTGATCATTATGAATATAGATAAATTTGGGCATCATGTTCACAAACGCTTACGTATGTCAGAATTATTTGATTTTGATATCATATTAAAAAGCGACAGAAACAGGCGATATTGATCTAAAATCAAACCACTTGAGAGGTCTTCCATTACCAGAATCAGGTGATCATGCTGTTAATAAAGAATATGTTGATAGTTTAATAGATAAACTGAATAAAACTATTGAGTCAAACAAAGGAGTAAAATTAGAAAATGGTGTACTTAACCTAGAATCTTCAATAATCAAAGGTGTGCAATCCCCATCAGAACCTAATGATGCTGTGAATAAGCATTATGTTGACGAAAATCTTAAAAATTACTGCACTCAAGAACAATTGTTACACGAAAAAAGTACCATTAGGAAGAATGTTGCCACGTTGATGTCAAATTACTTAAGAGAATATTATACTAAGTCTGAAATACAAGCCCTCATTCAATCATTAACTAAACATGAGTAAACAGCAAGTAGTTGAAGAAATTCATAAACAAGCTAGAAAGAACTTTCAACGTCGACATGTAATGCTTAGAGACATAAATGAATTATGGCAAGCTGATTTAATTGATATAAGGAACATTGCATCGTTTAATAATCACCATAATTATATATTCATTATAATTGACTGTTTTAGAAAATTTGTATGGGCATTTCCTGCAAAAACTAAAAGTAAGAAAGAAATTTCTAAGGTGTTTGAAAAATTATTCAATACTGGTAATATTCCTAAAAATTTGCAAACTGACTTTGGGAAAGAATTTTACAACGATGAATTCAAAAAACTTATGAAAATTCATGGGGTTAACCATTATTCCACGTTTTCTACTAAAAAGGCTTCTATTGTTGAAAGGGTTATCAAAACTCTTAAAAACAGACTATACAAATACTTCAATCTAGCAGGAAATTATAGATGGTTAGGTAAACCGCTGAAAGATATTGTTGTATCTGTAGTAGGTGAATCATATCTATAATATATAATCGTTGACTTATCCTAATAAACTCAGTTATGATCCAGATTTCGGTTGTTTAACTTGTCTCCTCTAACACCCACCGTACATGGCGACCCTGCCACCGCGCGCTGCTCGAGCAGGCGCGCGTCGCGAATCCGATACGCTCTCCCATATATAGTGTGGAACATTTTAAACAATGATTAAGACTAAGTGAGTAATAACTTTGAATTCAATATAAAAATGTATTCGGTTTTAAGACTTTTACGAGTGAGTACATTTGGTGAAAGAACTAATTATTAACGCGAAAAATGGGCAAACAACAAAGTAAGGAGGAAACCCTAATAATTCAGAATGCGGCTGCTGGAAATAATTCTTCGGTTGAAGAAATTCGCTATCATTTGAGCGTAACTAATATTCTGCTAATAACCATTTTGACAAGTTTTCTTTTGATAATTACATTTGCTGCATACCGAATGTATAAAAAGTGCCACAAAAAGTGGATAGCAGAGGAGATACACCGGAATGCCATACGAAGGTCTATTTTTCGTCGACAACCACAGCCACCAGCTGGCTTAATGAATACCGCTGAAGGTCAACAAAGTGCAAAATATGTAGTGTAAAGTGTTGTGAAGTGTATTTTAAACGCGTATCTATGTACAATATACCTAATCGTCTTAATAACTATGTGTCATAAATAGAAACAATAAGTGGTTACTCGTTCGTACTTACGTATTAGTTTTATATGTAGATACCTAACTATATTTTTAAAAATGTGACACCGCGTTTTTGAACCTACGATTAAGTTTTTATACGATATATTTTATGTTTTAGTTAAATAGTAAAAGTACAGGTGTCTACGTAATCATAAATAAAAAGTGAACGTTGGTGAGTTATAAGGTATTTTATGAAAATGTATTCTAATCTACAGTTTGTTGGTAAGTCATGTCTATTGTTTTAGAAAAGTTATTTTTAGAATTAAAAGAAATAAGAACTTATTTAATTAAAATCGGTTCAGAAAGACGAAAAGGTCGTATTTTGCAAAGTAAATCTACGGAAGCTAATGCTATATTTAATAGTTATTCTAGCTGGTTATTAGAATTAGAGAAAGATTTAGATAAGGGAAAGATAAAAAGTGACGATTTATTATTAATAAAGAAATTGTGTAAGGATTTTGAGAAACTTCATTCTGAGATTTTATTATTGTGCAAAGAAGAAATTGTAAGTCAATCAAACATGGATTGTTTTGATTTAAAAACGGCTTTAACTTTATTGCCGGTAATGACCGATAGTGAAAGTAGTATTAAACAGTTAATTGATAATATTGAGTATTACGATTCAATTCTTAATAAACCTGAGTGTAAAATGAATTTGTTGAAGTTTATATTAAAAAGCAGATTATCTCAAGCTTCTAAATTAAAATTAAGGGACGAGTATAATTCTATCAGTGAGTTAATTACCGATATGACTAGGGAATTGCTACCTAAAAAGGGGGCAACTGCAATACAAAATAAATTGCAGCGAGTAAAACAGCATGAGAAATCTATAGCTGATTTTGGGAAGGAAATTACTGAATTATTTGTAGATTTAACGATATCGCAAGCTGACGGAAACACACAGTCTTATAATATATTAAAACCTATAAATGAAAAGTTAGCAATTAAACAGTTTTCCGACGGGTTGCGAAATCGTCGTTTAAGCACCATTATTTCGGCTAGGAATTATAGCTCTTTGAAGGACGCCGTGCAAGCCGCCCAGGACGAGGAGGTTTCCGGAGCGTCCACCAGTGGAGAAATAATGGGTATGAGTAAAAGATATTTTTCTAATTCACGTAATTTTCATGGAAATTTTAGAGGTTCACGTATAGGTTTTTCCGGACGTACAAATCCTAATCGTGGACGAAATTGGGGTTATTCTGGTCACCAGCAACGAGGATTTGGGGATCGTTCGTTGCAGCGAGGTCAAACGACCCAGAGACGTGCTAATAGAGGTACGTACTATAATAGGCAGCGTGGAAATCAAAGGATAAGCAGGCATAATGTTAATACTATTAGCGAATCGGAAAACCATATGCGTACAGAAAATGAACCAAAGTTTGAAACATTTTTTCGTGACTAACGATATGAATCATTCAATTTTAGCGAGTGATAGTGATTGTTTTATTCATTTACCGATAGTTCCAAGTAAGGTAACGTATTCATTTTTATTAGATTCGGGGGCATCATTATCCGCCCTAAAACTTTCGTGCGTCAGAGAGCTTAGATTACATGTTTATAAAGAAAACATTTTCATAAATGGAATCGGGGGCAAAGTTGAAACTAGTGGATTCATATACTTACCTTTTTTGATTGGAAATGATATCATTACTCATAAAGTATTTGTTTTTAATTCGCTACCAATTAAAGTGAATGGGATTTTAGGTCGAGACTTTTTAAATCGATTTAAGTGTCAATTGGATTTTAATTTAAATACTTTAACTTTTAATTCAGGTTTAAGTAACAATATTTTGTTACCATTGTCGAAGAACTTTAATAATAAGTCAAGTTACTTAAGCACTGATATTTTTGAGATTTCACCGCGATGTGAATCAATTCATTTTATTGAAACCGATATTCGTGAAGATTGTTTAGTTTGTTCAACTGAAATACAAAATGGTGTGTTTTTAGCGAATTCTTTGGCAAAACCTATTAAAGGGAAAATTCCAATTAAAATTTTAAACGTTACTGAGGAGCCCGTCAGGCTGAAATATACAGAATTAATTCCAATTATACATAAGCTTAACGATTACGAACTTTGCGTTTTTGATCAATCTAATATGAATTCAAAAAGGGTTAAGAAATTATTTTTCTTTATTGCAACTTAATAATTTAAATTGCGAAGAGCATTCAAGTATTCAAAAGATATGCGCTAAATACGCGGATATTTTTTATTTGCCAGGAGATAAGTTGTGTACAACTGATATCTACACACATCAGATTTCAGTAAAAAATAATACCAACCCTATTTTTTCAAAACAATATAGAATACCTCATAGTCAGAAAAATGAAATTAAGAAGCAAATCGATAAGTTATTACAGGATGGAGTAATTGAACCAAGCAAAAGTAACTGGTCTAGTCCATTATTATTAGTGCCGAAAAAGAGTGATGCTACAGGTGAAAAGAAATGGCGTTTAGTAGTGGATTACCGTAAATTAAATAATGTGATTGAAGATGACAAATTTCCACTCCCTGACATCACAGAAATATTGGAATCACTTTCTGGTAGTCTTTATTTTACGCACTTAGATCTTTATCAAGGTTATTATAATGTGAATTTAGAAAAACAGTCTCGAAAATACACAGCTTTCTATTCGGGTCAATACCAAATGACTAGGATGCCTATGGGCCTTAAAACAAGTCCTAGTTCATTTTCACGCATGATGACCTTGGCAATGTCTGGATTAAATCATGAAAAGTGCCTAATATATCAAGACGATTTAATAATATTTGGTAGAAATTTAGAATCTCACAATAGGAATTTATTAGATGTTTTTGAAAGACTTAGAAAAGTTAATTTAAAATTAAATGCGTCAAAATGTTGTTTTTTGAAGAAAGAAATTTTATATTTAGGTCACTTGATTTCTAGTGAAGGTATTTCACCGGATCCAGATAAATTAAAAGTGGTTAAAAATTACCCACAACCTGAAAATGCAGATGAGGTCAAAAGATTCGTTGCGTTTATCGGTTATTACAGGAAATTCATTTCAAATTTTGCTAAAATAGCTTTACCTTTAAATTATCTTTGCAAGAAAAATGTACCTTTTGTTTGGGATAATAGGTGTCAACAGTCATTTGAAACTTTAAAAGAGTGTATTATGTCACCTCCAATTTTACAGTATCCAGATTTTTCGGATAATAATTATTTCATACTACAGACAGATGCATCAAATAAAGCATTAGGTGCAATATTATCCAATAAAAATAATAAACCAATAGCTTTCGCAAGTAGAACTCTTAATAAAGCTGAATCTAACTATCCGGTAATACAAAAAGAATTGCTAGCAATAGTTTGGGCAGTTAAATATTTCCGACCGTATCTGTATGGACAACATTTTAAAATTAAAACTGACCACAAGCCATTAGTTTACCTTTTCGGTATGAAAGATCCTTCGAGCAGACTTTTAAAGTTTAGACTCTTATTAGAAGAGTATAATTTTGAAATAGAATACGTAAAAGGTTCAGATAATGCAGCTGCAGATGCCTTATCTCGAATCTGTATACTCGTAACATCAAATGAACTGAAAGAGTTGCATGAAAATGCAATAACAGTACTTACTCGAGCGCAAACAAGAAAATTAAATAATGACGATTCTTCGGGAAATATTGAGCAAACGAACTTGAGGTCTGATCAGCCGAAAGTTGTGAGTTCATATATCAAACCGACAGAATCAGTTGAGCTAAAATTTCTTAAGAGTAGAGAAGAGTTAAATAAACTAAGGAAAAATAATGATATAAGTAAAGAGAGTAAAATACTATGTTATGTTCCAAATAATAGAGTAATTTACATTAAATATTTAGACTCAGAGTCACAAATGTCGCGATGCGAATTCGTGTGTGAGCTAGATACGTTTTGTAAGTCTGTAAATGTTAGTGAAGTATGTATAATAAAGAAACTTGTCTCCTCTAACACCCACCGTACATATCCTATAATAATACTGTTCACCGTACAACTCAATACAAACCGATTGATGTTAATTCTACGAATGCTTTAAATGTATTACGTAACATAAATAAATCGCAAAAATGTAATGTTATTAACAAACCTAAATTCAAAGTTGGTGATTATGTCAGAATAAGCAAATACAAGGGATGCTTCGAAAAAGGTTTCACTCCAAACTGGTCAACTGAAGTATTTACGATTTCAAAGATAAACAAAACATGTCCGTTTACGTATTATACTAAAGATCAAAACCAGCAAATAATATCTGGTTCATTCTACGAACAAGAATTGCAAAAAACCAAATATCCAAACATTTAATATTGTCTTAAGTTTTCGCGATTCATACTATTAAATAAAACACTTTTTAACCGGATTTATCGCGTATATTTACATTTTAAATTTTGACTCGACGTTTCGGTGTCTTTTCAGACCCCGTGGTCACGAGCGACTGAGGTGTCAAGCGTCGGATTGATAGATTGAAAAAAGTTATACATCATCATCTCCATCTGTTTCTCAGTCTTCGAGCGTAGCGTTCGGGATTGACACAAAACGAGCTGACAGTATCTTGAGTTACAGGTCGTGCAGCTTGCTGGATGTTAGATTTAATGTTTTTCAGGATAGGGTCCCATGTCGGTGATAGTTTCCAACCATCTTCTCTATTGAAATTAGGGTGTTTTTTAATTTCAATCGCTTCTCTGATCATTCTAGAAATGTAATGCTTCTCTCTAGATAAAATTTTCACAGAGTCAAACCTTAAGTAGTGGTTGGGCTTGTCCATGGAATGCTCACAAACTGCAGACTTTGAAGCTCTTCGATTTTTAATATCAGCTATGTGTTCTTTTACGCGGGTTGATACGTTTCTTTTGGTTTGACCAATGTAGGAAAGCCCACAGCCGCAGTCAATCTTGTAAACACCTGGGTCTTGTAAAGGGATGCTGCATTTAACTGAGCGAAGATGTTGACTTATTTTTGAATTAGGTTTAAATACTGTTTTTATTGAAGCGCGCCTAAGAATGTTTGAGATTTTATCTGTGACACCCTTTACAAAAGGTAGAAATGCAGGTTTGCGTTCGACTGTCTGAGGCTTCACGTGGTCACTGCGGCGGCGACGAGGTGGTTTGAGGCCGTTTTCACGAAGCACCTTGACAACATGTTTCAGTTCATCATCAATGTGCTGAGGATCGCAGATTCCATGTGCTCTCTGAAACAAAGAGGAGCCTACGGCGAGTAACTGGCTCGGGTGGTGGTGGGACTTTCCATTTAAATAGCGGTCAGTATGGGTGGGTTTCCTATACACGCATAAACTCAAAAATCCTATGTTCCGTTCCCGTGGGAATTCCGGGAATTCCTTCCATTATACAAACAGACACTTATTGAGGAACATTTAGACCAAGTATCACATCCGTGCACTAAAATAATAAGATTTTATCATACAAACTAAAACATCATATATTTCCCGTTCCCGTGGGAATTTCGGGAATTCCTTTCATAACACAACCATTCTATTTTTGAAGAACTTTTATGCCAAGTATCATATCCGTGCACTCAAGGAATAAGATTTTTCATACAAACTAAAAGGTCCAATAATTCCCGTTCCCGTGGGAATTTCGAAAATTCCTTCCTTAGTGCACCCCTACATCCCCTAAAGAATGTATGTTCCAAATTTCAGCTTTCTACGCCCAGTAGTTACGGCTGTACGTTGTCTGTCAGTCACTCAGTCACTCAGTCACTCAGTACCTCAGTACCTCAGTCACTCAGTCAGTAACGGAACAGTTTTATATATATTGATGAATTCGCGCCTAACGTACCACCTGGCTATAGGATTATCGAAATACCTAAAAATATAATTTATTTTCCTGTCAATCAAAGTGATATTAATAACATAACTATAAGAATACTTGATGCGAAAAGTGAGTTAGTCAATTTACGAGGAGAAGAAATTCAATTATATCTTCATATTAAGAAAAGAAATGTTTGACTACCGCTCTAGTATTAATCATCGATTCGAGCAAAACTGTGTTCAAAAACCAACCCTATCAGAGGGCTACAGTTACAATAAATATACCCCTACACAAGTTCATTCGATCAGTCACAAATCAATCACCCGTAAAACAGTAGCACATCGTAAAAAGAAAATAAAATTAACTGTTGAAAATATAGAGTTTCTTAAAACTATTGGATTGATAAAATGAGTATCCTAAACATAACGAATTCGCCAGTCTACGACACGTCCATCGAGAGCATTGAATATCATTCGTACAAACCATATGAAGGGTACAGGGGAAAAAGGATCATTGTCAAAAGTGAATTATTGTGAGAAAATGGAAAAAACTTAATTTACTTTGTATCATTATTTATTAAACAATTTACTACAGCAGCAATTAAAACAATTTTTTATAGCACATATTATAATTTAGTTTTGAATTCTTTATTATTCATTTACTTATAGTTAGTTTAAGGATAAAGAAAATTAAGAAAAATATTACTTGTAACAAAGATCATAGTCAATTGACATTGATCTTTCTTTCCAAGATTAGTATTTATTTATTTTAATTACAGCATAATTTAATTAAAATAATCTAGTTATTTGTAATAAAAATATTACAATTCCTGACAATAATTAGTTATTTTTTAGCTAATTGTGCATAAAAATGTTGTGCTTCAGGCTTGCAAAACTTTTTTAAACATTGCAGGTCGTCATACTTTTCTTTAGATATTTTTATTGGAGTTGAATAAAGATTTTGGATGCTCCCCATATCAGGCACTAAAGGCTGTCCACGCTTGACACATATGTATGAGTCATATCTGCCACTATACTGATCTGATTTTATTAAAATTTGATTTGGTGCATTTTTAAATACTGATAATTGTCGAATAGGACGGGAAGCAAAGGGACATTTTTTGACAAAATAGTTTTTAAACATCTGAGAGTAATTTTTAAACATAAACAATTCACAATTAATTACTTTGAAAGGTTCAGGAAAACTTCGTGCTTCAGCAAACACTTTGACCCAATCAGATGGCAATTCACATGGTGTTTTTTGATTGATAAGTCCCATGTTTTTATCACATTCCATGTACGAGTGCCCTCGCACAGGAAATATGACAGAAATTTGGTTGAACCTTTTTTTAATATGCACTAAATAGTAGATGTAGCGAAATACAGTGTAGTTTTTATTTTGACCGCTACAGCTGTCACAGAAAAATTGAATTTCATCTACCTCTTTGGGAACAAATTGTGTGATAAAGTTATCCAGCAGTGATACAACATCATCGGTTCCCTTTTTGCCTTTTGTTTCATCATATACATAGAAATATGAAGAACTAGTAGAAAGTTTGTGTACATTAAAAGAATAAAAGGAAAGTTGTCTTTTAAAATACACATCATTGGTAGGCACATTAGGAACTGGAAGGTTTTTTTGATAATCAAATGCAAACGCTTCAAACTTTGGATTATGCTGTGCCTTTAATCTAGCTTTCCTTTTTAGCTCATAGAATTTATCAGCTTTATGTAGATGAAGTTTTAGTTGTATTTTAAGATTGGAAAGCTGTGTTTGTTGCTCATCAGAGCTAGATCCTTCCAATGCTGCTATTTTTACATTCATTTCATCACAAAATGAACATGTATCAGTCCTGGGGTAACCAAAAGAAATATTGAATTTCGACAAAACGATGAGACGATAACTTTCGTAACTTATCTTTACAGACGGATTAGCTTGGATGAACATATTATACATTTTTTTAACATTTAAATCCTCTGGAAAATAAATTCTCTTAGAATGATGTATACTATAATGGGATTTTCTTCCCTTGAATGAAGATATATGTTGAATAACAGCTCTTTTTGTCGCTTGAGATAATTGATGTGTGTGATTGTTGTGTTTGCCTCGACAATCTGGTTTGATTTTCCCTGTAACAATACAAAATAAAAAATTAATTAAGGAAGTAAGTGCTAAACTAATATAAATCATGTACTAAATTCTTTGATTCATTAAGATACACTTACCATCTTCACTAAGGGCTTTTTTGATATTTTGCATCCTTTTATTTGTGATGCCGAATATGCTCAAAAAACCTTTGTAACAGACAGGTTTCTCTATAGTGTTACCCTCTACAGTATACCGTACTTTATATGCATACGAATGCTCATGACTAGTGTCTGGATTAATTGTTTTACGGCTTCGACGCTGTTTCACTGGTAAAACGGAAACTAGACCACTCAAGTACAGGGTTTGTTCGTCGTGACTGGCTGCACTGTTAAAGTTCTGTATTATTTGACGTCGTGCTGAATCAGGTACTTCTTGAAAACACTTATGCCTGCTACATTTACAGTCTTCTCCAGTGGCATGGCTTGCTAAACGAAGCTTCTTCACTACGTCAGTCGAACGAAAAGTTTTAGGTCTTTTCTTAGGTTTATCTGTTACACGACATGTAGACATTTCACTTTCACTGTTAGACATGTTTATTTTATAAAGGTATACAAAATAAACTGAACCCACATTAATTTGCAGAACTAAATAAATACTGCGAAAACCAGACATATGAAATGACACCCAGCTGTCAAAATTAGAAAATAGATCAATGTCCATAGACAATGATCTTTTTTTCTGTAACTAGAGTGACATTGATCTTTCTATGATACAGCCATACAATCTTTTTTTGAGTCCCTTGTGCACGATGATCGTTTTAAACGTTTTTCGTGTATATGGACAGGAAGGTTACTTCATTTTGCACTAGATGGCATTGTTAGTTTATTTTTATCGAAAAGTTGACAATGATCCTTCTTCCCCTGTACCCTTCATATGGAACAAGTTTTAACAATAATGATGAAATTCGAATCCCAATCAATCAGCAAGATTTGTACGTCCTGCCCTCAGCCAGCACATTGTATTTGGAAGGAACCGTGTACGTGCAAAATAACGATAACAAAACAACCATCACAAGTATACAACTTACGAATAATGCATTGCTTTACTTGTTTCAAGACATTCGTTATGAGTTGAATGGAGTTGAAATCGATAAGGTTAAAAACTGCGGTATAACCACAGAATAAGTAATAGTTGGTACAGAAGAATTACTCCGCAAGAAGATCTAAATAAATTCGAGTCTTGCTACGACGCGATACGGTGGAATTCAGCTCGCACAGCATTACGTACCTGCAAATTTATATACCTAGAAGTTTTGTCTCTTTCTATCGCATGCCTCTTATATTTTCTTACGCTGTTAGGGTTGCTGCCTAGTGAAGAATAATTAATCTCCTTATTTGTAATTAAGTATCTACCGATGTAGGTATTACTGTTATTCTACCTTTGTAAAAAATATTGTTTAAACTTACCTACAGTACAAAATGAAAAAAAAGTGACGACGAATAATTAGTAATACTACATATGTTTTGTTTGCTAAATTGAACATAATCAAATCCAAACATAATCTAATTGAATATTTGTTTCTTTTTATGTCCATTTTTAAATACTATTTGCGACCTCGATCATAGAATTACTGTGAGTGCTATTAGGTAGGTAGGTATCTACAACGTCCCGATGGGCGCGCGCGTGATACACGACCCATTCGAGTTGCGCCGGCGGAGCGCTTCGCTGTAGGTAAATAACGGATGTACCGCGCGGAGTGAGCCAGGCCTGGTATAACTACAATTATTAAATCTTTAGTTTCCTTTAATGAAAATGAAGCTAAAATGGCTAAAGCTTGGTGTTGGGACCTCAATGGTACTAAATGTAGTGGTCCTTTCTCAGCTTCTATACCTTTATGTAATATTATGGGATTCGCTGAAGATTACAAAAACATTATTATGAATTGCAAGCATGAGTTAGTTCTTCTTCGAAGTAATAACAATAAGAATGCCTTGAAACTTAACACCGGTGAATTTGTACATGATATTGAAATACACAAAATTGTTTGGCGAGTTCCACATGTCAAAGTATCTGACAAAGAAAAAATAAATTTGCTAAAGTTACTGGAGAAAGATCGATCTATTCGATTGACGTTCAGAAATTGGGATTTGTACGAATATCCTTTACTACCAAAAACTACTAAACATACTTGGTCTATTAAAACATCATCTCAAATAGAGAAACCAAGATATGTAATCATAGGTTTGCAAACTAATAGAAAAAATAATGTTCTCAAAGATATGTCTCAGTTTGATGAATGTGATTTACGTGACGTTAAAGTTTTCCTTAATTCTACCTACTATCCTTACGAAAGCCTTAATGTATATTTTTCTAAAGAACAATATGCTTTATTATATGAACAATACGCTAAATTTCAACAGTCTTACTACGGTCGTAGATCGGAACCCTTGTTGGGATTACAAGTATTCAAGACTAGAGCTCCACTTTTTGTAATTGATTGTTCAAGACAAAGTGATAATTTAAAATCAGGACCAGTAGTGAACATAAGGGTTGAATTAGAAAGTAATTCAGAAATACCAGATCAAACAACAGCTTATTGCCTTATCTTAAACGATTGTATTATCGAGTATAAACCATTAAGCAATATTGTGAAAAAAATATCATGAAATCTGATTTAATTATCGTTGATGTTCAAGGATTTCTAGACTTAAAAAAGAACTTTATCTTAAAAGAAATTGCAATAGCGTCAAAAGAATATACACAAACATTTCTAGTGAAGCCTCCGTATCCATTTAACAATTTAACAAATCCTGAGAAAAGACAAGTAATTTGGTTGGAAAAAAACCGAGGAGTACGTTGAAATGAAGGATACATTGACTATAGAGAATTTAAACGTGTTATTACACCACACCTAGCAAACAAAAAAATTTTAACGAAAGGATTGGAAAAAATTAAATGGATTAAAGAACTTTGTAGTAATTGCAAAGTGGTTGACATAGGTGAAAAAGGGTGCCCCAATATGTTGCAATTACATAAAACATATTGTGAACCAAATAAGAACTATAATTGTGTATACCATTTCAAACAATGTGCTTTAAATAACGTATTGTGTATAAAAAAAATGGTATTATGAGAATTATATGTATACTTCTTCTCTATTTGATTAATTTTTAATTTAAAATTTACTTGGATTTAATTAAGGTATACAAGTATCATATATTTTATAAAAAATAAAATTTTAAGTTTTAATTAATGATTATGTCTACTGTAGAATCAATTCAAACACATAAATAAATGTAAAGAAATTAAAAACATAGATAATAAAATCGACTGACCCGACTGGGATTGCTGATTTTATTTTCTATGTTTTAAATTTCTTAAAAAATATATTTGAGCACTATAAAGTGCATAATCACTTCAAAGAAAAAAAAAATGTACTCAATAAAGTATAATAAATGTATAAGAAGCAAATTATTGATGTGTTTTATTTTTCGTAGATGTAGGTATATTGAGTAGTTAGTAAAGTAAACTCAAAATAAATTCAGTAAAATGTATATTCTTAAAAATTCTAACAGAAAGTTTTATGCTATATTAACAATACAATAACTTAACTTAAAAGTGCTTAATTTAATTACCTACTTACATATCTTTATAAATTATCATCACATATTTTTTTACAAATATTTTTTATTAAGTGTTCGGTTTGCTCCATAACAGGATTAAAATTATCCGCGACTATGTACTGCGCACTGTAAAGTACTTTTTCATTGTCACTTCCACTTTGCACTGCACTATTATTTTCCAAGTCCACGACTACAACTCTTATAAGACGGGTTCCTCGTCTAGCTTCGTTGCTGCACACGTAGGATTCCTTAAGAAACCGTTGTTTCCTTTTCATTGGAACTTTAACTTCTTGACATTCAGCTTGACGTTTTGATCTTTTGTGATTTGGCTCCCGATGTTGTTTAGCCAGGTCCGGATACATTACATCAAAATCAGCAAGAGGATCTTGAGCA
This sequence comes from Stenoptilia bipunctidactyla, assembly GCA_944452665.1. Classification (NCBI taxonomy): domain Eukaryota; kingdom Metazoa; phylum Arthropoda; class Insecta; order Lepidoptera; family Pterophoridae; genus Stenoptilia; species Stenoptilia bipunctidactyla. Next base: position 17,782,746 of record OX101746.1, read on the forward strand.
CATTGTTCAAATAAATAGCTGTCTTCATTTGACATTATTATATATTTTTGAAATCAAAAAGTTGTGACAATGTAGCTCCTTCAATTATCACCTTTAGAATGTCGCTAAGTATGTCAAAAAAACAGATCGACGACGAATAACAATAAGTAGATATGCTTATTTTGCACTATTCAATAACATGAGCTTTATGTTTACTCATTTTAGTGAATCAAGTTCTATCATGATTACAAAAGTCTTAAATCAGCATATTCATAGTTACCGAGCTAAATTAATTGCGATATACTTATTTGAAAAACATAACTCTGCGATGGTCTCCGTGACGTAGTGAGCGAATCGCTGGCTTATACACGGAATACGCGGCGCGGGTTCGATTCCCGTCAGGTGCCAAATGTTAGTAAAATAAACAGAATTTTTTTATGGGTCTGGTTGTTTTTCTAATAAATACAAAAAGTATTTAAGTATTCTAACCTTAGTCTAGTTCCCATAAAACAAGCTCTGTTTAGTTCAAGGTTAGATGGCGTTGTGTGAAAATGGTGTCCAAAATAATTTATTTATTTTTACTTAATATTAAAAGAAGCAGGTTCAATTCTAAATAAAACAACCAAGTTTTTAACCCAATTTATTAAGTTTTCATTATCAATTTAGGTAAAATCAATTTGCATCAAATTTGTACAATTTTACAATTCTATTTAATTACAATCTTAAAAATACTTAAAATTAACACAAAGACAGATAAATATAATATCCACACCGTAAGTTTTTTTAACCCAATTTATTAAGTTTTCATCATCAATTTAAAATCGATTTGCACCAAATTTGTGCACATTTTTACTATTTTATTTAATTAAGTATAATATTAAAGATACTTAAAATTAACACAAATCCTACTAATATTATAAATGCGAAAGTTTGTGAGGATGTGTAGATGTTTGTTACTCTTTAACACAAAAACTACTAAATGGATTTTAATGAAATTTGGTACAGAGATAGATTGTAGTCTGGAATAACACATTAGAAATTACGCGGGTAAAACCGCGTCAAACAGCTAGTGACAGATAAATCCAAACCGTTATAATATGTAAGAACTACCCCAAGCGATAGTTGATATTTTATCACGTAAAATTAATCTCTTATCATCATTATTTGATAGTGCAATTTTATTTACACTTCTAGTAAATATCTCATGCTGTAGAGATCTGAATAGAATGTTTTTTTTTACGTATTACATTACTGTTTATAAGTACCGATTCATAATCTGATAATTTTAGCTGTCGAATAACATTAGATTTAATACCTTTGGCTTTGTTAATGACTTTGTCTAAGGTTCTAACACAATATAGCTTAGATCTCAATCCCACAAAATGTGATATCAATTGTCCACTCATTTCGTCTTTAAATAATCCTGGTACTTTTTTATTCATAAGAGGAAGTTTATATTGATTGTTTTGATTGAAATTACTTGTGTCGATGAAATTTAAAAATGTATTTTTCAAATCTTTGTAAAAATCATTACATTTTAAAATGTATATGAAACTATCTGTATCGGTATAACACAGTTGAACGCGGTCCTCATAAAAAGGCTTTATGATGTTATAATGGAAATGATACATATGTGCTTTTGATAATTCTAGAACAGAAAACCCTATATAAATGGGTTTATCTAACACAATTTGATCTGGTTTCATTTGGATAGCGACCAGATTATCAGTAAATACCGATACGCTGTGAAAATTAGGCATTGAAATTAATTTGCTTGCACTTAATTTTTTTTTAGTTTTATTATTAGTATCAGTCCACACATTTACTAGGTGTACGTTAACACGAGCCTCGTTATTTTCAAGAGTTTTACCAAACACAGAATTGTTCAAGAGTTTAAAAAAATCTTGTTCAAAAGCTGATTCTGCGTTTTGACGCAGGTTAGTATTTAGGTCTATATATTTTTTTAGATAAGCGCTTTGTCGAAATGATATGACACGATGAATTTTGCATAAAACTAACCCATGCTCCAAGCATTTTTTTAAGTGAATGTAATGAATTACATAATTAAATTTATTAAATAAATTAGGTATCAGTTTACTATTTTTACCGCCAGGTGGTATACATTTTTCAGGACAAAATGGTAAATCGTTATGGTCTTTATGCAGATGTTCAGGATACAGTAAATCGACTTCAAGTATGTAACCATACTCACCATCATCCTTAATTTCTGAAATATTAAGCTTATCTATTTCAGAATTGTTTAAAAATCTAAAGTTAGAGTACGGTAAAGCTTGACTCATACTGTACCCATATAAATTATTACAGTCTAAGTAAACTATATATGATTCCTCTTTTGAAGAATCATAGTCAGGCATATATTTGTTATTAGCCTTAGCATATCGGTGAGAGCACATACATAATCCTCCTCTTATACCCTTTTGAATCATTCGAATCATTGAGAAATCATCAAGTAGTTCAAGCTGTTTTTAATAACATTGCATCGAACGAAAGGCTGGGCGCGGTAACATAAAACGCTGGATCGAGTTGATAATGGTTTTTACAAGTTTTGCGGAATTTCTCAAAAATATCCGTCAGTAAAAGTACATCTGTTTTTAGGTATAAGTCAGTATATTCGCCTAAATCTTTTATTTGAAAAACATTCCACACAGATTTTGCGTGTTTGTAGTCACTATCTGATATTTCATCATTAGTAAGCGAGTTAAAAAAACATGATTTAGGTGGTAACGTTTTTTCGAAATAATTTTTCCAAGTCCTCATATAGTCATAAGGATATATTCCCTTCCTAGTCAATAAATCAAATTGACGATAATTAGGAAAATGTGAGTGTAATGACTTAAAATCTTCTTTGTTCATCGTTTTAGCTAATTTTTCTAAACTTGTTCCTAAAAATTTAAACGAATCCGTAAAACGCAATTGTATAAATTCACCGTTTTCTGCAAGTAGAAACTTAACAAACGATATATAGTTTTCTTTAGTTTTCGGTATGACTTTTACTTTTCCTGGTATTTCTCCTAACTCTTTAATAAAGAGATGACAATCGTAAGCTGATAAGTTATGAAAAAATATTGATATGAACTGTGGTGTTTTATATCGTAAATTACATATTTGATGAGCCGCGTCACGATAACTACCTGATACGTGACAATGATCGCGAACTTTGTCGAACCACAAAAGGTGACCACAAATGTGACATAGTGTTTCACTGTCAAAACTCTTAGCATCCATGTCCGTAAAAATCATTGGTTTAGTTTTGATTAATATTTCATGAATTATTCTTGCCTCATCTTGGATAAGCGTAACAAACTTTGAAACACAATCTTTACCGCGATAAGAAACGAATTTATTCTGAGATTCGTCAAAAGAACAAACAACATTATATCCAAAAGCAACTGGTCCATGCCGTTGTAAATCAGTAATGCTCGCTAAGTTGAGGTCTGGTTGACAGCCAAGTACAGGCTGCAACATGGTTTCAAAGTCTGCATAGATAACAAACGGTATATTTTGTTTGCGATCAAAGTTTTTAAATTGAATAATCGATCCTTGATTAGGCAACACTGTTACTACACCTCCGCAGACGTGGCTATTCCGTTCGCTTTCTGATGGAAAAAATAATAAACAAGTATCGCAAAAAAACAAACAGCCATGATGTCTTGTAATTTGATTCCTAACAAGACGACATAAATTTTTAATCAAACAAAAATGTGATAAAGAATTTAGTTCAATAAGCAAAAGATGAATACGCTTACTATTTTTATAGAAATTTTCTGATTTGTATAAAGGTCCCGTAATAAACTTATCATCCTTTAAACCATAAACGTTAATACTTAAATGAGGATTATTTTTCTCAAATATACTAATATCAGAAAAAGACACAGGAAACTTCATACCATTAATGTTAAGCTTATTTTTGTAATGAGGATAGGACGAAACTCGCGTAGGATGATTATGTGTAGGATACAGAGCCGCCATAACACACCACAAGAATCACTTTTAGTCTTTGTTTTGAATATTCAAACATGCCTTTTTATTTTTTATAAATTTAGGCAAGTCAATAAAAGTAGATCCCCTAAGTGGCTCATATTTATTGATATTGATTTCAAAATGAGAATTTTGATAAAACGACCATCCACTATCTCTTTCTTGAAACTCTTCAACACTATTTTTTATGTAACTTACAATATTTGAATAAATTTTGTCAAATTCGTAATTCAAATGTAGAGAAAAGTTTTTTGTGGCAAATGACTTCATTTCCTGCCTATCATCTTTCATCAACATGAAAGTTGAATACAATTCAAAGTTAACTTTAATACTTGTATGTTTTTTTAAAGATTCATTTAAGAGAGTTTTTACTTTGGTTCGGATGTTGATAAAAAATGAATGAATAGAATTCAGTTCACTATCTTTCAGAGCCTGAACTCTATATGTAGTAATGCGATCGCGGAAGGCAGACCTAACTAATTGCACACCTGGACAGTAGATTGTACTGCTACTGTTTTTATGATTATTGCTTCGCAAGTGACCTGTCCATCGCCTTTTCTCAACTGTTATGTTACAATATGAACAAAAAGGCATTATGATTTTCAAAATTAAAAAATGTAAAGAACTAATACTACAATACCTAACTTGAAAAACTAAGATTGGATATATTAAACTACTGAATTGGATATTATAAATACCTGTCTAATGAAAAAATAATATAAAAAACATAAAAAATTAAAATGCACGATTAATGTTCAACTTATCGCTATAAAAAGTTGGACTTGAGTCCTTAAACAATAAATTTACGTCTTTGACGAAACGCTGCAAATTCTTCCACTGGCTGGACTCGTTCTCCAGACAGCAGCTGACGCGCAGAAGCGCCTTCTTCCAGCGCTCGTCGGGGGCACTTGACTCGGCGTCGTCGCGATTATACACCTTCAGCTCTATGTAGAAGTCGCCGTCGGTGCTCGCGATGCGCTTCTGACTCCCATTCGCGACTCTGTTCTGGATGTAAGACGACAAACTCGTCGGCTTACTTTCCTCGACTTCGAGGTCTTCGCCGCTCAGACCAAATATGTCTATATACCCCGATTTCTTGTTCCTGTAACAAATCAAAAATTTTCATTATTAGTAAAATATAACTTTAATACCATTCTGCTATTACGTGATTGTTGACTGAAATAGATTTAAAAAGAGAGAATATTAGTAAGAATATTAGAGAATTTTAGTTATGTGTTTTATCACACTTCTTACAATACTGGGTATGTAATTATAATTTTTAAATAAAAGTATGAATAGCGTTTGAATGATTTAAGTTAATCTAATGCCTAACAGATATTATTAACTTGAAAATAAATAAATATGTAAAAGCCAAACATTAAAAGCTAAATTTCACTAAGAAGTTTGTCGAATAAACTTAAAAAATATATTAACATACCTATATTTAAATATCAGAATGTGCATATTTATTATCTAGCCCGAGTTAAGTTTCGTCAAGAAATTATGCTATGGAAACAAGATAACAGATAAATAATCTCAATAAACATATAAACAAGCATATTAATTATATAAATCTATAACAAATAAATTTAAATAAACATAAAAACATGTATGATTTCATCACACAAATATCCACCCTCTCCAGGGATCGAACCTGGGACCTCAGGCATAATTACTTTTTTTATTTTTTAATCTTTATTTTAAAGAACGAAGGTTTGGTCAAACATGACCATGTCACCTTCATAGGAAACTTACAAAAGAATCTTAAAACTATAAAAAAACATCTTAAATTATAATTTAAAGTTACAAAATAATCTTAAAACAAAAAGAAACAATATAAATCATAACCTTAACTGACAATAAATTCTTACAACTAAAAAGCACATCTTAAATCACAATTGACGGGACTTCAACCCCGACAAAACTAATTTATATATAAAAAGAGCCTCCTGTGAGGTGGGGATAGAGAGTATAATATTAGGAGTACCAACATTATATTTTTGAAAATTAATTGTATCTCGCAAGTTTTCGTTCCGTTCACATTCCATGATAATATGATATATATCTTCTATAGAATCACAATTGACACAGTTTGGTGAATCAGACTTACCCATCATAAAAGCAAATTTGTTTGATGGAATATGACCGGATCGAGTTCTCAGAGCAGTAACAATAGTATTCCTGTCAAGATTGTAATTCTCAAACCAAGGTCTGAGAGGTAAATCAGGTTGTATATAGTATGGTACCAGATACCCTTAGTCTTGGATTTTTCTTGGAAGTATTCTGACCAAATGTTTAAACACGTTAATTTTGTTTGCGGTATTATATCCATAAAGAAAGGTTTGAAATTCAATGTTATTCCATTCCTCACCGCCTCTCCAGCCAAAGTATCTACAGCTTCATTGCCTGACAAACCCACATGGGAGGGAACCCACTGCAATACAATATTCTTTTTAAGTTCAAGTAAAGCTAAACATTTTTTAATTATATCATAGGCGATGGGAGTCCCCCTTAAATTATTGGTGCACTTTTTAATATGCTGTAAGGCACTACGTGAATCGGTAAGAATCACAAAGCTTGGTTTGTCAATATTTTGTATGTAAGACAGAGCTTTAGATATCCCAATTAATTCTGCGTGCATAATAGTAATATTACATTTTAATGATAATTTCACACTAAATTGGCGGTGAGGATCATAAAAAGCCACTCCGATACCTTCAATACCCTTAGAAGCATCCGTGAAGATTTTGTAAGAGTTACTATAACGAGATAAACAATCAAAACACTTACTCCTAAGAATACTCGGATCAAAATGTCGCTTCGAATCATTTAAGTCATTAATGTGTGTATAAATTATATTTTCTAAATCCACATAGCTGATCCATACGTTCAAGCCAAACATTTCTAATTGGTCACTTGAGAACAATATTTCGTTTTAAAAAAAATCATGTACGGTTACTAAAAGTGGGACTCTTGCCTGCCTACTAACACTACTAGAAAAGTAACATGATAAAACATTCAGATCCATTATCAAGTCATTATTATTTATAGATCTAGTTTTAAGCCAGAACTTTTCAGCCAGAAAACGTCTTCGCACGAACAACGGAGGTAGAGCTAACTCGGCTTCCATCACATGGATTGGGGTGCTTTTAATATAGCCACCTATAACTCGCAAACACTGATTTTGTAGTTTATCTAACGAAGACAAATAAGACACTGCACTATTACTATATAAATAACTACCATAATCTATTCTACTGCGAACAATTGATATATATAACTGTCTTAAGTGCTTAGGATGAACACCCCAGCTAGATCCTGCCAGTACTTTAAGAATGTTTATAAATTTTGTGACTTTACACTTTATTTCATTGATGTGTTTTAACTATTTTAATTTTGAATCCAACCACAATCCTAAATATTTGACGTGTGCCACATTTGGTAAATTTATATCATTCAAGCTTAAATTAACAATATCGGCCTGTCTTTTTCTAGTAAAAACGCAAACTTTGCTTTTGGTGGGGGACGTTTCTAAACCAAGTGCAAATAATTCTTTATTAAAATTATTAAGTGATAACTGTAAAATTTCAGTACTTCTGTGTATATTTTTCCCCGTGTGGTACACCACAAAATCATCAGCAAATTGAGAAACAGATACGTCATTTTCAATTACTTTACATATCTCAATGGTGGCTATGTTAAAAAGCAAAGGTGACAAACGATCACCCTGAGCAAGACCTTTACTCGTATATTTGCACAACTCTAAATCATTACTTTTAATTTTAAGTTTCCTATTATTTAAGAAACTCCATAAATATTTACATAATTTTGATCCCACATTTAGGTAGTTGAGAAGATCTATTAGTTTACTTATGTCGACATTGTTATAAGCACTATTGATATCTACAAAACACCCAATGGTAGACTCGCCCTTTGAGAATCCTACTAATATTTTTGATGTCAAAATGCTCAAACTATCTAAACAAGATTTAGTTTTACGAAAACCTGTCATGCTATTAGAAAATTTGTTATTTTTTTCTAAGTACCATTCAAGCCTCTTATTTAAAATGCAATGGAATATTTTACAAAGACAAGACATTAGCGATATTGGTCTTATAGATGTTAAATTTTGAGAGTTAATGCCTGGTTTAGGGATCGGAATCACACCAATATCTCGCCATTGTACAGGAACATAATTTGATGAAAGAATCATATTATATAATTTTACAAGCACGGCTTTACCATTTTCTGGCATATTTAATATCATGGAGTATGAAATATCGTCACATCCAGGAGATGTATCCTTCTTTTTAATACATTTAGCAAGCTCCTGAAGGGAGATATCTTTCTGATGGATAGTTGCGGACAAACAAAGTCAGGAGTAAGAGATTTCAATAACTGATTTGCTGCGTCTGTACTAATATGGTTTTTACTATGACTACGACCTTTTAGCCACTTCATTTTTCGCCACATATCAGTTACTGAAGTTTCATGACTTGTAGAGTTGCAAAAATCCTGCCAGCTTTTGGTTTTAGCTTTTCGAATAAGTTTCTGAGTCTCAGCACATTTTTGTTTATAAAATATATAATTTTGAGGCGTCGAATTTTGTCTAAACTGCTTAAGCGCTAGCCTACGTATAGCTACAGATTTAGAGAGCTCGGGATTCCAAAAACGTTTAGGGGTAAATTTAGACTCAGGGTTTTGATTAACTTTTATAAAAGGTATGTGTAAGTCCGCCGCTCTATAAATACAGTTAACGAAATCATCATAGGAAGTCTGCAAATCATCTGATAATTTGTATAAGGTGAAGCTTTGCTCTAAAGTATTTTTATAAGAAACCCAATCTGCGTGCTTGAAATTTCTCTTTTTAACTGGTTTTTTATGTTCGCAGGTAGAACGAATTTTAAGCATAAGGTGGTCACTACCTAAGGATTCATTCATAACATCCCAGTTAAAGTATGAAGCTATATCACATGTGACAAACGAAATATCTGGTGCAGATTTTTGTAAGATAGAGTTGACTAATTTGATTCTTGTATACCTACCATCATTTAAAACCACAAAATTGCTAGCTAAATATGCGTCTTTTATTTGATATCCTCTGTTATCTGACCTGTTAAACCAATTTGTATGATGACCATTGAAGTCTCCCAATAAAAGTGATTTACTATTAAACTTACTAAACAACTCATCCCAGTCGCTTTGATTTGTTCGAACTGATGAAGGACAATAAACTGAAATTACATTTTTAATGAAACCTACATTACATATTTCAACCAGCAGGCGTAGCACGGCTTGTCAAGACAAGACTTGTGTCACAGATTATATCACAATTTGAGCGACATAATTGCTTAGTCTTATACAGCAGCACGGGGCATGTTTAATTTATCTAGAATGCGTGACAAACACGTCTTGACAATGTTTTAAGACTTCTTTCAAGTTCTATCTCTTATTTAATAGCATGGCGGCATCGTTTTGTTTATTTTTGTCACAATTTGACACATCGCCAAACATTTTTTCTCACTGCGGTTCGGAGGTTGTGAGATTATCTTTTCATAATAATACGTATGTCTATCAATTATTATAATCAGTTACTAGCGCGGCATGAACAAAATATTTGGAGAAAAATAATGAGACGGAGCATTCGTGATTCCCATAATCCTTTCGAATTGCCTGAATGGGAATTCAAAAAATTTTTTAGATTATCGAAGGAAATGGTACTTTTTCTTTGCCAGGAACTTGGTAGCAGCTTAAAACCAGTAAATGATACAGATGGATTGCCTATACATCTAAAAGTAAGTACTTTACTATGGTCTAAGAAAAAATGAATGCGATTGGAATCTTTTTATTCACTTTATTACCTTGTTCAGATGTTATTTATTTATTTAGTATTTCCAGTAGTTAAACTTGATAAAAATTCACCTAACCCTTGGCATTTTAGGTTCTAACTTGTGTACGATTATGATTATTGGGAGATGGCAGCTATCAGCGGCCAACGGGCCAGGATCATACAGTCTGCATTGGACAAACCACTGTGAGCAAATACCTGGCCGAATTTACTGAGGCTGTTATTAGAATGTGAGTTTCTTCCTATGAAATATATAATTTTAACTTAATTCTATTACATTTACTAACATTTCAATGAATATTTCAGTTTACTTCCAAAGTGGATTTTCTTCCCATCTACTGAAAACCAGCGACAGAGGGTGGCTAATGGGTTTCAGACTAAATATATGGTACCTGGTATAATAGGAGCAATAGACTGCACTCATGTGGCTATTTTTCCTCCCAAAAAACCACATGGAGTTCAGTACAAGAATAGAAAGGGTTTCTATTCAATAAATACACAGCTGGTAATATTCAGACAAGTTTCAATATGAAACAAGTTATATATAAATGAGCTTTAAACATGTCTTTCAGGTCTGTGATGTGGATGGCCATATATTACACATCAATGCCAGATATCCTGGTAGAGTGCATGACCAGTTTGTATTTAATTACTCCAACCTGAAGCAAGAGCTGCAGAGATTGCATGTCGGAAGGATTGGATCATATTTTCTAATAGGCTAGTTGAATTATGGTATTGTTCAATTGTTTATGTGCTTAAGAAATATACTGTCTGAATCTATTTGAAAGAGAATAAAACAATGATATTCAAAATTATAAATAATCACTCTTTAATCACATAATATTTTGTTTTGGTTCTAAACATAAGAATATATACCATCACATACAAAATTTGGCCAGTGGCAACTATGCTAATCATTTGTTTCTTATAAAAATAGTTAATAACACTACAGTAATCAGTCTTATACTAAGTTAAAAATTTACTACTGCATGTATCTGCCAACAAAAAATATAAGAACTAAAATCACATTAAAAATACTGAAACAAACTGCAAGTCTTTAACAAAATTTGCCCAGTGGCAACTATGCTAATCATTTGTTTCTTATAAAAATAGTTAATAACACTACAGTAATCAGTCTTATACTAAGTTAAAAATTTACTACTGCATGTATCTGCCAACAAAAAATATAAGAACTAAAATCACATTAAAAATACTGAAACAAACTGCAAGTCTTTAAGACTTGCAATAGCAAAATACTAAATTATTACAAAATTGCCTTAGATTAACCTTATATTAAATCAAATCAATAATAATATAATTAACATCGTCAGTAGAAATAAATAATTAACATGTTCAATGTAATCGCAAAGGAAGCATTTTGTTAATTTTTTTTGAGCAGCAACTGAAAAAATACAAGTTTATTAATTATCATATTATTTTTTTTAAGGTGATTCTGGGTATGCTTTGGAACCCTGGATGATGACTCCAGTGCTCAATGCTTTTCCTGACAGTCCAGAAGATAAATACACCCAGTGGCATTGCCGAGCAAGAAATTGTGTAGAACGGGTGAATGGTTACCTAAAAGGTACATTTAGATGCCTCGGTCATGATAGAGTGCTTCATTATGATCCGGAAAAAGCATCAAAAATTATATATACTTGTGCCACATTATACAACATTATGCTGCACTTTAGGTATGGGTCCAATATATATAACTTGTTTCATATTATGTAAAATATTATGTGATTAAATATATATCGTATATATTTTCAGTTTCTTTAATTCAATATGAAAAATTTTGTCATATTTATCTTTCAGAATACCATTGGAAGAAGTGGAACATTATGATGATATTTCTACAGATTCATTTGTTGAAGGACAGTCATCTTTGGTGCAAGCTGCTGAACAGAAGCGGCAAAATATAATAAACTCCTATTTTGTTTAACTTACTTTGAATTTTCTTTAACCTATTTTTCTCTCTTAAAATTATATTATGCTGTTTCTTAATTTTATTTGACTCCTCCAGCAAATTACATATTCTCTGAAACATAAACAATGTTACATTTTTATAACATTTTAAATTAATAAAGGCGAATTTTGCTCCAGACTATAGATTTTTTTTGTAACTCACATTGAGTAGGACATTTTGCTGTTCTTGCAGCTTTACGAATGTTGCTGGAACTCCGGTCTCCTCACGTCTATGACGATACCGAGTCCTTGGGATCTGGCTAGTGGAGGGCTGACTCGTGGAGGGCTGGGTGGGAAAGTTTATTTGTAAATCTGAAGGAATTTCCTCATTGTCAACAATAATCTGCAAATATAAAGAATACCATATTCATCTGCTTTTCTACTTTAAAATAAAGGCATATTTAAAAAAAGGTTTGTCTTGCTTACACTTTGCCTAATCTGGGACTCATCAGGCCCAATCCCAGTTAAGCAAGCATGACCAATAGTGGACAATATTACTTCCGCTTCTACAGGCATTGCAGGCACAGAAATTATATTGCCCGTTACTGCCCTGGCTTCGTTAGCCTCAGCGTTGGTCCGCCTGGCTCTCCTTTTCAGATCCCTCCATGTCTAAAAATTATTCCAACATAATTAAACATTGATTCAAAAGTAACTACGAACAAATTTGGTTAATAAACATGAATACTTACTTGTTTCCACTGTTCTATAGTCTTATCTGGACCAATCTCTTTTAAAAGGTCCTTCAGTTCGGACCACTGAGCCTCGTGCTTTCGTGATCCGAGTGGTCCTGTATACTCACCATTTGCGAACATAGTATTTAGCGACATGTACTCCACCAGTTTTTTTACTTGTACATTTGTACATCTTGTTCTGTGAGGAATAAACCATATTATATAGACTGTAACATATGATTCTTTTAAGACTTCAACGGTAAAGGTACTTACTGCTTTTTGGCAAAACTTAAAAATAATATTAAAACAAAAATTCACCAACTAAACAATTACATTCGGCGGTTTAAATTTGTGTGCAACTTTTTGTCAATCCGAGTCATGTCATTTTCAATCGTTCAAACATTCACAATCACTCGTTCCTTGTATAAACGTCAAGACAAAGATATGTCGCGGCAAGAATTTTAGTCACATCGTGTGCCCGTGCTGTCATATAAGACAAATTACCGGACTGTGACAAAATTATGTCTTGTCGTGTGACTTATCTCTTAGGACAACCGTGCTACGCCTGCTGCAGAGCTTTGCTTGGTGGTAGGATCCCTTCTGGGTCCGCCTGGCTAGCGACCACCCTTTATATAAAGTCTGCCGCCAAATGTTACCGCTCCGGCGGTAATGTGTTCCGGCAATATTGTATAAAGAGCCAGTTCCTTCCTAAACCCGTGTGCTTTCATCTTCGACCTCATCGTCACTTACCATCAGGTGAGATTGAGGTCAAACGCGGGTTTAGTCATTTATAAAAAAAAAAAAAAGAGCTTGAATACCCGAATTTTTAAGAATTAAAGATTTAACCGATGCTTTTAAACTACTGTGAACTAAAATTGCTACCCCACCATACGAATTATTTCTATCTGCACGAAATATATTAAAATTACTTACCCGGAATTCGCTTCCCGGTTCGAGCCATGTCTCGCATAGAGCAGCTATGTGGATTTTTTCTTGGATTAAAAGTGGTACAAAACTTGCCCGGAATTCGCTTCCCGGTTCGAGCCATGTCTCGCATAGAGCAGCTATGTGGATTTTTTCTTGGATTAAAAGTGGTACAAAACTTGCCATTTTTGGTTTAATACTTTGACAGTTCCATTGCAATATATTTAAATCGTATTTTTTTGAAATATTACCAGCCATTTAAAAAATCTAATAACAGTTTTAGTACAGGCCAGTCAGATAGATCTACATTAATAATTACAAGCCACTCTACAACTAATTTTATAGCATATTTAATTTTTTGGTTAAGTGTTAATTTTTTCAAAAATAATAAATCTTTCAACTTTATGAGTAATACATTAAATGAATAATTCTCCTTATTATTTATATTAGTCTCCTGTTGTTTCTTAAATTCAATAAATTCATTATCTATTGATTCAATGTCTGATAAATCTGCCCTCCATTCTTTTTCTTGTTCGTTATGTTTTGATGTATTTGACGAACTGCTTTTATTTCTAACAAATTCAGGGCTAGACTTATATTTCTGAGATGAGGCTGACTTGATTGTTCTTTTAACGTCCTTCACACCTGTAGCCACTTTCATAGTAGATGTTGATGGTTGAAGATTCGGAGAGGGGAAATCCTGTATAGCTTCGTCAGTACTTAAAATACTTCGCGGCTTAGGTGTAGGCGGGCCATAAATACTAAGAGCCTTACGGTAGGTACTGTTGTTTTCAGACATTATCTCTCGCAGTCTTTTTTCTTTCTGAAAAACAGGACAAGATCGAATCAACGCGATATGGTCGCCATTACAATTTGCACACTTAAACACATTTGTTTCGCAATTTTCATGGGGACCGCTACATTTTGGGCAAACTATGTCTTTGGCTGTACACATCTTCTTACTGTGACCCAATTTCCAACACCTGGAGCATTGTGTAACGGGAAAAACGTACGGTTCAACCTGGATTATTAATTGATCAACCATTACATAAGGTGGAAGTGTAGGTCCCTTGAAGCAGAGCCTTACTGTTTCTGATGGACTCCATCCTTCACCTCCAGCACTTCTTTTATTCAGTCTCATCACAGATAATAACTCTTCGGTTCCTGGGCACGATATGGTATTTAAAATGTCACTGTCTTCTAACTCAAGTTCAACATCTCTTATGACTCCGTAAGACATACTCACTTCCAGAGCACGTTGAAATTTCCATCCCTTATGTATTAAAGCTTCACAATTCATGAGTTTTTTTAAAGATGTTTCATTTTCGAACTCAAGACGAACTCTGTAGGGGCTGAGATATTTAAGTTTTGAAGTATGCTTTATTCCATTTTCGTTTAATGTTCGCGCTAAAGCAAATTGTTTAGGAAGCTTATCTTTAGAATTAATATACAACTCCAAATTATTTGGTTCATTCGTATTCAACGTCGATTTTTTACGCTTTCCTGAGACTACCAGTCCAGTTATTTTCCATCGTATCTTCATTACTACATTCTAACCTTCTTTTATGCATTTTATTTGGTAAATCTGTTTGTTCCATAGGTATTGTTTTATCATAAGTTGCTCCTCTTATCACCTCCTGTATCTCCATCTCACTCTCACACTCACTTGTTACAATATCGCCGTCACATTCTACTGATAATTTATCTTTTAACGAATCGTACGCACTTTCTTGATTATTCTCATTCATATTGTAAAATCAAAACAGTAAGTTATTTAAGAACTCCGCTCGGCTGCAGTGCAGCACAGCTGCAGCCTACGTATTAAACTCCAAACGAAATTAAATTTGATTTCAAGTATTATCGACGCAAACGCACGACTACCTCGCACGCGTACCAATACGAGACTGTTGGGGCATAATTACTTAATAAATTAGTTTTCAATACAAAGTAACTTTTTTTAAATTTAGGATCTTATAGTAATAAAAATAACATTTGTAAAATTACCTTATGTCTTTACTGCTTGAGGTCTTGCGTTTTTTTGCTGGCGAAGATGTTGTTTTTTTCGTTGTCTTGCTACTCGTAGCTTTCTGTGCCTCAACGTTGACGTCGTACTCGGAGTCTGACCTGAAAGTAATTTAATTTTAAATATTTTTTTTCAACACTCAGATGAAATGCTGTTATTCTACGGTGAATTATGTCTCATAGCGAAGAAGACGCACATAAAACACTAGATATCTGTTAAACTATCTGATATTTCAAAAATCATTTTTAAAATATTTTTTGGAGTTTCACTTTTGTTCACTAAAATTTTAAATTTAAAGACTCTAGAGTACTAATAGTCACTTACATTTTTAATTCAATTGAAAATCTTGCACACCTTATTTTCTTGATACAGCAGCTTAGCAGCGGAGCGGTTGCGGACCGGGCTCGGTTAGCGGAGTAGCAGCGGCACGGAACGAAGACACAAGGTAGTCGGTAGCAGCTAGTGTATTGATCGCTTGGAAGAATTCAATATCAAATGCAGTCATTTTTATTGAACAAAAATCGTCAAGTCAACACAAAAACGATAGACTTACAAGGGTTGTCAAACGCATTAAATGACTAGCTGTACGCGTATGTCTTTGCTCGCTTAAAATACAAAATTTAAAGAGCAATATATTTTTTTATCACATATTGTTATAAAAAATATATTGTTATTTTACTAGATTCGTTTAACAATACGTAAAATAAAACATCAGCATGTAAAATTACAAACAAGTAAGAAAACATAGATAGATACGCATCATACTTCATTAACTAGTAGATCATACAATAAAATTAATACTATTCTAAGACGAATAACCATCCTCATCAGGTACGTAGGTACACGGTCGTGATGGACCTGTTTGTAGCAGCCCTGCATGAAATTACTTTTTAAGCATTTTTATGTAAACGATTCCATAAAATTGAAAATAAATATGATATCCTTCTAATGAAGCCGCCGCCGCCGCTTCAAAAATTGCTTGCATTAAATGTTTTACGCAATACCTAACGATGTTGTAGTAAAACTATAAATATGTTTGCTTGATACAAAACAGTCAATATTAAGATTGGCTAGGCGAATAGGTTTATGACTGTTCTGGATAAATGTACTTTGACTATTATCCCTACCAGGATATATTAGATGGTACCTTTTCAGCATTTCAATAAGTAACCACGGCGACAGACATTTTGGCGTAGGGGTATCAGCACTTGTCTCAATTTTGTCAACTTGTCAACATATTACGTATGTGTCCATACATGGACAGTTTGAATGCAGCTAGATGGTGCTATATAAATAGGTTTAATAGGTATGTATTGTTATAAAAAGTAGGTTCTTTTCACATCACAAAAATCCTAAGTTTGATTACGTCCTACAAATTCCATCAAAGGTGGCGATAAGTAGGGAGATTGGGATAAAATGAAGTAGGTACGTGTCTACATATACACCTTCTATGTATTTCAAAAATATTTCTAGCTACCTATATATTATGCATCGTCTACAAAACTTGAGAATAAACTTTGTGTTTTTGATATAGTGAAAAAGTTAAAAATCATCCAAACTTGTAAGCGGTCGTCGATTCATTTCACACGGATGTCTAGCGGTTATCAACTTTGTTCATCTAACTTCTCACTATTAGACATAATAAATGTGAATGTTTTGTTGTATGGATGTATGTTTGTTTCTCAGTCACGCTGAAACTTCCTGGTGGATAAGGCTGAAATATTTTACACAAATAGGGTATAGTATAGTATAGCCTGGAATATCACATAGGATACTTTTTATCTTGAAATTTCTACGGGATATGAAATTGCGCGGATGAATCCGCGTTACACAGAGATAGTATTAAATAAAAAGAACATTAGCACTCGTTTGTTTAACAAAGTCAATTGATTTTAAAACAATGAATACGAATTAAATATATTGTCATAGTATTTTATGTTTTATACTTCGTGTGATTGAAGTCCACATTACCCCCAGATCCCCTTTGTTGTTTTCAACGTTGAAATAAATATTGTCAGCACCTTACTGCCTAAGTACGGCGTATGCTTATTCAACAATTATTTAATGTTGCCATGTTGAGAAATTATAATAAATTGCTGTAAAATTATTTCGCCATGAATACATACGATTATTTGATTAATCGTGTATATTAAACTATAATTTAATATTACGGTCATAAAAAAATCTCAGATTGTAAAAAGGATGTCACAATATATACGTTAATATAACAAATGGAGATGGTGATGTCTACTCAAATAATGAAAATTTGAAAATTTTCTTTCCATACTCAGCTTAGCTAGAAGAAATTTCATTACGTTAAGCTGCGCCTTTGTTTTTTAATATATTTTCCCATATCTGTAGGTACATAAATTGTTAAAAAAATATGCTTATAAGTGAATAAATATCATAGACACCTTTGTTTGATTATATGTACATATTTAAATTTAGAATAATATCTAAGTATCAGTACAAAACATAAAAAGATTTACGGCAATTTTTGGTAAAGTACGACATATTTTTCTTTCGTGCATGGCAACTCTACATAGCGACAAAACCTACTGTATGTGTATTTTATTTAATTCGTTCCGTTGATCTAGTGTTAGGGTGGTTACTGATTTTGTGTTCAATTTAATTATC
The DNA here is from genome assembly GCA_944452665.1 of Stenoptilia bipunctidactyla. Taxonomy (NCBI): domain Eukaryota; kingdom Metazoa; phylum Arthropoda; class Insecta; order Lepidoptera; family Pterophoridae; genus Stenoptilia; species Stenoptilia bipunctidactyla. The sequence goes on from OX101746.1 coordinate 17,800,795, forward strand.
AGATATTTTCTGTGCGTAATAATTATTTATGTTAAAAGCGAAGTGTGAAAGAACTAGTAGATAATTCATAGTCGCGTACTAACTGTTAACTTTATTTGTTAAACGACATGAGTGAACCTGATTTGAGATTCTGATGCCTATGTCATAATTAAAAACTATTAACATTTTCTGTGGAACGACACGAGTCAATCTGATCGGAATTTCGATAATTTAAAACTCAGGTGTCTTCGAGCCAACCTGGTCACTGGTATCTTTAATGATATCCTGTGGAACGACACGAGTCAATCTGATCTGATTTTTTTATAATTCGAAATTCAGGTGTCTTCGTTCGAGCCAACCTGGACACAGATTATGTTAGCAGTGAAATGATGTACATGAGTCAATCTGACCTGAATCTTGATTTAATGGGAGAGCGTGTCTTAAACTTATTCTGGTAACACGATTAGTGAAGCATAATGTTTTAAAAATATGGCACTGACTGAATTTTACATAAATGAATATTACGTACTTTATGTGAGTAAAGTAAAATCAGTGGAAGTGATATTAAGCCGAACAATCCTTTCAAAATGGAAACTGTAAGTTTTTGAACAAAATTCATTATTACACATAGTATTCCTATTTACGTTGCCTCACAATATTATTGGGTATTCTGCCCTACCAGAGAGGGGCATTATAGATTACTGCAGGAGCTCTCCAATCTATTATTGGGCATTCAACCCACCTGAGTGAGCGAAGCGAACGGTCGAGAGCGAAGCGATCGACTGGTGGGTTAGAATGCCCAATATTATACTACTATTCTGCACTTAGATACTGCCGAAAAAAACATTCCCGAGACGTTGTTGTCGTCTAATTTAGTAGGCACAAAATTACACTTTGTAGTATCTCTCTTGGTTACTTATCGCTCTATTTTAACGCCATCTTTTATCGAATAGATTCTATCAAAAGGTAACAGCTGTTTTTAGGGTTGACACTTAGATATTTTGATCTAAACTTTGAACTTGTTTTCCGAACCAACCGTAAGGATTACAAGTTTATGTTACTGTTACTTATAAACTACACCACCAAACATACAATCCCCTTAAGTATTATCTCTTCATTATGTTACACGTTGTAGATATAGATATAGATTATTTTATGTAGTCGTGTAAATTCTGAAAATAGTTGGTTGGTGAATTCGGGTCCTCTGTCGGTTATTATAGTTAAGGGTAGGCCATGGTGAGTACTAAAATTTAAAAGTGCTTGAACTACACTAACCGCGGTGCCATCCTTAAAGTGGTATGCCTGTGCATATTTAGAGAAGGCGTCTATGAGTGTTAGGTATTTTTCGCCTTCGATTGTTAAAAGATCTAAATGCATAGTTTGAAAAGGTTTAGAAGGGGGTGGTACTATGTGGAGTTTTTGGTTAATGGGGTTGCGGTCATACTTTGCCTGTCCGCAAACAATACATTCATTTATGAATTTAGCGATGGAATCTTTCATTTTTGGCCAGTAAAATCGTTTAGAAAGTGAGAGATAGCATTCAGATATACCACGGTGGTTAGTTTTACCTTCATGGTACTTTTGAATGACCTCTTGCTGTTTTAAATAATCTATAATATTTTATAATTCGAATTTTACCATAAATAAATTCATAGACGAGTTTTTAAAAATATTCCGAATGATTGGTATGACGGACTACATAGCTAAGGGTGGATTAATTAAGATTCCAGTTCTAACCTTAGGGTCTACGTATTCTTTAATTGCCTCAATTGTATCCTTTTCTAAGTTATTTTCAGACAGTTGTATGGTAGTTCTAGTGTGAGTGTCAATGGGTTTAGTTATGGTCGTTCGTCCTTTTAAGTCACCTACAATATTAAAAATAATTTGACGGTTGAATTTATTCAACGGGTCATCTGTTATAGAGATCTCTAAGATAGGGTTTTCAGCCGATGTGTGAACGGTGACCGTCTCCGAGCCAGTCACTGAGGGTGCCTTTTCGGAGGGGTTCACAGCAAGAGAGTCAGTCTCCTCGTTGTTAATTTCAATCCGCGATAACGCGTCGGCGTTGGTGTTAGCTTTACCCTGCTTATAAATCACAGTAAAATCGTATTTGCTTAATTTAAGCCTCCAACGGGTGAGACGGGAGTTAGGCTCCTTAAGACTCATCACCCACTGTAATGGTTTATGGTCTGTTATAATTTTGAAGGTTCTACCAAATGAGTAGGGTCTAAAATATTTGGTAGCCCATACGATAGCCAAAAGTTCTTTTTCTATGGTACTGTAATTTATTTCGCTTGAATTTAGAGTCCTAGAGGCATAAGCAATGGGTTTATCGGCACCTATAGGTCCTTGCGATAAAACTGCCCCTATAGCAAGGATGCGTCAGTTGTCACTATAAAATCTTTTGAGAAGTCGGGGTACTGTAAGATGGAGTCGTTTGGCAGTAAGGTTTTGCACTTTTCGAAACAGTCACAGTAATTTTTGTCAAAAGTTATTTTATTACCCTTTTTTAAACATTGAGTCGTTGGTTTAACTATTTTTGCGAAATCAGGTATGAATTTTCTGTAGTAGCCTACGAGTCCTAGAAAGCGTTTTATAATAAATCATTTATTTCAGGCAACACAAAGTTTACAAGATGGTAAATATAAACAAAGGGCCCATAGATATATACCTTAAACTAACATATATAAAATATACTTAAAACTACACTAAGTTTGACACTATTTCACACGTAAAGTCGGCGACGTGTGACGCGAGTCATGAGACAGTCGCCCTCGAAATTTCCGGAAGACGACTCCCTGCGGCCAGAACTCCTCCTTCATGAAGGTCGGCAGATGTTGGGTCGGTACTCTCACCACAAATGAGCTGAAACTAACTTTATGGCGAGGTTCCAACCGCTCAACCCTCAGAGTAAAGGTGGTTTTCTTTCGAATGTACTCTATGACTTCCTCGACCTTTGTAGACCAGTGTACTCTGGATACGTACAGCTGCGTTGACGGTACTTCACCGCGCATCAGCTGACCTACTACGAGCGGTGCAGTGCCGCGATGGTTGCGGACGGTAGGATTCTTTTTCTTTCTCTCCACTTTGACAAAGCCTTCCTCATCACACTTCTTGTCCTGCCGAGGACGTGGAGGTTCAGTCTTGCGAGCGGGCCCGCTACAATTTTTCCTCTTCTCCGTTGTCGCCCGCTGCGATGAAGCGGCAGCGGCGGCGGTGGCATACGCGCGCGAAGTCGGTGCGCGTTGCGTCATCGGCTCCGTCACAGAGAGGGAGCGAGCGGAGGGGCGCGGGGCGCTGCAAGCGGGGGAACCGGTGGTGGCGGGGCGCGGGGTGTCACACGCAGTGACCTGCGTCATCGGCAACGCCGATTCCGGACTGCTGACAGATGCAACTTGCGCTCCACGAAGGCTCGTGTTCGCTTTAGACGCATTGAACTCTGGTGACCCACATACTAAGTTATTACTTTTTATAAGTAATATTTTTGTACGAAGTTCACTTATTGTAGTGTTCGATGCATCTAGCTTCCTCTGGACATCAGCGAGGCTTGATTTCAGGAACGAGATGTCCTTCAGCAACCTGCTTACGTCGACGTGGTCGAACCCGATGCTTGGCAACTTGTGAAGTTCTTTTGCCACAAATGCGGGAACATCGTCCGGGTCGGTCTCCTTCAGTAGGGTGACGATGTCCTGGAGACTTCTTTCACCACCATCCCTCCTGCGGGAAGGCATCTGCGCGGTCTTCCCGAGCGTCTGGTACAGTAACGCCTTTCCGCTACTTATCTCTTCCTGGGTGAAGCCAGACTTGCAGATTTGCAAGATGCTGACTTCATCCATCGTGTCGATGGCGTGTTGGATGAACGCCAACAACTCATTGGCTATGAGTTTTTCGGAACCCATAGCCATAGTGACGTGCAGCAGCAAGCGCCGCGCGGATCGCGAATTAAATTTAATTCAATACGGTAATGCGAGACACGTCCGTTTCCGAGCGCGCTTCATTACGTTTTATTTCAGTTGGTGTCTTAGGAAGGGGGTAGTTTTGTATAGCAATAATTTTGTCAGGATTAGGTTTAATTCCGTCCTTGGTAATGACGTGTCCTAGGTAAGCGGTCTCGAGTTTTAGAGACTCCGACTTATCAAGCTGGATTTTAAAGTTTGAATTACAAAGTCTCTGAAACACTTTTTCCAGGTTATCTAGGTGCTCCTGAAGGGAGGTTCTGAATATTATAATATCGTCCAGGTAAACTAGAACGTTAGAGAGTCCCCTGAGCACATTATCCATAACTCGCTGGAAAGTACTCCATCCATGGGATGGGTTTAAAAAAATCTCCGAAAAAAAGGATGCCCATCCTTAAAAATTCAAAATGCCCATGTTCTACGTTGAATGCAGTTTTGTGAATGTCATAAAGGTCCAGCTTAACCTGATAAAAACCTGAAGCCAGGTCTAATGTGGTGAAATATTGACAGTTACCAAGCTTATCAAGGACGTCATTTATATTGGGAATGGGATATTTATCATCTAGGGTCTTCTCGTTAACTTTTCTAAAATCTACTACGATTCGCCATTTAGTTTTTTTTTTTTATATAAAATATGGATGGGACGTTTGTCTTCCATGACACCTGATGTTAAGTGAACATGAAGACTAAGGTGGTACACGTCCATCCACAAGAAACCTATTCACTCGACGCTTAAAAGTACTAGGACTATACTGGTCAGGGAAAATAGACGCAGGCAGTTCATTCCAAACCTTGGCGACCCGTATCAAAAATGAACTGTGTTTTGCCCGAGGCGTCCGCTTTCTTAGGAACTAACCAGATGGGGGAGCTCCAGGTTAAGTCAGAGGGACGAATTATACCATGATCTAACATTTTCCCCATCTGGTCTTGAACCTCCTGCCTATGAACATAGGGGTAGCGGTAAGTTTTTGTGTACTGGAAGTTCATCGGTAGTTTTAACTTTGGCGAAGAGGTATACCTATCTGCCTCAGACGCCAGTGGTTGCGGATGCGATTCCCGCACGGAACAAGAAAAAAAAAACAAGTTCCGTGTCTGGGTGTTTATCTATTTATGTATTTATATTCTAGGTTCCCCCCTAGTTCGCTACATGGTATCCCATAACACAAGCTATGCTTACTTTGGGTCCATGTAGTTGGTGTAATTGTGTGGGGATTTTATTTATTATTTATTAAAAAAAAAAAGAGACACTAAGTTACACGTTCCTCTGGGTTCAGATGGTCCATACGAAGCCTAGATAAGACTTCCTTAGCACGCGAAGTTGAGTTTTGGGTGCGCGTGCACTGAACATTTGTCGCTCAAGCGGGCGATCCATCGAGAATATTACGTCATTTGAACTAGGATTAGTTATCTCTAAAAATCCGCGATTATTTAAAACTTTGGTAAAACAATTTTGAATTACATAGTTTGAAATAGTTTGCTCCGGAATTATAGCGTCACAATTTTGAAGATTAATTGGTAATTTCACTAGCTTTGACGAATTAGCGGGTATAACATCCTCGTAAAAGTTGACGTTACGAGAGTTATACACTTTTATGGGAAGAGATGCGTTTTCAGTTCTAAAAATGTTATTCTTAAAATCAATGTTTGATTCCCATTTATTTAATAAACCTGATCCTATTAACCCATCAAAGTAATCGTGAAATTTATAAACGAATAATGTTATTTTATCGTTATCATTAAATTCACGGAAACATGGTAATGTAATAGAATAATCACTGCGGCTCTTTGCATGTATGTTTGTTACTTCAAACGGATCATATTGCAACGGAACGTGGGAAAAGAATTTAGTGACGGCGGTGGGACTTATGAAAGATTGATTTGCGCCGGTATCAATTAGAAATTTTAATGGGGGTGAACTAATTTGCAAATAGGGTAGCTGACGTTGCGTAAGAAGGTTGACCTCTATTTTGGTTTGTCGGACTTGCGGATTTCCTCAAAATCCGACTGGTCCGGTTGGTTTTCACGGGAACCATCAGGTGTGATTTCGGGGTATGACTCATGTTGTCTATCGTCAGTTTCGTCAGAGTAGTTGTATAAATAATTATAAGGGTCATAATCCGTAGAGTTACTGTAAAAGTCATAGTAATCGTATGTATAGTCCGATTCGTATGCAAAGTCAGAACATAAATTAAAATTAGAATCTCTAGATTTAAAATAATTCCTAGGGGGTAGATTGCCAAATCGATTCCAATCTTGCCCTCTTAGTGGAGGTGGTTTCGTAACAACACTCCACTCATTGGTTGCGGTTGACTCGACCCGGGATTCGAACCCGTAGATCTTGGTGGCATGCGAAATGCATTTTGGTGGTTATAATTCGGCGGAGGTGCCCTAAACATTTGCTGTGTCCGCGATGGGCCTTGGACATGTAAGTTAGGTACTGGGTTCGATTTCTAGTGTGTTATTCTTTGGAGAGCAGGGGGGCCAGGGTTCATTTGCATTGGCATGGCAAAACCTGGTCGTTTATGCATTTGCGAATTCGACAAAAAAATTGGCGGTTGATTTAATATAAATTATTAAATCAACCGCCTATTTTTTTGTCGGTTGTGGTTGCGTATGCGATCCTTCATTAGAACTTGACTCATTTCTAGTTTGAAGGTAGATCGTGTTCATTTCCTCCTGAATAAATTGTAGAGTCTGTTCGATGTTTGCAGGTCTCATACATTTTATACGGAACCCGAGTGGATCTTTCAATCCACGTAGGAATGATTGAAGAGTCAATTTCTGATAAAGCACTCGTTTTGATTCGATAGTGGTTTGAACCGATTCGTGCAAACTTGTATATGTCATTATAGTGCTAAATAATCCTAAACATTTCTCATAAAACTCTTGAGGAGAGTCACTGCCTTGGGTCAAAAGAGACAGGTCATTATATAATGCCGTTTCGTCCCGGTGATCGGCGAAATTATTAATTAATGCACTTCTGATACCATTCCAATCCTCTGGAATGCCATTGGTGTTAATTAATCGAGCCGCGGGGCCCGTGACTTTATTAAGGATACCATTAAGTAAAGCCAAATTCGCTAATTCTTGCTCGGGTAGCGGGCTAATATAAGTAAGCACAAGTTGGTCACATAATTTAATAAATCGTGTTAAAACATGGGGATTCCCATCGAAATTTAAGAATATTATCAATTTGGTCCGACATATTAAATTTCACTTCACTATCTATATCTCTATGCTTATCTACTAAATAATGCCTAGCTAATCTTAAATCTATCTTGGAATTACTCGATTTTCTTGGATGAAAAGTCATGGCAAATTTAAAAATCACTCAATAAAATATAAAATAAAATAAAATAAAATAAAAGGAATCTAGGATAAAATTGGGAAGCGACACAAGAGCAAAAATCTTAGTAATATTGTCTTAAGTTTTCGCGATTCATACTATTAAATAAAACACTTTTTAACCGGAATTATCGCGTATATTTACATTTTAAATTTTTTTTAAATTTTGACTCGACGTTTCGGTGTCTTTTCAGACCCCGTGGTCACGAGCGACTGAGGTGTCAAGCGTCGGATTGATAGATTGAAAAAAGTTATACATCATCATCTCCATCTGTTTCTCAGTCTTCGAGCGTAGCGTTCTGGATTGACACAAAACGAGCTGACAGTATCTTGAGTTACAGGTCGTGCAGCTTGCTGGATGTTAGATTTAATGTTTTTCAGGATAGGGTCCCATGTCGGTGATAGTTTCCAACCATCTTCTCTATTGAAATTAGGGTGTTTTTTAATTTCAATCGCTTCTCTGATCATTCTAGGAATGTAATGCTTCTCTCTAGATAAAATTTTCACAGAGTCAAACCTTAAGTAGTGGTTGGGCTTGTCCATGGAATGCTCACAAACTGCAGACTTTGAAGCTCTTCGATTTTTAATATCAGCTATGTGTTCTTTTACGCGGGTTGATACATTTCTTTTGGTTTGACCAATGTAGGAAAGCCCACAGCCGCAGTCAATCTTGTAAACACCTGGGTCTTGTAAAGGGATGCTGCATTTAACTGAGCGAAGATGTTGACTTATTTTTGAATTAGGTTTAAATATTGTTTTTATTGAAGCGCGCCTAAGAATGTTTGAGATTTTATCTGTGACACCCTTTACAAAAGGCAAAAATGCAGGTTTGCGTTCGACTGTCTGAGGCTTCACGTGGTCACTGCGGCGGCGACGAGGTGGTTTGAGGCCGTTTTCACGAAGCACCTTGACAACATGTTTCAGTTCATCATCAATGTGCTGAGGATCGCAGATTCCATGAGTAGTATGTTATTGGGCATTCTAACTCACTTCATTCGGTCGCGGACACGCGACCTCACTCGTAAGTTAGAATGCCCGATAACATGAAAGGAATAAAATGTCTTATTAATTTCATTCGGTTGCAGACTGGCAACTTCATTCGTAATTCAGAAACCTTATTCGTTAGAAATGTAATAAAACGTCAGATACACTAGAATAATTTCATTTTGTTTGTGACTTTCGTATGGGTAAACTGTTATAAAATGAAATTCGTGAAACAACCAACATCACTACAGCTTGAAAAAATTTGTGTTGATTCCAAACCCATTATTTCCCGCCATGGCCTTTTGTTTCCAAATACAATCCGCTGTTTGGTATGCGGTCCCTCTAATTGTGGAAAAACAAATTTAGTTGTTGGGTTACTTCTACACGAAGACGCGTTATGTTATAAAAATGTATATGTATATTCAAAAACACTTGAACAACCTAAGTATATTTTCCTCGAAAATGTTTATGAACATGTACCCGATATAAGTTATCGAAAATATCATGGTAATGAAGAAGTACTTAGTCCGCAAGAGGCAGAAACTGATTCTATAATAATATTTGATGATGTAGCTTGTGAGAATCAAAACAACATGCGTGACTACTTTGCTATGGGCAGACATAAAAATATTGATTGTTTTTATATAAATCAGACTTATACAAAAATCCCTAAACAACTTGTAAGAGATAATGCAAATTTGATAGTTCTGTTTAAACAAGATGACATAAATATGAAACACGTGTACGTTGAACATGTTAATACGGATATGACCTGGCAGGAGTTTCGTGAAATGTGCTCTAAAATATGGAAAGACCCATACAGCTACGTGGTAATTAACAAAGACTGTGAAAAAAATAAAGGTTGTTATCGAAATAAATTTGATACGTTTGTAGAATTTGAATAATGTTCTTACCTATATAACTTAACAAGTTATTTAGTTTTTGTCATTTCTCATTTGTTGATACAATTTTTAAGACGTTATATTTAAAATGAATAGCAACTTAAAACAACAAATTATAAATGCAGCTGAAGCTGTGAAAAAGAAATTACGAAAAATGCGTGATATGGAATCATCCAATGAACAAGTTTTTGAATCTGTTTTTAAACCGATAATTAATCCGTTAAATAAAATGGTTGATAAAACCATACATACTTCCAATGAGGCATTGAAAACGCAAGATGATGAAAGAAATTATAGTTTTAAAGTCAGTAATGAAATATTTGAGCCAAGGGATGAGATTATAACAGATAATGAAATTAGTAAGGACGATTCTTTCAACACTGTTGAATCCTATCCCAATAGCCCGTCCGATATTTCTTCTTGGTCACTTTCTTCAGAAGTGATAGAAGACATTCCGTTTGGTGTTAGAAATGAACGTGGAAAACTTCTAATGGGAACAGGTACTTTTAAAACTGATGAAAATTGGTTTCAAATAGCAGGAAGAAAGTACAAAAGGACGCAAGGGTTAACAGAGCTATTGCTAAAGAAAACACCTGATCTAAAATTCGTAACTGCAGAAGACATGAAAAATTATAAGCTTATGCTAGTAGATACAAATGCGCATCGACGAGATTATGATCCGAACAAACCTATTAAAAGTAATAAGGGGATAAAATATATGGAAGTGATAAAACCACTCTTCAAGTTAAACGAACAAACTACGAACATCGCTCATGGGAAAGGTTTGCCCATGTTAAAGAAGTGGAAGAAAAATGTAGATCTTGTATATTGGAATGATCCAAACGAATTAGTTGAGAGACTGAAAATACTAGTCGCGTCTAAAAATGCGGGCAACTCAGGATTGGACAATGAAATTATCTCAATAACTGAAGAATTGCGAGAATGTGGTGTTATATAATAAATATACTTACTAATGTATATTTCGTTTCATTCTACATTTAACCATACTTAATTAAGGTTCTTTAAAATGAATATTGATAAATTTGGTCATCATGTACATAAACGAATGCGTTTATCGGAGTTTTTATTTTTTTCTGAAAATACCTTGAAAAAGACAAACAGCGGCGAATTTGATCTGAAGTCAACAGTTTTAAAAGGTGTCAAAACTCCATCGAATCCAGATGAAGCAGTTAATAAGGAATATGTAGATAAAATTTTGCTTACATGTTGCAGTAAAAATGAATTACAGAATCAAATTGCTAATATAAAAAGGGATATTATTAACTCTTTAAACCATTTACATACAAACTATTATAATAAAGAACAAATTGATAACATCAAAGCACTGCATAATCAGCCAAAATGAGTAAAGAACAAGTAGTAAACGAAATACACAAACCTGCGAGGAAAAACTTCATTCGCAGAAGTGTTATTTTAAGAGGAATTGATGATTTATGGCAAGCTGATCTTATTGATATCAAGGCATTGAAAAAATATAATAAAGGATACAAATTTATACTAATCATAATGGATTGTTTTTCAAAATTCGCTTGGGCCGTTCCAGTCAAAACGAAAACCAAGTCTGAAATAGCAGAAGCATTCCATAAAATGATTATTACCTCTAAAAGACGCCCTATTAATTTACAAACAGACATGGGAACAGAGTTCTATAACGAAGAATTCAAAAAATTGATGAATAAATTTAAAATAAATCACTACTCTACATACTCTACAAAAAAAGCATCTATAGTTGAAAGATTAATAAGAACTCTTAAAACAAACTTGTACAAACATTTTAATTTAAAAGGCAGCTATAAGTGGGTTGGTAATCCTATAGAAAGTATATTAAACTCTTACAATAACAAAAAACATAGAACTACGCAACATAAACCTGTGGATGTAAACCATGCAAACGAAATGATAATCTTGAGTTATATTGAAAAAATTCAAAAAAAGGCAATCAAATCAAGAAAGCAAAAAATAAATGTGGGTGATTTTGTTCGAATAAGTAAATATAAAAGTTCTTTTGACAAGGGCTACACACCTAATTGGTCAACTGAACTATTTAAAGTAATTAAAGTAAATGCCACTACACCTGTGACATACTACATAGAGGATTTACGAAAGCAGCCAGTTTTGGGCACATTTTATGAACAAGAATTACAAAAAACAAACTGTCCTAGTATCTATCTTATTGAAAAAATTTTAAAGAAGAAGGGAAGTAATCTTTTTGTTAAATGGTTAGGGCTTAGTGAACAAGAAAATTCATGGATTGATAAAAAGAAAATAGTGTAAGCCCTCGAATCCATTTCAATATAAGCAATGCAAGGAGAAGGTCTTGTAAACAAGTTAATCGATCATTTGCCGATTGAACTACATTTACCTGGATATAACTATTGTGGACCTGGAACCAAATTGCAAAAGCGACTTTTGAGAGGTGACAAAGGAGTCAATAAGTTAGACGAAGCTTGTATGAAACACGACATAGAATATTCGAAACATAGTGATTTTGATAATCGAAATAAAGCAGATTTACAGTTAATAGATATGGCTAAACAAAGACTTCGCTCTAAAGATGCTAGAAACAGTGAAAAAATAGCTTCATGGCTTGTAAGTAAAATTATGAAGGCCAAAGTTAAGACTGGTGCTGGAGTTAAAAAGTTTAAAACATTAACATCAAAAATCAAAACCCAATTAAAAAAGTTGAAGCCTAATGATACGAAGAATGCAATAAAAGTTACGTATTTAGCAGCGAAAAGGCTGTTAGCAAACAAACAATCAATACACCTACCACGTGTCATACCACTTCCGAAAACTGGCGGTGTCTTGCCTCTGATACCAATTTTTGCAGGACTGTCAGCGCTAGGAGCATTAGCAGGCGGAGCGGCTGGTATCGCAAAAACGGTTAATGAATACAAAAATGCGAAACAGAATTTAAATGAGGTTGAAAGACATAACAAAACTATGGAATCTATTGCGCTGGGTAAAGGTCTATATATTAAGCCTTATAAAAAAGGTACTGGGATATTTATAAATAAATCAAAAAACTGAATAAAAGGCTACCCAATCACGCTCTTACTAATTATGATATTATTAAGTTTACTAACGATATACCATATTTTCGTGGTGTATACATGAAAGACAAAATGCCTAAGAGAGTAAAACGTATCGAGTGTGGTATTGTTAATTTAGATAACTCCTGTAATAAAGGAACTCATTGGGTGGCTTATGTAAAACTAAACTCTTACTGTGAATATTTTGATAGTTATGGTGATCTAAAACCTCCGTTTGAGGTGGTGAGGTATTTAAATAATAGTAATATTTTTTACAATTATACTAAGTATCAAGACTTTAATACTGTAAATTGTGGTCAATTATGTATAAATTTTTTAAGAAATTTTTGGAATAAAAATATAAAATAACACAAATACTTTTATTTCAATCATTATAAAAATGACATTCACACTGTCTATAACTGGGAACACGTCTTCACTGTCAACATTTTATTCTCCTACTTTACAACTAGAGGGTGAATATGAGTGCGCGCTTTTGTACCTTTCCACATTTAATTCTATACCCAATATTGACAGTCGAAACAATAAATTTTACTATGGCAATAACGATGTAATAGACATACCTGAAGGTGCATATGAACTGCAAGATATATATGACTATTTAAACATGAAAATAAAAAATGCAACTCTTCTATTAAATTGCAATAATAATACTTTAAAAACTTCTATAATGTGCACTAAAGATATTCATTTCGATAAAAAAAATTCTCTAGGAGATTTATTAGGATTTGGTAAGCAGACCTTAGCAGCAAATAAAGTTCATGAATCATTGCTACCCGTTAATATTTTATCAACGACTGTAATAAGAATTGAATGTGACTTAGTGAGTGGATCATATATTAATGGGACATCGAGCCATATTATACATGAATTTGCACCGAATGTGCCGCCAGGATACAGAATAATAGAAATACCTAGAAACGTTATTTATTTTCCTGTGAATAATAAGAACATAAGTTGTATAAATATTAGAATTTTTGACATTAATAATCAGTTGGTTAACTTACGCAGTGAAGAAGTGCAAATGTATTTACACCTTCGAAAAAAATGTTAGTTTTCAATAAATACATTACTTCGTCTACCCCAAAAGTTAGTACTCATCTTGGAGTAAGCAAAAGCACACCTAAAAGGACCAAAAAATTAACAAGTGAAAATAAAAAGTTTCTTAAATTAATTGGATTATTAAAATGAGTATATTGGATATAACAAGTCCGCCTGGACATGATGACTCCATCGACGCTATCGAATATCATTCGTATAAACCATATGTAATAAGTTTCAATAGAAATGATGAAATCCGCATACCAATCAATCAACAAGATTTATATATTTTACCATCAGCAAGTACACTGTACTTGGAGGGTACTGTGAATGTCTTAAACCGAGAAACTAAAGCAAAAATTACTTCTGTTCAATTTACTAACAACCCATTACTTTACCTTTTTCAAGATATTCGGTATGAACTAAATGGAGTGGAAATAGATAAAGTTAAAAATGCTGGTATATCAACTACAATTAAGTCTTTGGTGTCAATGAATGAGAGTGAATCCAAAATGTCAAAAGCTTGGGGTTGGGACATTCACGGTACAAAAAATATCCAAGGTGGTCAATTCTCAGCATCCATACCACTTAAAAATATTCTCGGTTTTGCTGAAGATTATAATAGAGTGATAATAAATTGTAAACATGAATTAATTCTCCTTCGAAGTAATACGAACTTAAACGCTATTAAATTAAGCACTGGCGAAATCGTGGACGACATAGAGATCCGTAAAATTGTATGGCGGGTTCCTCATGTTAAAGTATCGGATAGAGAAAGACTCAATCTAATTAAACTTTTGGAAAAAGATCGATCCATTCAATTAGCATTTAGAAATTGGGATTTGTACGAGTATCCATTATTACCGATGACTACGAAGCATACATGGTGTGTTAAGACATCTTCTCAAATTGAGAAACCAAGATTTGTTATTATAGGATTGCAAACGAATAGGAAAAATAGTTCTTCCAGTGATATGTCACAATTCGATCATTGTAATTTGCGAGATGTAAAAGTCTATCTTAATTCAACATACTATCCTTATGAAAGTCTTGACGTAAATTTCTTAGATCATCGTTACGCTTTATTATACGAGCAATATGCAAAATTTCAACAGTCGTATTACGGACGTCGAACAGAACCTCTATTAAGCCCGTTAGAATTCAAAGAAAAGGCACCTTTATTTGTGATTGATTGTTCTAGACAGAATGATAATTTAAAGACAGGACCAGTAGTCAATATACGTGTAGAAATCGAAAGTAATAGCGATATACCAGACCAAACGTCAGCATACTGTCTCATACTCAACGACTGTGTTGTTGAATACAAGCCTCTCAGTAATATTGTTAAAAAGATAACATGAATAAATTATTTATTGACCTTCAAGGTTTTAAAGATTATAAAAACAACTTTATTGTCAAAGAATTGGCTTTGGCTGTTGGAGAATGCACTCAAGTATTCTTAGTAAAACCTCCATATTCATATACAAAGTTAACTTACCAAGAAAAGCAACAAATAGCCTGGATTGAAAAGCATAGAGGCATTTACTGGAGTGAGGGTCACATTGACTATCGAGAATGTAAACGGATAATTAAGCCATTTTTAGAAGAGAAAAAAATATTTGTTAAAGGGAATGAAAAGGTAAAATGGATTAAAGAATTATGTGAAAATTGTCTGGTTACAAATGTAGAGGAACAAGGTTGTCCTAATTTCGTAACTCTACATAATCAATATTGTAATGAAAATAGCCTTGATTTTAATTGTATAAGTCATTCAAAATATTGTGCTTTAAAAAATACTATATGTATTAAAAAATGGTGTTTAAGAAATGCTGTTTGTACTATAGATAAAAATTGAATAAACTATTTTAAAATAACTATGAAGTATTTTTAATTACAATGTCACTTAACTTTAAGCCCCATAGGATTTAAAATAAAACAAAGCTATCTTTTTACAATAAAAACTTTATTTATATTTTATAATTTTTAGTAGATAACTTATCAAACTTAAATTTAACTAAAAACTATCACCGCACAGTTTTTTTGAAATTTTTCTTACTATAGTCTCGGTCAAGTCCATTATTTCATCTACCGGGTCAGTCACTACATACTGCGCACTAAGCATCACGTTGTCTTCACTGCACTCGTCTGATGCCAGGGTTGAACATGGAAGTTCACTTGACAGATCACACACTCTTATTTGTATAAGACGTAATCCCTTTGCTTGTTCTCTGTTAATAACGTAGGATTTTACACGGGCAACTTTACGAGGCTTCTTTTTTGCAAGCTCAACCTTTCGCTTCGCCTTCTTTTCCCTTGACAATTGAGGCTCTTCCGGCTGGTTCCTTTCTAAGGCTTGAGTCAACCCCTCCCAGGGATCATAGGTCAGTTGGGACAATGTGAGGCTTGTATCTTCGATGTCTTGCATTGTCTGAAAAAGTGATAATGTTTATGAAGAAATTGAATTTAAAAAATTCTATAAGTTTGCTATGCTTGTTATACTTACAATTTTTTATCCACCGGTCTTCACGTATGCAATGGTAATAAATTAATGAACAATTTTAGGGATAAAAACATAAAATGCAATTTGCAAATCTTGCAAATGCTAGACAGCGCAATACGTTACTTATTATTACGAAATTGATTAGACCTCAAAAATATCAAGTATAAGTCAGCATATTCCGCAGCACGCGCATTAAATATCTGCCTATTAAGAATATTATATATGCTGGTTTAAAGTGATCATGTTACAATTTGCGCAAATGAAAAATAACTAACATCAACACTATGTTTATATTATAGTTTCGATATTTAATTTTCATGTAGTCATGCAAAGAAAATAACCTGATTACCTACAACACGTTTTGAAAACGTGGTTGTTGAATCTTTTGGTTAGGTTTAGGTGATATAGAGGTATGGCTAGATAATAAATAAAACGAACAAATGAATTAGTAAATCAATCATGTTTTTATTTATTATCTAATAATAACAATAAAATCTCAGAAAGTTACTTTAACAAATAAAGACTATTCTACAATATTTAAAATTAAATTATGAATGTTAAACTTGACATGTTTTTAAATTTCTAAAAAAGTTAGGTTACGGAAAATAACAAAATGTTTTACATAAAATATACTTTAATAATGACAATATAGTTTTATAATAAAATTTCTTAAATTATATTAATCTTATAGTGACCCCATGCTTTTGTAAATATTTTGTTTGAATGTATAAAACGTTTATCATCATTATTTGAAAGAGCAATTTTGTTCACAGTTTGTGTGAAAATTTCATGTTTGATACATCGAAACAGAATATTCTTCTTACGAATTACTTCATCGTTCGTCAATACATTTTTGTAATCTGATGAAGTCAAATCTTTGATCACACTTTTTTTTATTCCTTTAGCCTTTTTTATGGTCTGAGACTCAGTTTTAACACAATATAATTTAGAACGAAGACCTACAAACTCTGTCATGATTTGTCCACTCATCTCATCTTTAAATAAGCCGGGGACTTTTTTGGTTATCAAGGGTAAACCAAATGAATTACTTATATTATAGTTACTAGTATCAAAGTAATCAAGAAAATGATTTCTCAAATCGTTGTAAAAGTCTTTAGTGTTAATTTTATAAACAAAACTATCTGTATCAGTATAGCACAACTGAATATTTCTTTGATAAAAGGGTTTCATAACATTATAGTGAAATTTATACATATGGGTTTTAGATAATTCTAAGACAGCGAATCCAATGTATATCGGTTTGTCTAAAATTATCTTCTCTGGTTTCATCTGGATTGCTACTAAGTTTTCTGAATATACCGTGGCACTATGAAAATTTGGCCTAGCGATTAAATTGTTTGCACAAATAAACTTTTTTGTCTTATTGGTTTCATCGTGCCATTTATTGACTAATTTAACATCTACTCTACGTTCATTATCCTCTAAAGTTTTTCCAAATACTGAATTATTTAATAATTTAAATAAATCTTGCTGGAAAGCAGTTGTGGCTCTTTTTCTTAACTCTGTATTTAATTTTATATACTCTCCTAAAAACGAGCTCTGTTTGAATGATAAAACTCGATGTATATGAGATAATATCAGTCCATTACTTATACAAGTTTTTAAATGTACATAATGAATAACATAATTATATTTTGGATATAAATTTGGAATAAGTTTAGTAGTTTTACCTCCAGGAGGTATGAACTTTTCAGCACAAAACGGATAATCATTGTGTAAATCGTGTAAATACTCTGGATATAACAAATCCACTTCAAGAATGTATCCAAAATCCGCATCATCAGGAATACTCATTACATCTAACAAATCAAATTCGTCTCTTTCTAATAGTTTAAAATCGGATACTGGCAATGACTGACACATGCTATAACCGTATAAGTTATTACAATCGATGTAAACTAAAAATGACTCCGGCTTATTTCGGTCATAATTATGCAAGTATTTATTGTTTGCTTGCGCATGTCTTGTGGGACATAAGCATATACCACCACGAATACCTTTTTGAATCATTCGTATTATTTCTAAGTCCGTTAATAGTTCTAATTGAATACCAGTTTTTAGTAACATAGCATCAAACGATAGACTTGGTGCTGTTAAATAGAATGCAGGATCTAGGCTATAGTTTAATTTACAAACCATTCGGAAGTTTTCAAATACATCAGTCAGAAGTAACACGTCTGTTTTAAGATACAGGTCGGTGTATTCTCCCATATTTTTTATATTAAACGTATTCCAAACAATTTTAGCATGAGCATAATCTGAATCACTGATTTCTTCATCTGTTAAAGAGTTATAAAAGCTATTTTTATAGGGAAGATGTTTCTCTGAAAATGAATTAAAACTTTTGATATAGTCATATGGATATACGCCTTTCCGAGTAAGTAAATCGAATTCGTTTTTAATTGGAAAGTATTTTTTTAAATGAACAAAATCCGTTGTACCAAGTCCGTTCGCTAGTTTTTCTAAGCTCGTTCCTAAAAATTTAAAAGAGTCTACAAATCTTATTTGAGCAAATTTTCCATCTGAAAGCTTTAAAAACTTAGTGAACGATATATAATTTTCTTTATTTTTTGGTATCACTTTAATGGGTCCATCGGTCTCTGCCAGCTGTTTTATAAACAAATGGCAATCATATCCCGCCAAGTTGTGGAAGAAGACAGGAACGAGCTTAGGTACACTATATCGTAGGTTACAATATTGATGGGCTGCTCCACGATATCGACCTGTTAGGTGACAGTGATCTCTAACTTTGTCAAACAATATTACTCGATCGCATATATGACAAACGGATGCTTGTGCATAGGTCTCGGCATCATGTTCAGTAAAAATCATTTTTACTTCACTATTCAGCACTAGGTAAATGTTTTTGACATCCTCGTATAACTGTTTAAGAAACACATCTACGCAATCCACGCCTCTATATTGTACAAAACGGTTTAAATTTGAATCGAATGAGCAAACAACGTGATAAGCAAATGCTGCTGGAATATGTTGTTGGCGAGATACTGTGTAGCTAGAACTTGGATCAGGTTCGCATTTATGAAAAGGAGCCAGTATTGTTTCAAAGTCTGCGTATACTACAAACGGAACATCTTGTTTTCGATCAAAGTTCTTGAACTGAAGAATTGATCCTTTGTCGGGCAAAATAGTGCAAACGCCACTACAAATATGGTTGTCTATAGAATTTTGACTCGTGAAAAAAAGTAAACAATCGTCACAAAAATATAATTTACCGTGGTGTTTTGTGATTTGAGATCTCACAAGACGCGACAAATTTTTTATTAACACGAAATGAGATTTAGTATTATTTTCAAGCCATAGTAAATTGACTCTGGTCCTAGATTTGGATTTAAATTCAGATCTATATATGGGACCAACTACCGTACTGTTTTTTAACGTGTATACATTAACGCTTATATTGGGATTGTTAATCTCAAATTTAGAGATGTTATCAAAAGTAATAGGGAACGATATGCCTTCGATGTTCAATATGGATGTGAAGTGTGGATAAGATGTAGTTCGCTCACCGTTTCTGCTAGCGGGATGTATAGCAGCAACGATACTCCACAAAAAACAATAATTGTCTTTATTTTTTATGTTGAGACATGCTTTTTTCCTTTTTATTACTGACGGCAAGTCAATAAAAGACGAGCCAGATCCATTCAATGGATCATATTTATTAATATTTACTTCCAAGTACATATTACTCAAGAATGTCCAGCCG
The DNA here is from genome assembly GCA_944452665.1 of Stenoptilia bipunctidactyla. Taxonomy (NCBI): domain Eukaryota; kingdom Metazoa; phylum Arthropoda; class Insecta; order Lepidoptera; family Pterophoridae; genus Stenoptilia; species Stenoptilia bipunctidactyla. The sequence goes on from OX101746.1 coordinate 17,820,321, forward strand.
CTGTCTCGTTCCTGAAACTCTTCAATTTTCTTTTTTATGCTATTCAAAAGAGATTGGAATACATTATCAAAATTAGTATTTTGATGTATTACGATGTTTTTTGTAGCAAATGATTTGGTATCTTGCATATCGTTTTTGTATAAGAGGAAGCGAGCAAAATATTCTAAATTGACTTTTACACTTATATGTTTCTTTAAAGAAAGTTCGAAAAGTTTAAAAACTTTCGGGTGAATATAAGTTAAAAATGAATCAGGCAAAGAGTGCTCAAATTGCTCGTCAGCAGGAATACGGTAAGAGGCAAAGCGACCGCGAAACGCTGACGAAACCTCAACGACGCCATCTAGCGCGCACGACGCCGCGCACCTGTCCTTATGCGCCGTGCTTCGCAAGTGACCTATCCATCGTCTATTGTCCACTTGAGTGGAACAAGTATCACAGAAAGGCATCCTAAGATAATTACTGTACCTGCAACTATAATTCAAATGCCTATTATGTTTATTAATTACTTGTGAACCGGTATGCTATGTATGTATGGAGGTATATGCTAATATTAATTTAAAATCCTACAAATAAACTACTCAATGTAATCCTATAATATAGTTTGTGCTATGACCGCTATACAGAAATTAAAAGTTCTTTATAACGATCAGACCCAATCAAGTTTAGTAAAGATCGATCCTACCAGGTAACTGGGAATCGAACCTAAAACTCTCAAATAAAATATTGGTAGGTATGTATGTATCTAAGTCGTTATACTTTTTTGAATACCTTGGGTATTGTTAAAAAAATTTAAAGTATGATTTAATTATTGCGGCTAAACTAAACTTTAAACACAATATTGAATACCTAGGTAAATAAAAAAGTATGCACTCGTAATCTAATATTAAACTACTATGAACAACTAAGAATAAAAAAAATTACACAGTAAAACATGTCAAGTTTAATTAATAATTATTTTTATGAAATATTATTTTTTTTCTGCGTAAAATATGGGTTTTTTCTCCGCGAAGTATCTCGTCTTGGCTGTTCTGAGAAAGCGCTGTAGTTGCTCCCACTCGGGCTGCTCACTGTCGAGTTGCAGCTTCAGGGTGACGAGGGCCTTCGTGTAGCGCAGCTCTGGACGAGTGTCGATGGCCTCTCGCGCCGAGTACACGCGGACTTCGACGTAGCTGTCGCCGTCCAAGCTCGTGCTGCGCACCACCGACCCGTTCGCGACCCTGCTGCTGATGGAGCTCGTGAGGCGCTGGGAGCCGACGCTCTGTCGCGATGCGCTCTCGCTCGCTAACACCGCTTCCTCGTTTAAGAGCAGCCCGAACACATCAAAATCCTTTTTGCCGTTTCTCTTTTTCGCCGTATTAGATCTGAAATCGAAATTACTACTTTAAACAATGAACTTGAATAATTAATAATGTGTTTTTCTCGCTGGAAAATATTTTTTTAACTTAACTTATAAAAAAATAAAATAAATGTTTTCAACACTCACACCACACTATCTAGCCTTAATTAAGTTTAATTGAGAACTTGTCTCATGGATACTAAATAATGGATAAATATACTTAAGAAATATATTATGTATGTTAATATGAGAAATATACTTAAATAAACATTATAACATCCATGACTTGAGAACGACTAAACACGTTCATCGCACAAATATTCGTCCCTACCAGGACTCGAACCCGGGATCTCTGAATCCGAGACCACTTTGCTTTACTCCTAGACTACAGCAGTCGTCACTTATAAAACTTAAGTTAACAAAAAACCCTTACCCTAATGAAGCTTTCCTTTTTCGTTTTGTATCCGAAACATTAAGCTTCGCTTGAACAGTGGACTCAGTGTCGGAATCAGATCTGTAAAGATAAAAAATGATTAACACATATACAGGTATACACTAACTAAAGAAATGAATAAAAAACAGATCACAATCACAATCACTGGCTGGTCACATCAAATCACTAACACCATCCATGACATCCAGGGACATGGAAAGCATTGCTATCAGATGGATAAGAGACTCATGTTTGACGATTAAGAGTTTAAAAACTTACCTTATTGGAGCTTTCCTCTTTTGTTTTGAGTCCGCCTTGGCTAGAGCCTCAAATTCAGAATCATATCTGTAAAGTTGAAATAAAAATCATTAGCAAAACGAATAAAAAAACAACTTAATTCATCCAATAACTTTAAAGTGAATTAAATTAATTATTTAAATAACAAATTTTAATTATCTTTAAACTTTCAGCTGAATTAAAAATGTAATAATGTCAATATTAAAATAATACGTTAAGTAATTGTTAAAGAAATTAACTTACATAACAGACTGCCGCTGTTTAGATTTGACTTTGCTGCTGGCAGCCCGGGGTACCTCGTACTCAGAGTCAGACCTGTAAAATAAAATTGTTACTTAATTTTAGTATTAGGTACTTTCGTTGGCTAAGTGCATCGTTTGATTAATAAAACTGATAAGTGTGCTGTTTGGAAACTAAATATCGAATAAATTAACTTCACATACTCACATGATTACAAGAGACAAATGAAGTAACTCACTAAATTTGGATTTGCTGCTAAATGTGCTTCGGCTCACTTCTTGATGTCACTGGCTGGAGCTACTTCCTCAGCTCTAATCACTTGGAAACAATGATGCTCCAACTGACCAGTTACCGAATTTAAGGTAAAATTATTGTTGATTCTGTAATTTGTGTCAGGGTTGGCACAAACGTTTAGGAATTCTAAATTTTAACAATACGAATATGATATGCTGTTAAAAATTATTTTAATAATACTTTATGAACCACCTACAGAAGCGATACCTGAATTTCCAGACAATTTTAAATAAATAATTTATTTATTACAAAATGAATATTTACATAAATAAAAAGCTGCATTACATATAAATTCGGTTAAAATGTAGGCATATTTTTTATATATAATATAAATATAATTTGTAATTTTATTAATGGTAAAAATACCTCTTTTTGATATAATATTAAGTTATCCTAAAAAAGTAGTGCCATATGAAACATTGACACTTATTCAATAATTGTGTTACCTTACTCTTAAAAAATTATAAATAAAAAAACTTGTTAAATAAAATAAAACTACTAAAATTATGTTAGGGATATTTACGAGCCTAGGCGATATCAGCTTGAGGCAGCCCTATGAATTTTCGCCTTTACCCTAAAATTGCGTTTTATAGGCATAGTCATGACGTCAATTGAATAGCTCATACACAATACATATCACAATTTAGTCATGTATAGAAAAATGGAATTAGCTCAATGGTAATTGTACTCGGGTGTCATACCAGGGACCCGGGTTCGAATCTCAGTAGGACATTTTTTTTTTATTTTTTATTATAGGGTCCTAATTACTTTTTTCAAAATCGTATATGCTTAAAACTACTAATTTTAAAATTAAAGTTTATATTTTGTATTTGCTTTTGGATGCGGTTCCTTCAGTGCAAGTTTCGATCCCATATTAATATCAAGAAAAAATATATAGCAAAAAAATATATATATAGCATTACAATGGTGAAAGAATTTTCATAAGTGGTCCAGTTGATTCTAATTTTATTATTTTATAGAATATTACTAAGTTATGTTGAAATGTAAATATATTTATGATGTATTTCAATATTTTAAATATCATTTTTTAAATCTCAAACAATTATATTTTCTTTAAGTTTTTAACGTCAATTTCTTATCTTTTAATAAAAATCTGTGATTTTTATAAATAATAATAATAAATGTTAGAAATGTGTGATTGTTAGAATTATTTATTATTATTATTTATTTAATAGGTAACGTGTTTTATGTAATTAAATAATTACATAATAACTCATTTCACCACTCATTATTAAAATTATTGAATTCCTCGCTGAAAATAGGTAAGCTAAAATAACTTCTCAATATTTCGTGTTAAATGAATAACAGAAAAATGCATCTTAGCTTCAAAGTTGACTTTCCTCAGACGTCATTTAATTTTCCAAATAAGTTTCTATTTACAGGTTATTTAATTTTCTTCGCAAATGTTTGTTCACATTGTACGATTATTTTATTTTAAAAAGTAAACCCATGGTATAAGTATTTACTTGCTAAAATATTATATTTCATTACCGGATGCGTCGGTGACCTAGTTTGACGATGTTTTGTTCATGTATTTTGCACACTTGACAACATTGACAAATCCATATGCACAGTGCAAGCTATAATAATAATTATAAAACTAAATATTAATCGCATTCTCATTTTTAAATTACATATTATTATGTAGGTACCTATTTATTGATAGCACAAACAAGAAACATTTGATTAATAAACAAGAAAAAATAAAAACTAATTTCAGCTTTAGAGTAGTTTAATTTTTTTAACCTACAATGAAATGTATTCAGTCTTTAGCTTTGAATTAATAGATGTTTTTATTCATATTTACTAAATCATATTAAACTATCGATCTTCACATAATAAGTAATGCTATGTTATGTTTGTTATAGCAGTCTTAGTGCTCAACCTTTAGTTCATTGCAACCCGTGATTGCAACATAAAAAATGCTTATAACTACCTAAAACAATACGGCCAAGCGACGCGGCGAAAACCGATGACGATGTACGAACGTTATGCGTAGTGATGCGCCGCGAGAATTTTCCCTACAATGAATTTAAGGTATATTGATGATATACCTTAAATTGTTTAGAATTCATAGCCCTTTCTGAATAGGTAATCAAAATTTAACGAATACGATTTACGAATATATCTTTACTAATATTATAAAGAGGAAGCCTTTGTATTTTTGTATGTTTGTATTGAATAGGCTCAAAAACTACTGGACTGATTTCAAAATTTCTTTTACCATTACTTAGAGGGATTCTTCCGAATCCGTATAGGCTACTTTTTATCCCGAAAATCCCGCGGGAATCGAAATTGCGCGGGTAAAACCGCGCGCAACAGCTAGTACTTAAATATACATATAAATCTTGGGCAATATTCCCAGTAGCGGTACATCCCTAGTCATGTGTTTAGGCTGTTAATTTAATCCACCTAATTACTCGTATTATTTGTTCAGTCATTGTCGATCACAGTAGTTGTTGAGCCTAGTTCAAGTAATTCATGATAATTACTTTCGGTGTTCGTAATTGTGGTTGTAACCTAACAGTATGTGCTATCGGTTTTACATTTTAACTATGTGGAAAGGCACGAGTCAAGATGGTTCAGATAGTAGGTAGAATTTTGTATAACAATCAAGGCGAGCTGTGCGCATACATTATTCTATCTCGTGAACTATGATGGGTGGAGGATCATTAGCCGTACAAAGGTACAGACATTACGAAGTGGATTTTCTGTGTGACATCTCGAGGCAAGCTGCTCATCCATTAAGTTCTGGCGAGTGAACTATATCGGATGGAGGGTCATGAGCCAAGCTGGTACAGAATATTCCACTGAGTTAGTTCTGTGTGATCTCTCGAGGCAAGCTGCTCACCTACAAGTTCTAATGAAATGAACTGTGTTCGATGGACGGTCATCAGCCAACATTGTTTGCAATATTCCACTTAAATCTGAGCGTTTTCTCAAGGCACACTGCTCACCCGCACGGTTTTAAGGTTTACCTATAGTGCTAACGCTGTCTAAGGGCATTCGTCAAACTGGCCCATGATTACGGACTGCTGACAAGTTACCATGAAGCTAATTGAAGTGATTGTAAAGTTAATTAGTTATGTAAGGAGCTCGGCGAACTGCGCGGTTTCGGTGAGTGTTATATTTTATTTATTCTTGTTTAACGTAATGTATCATGCGTAAATTAATAATAGGTCTGATCGGAAAATAATTTCGGATGTATTTGTGTCATTCGTATTTTAATAAATTACTGACATGAAATCATGCGCTGCTGGTTAATGTTTCTTGTTACTTTAATATATTTGTTTTATGTTATTGGGCATGCTAACTTACGAGTGAGGTCGCGTGTCCGCGACCGAATGAAGTGAGTTAGAATGCCCAATAACATACTACTTCCATGTGCTCTCTGAAACAAAGAGGAGCCTACGGCGAGTAACTGGCTCGGGTGGTGGTGGGACTTTCCATTTAAATAGCGGTCAGTATGGGTGGGTTTCCTATAAACTGTGTGACTGAGTGTACCATTTGGATTTCTTTTAATTAAAACATCAAGAAAGGCTAACTTATTATCCTGTTCTAATTCCATAGTGAATTGTATTTTAGTATTAAGGGAATTAAAATGGTTTAGAAAAGCAGTTACTTTATGTTGAGGTAAGATTGTATATGTATCGTCAACGTACCTCTTGTAGATCTTCGGCACGATGGGTGCCATGTGGAGAGCACGCTCCTCAAAGTCTTCCATGTAGATGTCAGCAACTACAGGTGACACTGGGGAGCCCATAGCAACACCATCAATTTGTAGATAAAACTCATTATTATATATTATTTGTAGGAATAATACAAAAGTGTCACCTGTAGCTCCCCAGTGTCACCTGTAGTTGCTGACATCTACATGGAAGACTTTGAGGAGCGTGCTCTCCACATGGCACCCGTCGTGCCGAAGATCTACAAGAGGTACGTTGACGATACATATACAATCTTACCTCAACATAAAGTAACTGCTTTTCTAAACCATCTTAATTCCCTTAATACTAAAATACAATTCACTATGGAATTAGAACAGGATAATAAGTTAGCCTTTCTTGATGTTTTAATTAAAAGAAATCCAAATGGTACACTCAGTCACACAGTTTATAGGAAACCCACCCATACTGACCGCTATTTAAATGGAAAGCCCCACCACCACCCGAGCCAGTTACTCGCCGTAGGCTCCTCTTTGTTTCAGAGAGCACATGGAATCTGCGATCCTCAGCACATTGATGATGAACTGAAACATGTTGTCAAGGTGCTTCGTGAAAACGGCCTCAAACCACCTCGTCGCCGCCGCAGTGACCACGTGAAGCCTCAGACAGTCGAACGCAAACCTGCATTTTTGCCTTTTGTAAAGGGTGTCACAGATAAAATCTCAAACATTCTTAGGCGCGCTTCAATAAAAACAATATTTAAACCTAATTCAAAAATAAGTCAACATCTTCGCTCAGTTAAATGCAGCATCCCTTTACAAGACCCAGGTGTTTACAAGATTGACTGCGGCTGTGGGCTTTCCTACATTGGTCAAACCAAAAGAAATGTATCAACCCGCGTAAAAGAACACATAGCTGATATTAAAAATCGAAGAGCTTCAAAGTCTGCAGTTTGTGAGCATTCCATGGACAAGCCCAACCACTACTTAAGGTTTGACTCTGTGAAAATTTTATCTAGAGAGAAGCATTACATTCCTAGAATGATCAGAGAAGCGATTGAAATTAAAAAACACCCTAATTTCAATAGAGAAGATGGTTGGAAACTATCACCGACATGGGACCCTATCCTGAAAAACATTAAATCTAACATCCAGCAAGCTGCACGACCTGTAACTCAAGATACTGTCAGCTCGTTTTGTGTCAATCCAGAACGCTACGCTCGAAGACTGACAAACAGATGGAGATGATGATGTATAACTTTTTTCAATCTATCAATCCGACGCTTGACACCTCAGTCGCTCGTGACCACGGGGTCTGAAAAGACACCGAAACGTCGAGTCAAAATTTAAAATGTAAATATACGCGATAAATCCGGTTAAAAAGTGTTTTATTTAAAAATCTTAGTGTACTTACAACATAACTTGGTCTTCTTCAGATATCGATTTCTGGATACTCCTGGCTACAGCACTTGTAGGTTCTGGATCTCGACGTTAGGGGTTGAAACCTCCCGAGCTGGCTGCGTATGCGTTGAAGAGGTGTACATGATTTTACTTTACTTTACTGCTCGCGGACCGACTCACGAGATCTTACCGACTGCGCCAATTACGAAGGCTACAGCCGTAGGATTAAAAAAAAAACTTATTATTTAAAACTAACTTTAATTTAAAGTACAATTATTTCTACGAGATGACAATAGCTCAAAGTTGGAAACTAAAGTGTCATGAAATTATATTAAAATACATAAAATTACTTAATGCTAAATCAGCGCCTCGTGAGCGCGATTGACGTCACACGATGGCATCAAGGGCGATGCCTACTCCGCAGATTCCGTGGAGAGTCTTTGCGTAACACATCTATAAATAAGTATTATTTACATACATTTATTATTATTTTTTTTTTGTTTTTTATTTTGTTTTTTTTTAATGTATTTTTGTTTGTAAGTATGTTATTATATTTTTAATCTTTTTTTTAATTATTCATGTTGCTTGCTATAAATAATAATTCCGCTAACTTCTTAGATTGTAGCCTTGTCCTTGTTTCCGTCATTATAAGTCCTGCTTTTGAAAATGCTCACACGGTACAGATGTAACAATGAGATTCAGCCTTTTTAGTGTCTAGCTAAATAGAATTGGGTAGACTGCTTTTCGTTCTTTCCACCATTTCAACGAGTTTGTCACTCCTATTTAATAATGGCTCCGTTAAATATTTGGCGATTTCAACAATACCCGCCGCAACACGGTTGGATGGAACTAGCTGAGAGACTTCTCTGTCAAACATTTGCCAAATGGATGCGCCGCCAGTCGTTGTGATCACATTTGATGCTGCTGCTTGATTTGACTGCGGTTGACTATCACTAGTTGGTGGGGCACTAAATCCTACTTTCTTCTTTAAATTTCGTTAGCAAATTTAAAGAAGAAAGTAGGATTTAGTGCCCCTTTTCATATTTTGAAGCATCGTAGAAACCTCTTTTTTTGAAGCGGGGATCCAAAATAGTTGCCTCAGCGTATAACATATTGAATTCTACGTCATTTTTTTCATAAAATCTTTTAAAATTAGGTCTCTTAACGTTGCAAGTAAACTTTTAGTCTGATTGTGTGACAATTGCGATTGTTCGTAACAGTCTAAAATATGTTGATGCAAGAGGCGACAATAAACTATGACCTTTGATAAAGTGACTTTGTTTTCGAATGATATCTCTGTGGTAACTTCATAAAAAGTTTTGAGAATGGGAAGCACTTCTTCAATTCTTCCAAAGTTACCACTAAATCGCTTCGTATAAGCGCTAAAGTGGCAACTACGGCGTCTTTACTAGCTGAAAACCTGTTCAACATATCGTAAGTTGAGTTCCACCTTTTGACTACGTCCTGTTTTAACTTTAACACGGGTATATGGATTTGTTTTTGCATCTCTTCTAATCTGAATTTGGCTTGAGGACTCCGTTTAAAAAACTCCACTATAACCTTAATTTTTGTCACTGTCGATTGAATTTCCGCAATCCCAGCTTGCACCACTAAATTTAAGGAATGCGCAAAGCATCCGATGTGACGCCAACCTCCATTATGAATGGCTGCTACAATGTTGCTTACGTTATCGCTTACAATAGCAGACACTTTGTGACCGATTTTCCATTTCCTCATCTCCTCTTTCAAAAAGTCACAAAGGCTAGCACTTGTGTGTCGTTCATCATATTGGATGCAGCATAGTAAACTCGAACGTATACTCGAGTTGTCATCAATGTAATGCCCTGTTGGTGCAATGAAACTATCATTGTTTGTTGATGTCCACGCATCTGTTGTAAGGCATATAGCTGTCGCCGCAGTTACCAGCACCTGGACTTCATTATGTAATTTTGCATAGAGTCGAGGTAAAAGTACTAAGTATTTGCCAACGTTTTCCTTGTCGGAAGTGAATATCGTGGATTTAACATGTTTACAAATTTTTTTAATTCAACTCCGTCCACGATTCTAAATGGATGATATTCTTTGGATATCATTTTTACTAACTGCTCAAGCGATTCAGTTGGCAGTGGTTTAGAATTATGAATATAATCCGTTATAAAATTTTGATTCCTTTGACTAACAGCTGATGGTAATGTTACCTGATGGTCGGGGCTCGAAATTTCAATTTCAGCAGTAGAAATAAGTCGCTCCGAATCTGAATTGTGTCTTGGCATAACTGGCTGTCGTACTATTGTAGATGATACTGGTATGGTAGCATGCTTTCGGTTTAAATGTCTTGTTAAATTACCTGTATTTCCGCTAGACATAACAATGATCACAGAGCAATAATTACATTTTGCCGTCTTGTCATCATTTTGTATGAACTGATTCCATATATGGCTTGTTTTTCGTCTCGAAGCCATCTTTAATTAATTTGTAAAAAAAATACGTCAAAGTTAGGTTGGTATTTACACTATAGATAATGTTTCTTACACTAAAGTAATGTTTAAAATTTGTAACAATACAATCCAAGTCCACTTTGCACTTTTTCACGTAAACTTTTTTTAATTATTTACATTCGTTCGTACATAATAACTATATTTACAGCTTGCATTTCTATACAAAACAATAATACACCAACTACGTACGTAAACACGCAAAGCAAAAGTTCACACAAAACCAAAAAACAACAAAAAATTTTGACTTTCTTTCAACTAAACTGACGAAAACTCGAAAGACAAATACATAAGTACCTATTTTAATTAATCAAACATCTTCAGACATAAATAGTACTTACTGTAATGCATTAAGACATAATTTAACTTCGCGTAAGGAATAAAAGCGCGCGATATAATTTTGAAGCAACAAAAGTTTAGCTTTATTCAGACCAAAATAACCTTTTTACCCTTGCGATATGGCACAAATTAGCGTGAGACTCGCCTGTCACTCCGAACCTACGCTTCGCTAAGGTTCGTTCAGAACGTTTCGTTCGCCGACTATTCGTACTTTATCGCAGCATACATATCTATTTCAATCGCTCCTTCACTTGCTCGCTCCGAAGGTGTATCAGTGAAATAGGATATAGGATATATTACTGTGGTCGAATTGAGAAGGACTGATATTGAGTCATTAAATTTCAAACAAGCCATCTCCATTATAACGCAAAACACAGAAACCGTCATTTTTCGGTTTAGCGGAGGTTTTGCGAATTTGTTTTATATTAGGTCGTAATTCTAATTAAGTTCAATGTTAAATTCATTTTCAAATTACCGTTATGTTTATAAAAGTACCGGTAGTTTAGAAAATATAATGATTTTTATTTTGGTCATGGCCCTGTTTGGTTTGAACGTCCAGGATTTGGCTGTGTTTGATTTGTCATGCAATGGATTTGACTATATGGCGTCCAGGCCTATGCAACTCTAGTGTCAATGAAATTGAATTCTGCACCATCTAGGATATGATGTACTACAACTTTTCGGTAAGTTATTTCTCCTGTTATTAACTAGGTAGCGCTGGGATAGCCGATTTATTAATATCTCGTCAGGAACCGGAAAAGATGTTGACTTTGACAGACTAGTCAACAGACTACTATAATAGTCTATGAATGATCGTGTGCGTGTGCGTCTGTTGCGTTTTGTGTTTTCTCCGCCATTTTATTTAAGACTTAGATTATTTTAAAAAATTCGCTGTGAATTTGGCCGTGAAGTTAATTGTGTGACTAAATAACAACTTAAAAGGCTTCAGCAACAAAGGATTATAAAGACTATAGTGCGGGAAAGTGAAAACAGTGCAAAAATTGTGTAATATATTGTGTAAATATACAGTGATTGTGCATGTGATTTAAGTATGATTTGCTGTAAGTCATAAGGTTAATTTGGTCGATTTCATAAAAAATGACAATGAAAATGTTGATTCACAGTTGCTGTAATGGGGTGAACCGAATAATAAATGGACAATTGACAAAATTTGATGAGGAAGATGGAGCGAAGAAAGAGGCTGTTGAATATCCACGCAAAGAAAAAAAACAATAAATAAACTTAAAAAATAAAGATTATCGTTTTTTTTTATTTTTACCTTATTCTGTATTTTTTTAAAGCAGTTATCACAATAAAATGTTAGGTTTAATGTGATAAACAGGATAAGATATTTTTACCTTAATTTTTTTTTATAATGGAGACTTATCTACTAAGGCCGTCTAGCGGCCATTTTTGGAATAAAATTTAGTTACTAGCGCCATCTATGATTTGAGGTATTATTCTATTTTGCCAATAAAATCAAGTTGCCCATCTATCTCATATTAACTGTATCGAGGCCTATGCAACTCTAGTGTCAATGAAATTGAATTCTGCACCATCTAGGATATGACGTACTACAACTTTTCGGTAAGTTATTTCTCCTGTTATTAACTAGGTAGCGCTGGGATAGCCGATTTATTAATATCTCTTCAGGAACCGGAAAATATGTTGACTTTGACAGACTAGTCAACAGATTATTATAATAGTCTATGGATGATCATGTGCGTGTGCGTCTGTTGCGTTTTGTGAAGTGCAGGAAAGCGAAAACAGTGTAAAAATTGTGTAAATATACAGTGATCGTGCATGTGATTTAAGTATGACTTGCTGTAAGTCATGAGGTTAATTTGGTCGATTTCATAAAAAAAATGTCAATGAAAATGTTGATTCACAGTTGCTGTAATGGGGTGAACCGAATAATAAATGGACAATTGACAAATTTTGATGAGGAAGATGGAGCGAAGAAAGAGGCTTTTGAATATTCCACGAAACAATAAATAACCTTATAACATAAAGATTTTCGTTTTGTTTTTTTATTTTTGACCACATATTTACTATAAATACCTTATTTTGTATTTTTTTAAAGCAATTATCATAATAAAATTCTATAAAATGTTACATTAAATGTGATAACAGGTTAAGATATTTTTACCTTAATTTTTTTTTTATAATGGAGACTTATCTACTATGGCCGTCTAGCGGTCATTTTTGGAATTAAATTTAGTTACTAGCGCCATCTATGATATAAGGTATTATTCTATTTTGCCAATAAAATCAAGTTGCCCATCTATCTCATATTAACTGTATCGTCTATGCCGGGCACTACTGGAACTTTTTGTATTTTTTTTCTGCGTTCGATATCGATATATCTATAGTACCAGGCAGCGTATTTATAGTATAGTATTCAACCAATCAAATTTTTGCACTCGTTGCATTTGCTTATTTTTCTGTGTGTTTTTTGTCGATGAATTCTTTTGTTAGTGTTTTCTAAAAAGTACGTTGAGTAGAGTGTTCACTCCTCGTGTTTTTACGATCACAAATCAAAGATTTTACTTTTGTGAAGTGATATTTTTACATAGGATGCTGACTTTCTAGTGAGATAGTGAGTTAAGAAAAGGAATTGCATTGATTTTGAATGACTGGTGCAAGGAGGTGAACAATTTGTGTGGCAAAAGCATTGAGTTTGACGAAAACGACCCGAACAAATCTATGGCCTATAATTATTATATCAAACACAAATAATTAAGAAAAAATAAATAATTGTCTGAGATGCATATTGTTTTATTACCCCCAACTCGCATAGCATCATGCTTTGTGCAGTTTATTTCAACCTATTAGTATTGCGCAGTTTGTACAATAGTAATAACCGGTACTAAGAATTTCTGAAAATTTGAAAGTGGCGGTACAACCGGGCTGCATTCTTGTTTTGGTCAAAAAGGTTCCTAGAGAGGACACTGTGTGGCGCTAAAGTGCAAAAACCGCGAGACGGTCATCTATACTTTAGTACTTATATTCATCTATGCGCGCGTCCGTCACCCACCGCACCGAACGTCGTATTGAGATTACCTTGATGCGTAGGATCACACGACGTTCGAAGGCAAAGTTATTAAGTCAAGTATGTTTTGATGGGGTATTTTTTTACAGGGTTAAATTGCTATTTTGTGTTTACATCATTTTAAGGGGGGAGTATCTGTGGCGTCCTCAGACGTGACCCACAGAGATTGAATATATTAATATCTATTAAACGTGCTTGATAAAATTAAGATAAAATATTGCTAACAAGGTTAATTATCAGTGATCGGAATAGGTAGAGTATATTTACCTAAACTTCCAGGTACAGAGACAGAAAATGGAGACTTCCTACCACAACATTTTTTTTTTTTTTTTTATATTGTAAGGATAGGACGTTTGTCTTCCATGCCACCTGATGGAAAGTGCGCATGAAGACTATGGTGTTACACGTCCATCCACGAGAAACCTATTCACTCGACACTTAAAAGTTCCATCCTACTTTGGGGCAATGCCGCAGACATTGACACGATATTTACACTGCAGAAAAGGGCTATTCGTGGAATGTATAAACTTGGAAGTAGAGAATCTCTAAGAGAAAAGTTTAAAGAGATTGGTATCTTGACCTTTGCATCACAATATATATATGAAAACATTATGTATATTTATAAGAATAGTAGTAAATTTAAAACCATGAAAGATAAGCATGATAAAAATTATTCTGTAATGACAAGGAACGACCATAAATTAGCGTTTCCCAAATTAAGGCTGGCTAAAAGCACCAAATCATTTATGGGAATGTCAATACGTATTTATAATAAAATACCACAGTCAATTCAATCTCTAACGTTTAATAAATTTAAAAGAACTATCAAAGAAACATTATGCAAAAAAGGCTACTATAAACTCCAAGATTATTTAGATGACAAAAGAGCGTGGGATTGATGTCTCCACAGGTTATTTCCAAATATTAAACATTAATCACTATGTAAGCAGCTTGGCTGCGACATGATATTGGCAAGCACGAATAGCTGTCTTCTGTTTGTTTGTTCATGTCATAGCAGAGCTGTATTTCTGCCAAATTGTACCTATAATAAGCACTTTTTACAAAAGAGTGCCGAGAGTTTTTTTTCCGCCGGCTTTTTTCCTCTCGGTCTACCTAGGGTTCTACTTTCATTTCGTTTTTTAAAGCCGAAGAAGAAGTAGTAGTAGACATCACCAAGACATTGGTGGATAATGGGCGATCATTATCTTTATAAGCTGAGAGACGCACACTTCTCGACGGAGGCCTTCCCCTGGATTCTTCATGTCGTCCGGACCCGCGCCGCCCTTATCCAGCATTTGACGTTCGTAAAGTGTATTAAATTACCTACTACGAATAAAAAGTTTTCATTTTCATTTTCATTTTCATTTTCCAGGACTGTAGTGGTCAGGAAAAACAGACGCAGGCAGATTGTTCCACACCTTGGCAATCCGTACCAAAAAGGAACTATCGAAGCGTTTTGTTCGACTTCTTGGTATATCCACTATATACGGATGGAAGTTCTGTCTGCGTCTGGTAGTCCGGTGGTAAAAAGGGGTGGGTTCAATTTGGTCAAAAAGAGCACTCGCACACTCACCAAAATGTAGCCGATAAAATACTGTCAAACAAGCAACCTTACGACGATGCTCCAGCGTCTGCAATTTTTTATTTGTAAGGTTGTTGTTATTTATGAGTTTTCGGGCTCTTCGGTCAACAGAGTCTAGCGCTTCGAGCTGGTATTTGGCAGAACCATCCCAAAGGTGACTACAGTACTCCATGCAAGACCTCACTTGGGCTGTGTATAAGTTAAGGAGCCGTTCAGGGCTGAAGTACCGCCGGACCTTCGAGATGATACCCAATTTTTTGGAAGCCGTTTTTGCCATAGACTCAATTTGTTGTCCGAAGTTTAATTTGGACGTTATAGTGACGCCTAAAAGCCCTAGTTGATCGGTGATGGGAACAGATACATTCTGGAAAGTGGGCGTAAGAGTAAAGGTGCTCTTTTTTGCGGAGAATAGACACGCTTTCGGGACATTTTCCGGGACATCCAATAAAAAACTGATATTAATGCAGTAAAATAATTGAATTCAATCCATACTTGTGTTCAACACTATCTTTAAGTAAAAATACAAAAATAATATTGTAACAGTTTTTGTACATGCTAATTTCTTAACTGAACTCAAATACTCAGTCTACACGTAAACTACTAAATTTTTATTGTTTTTAAAAACATTACCAGCCGGTTGTTCCAAGTTTATACTTTTACGAATTCGTAAAAAAAAATGTAAAACGTAAAAGTATCCCGTAAAAAGTGTTGCACCACATTTTTTTTATACTTTTTACAGTTACTTTTTACGTATACTTTATACGGAGCTCAGACCCACCTCATAACGTAAAAGTATATTTTTTTGATTGGAAAATTGAAAATAGCCTAAAGTACATGTGCTAAATTTGGTTTAATTACTAAAAAAAATACTTTTATTGCACTCTGTTAAATAATAGGCCTTTGTGTCGTATTTAAACCTTATATTTTTTGGTATTACTAGTGTAAATGATTTTAATTATAGAAATTGATTTAGTGCGTATTCGTGTGCGTAAAGCTTAAAAGTTCGTTGCGTATAAAAGTTCCTCCTCTCCACAGGAATATTTCACCTTATTTCATTTGCATTCTATAGGTAGTGGTCAAATTTTAGAAAAAGATCTACGTATGATGCTGCCTGTAGCCATTCGTATAGAAGCTAGGGATTGGTTTTGAATTACGCATCTGGAATTTAGGTTTGGGGTGGAAGGGGCAAAGGAGGGTCTCCCCACCACGATGCGGAGTTGCGGAGATGGCTAGTTTTTTTTTATGAATTTTGATGTTTGCTATTTATAACCTCAAAAATAGGGTTATCAATCACTGATTAGGGGTGATTTTGGTAAAACTACAGTATATGGACCGTCGAATTTAGGGGGGGTGAGGGTGAAAGGGGGGAGGGGAGGTGGTTGGTGACCTTCCCCTCTGAAGGGGAGGTGCGGATCCTTGTAGTAAGTGAGAAAATCGAATCTAAAAAAATACTTAACCTCCTAACCTAACCGGTCCATGTGACCGACATGTGACACAAATTGTAAAAGTTACAATTATTAAGTTAATACTGGACTCTTATCGTTAATAAGGGCGAACAACATACGTTTTGTTTTGTACGTTAATAATTGAACATTTCACTAGTACGCATATTAATAAAACAACAATATTTTTTTTATTATTTATTATATTTTATAAACTTGTTTTACTACATTTAACAATTCCATAAATTGGTCTTTTATATATTTTAGCAAGTAACGCCTCCACTTGTATTCAACTATAATGTCAGCAAAATTTTCTGGGTGGTTTTAATTATCTTTATAGAAAAACCTTTTAACCACCCGCCACTGAGACTCAATTCTTTGGGTGTGCATTCCATCTTCTGCCACAAATGGATTGTCTGGATATACGTTTCGTTTTACCAAACAATCATATAAATTGAATTTTTGTATGTAAAATATCGTTTCAGTATAGGAAATTTCAAACACGTATAATTAAAAAACTATGCATCTCTGCAAAACAAGAGGGGTATTAATCGAAAGGGGAAACCCACCCCTACATAAATAAACCCATTTCAATCCAATTTTCCAGATGTGTAATTCAAACCCCCACCCTTTGTAGCTCCGATACATATTCCTTTGACCACCGAGTCCAAAAGTGCTGCCTGGCCTGCTCTATTCGCTGGTAGCGCGACAGTCGGTGTGGCAAAGCTTCATATAATCCCATTTATTTTTTAATTGGTGCGATTTTCTGGCAAAGGAGCATGCGGGATCGCTATTAAATTCATTGGTAATGGCGCGCCAGGCATCTTCCCTCTGCTTAGGTGTAACTTTACCTGAAAAATGATTTAACACTTATATGAGTTAAATTTTTTTTAAACAAAAGGTATCATGCCTGTTTGTTTATTTAATAAAATATGTTTATATTTTTTATCAGATTATTGAGTAAATTCAACTCATCTTCATTGAATTTAGCACTTCGTTGTTTGAAACAAAGAAACACAATAAGCTCGGTATATTTTCTATGAAAACGTGAGAAATTAAATAGGTACATAGGTGCTGAAGATGTTGTACTTACTTTTCCAGCGCAACATTATCTTCAGATATTATTTGCTGCAGTTGTTGTTGTATTTCTATGCTGGACTGGGAGCGAAAGAAAAACATAGAATGTGCCAGCTGCTTCTCTTCCCGGGCATACGGTAAAAGTCAGTTAAGGGACTGAGGTGTTATAGGAGGCTTTTTCGTGGGCGATAGGCTGACCCCCTGTCACTGCAATGGTCTCTCTCCACTATTATAATGCCTCCAAATTTGTCAAACGTGACATCAGATGGTTTTATTACCTCTGGTGTTCTGCCTACCCCATACGGGATACAGGCGTGAAGTTATGTATGTATGTATGTATTATTCCATTATACTATTTTAATGCAAAAAAAACAAACAACTTTAAAAACTATAAACAATTTATTTAGTTTGTTTTTGACAATCATATCACAATATTGAATGCATTTCTGTCATACAGTCAGCCAATCACGATAGTTTATTTTGAAAGGTATGACAGGTCTTGCCACGTAAAAAAATGGTAATAAAAAGCTACCTAGCTGAAATGGAAGAATAAACGTCTTTGACGCCTTGCTACTTTCTATACTGTTACTTTTAGAGGAATTTTGTTGGAGCAACAGAAATTTACGAATTCGTAATAGCAAAAGTAATAGTATACGTAAAATGTAAAACGGAATTTGTAAAAAAGCAGATGATTTGGAACAACCGGCCATTAATATTTCTAACTAACCGACAACATGTTTGTGTGAAAGAGATAGAGATTACAGTCGTCGCATTTTTTTTGTAACTGAGTAATAGAGAAAGCAGTCGTCGCGTTTGCTATTCTTTTTATAAGCACAGGACAATAGCAAAGCAGTCTTGTACATCATTTGTCGAGTGCGCACGTGTAGTTTTTTATATTGTGGATCCGTAACTATTTACCTTGGCTTGTTTACTGGAATTTCATCTGCTTTACCTGACTACCTGGCTTGAATTCGGACAACGACTACGCTTTGATTGGATTTAAACGGTTACTGGATACTGCAAGTGTACCAAATATCAAGGTAAGCTAATGTCATACTTATTCTTAACATTTCTTTGTATTCAAAACCAGTACAAGAAAAAAAAATGCTAAATTTGATTGTTGGTTCACCCGACACTCGGCAAATATCACATTAATTAAGTACATAATATTTGTGCATTGGAAGTACTTGTAGTGGTTGCAAATTTAGCTATTGATTTTACATGAGTTTATGGTCTAAAAAGCAGCGTATGTAGGGTACGCCATTTAGTTTTTTCTTCAATACGACCAGGTTCGATTCCCGAACTAAGTACATCTTTTTATCTGTACGTGTAGTTTTTCTTGTCACTAAAATCGATGACATGGTTTCTTTGTATGTCTTATAGTTTCAGACTTGCCCATACTGACCCATCTAAATGGCATAATAAACTCAACTAGATAATATAGCTATATTTATTTAAAATATGTTAATATGTTAGCATCAAAGTTAGGAAATGCTTGTTGAGTGAAAAAATAGCACTCATATTTAAAAAAGGAATGTAAGGAAAGGATGTAGTATTTCCTTAATTAACGGTCTCCATTGCACAACTCAAGTGGCAGTGGGTGGGTAGGGCACATAGCTCGCAGGACTGACGGCCGTTGGGGCACGAATGTTCTCGAGTGGCGACCACGTACCGGTAGACGTAGCGTAGGCAGGCCCCCCACAAAGTGGACCGACGACGACCTGGTGAAGGTCGCGGGAAGCCGTTGGATGCGGGTGGCGCAGGATCGGTCATTGTGGAGATCCTTGGGGGGGCTTATGTCCAGCAGTGGACGTCTATCGGCTGAAATGATGATGATGATTGCCCTGTGAGCTATCTACCCCTATCATGCCGAATTGCTACTATCGTTCGCACCGCTATACGTCAAAATTGTTTGCTAACTCAATTGTCACATCATAATTTTCTTTTCAGGTACTTACTTATTTGTTCGCTTTGAAGGACTTTATTTTAAGGTTTTGGTTATCATGGCGAGAAGAGTGAGACCCGAACTTGTGAATAGTTGGATTGTTAATAACCCGGAACTGATTTATGACGAAACAAGTGGTGTCATATTCTGCACAAAATGTGAGACTTCAGTAACAGCCACGCAGAAAAGCAATGTTGATCGGCACGTCAATGGACCAGTACATCAAGGCAGGCGAACAAAAGCCTGAAGAAGAATTTTACTCCGATCTGATAAATTTTATGATATTGTGTCACATTCCTTGGTCCCAAGTTAACAATTCAGCTTTTCAATTTTTTTTCAACAAATATATTTGCTGCAGTTGTTGTTGTATTTGCTCAAAGAAGAAAGTTCCATCTGAATCTCTGTTACGAAAAAAATACCTCGACGTAGTTTTTAAAAATCGGTTGAAATCAATTTACGACGCAATAGGAAACAACAAGATATGGCTATCAATTGATGAAACAACCGATTTTATGGGCAGAAATGTGGTAAATATATTCGTGATGCCGCTGATCAAAAATGTAGCAACTCGACCATATTTAATCTCATGTAAAGTACTCGAAAGGGTTAATGGCGTAACTATATCACATTTTATTATTGAATCTTTGAGAGAAATGTGGGGAGAATCATTTTCAGAAAAAAATAATAATGTATTGATGTTATGCACTGACAGCGTGGCATATATGTTGCGAGCCGGACGATTAATAAAAACAGATTTTCCAAATGTACTGCTCATTACATGTTTGGCACATGCCCTCAATAGAGTAGCAGAACAAGTGCGCTCTCAATACGAAAATGTTGACGATTTGATAGCCAATGTAAAAAAGATATTTTTAAAATCACCCAGCAGGGTTAACACTCTTAAAAACATGTACCCTAACTTGCCACTGCCTCCGCAACCGGTAATTACAAGATGGGGTACATGGCTGAAGGCAACGTCTTATTATGCGAAATATTTTCAGCAAATACATACATACATACATAACGTCACGCCTGTATCTCTTATGGGGTAGGCAGAACACCAGAGGTTACAAGACCATCTGATGTCACGTTCGACAAATTTGGAGGTATTATAAAGATGGAGAGAGACTATTGTAGTGACAGGGGGTCAGCCTATCGCCCACAAAAACGCCTTTACAACCTCTGTCCCTTAACTGACTTTTACAGTATGCCCGGGAAGAGAAGCAGTTGGAACATTCTATGTTTTTCTTTCGCTCCCAGTCCAGTATGAAAGAAAATATCTAATGTATTAAATTCACTCAACAGCAATGAGGCCCTGTGTATAAGAAAAGCAAAAGCCGCTATTAGAAATGAAAACATTCAGTCGGAACTGAATTTTATTGATGAAAATTACACTATTATTCAAGAGAAAGTTATAGAACGAAATCCTGACTATGATACAATTAGAGAAAAAAGTGAAAAAATTGTAAAGGGAGTTGACGTAGATGACGAGCTTTTTTATAAATTTGCACCTCTCACGTCTGTTGATGTTGAGAGGTCATTTTCTACGTACAAGTGGATTTTAAGCATAAAAAGAAACAGACTGAACATAGAAAATATAGAAAAATTAATGGTCATCTATTTCAATTTTCTACAGGAAAATAATATAAGTCACAATACTGACACTGAAGACACTGACGACATATGAAAACTTTTTAAATTTATTTATTTATTTAGATAGATGAAGGCATCAGTTAAGTGACACAACACGGAACGTTAAGGCTAGCAACAAATATTGATACTAGTTTTATAAACAGCGTACTTGATTAATTGATACGAGCTTTTGTATTACTTTTTGGTAAACAAAAATATATTAAAATATACACCATATTTGAATACATTTTTGTCTACCCAGATTGATTTGTGATTGGGTGAGTGATGTTTTTTAATTTTGTTAACTTTACAAGATGAAAGTACTCATGAATACAAACAACTGTTTCTGTTCGATCTTGCCTATAAGAGGGTAGTTGCATATCTTCCACAAACCTTTACGACGGAGTGCGCAAACGCACTTGTCTTCGAACTGCCTGCCTGACTGCCACCACGAGCGTGGTCAGCAGACACTGAGAGATCATAATTATGAGTACTTTGCGAACCGACCGCGAGTGCATTCTAATACTTAAGATAAGACTGTATTGTGTAGTGATTGTGACAGAATTACTGGATTTGTTGTGACTATCCCATCAACGGTGTGGCAGCTCCGTAGTTCTTCAGGTGAGTGGTTGATTTTGTTCTTACCCGATTATAAGGCAGATTGACTACTCTTTCACTATAAAAATACATTAATTTCATACACACACATACCTACAGTCCATTACAAAAAAATCAATTTCAGCGGCCTCTAGAAAGGTGTGCAAACCGCACATAAATTTTGGTCCATCGACCAGGATTCTTTGTTAGTTAATTTCCCCCGATTAGGATACTTAATTACGCAAAATCCATTCGTATAATCCAATACTCAATTCTTACTTTTTGCCTTTTCCGTCACCTTTTCGATCAAAGTCCAAAGTTCTTTGTTACGTAAATCCAATATGGCGAAATCGAAAGAAACAATCGAGATGCGCTTAGACAAAGATTTTGTCATACTAACTAAACGTAAAGAAAGATGTTTTGAAGAAATGCAATTTATTTACGATAAATCTAAAGAAATTCTTAATGCCGAATCAGATTTTCAATCTTTATTTTTATTACGAGCTGCCGAAATTGACAATATTCGTGCAGAGTTTAAATCCTTAACTTACAAAATATTTGAATTAGAACGACAAATAAACACTAGTTCGTCATTACGTAATGAAGAGTTTCGATGATTTATATTTTCTTGTAAAACAATGCATATCAAAATTGCAGCCTTGTGTGCAAGAACAGAAGGTTGAAATTTCTAAACCTTCTGTGGAATCTAGACCTCGTCTTCCAAAAATTGAACTATTTGTTTTTGATGGCCAAATTGAGAATTTTACGACCTTTTACGAAACATTCTGTTCATTAATACACAACCAAAGTAACATACCTAAAATAGATAAATTCCACTACCTTCTGTCGTGCACAAAGGGTGCTGCATTAAATATAGTTAAGAGTTTACCTATTACTGCCAGTAACTACGATTTAGTCTGGCAGAGTTTACTAAGTAAATATCAGGATAACCGAATGTTGGCTAGTCGGTACCTAGACAAAATGTTAACTTTTTCTTCGTTAAGTAAGGAATCTTCTGCTAATCTCAACAATTTTATCGAAACATTTGAACATTCTTACAAGGCAATTCAAGCATTAAAAATAAATGATTTAAGTAGTTACATACTGTGTCATATTGCATTACGAGCTCTCGATCCTCAAAGTCGAAAGTCATTTGAACAAAACCTAAATCAAAATTCTATACCTACTTTTGAAGAATTAATTAGTTTTGTACAAAATCAGGTCAAGGTGCTTGATCACGCTGATTTATCTTTTAATACACAAAATAATCATCCAAATCAGTTAAAAAAACAAAATACAAATAATAACCAGGTTAAATATAATTTAAAGGATAAATCTGCATCTAAAAATTATAACTATTCTTCGATTAAAAATCAAGTTACTTGTTTACTTTGTGGTAAGGATCATTTTATATTCAGATGCGAACAATTTCGTAAATTATCAGTGAACGATAGGATCAGCCGTGCTGACGCCTTAAAGAATCATGACCAACGATGTATGGAAATCCGTCTCAAGTTGAATGACAATAAATCTTCATTTATTATAGACTACGTTTTATAAACGATTAAATAAAAGTGTTAATTTTCACACAAGTACCCGAGATTTGAAGTAATCCAACAAATTCTGAGATAACCTAGAAATTATGTCGTAACTACTCGCAACTTATAAAATGACCATAAATCACTCATGTAGTTACAAAAAAAAAAAACAGAGTTAGGTAAAAACAAAACAAGAGTTTCTAATTGAACAGTTTCTTATTGAAAAATAACATAACTATCGTATTTTATGGCCTTACAGAATTGATGTGACAACATGGAAATAAAACAACTTCAGGCAGAAAGAGATCATATTTTATTAACTTCGATTTATCCCAGATCTATAGGACAAATAAATAAGTTACCTACCTAATGTATACAAAGGTATAAAACACATAACTATGAACAGACTTTTCATTTAGGTGGTCATGAGGTGTATTTGATTTTGCGGGTGATTTCTGGGATCAAAAGTGAACAATTGACACATCGGCTTCTCATTATCACCGGCATTGGTTGATCAGAATCAAGCATCGACATGATTTTTAGGTACAGTAGACTCAAGAGTTCAGAAACACAACACAAAACGTTCTGGCGTAATAAAACAATTAAATTGTAAACGTTCTGTCGTAAGTTACATGAAACACGCTTAGTTTTTTTAAAACAAACACACTAACGAATTTCCGTAAGGGATATTACTATTTAAGTGTTGAGATTAAGCGCGGTGACTATTCTCAATCGACAAATAAACAGTAATGGCGGCTACCGCAGGCGCCGGCTTATCGATGATGATCTGAAATCGATTTAGAGGACAAAGTAAATTGATTGTTGTATTGATTATTTTAATCGATTTTAGAAACTTGAAATCGAGTTCCAATTTTTTTCCTGCGGATTGCAACTTTTAGGTTTTGATACACAGTTCCTTTTTTGTTTTAATCCACACGTAGGTCATTAGTACCTTTTTAGAATTCAGTACTTAGAAGGAAACAAAGGAATCTATCGTTAGAAAATCATTATATCAAAACTCGATTTATTGCCGAATCGATTCTTTAGACAGCGATTCGAATAGATTTAAAAATCGATTTCGTTCAGGAATAATCGCCATCTCTATAGACCGTTGCATCTATCTTGACAGTTGCACCTGCGTGAAACGAAACACAAAAATAAATAATTTCACAACGGTAATATAAAATAAATACATATACAGCACCGACGTTATGATATTACTAACTAGCTGTGACCCGCAACTTCGTCCGCGTGGATACCGTTTATTAGAGTTGGATAAATACTATTATTATATCCTCCTGGAAGTTAAAACTTACCTTATTCTAAATTTCGTCAAAATCGACTCAGTAGTTTAGCTGTGAAAGCGTTACTGATAGATAAACTGTTACAACAAAGCAGTGATCCGCAGTTTCACCTAGGTTTTGTGAAAAAGTATAGGCAGGTAGGTATATTACATAGATGATGCCCGCGACTTCGTCTGTATTGAATTAGTATTTCGAGTAGGTTATTTTCTTCTCCAAGGTCCTAACTATCTTTAATAACAAAAATAAAAATGAAGAATCTTCGCCCATATAATTACATTTTAAATAAAGCCAAAGAATAGCAAAAATCCATCCATCCAGCCATTATCAGTGTACATACAATTCTACCTATAGTTATGTATGACTGCTTTTCACTGCCAAACGGCTAAGCCAATATTAATGTAATTTGGTATAGTAGTTAACACATACGTTACTTTTTATTCCGGAGAAATCTACGGCTTCTGACTTCCAAGAGGCAGAAACGATCATGAAATAAACAAAACCTTGATTTCCATTTTATCTCTGTATGTACAGAAGGCAGTACATCAAGCGTTACAAATCTGTCAAAATTTTTACTTGAATTTGAACTCTATGCCCTCGATAATAAGTTAAAATTGGTTGGGGAAATTTGACAGGTAATGTAACGCTTGTTCCTTCTGTACCTACCTATATTAAATCGCGCAAAAGCTTGCGCTCGCCTCCCGCCTTTTTATACCTTACCGCGCCGCGAGCCGCGTCGAGCGCGGCAACCGTTACGCAAAAATAATCCCTATATCATTCAGTAGGTATTCACGCGCGATGGGTTATTAGAGCATTTCATGTATAAGTTTGGTGTTTCTATACCGATTTCTATGATTCTTTTTTTATATAGGTAATAATGTTATTTTTTTTTAATTAGGGATGAGTGAGAATATTATAAAGAGTAAACAAATATAATCAGAAAGTTCCGAACTGCTAAGCTATCGGGATTTACACGTGTTATTGTGAGTCAACCATAAAATATAGACATATACTGTTGTGGGATATTTTTTATATAATTTTATGAAGAATATTTCTGTATTACATGATTTCTATGTAGCTTTAACCATTAAGGCTGCACACGCGACGGAAGCTTAAAAAATGAAGTAACTTCTCCCGTTTTTTCAACATTTCCCTTCATTGCTCTGCTCTTATTGATTGTAGCGTGATAATAAGTATGCTATAACCTGCCCAGGAGTATGAAGAATAATTTTACCAAGTTTCGTCAAAATCCGTCGAGTAGTTTTTGTTTCTATAAGGAACATACAGACAGACAGACAGACAAAAATTTTACTGATTGCATTTTTGGCATCAGTATCGATCACTAATCACCCCCTGATAGTTATTTTGAAAAAATATTTCATGTACAGAATTGACCTCTCTACAGATTTATTATAAGTATAGATTACTTAGCTATTTATGAGTCTAATATCATTTTTGTCTTGTTTTTGTGTAAAGGTTCATCTAGCTCATACTTACGTAACTCGTTCAAATAAAACAATGAAAAGAACGAAACGTCAATCATGACTTTATTATACGGGATTGTATATATAGCAATCGTTAATTTACTGTTTATCTCAAAATCATAATTCCGGATGCGAATACCAAATTCCTGACGTGAAAAGCTTGTAAAAAATAAATCAATAATTTCTATAATTGTTTAGTTTTCATACGTGCAACATTTTGAGACTGCTTTTGGTCATGTCCTTTATGCCGTAACTGTCTTAAACCTAATCATAAAGTGAACAATTGTCATAGTAACTATAGGTGTTTAATTTGCAAACTACCGCATCATTCATTGTTACATAATATTGATGAATTGGTGAAACCGATTCCGACGATATCTGCGGCGGCGCTGGCCGCGACACCCGCGCCTGCGCCTACTCCCGCGCACGCGCCCGTCTCGCTCGGCCACAATAGCTGCCATGCATCTTTACCTACTCAACAAAATTATAGCTATGCAGTCATATTAGGAACAGCTATTGTTCACGTTTTAGACACTTTAGGTAAATATCAACCCTGTCGCGTGCTTATAGATTCCGGAGCGCAATCTAATTTTATTTCAATTAGTTGTTTACAACGCTTAGGGTTGAGACATACTAAGTGTCCTTATTCTATATATGGATTAGGTGGAGAAAGTGTAAAGAATCACGGCATGACAACGTTTAGCTTTAAGTCAACAATAAATAATAATACAAATTTTACTATCGATGCCGTAATTTTACCGAAAATTACCTCCGATTTACCGACTGTACAAATTCCGGAAAAAATAATAAATAAATATAATAATTTAGCTCTAGCCGTCCTACTTTTTATAAAAAATCTCCTATTGATATTATTTTAGCAGGAGACGTTTTTCCTCATATTTATTCTGGTGAAACTATCACCTTTTCCCCTAATATACCTAGCGCAATCAATAGCGTGTTTGGCTACGTGATAGCCGGAAGACTAGAAGTAAACAATTCTAGCACTTTTAACTCTTTAGCGGCTACAAATTCATTGGTGTCGTACACCTTTGAAGAAAATCTCATCAATGATACCCTTAAGCGATTTTGGGATGTGGAAGAGGCACCGTGTGCTATTTCACTAAGTCCAGAAGATGAGATTGCTGAACATATTTATAATAAAAATCACTATCGCGACTCAAGCGGTCGCTACGTATCGCACATCCTCATGAATCCGAAGCACGAGTCTCTTGGCGACTCCTACGATTCTGCCTTTCGGCGACTTGTGAGCGTCGAGCGCCGGCTCGCACGGAAACCTGAACTGCGCCGGGCATACGTCGACTTCATGAAGGAATACGAATCCTTAGGTCACATGGAGTTGTACACGGGCCCTGAACCCTCTGCTTACATAATTCCACACCATTGTGTTCTACGCCCTAGCAGCACCACCACGCCCTTACGAGTGGTTTTCGATGGTTCTGCTAAAACAAGCAACGGAGTTTCCCTAAATGATACGCTCTTAACCGGCAGAAAATTACATAACGATATTTTAAAGGTTATTTTCAATTTTCGCCTACATGAAGTATGTTTAACGGCTGACGTTTCCAAAATGTATAGATGTGTTTTTATTAGGCCCGCTGAGCGTAAATATCAACACATTTTATGGCGGGAAGTTCCATCTGAACCTGTCCGCGTATATGAGCTGAAAACCAACACGTACGGGTTGCGCAGCGCCCCCTACGTGGCCGTGCGTACCCTGCAGCAGCTGGCGCAGGATGAGCGCGTCCGCTACCCGCGCGCCGCTCGCGCGCTCACCTCGGGGTTTTACGTAGATGACTATTTGTGGTCGTGTGTGTCGGTGCGCGAGGCTGCGGCCATGCAGGACGAGCTCACGGCGCTGCTGCGCGCCGCGGGCTTCGAGCTCCGCAAGTGGGCGAGCAACCGTCCAGAGCTGCTCGAACGCATGCAAGCAGATCAAATTACTCAAATCAATTTTGAAGACGATACGTTATTGTCATCTTTGAAAGTTTTAGGTTTGACATGGTTACCATCAAGCGATTGTTTCTCCTATAATTACAATTTGACTGATTATAGTTATACAAAACGTTCAGTGCTAAAACTCTTAGCCAGTATATTCGATCCTGTCGGTTTTATTGCACCTTGTACGTTTGTAGCGAAGTGTATTATGCAGGACTTATGGAAGCTCAGCCTCGGTTGGGACGAACACTTACCTCCTGAATTGTACTCTAAGTGGGATAGGTTCATCTCCGAGCTACCGACTATGTCTCAGCTGCGTATTGATCGTCTCGTTTTAATACCTAACTATGATGCTGTACAGATGATAGGATTCTGTGACGCTTCATCTAGAGGCTTTGCCGCATGCATCTACTTGCTCAGCACTGACCCAGATGGCGCCACAAAGGTTAGGTTACTCATTAGTAAATCAAAGGTCGCACCTATTAAACCTATGTCAATACCTAGACTCGAGCTGATGGCAGCCGTGCTGCTATCTAAATTAATAAAATTTGTTATTCAAAATATTAGCATTAATTTATCTATTACCGCGTTAACTGATTCTACTGTTGTACTCTCATGGTTACAAACCCCAGCATATAAACTAAAAACATTTGTGGCTAACCGTGTTAGTCAGGTTTGCGAGGTCATATGTCCGAACCGCTGGTTTCATGTAAACAGTAGTAACAATGCAGCTGATCTATGCTCGCGTGGCGCGCTGCCGAAAGCGTTCGTCGGCGCGTCCGCCGATTGGATCTGCGGACCCAAGTGGCTGCATGATGACGTCACTACCTGGCCTATCACTACGTTTCATAATGAAAACTCTGAAAGTGTCCTTGAACAGAAATCCTCGACAGACACTTTTAATTTTATTTCTCAAGTTGTCACTAACAACTTAGAAGATTGTTTTGACAAATTTTCAAGTTTTAATAAATTGCAACGCTCTATTGCCTGGTGTCATCGTTTTATAAATAATTCAAAATTAAAGCGCCAAGATCGTATCTTAGGCCCCTTGTCAAGTAACGAAATACCTCAAGGTCATAATTCGATTATAAAAATTCTGCAGTCTAATCATTTTTCATCCGAATTGAAATCATTAAATCAAAATAACTATGTGGTTTCATTGCGTAAGCTGTCACCCTTTATTGATTCCCTTGGGTTTCTCAGGGTGGGGGGTAGGATCTCACAATCTGACCTACCCTCGGATGCGAAACATCCACTACTGTTACCCAAAAAATGCCATACAGTTAACCTTATTATACAATATTTTCATAAATTATATTTACATGTAGGTCCTCGAACACTTCAAGGAATATTATGTAAAAAATATTGGATTATAAATGCTCGTAGCATTATTCGATCTGTTTTGTCAAAATGTCATAATTGTTTTAAACTTAAACCTACTAATTTACAACCTCTTATGGGAGACCTGCCCTCAACTCGACTAAAACCAGACAAGGTTTTTAATCATGTCGGTTGTGACTTAGGCGGTCCATTTTTTGTAAAAGAAAGCCTAAGACGCAACGCTAAGGTCAATAAGGCGTATTTATGTCTTTTCGTTTGTTTTTCCACAAAGGCTGTGCATTTAGAGGTACTGTCAGACCTTACTGCTGAATGTTTTCTTGCTGCCCTTGATCGTCTCGTTGCCCGCCGTGGGCTTTGTACCTGTCTTTATTCCGACTGTGGAAAGAATTTTGTCGCCGCTGCAAGGCATTTAAAGGACACTGCAGCCATTTTTAAACGTGAATGTCACGACAAGATTCTTGAAGGTTTAAGTCTACGTCAAATCGAGTGGAAGTTTAATGCTCCGAATGCACCTTCCATGGGTGGTTTGTGGGAGGCTGGTATCAAATCAGCCAAACACCACATGTACCGAGCAGTCGGAGATAGAGTTCTCACTTTCGAAGAACTTTCAACCCTATTTTGTAAGGCAGAAGCGATCATGAATTCTCGGCCCTTATGCTCGCTTTCTGATAATCCTAACGAATTCGACGTCCTGACTGCAGGTCACTTTATTATTGGTCAAAGCTTGCTGGCCGTGCCAGAAGCTAACCTTGATTGTGTACCAATGAATAGATTGTCACGTTGGCAATGTATACAGAAGGCATCCCAGTCATTTTGGAGGCGATGGTCAGATGACTACTTGCACACATTACAACAGAGAGCAAAATGGTTTGCCTCACCTTCCAATATAAAGGTTGGAGATTTAGTCTTAGTTAAGTCTGATTTATCGCGTTCTTTACAGTGGCCTTTGGGCAGAGTCGAAACTGTTCATCCGGGTATAGATAATGTAGTCAGAGTCGTTACAGTTAGGACTCAAAAGGGTGTTTATACCCGCCCTGTCAACAAACTTTGCCCTTTACCATACGCAAATTAAAATTCATGTATTTAAGATTACATGAATAAACCTAGTTTTAAGTTTCTAAACAAAGTTATTTACAATACCACTATACATTTACACTTTACATTTCAGTTTTGTTTTCATTTAAGTTAGGTACCCATCACATATTAGTTAAATTCATTCACTTGAAATCTTCACACTGATTTCGGTGGGGGGTATGTTCGATCTTGCCTATAAGAGGGTAGTTGCATATCTTCCACAAACCTTTACGACGGAGTGCGCAAACGCACTTGTCTTCGAACTGCCTGCCTGACTGCCACCACGAGCGTGGTCAGCAGACAATGAGAGATCATAATTATAAGTACTTTGCGAACCGACCGCGAGTGCATTCTAATACTTAAGATAAGACTGTATTGTGTAGTGATTGTGACAGAATTACTGGATTTGTTGTGACTATCCCATCAACGGTGTGGCAGCTCCGTAGTTCTTCAGGTAAGTGGTTGATTTTGTTCTTACCCGATTATAAGGCAGATTGACTACTCTTTCACTATAAAAATACATTAATTTCATACACACACATACCTACAGTCCATTACAAAAAAATCAATTTCAGCGGCCTCTAGAAAGGTGTGCAAACCGCACAGTTTCTATGGGACCAACTTTCCTACTCGAAGCGCTAAAATCTGCTGTTTCATACAGAAAGTACATACCTACTCGTCCGAAATGTATGGAACAGCTGATTTTTCTCAAATAGGAAAGTTGGTCTTATAGAAAAAGTTCTTCATTTCATGAGTACTTTCACCTAGCAACATTTTTAAAAAATTTCTGTGTATACAATTTTGGAAATTACATTGATTTATATGAAAATTGTTACAATAAAAAATGTTTTTTAAATATATTGTTTCTTTTATTTATACTTAAAGATAGTACACACAAATAGGGATTGAATTCAATTATTTTACTGCATTAATAACATTCTTTAATGTGATGTCCCGGAAAATGTCCCGAAAAAAATGTTGTCGTAGGAAGTCTCCATTTTCTGTCTCTGTTCCTGGAAGTTTAAGTAAATATACTCTACCTATTCCGATCACTATTAATTATACACACACGTACATTTTACTATATAAACTATTTCTATTTGTTAATAAATTGTCACTCAAGATGTAATCGTGTCTTGCTCTATCAACCCTTTCCTGGTCGTAATAGACTACATTTGAAATGACATCTCATTTTTAACGTATTCAGGGTTGGCACAAATAAAATTCAGTGTAGGTAATGCACATTTTTAAAGTATAATTAATAAAAATATAAAACCAAAACAAAATTATTCTCTTAAATATCTATTAAAAAAAATCTTATCTTTAAGATGGTCTATACCAATAAACTTAAACGAAATCCAATACTTCCTCAGCATTACTTTCTGATTCCTCATCATCATAAGTTACTCGATTTTCAGTCGCATTCAAAACTTCTTTATAGAATTTTAGATGGTTATACTATTTTCCCAATCAGTGCCATAATGTTTATCTAATAATTTTTGTACGTCATTCAACTTGGCTGGTTTTATTGAAACTCCGGGCAAAATAATTGGTGCATTTAAATTTTTAACCTGTTTTCCTCTCTTCAAAATGCTTTTATTGACATTCATGTCATTTTTGTACGATATTTCGCCTCTTTCTAACACAGAATTTGTTTTTCTGGACAAAATCACTCGTTTGCACTTACTTACTTGAAAGTGCCAGCTTTGTGTAGGTTTTAAAACCTCTTTACAAGTGGTTTTCCAATCTAATACAGGAATATCGGACACAAGTTTATAAACTGTAGCATTATTTGAGAAAATTGTCCTATACTCGTCTGTTTCCACGATAATTTCAAGACGTCTTATTTGTCTCTCAGTCAATGCAAAAACCCTGTCTGGTGGCAAAAAGGAATGGCCGGTTACAGGATAAATAAGTTCAACAGTCTTTATATTCTGTGGAGCATTAATTAACCACTTCATTGCCATTCCTATGATCATCATATTTTTATTTTGGCCACCACAGCCATAGGCCACCATCCTCACGACTTCTTTGCCAATCAAATCAATATTATTTAAGCAGTGAAAAAGACTACTGCATATTTCATTCGAACCTTTCGCAGATTCATTCTCCGTCCAAGTGTACGCATGTACATTGTCCTTCGTCAATTTTTGTTTAGATTGTTGGTCAATATATTAATCCTTTATAATCTTATTAAGTTCTTTAATTTTATGCCCAAAACCCTTCAGGTTATGGGCCAAGGCACGTAAAACAATAAATATAAAAGTATATTTGTATATTTCAACATACGATTAAAAAGTGATACGTCGACCGGCATAACACGTTATAACCTTATTTCAACAAAAGCAGAATGGCATCATCTTCAAATTATCTTGCTGTAGAAAAATTAAAAGGGATCGAAAACTATAGTTCATGGAAATTCATGATGATGATGTTCCTCGTACACGAAGAATTATGGGACTGCGTGGAATCTGACGAGCTCGCCGATGAGAAGAAAAAGTAAAAAGCGCTTGCTAAAATTGCTCTTGCCGTTCACCCATTAGGAATGCAAAAACTGCACACGAAGCATGGATTAAACTGCAGAAAGCTTATCAAGATAAGGGTTTATGTCGGAGGCTCGGATTGTTGAGAACATTATTCGCAACCAAATTGAAAGAGAGTGAAAATATGGAAACCTATTTAAATAAGGTAACCGAAGTAGCACAGCAATTGAGTGAGATTGGATCACCGTTCGAAGACAATTTTGTAGCTGTAATTATGTTGAGTGGCCTCACAGCAGATTATGATCCCCTGATCATGGCCATTGAGAACTCAAATATACAACTTTCAAGTGAAATAGTAAAAGGGAAGTTGATGCAGGAATACATTCGTCGTGATGATAAAATATCAGAGGAAGCTACTGCACTAGTCGCACGTAGAGCACCAAAATGTTTCCGATGCAAGAAGCCGAGACATTACTAATAAATAAGAAGTTTGTCAAGACAAATACGAATAAGTCAAAGGCACTACTTACTGCGCTATCAGTTAGCATCAAGAGTGATTCATGGTATATTGACAGTAGGGTTGATGAGGAAGAGATTTTGAGGAAGAGGATGAGGAAGCGGAATTTTCCAGAATGAATGAAGAGGATGCGGAAGAGGATGAGGATTTTTTCTTGAGGAAGCGGAAGAGGAAGAGGATGTAGGGTAGTGGCTAAGGCGTCAGTCTGCTAGCCCTCTATAATGCAGATGTCACAGGTTCGATTCCCGTGTGGAATATAAATTAAAGAATGCTTTTAGGTCAGAATTTTTATTTATTAACATAATCTGGGTTTCACTCTAATAAAGTATCTAAGTCTTGCTTAATAGGTATATTACTTTGTAGGTGGTGATTTTTACATAAAATTTCATATCTGAAATTTATTAAAAACATATATTTAGAAAATTATCAAGACAATCATATCAACTAAGTCTCAAAATGAGCTTAGGCTTGTATTATAGAATACCATGCAGCGAACTAGGGAGGTTGGGTCCTGATATACCTACCTTTTTATTGTTGTGTGGGGATCGTAACCGCGACCTTTCGATCCGCAGTGACGACGCCTTAAACCAGTTGGCTACGGAGACCGTTATATCTTAAAGTAGGTTGGTATTGTTTGTCTAAATTAGTTCTTTTATGAATAAAACAAAAATTAATAATCACATGTTTTATATTAGAAACGTATAATCTATCTACTAACTAGGTAAAAATCTATACCTATTCATATTCAAAATTAACAACTGGAAGGTTAAATTTGATGAATAACAATTTTGATGCTGTTTCTCCACCTAAACGATTCCGTAAGTCATTATATATCAATCCGGCACCACTGAAAAGACGCTCACTTGCGACGCTGGATGGAGGAGCCGACAGATACTGGCGTACAATTTCATACAGTTCAAAATATTGTGGGTTGTTTTTCCACCACTTTAAACTGTCATCTTTAATATCGAGTCTTTTTTCTTTTATATAACTAACTAAGGTTGTCTTCAGAATAATAAATCTATCAAATATTGGAACATGATTTTCGTCTTCTTCACTGTCACTGTTAGGAGCTGCAGTCAATATTTCAGTCAACATTGATTGTAACTGTTTACTAGAAATACTAGAATTATCATGTTGATTTTCAGTAGCTTGGCTTGTAGATGGCAGGACCTCATTGGCACTCTGCGTTCTAGAAGTACTCCTTGTAACAGTCTGAACTTCAGATATTTTAGATAATATTTCGGACTCAATGCGTTCTTTAGTAATCTCATCAAAAAATTTTGTTTTGTATTTTGGATCCAAATAAGTTGCTATCGCAAACAGATTGTTATTGTTAAGTTCGCCAAATCGGTTTGTCATTTCTTCTAACATTTTTTGAATAACACGGAAACATTATAGTTCAGTGTAAGGGTTGTCATCTTTTAACAAATTTTGCATTGAACATGTTAATACATAAACAAAGGGAATCACGGATGAAATGCAAGCATCTAAACTGCTCATACATTTAGTAACCTCTTCAAATGGTTTCAAAATCTTCACACAACTCTCTAGCTGCAGCCAATCATTTGGAGTAAGTGGTGCCAAAGTTGTATGTTGAGAAGTATAAAGTATAACTGCGTCTTTTATCTCAATAAGACGTTGAATCATATAAAACATTGTGTTCCATCTCGTAGGGCACTCTTGGATAACAGATAGCACTGGCAATCCCAAACGTTCTTGAAAATGTTTTAATTGGCATTGGGTAGTTAAAGAGTGGTTAAAGTGTGTAGCTATCTGCTTACATTTCGTCAATAATGATGCAGTATGATCATCAGCCGCCAAGGCTGACCACACACATAGTTGTAATTGATGTAGAAAGCAATCAATATCTTGTGTTTGTGTCAAGCGAGCTGCTTTTTTCATATTTGAACCACCGTCACGTATCATAACATGCATTTGGGACCGAGAAATCCCCCATTCTTCTCGTATTTCGTCAAGCTTCTGGGCTATTACATCGCCTGTATGTCGATCTTCGAGTATTTCACATTTTAGAACGAGAGCTACTCTTTGGAAATCATTATTAATGCCATGCAAAGTAAAACTTAACAAAGAGACGCCTGCTCCTGGCTCAGACCATATGTCGGTGGTAAAAGACACGTACTTTAATTCCTGTAACTGGCGTTTGACTTTGTCTTTTAACTTGGGATAAATACTGTCACATAAGTGTGACGTGTAAAATTGACGTCCCCTTAATTGGTACCTAGGTTGTGCAGCATGAACAAACCTTCGGAACCCAAGGCCTTCAACAAAATTGAATGGTAAATCTTGTATAGCCAACATTTCACAAATTAATTTATCAAGCTCTTTACTTTTTTCATGTGATGAACCCCAATATTGCCGCTTAGACAAGGACTCTTGTAAGGTTACCTGCCTTTTAGCTTCTTGAAGTGGTGTCTCAGAGTTTTTACGTTTTTCAATTTTTTCAAGCCTAATAAGCTTATCTTTCTCTTCAAAGTCGCTATATTTATCAGGATGATGCGACTTTAAATGACTTCTTAGACCAGAAGTGCCTCGCCCTTTTCTCGAACATGTTTGACTGCATAATTTACACTTAACTGTGTCATTATCTACTTCACTGAAATAAGACCACAATTCACTTACTTTTGGCCTCATGCTCAAAAATTAATTAATTACGAAAAATAACCTTAATTATACAAAGCGCACTCACTCCAGGGAAAACTAAACAACAAATAATAAACAAATAACGCAGTGATCGAGATCGCATTATAAACAAGTTTTGACAAGTTCATTACGGAAACGTACCGAGTACCTACAAAAACGCTTAAAAATTTGAATTATTTCTCTCTTTCATATTGTTCTGCACAAACGAGATAACACGCTGTAAGGCGAAAAAAAGTAAATTTATTAAATATTTATTCCTCTTTAAATTCCTCATATAGGATGAGGAATATGAGGATTTTTTTAGAGGAAGCGGAAGCGGAAGAGGAATTTAAAATCATGAGGAATTTCCGCATTATGTGGAAGAGGATGAGGAATCCTCATCAACCCTAATTGACAGCGGCGCAACAGGACATATGTGTCATCAAAAGGATATGATGAGTGATTTTGTGAGTGATAAATCTGTCGAAGTGAAAGTAGCTAATGGTGAAAAGTTGTATACAGCTGGGCGAGGCTCAGTTCAAGTGCAATTGAACAATGGTAATATAAAGACAATAAGTAATGTCTACTATGTACCTAACTTGACAGCTAATTTGTTATCAGTAAGTGCAATGGTAAAGAAAGGATTCAATGTTGTATTTA
The DNA here is from genome assembly GCA_944452665.1 of Stenoptilia bipunctidactyla. Lineage (NCBI taxonomy): Eukaryota > Metazoa > Arthropoda > Insecta > Lepidoptera > Pterophoridae > Stenoptilia > Stenoptilia bipunctidactyla. The sequence continues at coordinate 17,857,165 of OX101746.1, forward strand.
ATTCTAGTGGTTGTATATATTATATATTTATGACAATAATGTAAATGTAGCTTCTGCTAATTTATGTGATGGTGTATATCAACTAGATGTTATTAAATCAACAGGAGTTAAGTGTAATATTGCAGAAAAAACGGATGTCTCTTGTCATACAATCCAGAACTGTACTAAGGTTCAGGAGTCATGTTTAGGCCTTGCAGCAAATAAAGTAATGACTGCAGAATCAGGTTACATATCAACTGTTAGTACAGGAAAAGAAGCTGTAGCTACACAGGAGGTCTGGCATCGTCGTCTGGGACACCTTAACCTGCGTAGCATGGAGCTTTTGAAACAAGGTATGGCAACTGGTATTTCATAAAATAATTCTAATTTTGAACAGTGTATTGCATGCATTAAAGGTAAACAAACTAGACTGCCTTTCCCAAAGCAATCTTTTAATAGATCCACTGATATTTTAGAGTTAGTTCATACAGATTTATGTGGCCCCATGCCATCTATGTCATTTAGTGGATCCAAGTACTTCTTGACATTTATTGATGATTATTCAAGAAAAACATTTGTATATTTCTTAAAAAGAAAAGATGAAGTTTTTGAGAAATTTAAAGAGTGGAAGGTTTTGGCAGAGAACCAAACGAATAAAAAATTAAAAATACTTCGTAGTGATAATGGAGGTGAATACATGAATTTAAATTTTCAGAACTACCTCAGGGCGAATGGCATTCGTCATCAGACCACAGTACCATACTCGCCGCAACAAAATAGAGTTGCGGAAAGAGCTAATAGGATCATAATTGAGAAGACTCAATGTATGCTACAAGATGGGGGCTTGGAAGAAAAATACTGAAGCAGTGAATACAGCAGTCTACCTTAAAAATCGGTCTCCTACTATTGCTGTCAGAGGCTGTACTCCTGAAGAAAAATGGACGAATAAAAAGGTATCTATCTCACATTTACGTATCTTTGGTACTGTTGCCTATGCTCATTAAATCCTAAAGCAAAGAAATGTATATTTGTTGGCTACTGTGAGGAAACTAAGGGCTATAAGTAGTATAATATTGGGAATTCTAGATCAACGCCCAATATTATTCCGGTCAGTATTTTGACACAGCCATGGTACATCATACAATCATAAAATCTAAATAACAGTATTTGTACAAATCAGAAAACATTATAAGATTCTCACCTTGAGTGGGATTCGAACCCACTAATCTGGAATATCAGCCGGTGCTCTACCAACTTAGCTAGGGCCTTACTCAGGTCGAAGATTGAAATAATGCCTTACTTTGGTTTTAAACAATCAAAGCATGGATGCCTGGTCAGCATTTTGAAATACCTATATTATTACTGGTGTTTTGTCATCGAAATTCATGCTACTTTAGATTTAATTTCTGGGTAGACTATTTATTCACTCGCTCATATATTTTTAGAATGATATTTTTTTCACCCCCTTCACAAAAGGATGTTATCAACTCGACCATACTTATCGCAGTACTGTAGGATTTTATTATTACTTTATGAAGCCATTGTAACCTTTCATAATGAATAAATCAAATAATAAAATCCTCAGATAATCACTCCAACTACATGACCCCATGGTAAGCCTTAGTAAAGAGATACGGAAACGTTTTTATGCTCCGAACCCTCGACCTCTCAGCGCCTTAATCCACCACACCACTGAGGTTGTCAATAATTATAAGAGAATGTATGCGTGTTTGTACACGTTTTTCTACGCGTAGACACTGTAAGTCAGTTAATAATAGTTTTCATAAGACAAGTTTTCATTTAAATCAGAGAACTGTTCAAGTTTCATCAAAATCGAATCAGTAGTTTTCAAGATATTATGAAATCGGTTAATTAAGTAATTAATAATTAAAATAATATATATCAAAAACAATTTTATTAAAACAATATTATTTTATACTCTCGTAAATTATCCTACTATTATAATTGTGAAAGTTTGTTTGAATGTATGTATGTTTATATGTATTTAATATCTTAGGTTTTTGATTTAGCGGATTTAAACGTATTTTCTCTTTGGGAACCGCCTTATTGATCACGGTATCTGTTGATGTTCGATAGGTACGTACATCCTTTCAAATGCAATGATAAATATTACCTACATTGATCCCTTACGCTAGACAATAGCAATGTAACCTGACGTTGAAGTTTCGCAGTAGAATGAGAAAGTGAACTTTTTGTATGAAATTATTTAACTTGTAAAAATCACATTAAATCTAAACATCGTCGAAGCGTTAGTTAATTAATATTTAAAAATTACATATATCAAAACAATTTCATTAAAGAATCAAACTTATTTTATACTCTCGTAACGTAAATTATCCTACTAATATTATAAGTGCGAAAGAATTGAATGTATGTTGTATATATGCTTATATGTATTTGATATCTTAGGTTTTCGAGTTAAAGATTTAAATGTATTTTGTGTAAACATTTGTAACTCTTATACGCAAAATCTAGTAGACGGAATTATTTGTAATTTTGCATACGAGTGTTAAAATTCAAAATTCAAAAAGTTTTATTCATCTTAGGAATTTCACAAAACACTTGATGAAGTCAGTCATCACATAAAGGAATGGTTTGAGATAATACATATTATTATAATAGGTATAGTATTTCACGGGATCGAGGTTTTCACGGGTGAAATCGTGGACAAATACTAGTTATTGTAATAAATTAATTATATTGCCGTACGCTAATCACGACACATAGGTAAATACAATGCAGACATTCCGTCAGCAATTTTGTTTTACACGTTTCAACATTAGGTATACTGATGCGGCAATTTCACAAGAATTCATAAAACTAGGTCGAAAAACATGTTTTTGAATTAATGTTTTACCTATACTTGTAAGTTATTTGTCTTTGTTAAATTGAATACTTTTTTTAAATAATATTTCTATGGAACTTATAAGATCACTTTATTGTCAGTCTGTTAAGACCCTTTATCTCAGGAATTGATGGATTTAAAACCGAACCGAGTACGAAAGTGCTGTAAGAAATGTTGACTTCTGAGAGTTATGACCATTTACAATTCCTAAAACGTATATTATTTCAACACTCTCAAGGAATAGGGTTCTTCCCGCTGTCCTAGGTCTATGAAATTTAGCAATAAGTTTGGCATATTATAATACTACGAGTTCAGGAAAAACTTTGATTTTAACTGAAACACAAAAATGTTTCGCTATGTAAGGGTTTTTTTCTTCAAATTTAAAGTTGCTAACTGGGGTGTCGTTTTAAAAGGTTTTATTGCTAAAAATAATTTTATGTACTTTAGGATACTTCAGATTAATATGAAAATAAATAATTTTTCAAAGATTCTTATTAAAAGATAAGTTATTATCGTACAAAGTTAGCGAAACTAAAATTTGGAGTTTTAATAAAATAGTAGAGTAAAACAATGAAATAGGTACCTTTATCATAGAATATTTACATTAAATCTATTGTGGAAATATTTGGGGGAGGCTTTAGTCCAACAGTGAACGTTACCAGGCTGAGATAGATAATTATTTAGGTTCCGACCAAGTTCAGTGTATGCTACTCATAACACAAGCTTTATAGCTTAATTTAGGTCCATACAATTGGTGTGTTTGATTGTCTAGAGATTTTTTTAATTAGGCTACAATTAGACAATAGTAAGTAGTTACCTACTACAAACAGGGTATACAAAAACCTTCGAAATAATTTCTATGAGGACGCCGATCTTTATAGATAAGTTGAAAAACTCACTGATACAAATGATGGTCATCGAACCCGGTCGCATCACTATTGACAAGGCAGTGTATTTACCACTGCTCCACTAACGTTCCTTAACAAGTGTTATAAGTAAGTTTGTGTTAATATATTTTTATAAATACATAAATAAAATTTTAACGGAGAAATTAGTTATATATTAGTTATATGTAACAAAATGGAGAGATAAAACTTTAGGGTTAGCTTCTATACCATACGTAGAATGTACAGTAAAAGAATTAGCATGATCAGTGCTTTTGTACTTTCATACAAATTTTTTAAATTATTTTACAATAAAATATTTTGACAACCCTAGTCAACCTAACAAGCTAAAATAGACTTGCGCCGCAATCAGTGACCTTATGACCTTTCCCACACCGGCTGAATAGCGAGCGATACGCCGCGGCCGCCCACCGCGAGTAGCGCGGATATCAGCGCAGCCGATTGTTACTTACCTATCGTTTGGCACATTGAATGACACAATTTTTATCACAATACCTAGCTAATGAAAACAAATAAAACAACATTTAACAAAATTCGATAAAATTTTTAAGTCGCTTAAATATTGTGTACATAATTATTTCTACGTTTGATGACAATAAAGAGTGTTTGTTATAATTATTACAACTTAAATGTGTAATATCTGACAAACTCTTATGGCAAGTATCGCACTTATTTCAATCGATATTCAGTTCACTTTGCGTAAAAACATTCACAACTGTATCTAGGGTTTCCCTTACACTTGGCCAGAATTACAAAAACGGCTCACAATTTCTGCCTTCTTATTCAATACACACACATCCACATGACGTATGTGCCACCGACAAAAGCCTAACCGAGGAGGTCACAAATCCGCTGGTATCAGCTCTTGCGTCCATCGGAAATGATAAGGATGTTGGCCATCATCACTAAGCGTGCGCCATATCACCATGTGATTGACATCCAAAAGAGCGCCGACTCGTCGAGTGCTGCTCCTCGGATCCTCCTCAAAATGATCCAAGACTTGCTCTTCTAAGTTCTCGGAACACGAAGGTGGCCGCGAAGGAGCCGCAGACTCATGCTTCGAAACACGCCATAGCCGGGTAAGTGGCGCTGTTCAGCTGCACACCACAAACCGCTGCCTGTAAAGCCTTCGAGCTTCGTAGATGCTGTGGTTACTAGTGGCTCCAACATACAGAATCATATCGTAACATTTGTTGTTTAAATACACATGTCGTCTTGCATTACCTCCAATACTTTCAAGTCGAGACATTTTAAGAAAACTTCGAATAAAATAGCGATAGCAACTGACGTGCACACTTCAGAACGGACATGAAAGAACTGAAATAAATTTCTATTAATTTTACTAATAACCGAACCAAACAGTTCTCTAGTACCTAATTTTTTTTAGGGTTTTTCCGTATAGCGATATGATAAACAAAATCTTAGTAACCAATTTATTTCATAATACAGTGAAATGACTTCATTATATTATGTTTTTGTATTGTTAAGTTATTCTGTAACAAATAAATAGTTTTCAATCGTGAAATCACTTAAATAGTTTTTAAGTTGTTTGTTCAATATCAAAATATTAAAAACTGTTATTTGTTAATTTACGTAACTTATTTTTACGCTTTTTAAATTTTTAATACATTTTAATAAAACATTTTAAATAAACAAATTAATCCATTTTCTTTCTCAAGAAAGAGATTAATAATAAAAGATAAAGATTCCTCATAAAAAAATAAAGTTTTAGGACAGGCATACTTAGGATATTTTTCCCTATAGCGTTTGAAAATAATTTCAGCTGCCTGAAACAACCGCAACTAAAAACAATAATTAGTTAGTCATCAGTAATTTAACTTTTTTAAATAAAAAATTTGGTTGAGTTGAGAATTTGTTCATAATAAATTTGAACGGAACAACCTTTAGTTTGGCTTGGAAGCGGCGGCGGTAAATCTCAAAGTTCCGAAAGGCGCAAGTTCGCGACGAGACGCCGAAGGAAGTCCCGAGATTTGAGCGATAATTCACGTTGTGTGTTTGATATAAGAGCTATGCACGGGTTATCTTTTATGAAAACGACTTTACTTAGTTGCTAATTTTATTAATTTAAAGCTTTGTTGTCGTATGTATTGATAGTTATAAGTATGTGAGAATACAAGAAGTACAAGAAGCTGTAAGTGTTGAATCATAGTTTGAGGTTTACAAAATCATAGGTATTTACCGAATATGTTTCCTATTATAATTCTTAGAAAGTTTGAATGTAAGAGAGAGAGGATATTTCTTCGTTTTTTATAAGAATTATGGGTAAGTTTGATTGTCTATTTGAGTCTCTCTTCATTAGGTATAAGTTGCGATTTGACGCCGTGCGAAAGAATTTCCACGTAATACCTACCGATAGATTTGTAATAATTTCATATTAGTTTCTTGCAATAGCGTATTTCTAAAGAAATGTGATAGTTTTTTGTATGACAAGTTTTAATGAAACAATATGGTGGTTTTGCTATCAACTGACTAGCGTTTATTAATAAGCACAGGATACAGAGGATACAGCCAATAGTATTGCCATATAAAATTATTTTGTTATATCTAAATAACATCCTGACCTAACAAAATAATCTAATTTCACATAAAATACAAAAATCAAATGTGTATAATATTTAACATTTAACTTCAGATATACCAATTAATTCTAAAAACTTATAATGTTTATTTGCACCTAAACCTTTTGTGAATATGTCTGCTGGCATATCCATTGTTGATACATATTTAATATCCACACTATTTACTGCAACACATTCTCGAACAAAGTGATGCCTTATATCTATATGTTTTGTGCGCTTATTGTGAAACAATGGATTAGTTGCTAAATTAATGGAACTTTGGTTATCACTATATATACATATTGGCTTACATTCATTTAATACAATAAGTTCACTTAATATATTCCTTAGATATATTGCCTCTTTACAGGACTCAGAGAGGGCCATATATTCTGCTTCTGTACTTGACAGTGCTACAGTTTTTTGCTTTTTGGATTCATAAGAAATAACTGATCCTGACATTACAAAACAAAATCCAGTATAAGACCGCCTATCTAATGTACAAGATGCCCAATCAGCATCCACAAAACCATACAAATTACATCCAGTCTTTCTATATACTAAACCATAATTTTTAGTTTTCTTTAGATATTTTAACAAACGTTTTAAATGTTTCCAATGAGTTTCATTAAAGCAGTTATTATATTGACTTAAAAAACTTACACTAAAACAAATATCTGGCCTGGTAAGTACAGATAAGTACATCAAACTACCTTTTAATTGTTGGTAAGGATACAATTTTTCTACTTTACTGTTTACATCTTTTTCTAATTTTAAGTTTATTTCCATTGGAGTACCTGAATGAGAACAATCTAGCATATTAAATTTCTTAAGTATTGTCTCTATAAACAACTTTTGGTCAATAGTAATACAATCTCTTTGAACATTTACACGCATTCCTAGACAATGTTTTATCTGACCTAAATCTTTTATTCTAAATTTTGATACTAACTCTTTTATTAACTTTTCATATATATTCTGACAATTATAGAAACAAAAAAAATCATCAACAAATAATGCTACATAACACTTAACATTATGATCATGTTTTACAAAAAGACAAGGTTCATTGTTTGACCTTTTATAACCTAACTCTAACAAACAATCTTCTACACGGGTATACCAAGCTCTAGCTGACTGCTTGAGTCCATACACAGCCCTTTTTAATTTTAAAACTTTATTATTACAATTTTTTATATCTGCACATTCTAGTATTTCCATATATACTGTTTCATGAAGAAAACCATTAAGGAATGCAGTGGGTACATCAAGATGATTCATATTTAGACCTAGCTCAACACTTAGTGCTAATAATAATCTAAAGGTAGAATATCTCAAGACTGGTGAAAAAGTTTCATTAAAGTCTATGCCTTTTTTCTGGGTAAAGCCCTTTGCAACTAGTCTTGCCCTAAAACGCACTTCACCTTCACTGTTAATTTTTTTCTTAAACACCCACTTATTTTTCACAACCGTACCTTCCTGTGGCCTATCCACAAGTTCCCATGTGTGACTATCTTGAAAAGACTTCAATTCTTCTTTTATTGCATTCTGCCATTGTTGTTTTTCAGGTCCATTTATTGCATCATTGAGAGAAATCTGTTCATCTCCCACTTCCACACACATGTTAGCACTTTGATAATAATTTGGCTTGCATCTCACACGTTTACTTGATAGATTGACATCACACTGGCTAGTAGTGAGATTCTTTGCTTCTGGTGACAAAGACGAAGAGTCAAAAAAGCTGTCATCTGTGTCACTCAATGAATTATCAGGGACATATGTCTTATCATGCTGATTATCTTCAACTGAATTGCTTTCAGGAACCATATTAGGCCGTTTCTGCTCTTTGATAACAATAGATGTAGTTAAACTGTCATATGTATTCTCCATAAGAACTACATCTCTGGCCATAATAACATCACGCAAGCAAGGATCATATAAGCGATAGCCCTTGACATTCTCTGAATATCCAACAAGGAACATTTTTTTTGCTTTCTTATCCCATTTTCTTCTTTTTTCCTTTGGAATATGAACCATAACTGGACTGCCAAAGATCTTAAAATAACTCAAATCTGGCTTTCTTCCTGTCCATATTTCATACGGAGTAGTGTTCTGATTTAAGCCCGCAGCTGGTAATCTGTTCTTAATGTACACAGCTGTGTTCACAGCTTCTGCCCAAAATAATTTTTCAAACTGGGCATCATACAGGAGACACCGAGCTTTTTCAACTATAGATCTGTTGTTTCTCTCACATAGTCCATTCTGTTCTGGTGTATAACTGTTTGTCTTCTGATGAAGTATACCACATTGTCTTAGATAGTTTGTCATTTCCACAGAACAAAACTCTCCTCCGTTATCTGATCTTAATATATTTATTTTCTTTGACTGCTGATTCTCAACAAACTCTTTGTATTGTTTGAAGTACTTAAATGCTTCATTTTTTGACTTCAGAAAATAAACTGTGCACCATCTGCTGTAGTCATCCACAAATAACAGATAATATCTGGCTTTACCGAGGGATAGATTCTCCATTGGCCCACATAGATCAGTGTGTGTCAGTTCTAGGAGTTCCTGACTTTTGCTGGTGCTTTGGGGAAACGGTAGTCTTGTTTGTTTACCTTCACAACAAACTATGCAGCTGGCTTTGCCGCTATCACATTTATCATCAAAACTAACCCCTTCAACTATTCCATCTTTCAATTTTTGTAAATCATTTGCATTAACATGGCCAAGCCGCCTATGCCAAGTAGTACTTGAAGGTTTCGACGCTGCTGCTATGATAGATTCCGACTTCACAACATTTAACCTGTATACACCATTTTCCAAGTTAGCCACGCCAATACAATCATTCTGTGAGTTGTAAATTAGACATCCTCGCGGATTAAACGTCACTCTGTTGCCGCTCGCAATGATTTTACTCACTGACAGTAAGTTGGTAGCTAGATTTGGTACACACAAAACATTGTTAACATCAATGGTAAACTCTTCATTGCCAACAAGTGTCGTGATCTGCAGGTCTCCGGAGCATAAAACTTGCACGACGGTTTGATTGGCAACGATTATCTCCTTGGTCTTGGGTTGATAGCAAATATTTGACAATAAGTTTATATTCGATATGATATGTGTGCTTGCGCCAGAATCCAAGTGCCAGTCTGATTGACTAAATTCTTTTGATAGAAAAACTGCACTAAATGCATTTGTCTTCGTCTTCATTGCAACCGGACATTGATTTTTAAAATGTCCAATCTGTTTGCAATTATAACAACGAATTGTTTTATTCTTGTGCGCCATTTTGTTTCCGTTGTTGACAAATGGCGATAGCGGCGTTGGTGTTGACGCCATATTGTTGCATTTTTCCAATATTGCCAACATTACGCCTATTATGGAAATTTTTGACGGCAAATGCACCTTCCGACTTAACCTCAAAATCTGCACACATGTCCAATAATTTTGTTTTTATAGCGTCCGCATTGATGTTTATGCCTGAGTGTTCAATTGCCATTATCATTGGCCCATATTTCTCCGGTAGTCCAGCTAACATAAGCGACCCGATCCATTGGTCATTTATCTCGAAGCCGGTGCCGATTAACTTCTGAGCCGTTTCTATGAGCTGGCTTACATAACTGGTCATGGACTCGCAGTTTTCTAGGCGAATATTTATTAGATTTCTGAGCAAGCTAATTTTTCGTGAATATCCATTATCATCGAACATATTTTTCAACGTCTTCCACAAGTCGTATGTAGTTTTTGCTTGCTTAATATGCACGTAAAGAGATGCATCGATGGTAAGTATTAATTTTGCTCTCGCCTTCAAATCATCTGCCTTCTGAGCCGAGGTAGCTGATGACGTTAATGGTGCCTTGATGGCATCCGCCATTCCCTCCAACACGAGAACATTTTCCGCCGCAAAACACCAGTCGTCGTAATTCTCACGACCTTTCAATTTCGGAACGTTAGCTAAATAATTTGTTGTCATATTGATTGAAATCTAAACTTGAACCTTTTTAATACTAAATTATAATTAGCGGGACTGGGCCCATAACCTAATGAAACAATATGGTGGTTTTGCTATCAACTGACTAGCGTTTATTAATAAGCACAGGATACAGAGGATACAGCCAATAGTATTGCCATATAAAATTATTTTGTTATATCTAAATAACAAGTTTGATATCATAGTTTATTGAGAGTACCTTAATCAATGTTTTGTTTTACGTTTCTCTTAAATTGATGATTACTTATGTTTAATTTGATAACATTTTTGATTGTAGTCGTAAATGTATTTCGATCATGTATGTTGTTAAGTATTAGAAATAGAAGGCTACCGAGCCTCAGCATCCGTTCATAACCACAAACAGTGCGACTAAGAAAAAGTACTATTAAACGTTTTTAAAATACGTAACACTTAAACGAGAGCCCGGGAGTAGCGAGCCAGCGATCCGCGGCAGACAAAGGGCATCGTACTTGCTATTTCATAGACTATAAAAATTATGCAGAATGCTGGATTACTTAAAATTTATTTCAAGCTTTATTGTATGGTGGTGATGATAATTGTAAGTGTGTGAGAATAAACAAGAAGTTAAATATCCTTGTCAGTGATGCATCATAGTTTAAGGATAAGAAAATACATTCTGACGGATAGTTAAAATTAACGTGTTGTCGGTTCGAACGTGCAAATCTATTATTTCAGTAGAGTTTTAAATTGGTAAACCGCGTGATAAACGCACATATTGGTGAAAAGGTAGTTTTAAAAATATTCTGCACTTAGATACTACCGAAAAAAATATTCCCGAGACGTTGTTGTCGTCTAATTTAGTAGGAACAACTTGGTTACTTAGCGCTTTATTTTAACGCCATCTGTTATCGAATAGATTCTATTAAAAGGTAACAGCTGTTTTTAGGGTTGACACTTAGATATTTTGATCTCAACTTTGAACTTGTTTTCCGAACCAACCGTAAGGATTACAAGTTTATGTTACTGTTACTTATAAACTACACCACCAACCATACAATCCCCTTAAGTATTATCTCTTCATTATGTTACACGTTGTATATATTTTTTATTACTCTTATTTACTTAAAAAATCATTTACGGTGCTCATTACGTACTTAAAAACGATTCAATAATTTCGATTGAAATGATATTTTTTGGAGAAATCAGATTTTTTATTTTTAAAGTTCTATTATGGTACCGATATCAAATAGGTATCGTAATTATTTTATTTTATTATTTATTCGAGTTTAATAATATCTTGTGAATGTTTAATTTCCCACGTTTAAATTAGGTCAATCTACACGTGTAGTTTTTTCTACGAATCTATGTCATAGAAAAACAACGTTTTGACGTAAACATTTGTAAGCGTTTTTCAAATACGCTAGGGCTGTCACAATGTTGTGAGTGGATTTTATATGTCTGTTCTATAATTTATTTCTTTAGTTTTTCTCAACGCATAACCTTATGGATCGAAAGTATTAAAGTGCATCTCAACATTAAATTATAATATATTTTAAATGAAATCATATAAAACAAAAAATAAAATTAACAGTTTGGAGGCGTTTATCGCCTTATTCTTTTCAGATAACATTTTTTTTTACTTCAAACAACACTTCGGTATTATTTATATTTTAAAATTGAAATGATATCTTTTCCAACTTACCTATTGTATGCGTTATTAAGGTTCTATAACGGTAGTAATAAATATAAAGATAAAGGAACATGATTAAATTATTTTTTTACTATACAATTATAAAAAAAAACGTATCGGCATTTTTTGTTTTTGCGAAAGTGACAGCCCTGTTGAATTTTGCAAGACAATCAATAAATTCGGTTTAAATACGGCATTTCGCGTGATTTTATTCATACCGAGTCTTCAAGCACTACTACTGTGAAAGCCTCCGACCCTGCTGTTGCTCCTGCTGCTGCCCCCTTCAGTCACAAGATACCAGCTACCCTGTGGACCCTGCTGCCCAGCCGCCGCCGCTAGCTGTCCCGCCGCTAGCTGCCCCGCCGCTTGCTGCCCCGCCGCCGCCGCGCGCTGCCCAGCCGCCGCCGCTCACTGCCCCGCCGCCACCGCTCGCTGCCCCGCCGTCGCCGCTCGCTGCCCAGCCGCCGCCGCTCGCTGTTACCGCCCCGCTCCCGCTGCACGGTCGCGCTCGCCCAACTACACTGTTCTTTCCTGTAAGCTCTTCAGCTTCTTTTGAAACTACGATGTAAGTTACGATACTGTAAATTAACAATTCTTTCTAATTTATTACTATTTTTTAAATTTGCATTTTTCTTTTTTAACGTTCCATTTAAATTCAGTCACCTTTTTAGAATAAAAGTTGAATTTTATTTCTTGAAAATAAATATAGAATATTTTTTTTTCACCCACATAATGATATGAGTTTAAAATACTCAAATGTTATACTAAATTTTTTGTTTATCTCGAGAATTAAAGTATGTCCTATAGGTAATATACTATTCTATAATTTTTAAAATATAATAAATGTTATTTACAGGCTGTCTGACTCTGACTGCGAGTCTGTGGTGTTGAGGACAGGAGCAAGTGGCGTAACCAAAAGAAAATCTTCTACCAAGCCAACTACAAAGTGAGTAAAATTATATTTTTTATCCTTGTTTTTCGTTTTGTAAGATTACTAATTTTTATGAGTTTTTATTTTTTGAGCTATGATAATCAGATTTTTTCAAATCCAACTGGTAGTTTCTGGGTTTAGCGTGTTCAGGCCAACAAAAAAAAACATTCATTAGCTTTATTTTATTAGTATAGATTATGGATATTTTATCTCATTTATAAATTATGCATTTTTTTCTAAATTCATGTAATGTTATTGTAGACGACGGGAGATAAATAATTAAGAATTTGATGGGTTTTCAAAATAGCTAGCGCAATTAGGTGCGCGACCGTATGTTCCGAAGTGTCAAACGCAACTGACTCGTAGATGTGCGGGCGCTGCCGATCTTCCCTCGGCCCGCGCCTTCACACCCCGCGCGGACTGTATTAATTAACATAGGATTACCTTCGCAGGAACATACAGACGCATACCTACTCGCTTACTATAACTTTATTTAAATAAACACTTAAGATTATAGTAAAATATCAACACAGGTACAGTTTACTGCAAATACCTACTTAAATAAACAATAGGTACTAGGTAGGCCAGCCATCCTCAACATCCTCCCCCCTAGTGTTGAACTAGCAACACTCATCATCATTGCAAGGCAACCGAATAACACGAGCAGCTGGTCGCTTAACCACGCCTAGCCTAGTACGCACACCTACTACCCTGACCCTACCATCAGCTCCGGGGTGTACTGATTCAATTATCCCCCTAGACCAAGTGTTGCGCGGCGCGTTTGGATCTACAACTATGACGACGTCATTTACCTTCAGTTGAGTTCCCTCAACACTCCATTTTTTGCGCGGTAATAAGTCGGGTAAAACTTCCTTTACCCATCGCTGCCAAAACATGTCCGTAAGGCGCTGAGCAGATCGCCATAAGCGTCTAAGGCCAATGTCGTTGTCATCGAACACCCCTGGCGTAGGTAAGTTACTTGAAGATCCTAAGAGAAAGTGATTAGGTGTTAGAGTTTCATCACTTAGAGGATCGACTGCGACGTGGGTAAGTGGACGGCTATTAACTATATTTTCAACCTCAGCTAAGAGCGTTATTAATACCTCCTCTCTCGGGGCCCTCTCCTTCAGTATGACCTTCAACGCCCTCTTTACCGTTCTTATCATCCTCTCCCACGCTCCCCCCATATGGGGACTCTGTGGGCTGATAAACTGCCAGTCAACTCCCCTAGTGGCGGTTGCGTCAAGTAGACGCTCGCGATCCAAATCAGCAAATGATCTCTTAAGTTCGGCATCAGCTCCACGCAAATTGGTGCCATTATCGGAATAAATAACGCTAGGCCATCCGCGACGGGCAGCCATCCTTCTGAGTGCCATGATCATGGAGTCTGTCGTGAGTGAGGGAACCATTTCGATATGAACGGCGCGGACTGTGAGGCAGGTAAACAACACAACGTACCTTTTCTCCCTACGGCGATTGACGGTGACCTCTACGGGACCAAACAGGTCCACGCCGCAGCAGGTGAAGGGGCGCTCATGATGGCGCAGTCGCTGCTCCGGAAGATCACCAAGTCGCGGTGGTTGTGGGTTCGCCCGTCTATTCCTGCAGTAGTTACATTTCGAAGCAACCGATCTAACAGTAGGTCTCATCTTAGTTAACCAATATTTTTGTCTAAGTTCGTTGACTACCAATTCATTATGACCGTGAGCTGCCATTAAATGATAATACCGTACAATAAGTTTGGAAACCGGGTGTTTTCCACATAAAATAATAGGCGATTTGACAGAGTTACTAACATTAGATGCCGCACCTATTCGGCCCCCTACGCATAATAAACCCTTACTGTCGATGTAAGGTGTCAAACTTATTAATCGACTATTTCTAGTTAAAGGTTCACCATTTTTAAGCAAATTAATTTCATCGTAAAATGATTCGTATTGTGCTTGTTTTAAAATAAATAATTCGGCTTCATTAATTAAATTGCAGTTAAAAACTATTTCTTTCCTTCTACATTTATTCATAAAAAACAAAACTCTGGCCATTGTTCGTTTCAATTTTAACCACGAGGAAAAACGTGTTGAATCCGGAACAGGTAAATTAATATAATCATTAACGCATACTAAATTTATCATTTCTAAATCTAAGTTGTCTTTTGTCTCAGGTGTCCAGCGTGGGGTCACCTTTTCATACAGAAACTGTGGCCCACGGAACCATTCACAGTTACTATTTAAGTTATAAAATCTATCTTTAGTAGCTACGTCTGCTATATTCAAATGTGTAGGTACATAATGCCAATCGTTAATGTTACTTAAACTATCAATTTCGCTTAACCGATTCGAAATAAAAACATTATAAGTCTTACTTTGATTTCTAATCCAATGAAGTACAGTAGTTGAGTCCGTCCAAAAATGTGTAACGTTAATTTGAAATCTATGTTCCGTTCTTATGACATCCGCTAATCGGCTCGCTATCAATGCACCCTGCAGTTCCAATCTAGGTATACTTACAGATTTGATAGGCGCAACTCTGCTTTTACTAGCTACGAAAGAAACCTGTATACTTCCATCCTTGTTTAGCTTACGCCAGTAGGCAACCGCAGCGTACGCAGAAGGCGACGCATCGCAAAACACATGCAATTCTAATGCTGTTTCGCTCTCTCTTACAGCTTTTGATGGCTCGTCTCGCTCACTCCTGAAATACCACCTAGGAATGCGTAAATTATTGAATGTTTTTAATTGATTCATCCATTCACGAAAAGAAATATCGAAATCTATTGTTATTTGATCATCCCATTGTAATTCAGTTTTCCATATCTTTTGTAATAAAATTTTAGCTCTAATTGTAAATGGCATTAAAAATCCGTGAATATCATAAATAGACATTACAATTTTCAATAACTGTCTTTTTGTAGGCCTACATTTTAACTCTAAAATGTCACTAGGAATCCGTTTAAATGAAAGATCGAACCCTAACGCATCGTCCTTGGGATACCACAAAAGACCAAGAGTTCTTTCTACAGTACCATCAATATCAAATCTTACGGCAGTATTACTTAAGGACTCATTTGGCATATCTTCCAGTACAGGCATACAGTTAGTCATCCAGTTGCACATTTCGAAGTTTCCCTGTTTGTTAATGAAACTTATATCGTGAATTAATTGTTTTGCGTACTGAATATCATTACAACTATCTATATAATCATCCATGTATTGATTATGTCGTATGGCCTTAACAGCGTAAGGTAATGTTTTAATAAATCTTTCGGTATTTTTATACTGATTTATAAACTGTGCAATAAATGGTGAACACTTAGCTCCAAAAATCAAAGAAGTCATACAATATTTTTTTATATCGCTATTTTTATTATGGAACCAAAGAAATTGTAATGACGATTGATCTTCTACCCTAATTTTAATTCTTAAAAACATGTCTTTGATATCTCCAATTATACCTATAGAATTCTCTCGAAATCGCAACATAATTCCAAACAATGACCTTAACAGGTCTGGTCCTGTAAGTAAATAATCATTCAAACAATAGCCATCACATTTAGCGGCAGCATCGAAAACAAGCCTTAATTTATTTTTATTAGGATTGCTAACTGCGAAATGAGGTAAAAACCATTCATTAAATCTCGTGGGAGTCTGATTAGGTAATTCACATGCGTACTTATTAACTAATAAATGGTTTATTCTTTCCAAGTATTGAAATGCAAATTGACTATTCTGTAAACACTTTCTTTTGACAGAATTTAATCTATTTACAGCCATGTTATACGAACAAGGCATTTTAAAATTGTCGTGTTTCCACGGTAAACCTACGTACCACTCCCCATTAACAAAGCTGGCAGTATTGTTTAAAATTGACACTGCCCGAGAATCGTCGGGGTTAGTACGTAAATTGTTACTTATACCAATTGAATCTATAGCAAAATTGCGACGTATAAGCTCATGCAAGTCTGCATCATAACTAAGCTGAGATTTGAAGCACGCAAAATCACACCTAGCACTAGCAAGTGCAGAGACGGCGGCGGTCTCGGCGAAAACTGCGAAATTACGAGTATTATCATTTAAGTTCGAGCGGCTAAGAGAAGGTGACAAGCGACCAGCTGTTACGTTATTGACGTAGTTATTAGAAATATTGTTTGAAGGCCCATGCATACACCAACCTAAGGGGGTTTCTGTGAAATACGATGACTCACCTTTAATACAGATCTTAGGTTGAATTAAGCTATAGTTATCCTGTCCAATTAACAATTCAGGTTGGATTAATTTATTATTATTTAAAATCTTAAATTTAATTTGGCCGTTTTCGGTATGAGATTTTACAATAGGTACTATTTGCTGGGGTAACTTAAGTTCACTGATTTTATAACATCGTAATGGAAAATTATTGACTTAAGTACTAATTAATTGACATGGACTACGAAGTTCACCCGAGTCCCAGGCACATTTAGCACGTAAAACTATAGATTTGCCGTGAAGATTAGCCTTCTCAGCTAGACTAGAGGAAATCATGGAGATGGTAGATCCATCATCTAACAGAGCATAAGTCTGAATGTTACCTTTACGTCCGGCAAGTGTTACCGGTACAATTTTAAGTAGCGTCCTCGATAGTCGCTGGGTTTCCACTTCGCTGACGACGTGGGCGACTGACTCCGGTGGCGGCGGAACCTGCTGCCGCGGGCTTTGCTCGTCCGGTCGCTGTAACGTCTGCTGCTGCTGCCACAAACTGTGCTCGTCCGGTCGCTGTGACGTCTGCTGCTGCTGCCACAAACTGTGCTCGTCCGGTCGCTGTGACGTATGCTGATGGCTGCTGTTCCAGTGAAGTAGTTTGTGATGTGGTTTCCCACAACCCTCTATGTCACAGTTAGGTGCAGTACAAGTAGTACCTACGTGACGTGGATTCAGACACTTATAACAGAAGTTTCTGGTTTTTATAAACTTCCATCTGTCTCTTCTCAAGGCCTTCCTGAACTTCGGGCAGTACGATAAGTCATGTTTGCCTCTTCTACAAAAACTACATTTCGTTTGATCGTCTTGAACAGCGGCTAGGACATAGTGAGGTTTTCTTTGTTCTTGATGTCTTGTCGTCGTCGGCTCTCTCAAATGAGATATACCAGCTGCAGCCGACTTTTTTGCTTCCATCTGTAGAAAACTGTCGCATTTTTCTAATGTACTTTTCGCGCAGTCGTGATGTTCACCAACGTAATCTACCCATTTTGATAAAAGCAATGTAGGAAATTTCGAGATTATTATATTTAATAACTCTGGTCCAGCCAGGTATTCTTTGCGCTCGATGGCAGTTATGGCGGCAACATAATTTCTTATTTTTATGGAAAAATTTACAATCTCACTATGATAATGCTGCGGTAGATTATGCATTTTCTTGATAGCATTCGTAATTTTCATAATAATCTTTTCTGGTCGACCAAATTGCAGCTGAAGTGTGTCCATTATAATATCTGGTGACATGTTACCTATGAGCAGTGAATAAACAGCTTCTTTGGCGTCCCCTTTTAGGCACTTTCTAAGCCTCCAGATGTTTTCAGTATCACTGTAGTTACACAGTTCAGTGCTTTCATAAAACGCCTTTTTAAATTGCAGCCACTCCATAGGTTCACCGTAGTACTGCGGTAAATCTTTTGACGTGGCAAGCCGCGTGAGTAGGTGATGCTGCTGGACCTTTGCGTTTAACGACGCAGTGGTAATGGCTTCCTGTAAGGTATCCACGAGCCTGTTCATATTGGGATCGCTCTGCTGTGGCTGACGGTCTTCAAAATGCGGCAATTTGTCGCATGCACTCTTTTCTAACCAGTCTTCTACCTTAATTTGGTTGTGGCTACTTGATGAGCCCGTACAGCTCTCTATTTCAGCTAGATTAGCTTCTAATTGCTTGTCAACTAATTCTTTCTGCTTCATTTTGATTTCAAGATCAATTTTTATTTTTTCTTCTTCCGCCCTAGCTATGAGTAATTTTCTTCTAGCGGCAGATGAACTAGATTGCGATAGTTTAGTTTTCAAACTTACAGCCGTTGCTGTGACATTAAGCGGCGGTTGAGTTGCTGGAACTATTTCCGACTTGACGGCATCCATCTTGTTCTGTCGTTCGGCGTGGCGCTGACCACGTGTACGTGGCGATTGAAATAGCGCCATCCCGACCCTGCTTACAGGTTTCGTTCCCAGACGTGGTTGCACAAATTGTTCCGGCTCGAATGGCCAAACTTTGTAGACGACGGGAGATAAATAATTAAGAATTTGATGGGTTTTCAAAATAGCTAGCGCAATTAGGTGCGCGACCGTATGTTCCGAAGTGTCAAACGCAACTGACTCGTAGATGTGCGGGCGCTGCCGATCTTCCCTCGGCCCGCGCCTTCACACCCCGCGCGGACTGTATTAATTAACATAGGATTACCTTCGCAGGAACATACAGACGCATACCTACTCGCTTACTATAACTTTATTTAAATAAACACTTAAGATTATAGTAAAATATCAACACAGGTACAGTTTACTGCAAATACCTACTTAAATAAACAATAGGTACTAGGTAGGCCAGCCATCCTCAACAGTTATTAATTTCGATCTTTACTAATTATGAAATATCTAAGCAATATGTTTTTTGTCTTGTTTCAGATCCTCCAAGAAACCAAACTGACCAAAGAGCGAATTCGATCTTTTCGAAGCGCTCTCCGAGGACGCTGGTACCACATCAGGCACATCCATCACCGAACAGAGAGCTGTGAGAGAGAGGGGTGTTGCACCGCACCGCTTCCCTCTCGGGGGAATACTACGCGGAGGTGCGAATTTACAACGCAGAGGAAGCGGCCCGCGCGCGCCCCGAGGAGCGGTACAAGATAGCGCTGCTCACGGCAAAGGTGCTGCTGGATATCGACACGGTGCCGTGGGATAAATTGCAGCGGCTTGTAAATACGTTAAAAACTTAATTCGGCCACGCAACGCTTATAAAATAAATTGTTAAGGTCTTAGGGTTAGGTAATAAGATATTTTAAATAAAAAAAAATATTTTTAATTTTAATTTCATTTAACGTATCTACTTTTTATGCTATAGGTAAATAAATTATTTTTTTATAAAATTCGTGTGAATGTATTGGTTTTTCATTTCCCTAAATATAGTTACATTTATATACATTACATTACATTATCTTGGTAATTTCACAATTTTATTTTTATCTCAGATATAAATAAAATTATGAAATAAATAAAAATTGGTTTTCATTTCGTTCGTTTAATTTAAAGTAAAAGTTAATATTATGTATCATTGATCGTTTTTGAATTTTTTGCTACGAACCTTTAGCAGAAAGTTTAAAAATTATTTAACTATTTTTAAATTATTTAGTTGTTGTACTTTTTATGAAATCAGTTTAGCAAAAATAGTTATATCTACATAAGGTAGTTGAAAAACCAATACATTCTGACATTTTATTTCATTGATTACAGTACATAGTAGTTTGCTTAAAAATGCCCTTTTGTCATGCTTGTTCGTCGGAAGTGGCTAAACGACATTGGGTTGGACATCTAAGAAGTAATGTTCGAAAAAATAACAATCTCACCCCCGAAGCAGAAGGTATAGTTAAAGTTGGTTCAGCGTTTCAGGGGCGAATAATTACGTTTAGAATATCAGCATCTGAGGAAGTTGTCCACGCCTTACCAGAAACGTTTTTATTAAGTATTCGAAACAGACTATCTGACTTAATAAATTTAAATTTAAAAAGACACATAAATATAAAGGTAAATTTTGAATATTTTGCTTATTTTCTTTTGTTCAAAGATAATGAACAACAAATTAAATCATTTGCTACAAAAAACTTTGTTTTACATAGTAACTTTAATTTTGATTTTACTTCCGAATCGTTTAAAAATATAATTAAAAAAAAGGTTGAAGAGTTTCAAGAGCGCGACAGCGGGTGGACGTTTTTAAATAATAAGTTTTTAGAAGTTAATATCAATAAATACGATCCACTAAATGGTTCTGGTTCTTCATTCGTTGATTTGCCACCTGCACTTAAAAACAAAAAAGCGTGTGTAAATGTAAAAAATAGTGATAAATACTGCTTCTTTTGGAGTGTTGTTGCGGCTCTTCATCCAGCCAAGACAAATAAAGATCGGGTATCGTCGTACCCACATTTTGAACAAGTATTGAATACCCAAGGCATATCATTTCCGGTTTCATTGTCTGACATTAAAACATTTGAAATAATACTAATATAAGTATTAATGTGTATTCTTTACAGAAAAATAATAATATTGTTGGTCCAATCTATAGATCGGAACATAAAGCTAAAATTCGAATTAATTTACTATTACTAGAGAAAAATAATAAATCTCATTACGTTCTAATTAAAAACTTATCACGTCTTGTGCGATGTCAACTTACTAGACATCATGGTAAATTGTATTTCTGCGAAGATTGTTTGTTATTTTTTCGTTCGGACGAAATTATAAAAAAACATATTTGCAGCGGTGTTGCTAATGTTTTACCTGAAAAAGTTTTTACAATAAAAAAATTTTGAAAGAAAACAAGACACTCCATTTGTTGTATATGCTGACTTTGAAACTTTATTAAAACCGTTTTCAGGCGGTGAGCCTGATCCAACTTCAAGTTATACATTTAACCGTCAACAACACGTCGCTGCAGCGTTTGCTTATCGTACAGTGTGTTCGTTTGATAGTAACCAAGATCGTCTCAGAATTTATAGAGGTAAAAACTGTATAAAAAAGTTTCTTGAATTTCTTTATGAGGACATAAAAAAAATACGTGAAATTTTGAAAGTCACTGTTTCCATGAAATTTACTGAAAATGATGCCGTAGCATTTGGTAAAGCCACCCACTGTCATATTTGTACCCATTTATTATTTTTTGATAAAGTTCGAGACCATTGCCACTTGACAGGAATGTATCGAGGGGCTGCTCATAATTAAGTAAATCGTGTACCTGTTTTTTTTCCATAATTTATCAGGATATGACTGTCACTTATTTATAAAAGAGCTGGTAGAAGTCTCAGGCCCGGTCCATGTCATACCCAAAAATAAGGAAAACTATGTATCTTTTACAAAATTTTTACAAATTTCTGAAAATGTATTCTTTCAAATAAGATTCGTGGATTCATTTAAATTTTTGAGTGCCAGCTTAGAAAAGTTAGCCAATGGGTTAGATACTGGTGACTTTATTCATTTAAAAAAGTGTTTCCCGGATATCAAACAATTTAAATTGTTAATCATATGCAGAACAACAACTTCCCCCTAAAAAAAGTTTTTACAATTCTCTAACAGGAAACAATATAAGTAACGAAGATTACAATCATGCTTCTTTAGTTTAGTCAACTTTTAAAATAAGAAATATGGGCGAGTACACAGACCTTTACCTTAAAACTGATGTATTGTTGCTTACTGATATTTTTGAAAATTTCAGAAAAATATGCAAACTTAACTATGAACTTGATCCCGCATTTTTTCTTACCGCTCCCAGTTTGTCATTTGATGCGATGTTATGAACTTCTTACTTATTTAGAAATCATTCGCCTCATACAAAAAGGAATAAGAGGAGGTATTTGTTTGTGTTCTACTAGACATGCAAAAGCAAATAACAAATATATGACAAATTATGATCCTTCTAAACAAGATATTTACCTTTCTTGGTTCGACGTTAACAACTTGTACGGGTTTTCCATGTGTCAACATTTACCTACATCAGACTTTAGGTTTTTAAGTGAGTCTGAAATTAATAATCTCGATATTACTCGGATAAATGACAATGAAGAGTTTGGTTTAATTTTAGAAGTAGATTTATTGTATCCATAACAAATCCATGACTCCCATAATGATTATCCATCCAAAACTAATTCCAAATTTATATCCTAAATTTAATTATGTGACTCACTATGTGCACTTGAAGACATGCCTAAAACATGGTTTAATATTAAATAAAACTCATCGTGTTATAACGTTTAAACAGACTGCATTTCTAAAAAAATATATAGATTTAAATACAGAGTTACGGAAAAGAGCTACAACACCATTTCAACAAGATCTGTTTAAGCTCTTGAACAATGCAGTTTTTGGAAGAACATTGGAGGATAGCGAACATAGAGTAGACGTAAAGTTAGTAAATCGATGGTCTGATGTAACTAATAAAACTAAAAAATATATTTCAGCAGATAAACTAATTGCACGCCCCAATTTAAAAAATACTACATTTTTTTCTGAAAACCTTGTTACTGTTCAAATGAAACCAGAAAAAGTAATTTTAGATAAACCAATATACATAGGATTTACTGTTTTAGAGCTGTCTAAAAGTCACATGTATGATTTTCATTATTCTATGATAAAACCTTTCTACGGTGACAAAGTGCAACTGTGCTATACAGACACTGATAGTTTTATTTATCGAATCCTGACCGACGATGTATATAGAGATTTAAAATTATTTTTTTTGGATAAATTTGATACCAGTAATTATGATCCTATGAATTAGTTCCAAATCCCATTGTTAAACAAGAAAATACCCGGACTTTTAAAGGATGAGTTAGGGGGTGAAATTATGACTGAATTTGTTGGGCTTCGTTCAAAATTTTACTGCATAAAAACGGAAAATAAAATTGTAAAAACGGCAAAGGGTGTGACAGGGTGTTTACAAAAAGTGTGATGAAAGAAATATCCTTGAGTGACTATAGCGATGTTTTACTCAAAAATAAAGTAATTCACAAGAAAAATATTTTTTTTCGGTCTATAAAACATGAAATATATACACAAGCAGTAAACAAAATAGCTTTGTCGAGCGCTGATGATAAAAGAATTATTTTATCCAATAAAACTTCAACTCGGGCATGCGGCTATGATGGTTTACCTTAAACTGTAATAAATGAAATAAGTGCTAAGTAGATACTAATTTATATATAGGTATTGTTTTAAAAGTTTTTTTGTAAATATTATCATGTATTTTTTGGGATTAATTATATTTCATCGCTTCATTTGAAGATATATAATATTAACAACGTAGTTTCCTGAACCTACAAGGTAACATTCGCATGTATTTAGAGAATAAATAAAACCCTCAATTGACTAAAAATCGCAACACTAGCGCCATATTGTTTTCCCGCCATTTCACTGTGGCGTCATTCTTTGCAGTCTTTCGTTACTAGGTCATTCCTTTAATTTGCGAGGTAACATTTGGACGTGTCCACTCTATCCGAAATATTTAGTAAGAAATAGTTATACCATAAATATTTTTTTTTTTTTTTTTTTTTTTTTTTTTTTTTTTTTTTTTTTTAATAAGTGACTAAACCCGCGTTTGACCTCAATCGCACCTGATGGTAAGTGACGATGAGGTCGAAGATGAAAGCACACGGGCTTAGGAAGGAACTGGCACTTTATACAATATTGCCGGAACACATTACCGCCGGAGCGGCAACATTTGGCGGCAGACTTTATATAAAGGGTGGTCGCTAGCCAGGCGGACCCAGAAGGGATCCTACCACCAAGCAAAAGCATATTCTTATATAAATAAAAATTAAGATGCCGAAACGTAGTGCCCAACAAAAAATTGATTATTACCGTAAAAAGATTAAAAATCTCGAAGAAAACGGGCCGAAAAAACGTCGACGTGTCGTGATTTATTCGAGTTCTTCAGAAGACGATACACGTAAGTACGAAATTACATACCTACCTTAGTGAGAAATAGTTCTGGATTAATTTTGTTTTACTGGGGTGTGCCTTGAAAAGCCTAGGTACTGGCCGTGAGTCAGTACAAAGGCAATATAAATCCTGGGGGTTGGCCGTGAGTCAACACGATGGAATTTTCTATTATCTGAGGATGACACTTAAGATATATAAAAGTCAAAATTTTGATTTTAAGTGTATTTACACGAAATTTTCTTTATCTACAGAACATGGCACTAAAGAAAACTCTCCGATTCCTGTGGAAGCTCTGGAAGTTTCGCCCCGAAACGAGCAATCGCCAAACCAAGCAATCTGTGACGAGTTTCCGTCAGAAGCACAAAATTTAAGTCCAGAAAATACGGATGAAGTCGAACCGACTGTCGATCCAGATTTATTACTTGCTTTAGGGAAAGACATCACAGAAGTACCAGTTTATGGCGAAAAAATTCATTCTGATTTGGCGCAACGGTGGTTAACTATATTGCGCAAAAGTTTGAGTGAAGAAGTTAAAGCTAAACTGCTTAAATCGATCGCTATACCAGAAAACTGTAAACTTCTTAAATCTCCAAAACTTAACCGTGAAATAGAAGCTGCCATCACTGACGCAGCAAAAGCGCGCGATAAAAGGCTTGAAGAGGTTCAACAACATTTAGGATTAGGTATTACAGCGATCAACAGAGCTATGAGCATCTTGTTAACAAGTGATAACAAATCACAAGCTCTGACATACCTTTCTGAGGCTTCCCGTGTCTTATGTGATCTTCATTTTAAGAAAACTCTGACAAGACAAAATCTTTTGTCTAGTAATTTGGATAAAAGTTTTTTGAATATTATTGAAGACACAGAGCGTGATGAAACACTTTTTGGGCAAGATTTACCAGAAAAAATAAAGGCGGCCAAAGCCATAGAAAAGCAAGGTACTCAAATAAAGAAATCCGATCCAAAACCATCGACTTCACAGACATCTCTTCGTTCTTCATATAAGGATCGCTTTCAGGGAAACTCCAGGGCCCCTTCTCGCTCAACAAGAGGGGGGAGGGGAGGGGCAAGGAAACCACCGATACCAACCACTCGCAGAGGCGGCCATCAGTCTTACAGCAGCCCACGGGCGTGGACTTCCAAGTACCAACAACGTGCCCCAACTCGGCGATAAATCAGGTACATGCTGGTAGATTGACATTTTATTACGAGTGCTGGTTAAATATTACCAAAAATCCAATAATTTTAGACTGGGTGTTAAATGGTTTTCCAATACCTTTCGAATCCAATGTCGATCAAAAATTAGTTCCTTGTTCAGTTTGGTCACAGGTAGAAAAGCATGAAATGCAAATTGCTATTGATAAATTGTTACAACTGGGTGCCATTTCCACTTGTCACCCTTGTTCACATCAATTCATATCTAAAATATTTTTAATACCTAAACCGAATGGAGAAAAACGGTTTATCCTGAATTTAAAACCTTTAAATGAATACATTAAAATTACTCATTTTAAGATGGAAGACCATAGAACATCTTGTAAATTGATACCTAAAAATGGCTATATGGCAACAATAGATTTAAAAGAAAGTTATTTGTTAGTTCCAATTAGAAAAGAGCATAGAAAATACTTGCGATTTAATTTTGAAGACAATAGTTCAAATTTAATTACTTTTCAATTTAATTCAATGCCATATGGCCTCTCAGCCGCCCCAAGAACATTTAGTAAAATTATGAAAGAAGTTGTAACAAGTTTGAGATACCGCGGTTATAAATCTGTCTATTATCTTGATGACATACAATGTATTGGAGGGAGCTACGATGAATGTGCCATTAATGTAAAAGAAACAATTAGTTTGTTAGAATGTTTAGGGTTTGTGATAAATTATAAGAAAAGTCAAATAGAACCAAGTCAAACTTGTAAATTTTTAGGATTCATTTTTGATTCTTGTAGTTTGACTTTATCTCTACCAGATGAAAAAAGAAATAATATTGCAAAGTTAACCAATAAATTTTTAAAACTACCCTACTGTACAATAAAAGAATTTGCTCAATTAATAGGCACGCTAACCGCAGCCTGCCCGGCGGTAAGATACGGCTGGTTTTACACTAAACGATTAGAAAGAGAAAAATGTTTAGCTTTGTTAAAAAATGATGATTATAATTCCAAATTTCAAACGTCCGATTTAATTTTAGATGATCTTAGATGGTGGTCTAAAAATATTCATAATTCTTTGAATTATTTACGTCAACAGCCATTTAATATGGAAATCTATACAGATGCCTCTAGGTGTGGTTGGGGCGCATACTGTAGGCATTCAAACTCACGTACAGGAGGAGAATGGAACGAGGCTGAATTAAAATTTCATATCAATTATCTTGAGCTTCTAGCTGTTTTTTTCGGACTTAAATGTTTTGCTTCCAATATGGTCGACTCCAATATACTGTTACGAATAGATAATACTACAGCGATTAGTTATGTAAATAAAATGGGGGGAACTAGATTTCCACACCTAAATGATTTATGTAGAAGTATTTGGCAATGGTGTGAAGAACGCAGAATCTGGCTGGTCGCTTCCTATATTAACACAAAAGATAATATAGAAGCAGACGAAGAGTCTCGAACAGTTAACCTGGATACTGAATGGGAACTCTCGAACTGCGCTTTTCAAACCATTGTCAATACCTTAGGAGAACCACAAATAGATCTTTTTGCTTCACGTAACAATACTAAATGTAATTTGTATGCATCATGGAGGCGAGACCCAGGAGCGTGGACGGTAGATGCGTTTACGTTCTGTTGGAAATCATGGTATTTTTATGCATTTCCACCCTTTTCTTTAATTCTAAACTGTTTGAGAAAGATTAAAGATGACGAGGCTGAGGGCATTCTTGTTTTTCCATACTGGCTACATCCCAGCCCTGGTTTCCGCTGCTCATGAATATAAAAAGATCAGAAATAATATATTTTCAACCGTATGTTAACTTGTTGCGTTCTTCCTCCAGATCTCGCCACCATCTGTGCAAACAACTTACCCTGGGTGCTGTGAAGCTCTCCGGGGCGCTTTCCTAAGAAAAGACGTACCAGACGAAGCACTTGAAGTTATGATGGCATCGTTATCCAAAAATACACTAGCTCAATATAATGTGACTTTTAAGCTTTGGTGGGGTTATTGCAATGATTATAATATAAATCCCTATGACAGCTCAATACCAAATATTTTACAATTTTTAAACAATCAATTTAAAAATAACGCAGCTTATGGTACTATTAATAGTCACAAATCAGCACTAAATTTGTTGTTAACTAATCATATTGGAAATAACGACGAAATTAAAAGATTTTTAAAGGGCTTTTATAAAATTAAACCTGTCTTGCCTAAGTATATCGGTACATGGGACCCTAAGATTGTACTAGATCACCTAGATAAATGGGTACCTCATTCAAACTTATCGCTTGAGCAAATTACAAAAAAACTTGTAATGTTAATAGCCTTATGCACAGCTCAACGTGCACAGACTCTGTCACTAATAAAGTTAAAAAACATAACATTTTCTCATGCAGGTGCAAAAATTATAATTTCTGATGTTATTAAAACTACCGCAATTGGTCGTGAACAACCTATTTTATCAATCCCTTATTTCCAGAAAATACAAATGTGTGTTCAGCCATAATTCTTAAGGATTATATTTCTATTACGTCTAAATTAAGAGAAACACAATCCACAGAGAATTTGCTACTGACATTCAGGCGGCCCCACAGAGCGGCGACAGCTGCAACCATCGGCCGCTGGATAAAACAGACCATGGCGGCAAGCGGCGTGGATGTGTCTGTGTTCGATGCTCACAGCACGCGTCACGCTGCGACCTCCAAGGCTCGTGCAGCCGGAGTGTCTCTGGATGTCATTAGGAAAACTGCTGGCTGGACACCCGCTTCCCAGGCATTCGCCTGATTTTATAATCGCCCTTTATTAAATGACATTCAATTCGCTAATGCAGTTTATGCAAGTAATAATGAATCGACTAATTGTTAATTAATTATAAGATAGTTATAAGATGATAATACGTGGAACTAGTTTTGTGAGACGTGTTAATTGTTATTTTTGTTTAGATACTAAGTTATAACTAAAATAATAAGTGTTATAATGTGTGGTTTATGTAATTAAAATTGTTTTGATGATTAATAAGTTATTTTATTTCACGTTAAACTTGACAAAACGCTCTTCTCTAAACATCTACGTTGTTAATATTATATATCTTCAAATGAAGCGATGAAATATAATAGAAGATCAAACGAACTTCCAGAAGTGAAGTTCGATCGATATTATATAAATCGCTTCATTTGAAGATATAACGTAGTCCCGCCCACCACAACCCGATTAATAAGAGTTTTGCCAGACACAGAAAACTTATAATATTATCTCTAAAAAGAATGACCTAGTAACGAAAGACTGCAAAGAATGACGCCACAGTGAAATGGCGGGAAAACAATATGGCGCTAGTGTTGCGATTTTTAGTCAATTGAGGGTTTTATTTATTCTCTAAATACATGCGAATGTTAGCTTGTAGGTTCAGGAAACTACGTTGTTAATATTATATATCTTCAAATGAAGCGATTTATATAATATCGATCGAACTTCACTTCTGGAAGTTCGTTTGATCTTCTATTATATCATATTATTAAATTTTACTTTATACTTTTAGGTACCTAATTAAATAAAATAATTGCTGAACAATATTTCGTTTCATTTAATGCATTCATATTAATTATTTCGTAACCTACTTACCAGTAAATTTTAGTCAGCAAATATAGGTAACACGTGCAAAAACACACGTAAAAACATGACCTAAGCGAGCTGACGTTACAGAAACACCTAAATAATTTTTCATTTTTATTTACAACTTCCAATGAGCAGTCGACTTTATTTGTTTGGTAAGTGTTTTTACATTATAATATTATAATGAACTTATTCATAATATTTTATAAATATCCTAATGTGTTCTCTTTGTCTTTACAGAAAATGAACCATTATTCACCAGACCTATTCTTCCAATGTGCACAAGACCCTCTAGAAGGTTTTTCTGAAGAATACCCAGAACATAACAAAGCGGAAAAGCGGATCAGTGAACCTCGAACATCCTATTCTAAAAAGACAAAGAAGAACAAAAATAATGCAGGGATGTCATGCAAATCTTTCGTGATTTCCAAAGAACAAAGAAAAGGCCTAAAACTGATACAAATCAAGGTTAAAGATTTGACAGATACAACTATGGAGTCAGATTCAGAAGACCAGGTTGTACTCAGCGCACAGTACGTTGTAAGGGATCCTGTTGATGAAATAATGGATCTAACGGAAAATGTAATCCAAAAAATTACCAAAAAGCTGTGTTACGATAATTTTTAGTTTAATATATAAGTTGCTTCTAAGTGAAATTGTAAATAAAAGATATTTCTAGTACTGTAAGGGCAGGAACTCAACAGAGAGTGCGCCGGGGAAATGACTTACGACGAGAAGTTCTATTAACGATTTATTGATCGTAAGTGTATAATTTATTATACAGTGTAGAGTAAGCGATACCGAAGGCGTTCACGAAGGCAAAGCACACTTCAGTATGTGGAGGCTTCCAGGGGCACCAGTACCTTTGACGAGACCTAACGAATTAGATGCAACGTAAGGCCGTTCTCCCATTACGATACGCACAGGCGATTCAAGTATCCTACAAGTCGCGAAGACTAGTCGCCGCGAAATATCTCGCATACATTTGAATGCAGACTCGCACACTACGATACTGGTATCCTACGCGTCCGCTACTAGTATCGCACGACTCACCGCGCTGGTCGCTCGTGCGTCGCGTCTCGCGCGTTTCGACAAGATGGCGGCGGCGGAACAAGATAAAAATATCAAGTTTGTGCAAGAAGTTGAAAAACATGCTTGTTTATATAACTATAAATTACCAGAATACATGCGGAAAAATACAATAGACAGGACTTGGGCAGAAATTGGGACCAAATTTCAAATAACAGGTATTTTTTTTGTTTGTACACATACATAGTTTATTAAATCAATGTTGCATTGTATTTTGCAAACAGGATCGATATTGCCAAGGTAATGAACCTTGCTCAGATATAAAGTAGTTTGCTAAATAATTTCGTTGATTATGTGGTGACATAGTTGCAGTTGTTTCTATATTATGAGGTTGTATCGACGTTGTCAACGGAATAGTGACCGATGTGTTTTGTATAACCTCCCTTGGACTATATAGAATACCCTCACGTTTTCGAACAAAGTTGTGTAAAATACACACTGCTTTTATTATATTTGATACTTTTTCTATTGTTTGACATCTTATAGCAGTACTTAATACTTGAAATTTCTCAGTCATCATCCCAAAAGCACGTTCAATTGTATTCCTCCCTCGGCTTAGTCTGTAGTTAAACACCCTTCTCAAGTCATTCAAGGTTCTTTGGGGATATGGTCTCATTAAGTAAGATAG
This sequence comes from Stenoptilia bipunctidactyla, assembly GCA_944452665.1. Taxonomy (NCBI): domain Eukaryota; kingdom Metazoa; phylum Arthropoda; class Insecta; order Lepidoptera; family Pterophoridae; genus Stenoptilia; species Stenoptilia bipunctidactyla. The sequence continues at coordinate 17,888,220 of OX101746.1, forward strand.
AAGGGGAAATGCCTCATCACCAATAAAATAGTACGGAAATTCATAGTTAGATTGGTCATTAGGAAGTTTGGAAGGTAAAGGAATATTGCGTCCATGTTCTATCCAACGTTTGATCCTAGAAGCTCTGAAGATTCCTCCGTCGCTATTCCTACCAGCATAGCCAGTCTCGATAATAGTAAATAATCCATCGGAATCACAACATGCCATTAATACTATCGAATGGTAGGATTTGTAATTAAAATTACTTGATCCCGAATTAGGTAATTTTTCTATTCTGATGTGTTTTCCATCACATGCCCCTAAGCAGTTGGGTAAATTCCAGAGGCTATTAAAACGAGCTGCAATGTCTTTCCAATGTTGCACATCTAGTAATGGCATATAGTCTCCATTTAAAATCTCCCATATTATAATTGTAGTTTCAGCTATGACCTTGCCAATTGTATTATCTCCTCTTGCAAAATACAATCCTAGGCTTACAAACGTACAACCTGATCCCAAATATCTGAAAAAGAATTAATATTAAGGTCATTTTCAGGACCAGAAGCTAAAGAAAAGTGGAAAAACCTACGTAGTGTATTTGTTCGCCATTTGAAACCGCCTAAAAGTGGAGCAGGTACTGCGCAAAAAAAACCATACTACTTAGCTGATTTTATGCAATTTGCTATACCGTTCATAAAAACAGCAGGAAAACCATCAGGCAATTTGAAAGAGACGATAGAAGATAATGACGCATTGCAACCACAGTCACCTGATCCTGAGCTATGCGAACCGACAGAGTTCACAGAAAATGTACCTACAAGCACTCAACCAATCTCGCAACAGCATTCATCCCTTCCTTCTACAAGCACTCAATCAACCTCGCAACAGCATTCATCCCTTCCTTCTACAAGCACTCAATCAATCTCGCAACAGCATTCATCCCTTCCTTCTACAAGCACTCAACCAATCTCGCAACATCAATTACCACCATCAACAAGCATTAAAAAAAAACGAAAGAAGCTTGAAGAATCTCAAGCCGAGCAAGATATTTCAGCTTATTTTAAATTAAAACAATCTAAAATTCTAGAAAACTGTGATAGTACTGAAAATTCAAACAAAATGTTTTTACTGAGTTTACTATCGGATGTAAACAAAATGAATGATAGTCAAAGAAGACTGTTTAAGAGAAGAGTGCTTGCATTGATAGACGATATAATGGACCACAGTAGTGAAAATATTAACAGTCCCATCACAATTGTATCTACTCCTTCACCGATGAATGCTGCTGAGGTGATAAGTACGCCAATCACCGTAAACGAAAGCCATCTCGTACAATCAAATACTGCCACACTTTATTACGAATCAATACCTATGTTATTATCACAGGAAGATGAAAAATGAAAAATTTAATAAACATTTACTTACTGCATATGTCACAATGAAGTATTATTTACCTTAGGGTTATCAGAATCCTTTCTTCCGCGCTGACACATTCTCTAAATTTAGTATTTCGTTGATGTATAGCAGGCTTTAATAATGTAACAAGATGCAAGTAGGTTTCTTTAGACATTCGGTAGAAAGATAAAAATTTCTTATCATCATATTGTAGTTCTTGTGCGGCTACAAAAACTCTACAATTTATGTTTCTTTCAATATATGGATGAATCCAGTGTTTTCTACTCTTGTGTTGACGTCTTCTATTTCTACAAAACAGAAAAGCTGCAAGAGCTTCTTCGTCACTGGAGTCACTCGACATAACGTCCGTCTACAAAAAACGAGTCTGCACAAATAATTAATTTAGTCATTTTTCAGTAGCATAATATGCGAGCGTCGAGTAGTGAACAAGTATTCAACTAGTATTCTACTCTAGTATCGTATCTTACAAGTATCGTAATGGGAGAACGGCCTAAGAGGAATGTATGCCCGAGTCAGCTAGCTTACTGGACATCGATACAATTTTAAAGTTCAGAGGTCTTTAAATCATTCTGAAAGTTACATGCGCGATTTAAAGTACTGGCAGCGCCATCTATCGTCTGTTAGTGGAACTCTTTAGTTTCAGCTTGATAATTCATTGATGCTTCTGCTACTAGGGCCATCTTGTGTAATGAGTTAAACTAATGATAGTGGCGTCCTCTAGTGCTAGACTAGTGTTAAATTGTAGTGTTACAATCTCCCCCTCTGTCCTCGAAAACGTCCCGGTGAGAAGGACAGGATTAAGTATTCTGTTTACGTGGTCGACCGCGGCCGCAGGTCTTTTGCTTGGGCTGATCTTTCCTAGGTCTACCTCTCCCACGTATTGGTTGTAGTGGCATAGGTACATTACTTTCATCAACTTCCTGGGTCTTGAACAGTTTCAGCGCGGAACTGTGGTAAGTACCGACGGGTAATCCCTCAATGTAGCCGCGAAATTTTGTAACTGTCCCAGACCACAGCAAGGGCTTCTCTTTCTGTAGTGGAGTAATTTTCGCGGGTGGCGTTAACAGTCGACTGGTCTTTCATCTTCTCCCTCCCCCTGGAGTAAAACTGCTCCAATGGTATAGCCACTAGCATCAGTTTAATTGTCAACACTGGCAACTCGTTCCGTACGCGTTACGATGAATTTCGGCTTGGAGACTTCAGCGGCTTCTTTTCAGCTTCAGGAGGGTCCAAACCGTTAAGCGCCTGATTGTAGGGGCAGCTTCAGAAGGATGCCCCACGTTGGGAAGCGATACAGAAGGCGTTCACGAAAGCAAAGCACACTTCAGTATACGGAAGCTTCCAGTGGCACCAGTACTTCTGACGAGACCTAACGGATTAGATGCAACGTAAGATGGTATGAATAGCCAAGTCGGCTATTTTACTGGACATCGATACAATTTTAAAGTTCAGAGGTCTTTAAATCATTCTGAAAGTTACATGCGCGATTTAAAGTACTGGCAGCGCCATCTATCGTCTGTTAGTGGAACTCTTTAGTTTCAGCTTGATAATTCATTGATGCTTCTGCTACTAGGGCCTTCTTGTGTAATGAGTTAAACTAATGATAGTGGCGTCCTCTAGTGCTAGACTAGTGTTAAATTGTAGTGTTACAGTACGTAATCATTGTTTTATTTATTGAAATATTATTATTGAAAAATATTAAACAAGTATACAGAGTTATCATAATACCACGTTTTTAGACACACAACATTTTTTAAAGCACATTCCTTAGTGTGATATAAACAATTTAAGTGTCTATTTTTTTAATAATCACAGTGAAGTTTAGACAGCTTAGGACAACCTTTTTCACCCAGATCCACCACTTTGCAGCTTGGGCATAATTCTTTTATCGATTTTATTTTCTCTTCACCTTTATATATTTTTATCTTTCAAATAAGGTGTAATGATACGTTTAAATTCACGGTAGTCAATATAACCCTCACTCCATCGCAGCCCCCTTTGTTTCTCTAACCACCGAACTTATTTTTTTTCTTCCTTATTTAGTGTATGATAAGAGTAAGGTGGTTTGATATGAAATGTTTGGGAAAATTCTCTATCAGAGTATGATAGGGACAACTCTTTGATAATAAAACAATTATTAAAGTCTTTAAATCCCTGAACATCAACAAAAATTAACTATTAGTTAATTAATAGTTAGTATTTAGTTTATTTCACATATTGAAAACTTATTGAAAGTAAATGCTTTGTAAATGTCCAAACTTAAATGATTTAAGCTTTCAACAGCTGACAAGCCTCGACGAAACCCAAACTGATTAAAAGGTAATAGTTTATTTGATTCTATGAAGAATTCTAGCCTTTACTTTAACAATTGTTCAAAGACTTTTCATACACATGATGTTAAGGTAATGGGACGATATGAATCTGGTAAATTTTTGTTTTGCTCTGGCTTTCAAACTGGAATAAGACAATCAATTTTCCAATCGGGAGGATGCTTGAAATTGTCCAAAGTAAATTTAAAATTGTGAGAAAAATTTCTTTACTGTAACGACTGAGATTTTTTAACATCTTGTAAAGTATATGATCTAATCCAAAGGCAGTGTCACGTCTGCTATTTAGAGCTGTTTCAAACTCTGTTATGGTAAATGGAGAAACTAAAAACTTATTTTCTTCTGTTAACGGAGCTGAAATATTTAAACTAGATGCAGTTTGAGTGTCTGAAGAATACTTGCCTAAAAAATCAAAAATCCACGTGGAGGTATCTTTATTATTGTAGGCGTAAGTTTTATTGAACTTTTTCATTGTTTTCCAGATAACTGATATAGGAGTTTGCCTATTAAAGGATTCATAAAGAGCATTCCAAGAGTATTCTCTCTCTTTTTTAAGAGTAAGTTTTTTTAAAGCTTGTTGTTTTTTGAATAAGATGAAGTTATCTAATGTAGGATTTGTTTTAAAAGTTATAAAACTATTTTTACAGTCTTGTATGGCTTTAGAGCATGTGTTGTTCCACCAGGGCAGACTGTATTTTGGTGTATTGGTAATTTTGAAATTAGAGGAATGAATTAGAGGTCATTTGATTCAGAGATACTTTCTAATAAGATATTGCATATATTTTTATAGGTTTCAATGGGTTTAGAAAAATCAATGTTTGGAGATTTGACTTTAGAGTCAACATTTTTTTTATACAGGCAGAACACTACACAACACATATGAATAATATTTAATATAAAATATATGGTGCCTAAGTTTGTATTATTTGCATTTGTAGATCCATCCAAAATTGTGGTAACTTATGGGAGGTGTTAGCTGCCCATTGGATCATCATAGACAGACCAATTGCAGTTTAATGACAAGGAAGGACAAACAAATGTTAAATCTAAAGGATTGGGTCTCCATACATGAGAACCCACAGTTGTAACTTGCCCATTATTTAACAAAATTAAGTTGTTGTCATCTATTACGTCAAGTAGAATAGAACCACCATTATCAGTAGTGTTACATCCCCACATAGTATGGTGAGCATTAAAGTCACCTGTCAGAATTAGGTTATCAAGCTTAGAATAAGAAAAACTGGAACAGGCATTCGTTGGACTATAGAAACTAATTATAGAAATCATTGTATTGTTAAAATGCGATTTAACAGCTATGTTTTGTATTGAGTCATATTGTAAACTATTATGTATTAATATAGCAACACCATTGTGTTTACTACCAGAATCTAATCTTTCAATTTTATAATGTGTAATATTAAATTTAATATGTGGCTTAAGCCACGTCTCTGAAATAATAGCAATATGTATTTTATTTTCAACTAAGAAGTGAGTAAAAGAAAGTCTATTACTTGGTAAACTTTGAGCATTCCATTGAACAATGTTTAATTGATCCATTACTTACTAATCTTGCATAATCTCTATGTTATTGATCTTATTAAATGTTTCAAAAAGAACTGCTTTAATATTTTCTGATGTCATTTTAAATTCATTATCTTTTTTTATTTTCTGTTACAATTTTTGTTATCAGCAGGGTTTGGCTTATTGTCAGGGAATTGTTTTTTATCAAATAAACTACCAAATGTTGATTTTTTATTTTTATTTCTATTTTCTTCAACTTTTTGCTTTTTGATAAGACATTCAGCAGAAATGGAAATATTTACCTTTACAGTGCACGCAGATCGCTTGAGAAGCAGATTTTGTGCACTCTTTGAAGTTGTGATTTTCAGCACATATTGAACATTTCTGTGCATTTTTACAAAATTTTCCAATGTGACCAAATCTGAGGCATCTTAAATACTGTGTTTATATCCACCTCAAAATACCATGGGTTTATATCCACACTCTCCGGCAGTGTAGGACATGCGAAAGTGATGCTGACTGAAGTTGTTGGCTTTAGGATGAATTTTCCTTCAGCGTAGGAATGGCGATTCTTTTCAAAAAAGACGATTTTTAAATTGATTCGAATCGTGACCTAATGAATCGATTCACAAAAAAATCGAGGTCTATAAGATCGATTTCCGAAAAATCGATATTTTTTTCAAGTTTTCGTTTATAATGTAATATTTTATTAAAAACAAGGTACATATTATAATTTAACGATCTTTTATCAGTAAAATCAGGTAATTCGATTATAAAAAATATCTTCATTACCATGTCAAACTAACAGATAAAGTATAGAATGAGACATTTATTTTCTAGATTTAGAAATTTTACAGAATTAAGAAAATGGTTAAGAAAAATCGTTTACAAAGTTAATAGATAATGTAGCTTATAGTTCCCCATGCTTAATATCTAAACTTTTTAAAAACAACAGTCTATCAAGTCTACAGGGATCCAAGCGGTTTCGCTCATCTGTTGCGATGTTTCCGGCAATTGAGAAAAGGCGCTCACAAGGAACAGATGATCCTACGATACTCATATACATCACGGCTATTGAGTGAACTTGGTAATAAATAGAGTTTTTTTGTTCTTGCCAGTAGAGTATAGGATCATAATTTAGGAGCACAACTGCCTGCGATAAATAGTGTTTAAATTCTTCATTTAAGCCTTCACTTTCCTGTGCATGTGCAGTATATAAAGAGAGTTGCTTTTTCACAAGCAACTTATGAAAATCCCAAATTCCTTTTTTCATATCATTACCAGTCTCTTCAATGGCGTCGACTTCTTCGCTATTATTTTGTGGAAGTTGTTGCCGCGTAATATCTAAAATTAAAGTGTTTATTCTATTTATTGCTCGAGAATAGGCGACATGGTCAGTAAAATGATTTTTTTAAATCTAGGATCTAAAATGGTCGCAGCAGCTAACAAATGAACTTGTTCGACCATTCCAAATCTTTTTTTAAGACCGTCCACTATTAAAGTTCGTGTTTTAGCACCAATATCCGTTGAATTTTCCATTGTATTATATGTTTCAGTCAGACAAGATAAGATTGGTATAATTTTACTGGCTGTAACATAGTTTTCTCCAGATATTTCCTTAGTTATTACTTCTAATGGTCTCAATATATTTATAAGATCTTTTATGAAGTCTAACTGCTGTGCAGTAAGCATTGTTGGAGCTTTAGGATACTTGAGTAATATTGGTGCAATTATTTCGGATAACTCAACAAATCGTTCTAATTGATAAAAAACAGAATTCCATCTGGTACACACAGATTGAATAAGCCCCAAAGGCTTTGTTTAGTGATCCTGAGCTTTCTTTAAAGAGTCAACAGCATTTGTATTTTGCTTAAAATATGTAGTAATATCTTTAATAAATTCTTGGCTTCGTCTAGTCCATCCTTATTGTCAAATGGTTTTGATGCTACTAGGTTTAATGTATGAGCAAAGCATGGCATGTGCTTATTTTTGCCATAAACATTTGTGACTGCTTTAACGATATTAGCGCCATTGTCCGTGATAAACGCTACCACTTTGTCACTTGTGATGTCCCATTTTTCTGTCATATTAATAATTACTTGTGCTAAGTAGTCAGCATTGTGTGGTTCTGTTAGAGCAGTTACACCGAAAATTATGCTCATTAATTTATTTTCATAAATACAACGACCAGTTATGCCTAAGTAGCTTTGACTATTATGCGTGTCGGTCCAAACATCTGCAGTCAAAGATAGTGCTTCTACTTCTTGTATTTTTAATTTCAGTTGTGCTGAAAGAACGTTATATTTATCATCAATCATGTGGGTAATTGTTTTTCTGGCTGGAACTTTAAATAGCGGTGCCACTACTTTCATCAAATATTGAAATCCTGTTTTTTCCACAGTATTTAGAGGCAATCCATCCTTTGCTATCATGAAGACTATTGCATCGGCTAGTTAACCACTTTTAACACCATTATCTGAAAATTTAAAAAAAAAGTTATAATTTTCGATTTCGTTATGAATTTTCGATACATCTCACTTTCATGAAAATTTATTTAAAAAAAAATTCAGTTTCTTGTCTTACCTCGAAATGATTTTATATTTGTTAAGCAAGATGTCAATGTTAGCTGTTTTAAGACTTATACAGAGACAGAAGAAGAAGCCACGCTTTCAGTATCCGAATTGTCATGCTTTTGAGAATCTCGAAGTGGCACGATGCCTAAAGCCATGTCATCAAAAACCTAAAATAAGAAATATATTACTTTGATTTATTGAACATTAATTCTTATTTTGTTCAAACTCAGTACATTGGAAAACAAAGGATGTGATATAAGAAATACAGGCTCCACTCCACTCACTTGTCCATCGCCATTTCGTGCATTACCACAATTGCCACCACCACTTTCACTCTTCTTTTTGAGACTTACGGTCTGAATTGTTGGATGACGTCTTAATAAATGATTACGCAAGTTTGTTGTGTTTCCCTTAGTTTTTACTTTCTGGTGATAATATTTGCATTTGCCTCCTGAGTCTTTTTTTATGAAATGATTCCAAATATCAATTTTACCCGACATGCTGAAAAATACATTGTTTCCTCATTAAATTTTATAAACAACGAAATTTTTAGTAATTAGTTACCTACTTGTTTTAAGTAATATTCAAAATTCTATTAGCATCAATTCCTAAACAATTTAAAAGAAGACTTTATATGAAAGATTAGTAAAACATTTAAATAGTAAAACAATTAAATAGAAATAATATTTTTTTTTGTAAAAAAAAACCTTTATAGGTTTATTAGGTTATAATTCGATTTGATTTAAAAATCGATCTATTTCGGAAAGAATTGCCCACCACCCATCCCTAGCCTGGCGTTTTTACCTACCAAATATGTATGTATTGTAGGTGACCGCAGACCGATTTTACTTAATAAAAATAAGATTAAAGTAATTTCGGTAGTTTATTTTTAAAAAGATAATCAGGGCTTTACTATCATTTTCTATGTAAACAAAATAAACAATTTGAGGTTATATAGATCTCTCTTGGGTCGGTCCCTCATGTCTGAGGATCGTGGTCAGCATCAGGGCTGCATTTGGAGCGGATGATCTGTCGCCATCGGTTTCGGTCCAGCGCGTCTCTTATTAGCGTATGGAATTTAGAGGTCGACGAGTCTTTCAATTGATCGATCCATCTCGAAGGCGTACGACCGCGTGCTCTTTTGCCTTCGATGTTCCCTACCACAATAAATTTTTCCAAATTGTCATCTCCTCTGCGCATTGTGTGGCCGAAGTACGACAGTATGCGTTGTTGGCATATGGTTGACAAGCGAATCTTTATTTGGAGTTGGGTTAGTACAGATAAATTGGTGCGCTTTGTAGTCCAAGATATTCTGAGCATTTGTCTCCAGCACCACATCTCAAATGCATCAATTCTTTGTCTCTCTCGGGCCAGGATTGTCCATGATTCTACTCCATACAGGAAGATGGGGAAAACCAGAGCTCGTACCAATCTGATCTTGGTTTTGATGCCAATCCCCCTTTTCTTCCAGATGTTGTTCAATCGGGTCATCGCATCTTTTGCCATTCCAATTCGTCGTCTTGTCTCGGGAACACAGCTGCCGTCGTTGCAAATTTGAGAGCCGAGGTATATGTAGTGGTTCACGATGTTGATGCCAGAAATGTTGCAATTGATGTTCATCAGCTTCTCGGCTCGATCCACTATCATTACTTTGGTCTTTGCTCTATTCACCGACAAGCCTATATTCCCACTTTCCATCTCGAGTCTCTGGAACAGCTCACTCATATCTTCCATAGATGTTGTTAGAAGAACGGTGTCGTCAGCATAGCGGAGATTTGACAGTCTCTTCCCACCCACAGGGAAACCCTTCTCCCAGTTTTTCATGGTCTTCGGAATTATATATTCACCATATATGTTGAAAAGTAGAGGAGATAGTATGCAGCCCTGTCTCACCCCTTTTTTTGTTTGGAACATATTGGAACATTCGGTGCCTATCTTGATGAAAGAACGGTTCCCCATGTATAAGTTTTGGATAAGAGATACAAGGTGTTCTGGTACTCCCATTTCGAGCAACACATTCCATAGTTTGCCCCACTGGACACAGTCGAAGGCTTTTGTGTAGTCAATGAAGCACAGGATCACCGGAGTGTTGAATTCTCTGCTCTTCTCAATTATTTGGCGGACGTTCAATATTTGTTCCCGTGTTCCTCTGTCTTTGACGAAGCCGGCCTGTTCTTCGGGTATTTGTCTTATATAGATATATGGACATAATAGTAGAAGTAAGTATGCACACTTCTTTAAGGAATTCCACATATGACTTACTTATTAGTTATTTCAATGCCCAATATTGATTATTCGTATCTAAACGTAAATGAATTACATACATGAGTAGATTTAATGATCACAACTAATAGATTAAACTGGAAATAATAGCACGAAAGTAAAAAACAAAATAAAGCGCTTTATTTACCTACTTAGTCTCAATTAGTTATTATTCCGCAACAAACACTATATAAAAATTAGTATTTATATCGCTTTACGAGAATCACTCAATCAATCAACAATAAACAAAGGAATGAAATAAATACCAAAAATAAATTATGGCTGGCATGACGCAACTCAGTCCAGTCACAGATACAAACAAAAAGTCAAAGACTGCAAACGTAACTTTTTTTATTCAAGAGATGCGAAGAAATCTAAACATACAGCCATCTCGCGAGTTTTTGAATAATTAGTTCTTTAACCGGCAGCACTATTATAATACGGATACATTCAATGGGCATTGTTCACTTTTTTTAACCTATTATTTTTATTATGCTATATTAATCTTTAGCCTATTTTGAGGGAACAATTTGAATAGTTTTATTTTTAACTGTGTCGTTTAATTTATATTGATTTTATGAAATTAGTACGTGATGACGTCATCAGTGGCATTAACTTTATAAACATCTGTCAGTCAGTAAAAAAAAACATTAGTTGTGTCTGTGTGCTAAAGTCATGCTATGTCACTGTCACCTAATAGATTGTCAACAGAAAACAAACCAACATTTCAAACATTGATTCAAATCAATTCTTAACTGTCTTTATTTCCTCTGTTTCTTTTCTTTGTAGTTTGTATAAATAATCTATAATTAAAACAATTGAATTAATTATTCTTAAAATTTTAATTGTTAATTAAACTTAGATCAATCGCAGGGAAAAATAAAGAAGCTGAGTTTGTTACGTTGAGGCAAAGATTTAAATCCATAGATATGCCCTTTCAGTACAAAGAACTAACGAAATATTGTAATCACTGAAAGAGGTGCATGCACAAGTCTTGTGACAGTCTCTAACGAGCGCTTGTCGTGCATGTTCTCATAGATTATTTTGTTTAAAATATTTACATAAGCACTTAATTATGCTGTCTTGTTCTTTTCGGGGGTGTAAAAACACAAGTCGCAATACAAACAAGGATAAAGGTGTTACTTTTCAAGCGTTAGTAATTATTATATAATTTAATGCATTTCTCGATTTAGTCGGGCATGGAAGCGCCCGGCCACTAAAGAATAAGTAATCAGATAGTAAATAAAAGATCAACTCAATACTTAATGTATGTACCTATTAAAATCATATTAGAAAATCTTTGAAGTTTTTATTTTACTTTACAAAGCCGTCGTATTTTCTGGCTATTTTATGGAAATAGAAAAATATATTGGTTTATTTTATTCACATATTTTTCTATCATAACGGTTTTAAGTAATCGTTTCCTTATTTTTAATTGTTGTAGACCATTGAAAAATATCACTGAAACTTGTAATTTTTGCGGGGAAGATATATCTAGCACTATTTTTACCAATATTAACCCAATACGACGTAAACTGCAAAATTATATCGAACATTTTAGGTACAAATAATACACTGAAATTTCCAAGCAATTCATAGGATACACAGGGTGACTGGTGGGTACACTTTCAGAATTCGAGGACGCGATAGTTTGAGGTCATACTTAAAGAGAAATAAATAAATTTTACTTATTTAATGAGTAAACTTAACCGAAAGTTATAGAATTCATTACGCAACGCATGTTACACTGGTAAGGACGTACGCACGGTGTTATCAACACAGTATAGGTAGTTAGGTATAGACGGCTTCACGAACACGGTCCTCGATCTAGTAAAACTTTTTATTTATTTATAGGGAATTCTGCTGAAAAATTAAGTAGTAGGTATTTAATTTAATTATAATTATTATGATCAGAATCGAGTACAGAGTGCTCTAATTCAATTTCTAAAATATGTCACCAGTCACCCTGTATACTGGGCACTTAATTTTTCACTAAAATTGCCTATAAATGAATAAAGTTTTGTTACTATGTACTTAACTTACGTCTGAGTCAATCGCCGCACGTGACCTGGCACGCGGATCGCTGCAAATGCTATTTTAACCATGCCTGGCGTAATAAATTCTTTAATTTTCGGTTAAGTTTACTTAGGGGTTGGGTATTGAATTACACATCTGGAAAATTGGATTGAAATGGGTTTATTTATGTAGGGGTGGGTTTCCCCTTTCGATTAATACCCCTCTTGTTTTGCGGAGATGCATAGTTTTTTAATTATACGTGTTTGAAATTTCCTATACTGAAACGATATTTTACATACAAAAATTCAATTTATATGATTGCTTGGTAAAACGAAACGTATTTTCCGCCATTTTGTGACATCTAAACTGTCAAACTGACATGACGCGCTGACGCACGGATACCGGCTGATTTTATGCCTTACCTGTTTGACTTTAGCCTGTTTACTGTAATACCGAGTGTGCCTACGGATAATATGGACCCTCCTAGGATTGAAGGTGAACATTGTTAAACTTTCAAATTGTAGTATATATCGCTTTCGCCATTTTTATTTCCTTTAATAATTTAAATTATTTTTTTTAGTTGTTGGTGATGAGGCATTGCCTAGAACCCAATCCCCCATTCAACCTCAGCCATCAACAAGTCGGGACGATCCCACTGGATTTGAAGGTAATAATTGTTATTAAATTAAGACTTCAAATGATTACTTTGAAAATGTAGTAAATATTCAGATTTCTCCATATAAGCTCTCTTTGATAATTTTGATTGATTTTAGGTGTTGGTGTTGGTGATGAGCCCTCGCCTCGGCTTCAATATACCATACAACCTCAACCTTCTACAAGTCAGGATGATCCAACTGCATTTCAAGGTAATAATTGTTACTAAATTAAGATTTCATATAATTTCTTGTCTTTTTGTATTGATCTACATTTTTTTTCTTTTTTCTTTTCGTTGCATTCGCAGTGGAGCATGATTTGATATTAAGAAGCAAAATGTGCAGTTCACATCGATGCCCCATGAAGATTGATTATCATGCCAACAAAACTGTTGGCATGTTTTACTGTCCTAAGGGAATGTGCAGAACCAAATCGAAAATATCACGAACAAGTGGAACTTGGTTCGAAAATGTGAAAATAGATTTGTTGCACATTTATTATTTGATGTATTGCTATGCTCAAAGAATGAGTTTTGATCAAATCATTCTTGAAGACCCATTAAAAGAAGAAAAACAAAAATGTTTAAGCCGGGTCAACATTTCCGGCTGGTATAGGTACTGTAGGGAAGCGGTAGTGTTATACCAAATAGAAAAAAAAGATAGTGTTGGAAAAACTGGTGGCCCGGGAAAAATTGTACAGCTGGATGAAAGCAAATTTGGAAGAAGAAAATATAAGGCCGCAGAGTTGAGGGGCACTGGGTCCTCGGAATGATAGAAGATGGAAGTGAGGACCTGCGGCTGGAAGTGTGCCCCGATAATGTGCGTTCCGCAGATGTGTTGGTGCCACTTATACAGAAGCACGTTGAAGTTGGCACCACCATCCACACCGATTGTTGGAGAGCATATGATTGTCTGGGTCAGTATGGTTATATACATAAAAAAGTTAACCATAGTGATCCAGACAATCCATTTGAGGCAGAAGATGGAACGCACACCCAAAGGATCAATCCTCAAGGCTCAGTGGCGGGTGGTTAAAAGGTTTTTCTATAAAGATAATTATAACCACCCAGAAAATTTTGCTGACATTTTAGTTGAATACAAGTGGAGGCGTTACTTGCTAAAATATAAAAAAGACCCATTTATGGAATTGATAAATGTAATAAAACAAGTTTATAAAATATAATAAATAATAAAAAAAATATTGTTGTTTTATTAATATGCGTACTAGTGAAATGTTCAATTATTAACGTACAAAACAGAATGTATGTTGTTCGCCCTTATTAACGATAAGAGTCCAGTATTAATAAACGCACAAAACCGAGTCTCACCCCAAAATTTTATCTTCGATTTTCTCACTTACTACAAGGATCCGCACTAAGGTCACCAACCACCTCCCCTCCCCCTTTCACCCTCACCCCCCTAAATTCGACGGTCCATATACTGTAGTTTTACCAAAATCACCCCTAATCAGTGATTGATAACCCTATTTTGAGGTTATAAATAGCAAACTTCAAAATACATAAAAAAAATAGCCATCTCCGCAACTCCGCATCGCGGTGGGGAGACCGCCCTTCCCCCAAACCTAAATTCCAGATGTGTAATTCAAAACCAACCCCTTACTTAGTAAATAATTAATATTTGTTTTTTTATTATATTTTTTCTCTTTATGAATCTCAAACTATCGCTTCCTTGAATTTCAAAAGTGACCCCGTATATCAGGTGGGGAGCAAGAAAAATAATAAAAAAACTAAAATGCGTTAAGTACATGTATTGTCGCACTCATTTCTAACCAAAGGCTAGAATTTCATAAATTAATCTGTATAAAAAATATGGGTGGGTTAGTCTTTCCTGCTTGCGACTTGTTTGATGTTTGTCTAAAATCCGAAAAATTCATTCGATCCCATATAAAATAAAAATCAACTCCCTACTTTCATAGCGAAAACAAAAGAGTCTTTTTTTACACAGTAATATATTCGAAACATTACTTACACATTCCCAAGAACAGCCCGCGACTTTTAATCATAGAGTTTAAATAATGAAAGTAATAATTGATAATTATATAAATGTAAGACTTCATTATTTACATAAACAAACACAAATAACAGAACGCAAAAAATTAAAAAGTATGTGCTTTTTGCTGGTACTTAAGTTAACAATCCTGTAGGTACGTTTTTAATAAATAAACGATTTATAAATATTTATCTTTATTTTTATTACTCTGTAATCCTTTATAACTGTTTAGGCGTGTTTCTAGCATAAGTTACATCTGATCTTATTCTATGACGTTTGTTGACGTGGACGCGCCGTGCTTGTGTGAGTAAAAATGACAACCTTAAGACACGTACTGGCAAATCTATGGATTTAAATCTTCGCGTTCCCTCCGGGGTATGTTGGGCCAAAGGGCAGAATGTCCAAGGGGTCATAATGCCCAGACGTTAAAAACTCTATAGCTCAATACGTCCAAGGGCCATAATGTCCAAGGAGCCATAATGTCCATACGTCAAAAAGTCTATAAGGCAATATGTCCAAGGGTCAGATGGTCCAAGGACTCATAATGTCCATATGATATAAAGACTTTTGGTCAATACGTACAAGAGTCAGAATATTCAAGGAGTCATAATGTCCAGATGATATGAAGACCATTTGTTAATATGCAAAAATGTCAAAATGCCCAAGGAGTCATAATGTCCAGATGATATAAAGACCATTATAGTGAATGTGTACAAGTCTCTAAGTCACAATTTTCATCAGTAGTGCATTTCTTAGTAGTATAGTACCTAACGGCTTCGGAACCCTACTGGTGTAGTAAATAAAGCGAGTCGTTGTATGGAGACCCCGCATTGATTCCTCATTTTTGGTGTATCCAGATTGGTGTATCAGTGTGCTAAAATTTGTAATTTTTGTTAATATTACCGTTTTCTTTCAATTCCCGTGCGAAGCCGGGACGGGCTGCTAGTATGAAATATTAATATATATGCTTATGCATTTTTCTGCAAACTGTACACAACTACATACAACAGGAAGGTTTTAATCAATTCCGATAGATACTGGCTGAAGAGGCTATTAATGATTAATAATAAAATAAATGAAGTTGAAATGTCACCACATTTCCTGTCATCCAGTCGATCTCGTTTGGGTTTAATATCCGCGGCGTAATATGGAGGAAATAACGTTTAGTAAAAATCAAAAAGGAAAAGACACAGTGCTAGTTGGATTGCACAGGTATAATAGAAATGGTTCAAACATTAACGGCACCACTCTGTGGAGATGCGTGAACCGAGACGAATGTGCGGCGTCAATCACGATAAATAGTGAAGGGACGAGGGTTATAAGAGAGAGTACGCATCTTTGCGAGGCGAGTACGTCTAAAAACGCAATACACCAAGCGAAACAAGATTTTAAAAGTAATGTATGCACTCGCTACTCTCCTGTGCGTAAGATATATGAGGAGTGTTTTAGTGCATTACATGAGGCGGATGACGACAGTGATTCCGATTCCAACACAACACACGTGCCTACGTTTGACTCACTAAAACGGTCAATGTATAGGGCTCGCAATAATGTACTTAATGTTACATCGACAAAATTCAACAACCTGTCAGATGTAGAAATACCAGATATTCTGAAAGATAAATTTTTGATTAGTGAAGATGGAGACACAAATAAGTTACTCATTTTTAGTACCGAACTTTCTTTGAAGACTATGAAAAATGCCCTCGTTTCAAGCAAAACAACCTTCTTTGGTGATGGTACTTTTGACGTTGTGCCTTCTCCCTTCTATCAACTGTACAGTATTCACATGGATATAGAGAGCACCAATGAACATACTTGCGTAGTACCAGTGGTATACGCTCTTCTCCCGGACAAAAGCACTGAAACATATTTACGTGTCTTCTCTACACTAAGAGATAAATTTAACATAGTAATTAATAAATTCAAGTGCGATTACGAGAAGGCACAGATTAACGCTATGAGAATGGTCTTCCCAGAATGTGAAATAACAGGTTGTTTTTTTCATTTCCAAAGAGCTATATGGAGAAAAGCAAAGCAGCTCAATCTTTGTGATAAAATGGAGGGAAGGAAATTAGCTCGCTTAACTTCCAATTTGCCACTTTTGCCAAAAGATTTGATTTCTGCTGGTTGGAATGATATCGTGAATTCCAATTCTGAAAAATGTTCAGAAATCGAAAATTTTGAACATTATTTTGTCAAAGAATGGCTGTCAAAATCATTACAGGCTGATATAAGTTGTTCTAGTGATAGACACAGAACGAACAACTCTGTCGAGGCTTGGCACAGTCGTATCAAGAAGAGGATGCACGGCACGAAGCGAAATTTATTCAAATTTATAGATTTATTACGCAAAGAGGCAAAACACAAAGATTACGTAATAAAGAGAAGTTTATTTGACCGTAATAAGAGAAAAAGGAGTGTGATTTTATTCAATAAAAAGTATACTGAAAAATTACACGACGTAATTGAGAAAAATATTACGCCACTGCAGTTTCTTCAAGGCTGCATAAAATTACAGAAACAGTGTAAATAATAAGTATGTGCCAGCAATTGTAAGTTTAAGTAGATAACATGTTCCTATCGATGATTTAAAATTAGGGAATATGTGAAAGCGACAATTGTTTAAGTTATATTTTCTGTTGATTTTTGTTGGAAAGAAATAAATTTTAAGCTTTAATTGATGTCTTATTTGTTACGACGACGATTCGCAAAGATATTTATATTCGCACGCACGCACGCACGCACGCACACACACACGCACACGCAAAAGCACACAAATACTCTCTATGGCCTAGTGGTTCTATCTACTTGGCCAAACGGTTGACTGACAGAGAATGCCTACGGTATTAAGTCCGCCATTTGTACTTTGTGTTATATAATGTGTAACTGAAGGTTAAATAAATATTATAAATTATAAAACCATGATGACGCGTCGAATTAAAACCTAACTTTAAGGGCTTTATCAAATTTACGATTTGAGAGCGAGTTTTTCATACATAACTCGAAACTCTTACGCGGCGAACTCGCTGCGTAGGTATTCGTCTTCATTTAAAATTCGCTAAAAAAATACACCCTCATCACACTTGCGATTTGTGAGCGAATTTTGTATAAAGGCGAAGACGCAGCGAGTTCGCCGCGTACGAGTTTTGTATGAGAAATTCGCTCGCACATCGCAAATGTGATAAGGCTCTAAGAAATTGCATAGATGGAGGGTAATTAACAATTAATTTGTGGTCCCAGTAACTGGACATTATAACAACTAGACGTTTCGGCTATTGGGTGTTTTGATATTCAACATTATGACAGCTGCGCATATTATCTATTGGGTGTTTTGATAACTGGACATAATGACAAATTGACATTTTAACAATTTGTTGTTTTGACACATGGATGTTATGACAACTGGGCATTTTAACAATAGGATATTTTGACAAATGGACTTAATATCAGTTTGTCTTTTTAACAATTTGGTTTTAAGTCACCTGGATGTTAAGATTACTGGGCATTTTAACAAAAGGACATTATTTCCTTGGCATTTTGACCCCTTGAACATTCTGTCCTTTGGCCCAACATACCCCGGAGGGTTCGCGTTGAGGAACGTTAAAATATAAACAAAACAAAACAACCACCATAGAGCTATAGAGTTTAGTTTGACTTTTTAAACAGCTTTAAGGCATAACTCTTGATCGATTTGATGCCTTTGATGACGTCATCAAGGTTAAATAAAGGTCAAATGTATTTTGTTAGAAATCTCTTAAACCCCAATATTTTTAAATGTTTTAAATCGACAAAATTAATCAGAAACCTTATTCCTCGAAATGGTTTTTCGTATGAAATAAATTAAAAAAAATGAACAATGCCCATTAATAATTGTAAATAGTTTTATGGTTTATACCAAAAAAAATCGAATATCGATTTTCAAGGGTGAAATATCGATTCACCGAATCAATTCAGTACTACATATCGATTTAAAAAATCGATCTTGTTGAATAAAACACTTTTTAACCGGATTTATCGCGTATATTTACATTTTAAATTTTGACTCGACGTTTCGGTGTCTTTGCAAACCCCGTGGTCACGAGCGACTGAGGTGTCAAGCATCGGATTGATAGATGAAAAAGTTATACATCATCATCACCATCTGTTTCTCAGTCTTCGAGCGTAGCGTAGATTTATATGATTAACTTTAAGTGATATGGGTTTTTTGATCAACTTCATTTTAACTAATAATGAAATTTTAGGTTTAAGCATTTTATATATTTTAAATTTTGCGAATATACTCCCATAGGATCGAAACAGTTGTAGGTATGCAACTTACATCGAGCAAATATGTAAATTACTTGTCTTTCATAGTATGTGTCCACATATTTTTCATCTAACAATAGTAGAATGGAGGTTTTAAATGAAAAAAAAAGCATATCAAGTAAAATATATATATATTTATTTACTCATATAAAACGATTATACTTGGTATTTTAAGTTTAATAGTTACATCAATTGCTTATAATTATTACAACAACGATACAAGCTACCAACGTATGATATACAATAAAATACGTATGTAACAACACTTTCGATTAAATAGGCAGTAGTTAAAACCTATTTAAGAAATAGATAGCCAGATGAGGCTTTTTAATAATATTTTTTTCACAAAATCGACTTAAAATATAGAATTACGATGACCCCATGGTAGTGTATTAAATTGATTGGATTAGACTTGAATTTTATCATCAACTTTACTTAATACTACTTTATTAACGCTTTGTGAATATAATATATGTTTCATTAATTTGATCATATTCATTTCACGCTTTAATGCAACATTATTAAATAAAGTGTCCTTATAGTCGAATATATTTAAACTTCTTATTATAGGCATTGATACTCCTTTAGCTTTCTAAATTTGAGTCTTGAGCGATTTAATACAATAAAATTTTGCTCTCAGTCCAATAAATTCTGAGATTACATCACCTCCCAGTTCATCCTTAAATAAACCAGGTACTTTTTCATTAACTTTAGGTATACCGTACGGGTTACTACGGTACGGTTGTTGAATTATAATAATTTTATAATAATAATCGTCAAGATTCTAATCTATAAATATCTATATTTTCTTTATATAGTCTGTGGTTCAACCACTCTTATAGCTCTAGGCTGCGGATATCAAAAAAAGAACTGTAATGGCGTCCGTCCTGTAATAACTGGTGCTTGTGTTTAAAAATAAAACTACGCAATACATTCAATAAGTTTCATTTATTACATAAAAAAATAACAGGTCATGGGACCAGTGTCTTCATAATTAAAAAAAGTATGTGTTGCAATAAAATCAATAAAATTGGACAACAACGAATATAACTCAAGTGCACACGTGTAAACGTAAAGACGCCATTACCTAAAACGTGGAAAAACTTACACTCTAACAATGGTAGACAACAAAATAGAAGAATTGTCGAAAATACAACGACTAACAAGTGAAAATGATTTTGCCATGTGGAAATTCCAAATAACAGTCCTTATGAAAAGTTCTAACCTACAAGATATCGTATTTTCGTCAACTGACATTCTCACTGAATTGTTGAAAAACCCCGAAAAAGCTACCAAAGATGCTAAAGCACAGAAAATAATAATGCTCACAATTTACAGAAAATTAATACCTCAAATAATGTCTTGTGAGAACTCAAAACAAATGTTTGATAAATTGTCATTCCTATTTCAACATAATACTGATCAACAGAAGTGTGATTTACTTAAGTCATTTTTCAAATATGAATACAATACCAACAAAGATATAACATACAATATTGGACAGTTAGAAAATATGGCATATCAACTAAATCAAATGAAAGAAAAGGTAAATGATAACATGATTATGTCAAAAATATTAACAACTTTACCGGAACAGTTCAACTATTTTATAACATCATGGGAATCCACTCCGTCTAGTGACAGATCACTGAAAAATCTCACATCTTGACTTATCACAGAGGAACAAAGATTAAAAAGATCTACCGCTGAGACACCAGTTGCTTTTAAGGCATATCCTCAACGTAAACAAACTTTTAATCAATACAAAAACCTGACACTGCACTGCAATATCTGTAAGAAAAACAACCACAATGAATCTCAGTGTTATTTCAGAAACAAATGCACAATATGCAAGAAAAATAATCACCCTACTGAAAAATGTTTCTATAAAAATAAACAAAACAACAAACATAAAAATAATAAGCATGTTTCCTTCTTGAGTTATTCTGACATGCATAATGAAAATTCTGTGAAATTCATAGTAGACTCTGGCTGCTCTGCACACATGACAAATAATCAAGATATATTACAAGATTTTGTAAACAACCAGACATCAGTTGGAATAGCCAAAAGTGGTATTGAGATGAAGTCATTAGGAGAAGGTCAAATTATAGGAGAAAAATGTAATTTACAAAGAACACTGTACATACCTGATCTTACCCAAAATCTTATGTCAGTGAACGCTATCACAAATAATGGAGGTAAAGTTATGTTTTATAAAATTAAGTAGAAGTTAGCAAGAACAATGAGATAATCTTAACAGGCCAGAAAGACCAATCTGGTTTATATGTTATTGAAGTAATAAAACAATGTGAAACTTTCTGAAAAGAAAGAATCACTACAGGACTGGCATATAAAGATAGGACATCCAAGTAAAGATGCCCCACTAAAATTGTTAAAAATTGCTGATGGCATAAAATATCTGAAAACAGTATAAAGGAGATGAACAATAATTGTGAAATTTGCATAAAATCAAAACAGGTAAGAAAACCATTCAATACTGTAAGAGATGTAGCTATGAGACCGCTGCAAATTATTCATAGTGATGTTTGTGGTCCTTGTGAGTCTGAAACCTGGAACGGAATGAAAAATTTTAAACTATATTGGATGACTATACACATTTCACAAAAACTTACTTACTTAAATATAAAAATGAAGTTACTATTATTTAAAACAATACATAAATGAAGCTGAAAGAGAACTTAATACCAAAGTACACAAGCTGCGTTGCGATAATGGAGGAGAATATACAAGCAACGAATTCGAAGATTGGTGTCAAAGACAAGGAATCACTCTGGACTACACAATTCCTTACAGTCCACAATTAAATGGTAAGGCAGCACGGCTAAACCGCACAATTTTGGAAAAAGCCCGAGTTCTCTTATTTGAATCGGAATTAAATATAGAAATGTGGGGAGAAGCAGTGTTGACTGCCACATACCTTATTAACAGACTTCCTACTCAGTCTATGACTATAACACCCTATGAAGCTTGGACACTTAAAAATATACAAACATTTGGTACAACTGCCTATGCAAAAAAACTTAAAAAAGTTTGATTCAAGAACAAAAAGACTGATTATGGTTGGTTATGCACCTACAGGTTACCGGCTATGGTCCCCTGAAAAAAGAAACATAGTATATGAAAGAGACGTAACATATAGACAACAAAAATAAAAAAAATAAACAATGAAAATGAAGAAATACCTATTAGTATACTACAGGAAAATGAATATAAATACAAAGAAAATAATACACAAATAAATGAAGAAAATACTGAAAAAGTGAATAATCCTAATAATAAAATAACAAATCACATAGAAACACAAATAATACCAGAACATATATTACAAAATATAGATGATAATATACAAGATATAAACGTACAAAGTTCTGAGAATAGCAATACAGAAATACATGTTGATACACAAAATAATATACAAAGAAATGATAATGAGAGACCAAAAAGACAAAGAAATCTACCTATTAAATACCTGGACTATGCGATGTTGACTTACCAAGAAGCTATAACAGGTCCTGCTAAAAATGAATGGATAAAGGCCATAGATTCTGAAAAGAAATCACTTGAAAAGAATAATGTTTGGGATGTAGTAGATAAAACTAAAGCTAATGGAAGAAAGCTAGTTTCGAGCATGTGGGTCTTCAAAAATAAAGATGATGTATCTTATAAAGCAAGATTTGTTGCCAAGGGCTGTCAACAAATTTATGGTATTGACTATAATGAAACTTTCAGCCCAGTTATGAGTAACAGTTCATTTAGAATATTAATTGCTATTGCAGCATCAAAGAATTATAATTTTATGACCTTGGATATTAAAACTGCTTTTTTATATGGAGATCTTAAAGCAGAAATATATATGGCCATGCCTAAAGGTTATTCACATGATTCATCTGTAAAGGTTTGTAAATTGAAGAAAAGCTTGTATGGCTTGAAACAAGCTCCGCATAACTGGAATGAAAAGTTTACATCTGTATTGATAAAAGATGGACTGAGCCAACTAAAATCTGATCGATGCATTTTTAAAACTCAAGACTGCTCAGTACTATTGGGAATCTACGTAGACGATGGATTTTTGATTGGTAAAGATAAGAATCAACTATTAAGATTACTGAAAAACCTAAATATAGATTTTGAAGTGACTTACAATGAAAATCCAGAATTATTTCTTGGAATGGAAATAGAGAAAAGAGATAATTCTATTAATTTAAAACAATATAAAATGGCACAGAAGATAATAGAACAATTTAATATGAAAGATGTTAAGCCAAGCCCGACACCACTAAAAGAAAATCCTGAAAATTAAGAAAAAGAAGTTTGCAAAAGTCAAAGTCAAAGTCAAAAGAATCTTTATTTCGTAAGTATTTAAATACATTTGAAATAAGTCACAATTTACAAATTGAACTGAATCTACCACCACTTCGGAAAGTCGATCTGTTGAGAAGAAGTGGCAAGAAACTTGTTACGATCGCTACCTACAGGGATACCGCTGACGCAGTGCCGCCCCGAATTCGAGCCGAAATAAGGAAGTCACGTTTTTACAAACAACTATCTAGCAATTAAGCATATTTTAGTTTTCCTTGTTTTTATTAGAAATGTATTTCATTATTCTATAAACTTAATCGCTAAGTGATAGACCATTTAATTATAGTTGTAATTTTAATTTTTATTAAATTTAATTGAAAGTAAATTGGTTTTTTTTGAGACCTCCGGCGGCCACTTCCATAATTGGCGCAGTCGGTAGGATACTCAAAGTTAGTTAGGAGTATCAAAAATCGACATTCCAGAGGACTAACTAGTCTATCAAGACTTAATTGAGTACCTAAAAGAACAGGAGGTTGCCGAAGGATATTTAAGGATATATAAAGGAACACTGAGGAACATATATTACAATCGAGGACTAAAGGATATTTTGAGGATCTGAAAATCGATAATTAAATAAGCCGAGACCGAGATGAAACTTATGTAAGTGCATTGAATTTTTCTTTTGTTAGTGCTATTCCTTGTGTGTGTTTTATCCTTAACCAAAATTTTCCATCCGAAACGATCTAGTTTTAAGGAGACTGCATCTCGGCAGTCTCGTAGGCAGAAAGAGTTAGATATAAATAGAGATATTAGTTCAGTTAATTTAGAAAATAATTATAGTAACAGTTTAAATATGTCATACGACCCTGACACTATTTTTAAAGCCTTACGGCCGGTCCCAGAATTTGACGGGAACCCAAATGTTTTAATTCGATTCATAAAGTTGTGTGATCAAATAGTTTTAGCTTATTTAAATGAAACGCCAGGCAATGAATTGAGCAACCTTTGTTTGTTGAATGGAATATTGAATAAAATCACGGGGACAGCCGCATCTAAAATTAATTCCAATGGCATCCCTGATAATTGGATCGGTATAAGAACCACACTAATCAATAACTTTTCCGATCAAAGGGACGAAACTGCCCTTTACAACGATCTTTTGATAGCAACCCAGGGTTCAGGCACGCCGCAAGAATTCTACGACCGCTGCCAGTCCCTTTTCAGTACCATAATGACTTATATCATGTTACACGAGTCTCTGCCTACCACAGTAGAATCCAAACGTATTTTATATAAAAAACTCACAATGCAGGCTTTCGTACGTGGACTTAAGGAACCCTTAGGGTCACGTATTAGATGCATGCGGCCTGAGTCCATTGAAAAGGCGTTAGAGTTCGTACAAGAGGAGTTGAATGTTCTCTACTTACAACAACGCAACGAACCTTCACCAGATAAGAAAATTAATTCATACACGCAGCATCAAAGGCCACCTCAGCAATTCAATCAATCGCCGTTACCTTTTAAGCCTCAGTTCATGCCGCCACCTCAAAATTTATACAGGCCAATGCAACCCCAACCAGGAAGTTGGAAACCAAATTTTCAACCTAACTTAGGTCAGCGCATGCCGAACATGCCTACACGTACGCAGCAAATGTTTCGCGCGCCCCCACCTAACTACAACCCCCAAAGTAATGTGTTTCGAATCCAACCTAGGAATCAAACCCAGAACCAAGGACCGAAACCCATGAGTGGTGTTAGCCACTACGTTAGTAGACCTGCACCTCTTCGAGGTCATGACTGGTCTAGGGCGGGAAACCCTCCACCGACCAATTATTTTAGGACTCGAGAGATGAATTTTAATTATTGCGATGATGATTATAATAATTTTTATAGCTATAATTATGCACCGGACTGTACTTATGCCTATGACAATTTTTATGCTCCTGACTGTACTGACTATCATAATAATTTTGAATACGCCGAACCGCAACCTGAGCCTGACTACGTAACTGTGACTGACGTACCGACGGAAGCACATGATAACAATGAACAAATTTGCGACTATTCTAGTCAGGATTTTCAAATCGTATCGAGATCAAACAAGCCAAAATAGAAGTTAACCTGCAAACTCAGCGTCAACTTCCTTATATAAAGATTAATAATCCACCCTTAAAGCTTCTTATTGACACAGGCGCGAATCAGTCTTTTATTAGTCCAACTATAGTTAAAACTTACTTTTCTGACTATCCACTTAACTACGACCCCTTTGAAGTCACAAATGTACACGCAACGACTAGAAATGACTATTCGATAACATTACCTAGCTTCCCTGAATTTAACGACTCTGAGAACATTAAGTTATTTGTCTATGACTTTCATAGGTATTTTGATGGCTTAATCG
Organism: Stenoptilia bipunctidactyla; assembly: GCA_944452665.1. Lineage (NCBI taxonomy): Eukaryota > Metazoa > Arthropoda > Insecta > Lepidoptera > Pterophoridae > Stenoptilia > Stenoptilia bipunctidactyla. The sequence continues at coordinate 17,914,009 of OX101746.1, forward strand.
GACTAGATTTATTGACTAGATGGGAAGCTAAGATTGATCTTAAAAATAATGAACTGCTGACTAAGACTTCGACAAACCCAATTCATATGTATAATTCTCGAAATATTAACTTATACGAAGACATAATACCAGCTGACTCCACAAAATTAATTAGAATACCTATCGATGCACCGGATGGCGACGTATTAGTTGCGCAACAACGCTTAGGTAATTGCACAGTCAGCGAATGTTTTACAACTGTTGTTAATACTAGAGGTTTAGTTGAAGTTCGTAACGAGACGCGAAATGACGTTATAATTGCATTAGACCGTCCCGCTGAAGCCACGTGCTTTAATATTGAGGGCAAGTGTACTCAAATAGAGCCCAGTAGAGTCAGTGAAGTTTTATCGCGTTTACGGACTGATCACTTAAATGAAGAGGAAAAAGTTAACCTAGTGAACTTGTGTAAACGGTACGCAGACGTTTTTTATATAGAAGGTGAGCCCCTATCTTTTACAAATAAGATTAAGCACCACATTAGAACCACAGACGAATTACCTATTTATACTAAAAGCTATAGATATCCATTTATACACAGACAAGAAGTTAGGGATCAAATTTCGAAAATGCTAGAGCAAAATATTATCAGACCATCAGATTCCGCTTGGAGCTCTCCTATTTGGGTTGTTCCAAAGAAGGCAGATGCTTCAGGAAAACAAAAATGGCGACTCGTAGTAGATTTTCGAAAATTGAACGACAAAACTATTGACGACAAATATCCCATACCAAACATAAATGACGTTCTTGACAAGTTAGGCAAATGTCACTATTTCACCACGCTCGACCTTGCAAGCGGGTTTTATCAGGTTGAGATGAGCCCTGAGGACATCCCCAAGACCGCTTTTAATGTAGAACATGGGCATTTTGAATTTTTGAGGATGCCCATGGGATTAAAAAATAGTCCATCAACTTTTCAAAGAGTTATGGACAATGTTTTGCGAGGCCTTCAGAATGTAATTTGTTTAGTATATTTAGATGATATTGTTGTGTTTAGCACTAGCCTACAGGAACATATCGTTAATTTAGAGAAGGTTTTCCAGAGACTCCGAGAATCTAACTTTAAAATACAAATGGACAAGTCCGAGTTTTTAAAGTTAGAGACGGCGTATCTTGGACATATAATTAGCAATGAGGGAATCAAACCAAATCCGGATAAGATTAAAGCCATAGAAAGCTATCCAGTGCCAAAAACAACTAAGCAAATTAAGCAATTTTTAGGTCTTATAGGATACTATAGGAAATTTATTCCTGACTTCGCCCGAGTTACTAAACCGATGACTAACTGTTTAAAAAAAGGAAAGACCATAACTTTGACCAAAGACTATCTAGACTGTTTCACTAAATGTAAAAAACTCTTAACAAATGACCCTATCCTACAATACCCCGACTTTAACAGAGACTTTATTTTAACTACAGATGCTTCAAACGTAGCAATAGGCGCTATTTTATCTCAAGGACCTGTTGGGTCCGACAAGCCTGTTTCATATGCATCTAGAACCTTGAATGATAGTGAATGTAATTACAGTACAATAGAAAAAGAACTACTGGCTATTGTATGGGCAACCAAATACTTCCGCCCTTACTTATTTGGTCGAAAATTCAAAGTTATCACCGACCATAAGCCTTTACAGTGGATGATGAACCTTAAGGAACCTAATTCACGCTTAACTCGTTGGAGGCTCAAACTTAGTGAATATAACTTTGAGGTTATATATAAAAAAGGCAAAAATAACACCAATGCCGATGCCTTATCTAGAGTTGAGATCCACAATGATGAATTAATGTCATTAATAGATGAATTAAATTCCTTAATGCCAAGCCCTACTGAAAATCCACCCTCAGTTTATAACAATTCCAGTACTGAAACTATACATACAAGTATAGAGAATCCCATATTAGAAATACCAATAACTGACGACCCTCTGAATAAATTCCATCGACAAATACACATGACTATTGTAGGTGACATAAAAAAAAGACCCACAGTTAGCAAACCATTCGAGACAAACACTAGAACAGCCATCCAATTATCCGAAAGTAATTTAGAAAATGATTTAGTTTCTGCGATAAAAGAATACGTCAACCCCAAAGTTAAGACGGGCTTACTTATAAATCCACCCTTGCGTATGTACGACATCATCCCTATATTACAAAATAAATTTCGCAGTTCTGCCATGAACCTCGTTTTATGTAAAACCGAGCTTGAGAATGTCAAAGAATACCTTAGACAGCAAGATATTATCAAGCACTACCACGATGGTAAAACCAACCACCGGGGTATAAACGAGTGCTATTTAGCCCTTTCTCATAAGTACTATTGGCCTAAAATGAAAGAACACATAACTAAATTTATAAATGATTGCACCATATGTGGCCAAGCAAAGTATGATAGAGCCCCAATAAAGCAAAAATTTAACATTGTACCACCCCCTACTAAACCTTTTGAATTAATCCATGCAGATTTATTCACCGTTCAAAATGAAAAGTTCATCACATTTATCGATAGCTTTTCTAAATATGCACAAGCGTACCTATTAAGGGATGCTACGGCCATAAGCATTATTCAAAGTCTATTGCAATACTGCACACACCATGGTTTTCCTTTAACTATCATAACCGACAACGGTACAGAATTTACAAACCAACTTTTTGCAGAATTCGTTCGTTTGCATAACATCAACCACCATAAAACCTTAGCACACTCCCCAAACGACAACGGTAATATTGAAAGATTTCACTTAACTTTATTGGAGCACCTTCGTATCCTAAAGCTAGAAAGAAAGGACGAACCTATCGTTAACTTAGTACCATATGCTCTAATAGCCTACAACAGCTCAGTGCATAGCTTTACTAAATGCCGACCGTATGACGTAATCACAGGACATTTTGACCCCAGGGACCCACTTGACATAGACTTGACAGCACACCTGTTACAACAATACGTCCAAACCCATAAGAATAACCTTAAAACTGTATACCAACTTATTCATGACTCTACCCTTCAGGAACGAATTAACCTTATAGAAAATAGGAACAAAAACCGTGAACCTGAAAAGGAGTATCAGCCTCAAGATACAGTTTTTGTTAAAAATCCTGTCGCTGCACGACAAAAAGTAGCTCCGCGTTACACTAGTGACGTAGTGCTAGCCGACTTGCCAATCCACATTTATACTTCCAAAAAACGAGGACCCGTTGCCAAATCTAGACTAAAGCGGACCCCTAAGACAAGTAATTTGTTACAGAAACCTGCTGACGATAATTTTTCACCTGACTCGCGGACAGGAGATAAGACTAGAGAGCCTTGACGATGGACTTGGACTATTACCATTTAAACTTGGACAAACTCGACTTATAACCCATTACCATACATTTCTTCAATATGTAAAATTGGATGACATCACAGAAAGCATAAATACTTTACATATACAACTTCAGGACTTTAAACTCAAATTGCCTAACGAGACTTATATCTTATATGAATTTCAGTTTCAGTACTTACTCTCTAAATTAGAAAAGGCTAGTGACCAGTTGAAAGTTTGATGCCTAGCCGATACAAACGAGGGTTAATCGATGGGTTAGGGTCCGTCATAAAGAGTGTGACGGGAAACCTAGATTACTCGGATGCCATTCGATTTAATAACGCAATCAGTAAATTAGAAAATAACCAGATTAAATCTTTGCATGAATTTAATCAACACTTAAGTCTCAGTAAGGAATGGATGTCATCCCATACTAAGATTATGTCTCAAGTAGTTGAAAACCAAATTAAAATTAACAACACTTTAGAGATATTACTCAATTCCGACTCAAATAAAAGTTATAGCCTAATAAAATTCACAAAGTTTGCTCAAATGCTAACAATCATTGGCGAAAACGTTGATGATTTATTATCAGAACTTTATAGGTTAGAAGATATGTTGGTAATTGCGCGTACATCGAGTACTCACCACCGTATGATAGGATTAAACATTTTAAGAAAAATGCTAGATCAGTTAAAATCTAGTTACAATAAGGGTCAAATTTTAGATGTAGGACTTAGAGAATATTATGAACTAATTAAGTCAGGTTATTATTACGATGATAGAAGAATAGTAATTATTTTTAGATTTCCTATTACCTCAGTAGATACCTATAACTTATTTAAGTTATCAATTACCCCTAATAGATTTAATCAATCCCTAGTTCCTCCTTATCCCTACATAGCAACTAACGAAGAATCTTTCATGTACATGGAGGCTGAATGCCCGAAGTACGACAAAAATCGATATCTCTGTGAAGAAAAACTCAACCACCATCTTCGGACTAAGCCTGACTGCGTTCAAGACTACATCTGGAACAAACCACTTAAGAAGACCTGCAACCTAACAACTATCCATCTTTCAAGAGAAGCTGTAGAGGAATTGGATAGTCGCCATTATACTATCTCATTTCCTCGCCCTACTAGGACCCATCTGAAATGTGAAACCGAAAGCTATGACGTACTAAAAGGAAGTTACCTCTTAACGTTACCTGTCAACTGCCTGCTGCGCACCGATGAGGTCATCGTAATCAATAGCAACGACGTCATAAATGGGGAGCCGCTGAAGATCATGAAAATCTCATACAACGTAGAGACTCAAGATTCAAATCCTGTTCACATCAATTTGAACTCGATCAACTTGGAAAAGTTGCATGAAATCCAAGGAAAAGTATCTTCTCAATTACCTATGAAACAAGAAAGTGTAAACGATACTTTATACCATACAACTATACCGTTTTACACTCTATTATTCAGTGCACTTGTACTTATCGTCATTGGAGTTACTCGCCACCTCTTGAGTAAATCTTTAACGACGGTAAAGGAAGACGTAGAAAAAGAAAACGTAGACCGGAAATCAGAGTATGCTGTTCCTGGACCATCCTGCAAGCTTCCGGCAATATTTTCACTTAACGTTGGAAAATAATTGCCTTTCTTCGGGGGGAGGTGTTACGATCGCTACCTACAGGGATACCGCTGACGCAGTGCCGCCCCGAATTCGAGCCGAAATAAGGAAGTCACGTTTTTACAAACAACTATCTAGCAATTAAGCATATTTTAGTTTTCCTTGTTTTTATTAGAAATGTATTTCATTATTCTATAAACTTAATCGCTAAGTGATAGACCATTTAATTATAGTTGTAATTTTAATTTTTATTAAATTTAATTGAAAGTAAATTGGTTTTTTTTGAGACCTCCGGCGGCCACTTCCATAATTAACTCAACAGCAATCATCTTTTAAAAATACACAATAACAATAACAACAACAACAATTTACAATCTTCTTGCATCCGGATATCTTATAATAAAACTTTATGCTTATCCTTAAATCTATCGAAGGGTTAATCTTAAATATTTTGGAGTTTTATTATAAAAGCGTACACATTGACCCATGAACGAGTTGGTGATCTTCTGGAGTCTACTATTATATTTATACATTAGGCAATCAAGTACTAGACAGAAACGTAGACATAGATATAGAGGTAAAGATAGAAGTAGATAGATGTAGCGATAGAGGTGAGAGATATTACAGATAATGTGGATGGAGATCAGGATAGTCGTGGACAGAGACTGGACACTAACACGGACGTGAACATGGGGGAATGGGATGGAGTTATGCAATGTTACTTACCCTTATAGAGAAGCCTATATAACAAATTAAACAAGACCGGACTTGAGTTATGCAGTTAATTTTGAAAGTAGACACATGGAAAGCCCTACACAACAAGATATTAATAATGTTAAACAAACATTAAGATATTTGAAAGGAAATATGAATACCACTCTATCCTACAAAATAGGCAAAGACTACACTCTTTTAGAAGCATTCTGTGATGCTGATTTTGCTGGAGATGTAAATACCCGAAGGAGTACAACTGGTTTTCTCGTCTTATTTTGTGGTGGTGTAATACATTGGTGTACAAGAAAGCAACCAATTGTTGCCTTGTCCAGTTGCGATGCAGAGTATATAGCAGCAGCTGAATGTTGTAGAGAAGTAGTGTATTTGAAAGGATTGATTGAAGAGTTATTGCAAGTGAATATATCTGTGACTTTAAATGTGGACAATCAAAGTGCCATAAAATTAATTGAAAATGGTGTTTTTAATCGTAGATCTAAGCATATTGATGTGCGTTATCATTTTTTGCATGATTTGTTTGTTCAAAATATAATTAAATTACAGTATTGCCAACAAATATACAACTTGCTGATATTCTATCTAAACCTTTAAAACCATTGAAATTTAAAGAACTTAAAAATTGCATCCGAATAATTTTTGATTAGTATTTTTATTTTTTATTTCAACTTTGAAACTTAATCTTGTAAACATGTGCATCTCTAATAGTACATAAGTTAAATTGAAACTGTAATTACTGCATAGTAAAACTATTATTTTAACGATTACGGGGGTGTGTTGAATTATAATAATTTTATAATAATAATCGTCAAGATTCTAATCTATCAATATCTAAATTTTCTTTATATAGTCTGTGGTTCAACCACTCTTATAGCTCTAGGCTGCGGATATCAAAAAAAGAACTGTAATGGCGTCCGTCCTGTAATAACTGGTGCTTGTCTTTAAAAATAAAACTACGCAATACATTCAATAAGTTTCATTTATTACATTAAAAAAATAACAACTATTACCAAAATTACTTGTATCAAATTCCTGTATATTATCACACATATCTTTATACAAATTTGGTGCCTCTATTAAGTAGAGTAAACTGTCTGTGTCTGTATAACATAATTTCACATTATCTCCATACTTGGTGGTAGGATCCCTTCTGGGTCCGCCTGGCTAGCGACCACCCTTTATATAAAGTCTGCCGCCAAATGTTACCGCTCCGGCGGTAATGTGTTCCGGCATTATTGTATAAAGAGCCAGTTCCTTCCTAAACCCGTGTGCTTTCATCTTCGACCTGATCGTAACTTACCATCAGGTGAGATTGAGATCAAACGCGGGTTTAGTCAATTATAAAAAAAAAAGTACTTAGTCTTAATGAAATTGTAATGGTAATTATACACATGTTGTTTGGCGAATTCAAGCACAGCAAATCCGATATATATTGGTCTATCTAAAACTAGCTTCTCATGATTCAATTGTAAAGCAACAAAATTTTCGTTAAAAATAGAAATACTTTTAAGATTAGGTTTGGCAATCAACTTCTCTGCACCTACTTTCTTATTTGTTTTATTACTATTTTTATTCCATTTAGTTACTAATTTAACATTAACCTGTTTGCGTTTATTTTCGATTGTCTTACCAAATATTGAATTATTTAAAAGCTTAAAAAAATCTTTCTCAAATGATGTCGATGCTGCTTGACGTAATTTAGTATTTAATTCAATATATTTTTTCAAAAAGTTTTCTTGTCTGAACTGAATTATTCTGTGATTTTTTTGAGAACAAGGCCGTTTCTAAGACATTCCTTCAAATGAACATACTGTATGACATAATTATACTTATCATATAAATTAGCAATCAATTTAGGTTGCTTCTCTCCGATAGGTACAAATTTTTCTGGTGCAAAGGGTAAGTCATGTTATTTAGATATAACAAAATAATTTTATATGGCAATACTATTGGCTGTATCCTCTGTATCCTGTGCTTATAAACGCTAGTCAGTTGATAGCAAAACCACCATATTGTTTCATTAGGTTATGGGCCCAGTCCCGCTAATTATAATTTAGTATTAAAAAGGTTCAAGTTTAGATTTCAATCAATATGACAACAAATTATTTAGCTAACGTTCCGAAATTGAAAGGTCGTGAGAATTACGACGACTGGTGTTTTGCGGCGGAAAATGTTCTCGTGTTGGAGGGAATGGCGGATGCCATCAAGGCACCATTAACGTCATCAGCTACCTCGGCTCAGAAGACAGATGATTTGAAGGCGAGAGCAAAATTAATACTTACCATCGATGCATCTCTTTACGTGCATATTAAGCAAGCAAAAACTACATACGACTTGTGAAAGACGTTGAAAAATATGTTCGATGATAATGGATATTCACGAAAAATTAGCTTGCTCAGAAATCTAATAAATATTCGCCTAGAAAACTGCGAGTCCATGACCAGTTATGTAAGCCAGCTCATAGAAACGGCTCAGAAGTTAATCGGCACCGGCTTCGAGATAAATGACCAATGGATCGGGTCGCTTATGTTAGCTGGACTACCGGAGAAATATGGGCCAATGATAATGGCAATTGAACACTCAGGCATAAACATCAATGCGGACGCTATAAAAACAAAATTATTGGACATGTGTGCAGATTTTGAGGTTAAGTCGGAAGGTGCATTTGCCGTCAAAAATTTCCATAATAGGCGTAATGTTGGCAATATTGGAAAAATGCAACAATATGGCGGACTAAACCGAACGCCGCAGCCGGAATACATCAACAATTCAACAACGGAAACAAAATGGCGCACAAGAATAAAACAATTCGTTCGTATAATTGCAAACAGATTGGACATTTTAAAAATCAATGTCCGGTTGCAATGAAGACGAAGACAAATGCATTTAGTGCAGTTTTTCTATCAAAAGAATTTAGTCAATCAGACTGGCACTTGGATTCTGGCGCAAGAACACATATCATATCGAATATAAACTTATTGTCAAATATTTGCTATCAACCCAAGACCAAGGAAATAATCGTTGCCAATCAAACCGTCGTGCAAGTTTTATGCTCCGGAGACCTGCAGATCACGACACTTGTTGGCAACGAAGAGTTTACCATTGATGTTAACAATGTTTTGTGTGTACCAAATCTAGCTACCAACTTACTGTCAGTGAGTAAAATCATTGCGAGCGGCAACAGAGTGACGTTTAATCCGCGAGGATGTCTAATTTACAACTCACAGAATGATTGTATTGGCGTGGCTAACTTGGAAAATGGTGTATACAGGTTAAATGTTGTGAAGTCGGAATCTATCATAGCAGCAGCGTTGAAACCTTCAAGTACTACTTGGCATAGGCGGCTTGGCCATGTTAATGCAAATGATTTACAAAAATTGAAAGATGGAATAGTTGAAGGGGTTAGTTTTGATGATAAATGTGATAGCGGCAAAGCCAGCTGCATAGTTTGTTGTGAAGGTAAACAAACAAGACTACCGTTTCCCCAAAGCACCAGCAAAAGTCAGGAACTCCTAGAACTGACACACACTGATCTATGTGGGCCAATGGAGAATCTATCCCTCGGTAAAGCCAGTTATATTTCACAGCTTCTTTCTTTGCGATTGAGGTTTACTTTATGTAGTAGCGCCACCTACTGCTAGCCTTTGCACGGATTTTAGAGTCTATGATAAGGGTTCTTTTTTTTTTTTTTTAACAACTGTCACATTTCGCTACCTATGTCAGTATCCAGTCTACAGAACTCATTCTGCGTTTCCGTGCTGTAGCCTGCGCACGTCGACTAAAATATATTAATTAGCTAGTTAAATTTTAAAAGTTTAAATGGTAAAAATTGTGCATCGAAGGAGGAGAAAATTCTCAAGAAAATAATTCGAGGAGGTTGAGACATCAAATTACAAATTCCGAAGAACCCAACGGTGTTGGGACTTATTAGAAAAAATGTCGTTGACACAAAACTACCCACATGGTATGTGCGTGTAGTTATCGAGGTTCGATGCATATAATTAATTCTTCTATTTAGTCCGTTACTCGATAATATCGCTGGTGGCGATTAATCTGATGTGCGGTGGAGAATCTCTAATATAACTTTAATAAATATTAGAAAAAATGTCGTTGACACAAAACTACCCACATGGTATGTGCGTGTAGTCATCGAGGTTCGATGCATATAATTAATTCTCCTAATTAGTCCGTTACTCGATAATATCGCCGGTGGCGATTAATCTGATGTGCGGTGGAGAATCTCTAATATAACTTTAATAAATATTAGAAAAAATGTCGTTGACACAAAACTACCCACATGGTATGTGCGTGTAGTCATCGAGTTTCGATGCATATAATTAATTCTTTTGATTAGTCCGTTACCAGATAATATCGCCGTTGGCGATTAATCTGATTTGCGGTGGAGACGATCTTGCACGCCGAATCCAAGATTTGAAGTGCCCGAGCTACCTCCGTCATTATCAGCCTTTTTTTGATACGATTGATGTCCCGGAAGAGGTCTAAAAACCAGCAGTTGTCGGCTGAAAATCCAAAGAATCTAAAGATAAGCCTGTTGAGGACTATCTTGTACCCGCAATTTGCAAATATTTACTTGCTCCCTTTATTAAATTTAGAAGCAAAAGCAGCATTGGCTGAAACTCTTACCAAACGAGATTCTATACTTCAACAAAAAAAAAAAAAGGGCAAATTGGAATCGCCTTGGCAGCTTTATCGCAAGCGATGGTCATCATTTTCAATGAAACTTTGAAGCAAAAACTTTTAAAACTGCTGAGTTACGCTTGTCGCGATAGCCAGAATAGGGAAACTAAAACTCATCGTAACATAATAATGAGTTCCATAAACGTATGCCTGCGTGACACGCTGACCAATACAAGTTGCGATGATTATTTATTGGGAGGAGATGTTGCTGAAACGCTGCAAATTGCAAAAAACGACGACGTCATCTCCGCAGCCACAGCTGCCGGCTCGAGCTCCACAGCAGAGCTACACGTACCCGCCACGTGGGACCTACCACGAACGGTCGTGGAACACTAGCAACCAGCGGAAATAAACCACCAGGTGCAGTGCGATGGACGTTTACGATATTTTCATCAAAAATGTGCTTAGATAACGAGTGATCCATTAATATTATCGTGAATAGCTGGTTACTAAAAACCTTTTAAATATCTGCCCGCTAAACAAAGTAGCTCTTGTGTTTACCCAAGGTCAATACATGGCCATAAAGATTATATTTTAGCGTTGGATAAACTATTAAAAATAAATGCTATATTCGTATGTTCTCATGAGCCAGGTAAATTTTATCACAAATTTTTTCTCCATACGGTGAAAATCGCTTCATACATAATTTAAAATCTTTGAATTAATTTACTACAAAACACTTCAAAATGGAAGATTACAGAACCGCTGATAAGTTAACAAAACAATGCTACATGGCCTCAATAGATGCAAAAGATAGTTATTTTTTCATCAATGTTGATAAGTCTTTCCGAAAGTACCTTCGATTTGAATATAACAACGTTTTATATGAATTCAAATATTAAACGTTTGACTTATGCACCGCTCTTTATATAAGTATTTACTAAAATATTAAAACCAGTCATGGAATTTTTACGTCGGGATAATTTTTTCATCCATAATATATCTAGATAATATATTTTACATTGGCAAAGATTGTGATGATTGTAATGACAATGTTTGGATTACAAAACATATTTTAATAAATTTAGGTTTCATAATGCATACGAAAAAAGTTCCTTTGTTCCTAGAACACAATGTAAATTCCTTGGGTTTATTTTTGATTCAGAGAAAATTATTTTAAAACTACCCCCAAAAAAAAAAAAAAGTTCTTAAAATAGAAAAAATAATACACAAAGTTATTCGAGCAATTTAAAATATTGTCACCAAATAAAAATCCTACTTATGATCAGGTAGTGAATTTACCCAGATATAATAAAGATGATTTTACTTGGTGGTTAAATTATCTAGAAGAGGGCTTTTCTCCTATTAGAACAGGCCAATACACTAAAACTATCTATCCTGACGCATCATATACTGGCTAGGGCGGGTTTTGTGATGGAAAAGAGGCAGCGGGTCATTGGAAGGAAAGCGAGTCGTCGCTACACATTAATACTCTGGAATTAAAAGCAGTGTTTTCGGACTTAAAACATTCGCATAATTATGGTAGTTACGATTGTGATATATTGTTAAGAATAGATATCACCATTACCTGTATAAATAGAATGGGTAGTGTTCAGTTTTCACATATGGATCATATTACCCGAGACCAATGGAAATAGCGTGAAATGCGTAAGATCAATATCTTTGCATCTTATATTACTTCAAAAGATAATATAGAAGCTGAGAGTTTGTCACGAAAACAGTTTAATGACACTGAATGGGATCTAAGTGACTATACCTTTAATAATATAACAAATAGGTTTGGAATACTATCGGTTGATCTTTTTGCAAACAGATGCAACTTATAATGTCCTATTTATGTAACCTGGAAAAGTGACCCAGATGCAAAAACTCTTCAGAAAATTGTTAGTGAAAAGTCTGTGGGTATTGTGGTAGTACCATACTGGCCCACGCAACTATGGTTGCCATTGTTTAAAAGGTTGTGTTGTGATTGTATTTACTAAATACTAATTCGCTGAAATCTCCTTTCAGATCTGCGCACAACCTTCATTAAACGTTAACCTTGGTTGCCGCGAAATTGTTCAGCAAGCGTTAGTAAAAAGATCACTGTCTTCAAAGTCCGTTGAAATTATGTTGGCATCTTTGTTGGATAATTCTTACCGAGACAGTGTGAAGGAGGTATCAAGGCGTGGATTGAATATTGCAAAAATAATAATTTTAGTTTTACTCAAACTTCTAAACCAATAATTGTTCATTTTCTAACTGAAATTTTCGAAAAAGGTGCTAAGTACGGTACTATTAATAGCTATAGATCTGCATTATCATTAATATTAAACATAAATTCCCAATATGACAGGTTAAAAAGTTTCATGAAAGGAGTCGTTATGTGAAGACCAACCACATCAAGTATGATCTTACCTGGGATCCAGCAGTTGTATTGAGCTACTTACCTACAAAATTTCCTAATGAAGACCTTGACTTAAAGACTCTTTTCCAAGAAAACTGTTACACTAATAGCTCTTGTAACGGAACATCGTGTTCAAATTTTATCCGTGACAAAGATTAAAAATATTTTAATAACTAAAAAAGTACTTATAAAAGGGTTTATAAAAACCTCTAAATTTAATAGTAAACAGACCTTGGTAAAGTTTCCGTTTTTTAATATTCGTCCAGAAATTTGTCCAGCAAAAACCTTACAGATGTAGGTATATAAATAAAACGAAAATTTAAGGAAACCTGATATTTTGTTTATTAGTTTTAAGAAACATATAGGTTTCCAAACTTTAAGTCACTGGGTTAAAAACACTTTAACTCTCAGTGGTATTAATGAAAATATTTTTAGTGCACATAGTACATGACATGCTGCTACATCAAGAGCTATTTATTTAGGAGTTTCTATTGACCTATCAAAAAGACTGCAGGATGGTCGGATTCTTCCTCAGTCCTTGCTAGAAATTATAACAAACTTTGTAACGAAAAATAATTTGCCTAATCATTGTTGAATTGTTTTCAATAAGTATGTTTATTTACTATTGAAGAGTTTTACCTTACTACTCTGCCAATTCATTTCACTATAACTAATCTTTAAACATCCTACATAAAGTAAACCTCAATCGCAAAGAAAGAAGCTGTGAAATATAATTGAGGATCAAACGAACTTCTAAAGTGAAGTTCGATCCTAATTATATGAACAGCTTCTTTCGAAGCGATTTAATATAAACCCACCCGTTATTATGCTTTGAAATGAGCATAATATGAATATGTTTCAACATGGAGTAATTTCAATTTATATTTGTATTTTACCCAACCCCAATATAGTGAAATGAACAAACAGGAATAAGACAGATTGACTTTAAACAAAATGAGTTCTGTAGACTGGATGCTGACATAGGTAGCGAAATGTGACAGTTGTTAAAAAAAAAAAAAAAGAACCCTTATCATAGACTCTAAAATCCGTGCAAAGGCTAGCAGTAGGTGGCGCTACTACATAAAGTAAACCTCAATCGCTTCGAAAGAAGCTGTTCACATAATTAGGATCGAACTTCACTTTAGAAGTTCGTTTGATCCTCAAATATTATCTGTTATTTGTGGATGACTACAGCAGATGGTGCACAGTTTATTTTCTGAAGTCAAAAAATGAAGCATTTAAGTACTTCAAACAATACAAAGAGTTTGTTGAGAATCAGCAGTCAAAGAAAATAAAGATATTAAGATCAGATAACGGAGGAGAGTTTTGTTCTGTGGAAATGACAAACTATCTAAGACAATGTGGTATACTTCATCAGAAGACAAACAGTTATACACCAGAACAGAATGGACTATGTGAGAGAAACAACAGATCTATAGTTGAAAAAGCTCGGTGTCTCCTTTATGATGCCCAGTTTGAAAAATTATTTTGGGCAGAAGCTGTGTACATTAAGAACAGATTACCAGCTGCGGGCTTAAATCAGAACACTACTCCGTATGAAATATGGACAGGAAGAAAGCCAGATTTGAGTTATTTTAAGATCTTTGGCAGTCCAGTTATGGTTCATATTCCAAAGGAAAAAAGAAGAAAATGGGATAAGAAAGCAAAAAAAATGTTCCTTGTTGGATATTCAGAGAATGTCAAGGGCTATCGCTTATATGATCCTTGCTTGCGTGATGTTATTGTGGCCAGAGATGTAGTTGTTATGGAGAATACATATGACAGTTTAACTACATCTATTGTTATCAAAGAGCAGAAACGGCCTGATATGGTTCCTGAAAGCAATTCAGTTGAAGATAATCAGCATGATAAGACATATGTCCCTGATAATTCATTGAGTGACACAGATGACAGCTTTGTTGACTCTTCGTCTTTGTCACCAGAAGCAAAGAATCTCACTACTAGCCAGTGTGATGTCAATCTATCAAGTAAACGTGTGAGATGCAAGCCAAATTATTATCAAAGTGCAAACATGTGTGTGGAAGTGGGAGATGAACAGATTTCTCTCAATGATGCAATAAATGGACCTGAAAAACAACAATGGCAGAATGCAATAAAAGAAGAATTGAAGTCTTTTCAAGATAGTCACACATGGGAACTTGTGGATAGGCCACAGGAAGGTACGGTTGTGAAAAATAAGTGGGTGTTTAAGAAAAAAATTAACAGTGAAGGTGAAGTGCGTTTTAGGGCAAGACTAGTTGCAAAGGGCTTTACCCAGAAAAAAGGCATAGACTTTAATGAAACTTTTTCACCAGTCTTGAGATATTCTACCTTTAGATTATTATTAGCACTAAGTGTTGAGCTAGGTCTAAATATGAATCATCTTGATGTACCCACTGCATTCCTTAATGGTTTTCTTCATGAAACAGTATATATGGAAATACTAGAATGTGCAGATATAAAAAATTGTAATAATAAAGTTTTAAAATTAAAAAGGGCTGTGTATGGACTCAAGCAGTCAGCTAGAGCTTGGTATACCCGTGTAGAAGATTGTTTGTTAGAGTTAGGTTATAAAAGGTCAAACAATGAACCTTGTCTTTTTGTAAAACATGATCATAATGTTAAGTGTTATGTAGCATTATTTGTTGATGATTTTTTTTGTTTCTATAATTGTCAGAATATATATGAAAAGTTAATAAAAGAGTTAGTATCAAAATTTAGAATAAAAGATTTAGGTAATGTTCAAAGAGATTGTATTACTATTGACCAAAAGTTGTTTATAGAGACAATACTTAAGAAATTTAATATGCTAGATTGTTCTCATTCAGATATTCCAATGGAAATAAACTTAAAATTAGAAAAAGATGTAAACAGTAAAGTAGAAAAATTGTATCCTTACCAACAATTAATAGGTAGTTTGATGTACTTATCTGTACTTACCAGGCCAGATATTTGTTTTAGTGTAAGTTTTTTAAGTCAATATAATAACTGCTTTAATGAAACTCATTGGAAACATTTAAAACGTTTGTTAAAATATCTAAAGAAAACTAAAAATTATGGTTTAGTATATAGAAAGACTGGATGTAATTTGCATGGTTTTGTGGATGCTGATTGGGCATCTTGTACATTAGATAGGCGGTCTTATACTGGATTTTGTTTTGTAATGTCAGGATCAGTTATTTCTTATGAATCCAAAAAGCAAAAAACTGTAGCATTGTCAAGTACAGAAGCAGAATATATGGCCCTCTCTGAGTCCTGTAAAGAGGCAATATATCTAAGGAATATATTAAGTGAACTTATTGTATTAAATGAATGTATGCCAATATGTATATATAGTGATAACCAAAGTTCCATTAATTTAGCAACTAATCCATTGTTTCACAATAAGCGCACAAAACATATAGATATAAGGCATCACTTTGTTCGAGAATGTGTTGCAGTAAATAGTGTGGATATTAAATATGTATCAACAATGGATATGCCAGCAGACATATTCACAAAAGGTTTAGGTGCAAATAAACATTATAAGTTTTTAGAATTAATTGGTATATCTGAAGTTAAATGTTAAATATTATACACATTTGATTTTTGTATTTTATGTGAAATTAGATTATTTTGTTAGGTCAGGATGTTATTTAGATATAACAAAATAATTTTATATGGCAATACTATTGGCTGTATCCTCTGTATCCTGTGCTTATTAATAAACGCTAGTCAGTTGATAGCAAAACCACCATATTGTTTCATTAAGTCACAGTCATGTAAATTATTTGGATGCGTCATATCAACTTCTAATATATAACCGTAATCAGATTCGTCAGATATTTCAAACAAGTTAAATTTAACTATCTCATTATACTGCATAAATTTAAAATCGGATATGGGCAACTTTTTCATCATTGCGTATCCATAGAGATTGTTACAATCAAGATATATTAAATATGTTGAGGGTTTACCATCTTCAAAATGAGGGTAAATACATGTTATTTGCTTTAGCGTATCTGTGAGTACACTGGGCAAGCCCACCACGTAGTCCTTTTTCTAAAATTTGATAAATTTCTAAAT
Organism: Stenoptilia bipunctidactyla; assembly: GCA_944452665.1. Lineage (NCBI taxonomy): Eukaryota > Metazoa > Arthropoda > Insecta > Lepidoptera > Pterophoridae > Stenoptilia > Stenoptilia bipunctidactyla. The sequence goes on from OX101746.1 coordinate 17,930,809, forward strand.
CATTTATTAACTCAAGTTGAACACCTGTGAAAAGGAGCATAGCATGCCAACTCAGACCTGGTGCAGTTACATATTATGCAGTATCAAGACTATAATGTATTACACATAATTTTCTAAAATTTTCGATTATATTTCCTCGCTTCATTCTTCAGATATAATATATACCATGTAGTATCCCTGGGTACTAGGCAACATTCGCACAATTTTTAGAGTTATAAAATAATTTTTACTCGCCATCCCCATAAACCGTTATCCCCGTACACCGTCCGGTCCTAGCGGCTGCTCATTCCCGTTTTGTGCTCGGTAACGCTCGCACGCGCACTACTGTGATACACGATGCCGAAGAGAAGCGCACAGTCACGTATTGAACGTTATGAACATAAAATAAGGAAGTTAATTGAAAAGGAGAAATGTCGAAAAACAGTTTCACCCTTTGAATCATCCCCCGATTCTAACCATGAAGGTGAGTAAAATATAAGATTTACATAAATTTTACTTGACATACTGGTATAGCATTGATTATTTTGTGATGAGATCACTGACCTCTATATTTACCACTGGACTGGCGGCTGTCAAAGTGCTTTTGTGCCCGTTTGATAATCGCCATTTTGGCGCTGTCGGACGTAGCGAGCAGTAGCGAGTGTCCGTGGTACTAAAACTAGTCGCTTACACATATGTCACATGTCCTCATTCTTGATAACTTTTATATAATGCTTATAACAATAACAACATAAAATTCGAATTAATATTTAAAAAATATAAAATCACTTAACAATAAGCTAGCACTTCTCTGGCGGCCACTTGCAATATACGTCAAAATTTGTTCTGCGGACACTCGCTACTCGCTAGTGGCGCTTCAAATAGGCACAAAAAAATAGCTGTCAAACTTACGGAACAGCCAGTCCAGTGGTAAATATAGAGGTCAGTGGATGAGATGCTTTGGAATTGACTGCGAGTCAATAACATTGACATTTCTTCATCACATCATTATGGTCTATATTTTACGCATCGGGGTTGACTGCGAGTCTCCAACGATGACGTCAGCAGAAAATACGACAATATCAAATAGATATGTCGTTCATCTGCAATATAAAAACTCAAAAACAATCGTTTCTGAGTTTAACTTACAACTACCGTCATTTTACGTAGCCTAAATAAAAACTTTTATTTTAGGTGATGAACAGCAAGACGCTGAATATACACACGAAATCGAACAGATTTTGGATCCCACGGCTTGCTCGTCCGTGGGCATCGAAGCGTTTCCTGACCCCCTGTTGAACACTGATATACAGAATGACCAACCTGGCCCTAGTAACCAAAACGAGACCGCTAACGAGCTAGACCCTGACATGTTTTGCTTGGTGGTAGGATCCCTTCTGGGTCCGCCTGGCTAGCGACCACCCTTTATATAAAGTCTGCCGCCAAATGTTACCGCTCCGGCGGTAATGTGTTCCGGCAATATTGTATAAAGAGCCAGTTCCTTCCTAAACCCGTGTGCTTTCATCTTCGACCTCATCGTCACTTACCATCAGGTGAGATTGAGGTCAAACGCGGGTATAGTCACTGATAAAAAAAAAAAAAAAAATGTTATCCGCTCTCGGTGAGACTATATCAGATACCCCTGAATATGGCGATAATATTCATGACAACTTGTCAAAATTATGGACGCCACTTTTGTCAAAAGGATTGCCAAAAGAAATAAAAGAAAAAAAATTGCGAGATTATTTAGTACCAGATAATTGTAAATTTTTACAGTCACCTAAGTTGAATGCGGAAATATCCGCCGCTATTCCCGATATGGTACGCAACCGCGACAAAATAATTGCCGCTTCCCAGCAGCAGCTGGGCCAAGGAATTACAGCCATCAATAGAGGCCTTGACATTTTGTTAAAAGGGGCTGATAAAATCCAGGCAACTAAACATCTAAGTAATGCCTGTAGAATACTATGTGACTCGCATAAATTAGTTACAAACGAGCGCGTGAAACTTATCACGCCTAGCTTGGACAAGTCTATCATTAATATGATTAAAGAGTTCCAACGAGATGAAACACTGTTTGGTTCATCCCTGTCTGAGAAAATAAGGGCTGGCAAAGCTATCGAAAAGCAGAGCCAGCAAATTAAGAAACCGATCCCCAAACCTAAACCACCGATGTCTCAGTCAAGCAACAGGTCCGCATTCTGTCAGGGAAACGGGCCAGCGGCTCCCCGGTACCCACCGGCAAACAGGGGGGGTCGAGGATCATACAGGAGACCACAGCCGACATCGGTTTCCCGCCGGCAATACCAGGCACCAGCGCAGCAGGCATATCGAGCTGCGACCAGCGACAAGTCTCGTGCACCAGCACAGAGTCACCGTTAACGCAGGTACATTCGGGTAGGCTTACCCACTTTTATAACTGTTGGTTAAAAGTAACAAATAATAAAGTTGTACTGGATTGGATTAAAAACGGCTACAAAATACCATTTATATTACCCGTAAACCAGTGTAATATACCTCAAAATAATTTATCAAGTACTGAAAAACATGACATGTTAGTAGCCATAAATAAATTGAAACAATTAGGTGCCATAACAGAGACTAAATTAACACGAGATCAATTTATCTCTAAAATATTTCTCACACCAAAACCGAACGGTGAAAAGCGCTTTATTTTGAATTTAAAACCATTGAATAAATTAATTCAAACGGACCATTTTAAAATGGAGGATTTTCGTACTGCGTGTAAACTAATACCTTACAATGGATACTTGGCTACCATCGATTTAAAGGATGCATATTTTTTATTACCAATACATTATTCACATCACAAGTACTTGAAATTCCAGTTTCAACCAAATAACTCGTCTAATACTTTCACTTATCAATTTTGTGTTTTACCTTTCGGTTTGTGTGTAGCCCTTCGCGTTTTTACTAAACTTATGAGAGAAGTTATGGCTTATCTGAGATGTCGTGGATTTACATCGGTATTCTATTTAGACGACATTTTATGCATAGGTAATACATACGATCAATGTGTTGATAACGTGAACAACACGTTAAAATTGTTAAATTTGTTATTAACTACGATCATAACATATCTTGGGTTTGTTATTAACTACGAAAAAAGTTCTGTAATACCTCAACAAACTTGTAAATTTCTCGGCTTTTGTTACGACACAACAAATTTAAGCATAAGCCTTCCGTCGGATAAACGTAGTAAAATTGCAGAGTTAATCAAAAAATTTACAAAATTAAAGTCGTGTTCCACACGCGAGTTCGCTCAGTTGATTGGTACTCTCGTTGCCGCCTGCCCAGCCACCAAATATGGCAGGTTATATACTAAAATTCTCGAACGCCAAAAATACCTGGCAATCATAATTACGAAAGTAAAATGAATTTACCTAATGTTATTCTTAAAGATCTTTGTTGGTGGTTATCGAACATCGAGTCGACTCATAATTTTTTAAGACTACCCTATTTTGTATTAGAAATTTACACTGACGCGTCCCAAACCGGCTGGGGCGCAGTCTGCGGTAATTCAAACAGACACGGACAATGGAAAGATTCCGAGAAATCGCAACACATTAATTATTTTTGTTTATATTGTTTTGATTTGAGTATTTTTCGAGTTGTTTTGATTATTAATAACTTTGAGTATGAAAACCATATTAGTGTATAATTATTATAAATTTAAATTTTTATTTCGCATACTATATCATTTGGCGGAAGAGCACTGGCCTCTGTGTCACAGGTTTTACCTATTTCAGAGGTCCACAGTATTCCTCTCAGACTTGTTTACAGTAATTTTGTTTTTAATATGTTGATTACAATTTAAATTTATATGTACCATTATCTGTAAACCCTTCAATGTTTGAAATAAAGATATATTATTATTATTATTAATTACTTAGAATTAATGGCTGTGTTTTTAGGTCTAAAATGTTTCGCTAGCGAGTTAAATAACTGTGCAATATTACTACGAATCGACAATACAACTGCTATAAGTTACGTTAACCGTATGGGAGGTATCCAATACCCCCATCTTAATGACTTGACTCGAGCCATCTGGCAATGGTGCGAAGTTCGCGGTTTGTGGATTTTTGCATCATATGTAAATACGAAAGATAACCACGCAGACACTGCATCGAGGATTGTCAATCCAGACACTGAATGTACAATTTCCGATATCACTTTTCAAGAAGTAGTAAACTGCTTCGGACAGCCTGACATTGACTTGTTTGCGTCACGTGTTAACGCAAAATGGGGTTTCGTACTCAACTTCGAATGACGTTGGCTCGATGCTCGATACCTCGATGTCCCTGCCTCGATAGTACGTTTTGCCGGTGGGTCGTTACCTCGAAAGTTCAGTACCTCGAGCGGTTCCTACCTCGATGGGTCTTTGCCTCGACGGTACATTTCATCGATGGCTTGTCGCCTCGAAAGATCATCAAAGTAAATTTAAATTATGACGTAAGGTGTAATAAATAATAAAACAGGACAATAATTATAATCAACAATATTTATTAATTATTTCACAAGTGAAACAGATAATTATAAATAAATGTAAGAAAACCTTTCTACTATGATTATTGTAACCAATTTTTCTTTTCTCCTTTATTCGAAATAATTTAAATATCTATAATATAATAATTCTTCTTCTTTGATCAACGAAAACGTAATTATAATGATGTGCAATTAGCAATAGAATTCAAAAACTCTCTTAATCCCATTTGATCCCTATTTTTACAAATCTGAGCAATTGCAGTTTGCAATTTCTTATTCTTCTTTTTCGGTGGTGTTTGGGATATACATGAAAGTGCCTTTTCAACAATGTGATTTGTGTTCATTTGTTCCTTAATAAGCTCGCGTACAGTCGCATAGAGACCAAGACGCCTGTTATTCAGTAAACTGTTCCACCGCCTGTGCCATCCTTCAACATTATTTTGAGTTCGCGGTAACCCTAGTTCATTATTTTGGTGAACTGACCAAAAGTGAGGTGGAAATAAAGGTGGTGATCTAGAAATTGTAATCGTAGTTCCTCCTCCTCCTACCGATTTTCTTTTGCCAGAAACATAATACATCTCGAACCACTCCGTTAAGGGATCCGCTTCCTGAGGCAAAACTTCTTCTTTCAGCATGTGAAATGCAGTCGGAATATCATCTGGCGGCAAGTATGCCAAGGCAACTAGACATCGTAAGCTATCAGCAAAATTACTATCTTGTCCATAGCGCACCGATAATCCAAACTCTTGTATTCGCCTCCATACGTTCTGTCCTAAATGAAATAAACATCCGTTATGAACAGTGTCCGAAAATTCAATTCTAACTGCGTTAATGACAGCTATTTCAAAATCCGTCATTATATGATCCGGGTTTAATTGAAACCCCTCTTCAGCTGCGTAAGATTTCAGTTCTTGAAAAAGATGCATATATGCAGTTTCAGTTTTTGATGTCATGAAACAACACACTAAAGGTACAATTTTTCTGTGTTCGTCTATTCCAATAACACCGTGGATGGAATAAATCTGTTGAAATAACCAAGGGCACGTTTTGAACGTACCGTCCATAATCCAAATCAAAGATTCATATAAAATCTTTATATTTCTTTTTGTACAAAAAATTATTATTCGCTCACCATCACCAAATGGTAAATCACGAGCTAAAAATGATTCTCCATCACTTGTCTTATGATCGTCAGGAAAGTTAATTTCGGACAAACTGGATGGTTCCTTTGGCTTAGCCTTAGCGCGAGCACGTTTGACAATTTGTCTTAATGCATTTTTGTTACTAATAGAACATGCAATAGTGCTAGGTACATCTAATAGGCGCTTATTGATCAGTTGTGTTGGCTTATCACTGCTCGTCAACGCATCCTGTTTGATATTGTTCGTTAATTTAATCGCATCTATTTTGCTAGGTGACGGTGCATGAGAATGATCGGTCATTTCTTTGATCACACTGTGTTCACCGGAATTAGCAGTTTCTGTTGTTAATGTGCTCGAACAAAACTTATCATCTTTTTGATTACAGCACCAATAATATTTATTATTCACTTTTTTGTTTAAATAAAAACAGTATCCACCACAAATTATTATCTCTTTTCCGCGATTAGATTTTGCTACTACTATTGACGCTGACATGTTTCCGACTGCATTAGCATTGTTTTATTTATAATTTGTAACTAAATTGAGAATTTTGCGGGTAATTGAAAAAAGTTTTCTTGAATTATTTGGAAATTAAGGTGGTTCCTTAGTACGTTTATTTATTTATAGTTTAGATTTACGTTTAGTTATTATAAAAACAATTATTAATCATAGATGCCTGAAACTTGAATACGAAACGAAACCCGTTAATGAGAGTTTAATTTTTTAACGCCTTATAAAATGATCATAGCAAAATATTTTGTTGTCAACTATTGCAGACCTATATTATGTAGGTGAAGTTTTGACTCCAGGTCTGTAATTTTTTCAACTTCCGTCTCAGAAACGAAAAGGTGCCAACTGCCAAGTTTGAAGCGTAGCCTGTGTTTATTTATATTATTAAATTAATATGATTAAAAGATGTGAAAATTTGCGTCGAAATTTTTTACATTTTTTAAATTATATTTCTGTATCTGTTTCTGTCTGTGGCATCATAGCTCCCAAACGGATAGACAGATTTTGATCTAGTTTTTTTGTTTAAGAAGTGACTTATGCGATATGGTTATTTAATCAAATAAAATAATATTTCGAGGCGACAAGCCATCGATGAAATGTACCGTCGAGGCAAAGACCCATCGAGGTAGGAACCGCTCGAGGTACTGAACTTTCGAGGTAACGACCCACCGGCAAAACGTACTATCGAGGCAGGGACATCGAGGTATCGAGCATCGAGCCAACGTCATTCGAATTTGAGTACGAAACCCCGCAAAATGTACTAGGTTTGTTTCTTGGAAACAGGACCCAGATGCTAAATACGTAGATGCATTTACTTTAAACTGGCAAAATTTCTACTTCTACGCATTTCCGCCATTTTCCTTAATACTAAAATGTCTCCGTAAAATTATTGACGAGAAAGCAAACGGTATTTTAGTTTATCCTTATTGGGTTTCGCAGCCATGGTTCCCTCTGTTGCAAAGTTTAATAGTTTCAAAAGTATTATACCTTAATCCAAATAAAAACCTTTTGCAATCTCATTTCAGAGATCAACACCCTCTGCACAAGAACCTTATCCTGGGTGTCGCGAGGCTCTGCGGCGGTCATTCAGCCGTCAGGGAGCCTGCGCAGATTCAATCACTCTGATGTTGGCGTCATTTTCTGAAAGTACTATTAAGCAATACAATGTCACTTTAAAACTTTGGTGGCAGTTTTGTATCGTTAACAAGGAGGATATATTTAGTCCGTCAAATGCTCCATTGTAACTTTTTTAACGTCATTTTTTAATAATAATAACTGCAGTTACGGTACCTTGAATTCGCACCGTTCCGCCTTATCTGCTTTGATCGGAAATAACATTGGTTCTGAGGACAGCGTAAAGCGATTGTTAAAAGGGGCATTCAAATTAAAACCCAACAAACCAAAGTATAGTAGTACGTGGGACCCTCAGTTAGTTTTAAATTATATATCAAAATGGTACCCTAACAGCGAACTATCGCTTGAGAAAATTACAAAGAAACTCACTATCTTGCTAGCTAGTTGTACAGCCCACAGGATGCAAACGCTTTCGTTGATTAAATTAGAGAATTTAGCTTTTTCAGACCACGGTGTTAACATCTATATTACGGATATCATCAAAACCTCTGCTTCGGGTAAAGAACAACCGGTGCTTTACCTACCATATTTTAAAGAAAACGTCCGCATTTGCCCCGCGACAGCGCTTTCAGATTATATTTCTATTACTAGAAATCTAAGAACTGAGAGTACAGGTAATCTCTTGTTAACGTTCAAAAGACCGCACAAAGTTGCCACAACCCAATCTATCAGCCGATGGGTTAAACAAGTACTATCGGAATCTGGTGTCGATATCAGCGTGTATGGCGCACACAGTACACGCCATGCGTCCACCTCTACCGCTAACTTAGCAGGTATTAATATTGAAACTATCAGAAAAACCGCAGGTTGGACTGCCAATTCTAGTACGTTTGCTCGGTTTTATAACAGATCCATTCTAAAAGAAGGTGAATTTGCTAGATCCGTTTGCTTAGAGTCAGAAACTCAATAACTAAAGTATGAGGTAAAAATTTGATTACTAAATAAGTAATTTTTTTTTTTAAGAAAACACATTTAATGTCAAATTAATTATTAGGTATTATTATATTAGTTACATTTTTCATTATGAGATATATTAGTTACTAACTAATTCATCTCATAATGAAAAATGTATCAATTTAAGATATGTTGATTATTGATTCATTGTAACACATAATATATGACAATTATAATTATTTAAAGTATTTTATTTCAAAACTTTTTGCTCTTAACATCTACATGGTATATACGAGGGTCATTTGAAAAGTTCTTAGCCTAACATTGTTAGACTCGTCGGTATATTTTATAACTACCCTCATTTTATAGCTACATTATTTAGCAACAAGTATGCACAGTTTAGTTTATTTGCAATAATTAATTGTTCGTTTACACGTGATACCGTAAGTCAAGTCAGAGCAATTTTTGAAAATGGATAAAATTGAACATCGTGCAGTGATAAAATACTTGTATTTGAAAGGTTTAACTCCAAAAGCTATACATGAAGACATGTCTGCCACTTTAGGTGAGTCCGCTCCTTCGTATGCGACTGTTAAAAATTTGGTGGCAGAGTTTAAACGTGGTCGTGAGTCCATTCAAGATGAGCCCCGTAGTGGCCGGCCCTCGACGGCTTCCACTGATGAAAACAAAGAAAAAATCTGTGATTTAATTTTATCTGACCGAAGATTGACAGTCGAGGAAATAGCTAAGACTGTAGGCATCTCTTCTGAGCGAACACATCATATAATTACTTCTGAACTTGGATTCTCTAAGGTGTCTGCGCGGTGGGTACCGCGGCTGCTTTCAGTGGAACAAAAACGCAACCGACTCACAACTTCCCGCGACTGTTTAGAGTTATATGAAGCTGATCCACAGGAATTTATTGAAAGATTTATAACCATGGATGAAACCTGGGTTCACCACAATACACCTGAGACAAAAGAACAGTCGAAACAATGGAAAAGGGCAGGATCACCCACCCCAAAGAAGGCAAAAGTGGTTTTATCGGCTGGCAAAGTCATGGCATCAGTTTTTTGGGATGCAAAGGGTATAATTCTGGTGGATTATTTAAAAAAGGGTGAAACAATAAATTCTGATTACTACTGCAACCTGCTGCGGCTTTTGAGAGAAAAAATCAAAGAAAAACGTCCAGGTTTATTGAGGAAGAAGGTCTTGTTTCATCAGGACAATGCACGCGTTCACACTTCTGTGCAATCCATGGCAGAAATCCATCGGTGTGGCTTTGAATTGTTACCTCATCCCCCATATTCACCGGATTTAGCACCGTCAGACATCTACCTGTTCCCAAAGCTGAAAAAATTTTTAGGTGGTAAACATTTTTTTACAAATGAAGAGGTCATAGCCGCCGTAGACGCTTATTTTGAGGAGTTAGACGAAGATTTTTTTAAAATGGGTATCGAAGCCTTACCGGGTCGATGGAAAAAGTGTATTGAGCTCGGGGGAGAGTATGTTGAAAAATAAAAATATAATCATGTGGTTTCATTAAGTACGTTAGGCTAGGAACTTTTCAAATGACCCTCGTATTATATCTGAAGAATGAAGCGAGGAAATATAATATGTGATCAAATGAACTTACCTACAGTGAAGTTCGATCAATATTATATGAGTCGCTTCATTCGAAGATATGATCACCCTCCCACCCCGTTGCCCTAATAGAAAAGTTTTGACAGTATAAGAGAGCTCTAAAAAATGAGCAGCCGCTAGGACGGTGTACGGGGATAACGGTGTATGGGGATGACGAGTAAAAATTATTTTATAACTCTAAAAATTGTGCGAATGTTGCGTAGTACCCAGGGATACTACATGGTATATATTATATCTGAAGAATGAAGCGACTCATATAATATTGATCGAACTTCACTGTAGGTAAGTTCATTTGATCACATAATATATCGCACAATAGAAGTACATCACTTTTTAAATATAGATCAGTATATTCACCAATAGAGCTAATATTAAAATATTTCCAAACATTTTGAGCATGTTCATATTCGGTATCTGTTATATTTTTCATTTGCAAGCTATTATAAAAGCAATCTTTTGATGGAAGTTTCGTTTCAGTATATTTTTGCCATGAATTGACATATTCATATTCATATGGATATACGCCCTTCATTCTTATTAAATCGAATTGTTTCTTCGCAGGATAATGGGATGACAAATGCACAAAATCCTTGTCTGATAAACTTTTACTCAATGTATCAAGACTCGAACTTAAGAACTGAAAAGAGTCTAAATTTAATTTGTAATGGAATTTTATTTGAATCTGATTTCATTGTTTTTTTTATCGATAAGTATTCTTCTTTAGTTTTAGGTATGATTTTAATTTCACCATCGTATTTTGCCAATTGCATGATAAATATATGAGCATCGTAACCGGATAACTTATGAAATATAACTGGTATGAATGAACAAACTTTAAATAATAAATTGCAGTGCGAATGTGCTGCGCCTCTATATTCAGAAGTAACGTGATCATGATCACGTACTTTGTCGTCAAACAATAATTGTTTACAAATGTATCATACACTAGCATTGCAATAATCATCAATTTGCTCTCTAGTCATAGGTTTCATAGGCAGTTTTGTGGTTAAAATTTTATGAATAAAGTTAACATCCTGAATCAATGTTTTTATAAATACTTCAATACAATCACTTCCTCTATAAGTAACAAATTTATTCAAGATTTTATCATAGTTACAGCATATTATAATCAAAACATGAAGGTTGATGCAATTTATTTCTTATAGTACTTTTATCTGTATTTTGATCTTTATAATCAGATAACAAACATTCAAAATCTGCATATATCACAAAAATATTTATTTGCTGTCTTTCATAGTTTTTAAATTTTATATAACTGTGTTTTTCAGGTAATACGGTAATAACTTTAGAATAGTTATGTGAGTTATATTTTTTTTGTGACATGTTTCACACAGATACATTTGACCTTTGTGATGTGGAACCTGACGTCTAACAAGGCGTTTAAGATCTTTTATTAAACAGTAATGAGTTTTGCTATTTTGTTCAAAATATAGCAAGTTGATATGATTAATTGTTTTATTCTTTGTGACATACAATATAATGGACCAGTAACATTATAATGCTTACCTAATCCGTAAACATTTATACTTATTTCACAATTATGTTTTTCAAACAACTCTATATCTTTATTCGATAAAGGAAAGGACATCCCTTCTGTATTAAACATAGTATTTAAATTCGGATATGAGCTTCTTCTACAAGCATTATTTTCAACAGGAAATAATGATGCAGCTATGCTCCACAAAAAACAGTAATTATCATTGTTTTGTATGTTTAAACAGCTTTTTGTATTTTTAATTTTAGCAGGTAGGGCAATATATGATCCACCACGCATAGGCGAATACTTATTAATGTTTACCTCTAAATGACTTACAGAACTAAAAGACCATCCAGATTGGCAATGCTCAAATTCAGATAATTTTATTTTATAAATCTCTCTTATATTCGAATACAATATTTCGCAATTAGTACTTTGGTATACAATTTCATACTTAGTATTAAAGGACTTCAGATGCTGCTCACCCGATATGGGCAACACAAAGTAAGCAAACAACTCGAAGTTGACTTTGATACATTTATGTTTTGATTAAAGATATTTCAATAATTTTTTAAATCTCGTTCTCTTGTCTCGTCTCGTTTGTCATCTAAGAAGGCCTCTATTAATGAGTACTCGACTTATTGAGATGGATTCAAGCGATAAGTGATTATTCTGTTTCTGAATGCTGTAGCAATAATATCAACATTCGCAAACTCAGACTTTATCAAACAATTAGATTTATGAATATTAGTTCTCTTATGGTATCTGTATTCATGATCTGGGATCTTGATGTTACATTTATCGCAATGGTAAGTGCTTGGTGTTGAATTAACCGGAGCCTTAACTGTAAAAAATAAATAAAAAACAATAAGATATAATCATTTAGTATTTATTATGTAAAAAGTAGTTATAATGGCGATTACGAAGTTGTATGGGCTGAGACGAACGGAACCCGTACAATATTTGATGATAGTAAAATAATAGATAGGTGTAGATATTTAGTCTATAATTAACACTTAAGGAGTACACAATTAAACTTAAACTGATAGCAATAAAAAGATTAAAATGATAGAATTAAATTAAATGATAGATTATTGATAGATTTGAGTGACCGCCGCGGACACAACTTGTGCACTGAACTAAAAACGCCTGAGCCGCGTAAAATGCAAGCTCGGCGGAAATGTACGGCTGGCCCGTACAGAAGTAATGATCTGGGAAATAATTAAACATTTATACTTAGTTGATTAATTAAGTTAATATAAAAAGTAATTTTACATATTCGTAATTTTAACTTTTATATCTCATTCTTTCAACATTTTTTGTTTGTTCTCATAGGTCGATGAAACTTGCAGACCAGCTTTTCTTGTCTGAGGAAGACTCTGGGACGGAAGCAGCGGCAAAGAAAAGGTGCGATCAAAAGAAACGCAAGCCATCGCCATGGTCCTCTGAGTGCCAGACATCAACCAGCAAGAAATCGAAGCCGAGTCCCAGACCGACAGCCCACGACCTGTGATTCCGAAACGGAGCAGTTAGCGGCAGCTGGTAAAAAAATTCCATCAATCTACTCATACATAACACGTAGATTGGCTAATGGGTTTTCAAGGCAGATGGACGAGAAAAAAACTGGAAGTTACTTCGTCGAGTTAAAAGTTTATCATTGTGGCGATATCGAGCTACCACCAGCGAGCGAGCACCAGTAAATAGATGGCGCCACGCTATCGCGACAGTGAAAAATAAATGTAATACGGATTCGGAGTCGTGGAAACACATCGAAGCATATATAAAGAGTGTTCGACAGGAATTTAAAAACTGTCCTCCCACTTTTATAAACTCGTATCAAATATGAAACTAACTAATAAACTCATAGTCAGGTCGCATGCGTCACCGCGGCTGGTAGTGCTACGCGCGCCAGAGTGCTACTGTGCAAAATGTCGAATCTGTTAAAATGTAATTCGTGCAATATTGTCATAAACGAGATATTAACGTTTATTGACTGTAAAATACAAGTGATGGACAATGAAAGTTTGATTCGTTTGTGCCGTACTAGCTTTTCAACACGAGAAATTGAGGATGCAAAGTCGTTACTTTTTAAATCGGTACGTACCGATAAACGTAAAATTTCGAGAAGAAACGATGGCAAAGCTGAACGAGACCTTCAGGATATTATAACAGTTTTTAAAGAAACTGATCCTGAGAAAATTCCTGTTTTTGTTGCTCGGGAACTGCACCGACTACCACCGGTCACTTTCGATCACATTGATGCTACAAGATTGTTAAAAGATATTTTATTAATGCGTGAAGAAATAAATAAGTTAAAAGCGGAGAGTGTAACGAAAAACGAGCTACAGGAAGCCCTGAGTCAAGTTAAATCATACACGCCTCGTGAGTCAGATGAAAAATGTACAAACATTAATGTCAAGAGAGGTGCATACCTGGGCTCTTTTAATCTAAATAGTGGACCATTTGGCATACTAAACATTGACAAGCCTTCCGTGGACTTAAGTGATAACCATAATGGCAGTGGAAATGTATCGTCGTCACCAAAACAAAGGTGTGACTTGCAAATCAGTAATGAAGTCGAAGAGGACAGCGTGAATAGTGTAACATTATTGAAGCTCCCGCTACCGCCACGAAATTCAAACAAACAAGCGAGGCCGGGCAGCGAGAGCGAAGACAAGGGTACGAGTACCGGCGACTGTCAAACCGGTTCCGATATGAACGAGACAGTTATACGGTCGAGAGTGCAATCGCCGCTATCGCTGCGCTCAGCTGATGTAAACAAAGAATGTTTACAAGATGAACGAGTTATAAATAAATTATACGGGAAGAAATCGTTAGCTGAAATAGCCGGTGATGGTACTAAGTGGAAATCTGAAAAGATAGATGAGGGATGGATCCAAGTGCAAAGAAAAAAGTTGCGTAATCAGTTTATAGGTCAAACAGGCAGTGCAATAAATAAAATCGGAAACTTTAAAGCCGCCGAGGTTAAAGTGCCGTTATTTATTTACAATGTAGCTAAGGAAGTCACAGAAATGGATATTAAAGAGTACATATATGACAAAACTAAAGAGCAAGTATCAATATATAAGCTAAAGATGCGGCGTATAAAAAGCTATGACTCATATAAGATATTTGTATCAAAAAGCAAACTAGCTCTCTATTTGGATGATAAACTATGGCCGGCAGATATTAGGTTCAGGCAGTTTATTAACTTTCGTGAATCGGTTAATACTAACCGAAAATAGCTGTAGATAGTAAAAGTATATACTTAATCAAAACTACTATGGAAAAGACACAACTGAGACTTATTACATTTAACTGTAAAGATATAAAGAAATCAATGGAATGTGTTCGAGGATTATGTAATAAAGCAGATGTGATAGCACTCCAAGAAACATGGCTGCTCCCTCATGACATCCCACTGCTGGGCGACGTACACTCGGATTTCAGTGCGACGGGCGTGTCGGCGGTGGACACGGGTGCGGGGCCGCTGCGTGGGCGGCCGCACGGCGGCGTGGCGCTGCTGTGGCGCCGCAGCGCCTTCTCGCACGTTAAGGTGATACAGTGTAATCATGAAAGGATTTGTGCTATACGAGTTTCGGTGAGTGATCGTTCTTTTATGATAGTTAGTGCATATTTACCGACAGACTGCGCTGAAAACTTAGTGCTATTTACTGACTGTATGAGCGCAATTAGTGCTATTGTTGAGAGTGAGGGAGAGGACAGTGTCTATGTCCTGGGCGATTTTAACTCTCACCCGGGTAGGCAGTTTGGCAATGAACTCTTGCTATTCTGTAAAGAACAACAGTGGTTGTGTGCAGACATAGAAAAACTAGGTATTGACTCTGGTTGTTATACCTATGTTAGAGAGATACACGGAACACATAGTTGGCTCGATCATTGTCTAGTGACGAAAGCGTTGTGGGATTCTATAGTTAATATACATGTTTGTTATAGTGTTTATTGGTCCGATCACTATCCATTATTTATAAACTGTAACTTAGAAATAATTAAATGTAAAGTAGACTTAAAAACAAAACCTAATAATAATGTAATTCGGGGGGAGCGGGACATAAATCAAATTAATAGCTATAGTAAAATTTGTCACAAAATGTTTAGAGAGTTAAATTTTCCTACGGATTGTGAAAGGTGTTGTAATCATTTATGCACAATTGCTGACCACAAATGTATTATTGACGAAATGTATAATAGAATTATTAATATTATTAAAGATGCGGCTACCCAAACCAGTAATAGTTTTCATGGGCAGACTAAACAACGTACTATGAATAAAAAACCGTATGTTGTTGGGTGGAACAAGCACGTAAAACAGCTACACGGACAGGCGCGGCTTGATTATGAGTTGTGGGTTTTGCAAGGAAAACCAAAAAGCGGTTTTATTTTCAGTAACATGTATGAAAGCAAAAAGAAATTCAAAGCAAAATTAAAGTGGTGCATAAAACATAGTGAACAAATAAAAATGGATATTTTGGCTACTTCGCATGAATTGAAAAATTTTAAAGATTTTTGGAAAAATGTAAATAAGTTAAATAGCAAGCCGCGTCTGCCCGTGAGTGTTGACGGGGTTAATGAACCTAAGGCCATTGCCGAGATGTTTAGGGAACACTTTAGAGTGCCAGCCCAGCCCTTAAGTACTAGTGAAACAGCTGAGACCGGTGCAAAAGAAAGACAGTTTAGAGATATGCCGCTGGTTCTTATCACAGCCAAAGAAGTCGCTAAGGTTATTGGGCACATGACAAGAGGAAAGTCTCCTGGTCATGACGGTCTAAGTATAGAACATTTTAAGAATGCCGGTGTTCACCTACCTAGGGTTCTAGCGCTGCTTTTTAACCTCTGCATACGACACTCATACTTACCACCAGATTTAATAAAGACCATTGTTGTACCGATTGCTAAAAACAAAACGGGGGACTCATCTGACAAAACCAACTACAGACCCATTTCGTTGGCAACAATAACAGCCAGGGTGCTTGATGGTGTGCTTGATAAGCGCTTGAATGAGCATATTAGGTTGCACGATGCCCAGTTTGGTTTTAGGGAGGGGTTGTCAACAGAGAGTGCCATTCTTGCGCTCAAGCACACTGTCAGGTATTATACGGACAGAAGCACACCAGTATATGCATGCTTCTTAGACCTATCCAAGGCCTTCGATTTGGTGTCTTATCCAGTTTTATGGGATAAGTTGGATGGAGTGGGTGTCCCGTCCGAGCTCACGGGCATTTTCAGGTACTGGTATAAAAACCAGATTAACTGTGTGAGATGGGGCAACGAGTGCTCGGCGGAGTATGGGTTGGAGTGTGGGGTGAGGCAGGGGGGGCTGACCTCTCCTAGGCTTTTCAACCTTTACCTCGACCAGCTGGTTCGCGAGCTTAGCAGCATGAGTGCGGGATGCTCAATCGATGGCGTCAGTGTAAATAACATTAGTTACGCGGACGATATGGTTCTGCTGAGCCCGTCAATCAGCGCACTTCGGAAGCTGTTGCACGTGTGCGAGAGGTACTCGCTGACTCATGGCTTGAAGTACAACTGTAGAAAGAGCGAGATCATGGTTTTCTCGGCAACCAATAATCATCCACAGGTCGTGCCTGCAGTTAAACTAAACGGTACAGCCCTATCAAGAGTCAAGCAGTACAAATACCTAGGTCACATTATAACAGAAGACCTGAAAGATGACCAAGACATTGAGCGTGAGCGTAGGGCGTTGGCAGTCAGAAGCAATATGATAGCCCGTAGGTTTGCTAGATCTTCAGCGCAAGTAAAGATAACCCTATTTAAAGCTTTTTGCCAATCTTTTTACTCTGGCAGCCTATGGGTGAAATATACACAGAAGGCCTACAATGCTCTAAGGGTCCAGTACAATAATGCTTTCAGGATGCTTTTGGGACTGCCGTGGCGCTGCAGTGCGTCTGGCATGTTTGCTGAAGCGCGAACTAATGACTTTTATGCCATCATGCGCAAAAAAGTAGTTTCTATTATGAATAGAGTATGCGGCAGCAACAATAGCATCCTGAGGGCAGTGGCTGGGAAGTGCGAGTGTCCTATCAGCCGCCATTGGACGGCTATACTGGTTGGGTGAGGCCTATTTTAATTTAAATTTGCTTGGTTTAATTTTATGTAATTTAATTTAATTTGTTTTAGTGTAATTTGATTTAGTTTAATTTGATTTGATTTAACTTCATTTAATTTAATTTGATTTTATTTAATTTAATTTGGCTTGATTTAATGTAATTTGATTTGATTTAATATGATTTATTTTTTAATTTAATTATTGCATTATTTCTTATTTTATTTTTAGAGTTTAAATTGTTCTATTAGTAATATTTCTTTTGACATTAATTATTATTATTATTTTTTTTTTTTTTATTGTTTACAGTTATTTAAGTGATGATATTTTAATTCTAGTTTTATGCCTTTGTGTAAATTATCTAATACTCTAATGTATGGAACCTGTTTTCTGAAATAAATGAATATTATTATTATTATTATTATAATAAAAATATCTTTTACATATTCGTGTGTATTACACAATGGACATTGGGATGGTAACTGACAAAGTTTTAAATGCGTATTATTGTAGATTGAGGAAAAAATAAGTAAATGGAAATAAACCTTTAAATGAAATAATTCTAATGGCATTGTAGATTTATTAACAAAGTAATCAATCAATAAATTTTGAGAAATTGTTTATAGATTAATCAAACCCACAACTCCTTTAATCATTCAAATAATAATTTAATTTATATGAGGCTATTATACAAAACATACAGACAGTGAAAAATTGAAACTATGAATGAAGGATCGATTGATTAAACGATCAGTTAAGTAAAAGATTAATCGAATGGGTGAATAAATGAATGATTTAATCAATAACTTTATTGAAAGTGGTGTAAAAGAAAGATACCTATATTAAATTTTACCGAATTTAAAATAAAGTGATTACTTACTACATTACTAACTTACATTTTTATGATTTAATTTCCTTTGGTTTCGGGAACTGGATGGTGTCACAGGGTTGCGGTGAAGTGGTTTGTGGCCTGGCTTTGGGATATAGCTTCTTAAATAGAACAAATTTTGCATATACGGATATGAAATCTTGGTGTAACGCACACACACAAACAAATATAGAAAAATGCTGTATCAAAGGTTTCAATTTCAACTCGACTCATTTCAATTTCACAACTTGGGAGGTGTGATATTAAATTTACACTCGGGTTTGCTCAATAATTTTATCGAAACTTTATAAAATCCAAAATCCCTTACTTTATAATCTTCACATACAACTCTTGAGAGTTAAAGCTATGCCAGCATTACAATTTCTGTTTTCTTCCAATTCGTACAAATTTTGTTACCAAAGTTTATAAAACATTTTTTTTTCTTAAAACCTAACCTTTTAAATGATAAAACCATAATATATTTAACGAACATTTTAAATACAGTATAAGAAAACCTTCGTAAAGTAACGTGATTATACTACGTAGCAATATAACATAAAAACAAAAAGTATGCTCAGTAATTTCGTGGCCTCTCGCCAGATCCTGGTAGCTCAGTGGAAGAGCACTCGCTCGGCCAACATTAGGTCCCAGGTTCGAGTCCTGGTCGGGTGATGATTTTATTTAGCATATTTTTTCAGTTATTTAACGTAATTATGTTCAGTAAATTGTTTTTGTGGGTCCACGGTCTGGCGGCCACTTACCATCACTCGAATAAAGTATTCGATTATTGGTTTTTATAAATTTTGATTAAAAAAATATTTTTGCCCGCGTTGTTAATATTGATTTTAAAGAGAATAGATTTAATTTAATTTTATCACGATTTTAATATAAATATAGGTATACCTTATATCATATAATTTTAAGCATCAATGGCCCAATTAAAGTTTACGAGAACCTTTCGTATTCAAATAAAAAGTATGTAGGTAAGTATTTTGAAATATTTTTGTATTAAAATGTTTCTTTGACAAAACGTATTTAAATGGTCAACACTAACTGATTACTTAATCAATATTGTACTTAACAACTTTTTTAACAGATGTACTTATTGATTAAAATTAGCACAAATTTAGCACAGGTAAAACCGAGACGCTTTAATTATAGGTGTTATTCAGATAACCAGACACTACAGATAACGCGGTATGTGCAAATTCCATGGTTCCATATTTGTGAACCTTGCTGCGACTAAAATAGTATATTTCATTACGAGTGCGGAAAGCCTGTCATTGCAAAGAGTTCCGACAAATGTCTACACGAGCCGAGGCGCAGCCGAAGGCGAGGGTTGACAGTCGGAACGAGTTGCATGACGGTTCCGCACGTGTACTGAACGACTATTTTTAATACAGTTGCGAAAAAATTAAGCAATTTTATAAAATATACAAAATGGCGCCATCCGTGAAAGATTATAAACAGAGATTTTTTTTTTCTTTACCCATCCTGGGAAGGCAAAGGGAACTATGCCCATACAGCCAAGTCTTTACTAGATTTTTTGCATTGACATGAAATGAAAATGAATTTAATGAGATAAAATGAAATGAAACCTAACCTAACTCATTGCATCAAATCATTTTACCTGATATTGAAACAAATTAGCAGCTTCTTTTCAGAAATATTTGCATGAATCGTAAAAACTTCTATGAATTTTGTTTTAAGTAAAACCTTCGTGGTTGATTTTTTCTTTTTATTGGACATTATTTTGACATTTGGGAAAAAGAACGCACGAGTGCGGAAAAGGTAAAGAAAAAGCACAAGTGTGTAATAGCCCACATCCCGAACGCTAAACGTCCCTGCAATACGCCACTTTTTGAGCAACTGTATTAAAAAATATTTTTGCATCATCTATTATGAATATTCATTACTATAGTTTTCGATTACGACTTAGCCCACAAACATTCGATGTTTTCTGAATTTTTCCATAAATTACAGGATTATCGTTTTTATCCACACTTACTATAAACTGTCTTTAGTGAAGTAGTAATCAAACATATAAACATATTGAAAATTATTGGTGAATATTTCATCGATTCATAAATTAATCCTCAGAATTTTACTTTATAAACACCATGTTGACTTAGATAAAAATAGGATCATAAAAATTTAGTTAAATTTCAGCAGCTCATCTGCAATAAGTATATCTAGGTAAGTACCTAGATATACTTAAATAATAATTCTAAAATAAGTGTAAAATAGGTACTTATATTTATAAATTTATAATGTAAAGTAGCATAAGTATGGTAGAAATTTCTAGCATGATTTTTGTTTTGTAGATTATTTTCAATTTAAATTATTTTGATTAGTTGGTTTTTAATAAAAAAGATGCAATACTTAGTTTGCAGTTCAACAATGATTCTCATTTCTTTACATTAAATACTCCAGTTTTACTTGGGTATTTATTAAATTTAAAGGATTTGTTTTTATTTCCAGGATTCCGAAAACGATTTATTCAACTTCATTCCTATAAACACAGTAGCAGGACAAAAAAATGAAAGACAATTAAATTTAGAGCCTCCCAATAAGCAGCTGGAGAGATCTTCAACGGCATTTACTTATGTAAAGAAACTCTCTCGTGGGGCTAAATTAATAAGGATTGAAGTTTACGATGTTTCCATGCTGGACTGGGAGCGAAAGAAAAACATAGAATGTACCAGCTGCTTCTCTTCCCGGGCATACTGTAAAAGTCAGTTAAGGGACAGAGGTTTTAAAGGCGTTTTGTGGGCGATAGGCTGACCCCCTGTCACTACAATAGTCTCTCTCCATCTTTATAATACCTCCAAATTTGTCAAACGTGACATCAGATGGTCTTGTAACCTCTGGTGTTCTGCCTACCCCATAAGGGATACAGACGTGACGTTATGTATGTATGTATGTATGAAGTTTACGATGCAGAGAATTTTCTAGATACTAAAAGTTCGCTTTGTGATTGTGACGCCGAATTATGTATTCAACATGTAGTGAAAAATATTTTTATGGACGAAATTTATAAATCTGTAAAGGAAATTGCTGAAAAAGTATCTGATTTAATGTCTTAAATAAAATATAGTAGTAAATAATTTATGGTTTATCTTTTCAACTTCCTTTCGTTAAATATATATTTAGTTAATTTATGTGTTTAATGTAAGTTAATAGTTTGAAACAAAACAGTTTCAAAATATCATTCATAATAACATAGGTACTTATCAGATAATTATTATCTAAACTTCTGTTTGTCCGAAATTATTCATTAACAAAGAAACTTTTGATAATAAATGAATAAAACGACTACCTATGTAAATCTGTAAATAAATTGTGATAAATGTATGAATGATTAAATAGTAAAAAAAAAATATAAATGTTTTTTCGTCGCTCCCAGTCCAGCATGGATGATATATGTATTTAAATAATCATCTCAGTCTTTTAATATTTTTATTTCCTAAATGTATGAATGATTGCATAGTAGAATGGTGGTATGGGTAATTACTTGAATAATGGCTATTAATCTAATTAATGAGTGAAACAAGTATTCATATAATCTTCTCAGTTTTTATAAATGTATGAATGAATAAATGATGATAAACTAAATGAACGATTGAATGGTTGAAATTGGGTGTTCCTGGATCTTATCTAATCCAGGAACCCCAATTTCAACCTACTCATACAATATTAGGTAGTTTCATTTCTATGTACTCACCGTAATGTCAAGAGTAATCTTTCATCAATAGAAATAGGTTGTTGAAAATTTGTTGCTTTTAATTGAAATTCAGACTTAATATGAGCAATAATGTAACCGAAAGTAAACTGTAACACTCCACAATATTGTTTAAACATTTTAGAATCGTTTCTTAATTTTGGATATAAATGATGGAACTCGCCAAATGTGTTTCTTTGTAAAAATATTATATTTGTTTTCTTTCTGCGCTTTTTACGATATATTTTTAAAAGTTTGTACTTTAAATATGAACTTTCAAGCAAAATTGTACTGTACTTCTCCATAATGCGAGAAGTAATGACCAAAATCACGTAGGACATTTGTCGCGTATAGCATCGCGTCGCATTACGTCGCGTCGTGTTGCGTCGTGTTGCGTCGCGTCGCGTTCGTCGCTTATGCAGGACACCGCGTAAGACACCAGTGGTCGCGGGTGTGCATGAATGAACATGTCTGTTTGCATTTGTTTGGATGTATTATACACGATATGTATATTTTAATCAAACATTTTTAAATGTATTTTTATCCATTGTCTACGTATAGGTAACACAAGTTAAATTTAGGCCTAGATAGCGCTGTGTGATAAAAATGACCCATAAATAATTTACAATAATTTTCCTGTATTTCGTCTTTGAAATGCAATGTAACTTAACAATGCGACTCAACTAACGCATGACACAAATAGGTACTTGAATTGAAACTAAGTATATGTGAAAAGAGTTGGAAAATAAACTTTTTATCTTATTATACCTATTAGTACCGACACGAAATAAGTAAAATTATGGATTCAAGATTACTTATTCTACATGAAACTTTTATTTTGTAAACAGGTACGTAGGTTATTTCAACTTTACAACCTTTTTGACAATGAATTATGACGGTCCGCTTTCAATATTCGGTCTCCGAGTTCGAATCCAGTTAGAGGCTAATACAATTATAAGGAATAGCTTTAGGCTACGTACGCACAGGCAGGCGGCTTGCTTGGTGCCTATAGCCTAGAGAGCCACCTAGCGAGTAGATTAGTAAAACGAACGTTCTCGAATGTTCGCGACCGGCCGCACTGCGTGCTTGGCGCCTAGCTAGTCGCTTAACGTGTTTCCAAGGAAACAGACGTGTTGGTTTTTTGTCGCGAGGCGCGAGGCATTTTAGGAGAAAAACATGGATGAAATATTAATTTCTTCAGTTTTTAAAAGAGAACCTCTGTGGAATGCGGCTGATGAACTCCATAAAAATGCAGTTATTTTAAAGAAATTATGGGAAGAGGTAGCAGTCGAAGTAGAAAAAGATGGTAAGTACTAAAAAGTGGTTTATTTATTTATGATGTCATATTTTCTTTTCAATGAGAAGTTAATTTATACACATTTTTAACCGGATTATATAGGTAAAAAAAAAATGTTTTTTATTTTAGTATGAATCGTGAAAACTTAAGACAATATTATGAGAAGTTAATGCTGCGAATGGCGTTGGATTATGTTTTCAGGCAATGATTCGTTCTGCCAGGTAATCGATCCAATTCCGTTGAAATAAGTCAACAAAATGTCTCTAGTTTGTAATGCACTGTTTGAAAATCTATATTGAATCCTGGTGGATAGTGGTGCACTAGTAATAGTAGAATCCATGTCCTGTTGAAACGTAGATTGATCTTCCTTCATAACAAAGTTGTGCAGAATGCATACAGCTTTCGTAATTGAAATAGCAGTATTGACCTTGGTTTCAATAGCTTTCTGCAAAATCCTCCATTTTGCTGCCATTATACCAAAACAGCACTCTACACTTCTGCGAGCTCTCGAGAGTCGGTAATTGTAAATAGTTTTTGTGTTTTAAATATTTCTTAACAAAAAAGGCCTCATTAAATAATTCATCAGTGGATAACCACCATCTCCAACTAAGACAAATGGTATTTTAATGTTTGTGTTAGGAATTTCTTTTTCCGGTGGAATATTGAGGCCATTAGTTTCTAACATGTAAAACAAAGATGAACTTCTAAAATTTCCAGCATCACACTGACGCCCCTCTGCTCCGATATCTACTAAAATAATTTTACAGTCTGCATCAACTACAGCTTGTAGTAAAATTGAAAAATATTGCTTGTAATTATAGTACAAAGATCCACTATTGCTTGGACACCGTACCCTTATATGTTTCCCATCAATTGCACCAATGCAATTGGGGAAATTCCACTTGTTATAGTACTTATCAGCAATTTCATACCATTTCTCCATCGTTGGAATTAGCATGTATTCGTCTTTCAGTGTATTCCACAAAATGCTGCATGTCTCGTTTACAATCTCAGAAACTGATGTGCGACCTAAGCGAAAATGAAAAGCCAGAGACCTGTAGGATTCACCAGTAGCCAAATATCTGAAAAAGAAATGTAAGTAGTTAATAACCGAACAATATAATAACTGTTGGTTTTTGTTTCAGTTAAAACAGTAAAAGCAAGGTGGAAAAATCTGAGAGCGTATTTTTTTAAAGAATGTGGAAAAATTGATAAACCAAAGAGTGGCGATAGCGCTGATAAAATATGTAAAAGTACGTGGCAGTATTACGGTCAATTATTGTTCTTAAAAAGGAAGAAGAACCAGAGCGAGAGCACCGCGAGAGATTCAAACTTAAGTACAGAGAACGATGACAATTATTCTATAACAACCAACACAACATTAGGGGAGTTTCAGAATCCAGGTTCTGTGCAGAGTAATGCTGTTTCAGAAACAATTACAAGTGATACTCAAGAATCTCAAAGTTACAGCCAAACATCAAATAGAAAGAAAATTCGTATAAACAGACCCGAAAACAACAATCAGCTTTTAGAAATAGAAAAAAAGAAGCTTGAGATTCTCGAGAGGGAAAGTATCAAAGAAAAAAGCGATGATTTACTGTTTTTTGAGAGTCTTTTACCTTATATGGAAAATATACCATTAAGGCGTAAACTAAGGTTAAGATCGAAGATTCAAGATTTAATTTTGGCTGAAATTGAAGCTGTAGAAAATAATATTCAACAATCGGTACCAATGATACATATTCCTGGACCGAATATAAATACTCAACAATCAGTAGATTATGAACTACACGTCCTAAATTCATCTGAACAAAATGTAATACATAATATACCCATGCAAACGGAGAACGATTCGACTTTGATTAGTTACCTAAACAATTGCAAATAGTTAAATGAAGAACTGTTGTTTCCTTATATGTTAAATTACTGTTTTAATAAATAAAAATAATATTCATTTATAGTTTCACTTACCTCAATGTAACGACTAGTCGTTCTTCAGCTGATATGCTTTTTCTAAGATGAGTATCCAAATGAGTTAATTTTCCTTTAACTTTACTGAGAAGTATATCAAATGTTTCTCTGGTCATACGCAAATATTCATAAAATTTTTCGTCAAAATTACGCAATTGTTTATACAGAATATTAAACTCCCCATGACTTGACCGTGATTTATTTATATCATGAACCCAATATGATGGATGAGGCCGTAAAATTGTATATTTTAAAGATGAATTTTCTGTAAGTAGCAGTTTAAGAGCTATTTTTGAGAGTGACATCTCGTCAACGTGCCAACAAGCAAATGACTAAG
The DNA here is from genome assembly GCA_944452665.1 of Stenoptilia bipunctidactyla. NCBI lineage: Eukaryota > Metazoa > Arthropoda > Insecta > Lepidoptera > Pterophoridae > Stenoptilia > Stenoptilia bipunctidactyla. Next base: position 17,956,395 of record OX101746.1, read on the forward strand.
GCACCTAGCGACCCACCGCGCAGACCACCTTCAGTGCGGCCACCGTATATCCTAGCAAGTAGCATGAATACAAGCTACTAGGCTCTAGGCACCAAGCAAGCCGCCTGCCTGTGCGGACGTAGCCTTATAGATGTTTATAAAATATACCTACATGTTTCTTTGTTGGGTTTAAGAAACACGAGTTATAAAAATAAATAAAATTACTGCTGTGCTAAAAAAATTTTCATCAATAGGTAGGTATCATTTTCACATCTTAAAAAAACTTACACTCATCATTTTTTCATCACGTGTACTTTACAAATAAGGAGTAGATCCACGTGAACTTTAAATATTTAAACGCCCCCAGCTTTAGATAAACTATCAGATCTATACTGGGAGTAACCTGGAGATCTAGCGCCTTCCACTACCTACTGTTGAACTTGTAACAAGACTTCTGCTCGGATATTAAAACATGAAAGTACACTTATATTTTATGTTAGTGAACGGATCATCAGATCCGCAGGCCTATTACGGTTCTTTCATGACATGACATAATAAACAAGATTTCTAAGATACAATGATCAACGATTGTGACATAAAGAATAAACGAAGTCCCTTTACATTTGCAAGCAAGAGGCGTTGCATTACCTTTTAAAATTCAATCATCAATCAAGTTTCAATCATCGTCTATGACTTAAAAACGTCAATTGAAAAAGGTGAGATCGCACCCACCTCTATGATATGTTGGTTTCTTGATTTCATTTGTGTTCTTCCATTTTGTTTGCTTTCATAAATAAATACTTTATTATTATATATGGGGGTTATTGTATTCAATTTACATGGTATACCAAATAATGATCGTATGATAAGTTTTAAGGCCGCTCCACATTCTCGCGAGAATCTCGCGAGTCGTTAATATAATTATCTTCATACATAGAATATAAAGCCTTGAGATCAATATGTTTTTATCACAATTTATCTTTATTTGTTAGTAAATAAAACATATTAAATATTAATTTTTATCTTCCTGGACCATTTTCAATACTAACAATATAAAAAAATTAACAAAAACTCTTAAAATCTATTACGAGTTACTTCATAACTCTCTTTCTCTAAAGGGAGTTATGCGGGTGAAACAGCGGACACAAGCTGCCTGTCAGTGCATTCAGTCATTCAACTAAGCATTCTAATGCTTTCTTTCAAGGTCAGTCGGCCATATTGAGGTTAACCATCGTTAGTAATAACGAATATTAGAAGTATCAGTCGACTCAGGACGTTTGTATATTACTGTCGTTCAAGTCGAATATTCAAGTCAGTATTATTAGTTTATTCGACTGATATGATAATTCGCAGACGCGCATCGCTGCGAATTCACTGCGTATGGTGCGAATGGTTACATCGCGCATATACTCTGCGATGTAACCATTTAAATCGGCGGCTCGCTTGTTACTGACAAACATGCGATCGTGACTCCTACACAAAACTCCAAACTCCCCACAAACCTTAAAACCCACAAAAAGTAGAGAAAAATTAGAGAAATTGAGTAGAATACGAGTATGGCTTTCTCGGGAGATTCTCGCGAGAATGTTGAGCGGCCTTAACGTCAAAACTCATGACATATCATCGCATGGTTTTGAGATCCATAATAGGCCTGCCGGATAGGCTTTGTTGTTTGATTAATATTGTTTTATGATTAAACGGCGATGAGTGTAATTCTCCAATGCTTTCAGTGTATTCAATATTCAATAATCTAATATAATGTTGTTATAGAGATATAATAATACGTTGGGGAAAAAGTCTTTTCGCATTATAGTATGTATGAACTTGTAATAAAATCTCTTGGCCATAGTATTGTATCTGGCTGATTTTGGTATCATTGAAAGTTAAAATTTTAAAGAACATAATTCCAAATTCAAATTAGGAAAATGTGTGATTTTCATTTGTTTTTCGTACTGTCAAGATGAGTGAATCTAATGAAGAAATTCGATACATTTAAAATTTTACTACAAAAAAGGTAAAAACGCAACGCAAGCCGCGAAAAAAATTTGCGATGTTTATGGACCTAGTGCAGTGTCTGTGAGAGTAGCACAAATTTGGTTTAAGCGTTTTCAATCCGGAAATTTTGATGTCAAAGATGCACCTCGCTCTGGTCGCCCTATTACGGATAAAATGGATGCCATTTTTGAAAAAGTGGAGCAAGATCGACATGTCAGTAGTTACGACGTAGCTGAAGAACTGGGTATTGACCACAAAACAGTTTTGGCGCATTTGAAAAAAGCTGGGTACACAAAAAAGCTTAATATTTGGGTACCTCACGAGCTCACTGAAAGAAACCTAATGAACCGTGTACTCATTTGTGATTCTTTATTACGAAGTAACAAAACCGAATCATTTTTGAAGAAGCTGATAACTGGTGATGAAAAGTGGATCACGTACGACAAGAACGTGCGAAAAAGGTCGTGGTCAGGCTTCACAGACTGTGGCGAAACCCGGGTTAACTCGCAATAAGGTGATGTTGTGTGTGTGGTGGGATTGGAAGAGCATTATTCATTATGAGCTGTTACCACCAGGCAGGAAGATCGATTCTGAACTCTACTGCGAACAACTTATGAGATTAAAGCAAGAAGTTGAGAGAAAGCGGCCGAAATTGATCAACAGAAGGGGTGTGGTGTTTCGTCATGATAACGCTAGACCTCACACATCTATAGCCACCCAGCAAATATTAAGAGAGTTTGGCTGTGAGGTGTTAATGCATGCGCCTGTTTCGGTCTCCTCAGAATTCTTTTGGCAGTGTTAGGTTAACATCACGAGAGGACTACTAAATCCACTTGTCGCGGTATTTTGATGAGAGGTCCCAAAATTTTTATAGCAATGGGATCATGTCCCTACCTACAAGATGGCAAAAGGTTATCGAACAAAATGGTACATACATACTTTAGTTAAATGTCAATAAACTATATTAAAAAATGTTTTAAATTTTCTTAAAAAATGCGAAGAAACTTTTTCCCCAACCCAATATTCAAACTGATTATTAAACCTGATGTTAAAGTGAGGTGTTTTTTATCAATCATGTCTTTGAACTGCATTGCAACTGCTAACCGGAGGATACATTTCGAAGGTTATATTTAAAAGCTGATTTAAACCAAGGGCCGTTCATAATCAATTAAGTGAATTATTGCATCAATCATAGCTAAATAATATACTTCATAGGGTCAACAGGTACTAAGGTATATATTTGTACACTTTCCATATAATAGATTAATTAGCTTGTTATCCTTGTTCACAGATCAACCTCAAACTCAACTCTTGCTAAAGATGTCTTCCTCTGAAGCGAAGAATCTGAAATGGAGTCAAAACCAACAATTTCAAAAACCCATAAAGATAAGAAGAATAATAAGCGCAGAGGTTCCAGCAAGTTGAGGGAGGAGTCGAGACCAAAGAAACCCAAATTGACCATCAGTCCGGTCACTCAGCCTCCTCGATTGACGGCTGAATATTTGTTCGGGGAAGATAGTAACGAGGAACCTCGAGCTAAGCCTGCGTCTGCTAAAACCGGTAATAATCCACCTCTACATTCGTACTATACGAGACGTGAAGCCAAGGGGTATTCCATCCAGCTGAGTGAAACCCATGAGGGGAAATATTATGTGGAGCTCAAAATTTATAACATGGACGAAATAAAAAAAGTTTTACCGGTATAGATCGCAATAATATGAAGTTGAATGAAGTTAGACGATAATAAGGAGTATTGGCGTTCTCTTAAAGATTTCGTAAAGTCTACGAAAAAATAATTTAAGAATTGCCCTTGTTACTATGATAGGATTGTATGAAACTTAAAAAATAATATAAATATACTTAGGTACTTTGTCACTATTTTTTGACATTCTTTATTTAATTTAAGCAGTGTTGGAATTTTACATTATATCTATTTAATTTGTATTTCTGATAGAAAATAAATGTTACAACTCATTTAGTACAAAACTATTTTTTTCACAGCTTCTCCTATGAACGACACAACAAGCTCACCAAAATCAGAGCTTTGTGATAAATGTAATATCCTAATACCAGAAACTCAGTATCCATATCATATGAGAACGAACAAACATAAAGCTAATTCTTTATGGAATACAGAATACGCAAATATCAATATTGTTGCGACCGCATTCAAAAAAAGATTAGTAACATACCGATTGAATATCGCTCAGAAAGATGAGTACCTCAGCTTAGAGGCGCTTCTGAGTGATAACCAGGCGCATATAATAGATTTGATTAACATGTTATTAAACAAACATAAATGATTAAAGCTAAATTTTGTTACCTATTTTATTTACCAAAATGTGATGAAAGACAATTAAAATCATTCAATACCAAATATATCATAATTTACGAGAATACTGATTCAAAAAAATGAATTATCGAATATAGTAACTACACTGAATAATAAATTAAGCGAATTCCAACACAGTCAATCCGGTTGGACATTTTTTCTACGAGTCATCTTGAAATTATTGTAAATAAATATTCACCAATGAGTGGTGGGTCGTACACACAAAGATCTACCGGCAGCTATCAAAAATTCTAAGAGTTGTATAAATATAAAAAATTACGATAATTATTGTTTTCTATGGAGTATTGAGCCACAAGCATTAGCCATCAGAAGAATCAAGAGTCAATTAATTGCGATACAAGTATAATTTAGGAATCATTTAAGGTATTTTATGTGTTTGAGGTTGTGTTGTATTCTTTGTGGATAAAAATTTAAAAAAATGTGTTCAATTTAGTGATATAAGTCTATTTGTATTTAACTACTGTCTATTTATTTAATTTTAGTGTATTTCTTGTGTTTTGTGTAACTGTTTTGTTCTTCTTCTTGGGAAGTAGCCAAAATTGGTCGCTGCGGAAGATCAGCGCTAGTTGTTACTACTAGCACATTGCTGAGCAGAGACCTTTTTGTGAGAAAACCCCTTCTTATTTCCTATTTTTATTGTAAGTTGTTTTGGTATATTTTTTTTTATTTCTGTGTTTATTTAAATATTTTATGTGGGTTTTTTTACAAATAAACTTTTTTCTTTCTTTCTTTCTTTCAAATAATGTGTACAAAGTTAGCTCTTCTGCCTTCATCTGCTTCACAACTCTTTGTAATGAGCTCACTGCAGGGCATGAGTCTCTCCCCTGGGTGACGAGGAGGTATAGGCCATAATCCACCAAGCTGGCCCAGTGCTGGGTGGTGGGTGTCAGAATTTTCAGGGCGCCAAAGTGGCTTCTGACAAACCCTAACGACTACTGTATACAAGTACACAGCACCCGGGACCGACTGCTTAACGTGCCCTCTGAAACACGGAAGTCGCCGTGAGAAATGAATGGTCAGCGGTCACCCATCCAAGCACCGACCGCACCAAACGTTGCTTAATCTGTGATATCGTATGATACACACAGTAACCACGGCGCCACGAAGTTAGCTTATATCCTCATTATTCTGAAGTCTTAATAAAGTAGTCATCGAAGAAGAACGACTTTTGGCTCGTAACACTAACATTGGTAATAAAAATAGCTTGCTTCTATTTTGCACTAAACAACATATTAAGATCCTTTCTGATTCATCAGTATGGTTGATGGATGGAACTTTTAAAATTGTCCAGCTTTGTTTCGTCAGATTTATTCTATTCACGCTATAGTTGGACAGATGATGAAACCAAAAAATCAGTACCTTTGGTTTACTGTCTATTGACCGACAAAACAGAGGAGAGCTATTTGGCTTTTATAAGAGAACTAAGATCGTATGCTTCAGAATCTGAATATGTCTTGAATCCACCGCATATTGTAACGGATTTCGAGATTGCAATCATAAACGTAATCAGAGTTGATTTTCCTGATGCTCATCATCAAGGTTGTTTATTCTACCTCGGTCAAAATGTGTGGAGGCAAATACAACAATCTGGAATTTCTTCCACTTGGAGAAATTACCGAAGCTTTTAAAACTCCCAAAGAATATGTGCTACCCGAAGAAGCGAGTAGCGTCATAGAATGGTTCGAAACATATTATGTTTTGGGAAAACGTATGTGCCAAGTTAACAATAGCACTACTGTCTCCATTTCAAGATCTTACCCAATGTTCTCTCCACAATTGTGGTTACCGAGATTAGAGAAGATTACCGAGAACCTCAAAGGCGCACTCCAAAATTTATAAAAAAAAATATTTTCACTTATTTCTGAGCTCTGGCGGGGGCTCATGAAGTCATAAAAATATTTTTTTTAAAAAACACTTATTTGTGATCACATAAGGCAACTTTTTTTTTACTATTCCAATTCGAATTAAGAAAATAAAAAAAAATCATGCAACAGTTTTCCACCCTAATATACATGCGGGAGAAAAGCCGAAACTATCCAACTTAGAAGGGAATCCTACAAATGCCCAAACAAGCTGCTCCATGATATTATTCACGACATTTCCCCCTCAGACACAATTACTTTTTGATGACGAAAAACTAGCAGAGGTTATGATATTATTCAAAGAGGATTTAAATCTTTGATATTATTCACGACATTTCCCCCTCAGACACATACCTTTTTGATGACGAAAAACTAGCAGAGGTTATTAAAAATCAGGGAGGAGCATACAAATTCTTCCCTTAGAGGAACCAATAAAACCTACCATGGGAAATCTCTAAAAAAAACATGGTTAACGGAAAACCACCATCGAAGAATTTTCGTCACCGAAAAGAGGCCTCCACCAGTAACTATAAACATAAAACAGGGCCGAACACCTTTCGAAAAACCTCAAACTAAGGTATTTTAGGAAGCACAGCTTGGAAAAAATATCAGATTGTGGGAATCGTTAGGAGCTCCTAAGACAGTATTAAGTGTTCTCAAAGGCTACCGTATTCAATTTATTTGCAAGCCGCCACACACAACGCTGTCATATGAAACCACTAAAAATTTTGAATCCAAATCTTCAAACATTTTAAATGATCTAATCTCTAAACTAATTGAAATGTGGGCTATTTCTCCAAACACATTTGACAAAGGCTTTTTGTCTCCCGTATTTCTGAGAGAAAAGTCCAATGGTTCCCATAGACTGATATTTAATCTGAGATGCCTAAATTTCTTTGTCTTCCCATCAAAGTTTCGATTAATAAGCATAAAGAAAATCTCTCGGATTATTCAAAAACATATTTTTTTTCTAGAAATAACAATAGTGCCAAAGTATCTACCCGGCAGATACAACGGCCTGGCCGACGGCTTGTCCAGACTAAAGTCTCAACTAGGGCATGCATTTGCGCAAAACCGGAAATCGGCCAAAATTTAACGATTTTTGAAAACCGGTTTTGAGAGCTCAGCTCCGGTTTTCCCATTATTGAGTAACAATTAACATTTTGATTTTTATCAACATTTTTTTCAAAAAATCTCAAAAAATAATTAATTTTGGGGCATCAAATGTACATTATCAAGAACAGCGATCTCTTGAAAACAAGTGATTTATGCTTTATTTAAATTAGTATACATAGTTGATTATTGATCTCTTTTTAGTGCAATATGAATCATATCATATTATATTATAATAATGTTAGTTGTAGTTCGTCTTAAAGTTACAAAAATGTTGATTTTTTTGGTAGTTGTGGGCGGCTGAGTTTAATATTTGAAGATGCTGATTGTGTTTTCTATATTTAAAATATATTATTTTTGATAGCAGACTTAATAGGTACCAAAGATACCAAAAACTTACTTGTTGTTGATTTGATCTCAGTTAATTAAACTTTATAGTATTATAAGTTCATTGTTATTGTTATCTGTACAATTATTATGGTTTGGATTAAAAAGAAATGTATCATACAATTTGTTTTATTTGTAGACTTAGTGGGTATTAAATAAAAATGGTGTTTCTTTTTAAATTATACTACATTCGATTTTTTTTGCTAAAACTGGACCTAGCTCTGGTTTTCGGTTTTGGTCCCAAAAAAACGATGTTCAAAACCAGTTTTGATGACTTTCCTATGCCCTAGTCTCAACGGGAGTGGCATCTCAATCCTACTGCTCAAGAAGCGATCTTTCAAGTAATGAGTCACCTAACCATCGATCTTTTCGCATCGAACGCGTCCGCAGTAGTCCCAACATATGTGACCGAGGACCACAAGGACCAACTGCGTGCCTTCACGGACGCTTTCAGCAGGAATTGGAAAGAACAGCTTGGGGTGGATTTTCCCACCGCCAGTACTGATTCCAGGTGTCCTGCAACATATGAATGCCTCTCGCGGACACTATATCCTAATAGCACTGAAATGGGAGAAGGCTTTCTGGAGGTCAGAAGTGAAGAAACGAGCGGTCTGTCCTCCCTACCAAATTCAAAACCTCGAAGATCACCTAATAGACTTGCGAACCAACCTACCACCTCGCAACATACAGAATCTACACTTGGAGGCTTGGAAAATACGGGCTGGGCCGATGAAATAGCCCGATGGAACAACCAAGAACGTAGCTTTCTCCAAACGGCGTGGAGAGCATCCACTTAACACATCGGCCTATTTGGAATAGTTGGTTATTGTGGTGCACAGAAAAAAGAATAACATCTTCAACCCCTACTCCTAGTGATTTAGCAAGATATCTGATATCTCTTCATAAGGTGAAAAAACTAGCACTGGATATGGACGAAGTCTTGCGCAAAGGAAATTGGCGTAGTGCACAAACTTTCTTAAAACACTAGTTCAAAATTATCGAAACACAACGAAATTTGGAACCTGTTTCCTCCAAGAGTATGTCACAATTGTTTACTGCTGTATAAGTTATTATGATTAATCGGCACTAGTAAAATACTTGTATGATTATATAATAAGTAAAAATACTTATGTGATTATGGAAAACCAAAGTACAATTTAGAATTAAAGCAGTTTATTTAATGTTAGCACTATAAGTAACGTAATTGTTATTATAATTAGAATATTTTTTCTTTTTGTTTTCTATATTTTTTCTATAAAAGGTTGTATTTAGCATAATATGCTAAATTATATTATTACTATCGTTGATTAAATTTACATTTATATCTCGTATTACCAAGTTAATAAAAATTTTGATACCAATACAATGTGTTAATTTTATACTTGATCAAACGAAATGTGCGGAAAATACATTAAAAATTATCGACAAAACGCGAAAAACAAAATTTTTTTTCGTACACCATTTAGAAATGAAAGCCAATGAAAAATTTTTTTTTATTCAATTACCATTTTTCGTTGTTAATTTTTTTCCTAACTAATTAGACCATGGATTTTTTTTAAATTAGTCTTATTTTGAAGGTAAAGCCATGAAATAGTAATAAAAATTAAAAAAAGATCACAATATCAAGCTGGAAAGTTGTAAAAACATAAAATTATTTTTATTTCTTCATAAAAAAAATTTTTTTTTTAATGTTTTACCTTTTACTCCGAAACTAGCACGTCAAGGTAACTTTTTTAGCGTGTTCTATTAAATTTCATAACATACCCTACAAGTTCACCAAAATAACATAGGTGCTATCTCTCTTCGTTGTTACGATAGGTAGTATCCGAATTGAGTAGGTAATTTTAACAAAATTAAATAAGTACTTGGATTAAATCAATAGTGCAATAAAAAACACAATTAAACTAAATCATTTATTTAAATCAAGTTTTCAAAGTGTTCACCATTCTCATCCATGCAAACAATGGCACGCATTGCCACACTACGTACAGTTTTTTTTAAAACATTGCGTTTTTCTCTTATTTCATAAGCTGCAGCCATTATTTTTTGCAAAAACTCTTCGCTCGTTGCAACTGGAGTACTGTACACCATCTGCTTCATATGACCCCACAGATAAAAATCAAGTGGTGTCAAATCTGGGCTGCGCGGCGGCCACGCCACTGGTCCGCCTCGTCCAATCCATCTAGTTCCATAACGTTAATTTAGGTACTCACGTACGATTGTGCTGAAGTGAGCTGGAGCGCCGTCATGTTGGAACCTCATCCTTATAGGTGTACAGTACTCCAGTTGCAACGCGAGAAGAGCTTTTGTAATAAATAATGGCTGCAGCTTATGAAATCAGAGAAAAGCGCAATGTTTAAAAAAAACTGTAAGTAGTGTGGCAATGCGTGCCATTGTTTGCATGGATAAGAATGGTGGACACTTTGAAAACTTGATTTAAATAAATGATTTAGTTTAATTGTGTTTTTTATTGCACTATTGATTTAATCCAAGTACTTATTTAATTTTGTTAAAATTACCTACTCAATTCGGATACTACCTATCGTAACAACGAAGAGAGATAGCACCTATGTTATTTTGGTGAACTTGTAGGGTATGTTATGAAATTTAATAGAACACGCTAAAAAAGTTACCTTGACGTGCTAGTTTCGGAGTAAAAGGTAAAACATTTAAAAAAAAATATTTTTTTTATTGAAAAACAAAAATAAATTAATGTTTTTACAACTTTTCGGCTTGATATTGTGATCTTTTTTAATTTTTATTACTAGTTCATGGCTTTACCTTCAAAATAAGACTAATTAAAAAAAAAACCATGGTCTAGTTAGTTAGGAAAAAAATTAACAACGAAAAATGGGATTTGAATAAAATAAAATTTTTCATTGGCTTTAATGTCTAAATGGTGCACGAAGAAAAATTTTTTTTTCGCGTTTTGTCGATAATTTTTAATGTCATATCCGCACATTTCGTTTGATCAAGTATAAAATTAACACATTGTATAGTACTAGGGTAAGTGCACCAATAAATGAACACACCCCAGTGAATGAACGAAACGTGGTTTTTTCTCCAGAATAAGAAAATAAACAATTTCTACCAACCTACTTTGTAATTTTTTTCATTGGTAACATTGTTTCGGAGATAGTAATACCAATTCTTGTTACGTATACAGCTTAGTTGCAAAATGGCGTTAGTGTAAAGTTACCGCGTGTGAGGCAAAAATATTTTGTATGGACAAGAATTGAGGCGTATATTTCCAAAAACCGCCAAATCCACTTTTTTAAGTTTGGCAACTATTGATGTTTTCTTGAATGTTGGCTAAAATGGATTTATATCAAAGAATGCTATACTTTCTAACGCCGCCATGTCCGGTTCAAATTGTATTTAAAACTCAGAGTACATGTCAATGTCAGCTATCTCCATTATCAAGTTACGTTCAAAACCCGCCATATCCGTATTGACCAATCAGAACCGTCGATTTTGACAGCAACCGTAATGGCGAATCTCTGTGAAACGCGTGGGATTGCGGTCTTGGTTTTTAAGGTTTTTTTTTAATTAAAACATGTGTGATTTGGAGAAAAATGTCGAAAAAGATACTGCTAATAGAACAAGAAAACGGGAAAAGCAGCCACATCTATGGAACAAGAATATCCAACGTGAAAAACGGTAAGTGAAAAAACCACGCTTTGTATGAAATTCGAATTGTCTCTGTTTTTAAGAAACATACAGTATGTTCATAAATTACTTGATAGTAAACTTGATGGTTAGGTATTTATAACGACGGCTACTCGTGCTTGAAATAGATAAGTCTTGTTTGTATAATAAATATGGTTATAATTTATGTACCTATTATAAACCTAAACCTATCTGTCTGTATGTTTGATTGTTCCGGCTAATCTCCGATACGGCTGGACCGATTTTAATGGAATTTTCACTTGTTCCTATCTGATGTTTTGAAAAAATATTTTAGGAAAAAGATAAGGTTCCTTGTTAAAAAACAAACTGTTTAAGGATTTAAGTACTATTTTGTTGCATTAGGTACATTAAATACAGTCTAACATAGAACTATCTCCTTTTTACCCGACTAACTAAAAAGGAAGGTAATGTTTTTCACGAGTATGTATGTATGTCCATTCCGTTGTGACCTCCTGGAGCATAACTGCTTTATCGATTTAGAAGTATGTCTATCATTCTTTTTTTATTTGATTTTCAGGTATGTTCCGCCATTTATGCCTACTATACCTCCATGCAAGCACAACACTAAATCGCTCAAATGTGGACATCTCACCATGCGAGATTTATCACAAATTCACGAGGTATTTTACCGCAGTAGGAACAAAATCTACCAAGACAATTTCATATTGCAACACTGTGTACCCAGCAAGATACAGTCTGTTTGACAAGAGCGTACACGGGGTAAGTGTTCTAAAAATTGTAAGTGACTGACAAATAAGTGGTTGTAATTCGTAGAGTGATTCATTGTCTAAGATGCATTGTGACATTTAACTCAGTGCGCTCGCGACTTTCGAAGAGGGAGCACGTTTCTCGCAATGAGTGCTGCGTACGCGTCGCGCTTCGAAGCGGTTTTTTTGTGCAAACACCCAAAAGGACCTAAATTTTCCTACAATCAGGCTGCAAAGTACATGAAAAAGTCAAAAGCATTCGTTAAGAAGTGGGTTCATCGATATTTGGAAACTAAAAATGTCGATGACCTCCCAGAGCGTGGCAAACAGAGGAAGACTACCCTCGCCGACGATAAACGAATAGTACAACTTTTTGAGAAAAATCCTCGGTTATCTCTACGTTCCGGTCAAGCAAAATTGAAGAAAAGAGGTCTCAATGTATCCTTAGATACGATTAGAAGGAGGTTGATTGAGTCCAATGTAAAATATCGGAGCACTATCAAAAAACCGCTCCTTACCGAAAGGCACGTAGAAAATCGGTTGCTTTGGGCACAGCAAAACTTAGACCGCGATTGGACCAACGTTATATTTTCAGATGAATCATCCTTTTGGGCATCAAATATAACGTCTCGGGCTTGGTCAACTGCCGACAACAGGTTGTTGGTCAGAACCGTGAAACACCCAGTGAAGGTCCATGTTTGGGGATGCTTCTCAAAAAGGGGTTTTGGTAATTTGCATTTGTTTACCGGGACCCTAGATGCTGTCAAAATGAACAAAATCTACGAAAAAGCTTTATTGCCTTCTGCTACAGCGATGTACTCTAGACAAAATGAAGAATGGGTACTGCAAGAGGATAATGACCCCAAACACCGAAGCCGTTTGTGTACCGCCTGGAAAGCTGAAAATCACGTCAACGTATTGGAGTGGCCCTCGCAGTCACCAGACGCAAACGCAATTGAAAATGTTTGGGCCTTAATGAAGCTGAAGATGCGTGGAAAAAATGCAAATACCGCCGCCGAGCTGAGCCGTCATATTAAGGAGATATGGAGGTCATTGTCCAGCGACTACGCTGAAAAATTAGTAGAAAGCATGCCTCAAAGATGCCAGGCTATAATAGCCAATGGTGGGGATTGGACACCTTACTAATATAAGGCATTCAAATAAATACTATTTACTATAATTATACTTAGTTTCATTTCTTAGAATCCATTTTTACAAGTACTTTTCCCGGGTACGATCTTATCGTACATAGTGTACATCGACGCAGGCCTAAAAACGAGACTCGTGCTGGTAAAAACATAAGTGTTCAATATGTATTGCCTAAATCAACAACTGGGACACGTCTACGTGTTTGCAAGCGTGCATTTTTATCTGTTTTAAATGTAAAGAAAGACAGAGTTACAGGAGTACTGCAGCGGTCCTTTAAATTATCCGGAGCTCCTGCAAAAGAAAATAGGGGAGGTGATCACAGATCCCAGCAGACTACGGGGAAGCGTTCCGCTGTTTGTTCATTTATTGAATCATTAAAATGTACTGAACCGCACTACTGTAGAAGCAAGCAGGTATGCCGTACGTATCTGTCCAGCGAATTAAACATAAAAAAATTGTGGCGTATTTAGCCACAATAGTAGCACTCAAGATGAAAAACTGAAAATAGATTTTTTGAGAAAGAAAAGATCGTTCAAAATTTATTAAGCTTCGTAAAGCCCCAAGTCGAAGATATTTATGATGTACATATTTCTGACATTATACGTATTTCGGGAGAACCAAATTGTTCAAGACGAGGAATGATCTCTTTTACTGATGAAAGTTTTAAAGACATAGAGTGAGTTATTCATATGAAAACTATAGAGTAAGTAAGTGAAAAAAGGTCTCTATAAACTAGGTAATATTGTTCCTATTAATAATCGTTAATTTTGAGACTGAATTGTCAGATTAGGCATATCTTTATTGAATTTAATAATTACGTTGAAGAACACTTTTTAAGTTTAATTTCTAAAGACTGAGAGGTAGATTTTAGTTGGTTTTATAGTCTTAAGACAATGTTTAAATTAAGACTTTAAAAAATTGTTATAATACTTACTGTTGATAGCATATTTGTAAGGCATATTTTTTCATACTTTAACAAATATAAGAATTTTTCCCTAAAAATAAAAATTACTTATTATGTACCTAACATATTTGAAACCTACAAACCTACAAATTGAAACCTACAAATTGAGATAGGCGGTGTTTCCGCTTCGATTCTGAGGTGCTGATTGGCTCTCCTGTTGAGTCAATTGCAAGACTACATCCATTTGGTGCTACGTGCAGCTTTCTAAATCGGTAAAGCAACCAGTTTAGTCAGTTAGGCTCAATTAACCATGCAGCGCTTGAATAGGTTTCAAATAAGTTAGGTACATAATAAGTAATTTTTATTTTCAGGGAAAAATTCTTATATTATGTAGCCTGTAACTTATTTGAAACCTACAAATTGAGATCTGTTTATTTTCGCATGGTGGCACCAAATATGTTATTGCCAACTGTGACTATGAATATTTTGCATAGATCTCTAACACTATGGATCTGAAATAACAGCAAAAAATGGGTGCATACCTAAAGTTAAATCGTAGCATAAAATGGCCGCCAATAGTGAGCATACTAAAGTTGTATCGATATCGATACTTCTAAGGCCGTATACAGAAAGAAAGCTGGAAACTTATAAGCGCTTATCAGCGAAAATGTCTGATTCATCGGACGATTATTTTGTTTTCTTGAGAAAATGTGTATTCAAAAATGAGAAATGAAGCTTTATCCTATTGATAGAGAAAGGAAACTTTTTTAGGTCTGTGCTTTATCCGGGTATTGGAAAAAAATATATAAATTACTAAAACTGTTATCCCACATGCTTACCATGAAAATGCTTGTAATGATTCGTCTGGTGATTTATTAACTTATTATTTGTCAGGAAAAATATACGCTTTTTCTAAATAGCTTTGTTTATAACTTTATCACGCCACCAGAAATAAACTGTCTTACCAACAATTAAACAACTTGGTTCAAAACTTACGTTCTCCTGTTGACAGTATTTGACAGCGAAGGAACACACATCCGATTAATTGCGACGGTTATTTTTACAAACTTCTGCCTGGGTCATACCATTTTTTATAACGGTCCTAGGGCGTCTCATGCAACTATTAAAAGAGACGCCCCTTAGCCGT
The DNA here is from genome assembly GCA_944452665.1 of Stenoptilia bipunctidactyla. Taxonomy (NCBI): domain Eukaryota; kingdom Metazoa; phylum Arthropoda; class Insecta; order Lepidoptera; family Pterophoridae; genus Stenoptilia; species Stenoptilia bipunctidactyla. Next base: position 17,971,681 of record OX101746.1, read on the forward strand.
CATCTGCCATTTAGTAAAACTTTCTGCCTTTTTCTTCCATATACTACTTATATATACCAGTTTTTTCTTTTTTTTTGACTTTGATTATTAGTCTAAGAGTGTTTCCGAAGCATATTTGAAGCGTTTTATTCGAAATTGAGAGCAAGTATCGAATTAATGACAGGTGTTGTTTACCTTTTTGGAAAATCGAAAGAAGTATTGAAAGAATATTCCTTCGATTCTTTCGATACTGGGGAGGGAGAGGTTCATGAATTACGAAGGAACACAAAATAGTAACAATAAAAATGAAAATAAATAAATAAATGAAAGTGGACATTGCAATTATAAAAAGTGAAATCTGATCAAAATAATAGTAATTATAAAATATAACTATCCACATGGCCACTATGTAATAATTAACCATACCTTCCTTTTATATTATGAAAGTTAGAAAGATTTTACACTCATATTATGCAGGTAGCAGTAAAACAACATAGTAATTTTCACAAATATTTATTCATTTCTAAATAAAAGGTACAAAGTCTATTTTTATTGAATAATACAAAATAAGATTTCTTACCTTTTGGAAAATTGAACGTACTGTGTCATCTCGCAATCTAATTACATCAAGGGTCTTCTTAAAGCTATTTTCCTCAAAATGTAAAGAGCAAATATACCAAACTTTAACTTTTGGGTTTAAGTTCTCGCTTTCAATGGCTTCTAACCACCGTCCCTTTAAGTTAACATTTCTTGGAAACCTAAAATTATAAATATCGATATAGAGTTTTAAGAAAAATACATCACTATTAAATTCTAATGTAAACAAACAAGACAGTTTCAACAATAGGTTTCGGCCAAGTAAAACGTGTTTAATATAAAAAAAATGTGTGTATAGTTAAGATTGCATGTCCAAATCACAAAAAAAAGTTATGTGGAGCACTTTATAACAACAATTCACTTGTTTTCATCAATGAAAATCTTACTAACCTGTGTAAAGTTAAATTAGGGTATTTATCATCTTTCTTCGCACCACACCACAAAATTGAACATTTCATATTGAAAACTGCTTGCACTTTTTGCAGATATTAACATATAAAACATAAATTTGAAGCCACTTATTCATTCTTTTTATTCAAAGACTTTTTATTGCCATTTGCATAGAATGGTGAAGTATTTTAAAAAAACAGTAATACAGTTACAAGAAATGGTGCAATATGGGCGGCCTTATCACTTCAAAGTGATCTCTTCCAGGCAACCTTAAGATTAATCTTAGAATTTAAAAAGAAACATAACATGGCGTCATTATTTTATAAATAGTATTAATATGTATATAAATAGGTATAGGTAAAATAATATAATATAAAATAATATACTTACAATATAATAAATACATATAGACATATACTTGGGTACATAGAAGTAGGGATAAATATAATAATTTAAATAGATAGACCAAAATATATATATAAACACTTGTTCTATATAGTATGTGATAAGTGCGAGAGATAGTAGTTTTTCAAATGATATTTGAAGGAAGCTATTGTTTTGGCTTGGTGGAGAGAAGATGGTAGTGAGTTCCAAAGAGATATTGACTTCACCGTGAACGACTGCTGATAAAAGTGGGAACTGTGACGAGGAGTTGCCAGCAAGAAGTTGCTGGCTGACCGCAGGTTACGTTCATGGAGTTGATGGCGAAAACTAAAGCGTTCTTTAAGGTAGGTTTACAGACAAGAGTTGAACAGTATTTTGTATAAAAGATTAAGTGTATGAGTATTCCTTCGAAGACGAATTGGGAGCCTCTTGAGTCTAACGCGGAATTCAGAAACGTGATCATATTTTCGGAAACCAAATATGAACCTGATACACATATTTATTTATTTATTTATTTATTTATTTACACTTCAGTTTTTACAGGTAAAGTAAAAGAAAAAAGAACACTTACACTAAAAATAAAAACTTGGCGGTCTTATCGCTGAGGAGCGATTTCTACCAGACAACCATGTCTACCAGACAACCATATTTTGAAGGCGCTCAAGCTTGTTTAGTTGCTCTTTACTCAAATTAAGATAGCTAGTATCGGCGTAATCCAGTATTGGGAGTATAAGTGATTGTGCAAGAGCAATTCTGGTAGGTATCGGTAGAAAGTTCCGAAGCCTTCGAAGAGATCGGGCAGCAGAGAAAACCTTTCTGCTGACAGATTCTAGATGTGGTTTCCATGAAAGTGTGGTATCCATGAGAACTCCTAAATTCTTAACCACGCTACTGAATGCTATAATGATGTTGTCAAAAATTATAGGAGCAAGTTGTTGGAAATCAATTTTGTTTATGAGTTTTGAACTACCAATAAAGATAACTTGAGTTTTAGTTGGATAAATATTCAAACCATGGGATTTGCTCCATTGAAGTATAAAATGAAGGTCCTTATTGATAGTGTTTATTGAATTACCGATGTTATCTAAACTGTTTTGCGTATAAATTTGTAGGTCATCTGCATATAAGTGGTAGGAAGAGGAAAGAGAGGTCGTTATAGTATTAATGAAAATAGAAAACAACAAAGGAGAGAGCACACCGCCTTGAAGCACACCAGCAACAGTATTGCACCATGAGGATACTTTGTCATCGACCGATATACGTTGCCGGCGGCCTTGCAAGTAACTGCGAAACCATTCAATCACTTCAGGAGATATGTTAAGTGAGCATAAAGTTCCAAGTAGAACATCAAAATCAACTGCATTAAAAGCATTACTGAAATCCAGTAAGGTAAGTAATGTTAGTTGCTGATGCTCCATACCATATCTGATGTGTTCGGTTATTTTTACTAGCGCTGTAACAGTACTATGACCGGAACGAAATCTAGACTGGAATGGGTTAAGGAGACTGTTTTGGTTAAGGAAAGCAATTAATTGTTGATGGACTAGGCGCTCAAGGACTTTAGAAAAGAAAGGTAGAATTGAAATAGGAAGATAATCAGATGGACTCAGAGGATTGTTTGTTTTGGGTAGTGGAATAAGGTTCGCAACTTTCCAAGATTCAGGAAACGTAGATGAGGATAAAGAATTATTAAGGATCTTGGTCAAAGTCGGGATAAGGATTTCAAGGATAGGAATGATCATATTACGGCTAATGTTGTCACAACCCATGGCATTAGACGTAATTTTAAGAATACTCTGCTTAACACTACTATCTGTGAAAGGTTTAAATGTGAAAGGAGTTATATCCGGGCGTGGCAAATGAGAAAGATTTTGTAAGGTACGGTTCTTTACCGATCCGTCCATTACTGTAACTGAGGAGAAATGTCTATTAAGTGAGTTTAGATCGACATGTGAAGTAACAGAATTAGTTGGTTTGCCAATGCCCAGGGTCTTAAGAAATTTCCAAACTTTTGCTGGATCACCGTTTTCTACGGATGCATGAATGTGGCGTCTTTGTGCATCCCTACACACCTTGTTGCAGTAATTTCTGACAGATCTATATCGCTCTTTGTTTACTTCGGAGGGGTCTGCTTTGAACTTCGCTTTCGCAACGTTTTTCTTATGTAAAAGTTCTTTGATTGCATTAGTTAGCCATGGAGCCGGTAGATGTTTTAATTTAACCTTTCGGAGAGGTGCGTGGCGGTCATAAATTTCAGTAAGAAAACTGTTGAGGAGCTTGACTTGTTCATCAACATCAGCTGTATTATCAATAACAGACCAGTCCATATTGGCAGCATCACTGAGCAAGTTTTCCAAATTCATACCACCAAAATTACGTCGAAACACAATCTTAGGCTTTAATTTAGGAGGGCGTACCTTATATGACAGATAAATAAGATCGTGATAAGAAAACGCGTCTGCACCACACTGGCCATGTTTATGAATATTATTTTGAAAAGAGACAAACATAAGGTCTAATAGAGAAGGGGCACAGTTCGGAAAAAAATGCGTTGCATTGAGTGAAGGAATGTTACTGGATTCGACAATAGATTTCAATTTATTAGCCTTGGAATCATTTCTTAGCAAGCATGTATTAAAGTCTCCCATAATTATGCAATCGCTGTAGTTTGGCAGTAATTCCTCAAGAAGTTGCTCGAAAGATAGTAAATAGTTATCATACATTGAGGGTACGTAAATGACTCCCAAGAGTACTTTTTGATGCTTAAGGAAAGTTTCCACAAACAGGAATTCCATATTTGAGCCAAGGTTTGAGTTAGATTTCAAAACAACTTTGTAAGGAATATTCTTGCGGAGATACATTGCCACACCACCTCCGGTCCTTTCGACTCGATCGTTTCGAACCAAGTGGAAACCCGGCAGGTCATACGATGCTGATGCTAAGCATGGTTTTAACCAAGTCTCTGATACTAAGAGGGCATGGAGATTATCAATTTGAAAAGAATCTAGCATATCTACATGATGGGCAGGAATACTCTGTGCATTAATATGTGCAACATTAAAGTTATGCACCAAAGCAGAAAATTCAGTGGTTAAAAGTGTATTAAGGGAAGTTGACAAACTTTGAAAACTACTGTTTATACTATTCAACCCGTCTGATGAACATGATTTAAAAGAACTATCACTCCCACTATCTACAAAATTCATATATAAATAATTTATATTAATAATAAATAAACTAAAGTTATAAAATAAATAATCTTATCAAAAAAAACAGTATTACTAAATAAATAAAATTAAATAAATACTTCAAGTAAAAATACAAAATTTTGCTATTACAGTAGGTATAAAGTTATATTCGTACTTTATCCTCCAGCTATTACATTTTACAAATAAATACAAAAAAAAATCAAAACTAACTAATTATCAATTTACATTAAAAAAAAATAGTTTTTAAACGCAGGTTCGATCAATCAATTTTCAATCGAAGCGTTATATATATCTGTCTGGACAGTGATTGACTGACATATGTCACAGAGACAGTTCAAGACAAACATTAAATAAAAAACAAAGAATAAACAGTTTACGAATAACCTACATTTATAAAAAAAAAGAAAGAAAATCATTCATATATCAATCTACAGTAAAATAACGTCAAACTACCTGCATATACTTATATGACAAAGAAGAAACAATGAGAGAAGAATTAACTAAAAAACTATTTTTTTGAAATTGCACGGCGACTCCTCGACACAGCGGCAGTTTTAGACTGTTCCTTATTATTAGCCGGAACAGTAGCAGATGCTGAAGATGATCCCAGTATCTCCGAAACAGTATGAATGTCGTCGTGTTTGCGTATACGGTGCCTGCTACCATTTGCTCCTGCCACTAAAATGTCGCCATCACGCGTCCAACACTTAGTGACTCTGAAATGATGCCTCGCCGCCAAGAACAAGCTATGTCGGTGCCTAGTCAAGTATTCAGACAATGCGATGCCACTGCCCTTGAATAAGGTCTTTTGAGCCCAAACCTTTTCCTTAACAAAGCCACTGCTGAACTTGGCCAAAATAGGTCTTGGTCTATTACTAGAAGACTTACCGAGACGATGACAATACCGTAAATCTTCCATTTTGAAAGTTGGAATCTTCAGATTTTCCGTGGCCAACTTTATTACTAAAGAAGTTACATTTTCTTGTGGTGCCTCTGGAACTCCGTGGAACAGTAGCATCTTTCTTCGACTTTTCATCTCCAGTCTGTCACAATCCTGAGCAATGTATTCAATCTGAGATTGCAAAGCGGCCATGGCAGAGTGGACAAACATTTTGAACGCCTTGAAGTCTGCGGCAAGTGATATTGTTGTTGGAGTATCTGTAGTGGTGTTGTTAATGCTTTCTTCAAACTGTGCCATTCTTGTATTAAATGAATCCATCATTTTGTTTATGTGTAGTTGGAATAAATGAAACGACGTATCTTTAGCAATGCTGGTTTAATACTGACTGTGACGTGAGTGACGGGAACGAATGAGACGCGCAGGCCTCAATACATCACACTCCTTCCTCACTATTTCGAAATCCTAACAAACAAATAAAAAACAGTTAAATTACTTACATTACAACTTATAATTAATAACCTTAAGTCTAGGTCTAAGTTGACGAGTACTAAGGGTTACATTTTCCAATATGGGCTGTTGTTCGGTTCTCGAAGTATCAGTTGACGGCCTTATCTCATCTATAACATCTTGTGCTGACTCAGCACTTGCTTCCTCCCACTCCTCTCTATCCTCCTCCTCACCTGCATGTACAGTACCACTACTTTGTGCTGTGTCGGAAATAGCTGGAAGCTCTTGCAAGGGTGTTGGCGAGTCTAGGTATGAGTCAGAGGAAACAGGTGTCATAATGGGTGCCACGTAAGTTTCCGTATCACTAATACAATTTGTACTTGGAATCGAAGTAGGCGCCCCAGTATACTTTCTTATTTGATTTACATGACGCCTACAAGTTCTATTATAAGAGTCAACCTTAACTTCGAACAGTCTAGTGCCTATTATTTTTAAAATTGTTCCTAAAGTCCAAATTTCTTTTCTATGAACAAACCATTTTAACCAAACAATGTCGCCAATATTAAAAATCCTACCTTTCTTTAAACTATCAAGTTCTGGCTGACCTTGATCATCTATTGTTTTACTTGGTAGTACTAAATCTAACCGCGAACGTAATGTTCGTCCAAACATAAGTAGTGCGGGCGTTGAACCCGTCGCACAATGCACAGAATTCCGATATTCAAATAAACAACCAAGCAATTTGTCGTCAAGGTCACTCAGGTTTATTCTATTATTACAAATACGTTTTAACATGTTTTTACAAGTTTTAACAGAATTTTCTGCCTGACCATTGCTGGCATGGTGGTAAATCTGTGAAGTTACGTGCGAAATGCCGTTACAAGAACAAAATTCTTTGAATTCCACAGAATTAATTTTGACATCGTTATCTGAAACTATTGTGTTGGGTATGCCAAACCTAGAAAATAAATATTTTAATTTCGATATAAGTGAACCTGTGGAAATGCCGTTATTCATGTGAATGCATTCTAACAATTTGCTATGTGCGTCAACTACAATTAAATAAGTACGGTTAACAATAGTCATGTAATCGATGTGCAGGCGCATCCAGGGGCCGGAGGGACGCGGCCAGGGCGCGGGGGGCGCGCGCGGCGGGGCACTACGCACACTCGCGCAAGCTGCACACGACCCTATGTAACGTTCGATATCCTTATCAATGGAGGGCCACCAGAATCTACTACGTGCATTACTTTTTGTTTTAACAAATCCTAAATGGCCCGAATGTAGTTCTTGTAACATTGTATTGCGGTATTTACATGGTATTACTATTCTATGTCCACGGAAAAAACAGCCGTCATTTAACTAAATCCAAAATATGGTTTTATATCTGCACAACTTATTTTCCTAGGCCATCCGTGAAGCATATATGCCATAACAGTTTGTAGTATATGGTCACTTGCCGTTGCTTCTTTAACTTTTGAATAAGATACAGGTACCGTGTTTGTTTCCAAGTATTCAATAAAATTTATCGATGTCTCTTCGCTAACACTACAAGGCAAGTCAAAAATAGTCTGCTATAAGATTATTTTCACTTTTAATATACTGCACTATATAGTTGTATGCGGATAAAAAAATAGCGTATCTTTGTAGCCTAGATGCCGCCATAACCGAGACGCCGTTTTTATTACCGAAAATTGATAATAGCGGACGATAATCAGTTTTCAATATGAAAGGCTCCTGACGGTGTTGGAAATGGGATGCAGAACCAAAGTTAAGTAAAAACAAGTGTACGAGGTAATAGTCGTTTATTGAATGAAACATTTGAATAGATAATTTTAAATAATGCTTGAGTGATCGATTGATAGGTTTGTACAGAGTGATTGACAGAGTGACTGATGACTGGGATTTTTGATTATTCCAACAGTCCCCCTCAAAAATTCAAGTCTTATAAAATAAAGAAAACTAATTCAATCATTAGGTACAATACCTTCACCCTTTTTAATTTATACATTGACTGATGGTACCATTTTCGTAAACATATCAGCTAGTTGGTTTCCTGTGGAAATATGTTCTAACTTTATTACTTTTTTTTTTAGTAATTTGTTCTCTGGTAAAGTGGTACTTGATATTAATATGCTTTGACCTTTTGTGATTAGTGGGATTATTGGTAATGCAAATGCAACTATTGTTATCTTCATATATTACAATGGGCTGTGTTGTATGGAAATACTATTTAGTAAGGACTTAATCCAAATCGCTTCTCTCACAGCTTCGAAAAGTGCCATGTATTCAGCTTCTGTTGAGGAGGCGGCTACTGTGTTTTGTTTGCGTGTCTTCCACGACATTACACAGTTTCCAAACACTTGGAAAACTTATTCCGTTGTGCTTTTTCGGTCTAACTCATCGCTTGCCCAATCAGAATCTGCATACCCGGTAACTAATTGCTTATAATCGCACTTTTTATAGGTCAAAGTCAAAGTCAAAATAATCTTTATTTCGTAAGTATTTAAATACATTTGAAATAAGTCACAATTTACAAATTGAACTGAATCTACCACCACTTCGCAAAGTCGATCTGTTGAGAAGAAGTGGCAAGAAACTCAACAGCAATCATCTTTTAAAAATACACAATGACAATAACATTTAAATTAACAGTTCCTTTGATATACCTTAGAAGATGTTTTAAGCAATTCCATAGCTCTGCGTTACTTTTACTTTGATATCCACTGAGTATACTTATTGCGGCACAAATATCAGGTCGCGTACATAGCATAGCGTACATTAGGCATCCTTTGATATTTCTGCAGGGTGCATTGTAGTGCACGTCTGAGTTTAGAGCTGTATAGTCTAATTTTGAAGGGAAAGGTGACTTAGATGGGTTGCAGCCACTCATAGAGAATTTTCTTAAAACATTTTGTAGGTATATTGTTTGATCTAAAGTAATTGTATTTCTAGTCCTTTCTAATCTTATACCTAAGAATAGTTTAATCTCATTTAAATCGGTCATACTAAATTTCTGCATCAATAAGTTTTAGATTACTTTGCATTTTTGTACAGATCACTAAATGGTCTACATATAATACTATATATACATTGTTATCTATGCATTATTTATCAAGTATATACAAACATGGATCAACTTCAGAACTTTTAAATCCTAGTTCTTTGAGAACACGATCGAAACGTTCGTACCAGCATCGCGACGATTGCTTTAAGCCATATAAAGTCTTATTCAGCTTACAAACTTGGTTAGGTTTGGCTGAGACACCTTCAGGAACCTCCATATAGATGTCCTCTTTTAGATTACCATTTAAAAATGCTGTCTTTACGTCCATCCATATGATGAGCTTGTAAGTCAAATTGGTTAGAAAATGCTAGAATGAATCTAAACGTCGAGATGCGGGCAACTGGTCTAAACGTTTCGTCATAATCTTGTTGATACTTTTGAGTAAAACCGCGAGCTACTGAGCTTTATAGCGCGAAGGTTCTCCGAGCTCGTTATTTTTAATCGTAAATACCCACTTACAGTCCATGTTTGATTTTTAAACAAAGAGTTAATCTCACTTTCTACAGCTTTTAACCATTTAACGGAATCACTTCTATTAGATATATCGCTAAAGGAGGTAGGTAATGATTGTACGCCTGTGAGTGACAAGAGATACAAATCTGGATCGTCTATCTTTTTATAATCTATTGTAGGTAGTTTTTGAAGTCTTTCACTTCGCCCTATTTTATTTGACGAATTTGACAAATTGGCATCCGATCGGTCATCGGGAAGAGATTTGTGTTTCGTGCCTGTTAGCTTTGCTGACTTATTATTGTCAGGCTTACCCATGGAATTAATAGGTACTACGTACAACAGTACTTATTAATTCCATGGGCTTACCAACTTCGGCGGACATTTTGATATTTGGGTTTATCACCTGTTTTGTGCCTGCTAGCTTTGCTGACTTGTTATTATTGTCAGGCTTACTAACTTCGGCATCAGGATTTTTGTTTTATCGGTCTTGATTGTACATAATTTGTTTCATCAAAAATAATATCTCGGGCGATAAAGAATTGACTATTTTGAACGTTAAATAGTTTATAGCCATTTTGATCATACCCGACAAAAACAGCTTTAGACGACTTTTCGTCAAACTTACTTTTAGTTGTTTTGTCATGTACATAGGCCGTTGAACCAAAAACCTTTATGTGACTTATTTTAGGTCTTTTGCCAATGCCACATTTCATAAGGTGTTTTTTTTTTTTGATAACGCTTTGGTGGGTAGTCTGTTTATTAAGTAAGTTGATGTTAACACAGCTTCACCCCACATTGATTTATCTAACTTCGCACTTGTGACCATGGTTCGAGCCATTTCGGTCAATGTGCGGTTCATGCGTTCTGACACACCATTTTGCTGCGGTGTATATGGTACCGTCAAATGGTACGTTATGCCCTTAGAAACACAAAAAAACTCTTTAAATTCATTAGAAAGATATTCCCTACCGTTATCACAATATAGATTTGTGACTCTTTTGTTAAATAAATTCTCACTTTTAGCAACGAAATCCCTAAAACATTTAAGTACCTCAGATTTAGCGTTCATTAAATAAGTTACAGTGTAGTGGGTATAATCGTCTATAAAATTTACGAAGTAATTTTTGCCATCAATGGTGCTTGGTGTGATTGGACCGCAAACATCGGAATGAATACTGTAAAGGGGCCTATTCTGAGTTTTATTACTCTTATCTTTAGCTTTCGCAAACGGCAGTCGACATTGTTTGCCCAGAATACATGACTCGCAAATTTCATCACTAGGTATTACATCACTAATTAACGAGCTATCACTTTCGTCTAGCAAACCTTTAAGGATATTAAACTTTTGTTTATTGGGGTGACCTAATCGGCTGTGCCATAACTTGTAAGAATTAAGGGAATTTTGTGCCAAATTTAAATTCCTATTTTGTACGTTAATTTCGTAAGTCAGTCTGTAAAGGTTATTAATATTTTCACCGGACATAATACATTTATTATTTTTGCATAGGCACACAGTTGTTGGCAAAAACCACTATCATCCCCGCATGTTGCATTCGGTTCACGGAAAGTAAATTATGAAGTACCTCGGGTGAATATAATACATCATCAATTGAACCATTAAACCCAAAATTAGTCGTCACCTTGATACGCCTTTACCGTACGCTAGAATCGATTCTCCGTTTTTCGCAACGCCGATCTTCATCGGTGAGGGTAGTTCGGTGTATAAAGTAAACACGCTCAGCGTATTCACGATGTGGTCGGTGGCACCAGAATCTAGAAGAAAAGATGTTCCTTTCTTAGTAGAATTAGTTTTAGGTTTAATACTTATAGTTGGTGAACATGAAAGCAAAACTGCCCTCGTCATCCTCGCAGGGCTCCACGTGGTGTGCTGCGCGCTTGGGGCCACCGCTGCTGCTTGGCTGGCCACTGCTGCTGCTTGGCTGGCCGCCGCCGCCGAGTATCTTCTTGTAGAACCGACAGTCCTTCTTGAAGTGGTTGCGCCTTCCGCAGTAATCGCAGTACATGTTCGATGACTTATATGTCGTAGAATTCCGGTTGGCAGGGAAATTCGGATTTCGATGTGTAATCGTCCTTTTTGGGTGTTGGTAAAACTTGTTTGTACCTTTGGCTATTTGATTTTTCTCTAGCCAATCAGCGTCTGGATTCTCAGGAAAAGGATCTTCGATCACAGCACTCACTTGTAGTTCTTCCAGGAGAGATTTTATGCGAAACTTCCACGTTCGCCGACAAATTGTTGGATGTTACGTTTATTGCGGGATTCCATTTTGAAGCACTGATTTTACACGTCGCTCTTTTTAATAGACACGTTGCACTGATTTTAGATTGCGTGGCCTGGGCCCATAACCTGTTGGAAATGGGATGCAGAACCAAAGTTAAGTAAAAACAAGTGTACGAGGTAATAGTCGTTTATTGAATGAAACATTTGAATAGATAATTTTAAATAATGCTTGAGTGATCGATTGATAGGTTTGTACAGAGTGATTGACAGAGTGACTGATGACTGGGATTTTTGATTATTCCAACAGACGGCCATACAAGTACTGATTGAAACGTTTTATTCCGAATATAATAGCTGTCGCTTCTTTGTGAATTTGGCTGTCATTCTTTTCGCAAGCTGATAAAGATCGCGACGCAAAAGCAAGAGGGCGCTCCGAGCCGTCCTCTTCGCACTGAGACAGCACGGCGCCTAAACCAGACGGACTGGCGTCTACAGATAACACAAGTTGCGCATGCGGCGCGAAGTGAGTTAGAACCCTGTCCGAAGACAGCTCGTTTTTTATTGTTTCGAAAGCCTTTTTATGACGATCATTCCATGACCACGGTACGTCCGTCTTTAACAATTCATGTAAAGGGCTCATGATGGAGGAAGCGTTCGGAATAAAATTGCGATAGTAATTAACTACACCTAAAAACCTTTTTAAATCCGTAACACAAGTAGGTTTAGGAGCATTTCTTATAGCTAAAACCTTATTAGGGCAAGTTTGCAAGCCGCCCTTATTTATGACGTATCCTAAGTAAGTGACACTATCCTTGAAAAAGGCACATTTTTCTTTCTGTAACTTGAGCCCTGAATCCCTTAGCCTACGCAAAACCTCCCGTAATCGGTCAAAATGTATCTCAGTTGTAGGCCCCGTGACACAAAGATCATCATACCAGCAACTTACGCCCTCAATACCTGCTAAAAGAGTTTCCATAGCGCGCTGGAATATCACGGGTGCGTTTGCTAATCCGTAAACGAGGCGCGTGAACTTATACAACCCTTTGCTTGTGTTAATTGTTGTCAGTTCCTGTGAGGCCTCGGAGAGCTCAAATTGATTGTAGGCGTTACTAAGATCAATTTTACTATAATGTGACCCGCCACCTAGCTTCGCAAACACTTCCTCAATGCGTGGCAATGGGTATTTTTCAATATATAAATCTTTATTCAGAGTTATAGAATAGTCACCTGCAATTTTTACACTACCGTTATCTTTTAAGACAGGTACAATAGGCGTTGCGTACTTTGAAAAGTTGACTTGCACAAGAATACCTAGCCTTACTAAGCGATCGATTTCTACTTCCACCGGAACTTTCAACGCAAAAGGCACTGAACGGGGTAAACCGTAATTCTATTTTAACTTATTAAAACGACCTAATTCACCATTAAAAAGTTCCCTAAATTCGTCTAATACAATTTGAATTTCATTTTTTTTGTCGCTAAATTTGATTTCATAAAATAGTTATTTTCTTTAGCGTTCCTGCACACGATGCCGTCACCGCGCCGTCGCCGCGCCGACGCCGCGCAATTACTCTGTAGATACGAGTCGTGCGAAGCCCGCCACCGCGCCGCTCCCGCGCCGCCACCGCGCGCGTTCCCCTCCCTCCTTGTTTGTTTGATTCATTCCATTACCGGCCGCGTACGAACGTGCAGGTGCGTGAACTTGTTAATTAATTACCATGGATAGTTTTGATTACGAAACGTTTATAAGTTTAGTGGAGGACAGAGAAGTGTTATGGGACAAAACTTTGGAAATATATAAAGACAAGCGTAAAAGTTTAAAAGCTTGGTTTGAGATCTGCCATATAATGAATGAGAACTTTGCAGACCTACCCGATACGGAGAAAAATAAATACGGTAAGTATCTTTTTACAAAATTTTATTTATTCTTGTTAATGTATTTCTATCTAGTGGGGCCAAACGAAAAAATATATAAGTAGCTGACTTAAAGGAAGTTTGGGACAATACACGATCAGTATGTTTTTAATTTAAATCGTAATGCAACAGTGTATTATATGTAAGTGTGTGGATAGTATATCTCGTAAGCAATTTCGTGTGGTAGGTACCTACATTAAACAAGCAATCACTTGCTACTAGTAGTTAGTGATGGGACTCGAGCCGTGTTTCACTCGAGTTACTCGAGTAGTTTTGTTTTTACTCCCACTCGAGTCATATTTTTGATGACTCGGATTACGAGTGACTCGAATGATTCACTCGAAAAAAAAACACTCGAGTCTCATCTTTACTCGAGTGACACTCGAGTAAATCGGTTTTCACTGGCGAGTGACTCGAGTGAAAAAAAGTCACTCGAATCCCATCACTACTAGTAGTAGCTTGAGTATTCCCGCTAGATAGAAACACGTTTCACATACATATTAACAATAATTATTTTGCCATGGTACACTGCCATATTCAGAATTAAAATACTCCTTATATTTGTCACGTATTTCATTAGCTGTTGTAGGCACCATTTCTGTTGAATCAAATGGCAAAATCTCCTCTAATTCACACCCGCTTAGAGATTCTTGGACCCCTTTTACGCCCTCCTCTTTGTGTATAAAATTTTGCAGTAAACAACAAGCTTTCACAACATCAACAGCCAAATCCAATGACACATTTAAAGGTCGATGAAAAATTCGCCACTTATTGGCCAGTATCCCAAAGGTGCATTCTACATATCGTCTCGCTCTTGTTAACCGATAATTAAAAACGGATTTTTCTGCATCAAGCATTTGACTATTATATGGGCGCAGTAAATTCTGATGTAATGCAAATGCTTCATCACCTACAAATACATATGGCAAGGCAATGTTGGTATTAGGTAAGGAAGTAGGTCCTGGCAAGTTCAAAGTATTGTTAATCATGTTGTGCCAGAAAGCGGTGTCTTTAAAAACACCTGAATCACAATCCTTTCCATAAGCACCGACACTGATATAAATAAAGTTGTAGTCACTATCGGCGACTGCCATTAATACAATCGAGAAGTAATGTTTGTAGTTCAAAAACATCGATCCACTTTTATTTGGTTTTATTACTCTGATGTGCTTTCCATCTACAGCACCGACACAATGAGGGAAATTAGCAGACACTTCAAATTTATTTGCTATTTCTAGCCAATCGTTCATACATGGCATTTTCATATATTTTGGGTAAAGTTCAGACCATATTAGAGAACACGCTTCTCGTATGATTACGCTTAAAGTTGACTTTCCCATTCTAAAACGATATTCAAGATCGGCTAATGAAGTTCCGGTTGCTAAATACCTGCAATTGAAAAAAACATTACAATAATAAAATGGATTATTAATATTAATTATTTCAGGTAAACTAATATCTCAGAAATGGAAGAATATAAGGGATGCGTGGATGAAATGCGACAAAAAGATACGTGAATCGAAATCTGGATCAGGTGCAAAACCAGTACATAAATATCAATATTATGATAATTTACAATTTTTGAAAAAAATTACCCCACAGCCAACCCAATCTGGATCAAACATGCCGGAAGAAAACAAATCTGAAGTTACTAATGTCAACAAAAGAAAGAAAAACGAAGAATTGAATCCTGTAGATAAGAAAATGATTAAGTTTATGGAAACGTTAGAAAAAGATGACGATAGTAGAATGATGTCTTTTTTTAAAGGTATAGCTCCTACCGTGGAACGCTTCAAAGACGAAGATATTGTTGAATTCCAGTACCAAGTATTGAATATTATAAGAAATATCCAATATAAAAATAGTTATAGCGCTCCACATCATTCACGCACAGCAGGCGCAATGGACACCCCGGCACACTACGGTTACCATACTACTGCTGGACCCAGTACGAGAATTCAATCACAGGCTAATTATAGCAATGAAAACGATTCATTACAAAGCATTCCAAGTCCATCTACTTCAAGCTTGATTGATTTTGATTTTTCTACATTACATCAGAATAATTAAATATATATTATATTTATTTTATTTACCTCAATGTAACAACCAATCTCTCCTTAGCAGATATACTTGCTCGCATATTTGTATTTGTGTGTTGCAGTTTATTCTTTAATAAATCTAATAATTTATCAAATGTCTTGTAATTCATTCGAAAATAATCACAAAACTTGGCCTCGTCTTTTCGGAGATCTTCGTAAAGTGTATGAAATTCACCAAATTGCTCCCGTGCCGACAGCATAGGATGAACCCACAACTTTCTAACTCGACGTTCTTTTTGCCATTTTCTATACATATAGTAGGCAAGCACAAATTTCTTTTTTTTTCATTATATAAGACATGTTTGCGTCACGTGCGATCTCGCGGCGTGCACGTTCGTACGCGGCCGGTAATGGAATGAATCAAACAAACAAGGAGGGAGGGGAACGCGCGCGGTGGCGGCGCGGGAGCGGCGCGGTGGCGGGCTTCGCACGACTCGTATCTACAGAGTAATTGCGCGGCGTCGGCGCGGCGACGGCGCGGTGACGGCATCGTGTGCAGGAACGCTTACAGTTACGAGTAAGGCATAATTGGAATTCGGACATAAAATCACGCCCCAACAAAGGAGGGCCACTTGATGAAATTACATAAATTTGTAAAAGCTTAGTTTCATTGAAATAGCCTAAAGGCATTATTTTATGTCCGTTATAGAGGCACATTCTAATTTCACTTTTATGAAGCTTGCAGGTCGAAAAATATTTCTTAAACAAAAATTCCGAAATAACGGTTGACCTGGAGCCCGAGTCTAATTCCATTTCTAACCCTATATTGTTGATTAAAACTGATAATAATATGGGCGCACGACTCACGTACCTCAGGTTAAAAAGTTCACACTCCTGGCAGTTCTCAAAATTGGTACCCTTGCTGTCACCCTCCGAAGGTGACGCGTCACTCGTTTCTATATTATACACTTTGCTCACACTTTTCTTTCCGCACATTTTCACTAAGTGACCGACACTTCCACATCCGCGGCACCGGTATTTCCTGAACCGACAACTGTCAGCTCCATGCGCCGTGCCGCCGCACACCGCGCAGCGCGGCGCTGGTCTCGCTCCGCTGCCGCCGGCGCCGGCCTGCCGCGCGATCCGCTGGCCGCTCACGCGGTACACCGGCTCCTGCTTGACGAAGGGCGGCGGCGCGGCAGTCCGCTCGTGCCAGGCGAGCGCTCGCCGCCTGCTGTGCCACTTCCACGGCCTTCGCAAATGAGAGCGTCGTCGTCGCATCGGCCTCAAACAGCCGGTCCCGCTCGGGGCCCGCGCCCAACCCGAGCACGAACCTGTCCCGGAGCAGGCCCTCCAGCGTGCTGCCGAACTCGCAGTGGACGGCGAGTCCCCGAATGCGCGCCGCCCACGCCTCGACGCCTTCTCCTTCCGCTCTCGCTGCCTCGTAGAATTTCGCTCTCTCCGCGAAAATGCACTTTTTTGGCTTGAAGTGGCTGTTGAGTACTTGAACCAGCTCTGGGTATGTGATGACGTCAAGCTTCCTTGGATGTACCAAATTCCACACCAGGCGGTAGGTATCATCCGCTAAGTGTGTTAACAGTAACGCAGACTTGTCGGTTATGTTACTGTTCAGCTTAAAGAACTGCTCCAGGCGGCCGCTAAACACCTCCCAATCGTCCACACAATGGTTGAAAACATTCAAATGGCCAATTACACCGAAAGTCGCCATTTTTATTTATTTTCGTTTTCGTTTGTGGGTATTCGCACCTCGCGTCAGTGGAATAAATGAAACGACGTATCTTTAGCAATGCTGGTTTAATACTGACTGTGACGTGAGTGACGGGAACGAATGAGACGCGCAGGCCTCAATACATCACAGTAGTTTTACTTCTTTAACAGACTCTATGTCCAGTAGTGTTTTTAATTAGTTTTATTTAAGGTAAGAGTAAAGAGGAAAAGTAAAGCTGGGTAGGTAGAGTAAGCCTATGCAAACATACAGTGCAAGAAAAAAGTGATTAAATATGCTGATTTACTATTTTTTTGAATTAAATTAGAAGAGCTACAAAATTTCAGACTGTTCTGCTTACTACTCCCAGGAAGAAAAAAAAGCTTAATTAGTAAATTGAAAAAACCTTTCAGCAAAAACACAATTTGACATCTTAAGTACTCCGAATTCTGAAACACAAAATGGCGACAAGGCACTCTAGTGACATTCGTATGACGTCATGACTTTAATTTTTTCATTCGGTAGGAGAATGAAAATAGTACTATCTCTTTTATTCTTCAATGGTTTTTGTATTGGGAGAGTGAGATAAAAGAGTTTTAGTTATACCTACTTAATATCTATATAACTATAAAGCATGGAATTAATAAGTACTACGTACAACTGGAAGGCTTACTGTGCGTCTAAGCACGTGCCGAATGAGAGGTCATAAATCTTGGTTTGTCCCTTTCTAACTAGTGTAACCATTCTTACCTGTATACATTGGACATTTAAATAATCGCTCAATGCCTACGAATAAATTTAATAATAATAAATGACGTGCTTACTTAAGGCAAATCGGCCAGTGTGATGTGTGGTTTCAATAAGGTTCGAAGAAAACAATCCACAGCTGTACAGCGCACAGTTTATTTTAAGCCACGAAGTTTGTATAGAGGAGAAAATATAAATTTACTGAGTCTAGATACTATTAGAAGTGCACTAATGAAAGCAGGAGAAAGTTCTTATCACTTAAGGATCCTAGGGCGTGGATCCATCTCTACGGTACGGCGGCCCCGTATGCCGTGTAACGGCACGGCGCCGTTGCCGGTAAACAGCGCGGCACCGCACTGTGCCATGGCACCCACCCGCACTGTGCCATGGCACCCACCGCCGTGCACAGCACCGTACGGCACGGCGCCGTACCGTATAGATGGATCCACGCCCACACGCATGTACCTACTCATAGGTTCACGGATCGTAAATTTCGACTGGAGAGACGCGAGATATGATGTCCAGTGCGGCAGCAGCGGCCGGCGCTCGGGCATCCAATTCGGAAACAAAGGATGTGTGGTAAATAAAACAAAATTAAATAGTACCAATATTTATTATTTATCTTTGAAATTATAATAATAATAGGATTCACTAAGCCCGTTATGGTTCTGTATGGCTTTAAACTATGAATTCTTGCTCCATATTTGCCAGGTCGTACCCCAATCTGTCTTACTGAGTATACCACGGCCTCCCCCACAATTCTTGCTCCCACAATATCACACATTTATTATATATGGACGACATTAAGTTATATGCCACAAACATTACAGATTTATTTAGACTCGTAGATATAACCCAAATATTCTCTGATGATATAAAAATGCATTGCATTTTTTCTTTAACTCCAAATCCGAAGGCAATCTGGAATTGTAAAAAAAAAAAACAGTAAAAAAAATCGCAAAAGATCAGTAATAGGCCTACAGACCAATAAAATTATTGAAAAACTACATTTATTACTTTATTAGAGAAGAAATCAGGGGACTACGAAACGTTAATTTAGGGTATTTTTCATACAGATCATTTAACGTTTAATATACTTATAATGCAGAGAGAGTTGTAAATAGTGAATTTCTTTGTTAAGTATTTAGTGATGATACATCAATATTAGATGTAATTTACGGGCGCAGCCAATATACACAGTTTTATACTGAACGCATCCTTAAAAACGAAATTCGAATGAGAACTTTTTTCTACCCACTTTTTAAGTTATATTCCCTCCCTCATTAAAGTTCTAGTATCAGACAGACTAACGGACTCTCTCCAACCGTACATACGCGGTATAACAAAAAAAGTGTATTTATCCCATCGAAGCGGGTGAAATTATATCCCCCTGGGTGATCGTCAGTAGACATCACCTCCAGGGCCTCATTGTGACAAAACTACTGGAGCCCCCTCAAAACAGCCCCAAGCTATCCTGGATTTACAATCCAGACCTCTGGGCGACGAGATACGGCAGCGCTGCCAGGTAGAACGCGTAAAAGGGAAGGTAAACAAGAAGGAGTACGGACTACGACACGAACCAGCGTAAAGGAGAAGACTAACATCTTTAAGGTCAGTCCCAATTTGAATTCCTCCTTCTCGAACTTAAAAGTTTTACCCCCCATTTTATTGGTCCTTCGGCAAGGATTTTCTTTTGTCCATTATTCTATAAAATCTCAATTGTAATCTTTATATTTTTTCATAGTACCTACTATCTACTGTTATAAATTTATCATTTGCAATATATTCCCTCTGTCCATCAGACACAATTAAAATAAATTTACTTTAAAAATCCTACTGCTAAAAGTTTAAAATCACCTATTGATAAGAATTTCATATATGTTAAACTATTTTCGTCTATTTGGCTGTGCTCGAAATTCATAATATATTTCTGTGTCGTGCGACTCCATTTTTAATTTCAATCAGCATTCAATAGCTGCTGATTGATTCAGTCACGTTCATTCGCGCATACATTCAATTAGCTACCTATACTTTTATTTTTAAAGAATAGCAACATTCTAGTAGCTGTCAATCAATCTCATCAATCTGTTTTGTTTATTTACATTTTTTAGGTTAGATAGAACTAAATTGAAAAATGTCGAAATCTAATTTATGTATTGCAAGGTTTAGGAGTTATTATAAAAAGATGCGCGATTTATATGATTTTGCTACAAAATGCAGCACGGCTGAAGGGGATGATAGGGATTTACTACTCAAACAATTTCATGTTCGTTTTCCGGATATGGAAAGATTTCGCGAAGGCATTGATGATTCTTATTATACGATAATAGGTGATTCAGTTGGTGATCCTAAACTAAATGATTTTGAACGAGGATATTCAGAGTTCCAAGAGATGTTTTATTCAGTTAAGGTTATGTATTCTGAATTAACTGATAAGCAACCTTCTAATAATATCCATACAAAGTCACATAATCAAGATTTTCATTTACCAAAGATATCCTTGTCTAGGTTTACAGGAGTTCATGTGGAATGGCCTAATTTCATATCTATATTCAACAGTTTGATTCATACTAATCAGCAACTTAGTGAAATAGAAAAGATGCATTATTTGCTTAGTGTCCTAGACAGGGAACCTTTAACTTTAATAAAGCATTTATACATTTCTACTGAAAATTATCAAGTGGCCTATAAACTTCTAAGTGAACGCTATGAAAATAAAAGAATTATTGCGGACAAGCATGTCGAGTCTATACTCAGTTTGCCCAACTTAACTTCAGTTAATATTAAAACATTAAGTAAATTTGTTTTTATCATTAAAGAAGCTACACAGGCTCTTACTGCCTTGAAATTCAATGTAGATTCTTGGTGTTTTTTATTGCTACATATAGTCTTAAAGAAATTATCTCCGGATTTAAGGAATAAGTTTGAATCCACAACAACTATCAATGTTATTCCAACATTTGCTCAATTGCTAGCATTTTTGGAAAATCAGCTGCGGATTTTGGAAAATGTTTCCAATTCCACACATGTTAAATCAGCATTTAGCAACACACTCAATGTTGTTAATTCAAAACACAAAAACAATTTTCAGTTTATTTGCCAATGCTGCAATGAAAATCATTCAATATTTAAATGTAATAAATTCAATTCTATGTCACCCACTGAACGGAAGGCACATGTCATTCAGCATAAATTATGTTTTAACTGCTTGAGAAATCATCATGTCTCTAAATGTTTATCTCAAAGTACATGTCAAATATGTAACGCTCGGCATCATACTAAGTTACACATAGATGTTGCCCATTCCAATAATTCCTCATCATCAAATAACGGCATACAGCTTAGCAACACTTCAGCTCACAACTGTTCCTTATACAGCACTGACTCTGCTTCTACTATGGTCTTGGGAACTGCAATGGTATGCATACAGGATAGCAGTGGTAATTACCACCAAGCTCGTGCTCTCTTGGATAGCGGGTCTCAAGTGTCTATCATCACTGAAGATTTGGCCCGTAGGTTGAGACAGCCTCGCTCTCAGGCTGGATTGTTGTTCGGTCTTGGAGCTTCAAGTGGACATTCTACAAGAGGTAGAGTTACATGTAACATAAAGCCCGTTACAAATAATTGTAAAATTTTATCCACTGATTTTATTATTTTAAAACATATTACTGGAAACCTTCCATCAGTTCATGTTGATCCTTCAATATTAGCTTCTTGCAGAAATTTAATTCTGGCAGATAATAATTTTACTGTTCCCGGACGAGTTGATCTACTTTTGGGTATTGACTTATATGATCAAATATTGGATGGTGCACAAATCAACTTAGGTGATCAAATGCCTACTGCATATTCTTCTATTTTTGGCTGGATCATCATGGGTAAAGCCCCGGCAGCATCATCAGCAGCATCGTTGCATGTGTCTAGCACCACAGCGGTGGCCTGCACCTTTAATCTCGATCTTGCTCTAACAAGGTTTTGGGAAGCAGAGGAGCTTCCTAATCAACCAATACAAGATCCCGAGGATATTTTAGCAGAAAATCATTTTTGTAAAACTCATACAAGAGATGACACAGGTCGTTTTATTGTTCGTTTACCTTTTAAAGTAAATCACAAACCTTTAGGTGATACGCATCTTCTTGCTATGAAACGCTTTCATAGTCTTGAGCGCCGTCTTCTTAAGGACGCCAAGTTGCAGGAAATGTATATTGCATTTATGCAAGACTACTTGTCAGCAGGTCACATGCGTGAAGTTTCTTCCTCTGGTTCTGGAAATCGCTATTATATTCCTCACCACGGTGTTCTCAAGGAACATAGCTCTACAACAAAACTGCGTGTGGTTTTTGATGCCTCGTCGTCCAGCTCATCAGGTCTATCACTCAACCAGGTCCTCATGCTTGGTCCTAAGTTGCAAAAAAACATTGAAGATATTATTCTACGCTTTCGCACTCACGTCATTGTCTTCACTGGAGATATAAAACAGATGTATAGACAGGTGCGCCTGTCAGACGACGATTGCAAGTATCAAACCATCTTGTGGCGCGAGTCTCCAAACCACGCATTGAGACATTATGAGCTAACCACAGTCACTTACGGTGTCTCCAGCTCTGCTTTCCAGGCGATCCGAGTAATCCACGAACTGGCATATTTGAACTGCGACAAATATCCGCGAGCTTCTAGAATACTTCTAGAAGATACTTTTGTCGACGATTTGGCCACAGGTTCTTCTAACCTCGATTCTGCTCGTCAATTGCAGCAGGAAATCATCGACATCTTAGCTCAGGGAGGCTTCAGCTTACGCAAGTGGTCAAGCAATTCGCCTGAGTTTCTTTCTGCGTTTCCTGCTGAACATTGCGAGTCACCCTATCGCTTTGAAGATGGTGATAACATTTTCAAAATTTTAGGCATCGAGTGGAACTCGAAAACAGACAGTTTCGTTTATCGTGTTTCTGATATGAGTGACGTGATGACTAAGCGAGGTGTTCTATCAAACATCGCCAGATTATATGATCCCTGCGGCCTTTTAGCTCCTGTAATATTCCAAGCCAAAGCTTTTATGCAAAGTCTTTGGGCACTCCAATCAGGTTGGGATGATCCACTTCCTCAAGACTATCAGCACTTATGGAAGTGTTTTCTGACTGATTTTCCTCAACTAAATCATATTTCAATTCAGCGTCGCATATTGCCTGATCAACCAATGAACGCTCAGCTTTGTAGTGTGTGACGCACCTCCTCAATATGTATCGTTTTGTTAGTCAATATACAGTCTACTTTGAACCTACACAGTCGTGTATTCCATGCAAGGATGTTAGGTGGAGCCGAAATAATACACGACTGTGTAGGTTCAAAGTAGACTGTATATTGACTAACAAAACGATACATATTGAGGAGGTGCGTCACACACTACAGCTTCACGGTTTCAGCGATGCGTCCGAGCGAGGGTATGCTGCGTGCATCTATCTCCGTGTACAGGATCTTCACGGTCGCACTTTGGTCCAGTTGATTACTGCCAAGTCACGTGTTGCTCCACTCAAACAAAAATTAACTATCCCTAAACTGGAACTTAGCGGTGCGCTCCTATTAGCACGCCTTATGCGTCATGTTGCTAACATTTTACGCGACAAATTTCAAATTGATTCGCAATTTGCCTGGACTGATTCCAGCATTGTGTTATCATGGCTTAAAACTTCGCCTCATAAGTTGCAAACTTTCGAAGGCAATCGTGTCTCACAAATTCAAATGCTCTCTGTAGATGTCACTTGGAAGCATGTTCCATCAGTTTTAAACCCGGCTGATTCTGCGAGCCGTGGTGTCATGCCGTCAGATCTGGTAAATGATCAACTTTGGTGGTCTCCACCGTGGCTTGAAGATAATCCTTCAACATGGCCTGGGGGCATTATTTTGATCGAAGAATCGGAGCTGCCTGGAATTAAGTCTTGTCCACTCTATTCAAACGCTGTTCAGAGCGAAGTCCCTCAATTTCCATTTGAGAATTTCAGCGTGCTCGTGAAGGTGCAGCGCGTGATAGGCTGGTCCAAACGTTTCCTACATAATTCGCTCCATCCATCTCAGCGTCACAGTGGTACTTTGTCAGCTTTGGAGTTAACGAACAGCATGAACGCTATCGTTAAGCTGGTTCAATCAACCGAATTTCACGACGTTTTACAAGCGCTCCTTGCTGACAAACCTGTCAGGGGTGATTTGATGCGGCTTAATCCCTTCATTGATTCTGAAGGCTTCCTGAGATTAGGAGGTCGTTTAGTTAAGTCTGATTTAAACTACTCTGCAAAACATCCCTTATTGCTTCCAAAGGATCATCATATTACTACATTAATAATTGAGCATTACCATCAAGTTTACTTTCATCCTGGTTTTAGTACGCTTTTAACTTTGCTTCGTCGTAAGTTCTGGATTGTGTCTGCGCGCAGGGCGATTCGACACGTAATTTTCAAGTGCCATCGTTGCTACCGTTTGCGACCCAAGTCCATCGAACCTTTCATGGCAGATTTGCCAGCAACTAGAGTTACAGGATGCAGACCTTTTCAGCGTGTTGGGGTAGATTTTGCCGGTCCTTTTTGGCTCAAGACTTCAAAGGTCCGAAATGCCAAGTCCGTGAAATCATATCTATGCCTTTTTATTTGTTTCGTTACTAAGTGTGTTCATCTCGAAATTGTATGAGAGTTATCTACAGACGCTTTCATTGCCTGTCTAGATCGCTTTGTTTCACGTAGAGGTCTCCCTAGTGACATTTTCAGCGACTGTGGCACTAACTTTATAGGTGCTCGCACTTATCTAAAGAATGTCACGTCCGACAAAACTTATCGATATTTGGCCGATAAGTCAAAATATAAATTGGCATTTTAACCCGCCTTCCGGTCCACACATGGGCGGTCTATGGGAAAGCGCAGTAAAATCTGCCAAACTGATTTTAAATCGAATCGTAGGCGACCGTATTCTTTTCTTTGAAGAGCTTGCAACCATTTTCACAAAGGTCGAAGCGGCGTTAAATTCTCGTCCGTTATGTCCACTTTCTAGCGATCCTAACGACTTAGAAGTTTTGACCCCCGGCCACTTCTTAATCGGCCAACCGTTATTATCGTTGCCGGAACACAATTTAGAGGAATGTCAGATCGGTCCTCTGAAGCGCTGGCAGCTGTTGCGTCAAATCACACAACATTTCTGGAAGCGCTGGCAAGGCGAGTACTTGCACACACTTCAACATCGTCCCAAATGGTTGACTAAAGTCTCAAATCTCCAGCTGGGTGATTTAGTCCTTATCAAAGACAACTCGCCACCGCTTCATTGGCGCATGGGTCGTGTAATCAGACTCTATCCCGGTACTGACGGCACGGTTAGGGTTGTAGAGCTTAAAACAGCTAATGGAACTCTGACAAGGCCTGTTGTCAAGCTCTGTCCTTTGCCTTGCAACTCTTAATATTTATCAATTTTAATCTATAAATTTAACATAACACTTGCATTTCTATGTACCTATATATGTATATATTAATAATTATTGATTTTGCACATGCATCTCATCGTTTGCATGGTAAACATTTTCTTTGGTTCTCTTTGGCCGTCCTGCATTTACTAAATTTATGAATTTTTATATGAAAGAGCTAGGACGCTCTTTGGGGGGCGGTATGATACATCAATATTAGATGTAATTTACGGGCGCAGCCAATATACACAGTTTTATACTGAACGCATCCTTAAAAACGAAATTCGAATGAGAACTTTTTTCTACCCACTTTTTAAGTTATATTCCCTCCCTCATTAAAGTTCTAGTATCAGACAGACTAACGGACTCTCTCCAACCGTACATACGCGGTATAACAAAAAAAGTGTATTTATCCCATCGAAGCGGGTGAAATTATATCCCCCTGGGTGATCGTCAGTAGACATCACCTCCAGGGCCTCATTGTGACAAAACTACTGGAGCCCCCTCAAAACAGCCCCAAGCTATCCTGGATTTACAACCCAGACCTCTGGGCGACGAGATACGGCAGCGCTGCCAGGTAGAACGCGTAAAAGGGAAGGTAAACAAGAAGGAGTACGGACTACGACACGAACCAGCGTAAAGGAGAAGACTAACATCTTTAAGGTCAGTCCCAATTTGAATTCCTCCTTCTCGAACTTAAAAGTTTTACCCCCCAAGTGATATAACAAGCTTAAATCCAGTACATAATTTAACAATGAAAATGTTGTCACCCTAGTTCCTATTTATGTCTAACTTACCTGTGAAAAGATAATCCACAGCCAGGATAAGATTCTTTTCCACACCCACTCACAGCACATATATTGTTCACCATTTTTACAATACAATTAACCAATATAAATCCAATATAAAGCACTTTTTGAAACCCAGAAAGGCAAACAAGTCAATACGACAACAAAAAGAACGCCATATTGTTTTTGTGGTGCCACACAAATATTACCATTTTACCAAGTGTTGCCTTACGTAAGAGTAATAAAACTCTACCAAAATATTGAAATGTCTCGTCGTGAAATAAAAAAGATTTATCTACACCTACAAACTATTGCATTTTTAATTCGTATAATTACAAACATGCCGCACGTATTATTCATATACAAAATGTCATTATTTTCTGCGAAAGAACTTTTCTGGAATATACTACCTTTATACCAATAATATTTTACATGGCAATTGTGCGAAAGGGACACACCAAGAAAAAGTAAGTTTCACTTGAGCTCACTTCATTGAGTAGATATTGGTTATTTAAAAAAAAACTTTACTTGCATGGACTTATAGTTCATTTTGTTATGTTGAAAGTTTGCGAGTAATCCTTCCAGTTGTACGTAGTACCTATTAATTCCATGCTATAAAGTATGTATAGAAAAATAGAACATCTCCATGGTTATCATCTCACTGATATTTTGATATGACAGATGAGGTGTTTTATTGAAACAGAAACGGGTAGGTTATAGTATTATATTGAAGATATATTATAGTAAGTATTGAAGTTTTAAATAATCACATTGTGCAAGTGAAAAATCTTAGAAATTTAAGTGAATAAGATAATCAATTATTGTTTTACTTTACAGGGATTCGCAACAGTAAAACTCAATTTAACAATCAAAGTTTTGGTGGCATTATAGAGGTGAAAAATAATTTGACAATCCTGGAGCATTCGAAGATTGATTGGTTCTTATTGGCCTTTTATAATACCGCAAGAGAGTGTTTGGTGATTTCCAGTTACCACGAGCCAAGATATCCTCTAAAGGCATATTATTTACCCAATTCAGAGATGCTACTGCTGATCTTATAGAACCCGGTGAGTCTTGAATTCCAGCTTCAATAAGTAATGTTTTAATCCATCCACCAATTATAGTTCTGCTAGCAGGTTTAAGTTCGCCTCTAGTAGTGATAAATAAGTGTGTTAAATGTTTTCTCCTTAAATGTGAAATTTCTATAAGTTTCTTAACCCAATAAACCGGGTCAATTCTATGATTATTTCCAGATAACAATAACCATCCTGACTGTCTGTGATTAGTTGAATCTGTTTTTGTTCCGAATAGTGGCCAAAAAGTAACTGTTCTCTTCAATAATACATTGATTCTCCTTTACAGATAAAAGGGTCAAGTCATGGACTCTTCTGCCCGATGCCAGCAATAGTAAGATAGCACAGCGCCTTGAGACATCAAATAAGCTATCAAGGTTAGGTTCAGATTGCACTAGCCAATCGAGAACTGTTTGAGGATTCCAAACGGGAGGCTTTACCTTATCTTTAAAAATAGATTTATTTGCGATGCCTTTAAGAGCTCGTCTTACCAGAATATGAGATCCAAGCTTCACATCAAAATCCAGATGGCAGAAAGAAGATACAACAGATTTATGCACTAGTATTGTTCTATAGCTTAAGTTTTCCACTGAGTGTAAATAAATCAAGTACTTTGCGAGGCCGGTGCCTCCTGGGTTTTTATTATTCACTACAGACATTTTACACCAATTAAGCCACCGTTTCCACGCAAAGGTGTATGTTTTTAATGTACTAGGGCGCCAGCTCGATACTATAACATCAATTTCTGATGGGGTCCAGCTATCTAAAAGGTCATCCCACCCCGACATATCCATGCCTCTAATACAAGGTTGTTTATCTGTGATGGTGGTCGATTCGTCCCCGTGTCCTTCAATACATTTTTCAGGTTCCTGATGGTAAATGGCGGGCCCAGCGCTCGTCTCTTCAGATCGGCTCTCCAAAACACATTCTTCCACCTGGGAAATATCACAATGTAGGTACCCTTGGCTTGATTCAACGACTGAAGGACTTTGTACATTAAGCCGGGTCCAGACATGTATCATTTGCCCGATCCGATCACCGTATCCGTATCGTCGACGCGTATCATGATCGCATATGTGGACGGGTAATGATATACGTATCATGATACGGGATCTCGATACGCCGTTATGATACGGCCCGTCCCATGTCGTGTCGGTTTTTGTCCGATCATCAAAGGTGATACTGATACGCACGTGGGTCAGTCTGGACGCGTCACTCGCGACGCTCGGTCGGTTGCACGTGCGCGTCATTTTCAGTCCTTGCCGTGAAGTAAAAACAATGAATTGGAACAATGAAAATGTTATTAAATTTATCGAGGCCTATAAAGAAAAGCAAGTATTATGGGACCCCAGCCACGAAAGCTATTACAACAGGAATCTGAAGCAGGAGGCCTGGGATGAACTCTCCGTCGAAATGGAGTGTCCAGTTGGCGAATTGAAGAAAAAGATGGATTATTTGTTGGCTGCCCTTCGCCGTGAAAAATCAAAAATCGCTAAAACCAGCACAACAGGAAAAGGTAAGTAGATACTGCTAGTGCGTGCAAAATCTATGCCGGTTTGTGAAGTTCGCACAAGTCGCTCGCCCTCCCCTCCCCGGTCTGCGAACAGAGTGGCATTATTTTGCACGCACTCTACTCGTACCCGTTCATGAAAACTCAATTAATATTTTATTATTATTCCTCTTTATTTATCTTTAATCTTAGATTAGGCTTTTTACTATATGGATATAAAAGTAAAATACATATTAAATGAAATTACAAAACATAAACACATTATAAAAAAATGTTATTATTATTTTTAATTTAACTACAAACTAATACCAGAAAAAGCCAGAAATTAAAAACTTTACTCTGAATGTGATGGGATTAGAATAGTTATACTTATTTCTATATCGTAGTAGTAGTCATTGCATAATTTTAAATTATAGGAGCTGATGAAGTATACCAGTCTTCTTGGTTCGCTTTCAAATATTTGCAATTTCTGATGGACAGAAACAAGCCTCGCCCGAGAATTAATACTGTGAGTATCTTCAGCACAACCACATTTATTACATTTAACTTTAATTATTTTGATTCAAAAAAATAAAATAAAAAAATATTAGGAGACACCATGTGGTTGCCGCGGCGGCATATGCTACGGCCTTTAAGTCTAATTCATATGATCTTGCCATGATAATTTTCCGACTGTACAGCAATATTCAGCAATTTTATCCCTCATTACCTGGGCCGACAAAGAAGGTCTGCGTGGGGTATTCGTGATAGGCAATAATGAAGTTATATCGTTATTTTCGAGACGCCATCTTCCCATTGTTACTGACCCTTTTACTTCACTATCAATACTACCTGGTGGTGCATAAATTTTAGCAGAATTAGTACTTTTTATTAAGAAGTTGTGAAGATGACATATTGTCATCACAATCAGTTGTGCCGTTTCAGGTTGGAGTAGCATTGGCTTTCGTAGTACTCTAAAAACACTAGCTGAAATGCCAAAAGCATTTTCAACCACTCGTCGAGCTCTTGATAATCGATAATTAAATGTTTTTTTTAATGATCCTTTAGGATGTACACCTGGATATGGCTTCATAATATGGATACCTAACGGGAATGCACTGTCTGCTACAAAATAGTATGGTATAATGCTATTCGTTCCTTCTAATAGTTTCGGAGATGGAAGATTTAATGAGTTGTTTGAAATTTTTTCCTTGAGAATGGAATCATTAAATACACCTCCATCGGAAATTCTCCCTTGACTCCCTACATCGACAAATATAAATTTATATGAAGCATCAACTAAAGCGAACATAACAATACTAAAAAATTGTTTATAATTATAAAACTCCGATCCGCTATTGAAAGGTGCCTGCAACATGATGTGTTTCCCGTCCATAGCACCAACCACGTGTGGAAGATCCCAACAGTTTTGAAACTCGGAACTAATTTCCTCCCATTCTTGATGCGATGTAGGCATCTGTAACAAATATATTATAATTATTTTATTTTGCTTGCAGGAAGGCCAAGACCGCGCTTTGAAGGATAATACATCTGAAAATGAGGTAAATGACGACATAGGTGAAGATCATGATCAGTCACAAGATAAACAACCCTGTTCCACCGCGAGCACTGAATCGGACAAAACAACCGATAATGCAAAGAATTCATCAAAATCGCAATTCAAATCTCCACTTCCGAAAAAGAGAAAATACGTCGCGAACCAGAACCCAATGTTGCAATCGGCATTTGATTTGCTGACATCATCAGCTTCGGCTGCTAAAGCGGTAGCTACTGCTTCGACTGCACCTGCTACTGGATTAGACCAGTATCAGCTATACGCTAATTATTTGGCAGGCAAATTTAGGGGTTATTCCAAGCAAACCTACATGACTGTGGAACATCAAATAAACAACATCCTATATAACGCTGATTGTGGACAATATGAATATCAGCGCGGGTACTCCACTCCGGCATCTACATATCCCATGGCTGAGACTACAACTCCACAAATGTCTGTAAATTCTTCTTATTCAAACAGAGCACAAAGTTTAACCCCGTACATGACTGAAAATCAAGCACATTCTCCAGTGACTCAAGTGGATGATTCGTCAATGGAATCCGAAGATTCTTTTCGTGATTTGATCCATGACATCAATTATTAGTAATAAACAATAATTGTTTATAATCTTATAAATAATTGATGACATGGATCAATAATTATTTTTATAATAAAAAATATCCTACCTTGATGTTGTCTTTTAATGCCTCCACGATAGCTTGACAGGTCTCTGGCACTATAACACTTATCGATTGTTTCGAAACCCTGAATAAATATTGTAGGCTTGTATAGGAATCTCCGCTGGCTAAAAATCTCAAAGTGATACTTAATCTTTCTTCAACAGAAATTGCTTTCCTGTATGTAGTATCCGTTTTTTTAATTTTGTGGCCAATCAAATTTATCAAATATTCGAAGTCACTAGGTGCCATACGGGTGAAGTTTTTGTATTTACCACTTATGTGTTGAAATCTTAGGTCTCTCATCAAAGCTCTTCCTCCAAGTCTGTTTCTGTTTCTAAATAATTCCGTTTGCCACCATCGTCTCTGTTTTGGTTTTGAGGTTAGAATGTTGTGAATGACAATAAAACAGGCACATGAAATTGCTAAATTCTCGTACATTTCAACCAACTGCGACGACATGTTTGATCGAGAGCAGAAATTGAACTGGGCAATTTGATACGCGATCATGACTATTGCGAAGATACGGATACGGAGCAAATTGGAGGCGTCCACAACTTGATACGGGGCTTGATACAATACGCAGATACGGATACGGTGATCGGATACGGTGATAGGGTCGGTCAAATGATACATGTCTGGACCCGGCTTTAGGCAAGGGGGAGGGGGTCAGTCTCACTATTCCCATTGATGGTAATAGTGATACTACTTGTATCACTATCCCCATTGCGTTTTTTTAACGCTACTATTCGCGACCAAATCAAACGCTCGATAAGGGCCCTTTTCCTGTCATGCGTTTTTTCGCCCGCGCGCGGTTTTGGTCCGCATGCGCCCTTGTTCCACTCTAATCCACTGGCCAAATCCATTAATGGATTAGATTACGCTTTTAAGTACCGTACACTCTAATCCATCAATGGATTTGTTTCCGCTTTTAAGTACACTCTAATCCATCAATGGATTTGTTTCCGCTTTTAAGTAGGTACACTCTAATCCAGGAATTTGTAGGTAAGTAACTAAAAACACTTCATTGCACACAACATAAAAACAATACAAAACAGTCTTATAAAATAATCTGCGCAAAGGTGGCCTTATCGCTGAGAGCGATCTCTTCCAGACAACCTTTGGACGGACGGAGTAAATTAAAAGTAGGATGCGGAATAAGGCGTGTTGTACTTACACAACTACTTATTAGAATAGGATATGCAACCGCTTTACAGATAACTTATCTATGAAAAGCTAGAACTACGCTCATTTGTTTATAAAATGTTTGTTATGTCAATTAGAAATACATCAATAATAAGTTGATAATAAGTGTCATAAAAAATATTTTAATTAAAAATACAAAATGCAGTGTTCGTCTTCAACTTCAGAGGACGAAGATATAATTTATATAAACAGGTGTAAAGGTGTAGTACTGTTGAATAATGGGTACCAGTACCATAAAAAAGTGCAATTTAAAAATCAATCCTGGCTATGGCGTTGCTGCGAATATCAAAGATTGAAATGCTCGGGATCTATTACATTACAGGTATAATTTTTTTAAGTACAACCTATCTTCACACTATTTAATACTAGCTGTCGGCCCGCGTGAATATCCTTTATTGCCCGTGGTCCGATCACGGAGTTCTACTGATCGAACCATGGGCAATTTTTTTTGGCAGTGGTTCGTTCAATCGAACCATTCTTTTACTAATATTGGTAGTAGATCTACTGATTGAGTAGGACCAAGATGAATATTTTTTCCTATGGAACGACTATTATTTTTATTTTAATGTTATAAAAGAAATTGAACAAACAATACATAAATCAAATTTTTATTGTAATCTTTTTAAAACTTAAACAGTAAAATCTTCTAACAGAAAAAAGATGTTAACAGAAAAATGTTGGGCAAAGGCAAATTAGACAAGTTGCGTGTATATATAGTTATATCTTAACGCAACTTGTCTAATGCATGCCCAACATTTATTTCGGCATTAAGTAACTGCATTTGGATTTGCATAATGAAATCATCATTTTGAATTGATATTTTTGACCTATTTTTCTTGTTTATTCCGTACTTTAAATTTATAATTGCTTCCTTGTCGTATTTTTGTAAAATTGACAAAAGTCGTTGCAATGTTACCGTATTTTTATTTAATGATCTATTTAATTTTGCATGCCATCCTTCGATAACGTTATTTGTCCGATGGTGTTGTCCAAAAACACTTATAAATTTAACAATATTTTTTTTGAACCAATGTCTATCTATATAATTCACAAATGCTTCAATATTAACAGTTTCACTTTCATGTTTTATATATTCCCATCCTTCAGAAATGAGTTCAGACGGTAATAACGGTAACGCTGCGGTTAAAGAAATTATTCGTTTTTGTGGTTTATTTTTTGTAACTTTTAATAATTTTGCTTTTCGCCATATTGCCCGAGTCCAATGATAAAAGCATCCAATAATTTTAGATTCGGGAAATACTTCACACATTGCATTTATTGCGGCCACCTCATAGTCGCAATGTACTTTCAGAGGTTGAAAATACGGCAATTGCGATCTGATAAGATTAAATAAAGTTATGTAAGTTGTCTCTTTTTTATCAGGCAACAACGCAAAGATCAACGGCACAACTTTCGTATGCTTTGATGTACTGTTTATCTCTCCAAGTATATTGTATAATTCAGCAAAGGGCTTTGGACAAGATTTAAATGTAGCGTCTGTGAAATATTCTTTTATGGTTGGAATCAACTCTCTCGCTTTTGGAGAGCCGAAAACAAGTATACGCTTACCCTCATAAAAATAGTCCGCTATAATGAAAGATAAACTATTTTCAGGGATTTGTACCTCTTCTAGGTTTTTATATATTGTCTTTGAGCAACTTATAAATTTATTCCTTTCATTATACAGACAATGTTGAATACTAGAAAGAGAAGGTATATTTTGAATAAAATTTAGGCCTGAATCTTCCAGTTTTGCAATCGCTTCATTATACAACTGAGGCATAGGGCGATCCGAATTTTTAACAGTTGCTTTTAAATTAAATAAAGTTTTATCAATAACATTTTTGGCCTTGTTAGGTAGACACTGGTGAATTTTATGTTTAAGTACAATA
The DNA here is from genome assembly GCA_944452665.1 of Stenoptilia bipunctidactyla. Lineage (NCBI taxonomy): Eukaryota > Metazoa > Arthropoda > Insecta > Lepidoptera > Pterophoridae > Stenoptilia > Stenoptilia bipunctidactyla. The sequence goes on from OX101746.1 coordinate 18,005,894, forward strand.
TTTTCCTGAAAATAGAAAGTTGTTTAGGTTACATCTCGTTTCAAGTGCACTTCTTCTTTTTTATGAACAGCCAGTAAGAAAAATTACCTTGTTAAGCGTTATTGTACCCGTGCATTTCTGTTTTTTATAATTAGCACAACGCCACACAGCTGAACCATTTTTATACTGTCGCATTTTATAATACTGGCAATCCTCAAATAAAAGTATTGTTCCGCCTTTTCTATTAATGTAATAAATATCACTATCTAAATCGTTTTCCATTGTTAATAACACAGTTTACACTGGTCTAGGATAGAGAAAACTAATTAACAATGTCAACAACAATGTCAGTATGATTTATTTTTTATCAATCTAATTTCCTGTGTGTAGTTTACATACAAAGAGGATCATTACTCATTTTAGTTAGTAGAACTACGGGCAAACAAAGTTGCCCTTAGTCCTATCGATAGGATTACGGTAAATCAAAATTTCCTGTGGTTCGATTGAACGAACCACTGCCAAAAAAAATTGCCCATGGTTCGATCAGTAGAACTCCGTGATCGGACCACGGGCAATAAAGGATTCATTGCCCGTGGTCCGATCACGGAGTTCTACTGATCGAACCATGGGCAATTTTTTTGGCAGTGGTTCGTTCAATCGAACCATTCTTTTACTAATATTGGTAGTAGATCTACTGATTGAGTAGGACCAAGATGAATATTTTTTCCTATGGAACGACTATTATTTTTATTTTAATGTTATAAAAGAAATTGAACAAACAATACATAAATCAAATTTTTATAGTTTCCGCGGGAACAATTAGAGTTCCTATGTCCTTCCCTGGGTCTTAAATATCCGTTCAGTGGTTCAGCCGTGAAAAGGTAACAGACCAATTGACAGACAGTTACTTTCACATTTATAATATTATAGTATAAGTATATATATAGTATAAAGGGTGTAAGGGATAACTAACCTCAAACTGTTCATTTTGTATGGAGAGTTGTTTTTTTTTTACATTTCCGAAAGATTTTTTTTACAGAGAGTTGCTCATTATGATGGTCTGAACACGTTCTAGAAGTTTAAGGTTAGCAGTCTCTTAAGCCGGTTGCAGACCAAGAGCTAAGCTAAGTTAGTTTAGCTTAGCTCGCATAGCTGACGCAGTTTTCCATACTTGTGTGCAGACCGCAAACTATGTGAACTAAGCTATGTGAGCTAACTAAAATATGCGAAGCTATGTTAGTTGTGTATGCCGATGCGCAGCTACGCGAGCTAAGCTATGTCCCTCCCGCCTTCCCCGCACGCCCTTTGCACATCCTTCGCCAGTGCTGTCCAGTGTCCTTTGTCGTACGCACGGTCGTTTCGTAGCGAATATGGAGCAATTTATCGAAGTTGTTAAACAATTTCCTGTGTTATGGAACACACAGTTAAAGGACTATCACAATTCTATTAAAAAGGATGTTGTATGGAAACAAATAGTGGAAGAAATAAGTAATCCAGACATACCAGACGGTGAGTTTAATTATTTTTTATTTCAAGTTTAATCTAATTTACATTATTAAAATAATTACAAAATAACTCTCTGACACGAAATGCTTCTCTAGTTGCTCGTAAGTTGTCGTATTGTACCGATCTTAAAGTTTGCTGTTCTTCAATATTGACGGTATTGGCGTTACTAGTTGTCGTTCTTGAAGATATTAAATAATTGTGCACGACACAGGTAGTCTTTGTAATGACGTCCACTAGTTCCAATTGACATTCAAATGGTCGACGAAACACACGAAATCGTGCTGTTAATATGCCGAACGCATTTTCTACTACATTTCGTGCTCTACTGAGACGATAGTTAAAGGTGTTTTTTGCTCTGTTATCTAAACATGTACTCCGTGGGTACGGTCTCATAAAGTGTTTTTGTAATGGGAATGCTTGATCACCTATAAACACAAAAGGAGTTGGATCGCTATCAGGCGTTAAAGGTTTATGATTGGGCAAGTTTAATTGCCCGTTTTGTAATTTGTGGCCAAATGCACTATCTGCAAAAATACCTCCGTCGCTAAATCGGCCCATTGAACCAACGTCTATTATAATAAATCTTTTGTGTGCATCAACGACTGCGAGAAGGACGGCAGAATAAATTTTTTTATAATTAAAATAATTAGAACCCGACTGAGGAGGGCATTTTATTGAGATATGCTTCCCATCCACGGCACCAAGGCAGTTAGGGAATTGCCATTTATCATTAAAGTCTTCTGCAATTACTTCCCATTCACTTTCTGTCGGTAACTTCATATATATTGGTTGCAAATGAATCCAAAGTGCATTGCACACATCTTTAACAATCAAAGAAACTGTATTATTACCCACTCTGTAATTGTATCCAATTGTTCTAAAGGAGTCGCCAGTAGCTAAAAACCTGAAACACATTAATATTTATTACTAAGTTTGACTTGGTGTTTGTTACAGTGAAAACTGCGAAGAATGAGTGGAAAAAATTACGAGATAGTCATCGAGAGTCACTGAAAAGGATGAAAGCCAGTACAAGTGGTCAGGCTGCTTCTCCGGCAAATAACTGGAAATATGCCGAGTTACTCGAATTTCTTTTACCCCACATGAAAAACCGTAAGAGAACTGGTAACGTATCAATTAATGATAAAAATACTTTGGCCAGTACATCAACCGAAAGTCAAAGTACTGAGATTTTCGAAGAAATTCCGAATGATTCCGAAAATACTTCCGAACCACCAAGGATAAAAAAAAGAAAAGTTGCCGATGACGCATCATTAAACGACTTACTTCAGAAAGTCGATAACGATTTTATGAAGCGATGTAAGCAAAGAGAGCAACGGAAGGCTGAGGAGGCAAAAGAGGCGGAGAAACACAGACATCCGTTAAATTAATTTTTTGACAGTATGTGCGAGTCAACTAAAAAGCTTCCCGATTGGATACAAAGAGATGTAAAAAAAAAGCTTTTTCAAATTGTAAACGAAGCAGAGGAAAATTATGAAAGTTATTTGTCTAGGCAGACTTATCAATATGGGTACTCATCATCCACATTTTCGACGCCAACTCAAAACGATAACTTAGATAATTTGTAACCTTTTGGCATTTACCAATAACAAATAAAAATAAATGTTTTTTTAATTAAAATAGTTTTGCTTACCTTAAACAAATAGCTAATCTTTCTTCTGGGGTTATAGCCTTCCGATAGTTAGTATCTTGTTTAGTAATATCTCCGATGATCAATGATAACAAATCATAAAACTAAACTCTTGTAACACGATAATATAACTGAAAATGTTCATCATCTAATTCGTAAAATAAAGTTCTAAACTCTCCACTTGCGTGCCGAGATTCAATGTGTTGACATATCCAAGGTCTAGAATGTCGTTTTCTTATATAATAATAATAAGTCAGTATTAATCTTCTTTTTCTATGTGTAACGTATTCATCATCGGAACTTTCTTCATCGATTATATTCATAGCAAGCGCCTGACGTCCGTCTATTTGAACTCCGCAACACTAACTGAGCTTTGGCTTAGCTCTTTGTGTGCACGCCATTTATTTATATCTTAGCTTAGTTTGGCTTAGCCTAGCTTCCCTAGCTTAGCTTTGGAATAGCTTAGTTTTCGGTCTGCAACCGGCTTTACACTGTATAGTATAAAATGAATGCTCTTTGCTCAAAGGTAGTTAGTTTAAGTTACCTACCTGATCACAGGCTGAATAAGGCTATTTTTCCCTTCTTATACACTATGTACATACAGTTTCCTTTCATTAACGGATATTTTCCTCACATAAATACCCACTTTTAAATAAGTACCTAATTGTTTTTTTAGGATGAAAAAATTATGAAAAAAAAGGCGCATTCTTGTACTCAAGATCATGCAAAGAATGTCATGCAAGTAGAATTAAGCAAATGCAAGCAAAAAATATTGTCTAATGAAAGTACTTCAGTACCCGGCATTTACAAAGAGTTCGTGGGATCTTTAAAAGACTCCGGTATAGGCCTGATACAAAAGATACCTCCATTTTCTAAAGTAAAAAGTGGTTTTTATAAAAGCCGAAATGCCAACTTTGGCGTAAATAAAATTTGCAGTTCTAAAGCATGTGAAGTCGAAATACCAGAAAAGTATAAAGATTTTATATTGGCTGATTATTGTTGTTATGAAGACGGTCTTAGAATAATTATTTTTGGTTCTGAAAGAGGAAAGGAGCAATTGTGTAAAGCAAAACATTACTTTGCGGATGGAACCTTTAAATCGTGCCCGAATCCGTTCTGTGAATTATATATGTACTATACACGCGGACATGGGCAGTTCTAAAAAATACACAAATATATGCCCATTAGTTTATGCCCTTATGAGCGAAAGAACTGAAAAAGCTTATACAATTCTCATACAAATGTTAAGATCCCAAGTGCCTAATTGGTGCCCTAAGAAATTCATGACAGACTTTGAATTTGCTGCCATTAATGCTATCAAAGCGGAGTTTCCTAACATTATTTTGAGGGGGTGTTTGTATCATTACAAAAATAGTTTACGGCGAAAGGGAAAAGCCTTAGGTCTTTTGAAAACCAAATACACAAGAAGGATCGTGAATCTATGTGCTGCATTGCCACTACTCCCAAAAGATGAAATAAAGGACGGTTGGACCTATGTACAACAGACATGTCCTCCAAATCATCCGAAAATAAATTGTTTCATGAAATACATGTCAAAATTCTGGCTAAAAGATGATAAATTCGTGAATCAATGGTGTATTTTTGGTGAACAGTATCGCACAAATAATAATATTGAGGGATGGAATTTCAGTTTAAATACTTCTGTTGCTAGAAAAAATCCAAACATAGTTAAGCTTATCGAAGAGATTAAAAAAGACGACGCATATTTTACAGTTAAGTCGCAGCAATTGACAGCGTCCACATCTTCCTCAGAAGCATCCTTATCGTTATTAAAACCGAAAGAAAAAGATCAAATTTTAATAGACGATTGGATACAAGAAACGCAGTTGGCGCTTATAAGTGGTAACATAACAGTAGGGCATTTTCTGGAAACGTGTAAATGAAATAACTAGAACATTCTATAATAATATATAAATAATAATATGTATATAAATAATAATTGAATATTCTTTGCATAAATATAAATTGACATAATTTCATTAAGCTGAATCTTTTTTTGTCACAAAAATTAAAAACCATAATAATAATTTTGCATACATAATTATAACAAGCATAATTAAATAAAATGCATAAAATTAATAAGCATATTCCCGTAGTACTACCATACGAGATAGTAGTAAAATCCACTAATCATACTAGTAGTTCTACCGGTACCTAGTGCCACGAATAAGAATCAGTTACTTATCAGATTTTTTCTTTTCAAATAAATGAGAACGCTTTTTATTTTACATTTTAATAAAAATTTATGGATTTAAGACGTTTGGTATTCCACTCTAATCCAGTCCCAAGTCAGTCTATAGGAGTGGATTAGAGTGTACTTAAAAGCGTAATCTAATCCATTAATGGATTTGGCCAGTGGATTAGAGTGGAACAGGGGCGCATGCGGACTGCCCGCATCCAATCTTTTCATACATTATTTTCCTATCATGCGGCTAGCACGCGCGCGGAACGCGGATTGGCTGCGGGGGCGCAACCCCGCTTATTCCGTTTATCCACCCTAAAAAAGCCACCCTAAGGAGGATACTCGGAAACGCGTGTCCTTCTATCCACCCTGAACGGGGTGGATAACCGTAATTCATATAATATGTTTCTTCCGTTTTTCTCACCTGCCTAAGTACAGTCATAAAGCAGTCTACACACCAAACCCGCCGACCCGCCGACACAGCCCGGCGGCTTGGTTTCAAGAATCATGTCGGCGACTCGTACCCGCGCGTGCAAGTCGGCGGCATGGCCGGCGACTTGCGTACGCGCACGCTCAGTTGCCCGCCGACACTCCAGCGATAGTGACGTGCTTGTGTTTTTTTTGCGATTTTCTGCAATAATGGAATGGGACGAAGAAACCACTCTAAAGTTACCTAATAAATTTGTATCATATAAAGGAATTATTATGGAATCCAAAACACTTGGATCACAAATGTAGACCTAAACGTTTTGATGCACTAAATGAGATGGCAAACGAATTAAATACAAATGTCACAGAAATAGAACGGAAGATAAAAAATTTGACGAGCCAATATTATAGAGAAAGAAAAAAGACGATTGAATCAAAAAAGTCTGGAACCAGCGCAGATTCTGTTCATGAGAGCAAGTGGTTTGCCTTTAAATCTTTGAATTTCTTGCTCAATAAAAATAAACCTACTGGAACAATCGATACGGTATGTAACATTTCAGTGGTGTTGTATTATTTTATTTCTAACCTAATTATTAGAGCACACAAGAATAATATGTAAGCTTGGCCCGAGTGAAGAGAGGCGCGCGGTAAATAAAGACATACCTAGGTACTTATTTTATCTGCCTTTGTTGTTGCGCTGCCGCTATTGTTATTGCACCGAAATATTTCTTAACAAATTATTTCTTGGAATGGCATGTGCACAGATATAATAGTCATTGCAAATGTATTTTTTATAAACTAACAACTCTTTTCTCAACAATTTTCATATATTCCGTGCGGTGTACCTACTCGCGGGTAAAAGCTAGTGTATAATACATTTCATAAGTAAACTGTTGGTGATTCAAATAAAATATTATTTCAGGAGATAACAGCAACTGACAATAATGCCCAACATGCGGACAATGATGCTCAACATGGGGAAAACGATCCACCTCAAACGTCAAACATCATTCCCCAAGCGAATAAACGTTATAAACCTAATCCAAGTAATGAGATGGTGTCGGAAGCATTAAATTTAATGAGAACAGTCAGTCAACGGACAAATCAAAAAATAAAAGATGAGGACGATTCGTTTGGCGAATATATTGCGACACAACTTAGAAAATTTGATAAAACAACAAAGGCAATAATAAAACATCGGATTAACAATATCTTTTTTGAATCCGAAACTGGATATCGTTCACACATGTTCGAAGCTTCGCCAAGACCTTCAACTTCCCATAGTCATCCAGGATATTATACAGTATCTTCAATGGATCAATGTGATGTAAATTCCTACTACTCAGCATCCAACTCTGCCGTAACAAACCCTGTTTCACCGCCTCTTGGTGAACCTTCAACATCTTCAATTGAACCTTCGTTAAGTGTGTCGCTTCAAGAGAGTGGTGATATTGAGAACATATTATCATCTATTGAGTCAGATAAATAGGTTTATTCCACAAATCCCCACCGTATACACTCTGAGAATAACCCTATCACCTGATGCGAGATAACGTTATGTAGGCACAAGTATTTCGTCTTAATGTTGTTGTCATAGAATCGTCATAGTATACTCAAAATGCATAAAAACATCAGTGGGGATTTCGCGGTGGGGATTTATAGAATAACTCGGTAAATAAAACCACTTATAAATGAACAAAAACAAGTAATTTACGAACTTTTTAATACAAATTATAATAAAAATACAAGTACTAATACAAGTATGAGTTTCATTAAAACTTACGAGTTAGTCATTGATCATTCTGCCATGGTAATCTCCCGACATCGGAAAGAAAATATTGAACCAATTCTGTCCTTATAACCTCAGGAGATTGTGTCCTTGTAACCTCAAGGGACTGTGTATTGTCTTGTCTAGGCAAGTCAGCAAACAAATTATTTTCACGTGGTTCCCTGCGCCAATCTCCTGGATTGATTTCTCCCCTACTATTTTCAGTATCATATTCATTTTGTTGTATTATACCATGTCGTTTTACATAATTGAACAAATGAATACATGCCAATGTTACAATAGTAACTTTTTGTGGATTTAGCTGGATGGGTTTGTTAAATATCTTAAATTGTTTTGTTAACTGTCCAAATACGTTTTCAACTACTCTTCGACCTCGACACATGCGATAGTTGTACACTCTCTTGGGAGACCCTTTCGCATGATTACCATCATAAGGTTTTAAAATATTGGTTTGTAAAGGAAACGCATCGTCGCCCAAAAAAAAATAGGGTACTGGCATAATTCTTCCAGGTAGAGGTTTTTTATCTGGCAAATTTAAATCATTATTATATAACATTCTGCATAATGAAGAGTTAGCAAATACACCACCATCGGAAATGCGACCCTGGCACCCCACATTAGCGTATAAAAACTTATAATCTGCATCCACTAATGCAAACAGTACAATACTGAAATACATTTTATAATTAAAATAATCGCTTCCACTTCGTGCTGGACATTCAATTCTAATGTGCTTTCCATCCATAGATCCAACACAATTAGGTACATTCCATCTACTCAGATATCCATCTGCAACTTTTGTCCATTCGTTTGATGTTCGTGGAATCTGAAATCGGAAATGTGCTCGGTGATAGGATAGCCATTTGCCTACTTATATAGTAATTTTTCGGAACATAGTTTTTCTGGAAGATTAAAGAAAGTTAAACGCCCATATGTATATGTACATACCTTCACATAATTCGAAAGTCCATCTACGATAGCTTTGCACACTTCTGGAATAATGTAGGAAATAAGTTGAGGAGATACTTTAAAGGTGTCACAAAGACTGTTGAATGAATCTCCCGTAGTCAGGTATTTTAATGTTAATGATAATCTGTCCGTTGGTGAAATAGCACTTCTGTAATTTGTATTTTTTTTAACTATTGTGGGTCCAACAATGCTTAGTAAATATTCAAAGTCGGTAAACGTTAACGACATAAATGTCTTAAAATGTAAGGGTCTTTTTACAATCAAATCGTCTATTCTTAAATCTTTTATTCTATCACTGTTACTGTAACGACTGCGACTCATTAAGCTTGGTCTAACCCAACACTGTCGTTTTCTGTTCAGGGACCCAGCTAAAATTATTCCACATGCTGCTATTATTAGATCAGCATCAGTATCCATGTTTATTGTAGGCTGCAATATTCGAGAAAAACAACACGTCACGTTCGTACACACTGCAATCACTAACTAAAAAAGTTGTACTGATTTCTTGCCGCCGACTAACTCACCGACACAGCCCCATGACACATGTTGGCGGGTTGGCGGGTTTGGGTCGCCGACACCAAGCCGCCGGGCTGTGTCGGCGGGTCGGCGGGTTTGGTGTTTAACAACATTCATTAGGGTTAACAACATTCATTTTATTATATCCAAAGTTACACCGGTTTTAATATAATTTCTAATATTTTTTTTTATTTTATACTACAGGTCGTGGTGAAATATATATTTCAAATTGGTATGCCTATGAAGCCTTCAGTTTTCTGGGAGATAGAAATCACCCAGGAAATACACAAGATACTTTAGGTGAAGAAGTGAGTACCTATTATTTTACTGATAATTATTCTGCCAAGAAATTGCTCCGTTTGTTATGAAATGTCTACCTAAATGTGAACGTATTTCTTTTATATTTGTTGATCCTCGCCGTGGTATGGCTTGAATAGATAGCATTGATGACATTTCTGTATCCTGTCGCCATCGGCCGGGTATTACTGTCCCTTCAACTTCGGCATCGAATGATCCTGGGGGAGTGAACCTTTGTGAGGAAGCTTGATCTCTACGCAAGTAGTTATATAAGCATATGGTAGTCAATACGACTTTCGTAGCTTTTTCTGGTTCTAATAGTCCTTTGTTCTCATATTATTACATTCGTAAAATATTATATTCGCAAAATATTATATTCTCGAATTATTATATTCTCAAAATATTACACAAAGAACAATCACAGCGAAAAATGTTTTTAATTTGAGGGAAGAAATAATAAATATTTGTCATCATCATATAATCCTGAAGATATGCATTAACATAATATTATGTGCATTTATATTGAAGTTTTAATAGATAAACTCTTTGCTATAATAGTTCCTGTCAGATTACAATGAAAAACCTATGTTTGTACTAGTGTCAGTCTTTATTTATCAATTGTTTTTGATGTATAATGTGACATTGTGAAAAATATTTATTGGGAATAAATTTTGCATTCTGATAAATAAATATTAAAATAAAAATGTCTGAAGATAGTGAAGCCAAATTTATAACGAGTCAAAAAGGCAAGTCTGTTTTTTTATATAACGGTTACAAATACAACTTCTTCATGAATAATAAAAATGGTACAACCAACTGGAGATGTTGCAACCAAAGGGAGTGCAAGACTTCGATTACATTAAGTTCGGATAAGAAAGTCGTTAGACAGCCCAAACATAGTTGCAGCGTAGATTTTGAAAGAAATATAATTGATTTGGCAATGGAGGAGTGCAAAAAAGAAGTATGCGAAAATTTTGAACCCATTCCAAAAATATTTGAAAAGCACTTCTTGGGAAAACAAGTTTTTCGAAATAAAGAGTATCTGATCCCATCATTTACCTCCAAAAAGGATACGCTGTACAGGAAGCGAAATAATTTTTTGAATGTCGGTATATCAAAGACTACAAGTAATGTGAGATTGCCACACCACATTGTACAAGACTTTTTTTTATTTGATGATTATGATGATGAGACGGATGATAGAATTATAATATTTTCAATGTTACCTGCTCAAAAGCTACGAGAATTATTCCAGACAATTGATATAATATACGGAGATGGTACATTCAAGGTGACACCGTCGCCTTTTTACCAATTGTACACTTTACATATTGATATCGCACGAGACCAAAACACAATTAGTTTTGTACCTATTGTCTATGGCTTATTACCAAATAAGAACACAAATACATACAAAAGGTTCTTTTCTGTACTTAGAAATCAATTTCGTATGAATATTAGTTCATACAAATGCGATTACGAAATTGCTGCAATTAATGCAATTAATGGCAATAAACGCCACTAAGATTGTCTTTCCAAATGCAATCAACAAGAGTTGCTTTTTTCATTTGGGTCAATCACTATGGAGGAAAATTCAACGGCTGGGGCTGGCAACTAAGTATGGCGAAGACAGCGAGTTTGCACTTAAACTCCGTCATCTTGTTGCCTTAGCATTTTTAACTCCAGCAGAGATTCCTGATGCGTATCAAGAGCTCAAAGACAATGTGCTCCCAAATGAAGCTGAATTATTGATTAATTGGTTTGAAACCTATTACGTTATTGGCAAATTAAGTTCGCGTAGTACTGGGACGACGCCAAGCTCAATTTCAATTTCACGAACACCACCTCTTTTCCCGCCTTCACTGTGGTCCATTCATTTAAATAATACGAGGGAAATCCCAAGAACCCAAAACAACGTTGAGGCTTGGCATCGTCGTTGGAATGCTTTGTTGGACCATAAAAAACATGGTCTCTATGAAACCATTGGAAAATTGCGGGAAGAGCAAATTAACACCAAGCATATAATAGAAAAGGCTAATTCGGCTGTGCAAAGAACTCCGCCCAAAAAGAAAATGCGACTCCACAACATTTCCATAAAGAAATTGTGTGAGGAGAGGGATAACATGAGTTTACTTGGATTTTTAAAAGGAATCGCAAACCACACCAAATTGTAATTATTGACCTACTTACTGACTACTATTTTTAATTATAACAAATTATAAAACCTGAATATTTATTTAAATATTTATCAGAAGTAAAAATATTGATTGTTATTGATTATTATTAAAAAGACTTTTATTTCATTATTTGGTTGGATTATGTACAATAGATGATATATCACACTACTAGGCCCGGTATAATTTGACCTTACTCCCACCTATACCTACCTTACACCTACCCTAAAAAAGTATAAGTCAAATTCGGTCTCATGATCATTCGAGAAAAACAACTTCGGTGCGGAAGCATTCGGGCTGGTATTTATTCGATTTTACAATCTTTCGAGGTAATGATGCATCGAGCCAGTAAACAATCGCTGTCGTAAAGCTTCGATTTCATGAGCGTTCTATGTATAGTGTTCGAGGTTGTGTTATTCGATCGAGAAGCATTCGATTTGAAGTAGGGATCCCGTTGCAACCAAAGGGAGTGCAAGACTTCGATTACATTAAGTTCGGATAAGAAAGTCGTTAGACAGCCCAAACATAGTTGCAGCGTAGATTTTGAAAGAAATATAATTGATTTGGCAATGGAGGAGTGCAAAAAAGAAGTATGCGAAAATTTTGAACCCATTCCAAAAATATTTGAAAAGCACTTCTTGGGAAAACAAGTTTTTCGAAATAAAGAGTATCTGATCCCATCATTTACCTCCAAAAAGGATACGCTGTACAGGAAGCGAAATAATTTTTTGAATGTCGGTATATCAAAGACTACAAGTAATGTGAGATTGCCACACCACATTGTACAAGACTTTTTTTATTTGATGATTATGATGATGAGACGGATGATAGAATTATAATATTTTCAATGTTACCTGCTCAAAAGCTACGAGAATTATTCCAGACAATTGATATAATTAATATACGGAGATGGTACATTCAAGGTGACACCGTCGCCTTTTTACCAATTGTACACTTTACATATTGATATCGCACGAGACCAAAACACAATTAGTTTTGTACCTATTGTCTATGGCTTATTACCAAATAAGAACACAAATACATACAAAAGGTTCTTTTCTGTACTTAGAAATCAATTTCGTATGAATATTAGTTCATACAAATGCGATTACGAAATTGCTGCAATTAATGCTATACGTGAGGTATATCCAGAAATAAAAGTAAAAGGCTGTTATTACCATTTTTTAAATGCTGTGTTTAGAATGAGTAAAAAAATGAATTTCAATGAAACTCACTTAGGTCGCAAAATCACACAGTTGTGCACAAGTTTGGCTCTGTTACCACCCAATCTAATTCCAGAAGCATATCTTGCTATACATGAAATCGCACCAGAGACGGAAGTTTCACAGAAATTTCTAGACTATTTTAATAACCAGTGGTTACAAAACATTACCAAAGATATTTTTAGCTGTTATGGTGAAAAGAACCGCACTACGAATGCAGTGGAAGGATGGCACAGAAGAATTAACTCTCGAATTCCATCTCGACCAACCATTTTCCAATTTTTAGTAGCATTAAAAGTAGAAGCTCAAATTCAAAATAAAATATTGCTAAAAAGTGCTTTCCACTGTCCTGATAAAAAAAGATCTTTAAAATACATTGAAAATGATAGAAAAATTAATTGCATTATCACAGACTGTTTATCCAACAAAATTCAATCAATAGAATGCTTAACCATGTTAGCGGCGTTGAATAAGCTCCCATAAATTTTCCATATACTTTTGTAATTTTTATTGTTGAGCGGCTGTACCAATCGTCGTGCTTGGAAACAGGTGCCATTTGTGAAAACTTGTATGCACTTCACGCGGGATTTGTTTAGTTTCAGTTATTATTAATTATAGTATATTAATGATTAATGCAAATAATCTTGCAATACTGTATGATACTGCAATTTTGATTTTAATATTGTATTACGTTCGAGTGTTTCCATGATGCCTAGGTATTGGAATAAAGAGAGATTTTAGTTTGAATAAATTCATTTTTATTTTTCACTGTGTTTGATTGTACTTCTAATATTTTGAGAATATAATAATTCGAGAATATAATATTTTGCGAATATAATAATTCGAGAATATAATATTTTGCGAATATAATAATTCGAGAATATAATATTTTGCGAATATAATATTTTGCTAATGTAATAATATGAGAACAAAGGCTAATAGTAGCGGCTTCCTCAGTACTCTAAAAACGGAGCTTAAAATGCCAAAGGCATTCTCCACAACTCTTCTTGCTCTGGACAGCCTGTAATTGAAAATCCTTTCCATCGAACCTCTTTCTGGAGTACCTTCATAAGGTTTCAATGTGTAATCATTGAGAGCAAAAGCTTTATCGCCTAGAATAAAATAGGGCACTGCAATTTTATACGGTATTTGTAATATTTCTGGCGGAGGAATGTTTAATTCCTTCTTTTCGAGCTTTTTATATAAATTGGTGTTTTTAAACACACCGCCATCTGATATACGTCCCTTGCTGCCAACGTCTACGTACAGAAATTTATAGTTAGCGTCAACTAAAGCAAACAGCACTATACTTGGAAACATTTTGTAACAGTCATAATCATTGCCACTATTTATCGGCGACTGTAATAAAACATGCTTGCCATCCATTGCTCCTATGACATGTAGGAAATTCCATTTGCTCTCAAACGCTTTCGCTATGGTAAGCCACTCTTCTTCGGATGATGGTATCTGTAAATAAAACTAAGTAATAATTTCTATCTTTACAGAATGCAAGTCTAAATACTCTAAATGATGACGGTCATAACGAAGAAAGAAGTGAAACTTCAAACTCGACGATAACGGAAGGACCTAAACAAAAGTCGACTAGACCTAAAAAGAGATCCAAAATGAACGAAAGCGATGATCTTACTGGTAACGCTATATCTGAAGCCTTAACACTTTTACAACAGTGTGCAAGCGATAATATATCGGAAAAGAATGGTCCCTATAATGTGTATGGCCAATATATAGGAAATGAGTTGCGAAAATATGATAAAATTACGTTAGCACACGTAAAAAATGCAATAAATAAAATAATCTTTGATGCAGACATGGGAGCATACAGTGGTTATGGTTATTATACTCAATCATATGGTGAACACGACAATTTAAGATATATGTCTCATCCCTCTTCCTCATCGACGCCATCTACATATTCGATGCCAATGCCTTCTACCTCACTGATGCCTCCTACCTCACCGATGCCTGCTGCCTCACCGATGCCTCCTATTTCACCAATTTTGATGCCTCCCCCTCCTCCTTCTCCAGCTCCTCATCATTAAATATTTGTTTGTTTAATTTTCTTATATTATTTGTCCAATTTTCTAATTTGATTAATAAAAAAATAATAAAAATATGTATTTTCATTTTACCTTAACATAATCCTTTAACACCTCAATTATAGCATCACAGACTTCAGGAACTATAACCGATATCCTTTGTTTCGATATACGAAATAGATACTGTAGACTGGTATAAGAATCTCCTGTGGCCAAAAATCTCAACGTCACTAATAATCTTTCCCTAGCGGATATTGCTTCTCGAAAATTTGTGTCCTTCTTGCTTATTTTGGAGTTTATGAGAGAATACACATTGTCAAATTCGATTTTACTCATTCGAGTGAAATTTTTTTCTTCGTCATCGAAGCACAACTCTTCAAACAATCTGTTCCCAGCCTGTAATCTATTTTTGTATAAGAGTTTAATCCAAAAACGTTTAGTTTTCTGTTTTCTTTTTTTTGCAAGCCTTAGAATTATTAAAAAGGCAGTGGTAGCGACAGCTTTCCGAATGTGCGGCCTCATGGTGGTCTCGGGCAAACTATATGCACGCGCGGTCTCTATTCGACTTCAAATTAAACTGAGCGTCGATGCTCACGGTGGCTCGGCCTTGCCGCGCAAGGCAGCGTCGGATTAGAAAACTTACGGACCGAGGCCGCCTCGCTCGGCATGCGTATTGCGACAAATGTCCGAGGCAGCCTCGCGAGGCTGCTCGCTCAATCAGTACGCGGCTATTAACACAAAAACATACACAAACCCAGTCCAAGAAACTTCGTGAACATTAAAATACTTTAGATGTACATACTTACCTTCTTCTTTGGGGTGTATCCCACTATTTCCATTATGTATTTCCATTAATGGATATACTGGGACATAATCTCCCATTATTTCCATTGCGTACGGCGGCGACAAAAAAAACGCAATATCCACCTGACTGCACATAGAAACTATATTTATTTCCTGTTTAGATAAAACCTCTTGAACCTATTAATGACAGCTGCCATTATCAATCATTGTACTTCTATTGTTATTGCACTACATGTACTATTGCATTATTGATTCTTGACTGAATAATAAAGATTTATTCATGGACTTTATAAAAAGGGGAAAAGGTGTCGTACTGTTACACGAGGGATATGAATATACCAAACATACAGTCTATAAAAACAATAACACTTTATGGAAGTGCAACAAGCGCCATAAAACAAAATGCCGTGGGTCAATAACAGTTTCCCCAGTAAGTTCCTATCACTTACATTGGTAGATATTATATTATTTCTAGCATTTAAGCTGCCATTTTATTAATATATTAATTTGTTTTAGGAAAGACAAATTAATAATACAGTTTCTCATAGTACTAACTGTGTCCCGGATGAAATTCAATGTACTATTGAGTTTTGTATGAATAAATGCTTTGATGAAGCTGCACAAGGCAAAATAACTGTTCCCAAAGCTTACAATAACGCGATAATCTCTTTAAAAGACCAATGCATACATTTACTTGATATACCATTACCAAAGTATAGTGAAAAGAAGTCTTCACTGTACAGACACCGAAACAAAGTTTTAAACGTTTCGAGAGTCTGTTCTAAGAGAGTTCAAGATGTTGAAGTACCTTTACCATTCCGTAATTTTTTGCTTGCCGACTACAATCAAGATGAAGAAAGAATTCTAATTTTCTGTAGACAAGCAGTTAGAGATCTATTGAAAAATGGTAATTATTTTGTGGATGGTACTTTTTCCGCGTGCCCAGTTCCATTTAAACAATTATTGACAATTCATTTCGATTTCGGAAGTGACATGACTGAAACTAAAGTGGTGCCTGTAATTTATGTACTTTTATCGAATAAAAGCTACAAAACATACACCATATTATTGGATATGTTAAAAACAACTATACCTGATTGGAACCCAACGAAGGTAAATTTAGATTTTGAACGGGCTTTAATAAAAGCATTTCAAAAAGAGTTTCCCGCCGCTGTTATTAATGGATGCTATTTTCATTTCGTTAAATCATTAACAAAAAAAGGAAAATCGATTGGCATGAACAAATCTATTAACTTGAAAATTATCTTACAACTTACATGTAGGCTGCCGTTATTGCCGGAAAATAGAATAGAAGAGGGATGGAATTATATATTAACGGAGATGGGAGGTACTGAAGCTGAAAAAAGATTTAAGAAGTACATGGAGAACTATTGGTTAAAAAATAACTTTAGCCGTGTTTGGTGCGTTTTCGGAGAACGCCATCGTACAAACAACACGGTAGAGGCATGGAATCGGAAATTAAATAGGCTTGTTCCTGTGAATGGTAACATAGTACAGTTACTCCATATTTTATACGAAGATACCGTAATGAATGAAGAATACTCAAAACAACGTGAAATTCTCCAAACGAAAAAAGACATGATGATACTTGAAGAACAATTAAAGTTGATTAATGGCACAATATCAATTGGTCATTTTTTAACGAAAATGGCACTTTTGTTTAAATTATAATTACAAGTAATACCTACATTTTCTTTTCCAAAAAGAAAAACAAAATATTAAAAATGAACACAAAAAAGTTCATTAGTATATATTTGAATGTTATTTTATTTCATTGGGTACCTAACTATAAGTAAAGTGGAAAGCGTTTTTTTTTATCGCAATGGAAATAATGGGATATAATTCATTAAAAAAATAAGTCCCATTATTTACATTTTGTATTTCCATGGAAATAGTGGGATCCACCCCTTCTTTGAGCTGAAAATAGTTTTGTTTACTCATCTAACATTCTATGTGACTATTACGTCATTCTAGACGTATCTTTTAATGACACATATCATTGCAATTAATTTCCATTCCAGTTATGTTATTGTATGTGCTTAAATATAAATCATAGCTTGATTTAAACTTTAAAATGTCTTTAATTGAAAAAATAAAAATATTGACAAGGGGTAAGGGTCGAGTAGCTTTACATAATGGTTATCAATATCACTTTAAGAAAACATACGCAAATCAAACAACTTATTGGCTGTGTGCTAAACGAAAAATAAACCACTGCGTCGGGACAATTACTGTAATGGTAAATAAAAGTATTATTAATTAATTATTATCCAATAGTTGTAGGATTTTGCACATAACATATTTTCTTTTAAATAAAGATACATTACCCAGTTCGTGCCCAACTAACGCCCCAAAAGCATTGTTAGCTAAGGTATTTTTTTCTTCGTCAATAGCAGTAAAATTAGTTTGGGTTGATGACGAGCTGAAGCTGGAACTAGTCGTTTGAGTATCTCGTTCAGTCGTGGTTTCTTTATCGCCTA
Source organism: Stenoptilia bipunctidactyla (assembly GCA_944452665.1). NCBI lineage: Eukaryota > Metazoa > Arthropoda > Insecta > Lepidoptera > Pterophoridae > Stenoptilia > Stenoptilia bipunctidactyla. Next base: position 18,023,989 of record OX101746.1, read on the forward strand.
TATTAACTGCCATTGAATCCCATCTTTGACTTTCTGCCATATCCAATGATTCTTGGCTATCACATTGAGTCATATCATCGTCTATTGTGTCCGGCACATACTCGTACTTTCCTAAAAAATGTGTCGTAATAACTTGTAGCGACAAACATTGATTCAATATATTATACAGGATACTTCTATAATGTACTTACTTTTTAATGACATAGTGGAATATGCACAGTCAAATTTATTAATTTTATTTTTAGCAAATTTATAATTAAATTGCTTTATTGTAAATGTCAAATGTTTTTTTTTTAATAGCCTTGTTTTTCAAATGTAAACTTTTTTAACTTTTAATTATTTGTATAAGCATCATCCAACATTATTATTACAGGAAAATACTGTGATGAAAACAAAACCACACATACAGTTATGTAAACAAGATTTCACTAAAAATGTAATTGACTCGCATATAAACCAATGTATCAACGAAGTAACCACTTCACTAGATCCGGTGCCGAAAATCTATAAAAACATGGTAGCGTCACTTAATGAAGATGATGTCGACTTACTAAATGAAGTTCCTGAATTTACAAAAATTAAAACTACTTTATATGAACATAGAAATGCAGCATTATTGGGTTTAAAACAACTTAATTTTAAAAAGTTGCCGAAGTTATAGTGCCGAAAAAATACGAGAACTTTTTATTAGCTGATTTCATAGATGAAATAGACAATATTCGGATTTTGATATTCTGTAACAATTTCGCAAGAGACCAAATGGGTAAACTCAAAAATTTCTTTGGCGATGCAACTTTTAGAATATGCCCCAAACCGTTTAACCAAGTTTTCAGTATACACGCTGATATGAACAGTACCACGACTTCAACAAATATAATACCTTTGGCATTTGCAATTATGAGTGACAGAAAGAAAAGCACTTATTTAACGGTATTTAATTTAATCAAATCCCAAATTCCTGAATGGAATCCCGCAACATTCACGCTCGACTACGAAAAAGCTACAATGGGAGCATTAAAAAGTGTATTTCCAAATATATTGCTACATGGCTGCTACTTTCATTATGTGAAGTCCATTCAAAAACGAGCAGATAAGCTAGGTATCAATAAATACCCAAATACAAAAAGATTAGTGTTACTTACGGCAAGGTTGCCACTATTACCTTCAAACTTGATTAATGAAGGCTGGTTGTTTGTGAAATCATTTTTATTAGACGATGAAAATAATATGGCGGCATTTGTGAAATATTTTGAAAAAACATGGCTCAAGGACGAAACCTTTGTGGCTGTTTGGAATTCATTCGGGGTGACTCATAGGACAACAAATTCATTAGAAACCTGGCATAAAACAATATCACATGAAATTAAAGACAAACATCCACATTTAGCTAAGTTTTTGGAATGCGTGCAAAAAAACGCACAGTTCTTCGCTAATACGTCTGCTGCAGCAAAAAAATTTAGAAAACGATTGCAAATATACATTAAAAGGGACGAATTTATCCAGGATACGCAACTACGTCTACTCAATAATGAAATAAGCGTTGGTCATTTTCTGGACATATTGCAAAATTTATAAAAAACCACCAGCCCCGCTTCGGCTTTCTATCTTATAGTACCATGTACCTACAATTTAGATTTTAAGACTATTTTATGTTATTCGCTTAACAATAAATATTAAATTAAAACTTAAAAGATATTGATTTGATTCAACTGTACTTGGGGTAAAAAATCGGAAGAAACATATTATATGAATTACGGTTATCCACCCCGTTCAGGGTGGATAGAAGGACACGCGTTTCCGAGTATCCTCCTTAGGGTGGCTTTTTTAGGGTGGATAAACGGAATAAGCCCGCAACCCGCGTGCGCGCTATCCGGATGCGGGCGGTGATCTTGTGCCTTCAGGCACTTGTCTCACCGGCAACGATTAACGAGTAACGAGTAAAGCTAGAACTAGAAACGAGTTAGCGAGACGCGGGGAGCGAGTGCGTAGTTCCGATATTTGTGTAGCTCGGCTATAAGCGAGTGTGCGAGTGAGGCGGGCGATTACTCGCATCACTCGCTCGCGGCAGTCAAGCGTACAGTCAGTCAGTCTTGCGGCCTCATACGCGATACACGTGTTCGCAATTTTCCAATAAAAATGGATGAGTTTTTTATTGAATGTGTCCGACAATATCCGTGTCTTTGGGCCACAAAACTGATTTCATATAAACAATTAGACGTGAAGGACGCAGCTTGGAAAGAGATTTTAAAGAAAACAAACATAGAAAGTGGTAAGTTTTTTATTTAACATTTATCTAACACAACATATACCTACCTATACTTAAATCAATATTTATTTTGCAGAGTCTAATGTAAGTTATGTGTTGTCCTATCAGAATCTAATACATTTTGCACACGGTTTTTTGCCACGAAACTGTTCCAATGGAATTAAAATATTCCATGAAATATTCCCTCACAAAAAAGCCGTCTTCAAAATCTGCTGAGTTTTGTTCAGATACCTCGTAGTAATTTCTTGACATATTATCAGAAAAAACTGACTGTGAAGGCGCCTTTTCGATTTCATTGCGTAATACATAGTTATGTAGAACGCACGCAGCCTTTACAATTTTTTTGGCGGTACTTATTTTAACATCTAATGGCCTAAAAAAGATACGCCATTTGTGCACCAACATACCAAACGCACTTTCTACCATTCGGCGTGCTCTGCTCAGTCTATAATTAAATATTAACTGGTCTTTATTCAACCTTTCATGATCAGGATATGGTTTTAATAAATGTGTCATCAACGGAAATGCACAGTCACCAATAAAAACATAAGGCTGAGGCAAACCTCCTTCATATAGGGGTTCATCTGCGGGTAATCTCAATCCATTGTTTTGCAACACATTGTAGAAATTACTATCGGTGAATATTCCGCTGTCACTGTATCTGCCCATTGATCCAACATCGATCATTATAAATCTTCCATGAGCATCAGCAATTGCTAACAGTACAATCGAAAATGTTTTTTTGTAGTTAAAGTACTGAGATCCCGATTTACGGGGCGAAAAAATTACCACGTGCTTGCCATCAATTGCACCAAGGCAATTATTGAAATTCCACAAATCATAAAAGTCTTTTGCTATAACTTTCCATTCGGGTTCAGTAGGGAGCTTCATTACTTTTGGCTGCAACTTGATCCATAAAGATTCACATACTACTGGTATTATTTCGGAGAGCGTAGAACGGCCTATTCTATAGCTTTTTGACAATGCTGTATATGTAGTTCCGGTTATAAGATATCTGAAAATAAATAAAAATATCAAATAATATTAGTTAATAACATAAAATTAATTTTAATGTGGTGTGTTATAATCATTTGTTTTATTTGCAGTTACACAGGCAAAATTGAAATGGAAAAATTTGCGAGACACGCACCGTGAAAAATTGAAAAAAATCAAGAAGACAACAAGTGGACAGTCACAAAAACAAATAAAACCCTGGAAGTACATGAGTCACATGGAGTTTTTGCTTCCATATATGACAAATGCGGAACGAGATACAAATGTTACACCACATCCTGATATTTCGACAAGTTTCGAGGAAACAGCTAATACAGATGTTAGTAGAGATTCAGCAGATACGATAACAGCTCCAAAAAAAAGGAAGACGGATGAAATAATTCATAATGACGAGGATTTGTTAAATTTTTTAAAAGATATGGATGATAATCGAGCAAAACGAACTGCACAGAGGGATGAGTTACGTAAAGAAGTACTAACATCAAGTGATCCTTTAAAAGCTTTTTTTGATTCAATGTATCATAGTACAAAGCAGATGCCGGAGTATTATCAAAGAACAATAAAAAGAAAGTTGTTTCAATTGGTAATGGATGCTGAAGACAATATTGCTAATACAAACTATTCATATACCGGTTACTACTCAAACGATTATTCTTACAACTCTCGCCCTTCTACGAGTCAGACTAATTTTTCTACTGGACACGGTTCTGCCTCACCTGAACCCAGCGGTTCTGGTGTGCAGCAAATTGGAATTGGAGAACATACTACTCGTACAAGTACTCGTAGCCAAAACGAAGAGATCCAAGATTCAATGTCTGCCGCTGAAATCACTCCAAGCGATGGAGCCTTACCTTAATGTAATGACGAGACGCTCTCTTGTACCAATAGCTTCTCTATAATTTGTATTTTCTTTTTTAATGTCATCTTCTATTAAACTATGCAAATATTCAAACTCGTCTCTTGTCATTCTAAAATATGTGCGAAAGGCATCATTTGTTAATTCATAGAATAGTTTGAATTCACTGCATTCTTTTCTGAAATAATTAATATTTTCCATCCATATTCTTCTTTTTTTCTTCATTTTTTCCTTACGTTTATTCAGAATTGCCGCAGCCACTACACAAATCCTATCATATAATTCATCATCATCGTCGTCTGAACTAGATAACAATGATAATTCAAATGATTTTTCGTTATTCATATTAAATAAATAAAAAAACGTGTACTTTCAGATACGCACTGTAGAGAAATGACCACTGGTTGCTCTCTCGGCGTGAGTTCTAATCGCTTGGCGAGTATCGCCGAGCGAGTTTTATCTTTCATAGCTCTTGTCGCTCAGCGACAAACTAGTGAAGCGAGTGCTCCCTGGCAGTGTGAACAGTCAGCGATCAACTGTTTGTATATGCATCTCTTTTGTTCACCCGGAAAGTATATCTATCGTACGTTTCTTGAGCGAGAAAATAGCCGATAGTTAGTCGTTTTCTCGTCGTTGGTGGGACAACTGCCTCAGTGTTGTTTTTACTGTCAAGCGGGTCGCACGCATGTTCACAGTCCATGTATAATCGCAAACAAAAATGAAAATTGATACAGAAAGAGTCATATTTGAAGTACACCTTCGCCCTTTGTTGTGGGACAAGCAGAATGAACTTTACAAAAACCGGGAAGCAAGGGCAGCTGCTTGGTTAGAAATTTGCAAAGAAATAATTCCAAATTTCGAAAATTATACTAAGGATGAACAGAAAGATTTTGGTAAGTTTCAAACATTTGTTTATTTACTTACATTCACTCTACAGTGCCACCAACTTATCTGTTCAGGTGGCCAAATGAAGAACTAGCGACGCCATTTTTAAATGTCATTCCGCTGTCAGTTTCGATTAGTGTGAGTGCTCTTTGTGATTTATTTTTACTTTTGTGGTAATAAGTGTTTCTAAAATGCCTAAGGCTGTAAAAAGTGATGCACGAATAATTATACTAAAAGTATTAGCTTTTATGAAGGATGAAAAACGTGCACAGCAGCCAATAATACCATTCGAAAAGCTGTATGAACGCGTTGCTGCAGCCACAGGTCAGTGTTGCTAGATACAAGAAAATCAATTTCCTAAGAGGATTAAAAACAAATTATGGGAACATTAAAGCTTCAATTAAAATATTTCTGTTATTATGACTACCTAAATAAACAATTTGCGATATTTGACATTTAAGCCGTATTTCTAATCTTCTCAAATTCGACATTTTAATTCCAATAACTTTAAAAAATGATAATTCTTAATGATTTTTATATTTAGTTATCTCATTTATTTCAGGTGTTTCTGAGCGATTCTTACACAAGTTAGTTAATGAACAAAAATTGGCTCAAGAATGTGGCACTAAAATTGAAACACCAGGCAAAAAGAGAAACAGGACTTCAGGTAAAATTGAAATGGACGACTTCGATATAGGTGTTATTAGAAGAAAAATTCATGAATTTTACTCTATAAAAAAAGAAATACCAACTATTCCAAAATTATTGAACGTACTACGTGAAGAGATAAATTTTAAGGGAAGTCCTGAAACGCTTCGCAAATTGTTAAAAAAAATTGGATTTAGATTTAGAAGAACGCAAACAAACAGAAAAGTTCTTTGCGAACGGAATGATATATGTGCTTGGAGAGCATCATATTTACAGAAAATTAAAGATAACGAGCGTGAAAATACTAAACCTGTAATTTATTTAGATGAAACTTATATAAATTCATCACACTCGACTGGAAAATGCTGGCAAGGCCCTGAAGAAGATGGTGATTTAGAGCCAGTTGCAAAAGGTCAGAGATGGATCATTGTACATGCAGGCGGCGAAGAAGGCTTTGTAAAGGATGCCCTTTTGGTATTTAAATCCAATACTAAAAGTGGCGACTACCACGACGAAATGAATAGCACGAATTTCAAGAAATGGTTAACCGAAAAGTTATTGCCAAATTTGCAGCATCCGTCTTTGATCGTAATGGACAACGCGCCGTATCATAGCATATGCATTAACCGAAGCCCCAACTCAAATTACAATAAGGCTGATATGCAAAAGTGGCTTTTAGAAAGGGGCGTGGAATTTTCAGCACAAATGACAAAGCCTCAGTTATATGAATTAATTAAAAATAACAAGCCCGTGCCAGAGTACGAGATTGACAAAATAATAAAAGAAAATGGGCATCAAATACTACGTCTCCCACCGTATCACTGTGACTTGAACGCCATAGAAATGGTATGGAGTTCAATGAAACGAAAAGTGGCAAAAACAAATATTTCAAAGTCAAGTGCTAACATGCCTGATTTAATTTCGGATGCGTGCGGAAAGATCTCATCAGCTGAATGGATGAAATACTGCCATCATGTGAAAAATCTTCATGAAGAGTACAGAAAGAAAGATGCACACTTGGATGAGCCGTTTATCATTACATTGCTTAGTGATAGTGAAAGCGAGAGCAGCGACTCTGAAGACGATATGCAGTGTGATCCAATAAGTAGCAGTATCCCTGGGGTTCGTCCACTGACAATGTGTCATGACGATCATACATACTGTTATAAAATATAAATAAATAATATAGAATAAAATATAATAGCTGTGGGCTTTCCTACATTGGTCAAACCAAAAGAAACGTATCAACCCGCGTAAAAGAACACATAGCTGATATTAAACATCGAAGAGCTTCAAAGTCTGCAGTTTGTGAGCATTCCATGGACAAGCCCAACCACTACTTAAGGTTTGACTCAGTGAAAATTTTATCTAGAGAGAAACATTACATTCCTAGAATGATCAGAGAAGCGATTGAAATTAAAAAACACCCTAATTTTAATAGAGAAGATGGTTGGAAACTATCACCGACATGGGACCCTATCCTGAAAAATATTAAATCTAACATCCAGCAAGCTGCACGACCTGAAACTCAAAGTGTTTTATTTAAAAATATAAATAAATTTGTTGACCCATTTTATGATTTTTTTATTATTTTTTGTTCCATTTGTTTAAGTAAGTACAAAGTAAATGTTTAACTCATAATTGTGATTAAACTGTACCAAATCATTGCAAAATATATATAAATGGCAACACTTGATACGACCACAGCGACGCCGCCACCTGAACAGATAAGTTGGTGGCACTGTAATAGCATACGTATTATTCGAATAGCAGTGGTGAAAAAATTCGAATATTCAAATAACTTATTTCGTCGAATATTTGCAAGCCCTAGTCACGACCCTCTAGCGTTAAAATATATAACGATTTTGCCACGGGACTTTACCATCATCGCTTATAAAGTAGTCTGTGAATATATCTCTGACAGTGTAAGATGATATTCGGTTTTCGTTACTCGTTATTTCTCGTGCTAAATCTACGAGCCCACGTGATTTAAAAGTATGACTTACCACGTACCCGTCGCGTTTTCGTATATAATTATGAAGAACACATGTGGTTTTGACTATTAATATAGCCAAATCCTTTTTCACGTTCATAGGTCTGTGGTAAATCCTAAATTTATTAGAAAGAATGCCAAAACTGCATTCTATATACCTTCGGGCTCTGCACTGTCGGTAGTTATAAATTTTTTTTTTGTAAGGCAAATCTCTTCGAGCGTAAGGACGCATAACATGTGTCGATAATGCAAACGCCTCATCTCCCACTATAACAAAAGGCACTTTTGGTCTAGTTTGCGACGTGTTTAATGAGTTACCATTAATTGGCGGTAGGGGCTGGGGCTCTGGAACATCCAACGTATTGTTTTCCAACTGGGTATATAGTTGACTTTGCTGGAAGATTGCCGAGTCAGAATTACTACCATGTGATCCTACATTAATATATGTAAAATTATAGTCAGAATCACACATTGCTAATAGAACAATAGAAAAATACTTCTTGTAATTAAAATACATTGATCCGCTGTGTTCTGGTTGTATCACGCGTACATGCTTTCCATCTATAACGTGATATCCTCAACACAGCGCTGAAGTACTAAGTTGCGCCTATCAAAGACATCGGACAACAAACGCTGTCGAAGGCTGGCACCGACGGTTACAAGTTAAAATCCCCAAAAAAATTAGTTTATTGTTTTTTTTACAATTGGGAAAATGTGCGTGGACTAAAAAATTTTCTGCAATATTTTTCCATTGAGTGCGGTTTGGTTTCGGAATACATTCTTCTGATAGTTCATCCCAAATAATACGACAAACTTGTCGCACTATTTTACTTATCGTTGTGATTCCAATTTGGTAGGTCATATGCATGTCGGTCATAGTATTTCCAGTAGCTAAGTACCTGCAAAAACATATTATTATATTACATTTCTTTTAATTTCAGATAAAAAAAGTTGCCGGAAATCTATCATCAGGTTCAGGAGCCAAAAAAAAGAAAAAGTACGAATATTTTGAAATTTTAACTTTTTTGGACAGAGTGATAGATGATGCGACAGACGAGTCACTAGGAAATGCTGCTGATGAGGTTACCCCGTCTTTGCCTACCACAGTACTGCCATCACCGTCTACTTCAGAACCCCTTACACCGCTGCCGTCTACGTCGGCTTTGACACAACAGCAATCTATTTCAGCATCAGCAGCACCAACACAAAAGAGAAAGAAGGCAACATCTGAGTTGGAAAATACTTTACTACAATATTTGAAAAGCAATCAGCTAGAGTTAGAAAGTGAAGATTTAGCCTTTTTCCAGTCATTGCAGCCTACTCTTAAGAGATTTACAAATTATCAGAAAATGTTGTTTCGGACTAAAGTAATGCAAGTTATCATGGAGATTGAAATGCCAAATACAAATTATTCATCGTCAGGAAGCAATTCTGTAACGACACCACTAAGTACTCCTAGTCCATATGATATGGGCAGTGGTATCCCCGCCAATACTAGTGTGTTTGAGAGCATGACTATTCCTGCTTACAATACAACAAGCTACATGTCTGGTTACATTGATAATGTGGCTGTATTAGAAAGCAACTCAACTGCATCCACCGATTTTACTGCTATCGAACGCTGTACACCTAGTTTTGCTCATAATATGGCTGGCGCTGGATCTCGTAGTCCGTACAATATTGAAAGAAGTATCCCTGCCAATACTGATACATTTGGGAGCGACATAACTATTACTACTTACAATACTACAAGCTGCGTGTCTCGTCCCATTGATAATGCGGCTATTCTCGAAGGCAATACATACCGTACCCCAGACGATACTACTACTGGATCTGAGACACATTAATAATTAATTGTTTTGCGAAATTATTATTATGAAACCTTAAATTTTAACATATTTTTGTTTTTTTTTTTAAGTTTTCTCGAACCTCTCCCTTACACCTTGTATAACCTTCCTTCATTCCTTCAGTCTTCTAAATGTCCCCACTGCAGGAGCACGACCTACCCTAACGAGGTCGTACGGATCGTAATCCACCGCACTGACCCAATGCGTTTTGGTGGATATCACAAGGACCTCCAATTTTCTAGGTTCTTGGCCTTGCTGTTCATCATCATCATCTTGGTCATCAGCTATTTTCCAACATGATGTAGCGGTAATCATTAATATGGTGACCTAAAACGTACTATTATGTCGGGGGTATTTTAAATTTTTTTATTTATACTTGTTAACGGGAGTAACTTACCTCAAAGTAACTGCTAAACGCTCCGTAGGACTTATTGCGATTCGTCGTAAACTGGATACAGCCAACTTATGTTCAATTCTTCCCAGCAACTCGTCAAAAGATCGAAGGGACAATCGGAAGTAGTTCTTAAATTTTCGATGGTTATCTCGGAGATTTTGAAAATTTACATTAAACATTCCAGTGAGTGATCTAGTTTCAAGATATGGATCTACTCTGAATTGTTTTTTATTTTTTTTACGTTTAAGCGATAATTATTTTTTTAACGTTCATTTTTTGCGCGTTGTAACGTTCACGTTTGTGCCAGGGACCGGAAAACCCCTTTATTTGATTAAGCCTATTGATAGGGTAACCCTATCAAAATCTTACCATATGGAAGTGTAACCCTATTGATATGGTAAGCCTATCGACGTGGTAACACTTTGAATAAAGTTAACTACTTTCGGATGCGCTTACCCTGTGATAGGGTTAGCCTATTTCTATCTCTTTCCGCGCATGCTGTTGAATTCGGAAGTATAATTCGAAGTGCGAGATTGAATAGATGGTGATATTTTTGATAATTTTATATTCTTAGAGATTAAATTTGCCTGCAGGTTTTAAAACCCTATTGAATCGGTAACCTTCAATAGTGTTTTCGATAGGCTTACTGCTTACATGAAGCTAACTCTATTGATATGGTAAGCCTTAAATTAGGGTAAGTCTTCGATACGGTTACCAAATTGATAGGGTTTTTTAAAACAAGTCTATGAAAAACCCAATCAAAAACCTCTTTAAGGGTAAGCGGTTCCGGTCCCTGGTTTGTGCACGAGTGTAGTCACTGGCGACACGCGCGAAACTGCAGCAGATAACGAAATCCCTGTCGTGCGTGTGGCCAGGAGCGTGCTATAACCCGCATGCGGACCAAAACCGCGCGCGGGCGAAAAAACGCATGACAGGAAAAGGGCCCTAATAGGACCTCTTTATTATTTTGATATCTAGTAATAATAAGTCACAATGACAGTAATGATTTACAATGACGTACCCATTTCTCATAGGAGTATTAAATAAATAATAAATTAAATGAAATATATTCATCTTTGATCACAATGGATATTGAGATAATTAAAAGAGGAAAAGGGAATATTTTGTTATATGAGGGTTATGAATACGTAAAGCATTCTCAATATAAGAATGGAAATTATATATGGCGTTGTAATAAACGCCATATAACTAAATGCAAGGGATCCTTGACAGTGACTCCAGTAAGTACACAATAAATTAATCATCATTATCATAATACATCTAAATAAGCTATTCGTTTTCGAAATTTGTGAATTTGCTAAACTATAAAAAACTTCGTACTTTTGTAATTGATCATCAATAACATTTCAGGATTGCAAGACGAAAGTTTCATTAGTGATACATTCTACTCAATGTGTTCCAAATGTAAATGAAATAATAGTACAGTCAACAATGGCAAACTATTCTAAGGAAGCTGCTATAGGAAAAATATCCCTTCGGAGCATAATGAGCAAAAAGCAAAATGAGCACCACAATCAAAATGAGCAAAACGCAAAATGTGCACCACAAGCAGAATGCGCAAAACGCAAAATGAGCAACAAAGGCTCTAATCACACTGTCTAGGTTACTACCACAGATTACTTCTAAACAGAGTATTTTTGTTAAAATTCTAATATGTAATGCTGAAAAAAGTACTAGGCTGCCATGACTATGTTGATGTATTTCATATTGTAAGTTAATATTACCTAAATAAATTTAATCTTATTATTATACGAAAATCGAACGACACGAGTCAAAACGAAATACAGGAGCCTTCTATGAAGTCATGGAAGCCTAGTAGATTGCCAACCTGGTACTTTTAGTTAAAAACTAAAAGAATACTTACCAACAGATATAATAAGAATTTTCCTAGTACGTACTGGCACTTGAGTGTCAATAAAAACAATAACTATATTTATTATTGACTTTTATTGTCAGTGTCAACAGTAAGTATTTTGCATCGAAATTTTCCTTATTCAGTTATTGGCTAATTAAATTGTTTACTAATGGATAAATTAATAATTATAGAAAAAAAACAAAAAGGTAAACCATCTTTATTATACGGTGGTTATCGGTATAATAAGAGTACGTGTAGGAATAAAAATCAAACCATCTTATGGCGATGTGTTAAGGGACCAACCTGCTACGCGTCGATGACTACAGACAAAACTGTAAGTAATATTTTACGACAGACTGGGCATACTTGTCAACACATTCCTCTAGAAAATGAATGTTTTTCAATGATGAACAAGACTAAAAAAGAACTTTGTGTCACCTTGGGATCGATGCAAGAAATATTTGAAAATAATTTCTCATGTTTTCGAAACTGTGATGATCGACATGTGATACCTCATTTTTCGTCAAAAAAAGACACGCTACTTAGAACAGTAAAAAAATATTTGAAGGCCCAAAAACTAGTATTCAATACAATCGAAGACGTTTTTATACCAAAAGCATTATCAGCCAATTTTCTTATTAGCGATGATGATGGTACTAATACGATTTTGGTTTTCGCAACAAAGGTAGCACGACGTGTAGGTAATGAAAACATCAAGATCAAGGCTTTATTTCGGTGATGCCACGTTCAAATGCGTTCCCAAGCCATACTATCAACTTTATACAATTCATATAGATTTGAACTCTGATGACGATTCCACTAACGTTGTACCCGTTATATTTGCCTTGATGGCCAACAAGCAACAATCTAGTTATGTGCGTTTATTTAACTCGATTAAAAAATTTGGTATCGATGTAAATACTTTCAAGTGCGATTATGAAGTTGCGCAAATAAATGCATATCATCAAGTTTTTCCAAATGGTGCTTTGAGTGGATGTTACCATCACTATAATGCTGCAGTTTTCAAAAAAGCGAAATCTCTTCATGGAAAAACTAGTGCTGAACGAATGGTTGTCCGAAAAACTGCGATACTACCTTTATTGCCACCAAATAATATTCCAGGGGCATGGCTTGAAATCACAGAATCCGCACCAAACACAAACAACATGAGAGCCTTTAAAAAATATTTTGCAAAAACGTGATATCCTCAACACAGCGCTGAAGTACTTAGTTGCGCCTATCAAAGACATCGGACAACAAACGCTGTCGAAGGCTGGCACCGACGGTTACAAGTTAAAATCCCCAAAAAAATTAGTTTATTGTTTTTTTTACATAAATTGCGCAAGGAAGCTGAAATCAGTGATGGCAAAATTAATATGAGTTTATTTGAACCAGCAAGGAAAAATCGTAGAAGACGTGATATCGTATTTGACAAGAAATATAGAGATATATTACGAAAGCTAGTCGATAATGAAATAACAACATCTCAATTCCTATTTCAAATGATTTATACTAGACTCGCGTTGTAATGTCACGAGTTCTTCAGTTTTTCATAAGTTAGGTACGCAGAATGTTTTCCTGCTGCAGATATTCCGCAATCCTTAACCCTTTACTTCGCAACGATGCACCGGTGCAACTATTTAAATAAGAAAAAATTGTGAACGATCCACAAGATTCAGAAATTAAATAAGTGCTTAATACTATTCGTACTACTACTGACATCTAGCGAAAATAATTTGATTTACTTCGGTCGTGTCGATACCCAGTTGTGACCAATATGGCGTCGCGTCAACATTGTTCACGAGGACGAACGGTAAGTTTTATTTAAAATTACCAGTATTTGCTTAATTTATTACTAACTGTAAATGGAATTGTGCTCTCTAACAGTGTTTTAATTTGTGTTCAATATCAGTTTTATTGTATTCATAGGCTAATAAGAAATAATTGACCGTATTTCGAGACGTTGCATATTTGCAACATTGCGAAACTTTCAAATAAGTACTTATTATTTTGTACGTTGCATGGGTGCTACGGTGACCTTTTACTAGAACTAAATGGAATACTTTACTAAGCATAATTATTGTGTGTTATTTTTACATTTATTATGACATCAGTTGGCGGTTAATGATCTTGGCATTTAATTATTGTTTTTATATAAAATATATCCCTTGGGCGTGGCTTTTGCGTGCATAACGATAAATCAATATATGGTTTTGGGTGAATGCTGCATGTTTTTTTTTTGTTTGCTTATTAGGGAGGCTTGAAATGGGAGAGAACAAGGAGGATTTTGGCTTTGGTTCCACCACAGCGAGCCTCATCGTCTGATAGTTCAACGTCAGAAGATGAGGTTATAATTCAAGATGTGACCGCCCGTCGTCGAGAAGATCATGACACCTCTGACTTCAGCTCTGAACCACCATCCATTCGTTCTTCTTTAGAAAATTTAAACATTCTCGACAGCCCAGTACAAGATGAACCGTTTTCTAGTTTGTTGGACGTAGAAACAATTCCACTCACTCCAATAATAAACGATATCTTTTCTCCATGCACACAGTCAAACCCATTACCAACATTAAACTCAGTATCTTCAATTTTATCGCCTTTAAATACACCAATAAATCTAAATGTTCGGTCCAAACGAAAGGCCAATAGCCAGCCTTCATTCACAGCCAAGAAGGTAAAAACATACAAGAGACGTCCTCTTAATTTTACATGGCAACGTGGCAAATTTAAATATTCAGCAGAGATAGAATCGTCGGCTCACTCACTTACCTCCACTGATGACGAAAGCAAATCGCCATCTGAGTATTTTTTCAGGTTTTTTTCGGAAGATATAATTGACTATATCACGGATCACACCAATTTATATTCGGTGCAAAGCCAAATGGGTAGATCTATCAACATTACTAAGGACGACATGCGGGATTTTCTTGCTATTACTATTATAATGGGCATTGTAAGACTACCGTCTTATAGAGATTATTGGAGCAGAGAATTCAGATATCCACCTGTCGCTGACGTTATGCCTCTGAAAAAATACGAGCTCATAAGGAAATTATTTACATTTTGTGGATAACTCGGAAATAAATAACGATCGCTACTTCAAAGTACGTCCGTTATTAGAAAAAGTGAGGAGTAACTGTTTGCAACTAGAAGAAGAAGGAAGATACAGTATAGACGAAATGATGGTTCCCTACAAAGGCACAAGAGCTGGAAATAGACGCCAATACTTGCCGAAAAAACCCAAGAAGTGGGGATTTAAGATGTTCGTCAGAGCTGGTGTTTCCGGTTTGGTGTACGATTTTGTGCCCTACGGTGGTGACGATACATTTAGATATTGCTCTTTTACCGACTATGAAGACAGCCTTGGTTTAGGCGCGAAAGTAGTTATTGCTCTTTGTAAAACCATTATCAACAAGCCAGCTGTCGTCTATTTTGACAATTTTTTTACCTCATTGGAGTTGATCCATTTATTGCGTAATGAATACGGTATATTCAGTTAAGGCACTGCTAGAACTAATCGGCTTAAAGGATGTAAAGATTTGTTACCTTCGGATAAGAATTTGATGAAAAAAGGTAGAGGCTCTAGTAAACAAGTTGTCTGTAATAGCAACAAGATTGCAGTTGTGAAGTGGTGTGATAATAAGGTTGTTACCCTAGCTAGCTCATTTGTTGACTCCTATCCAATGGAAAAAATTAAACGCTGGTCCAAAACTACTAAGTCTAGAGAAGATTTTGACTGCCCACAAATTGTTAAGCAGTACAATACCCACATGGGCGGTGTGGATCTAGCCGATATGCTAATCGCCTTATATCGAACCACTTTCAAAACTAAGCGATGGTACATGGCCATCTTTTCCCAGGTCATTGACATATGTGTCAACAATGCATGGTTATTACATAGACGAGATATGCCCAAATCTAAAAAATACATGACTCTTAAGAAGTTTAGATTTCAAATATACGTTGAGTTACTACGTAAAAATCGCGTGCCCAATTATCCCCAAGAAGCGGATCTTCCACCGACAAAAAAAATTATAACTCCTACAATGCCTAGACCTACAGATGCGATTAGGTTCGATAAAATTGGTCATTTTCCAGTGTTTGTAGAACGTGGCAGATGCAAATATTGTAAAACTGGCTATACAAACATTAATTGTACAAAATGTAACCAAAGGTTGTGTTTAGTTCCTAAAAGAAATTGTTTTTTTAACTATCACAATGTTGATTAAATTTGTTTTTTTTTAATATTTGATGTGTTTTTTTTATAGCACCAAATATTTCCTATGAAGGGCAATGTTGTAAATATGCAACGTTATTTTTTACATGTACATTTCTCTATGTTTCGCAAGGTTGCATATTTGCAACATATGATATTTACATAAATATATAAGCTATATTTTTTTAAATATTTTTCTAGTCATTTACATGCGTGATTTAGGTCACAAATTTAAAAAAAAATTAATTAAATTACGTTAAAAAAAATTGCGCTTCAAAGGGTTAAAGACAAAATCTTAAAGTCCTGCGTGTTGCAGAAAAGTGGTGACTCGTTTTGTTAGGAATTTAAGTTAATTACTTTTATTAGGAGTTTCTGCTAAGTTAATTCGTTTTATTATGAGTTTAAGTTAAGTCAATTAATTTTATTAAGAGGAAGTTAAGTTAACCGTAACAACTTAATTATTTATTATGAGTTACTCCAGAAAGAAGGAAAAAAACAATATTTTACAAATAAAGTGTTAAACATATTCATAGTCTTTTTTTTCAAGATAATAAGCCTTCTGGCTGACAATGTCTAGTCTCCTAAAATGTCCAATATGCCAAAGAGTGTAGTGTCCTATTACTTCCAGTATCACAACGTCTGGTGACTTATAATGGACAAGTATCCAAACATGTCTAGCATCCTTTTACGTCTAGTGTGTTTTAATCTACTAGGCTTCCATGACTTCATAGAAGGCTCCTGTATTTCGTTTTGACTCGTGTCGTTCGATTTTCGTATAATAATAAGATTAAATTTATTTAGGTAATATTAACTTACAATATGAAATACATCAACATAGTCATGGCAGCCTAGTACTTTTTTCAGCATTACATATCAGAATTTTAACAAAAATACTCTGTTTAGAAGTAATCTGTGGTAGTAACCTAGACAGTGTGATTAGAGCCTTTGTTGCTCATTTTGCGTTTTGCGCATTCTGCTTGTGGTGCACATTTTGCGTTTTGAACATTTTACATTTTGCACATTTTGCGTTTTGCTCATTTTGATTGTGGTGCTCATTTTGCTTTTTGCTCATTATGCTCCGAAGGGAAAAATATCAGTGTTTAACGCTTTCCAAAAGGGAATTGTATCCTTGAAGGAACAAGGAATACATTTTACGGGTACACCCTTACCAAAATTTAAACCAAAAAAAGCGTCAATGTATAGACAAAGGAATAGATTTTTAAAAGTTACTAAATTATGCCATAAATCTGTTGAGAAAGTGCAGGTTCCAGATATGTTTACAAAACAGTTACTGGCAGATTATAATGATAATGGTGTAAGAATTTTAATTTTCTGTCATGAAGAAATAGCACCAACTTTGAATGAAGGTCATTATTTTATGGACGGCACATTTTTTTCTTGCCCGAGTCCATTTGGTCAACTTTTGTCGGTACATTTAGACAAGAGTAGTGATATGAATGTCACAAATGTTGTTCCTGTGATTTATGTTTTATTATCAGACAAAAAACTGGCGACATATTTAATATTATTTGTTTTGTTGAAAACCGTTTTGCTTGACTTTCAACCAACAAAAATTACAGTCGATTTTGAAAGGGCCGTTATTACTGCTATAAAACAAAAATTTTCCAACACGGTTATTGTTGGTTGCTATTTTCACTTTGTGAAGTGTTTACAAAAAAAAAGGAAATGCCATTGGTTTAAATAAATCACCAGATACGAAATATATTCTCCAATTATCATGTCGACTACCATTGTTACCGATAAACTTAATACGTGAGGGATGGAACTATATAGTAAGTGAGATGGGTTGCAGTGAACCAGAAAAGAAATTTAAGAAATACATAGAAACTTATTGGCAAAAGAACAATTTTGAAGCGATTTGGTGTGTTTTTGCAGAACGCCATCGCACCAACAATGCAGTAGAGGCATGGAATCGTACAATGAACCGTAAAGTCCCAAAAAATTTAAACATTGTGCAATTATTGCATATTTTATTTGAAGACTTTCAGTACGATGCTGATGAACGTATACGTAAGAGGGATGTTATTACCAAAGATATGAAAATCTTAGAAGCTCAGATACAACTGATGAACAGATTAGTAACACCTGGACACTTTCTCACCAAAATTGCATTATTATTTTCCAATTACAAATAAACTTTTTGAATAGATATACTATTTGCGATGCCGATGTATTGTTTTTCTTTAGAGGTAAATAATTGACATTGACAGAAACAATAAGTAATCGTTCTGAGCCGTAGTTCTGAGCGCATAATTATATTTTCAATATATAGATAGAAAATACATAATAATTCGTCTATTTATATTTATCATGGCTCTCGTTATCGATGTTGTAGAATATAGAAATTTTACAAGGGCCCTTAAGGCAAAGTTTGAAATAAATAAAATCCGACACGGGAATTCTGACTATGGTAAAAAATATAAAGAAATTTTTTTTGTAAACAAAAAAAAGTACACTTATAATAATCTCATTTCTTTTCAGTACCAAATTTATGTTCATGTATGATTAATTTTCGTGAAAGGTGTTTGAGAATAATGCTCAAGACCAACCACTTTTTAAAATTTGATGATTGTTGGGACGAAGTGGTTGACGTTTTTAAAAGATATCAACTAAATCATATTCACGGTAAATAAATTGCAAGGAAATTAAGTTAAGGTAAGGGTGGTAAATTTCAGTTTTAATTCATTGAAAATATTTTATTTTACAGAAAACGAAATATTGAGACTCGGTGATTGCATATGCTCAAAACAGCGGCCAACCGAACTGCGTAAAATGTTAACGCAAATACCACCACAAAAGTTTGAGGAATTTTGGTTTGGCGTTGTAAATACAATTATTAGATATACATAAAATTAATGAAGCACAAATAAAACTTTATATTGCGTAGATTCTTTTCCTGTAGGATAGAGTGTATATTATTTTAAACGTCGGGTATAATATAATGTAAAAATTAAACGCGACGTTTAAAAAACGCGGAAATAATGAGACATTTTGTAGGGGAGAACATGCCTCGCTATTACCATTCGGCGTTTCGTAATTCAATGGGAATAGTGAGACTGATTTGAAAAAAAAGTGCAGTCTCAGTATTACCACTGCAATGGGTAATGGGAATAGTGAGACTGACTCGGGGGAGGAAATATCCAGGCCAAGCTGAACTGCCATCGTCTGCTGAAGGCATCGTGAAATACTGCTTGCTGGTCTCTCAAATCCAATGCCACGTACTTCGGTACTACGTGAGCGTCTTTTGATGCCATGAGGTCTATGGTTGGGGTTCCCCACTTGTGAAATATCACTTGACAGGCTTCGGGTGAGAGATGCCATTCTGCAAGGGCTTTGTTTCTGGATAGGCCATCTGCTATGTTGTTTAGCTGTCCTTGTAAGTAACTTGTTACTAATGTTAACGTTCATTGTTGACGACACCCCCAAAACGATATCCCAGGGGTGTCGTTAACAAAAAGCATTTGTTGACCACACCACCGTAATGTTGGGATTACATATCGCTTAAGATTATCGAGCTAGTATACTCTCAATGGTTGATATAAATAAATAAATAAATACGCATTAGTATCTTTTTATCTGTTTCTCTAATGCACTGGCTGATAACGTTTATGACGTTCAAAAGATAAATTATGTGTCATTGGTGTGAAGTAAATCAATATGTTGACATTTCTAATATATTCTACTATATTTCTAACATATGTTACTGATGTCCCAAATCAGATTAATTAATACCAATGGCGGAGTAGCCTTACTTTTAGGCAAATATAAATATCATAAACATAAAAATTATGCAGATGGATCAGTATATTGGAGATGTTCCTCTTACAAAAGGTTGAAATGCCATGGAACGGTTACTACTAAGGTAAGTATGGTTTGGGAATTCCCGTCATTTTCAGAGTCCCGGGACTCGAGACAGCTCATGACCAGACAAATTGTGTATACTCTTGTTTCAGAATGAAGAAGTACATGTATTTGGCAAATTACACACATGTGAGCCAAATGTGTACAAAAATGATGCGCTTAAAATCCCTTTGTCCACTAGGATCCATTGAATGGCTCCATTAATGGATCCAAAAAAACTTTTTCCTCCTTTTTAATCCACTGTTCAAATCAATGGATTCAAACACACTTTGAGGGTTGGATCCTCTAATAAGATTGTTATTGTCCATAACATACTCTTTGCTTTCAAGTACTATTAAATAGAAAAGTAAGTGGCCACTTGTAAAAGATATGCTATACCTGTCATTTATAAAAGTCAAACTGTTATTATTTCCTTGCTAACGAGAAAAATGGATCAAACAATAAATAAAATTAAATACAAAGGCGGATATGTGGTTCTACATGACGGCTACAAATATCATAAAAAAATACAATATAAAAATGGCAACATATTATGGAGGTGTTCTTTTTGGAGGAAATACAAGTGTGGTGGAACTTTGACCTTGAAGGAAGTATGTATTTTATGAATATTTTTATACTGTAATAATAATTTATAGAGGAAATGTTTGATTGTTTCTCTACGAAACTACTAGACCAATTTTGACGAAATTTCGTACAGAGGTACACTAGACCTCGGACACTGATCTAGTTTATTTTAACCGACGACTGTGGCAAAATGGAAGGTTCACGCTAGAGAAGCCGCGGGCAGATAGCTAGTTTTTCATGAAGGTCGCCGTAAAGGTCGGTGGGTCCTTGATGGTTTAGTTAATTTCCTTCATACTTTAATTTTACTGAACGTACTCTCTTTCATTTTACTTTTAGGATAATACGCTAATAAAAAGTCAACCTCATTGCTGCATGCAAGATCATGTTGGCAATGAGATTTTATTAAAGTTGGAAGAATGCAAAAAAGAAGTCGTTTCGCTTCAAAATCCTTCCATTCCATCTGTATACGAGAACTTTGTTGTATCTGTGAAGGACTCTGGATTTAATTTAATCAGTAAGATACCCGAATATAATTCTATAAAGAGCGGGCTGTATAAGCTGCGTAACTCAAATTTAAAATTGTCAAAAACGACATCAAAAGAGGTGCATGATGTCAAAGTTCCGGATATATTTACATACTTCTTGTTCGCCGACTATGAAGATCAGGGGCCCAAGTCTGTAACTTTTAAAACAAGCCATCGGTTGCCGATGGTTCGATTTTGGCAGTCTGTAACGCACACACGTACGTCATACGCACCACTGGTGACCACTGGTCTTTTGCCTAAATTGCGTAGTCTGTAAGCGCGAACAATCGGCGTGCCATCGGTTCGGTGCTAAATATTGGTAGTCTGTAAGGATTTCTGACACATGTTTGGTCACGTGATAGCAACCATCGGTGCGTTTTGCAACAGTTGATCTTGGGACGATTGTTTTAGCAACCATTGTGAAAAGTTTTATTATTTTTAACAGAAAAAAATAAGTTTATAGGTAACTTTTGTTGGTGCGTGACTTTTTATTTATTGTTTAATGGTTCATTGAGTGTTAAGTGATTTTGAAGATTATTGTTTTGTTTTAATTTATAAGGTGAAGATGAATTCTCTTGGTTGGGCAATTTTCGAGCTGGCCTACGCAGTTGATGCTAGCCGAGGACGGCAGGCCGAGATACGAAGACGCCGTCAGGCAAGAGCTGAAATGCGGAAAGCATTAAGGCCATTAGAGCACTTTTCTAAAACGGAGTTGTTGAAAACATTCCGTTTCAGAAAAGAAACACTGAAGGCAATAATACACGAATTGTCGCCACTTCTTCCTCAACCGCGTAAGGTATGAACAGAGTTTTCTTTTTTCAGGTGTTTACTTGCTGTACGTGCTTTACATTATGATCCAGTAACATGTGGAAAGATCACCCAAGCTTGTTGTGTTTTACACAACATTGCTTTGAAAGTGAATGCACCTGCCAGCTACTTTACTGCTGAGGAGGCCGAAGAGGAAGCCCAGCTACTTCCACTGGTAGGAAAAGATTGGTAGTCTTGGTAGCACGGCAGTATTTGAAAGACTTCCAGGTTCGATTTCCAGGTCAGGCTAACTTAGAAAGGTTTTCCACTAAACCAGTGTGGTGCACACTTAAAGCTTGAGCTTAGTTTGGGGTCACACAATTGGTGTTGCTCTCTGCAGATTTAATCATCTGCTTCCTATCTGCAAAACTACACTTGGTGCAATACTATTTATACTGATTGTTATAATTATTATTTAGTTTGTGTCTTCTTAATAATTACTCAATTTAATTTGATTTAGGAGGAAAATGTCTTAATGGAAGAAGATAACTCCAGACGCCATAGCCGAAGCAACCCAGAGCTTTTGGAAGGCTGGGCTATGCAAAGAAGGATTGTGGACTTACTATGGAGACACACATGAAAATAAATCCTGACACTTAGGTACTTATAAAACTATTTATGTGTCTATCTAGATAGCATTCAGGGCTGGTCTAAGCCTTTATGATCTTAAGTGTAAATACTAAAAGACTTTCATAGTATAAAATATATTTATTTTATCTCCGCATTGCAGATGCATTTTCAATGGCAGCAGTCATCCTATCTATAGCCCCTGCAAGCAGCTCAGAAGAACTTCTAATAGCCTCTGCTAGCTGTTGATTTGAGCGGCTGAGCTCCATCGTCGCTTCAGCTCCCAACCGCCCAACGTCGTTGAAAAGCTCACGCGCCGAAGCAAGAGCTGAAGGAGAACCTGATAAAAAAAAATTAGTTATTAAAAAATTAGTAAACTTTGATATTTTTAATGTGTTAATTTTTTGGTATGATTTTCTTCTAGTGCTTTTTGTATCAAATTGTCTGGGTCCATATACAATAAAGTTGTCAGTTTTAAATATAATACCTTTTATTTAGTTATCTAGTTTTTTGAAAATAATATCTTTAAATAGAACAAAAAAAAGTTTTAATGTAGATGTTGTGGTGAGACCCTACTAGTAATTGTGTTTATTACTGCTGCTTACCGGAGGTGTCCACGCGCCGAGGGCGACGTCTTCTACTCGTCCGGGATCTCGCTCTTGGTGAAGATTGAACCTCCTCAGTCAGGGTTGCACCTACTGTGGGCTCAACAGCAGGGGTTGCCTGATGCGAGTCCAACAGATTTTGACTGGTAGATTCTGAAAGTCTGAAACATAATATGTTCAACTTAGTAAGTACCTATATAAAAATAATTTAAAAATACTTGCAACTACTATCATATAAATACATCATTGTTCTAACTGGATATTTAAATGCAACTAGGTAAATATGAAATTCTTTGTTTAAGTATGTTATACTCTAGCTGCTTGCAAAAGAATTTTACAGTGTAGGCTATTTTCTGATACTCAATTAATACAAAATATTTAAAATTTTAAAATATACACTGTTTACTTACAAAATCAAGTCACCATCTATAGATCCATCTATAGTTATACCCCCGGTATAGGATCTCCTACATCCTCACCCAATAAATGAAGCAGACGCTCCTGCTGAGAGGTGAGGTTAATTTTTTTGTTTGGACCACCACCTAAAACATTTTATTTCTTTAAATAAAACAAATATTTCAAGATTAACACACATTTGAAACAAATACATTCAGTACATAATCCAATTTACACTACCTACAATTTACCTACATTAGTAAGAACATGATTTGTATTCTCTTACCAGTAGCAATAAGCTGTTGCTTGTTTAACTTCATCCTACGCATCAGCCTGGATTTGAAGTCCGCATAAAACTAAAATAAAAAAGGATATAATATGAATGCAGTATTTTAGAGAAAAGAGGTAAGTATCTGCAACTTTGGCTGTACAAAAATAGATGGTAGACTGAGAAAAAATACAAGCAGAAAGACCTTATATTAGAACACGAGCGTAAATACGTAGCATAATGTTCAAAACTTACAGTTCTCCACATCGACCAAGATTTCTGTGCACCGTCGCTGGATACGGAGTTTAATAAGTTTGCACATTGCTGCCACAGCCTAGTGCTAAGGCTTCGTGCCTCCGCTGAGCGGTTCACGTGCCCTAGTGCCAGCTCTGGATGCTGCTCTAGGAAGTCCAGGAGGACGTCGATTTGTTGCGCCAAAATCATAGTTAAATACTTGAATTCAATTCAATGAAATTATCACAACAAAGTGGAGGGAATTTTTAAAGTTAGCAGTCAGTCAAACGTCTTTGTCAATCTGACTGAAGTGTACTTGACATGTTATTTTTCAAACTTTTAGTAGACAAACACGAAAAATTATCGGTAAAAAATAAATTATCATTGTTCTAATGGTTAAACATTAAAAATATATTGCTTTTCAATACTTTAGCAAGATTTAAATAATTAACAAAAAAAATTTGTGTCAAAATTTATGAATGATTGACGAGTTCTTAAAAAGACAGGCGAATGAAGTAATGAGTCACTGAATGAACCCACAATACCAATGGCTCGAAGCCCCATTGGTTCTTCGAACCACTGGTTTACCATCGGTGGCATTACAGACTGCCAACGAAATGCACTCGATGGCCCCGATGGTCTACCATCGGTGCGTAAAACCAGTGGTGCGTAAAAGTTACAGACTTGGGCCCCTGGGTGTACGTATTATGATTTTTTGTCTAGAGGAAAATTTGGAAAAAATATCCGACATAAAACATTTATTCATGGACGGGACTTTCAAAAGTACCCCAGTACCATTTGACCAAATATACACAATTCATGGTGATTTTGGAAGTACTCATTCTCACAACCATGTCATACCCTTATTTTATGTCTTTATGACAAACAGAAACCCAGAGTCATACGAAATACTATTCCAAATATTAAAATCTCGAGTGCCAGAGTTAAATCCTACCAAGATATCAATTGACTTTGAAGTTGCAGCTATAAAAGCGGTCCGCAAAATGTATCCGGAAGCTGCGATAATCGGTTGTTGGTACAATTTTCAGCGAAACTTGTGGAAAAAGGGACGAGATCTGGGTTTTAAAAAATCAAAAGTGTCATGGCGAATAATTTCATTGTGCGCAGTTTTGCCACTCTTGCCAGATACTCATACAGAACAGGGTTGGAATTACATCTGTTCTCAAATGACCAACAATAACAATCAATTTACAAAACTACGGACCTACATGGAGAAATATTTTAAACCAGCTAGTTTCTGGCACAAAATATGGATCACAGTTGGAGAAAGGCATCGCACAAATAACTGCGTAGAGGCATGGAACTCGATAATTAACAAACGGCTTGGAAGAAAAAACCCGAATTTTGTGACGGTGTTAAATTATTTGACCAAAGATGCAAAACGTAACGCGGTCCGAATAAAACTTAGCCGAAAAAACAAACGCACTCAGAAACAAATTCAATATGATGAATTCATACAAGAATGCCAATTGGAACTAATTAACGGGGAAATTTCTGTTCCACTATTTTTAGAAAAAATTAGATAAGTAGTATACAGGGTGTGGCGTAATGAGTGGATAATCCTTTACCGACGGTTGGGGAGCATTGTGGCTGTTCGGAAAATGACAATTTGTGTTTAGTAAAAGTGTCACAGTTTTCGAGTTTTTGGGCATTTTTTAAAATTTGAAAAAAGTTAGGCCTTTACCCACTCTTTTAAGTGCCAAATTTAGAATACAACGAATTTTCTCAATCTGTTTTCTTAACAGCATTCAGTGATAGTGGTGCTATGTAACGTAAACTGCCAATTTTGTACAATAGCCAAAGTTTTTTTTATTTTTATTTTTAAACGTACAGTTTGTGCTAAATTCTATTTCTTTCCCTAACTTTGGTACCTCGTGGTTAAAAAAAAATGTACAGTGACATGAGTGCCCAATTGATAAAATAATAGCCTATTTCATCACAATTCCAAAATGGTATTATTTACGATATTTCTAGCTCTCAATTTAAAAATATTGCATTTAAGGTGAGTCAAGGTCAATTTTCTTAGGAGGTTCTCTTACGCAAAATTATTAGTATTTGTAATAGTTTTAGTGCATCTGCCTTTGTGTTCACAAAACCGACTCCTCCATCAAGTTGAATAATAATTCTAGGAATCATAGCTCACCTGCGTTTCCTACTAAAGCTAATGTTTTGGTTTCTTCTTTCATTTAACGAGTAAAAAAGATAAAAAGATAGCGACTCTATTGTTTGTCCTGGGGTACCTACTCTACCTAATTTTAGGGTTCGTTATGGTATGGGTGTAAGTTCTCCTGTCTTAAAATCCTGTGTACCATCCTCGTTGATATTCCTGTACGTCTGGAAATCGCTCGTACTGACGTGGTCGGGTCGGCTTCTATCTCTTGGAGTACACTTTCATCGTCACGTATAGTTGGCCTCCCCGAGCTAGTACCGCCAATGCCAATTCCCGGAATTCGACCTCCCATGTATGCATTATGCACTCTTATAAAAACTCTGTAATCGGGATGGCGTGCATGAGGAAACCTTTCCCGATACAGTGCTGCAACTTGACTGGCATTAACGCAACATTCACCGTAAATAAAATGCATTTTAGCATACTCCATCGGAGTGTACGGTATGTTGCGAGACATTGCAGTCGGTACCCAACATCAAATCACCAAGTCCAAATCACTAGGCAAATCAAGTCCAAGGTCACAGAAGTAAATCGATGAAGTTAATGTCCAAATCACAAAGAAAATCAAGTCCGAGGTCACAGGCCAAATCGTAAATTAAATCCAATCCAAAGCAGAGCAAAAACGCGGGCCGCGAAAGTAGTATGATAGCACACTGGGGTGATGCAGGCAAGGAGTTAGCCAACGAACCCTAAAATCAGGTAGAGTACCCCAGGACAAACAATAGAGTCGCTATCTTTTTATCTTTTTTACTCGTTAAATGATAGAAGAAATCAAAACATTAGCTTTAGTAGGAAACGCAGGTGCGCTATGATTCCTAGAATTATTATTCAACTTGACGGAGGAGTCGGTTTTGTGAACACAAAGGCAGATGAACTAAAACTATTACAAATAGTAATAATTTTGCGTAAGAGAACCTCCTAAGAAAATTGACCTTGACTCACCTTAAATGCAATATTTTTAAATTGAGAGCTAGAAATATCGTAAATTATACCATTTTGGAATCGTAATGAAATAGGCTATTATTTTATCAATTGGGCACCCATGTCACTGTACATTTTTTTTACACCACGAGGTACCAAAGTTAGGGAAAAAAATAGAACTTAGCACAAACTGTACGTTTAAAAATAAAAATAAAAAAAACTTTAACTATCGTACAAAATTGGTAGTTTACGTTTGATAGCACCACTATCACTGAATGCTGTTGAGAAAACAGATTGAGAAAATTCTGTGTATTGTAAATTTGGCACTTTAAAGAGTGGGTAAAGGCCTAACTTTTTTCAAATTTTAAAAAATGCCCAAAAACTCGAAAACCGTGACACTTTTACTAAACACAAATTGTCATTTTCCGAACAGCCGCAATGCCCCCCAACCGTCGGTAAAGGATTATCCACTCATTACGCCACACCCTGTATACAATGTGTTAGGGTTCCGACTTTTGATACTTTACCTACGTGATATACATCAAATTTCATCGACAAAAGTCACCTTAGGGGGGGCGCACCCCTCACCCCTCGTGATGGGGGTGATTTAAAAATTTCGTTTCTCTGGTTTGCTTTAAGTTCGTAAAACCATTTTTTTTTCATATTTATTGTGTGTATCTTGTTGAATTACATCTCATTTTAAAGCTTATTAAATTTACCAACTTTTGATACCACATTCACTAAAAAGTCATAAGAAGAAAAGAATTAATTTTAATGACTTAGAAAAAAAATCTTACTTTTTTGTAGTATTTTTTTAGTTTTTTGTCATTAAAAAAAAAACGAAGCCCTTAACAATGCATTTTTTTCTTCTTAACTAGTACTATTTGAGTTTATCTTTCTAACGATGCCAAAATTTAGGCCCGGTTCAGTAATTAGTTAAAAGGAAACACGAAATTAAAATATCAAAAGTTTATTTTACTAAGGTAATACGTCCTAGTTACAAAATTTAAGTACTATCAAGACTCGCGAGTTAGAGCGCGCGCGCAATGCGGTAGCAGGTTGCTTCAGGTTTTCGCCTGACTGCCTCTGCGCTCGCTGCGTTGGCGAGGGATGATCAGGGCGAGGCCCGTGCCGAAAGGCTAGAGCGCACCAATCACGTCGCCCCGCGCATCGTACGAGTCGAAACATGAATCTCTTTCAGTCTAATAGTGAATGAGATAACAATACTAAGGTACTGGTTAGGATTTCTACTTGCTAATCAGTTGTCCTTCGTTTCTCGTTGCGATTGCTACAAAGTTTTACTTTCGAATTTAGCTAAGTACTACTTACTCGATACTATGGCAGTTAATTATTCACCAAGTGAAGTGGCCGACATTGTATTTATTTATGGATACGCCAATGGAAACGCTGCGGCTGCTGTTCGGGAATATCGAATTAGATTCCCTACAAGGCGCATACCTTCTGCTCCAACTTTTGCAAGCGTTTTTGCAAGATTGCGCACTCATGGAATCCGACAGCCGCCTAATGAACGTGCTGTTGTGGGGAGACCAGACATGGAAGAAGAAATCATTGAAATGATTGCCAGTGACCCGCGACTTAGCACTAGAAATATTGCCAGAAGACTTGGGATTTCGCATTGGTCGGTGTGGCAAGTTCTACGTCGGGAAGGATTACGGCCGTTTCATTTTCGTCGAGTTCAGAATTTAATTGAACCAGATTATGCTGCTCGCTTTGTGTTCTGTGCGTGGCTTAATAGGAAAGTGAGACATGATGCAAACTTCGTACGGCGAATATTATGGACTGATGAAGCCAAATTCACAAGAGCTGGGATAACCAACCACCGAAACCATCATTTGTGGCTTAATGAAAATCCCCATGCTGTGAGGCCCGCCTCGTTCCAACACGAATTCTCAATCAACGTGTGGGCAGGCATTATTGATGATGAGCTGCTAGGTCCCATCGTCTTACCAGACAATCTTAATGGTGAGAGATTCTTGGAATTTCTAAGAAGGGATTTCCTACATGAGCTACCATTGGAGTACAGACGTGAACGCCGGTCTTTTTATTTGCAAATGGATGGAGCTCCTGCCCATTTTGCCCGGAATGTACGAGCATATGTGGATGAACACTACACCCCCTGGATTGGAAGAGGAGGAACAATTGCCTGGCCGGCTCGTAGCCCTGATTTGACACCTCTAGATTTCTTCCTGTGGGGGACCATGAAACAGCGGGTTTACCTAGAGGTGCCTACAACAAGAGAAGAGCTGCTGCAAAAAATTATGACCGCAGCTGATGAATTAAAAGCCGACAGAGCTATGATTAAAAGAGCTACACAACAAGTAGCATTAAGGGCTACTTCTTGTTTATTAAACAATGGTGGTCACTTTGAACAATTGTTAAATTGACTTAAAATCGGCAAAACTAAATAAAAAAGAGATTGTAAATTTCGTGTCTTTTATTTTGATGTCATTTTAGCTTAGCAGTTAGGACTGTTTCTTTGAAGTTAAACTGTCGTATTCTGTATCGTTAGAAAGATAAACTCAAATAGTACTAGTTAAGAAGAAAAAAATGCATTGTTAAGGGCTTCGTTTTTTTTTTAATGACAAAAAACTAAAAAAATACTACAAAAAAGTAAGATTTTTTTTCTAAGTCATTAAAATTAATTCTTTTCTTCTTATGACTTTTTAGTGAATGTGGTATCAAAAGTTGGTAAATTTAATAAGCTTTAAAATGAGATGTAATTCAACAAGATACACACAATAAATATGAAAAAAAAATGGTTTTACGAACTTAAAGCAAACCAGAGAAACGAAATTTTTAAATCACCCCCATCACGAGGGGTGAGGGGTGCGCCCCCCCCTAAGGTGACTTTTGTCGATGAAATTTGATGTATATCACGTAGGTAAAGTATCAAAAGTCGGAACCCTAACACATTGTATAATGTATAATTATAAAATTCAAAATGGATGTTGTTATTATTTATTTTTGAGAAAACCAAAAAATTCTTGTCACTTTTCTATTCAGTACTTAGTACTTCCAAAACAAAGAAAATTAAGCCAGCAATCTTATTAGAGGATCCAACCCTCAAAGTGTGTTTGAATCCATTGATTTGAACAGTGGATTAAAAAGGTGGAAAAAGTTTTTTTGGATCCATTAATGGAGCCATTCAATGGATCCTAGTGGACAAAGGGCTTAAAATAATGAATGAGCTTAGGGAAAACGTTATAACAAGCGATGAACCTATACCGAAACTTTACAATGCTGTAACAAACTCCATTGAAGAGACTGGCTTAGAATTAGTTATACCTATACCCTCATTAAATAATTCCACTATTTTTTTGTATGGTGCACGGAACAAGAGTTTGGATTAAAAAAAACAGTAGGTATATAAATCGGTCCGTGAAATAGAAATTCCATTAAAATTCCGTGATCAGATTTTAGCAGATTATTGTTACAAAGATGAAAATATTCTAGTATTTTGTACTAATAATTGCAGGCAAGCAATAGCAAACGTGACTGAATTTTTTATAGACGGCACTTTTAAAACATGCCCAACTCCATTTACTCAGATTTTTTCTCTGCACGGAGATGTTGGCAGCACATTAGATAATACTCACGTTGTACCCTTAGTGTTCGCACTAATGACCCACAGGCGACAGAGTAGTTATTTTAAACTGTTCAGCATGATCAAGTCGCAACTTTGTGAATGGAAACCGATTAAAGTTCATTCTGATTTTGAAATGGCATCAATGAACGCGTTAAAAATGTTATTCCTCAATATTGTCCTGAAAGGTTGTTACTTTCACTGGTGTAAAAACATTAACAAAAAAGCAGATAAACTTGGTCATTCAAAAGTTTACGCAGAAAAAAGAATTATAGGGTTAACAAAGGCGTTAGCGTTGCTGCCTTCACATCATATCATGGAAGGGTGGCAATTCATAAAGGCTTTATGTGTAGGCAATATAGAAATGACAAAATTTATAAGATATGTGGAAACTTTTTGGTTGAAGAAACATTCGTTTGATGTGATTAGTGTATTCGGAGAAAGGCATCGCACTAACAATGTGCTTGAGGGATATCATTCAAAATTGAATAAAAACTTAAACACCACCAACAAAACATTGCTGCGTTTGTTGAATAAAATTATGCCCTACCAAGGGTCAGGATCCATCACAAGTCAAAGAAAAAAAAAGCAGATCAGTAACGATAATATGATCATGGAAATCCAGATGGGATTAGTGTCTGGAAGTCTCTCAGTAGGCCAAGCTTTGGAGCAATTAAGAAACTAAACGTACTTTTCCTTCTCGCGGTATCTATATCTATATTACACATTTGTTCACTTTGCTAGGGTGAATAAATACATAACGAGTGAGTAAAAACTTCTTGAATTAGAAAAAGTTTAAACTTTGTTGAAAAAAAAGAAGAAAAAAATTGTCACTCATGTCGGGCGATACACGTGAACGTTGTGAACATATTACTATCTGAAAAAAAAAAATCATTAAATTGTTGATTTTTGAATAGTGACAAAAATGTCGAAACGATCCAAACATGAGCATGAAAATAAAAATGCTCATTTTAACGATTCCTATTGTCAAATCTGGGATACTCAAGATACTCAGATGCTCTATGAACAATATTCTGTTGATGTTAACCCCTCAACTTCACAAGCAGTTCAGGAAAAGAAGGAAGTTGGCGTTCAATCTGACAATTATAATTGTGAAAAGGAAAATGTAAGTACACAAACACCTGAAACGGCTAATGAAGCAACCCTGCAAGAAGCAAATCGTAAATTCGGTGAATTTGTTGGCCAAGAACTTGACAACGTACCTGCGGTAAAAAGAAGACAGATTATGTTTGAAATAATAAGGATTATTGAGCATCGTTCATATTAAATAAGAATTATCTTTTGAAGTTATTTTTATTTTATTTAATATTTTGGTATCCTACTAAGTTTAACTTACTTACTATTAAGTTTAAAGAATCTATAAAAAAAAAAAAAAAATCAGGGTAACAACACTATTTATTAGTGGTGTCGTTAACAAATGGTTTTTGTTAACGACACCCCTGGGGTGTCGTTTTGGGGGTGTCGTGAACAATGAACGAATGTTAAATTGTTGATTGTTAACAAGTTGTAAATCATGCGCGTCAATTGCAGGAGAACTGCCGTCCTCGTTCCTCCTTGTCTGCGCAGGTAAGCTAAAGGTGTCTTCACACCAAAGCCGCCGGCCCGGCGGCACGAACCCGGCGAGTTAATGCCGGCGGGTAAACCCGGCGGCTTCTACAAACCAGCCACGAACATGCCGCCGGGTCGGCGGCATGATATTAGCGGCATCGTTCACAATTAGTGACTACCGAGTGTTCGGAGACGTAGCGCGTGTGTTTCAAATTATTACTACGTATGTGTGCCGGGCGTGCCGCGCGCGGGCGCAAGCCGCCGGGCCGGCGGCTTTGGTCGTTTCAAAATCAGGCCGCCGGCCTTGCCCGCCGGGTTCGTGCCGCCGGGCCGGCGGCTTTGGTGTGAAGACACCTTTAGGTCGATGGCTATTGTCATATGCTCTTCGAGGGTCCGAAAGCATTGATTCGCCAAAAGGTAGTCGTCCAAATATACTAGGACTCTTATTCCTCTTTCTCTGAGCTTTTGTGCCACCCATTTGGATAACGTGGCAAAAGTTCTTGGTGCGCTGGCTAGTCTGAATGGCAGACAGGTCATTTGATAGGTTATGTTGTTGAAAATAAACCTGAGGAATCGGCGATGTGCGCTCGAAATAGGCACGTGGAAATAGGCTTGGTGAAGGTCGATTTTCATCATGAAATCGCCTGCTTGTAGGAATCGAGGGACTTTCTGCATATTGGTCAGCCGAAACTTTTTTGGTGTTACATAAATGTTTAAGGCTCTGAAGTTTAACACGGGCCTCTGCGAATGATCTGCCTTCTTTACTGGAAACATGTTGGATAAAAAAGCCGGCATTTGGTGGGGCCTCCTCGATTACGCAGTGTTTCAACATATCCTTTATTTCTGAACTCAAGGTCAAAGTGGTTTCTAGGCGAGACTGGTTTGCGTACTCTAGCCTTAAAGGAGGTTTCGACATGAACGGAATGCGGTATCCTTGAATTATTTTCAGTATGTGAGATGGAGCTCCCATTGTTTGCCAAACATGAAAATATTTGCGTAAACGGCCCGCTTGGAAACTCCGAAGGTAGTCATTGTCTCCGGTTATCACGGTAGTGATCTCTTGGTCTTGGAAAGGCTTTGTTTTTTGCAGTAGATTGGTTTCGTTTAGCAGTTTGGTATTTTGCTTTCCCGGGATTCGG
This sequence comes from Stenoptilia bipunctidactyla, assembly GCA_944452665.1. Classification (NCBI taxonomy): domain Eukaryota; kingdom Metazoa; phylum Arthropoda; class Insecta; order Lepidoptera; family Pterophoridae; genus Stenoptilia; species Stenoptilia bipunctidactyla. The sequence goes on from OX101746.1 coordinate 18,057,258, forward strand.
AAAGGAATGGGATTTGCCTTGATTAATTCCTCGAAAGGACATATTGGGGTCGGTAGACCGCCGATATGGAGCCTGGTTGCCCTCGGCAGGCAAATACGGCCGATTTTTATGCTGCATAACTTGGCTACCCTCGGCAGGTAGAAATGGTTTGCGGAAAACTTTGGAGCCACCGCCTAGTTTATTAATGGTATCACTAAACTCCCTAGGCTGGAATAAAAAGTCAGGGCCTGGAGGTATTCTTCGTAGAATAGTCTTGTTATATTTATCTCTTACGGAGGCTAAGACATTTTCACGGCGGTGTTCAATAATATTTGCGCGTCGGCCGCACACTATTTGTCGAATATCTCTGGAGATATTCATCAAGGGACATGGACATGAATTGGAAAAAAGTTCATGAATCTTATTATTGAGGGATGCACTGGTTAAAACTGTGTCATTTTTAGAACTCCAATCCAACAAATCTCTGAGAGCAGCTTGCAGAGCGTCTTTTTGAGCTACAAGCATATTAGTTAATGCTCCAAATGTCTGATCTAAGGATCTCAAATTGTTGAATTTACTCTCTAAAGGTAATAATTCGTCATTTATCCTCGTAAGGCCTAATGACCTCAGATGATGACATAATATGGTTGTACTTTACCGCCCAAATGTAAATCTAAGCATTTTTTATTACCGCCCAGTGACCTCACATGAGGACATATTTAAATTTCCCGCATTTTAATGTCAAAACCGCGCACAATCTTACGAATTTCTGCTAGAACGCCATTGGCTGATAGAAACGCGCAAATTTTGACAGATCAGCGTGAAAACCAATCATTGAATTACAAATTATTCGTTGTGGAGTTGTCAAGATGGCGAGTCGTCGCAATTTGAGTAAGTTAATCCTTAATTATTTCATTAATCATGTGTATAAAACAAAGTGTTACATATTAAATTATATAAATAAAACGATTGTCTATTGGTTTCTAATAGGATTTTACAAAATAATTTGCTTTTAGATGTCTAAAATTTGGATTGTATTTTTATGTGATCAAGCGATGACACTGGGTGTCACTTATAGTTTTACCTTTTTTTTATTTGGTATCATGTGATCACATTGGGTCATAATGGTTTAATCAAAATTACATCTATTTATTTTCAGATCCACATGATATCATTCGATCCTTAGGGGACTCTGACGTTGACTTAGACTTTAGCGATGACGATGATCCTGCTTATAATCCAGAACAAGAACCTCACGTAACAAGTGAATCTGAAGCTGAAAAATCCGATGATTCAGACGAAGACGAATTTGAAATTCCTAATCTAGATATTGCCGGCTCACCTCGAGGTAGAACTTCAAGAGGTCGAGGGAGAGGAAGAGGGAGACAAAATTTGTCGACGTCAAGGCCATCAACGACTGGTTCCGCAGAGAGCGAATGGATAGTAAAAGATTTTTGCGTTCAGGAATTTGAAGTAACACAGCCATCTTACATCCCAAATTGGGACGAACATTTTGTCAAAATTTCTTTTTTTGTACTAACAGAACATCAATTGCTTTACATGGGCGCTCACTTAATTTGGACAAAAATGAGTTGTACACTTACATAGGTATAACATTTGTAATGGCTACACTGAACTATCCTTGGCTTCGAATGTACTGGGAGGATAAATGGCGCGTACCCATAATAGGAGACCATATGTTGCGAAACAGGTTCACAGCTTTGAGAAATGCTTTAAAATTAGTGCTTGACAATGATGTCTCAGATGATATTCGTAAAAATGACAAGTTGTGGAAAATGCGGCCATTAATGAACAGAGTTCGGGACGGATGCAGACGTCAAGAGAAAGAAAAGCGTCTATGTATAGATGAGATGATTATTCCTTTTAAGGGATAAAACAATACTGCCCTGGTAAGCCAAACCCCGTCGGGTTGAAAGCTTTCGTGTTAGCAAACCCTAATGGCCTCGTAACAGACTTTGACATCTACCAAGGCGATACCACTTATCCCGAATTAAAAGATTCCAATTTCGGACTTGGAGAAAAGGCCGTATTGACTTTATCAGATTCCTTAGTGCCGGGCCATATACTCTATTTTGATCGTTATTTCACATCTTTGAAATTGGCTAAAGAGCTTCTTGTCAGAGGAATTAGATCTACAGGAACTATCCAAAAAAATAGAGTTCCAGCTGTTGCTAAGACTGTATTACTTGATGATAAAGAATTGACAAAACGTGGCCGGGGAAGTGTTCATACTGTTGTAAGCGCTGATGGGTGTGTTACTATTACAAAGTGGAATGACAACAAGCCTGTTACTATGATGTCGACAGTAGAAGGGCGAGAACCTATAGATGTCTGTCAAAGATGGTGCAAGCGCGCAAAACAATATGTCTCCGTCGACAGACCCTTGGTTGTAAGAAATTACAACAAATACATGGGAGGAGTGGACCTCGCCGACCGCCTGTCTGTATGCCCTAATAGATATAGGACAAAAAAATGGACTCAACGTTTATTTTCTCACTTGACTGACCTAGCAATCTCGAATTCTTGGTTGCAATATAAAAAAAGAGAGCTAAATGAATGAGTTTTACCAAAAAAGACACAGCAATTACGAAGCTTCAAAATGGAGCTGGGGGAGCATCTCATCGAGCTGTACACTTCTCCTGAGCCAGAAGATGGTAATTGCAATGAGTCAGACCGTGAGAATACTGAAACAACAAATAAACGTAAAAGAGGTAAGCCTACCACCCAGCTTCCATCTAAAAAGCGTCGAACTGCCGGAGCGAAACATATGCCTGTCTTCGTGGATACCCAATCGAGGTGCCGACAGTGCCATTATAACAAAAGTCGTACTCAATGTAGCACTTGCAACATAAGTTTGTGTCTAACAAAAGACCGAAACTGTTACATGCTTTTTCATGAGGAGTAAAACTCATACATATTTTTATTTAACATAAGAGTTGTTTCAGTTTTGTTTTTTTAATATTGTTGATTTTTTTTTCCAAAATTTTATGTTCCTAACAAAATGCCAATGTAGCCATTAAACCTATGTACATCTTTAAAGATGTAATAAATACTTTTTTATTATATCATGTTCCGAACATGTAGCTGTAAGTGATATTTAGTTTAAGATTTCTCATAGACATAGTGAAAGAGGGGGTAAAATCTCCTCTATTTGTTGATAAAATATACCTTGTCAATTATTAAGACCGATCTGTTGACTGATTGATTTGTAAGATTAAAAAATAAAGCTTTTTCATTAAGTAAACTGTTTTTTTTTTTACATAAAACTACTAACTTACAAACCAATGTGATCATTTGATCACAAATAAAAAATGTATTATAATGGAAGTACAGCCCATTGTGATCGGATGAGAACAAAAAAATATTCAGTTTTTTTTACTGAAATCTATTGCTTATCATACATACAATATGCATAAAAAATATCAAATGTAGTTCGAACTCTTATATTTTTTTTTATTTTTTGTTCTGGGCTGATGCTGTTATGACAAATATGTGCTTATTTGAGGACAGTGGGACATAACATAACTAAGGCAATTTTTACGCTGGGCCTTATGAGGTTATTACCAAATTAGTAAAACCAGGGGTAGAGATGTATTTCTTCTGTACTTCAGTATAACGAACATTACTCTACTGATCGGATCCAAAGTGTTGAAGTTTACTAAGATAGTCTAACTTATTTTCTGGGGTTCTTTTGTAATAGTTTCATCGTCCCATTCAAACTCACTATGCTGGTCGGACGGTTTTAGCAAGGTAGATGAAATCGAATTATTATCGCCAACTAAATCAAGGACTCCATCTTCTTGGAAATAACTACAGTTTCGTTCCGACGTATTCTTGAAATTACTCGTCAAAAGATATTTCAATTCACACACTTGTTTTTGAAGGTAGTCTAATCTTTGATCCGTCGTATCAATTGGGATGTGAGCGCGCTTTGGTGATGGAGGCGCGACAGATACTTCGTCATCAGCTTCATCACTACTGCTGTAAGCTCGACGTAGTCGCTTAAAATTTATTCTGCGAGTTCCACTTGTTCCTGGCGCTGCCGAGCTGTTCCTTTGTTCTTCACTATTCATTTCGAATGAAACGTGGAAATATTATGTTCAGTAAGATATTGTGATAGAATAACGATTAAAAGGTTTTGAGTTGCTATTTAAATTTAAATATTAAATTATTATTTCGAACGATCGCGTCGTTTAAGTACCCAACTAATCGCAACGAAAAACCAACGCCAACTGACTAAACTGGTTGCTTTACCGATTTAGAAAGCTGCACGTGGCACCAAATGGATGTAGTCTTGCAATTGACTCAACAGGAGAGCCAATCAGCACCTCAGAATCGAAGCGGAAACGCCGCCTATCTCAATTTGTAGGTTTGTAGGTTTCAAATAAGTTACAGGCTACATAATAAAAGCGTTTTACCTTAGAATAAAACGCATATTAAATACTTACCTTATTCAAAGCTTAATAATAATGAGATAGGCATTCCCGTTTTTTGCTATATCCTTCCTTGTCTCCTACCTAACTTTGTCCCTTTCACTCAACCTTCTCATCCAACAGCACTCCACCAGGTAATGTTCGCCATTTGAATCCTGCAGCGAACTTCTAGTTTCATTGAGTAAATTTTAAACCAGCAGGCAGGATTAAAATTTAAGCTTTGAATAAGGTAAGTATTTAATATGCGTTTTATTGTAAGGTAAAACGTGTCTGTTATCGCCTGGTGGTGGAAAAAAGAAACGCCAATGTGATAATGATGTAGCAATTGTGTATGGAAGAAAGTGATAATAAAATGTGTATTAATTTTGTATACTATTATAAATTAAACAAAGCAGAAGTTGTGTGAAAATGATTTAATATAATTCTCATTTATATGTATAATTAAACTTGAAATCTTATATTCTACACCAAATAAACAAAAACAAATAAGGTCCTCTTAACACAACAATAATTAACATTTCAGCAAATCAAAAAATTAGGGTACAGGTTCAAATAGATTTGTAATATTATTATTTGACATGACAGGTTTAACTTCTTTCCTATAGAACTTTTTGAACGTATTCTCTGACCGCCAATTACCCTTTTCAAGAATATCATCAATCGGTAAATTATTTGACCAACTTTTGGAAGCAACAGCGGATATACAACTTCCCGGTGATGCTATAATACCCGATTCTATGAGAAGAGTTTTAACCCAATCTGCTATAAGCGCCCGTGAAGCGGGTTTAGGTGTACCTCTCAGACTAATAAACAGATTATTACAATTTGCTTTTATACGTCTATCACTTAATAATTCTTTGGTACGATTCACCCAAAAAACAGGGTCTAAATTTTTATTAGCAGAATTATGTAAAATTTTCCAGCCCGACTGATGATAATTAGCTGTATCAGTTTTTGAGCCAAAACATGGCCATAAAATAATGCTATTATTAGAAAGAAACATATGATCCGAATCAACATTTAAAAGTGTCAAGTCATGGATTCGTCTACCAGAACAAACTAACAATAACATAGCGGTATATCTCGAAGTTTGAAAGATATTATTATAATCAATTGTGCCTTTTGCTAAATATGATAACAGATTGTCAATATTCCATATATGAGATTTTCTTGTTACCGGTTGTTTGAGAGCTATAGACTTAAGTATGTGTCTTATTAAGGGGTGATTGCTTATTTTACCCGAGTCCTCCACATTACATAAAGTCGATATTACAGATTTGTGTACTAAAATTGTGTTGTAAGACAACTTCTCAATTAAGTAGAGATCAGCTAAAAACTTAGCAACCTTCGAAGCCTCGGGGGTCATAGGATTAATACCCTGAGACTGAGCCCATTTTACCCACCGAAGCCAAGGAGCTTTATACGTTTTACGCGTAGATATACGCCAAGCCGATTGTAATAGCTCAACCTGCTCCGGTTTCCAGTATTTCAAGTCTTTTGCCCAGCCCCACATTTCCAAACCTCCAGTATCATCTCTCCTACTTTGGGAGGAGGAAGTTGGGTTGCCGTGTCTATCAGACATGTCTTGAGATTCTGGATTGTGAACGGAGGTGCAATCGCTCTCTGCTTGAGGTCTGCCCTCCAAAATACTCGTTCCCATCGGGGAACAACTAGAATGTAGCAGCCTTTCGCTCTGTTTAGGTGAGTGAGAACCCTTGGAATGAGGTAAGGTGGTGGAAAAATCCAGGCAAGGTGATAATCCCATGGTTGTGAAAAGGCGTCGTGAAACGCCGCCCTGTTGTCTCGAGAGACACATAGTTGTTGACCACACACGCTGTTCTCAAGGCAAAAAGATCGATCAACGGGGTGCCGAAGCGACGGAAAATCTTCTCCGTGCATATAGGTAAAAGATGCCATTCCGTTAGCTGCCGATGGCGGGAAAGAGAATCGGCGTGGGTGTTGAATTTTCCCGGTAGGTAGTGAGGAAATATTTGTATTTGATACCGATCCAAAATCTCGAATACTTTGTACGTCAAGTCCATTAAATAATGAGATTTTGTGCCGCCCTGATTGCGGAGATACGCGACTGTTGTCTTGTTGTCGCACTGGAGAAGAATTGTGGAGTTCATTAGCAACTGACAGTTGGTTTGCAGGACTTTTAAGACCGCTAGTAATTCCTTCTGATTGCTGTGTAAGAGCTGTTCCTCCTTGCTCTATATTCCCGACAAGGAATAATTGTTCAGTTTGGCACCCCATGCGACGTCTGACGCATCTGTTGTCAGATAGTGACTTGGTGTAGGGTAGTGAATCGGGGACTCCATTTTGTAATTTTGATGCCACCACCTCAGATTTACCATACAATCCTCGTTGAGGATGTACGTCTCTTTGGTGAATATCTTGGGGATGAAGTTCAGGAACTTCAGGAGATGACGGTAGTTTAGTCGGCCTTTTGGGACCACAAAACTCGCGAAATTGAGCAGGCCTACCAAGCTCTGAAGCTCTTTTAAGGTAACTGTTCCTTTCTGAAGTACCTGCTCGATTTTCCTCGAGCATCCTTGATGTTTATCTCGAGGAAGACTTTTGCGATTCAACCAAGGATCCCAGAGGACGCCTAAGTAAATCATCTCTTTTTGTGGTACTATCTGGCATTTTTGAACATTTATGTGCCACCCCAAATATTTTAAAATTTGAACTACTTTGCGAGCCTGATTTTTTAACACAGTAGCATCCTGGTGAGCTAGCAAAAAATCGTCTAGGAACACGATTATGCGTATTCCCTGTTCTCTTAAAATTTGGGCAATCCAATTCGTTATGGATGCGAAAACTTTCGGCGCTGTGCTTAGGCCAAATGGAAGGCACGTCATCTCTAGTAAATTCCCATCGTAAATTAACCGGAGAAAGCGTCTTTGGGCTTTTGTTATAGCTACGTGAAAATAGGCTTGTGAAATGTCTATTTTGCACAGCCAGTCCTGTGGTTGCAGGAAGTCTGGCACACGGCAAACATTTATGAGCTTGAAAGGCTCAGTCATAACATAAAGATTTAAGGCCTTCAGGTTGAAGATGGGACGGTAAGAGCAATCGTCTTTCGGTATCAGGAATATTGTAGACAGAAAGCTTGGAGATGGCTGATCTACCACATCCAACACTCCTTCTTTTGTCATTTGGTTTATTATTTGTGACATGGCTGGACTGGGCGCAATGTTCAAAGCACTCTTGTTTAAATTTGGTACTACAAGAGGTGGTTTTACAGCGAATGGGATACGATAGCCCTTTATTATTTGGAGAATATAACTTGGGGCTCCTAATTTCTCCCATTGGGCAATAAAATTGATTAGCTGCCCCGCTCTGAAACTCGTGTCCTGCTGCGACGAGTCAGAATTTTTTCCTTCTATTTGAAGGATTGGGCTTTGAGTTCGGGCCTGGCGCCGCAAACTTTCGATTAGATTGGAACTGGTCATTTGGTCTAATTTGTCGCCCTGGACGGGCGCGAAAGGAGCCTCTTTGTAGGCTCATTCCTCTACGATTGCTGTTAGAGGTAAAGTGTCCTTGCGGAGAACGTATTTGTTCACCCTGCGAGGGTTCAAAATTAAAAGGTGGTTGGAATTGAGAAAATCCAGATCCACTGACTGTGTTACCCTGCGAGGGCACAAATCGATTAACCAATCCCTGCGAGGGATGGCAAACGGTCCTATTTAATGAAGCTGCTGCCTGCGAGGCAGAAGTATTGGACCTATGTAGTGGAAAAAAGGCTTTTTTCACACCACCAACTCTCTCTAAAGTAGAAGTTAATAAGTCAGCCTTAAACAGATGCTCATGTGACGGCGGAATCTTGCGCACAGCCGCTTTCACCAAAGGGTCCCTTATATGACTAGTGATGCCGTCCCTACGCATTTGTATAACTTCCGCCCTATGACCACAAATTAATTGTAAAAGATCAGACGATACTTTAGTAAAATCACCTTTTTGAAATAATTCGATCACTTTATCCTGAATCAAATCATAATTTAAATTTTCCGGGGACTTTAACCAATTTAAAAAATCTTTTACTGCATTTTGTGAACATTCTCTCTGTTTTATAAGACAAATAGACATCGCAGCGTATGCTCTTTCCGTATGAGCCAAATGACGTAATGTATCATAACCTCTTATTTCCTCATTTATGTCTAGTTCAGTAAAACCCGGGGATCTACTATAATTTTTTTGCGTATCTGCGTACCGCACTTCACACCATTCACTTTTGTTAAAATGTTGAACATTGTTTAAAATATTAAGATGCACGGAAGAAGGTTTCGGAACCATTGGGTCTTTTAACTTCGTCCCAATGTCAAATACAAACTCGTCACTATATATATATTATTTCCCGAACTACCCTCAGTAATGCCTACACTATTAACATCTTCGACTTGTGAAGTCGAAGGTAAAAATTGTTCGAATGATTCATGTTCAAGTGATATACAATCGTCAAGATCAAATTGAGGAACCTTATTTTCTAAATGATGACGCAAATCACTAACTTCTTTAAATAATTGCTCAAACCTAGCATCGGACTGTCGCACCCGTTTGCTTCGCTTATGATGTTTACGACGACTTTTGCGCTTACGTTTTGACACGTTAACCGAGGAATTCGAGCTAGACGTGCTTGTGCTTGAAAAGCTGCTCGACGAGGAGACTGACCTCGACCTCGGCCTAGACGGACCCGGTCGATTACGATCATCATCTTCTCTCAACTCTTGCGCAGAGTTAGAATTTTCCATCCTACAGTGCAAAAATATTATTTTATTCTATTATTCTTATTCGTTAAGAATAATGATACAATTTCAATAAACGATTTGCTCACGTGCACTTAAAATGAAACATTAAGTTATTAAAAATAAAAATAATTTATAAATACCTTCAGTTTCTGATGAAAACTTCTTAGAATTTTTATAAACGAACGTTTAAACGTTAAAAGATATACTGTTCACTAAACTTATTTCAAATAGGTAGGATGTGACAATAGCGGTCTAGTGATAACTGCGACGTCGTAGGTAAATTACGACACGACCGCTCTCAGCGAAAAACGAAACGCCAATGAAGCTAGAAGTTCGCTGCAGGATTCAAATGGCGAACACTACCTGGTGGAGTGCTGTTGGATGAGAAGGTTGTGTGAAAGGGACAAAGTAAGGTAGGAGACAAGGAAGGATATAGCAAAAAACGGGAATGCCTATCTCATTATTATTAAGCTTTGAATAAGGTCAAGCTATTAAATACAACATTTGTGTTCATTTACTGGTTTTTATTTAGTTCATTTACTAGAAAATGGCACATTCACTGGTGTTTTAGGGTATTTTCGGTTAAATTATCAAATATTTTGATAACGGTTCTAATTGTAGCTCGAAACATGCGTTTTAATAAATCTTGAATAGTTTGCAGTCACGATGGTAGAGGTCATGATGCTATATTACTGAAATTGATTTTTTTTACCCGCATCAAAGTTGAGAATTGCCTTAAGGTTTTATTCACTGGTGCACTTACCCTATCATACTGTGCTGTACTTTTTACAGATTTATTTTCATGTACTTAATTAACATAGGTACCTACTAATGTTTTATTTCTTAAAGTCACAGTACGCAAAGTCAGCGCCGACAGATAATAAACATCTCATAGTGGGTCAAGCCGAAGGCTCGAACACCTAAATAGAAACGTTTTTCCCCGAAGGGTAAAAAACGTATATTTAGGTTTTAGCCGAAAGGCTTGACCCACCTGGAAATACCTTGTCGGCTTCTAAGCCTTCTTGCCTCAATTCCACGGCATTGACAATCAAAGCATTTTATTCAATTTCAAGAGTTTGGCCATTGCATCATTTTAACGTTTGGTGGCGCCACTTATTATTGACATTACCAACTTAATATGAGTGAATTGAGTGAGTGATAGACAATCATTCGCCATTTGATCACAAAACGCTACCGCCTTGTGAAAGTCCTATGCATATCTGTTGTGAAATGCACATATCTGCTGTGTTTATATAATTTCGTGCAAACTCAGAAGTAGCGTGAAGTGAACTTAAGTTTATCATTTATGTAGGTAACTGAATTGTTGTGATGCTTGATAGACTTCATGATTCACATATTTCGTCGAATAACTTTATAAGTATCAAACATGCTAACAACTACTGGTTTTTGATTATTTTAGTTAGTGTTTCGTTAGTTCGTTGCCATTGTACTGTAAAATAAGCACCCTTTCTTTCACATATGAAAATCAATATTTATCAACAATAATAATAAAAACCACTATAGTGCATAGTCCACCCAAAAAACCTCAAGCACACAAGCGCCGCCAAGCGGCAAAAAAGCTTGCATTCCAAACTCCCTATAATATTGATGTGTCCTATCTGTACTTGTACATAATACTTTCTAATCTGTGCTCAATTCAACCTCGTACCGAATAAGCACGGCCGTGTTGGCCGCTCGTCGCGCTGACTCCCCACCATAGCACAGGTTTGAACCTAAGTTATAGCCTCGATCTACTAGATGGCGCTGATGTTTCAAAAGGGTTATCTCTCATAGTGGGTCAAGCCTTTCGGCTGAAACCTAAATATACGTTTTTTACCCTTCGGGGGAATAACGTTTCTATTTATTGAAGTAAGCTAAACATGACGGCATAGACATGACGGTTATATAAATGTTATACCGAAAACGAAAGAAAAATACCTTTCGTTCACAATAGTAATAAAATCAAAAAATCATAATAATCCGATACCTAAAATTTGTTCATTCATATCAGTTCCTTAATTCTAGTCTAGACAAATTGAGTAAAAGTTTCAGAAAAGAACTTTATCAATTTGCCTAGACATTATCCTGATAAAAACAGTTTAATCTATTGAGAAAAAAAGACGTGTGGCACTCGGAGACTGCCGCGGTAAAGCTATTGCATAGCATTTTTTATCAACTTATGAAATTATAATTATTTATTTATTTTATTAATGCAGTAATGTTTGATCTAATATGAAGTCCACAAGTTCCTAGTAGATGGCGCTGATTTTTTATTAAAGCCCGCATGTAAAGTTATGAATCAATCAATCAATCATTTATTTGCATAAAATATGGTACAGATTTAGGACTTAAAATAAAAAAAAATAGGTCATACATATTTTACCTTTTTAGGGCATGCAAAAATAAATTACTATTTTTCAAATTAACAAAAGTCTCAAAGTAGGCACATTCGGCATATTGTGATTTTTCCGTAATTCATTTAAGGTAATTTCCAACATGTTAGTTTTAGACAAAAGACCCGCAATATTTTGATGAAATATTTTTAGTTGATTTGAGTTGCTATCATTATTATTATTTAAATTTACTTTATTTACGAAAAAAAATTAATTCATTATTTTCCAAGTTATTTTTTGTCTTTTTAAGAAAGTAGAACGAAATCGTCCCCTTTTTAATTATATCCTGAGTAGTATTCGGATGAGATTTATAGTTTGCATTTGAATGTCCAATTTTTATGTCTATTTTATTTTCAGTCATTTTTAATAGTATATTATGTAACAAGTGAGCTAAGTTCACGCTCACGAGTTACATACGACGTTTTTCAACACACTTGTGAGTAAAAGGCAGACATACGTGGTCATAAAATAACAAACACACTTGATAACAAAGCTGTGAATTGTGATTTAAAAATGGCGCCGAACCTCGCGCATGCGCGTAGGTTTTTTTTCCGCCTATTGTGTCAATGGCTGTATAGCATATACAGCCTGTTTTAAGTGAAAATGTTTAATTTGGAGTGATAAATGCAAATATTTTAATATTTTATAACAAATTATTGTAAATTGTGAATAATTTTTTTGATATACAAATTTGTTTTACTAATATAAGGTGCAAACATTTAAAAATGTATATGGATTTGAAGTGGTATAAAATCTCTTTGTTGTTTCTGAAAATATTTAATGTATAACCCGGATCATTAAAATATGCTCTGTTTACTCGCATGTAATTTGCACAAAGGTACAATTCAACTTTGTAGGATTCATTATAGTATGCACTAGGGTATAATATATTATGCACGCGTGACTTATAGCCCAGTTTATAGTTCTAAATTCAATAGAATAACGCTCACTTTACGAGCAAGTGTGTTGAAAAAAGTATTACGGAATTGTTCCCTTTTTAGTTACACCCTGAGTAGTTATCGCGAAACAAAAAGGAAACTAATATATTTTAATCTCTTGTTATAATTATGTAAGAATTGTATATCTGCAATGTCTATCTCTCTATTAACCTATTTGTAAATTAAACACCTTTATGAAGTTATAATGAGTTTAATATGTACAAAAAGAGATATTTTGCATTATGAACAAACATGTGTGTAACTCAGTTTCTCTAGTTGTTATCGCGATGTAGCAATCATGTGTTTACGCCTTGGGTTCATGGGTCTTCATTTTATCTGCTTCGCTGGATTGAAATGTGACTTACAGGATTGACTGCACCTCCTGTAGAGTAAAACGGAAGATGAGTACTTCATTCATACCACCACTAAGGTTATAATGAACGTATTGTTCACTTGAAGTGGAAATATATATTGGGAGTACCTTATTTAATGTTTATAGATACACACATAATATCCCAAGTAGCATTCGGGGTTCTATATAAGATGTCTAGTCGTTCACATGTACTCTACAAGCTGTGTATGTCAGCTGTATATGAGCTGTATAGCTTGCTATAATGCTTTTATTGAACCAGTTTGGGCACAAATTAGACAGCCTTAAGTTCACTATGGCTGTACATTAGAAGTATAATAGCATTATAATAGCAGTTTAAGTAGTAACATCGATCTTAAGGCTGACTTACGGCACTATATGGAACGCAGTGTGAACCATACAACGTACATGAGTGCAATAAAGAGTAATAAGTGGCTAAATACACAGCCTACACAGTTAAAATCGGACAAAAGTACTCCAGTAAGCTACCTTAAATTCACCGCGGTCCTAAATTATTTCCACGTGGAAATCATTTTAAAATTTAGTTTGACAATTGTACGGAGTGCAAGGATTCGGGGCAAAACTAATAACTCCGGCGGATTATGCGGTAAGTACCTGTTTTATATAATATATCATGTTAATGCCATGGGAATGCAACTTTATCGTGAAATGTATACATATTGCCAACTAAAACTTTCACGCGCCTCTGTAAAAACGCTTTATTCATTTTGAAATATTTAAAACTGGCTAAGAGGAAAATTTACATTTTCAGTTTTTGATATTTTATTGGCATTATAATTATACTACGGTAATTAATTTTAACATGAAACCAAAACTCATTCGCTCTATCTGCGTATTTTGTGATAAATCTGCATTAATCTTGTAGATTTATTTGGTAAATATTTTAGGTTACGTAGAACAAAATGGTGGAAATGAAATACGGCTATGTGAACTGTTATAACTCCTATTTAATGCGGTAAGCGTATATTAGGTTCACATGTGTTCTGTTAGAATGCTGTTATCTATATGAAGTCCCACATTTGTACACTACAGCGCCAAGGTCGATTAATTTATTCTAATGTGAACTTATGTACAGCGTTAAGATGTAGTTCAGGGCAATTGTGTATCTTTAATTCTTTCTTCAAATACTTAAATTTTAGAGATCCGCAATAAAAATTATTAATGTCCGTTAAATGCCCAGTTAAAAATGCCCAGTTACTAATAGTCAAGTATGAATACCTAAAGTACAAATTTTGTAACAAACTAACAAAAATCACCTTTTCGTGTGAGACACACAGTTGGCGTCAGAGTAGTTACATTACAAAAACACTACTCTGTTCAAGGAGGTATTTAAAATAATGTAAACAAACTAGATAAACAGGGACAGCATTATGCCCTGCAACAGAAAAGGACAGAAAATAATAGTTGTCACTCAGCCATAGTAACAAACACTGTTTACAATCTTTTAAAGGTGAAATACACCTGTCAGCACCGTAAGCGCCGCCGCGCCGAGTCGGAAAGTGTAATAGTGTAACCATATTTTCCAGCATTTATCAGATACATAACTGTTATTCCTGTTATTTATGTGATTAATAACTGATATTTCTGATATTTATCTGTTAAAATTCTGTAAAATATGGTTACACTAGCAGACTTGGCGCGTACGGCGCTGAGGGGTGTACTTTCACCTTAAATATCTACTTAGACAAAGTTTATGCTATTTATTTCTGACAAGTAATCATGCGCATTCCTTCTAACAAGTAAGCGAGAAATAGAGGCAGGAACGGGATAGGTATAGATCCTCTGATCATTCACGTGCAACGTGCGCCCGTGACGTGCGTGATGGCCAGATTAGTTATTGTATTGTTTTTAGTTGCAAAATAAATACCACGTGAAGTGCATGTTTCTGTGAGTGTCACCGTTATCTGTATTTTAGAAAGGTACCTATTATTTGTTATTTTGTTTTAAGGAGCGTGTGTGTACGTATTATTTGTTTATTAGTATAAATTCATTTATATGACTGATTTCATTGTGGTTTTAGGTCAGTTTTATGTTAGGCTATGAAAATGTGAATCTATATAAGTAATAAATACTTGCTAGGTAATTTGTATTCATATGGAGGTTTAATATCACGCAATATCGTCTCTGGATTTTTTTCCAAACGATCAAAGCGAATTTTGAATAAAGCAGCGATAACACGTACCAATTCAGAATACATTGCTGGTTATCTTGACTTTATTGTAAATAATTCCATCCATAATAACCAGCAATGGAATGCTGAATCGGGATGAGTAATCGCTTCTTCAAATTCGTACATGTTGGTATTTTGGCTTAAGGGTAATGCTTTGTTGTGTATATGTTGATGTGTGTCTCATATTTAATTTTAATTATTAAAAACAGATACTATTATTTTTTTAATGATAATGAATGTACTAGTAGGTATTAATCCAATTATTCTCTTTCAGACAATGCCGTTTAAGATTGTACAGACTGTGGAAAAAGGACGACCCACATTAAGTATTGTACCGTATGTTTGGGAGGACGATGGAAAACTATTCTGGCCTACAGAAAAAGTTAAAAACCGAGCACGACTCGCAAGAGACGAAAACTCTTTTCCAAATCCAAATTGGGACATTTTGGATTGCGTGGTAAAACGAAGTAATATTGCAACGTATGCCGAAGCGCAAAACGAACTACGCATCATGGAAAATTATACGGACACGGACAATGAAACAAGTGAATCGCGCCCTAGCCCAGCACCTGTAAGACCAGCGGCAATACCACCAGCAAACCGTTTTGAAAATATGGTGCAAAATTTGGTAAGTGATTAAATTTTTTTCAGCAACACATATAAACATTTAATAAAAACTTGTGTATTGCACCGAGCGCAGGCTGCCGGAGGGTTACAATTTAGTGCCTGTGGTATTTTGTTTTAGTAGGCTAGGCCTAGGCACCCCTAAAACGGAGAAAATTGTTTGATTTATGGCAACACTGCAATTAATTTACCTATTTATGATTTAATATATTTTTTGGATTTTCTCAGATAATTTTATTTCAAGAAGACTAATTTGGCACTAAACAGATTTAGATCAAACTCTTTACCTACATACTAAAATATACAAAGCTTAACTATCAATTCTCTGAAAATATTGAACGGATTCGTTGGCTCGTGGTTTTGTCGGCGACTCATCAACCGCGGATGTAAATTCGACTATCTAATTCCATATGTAAATTATTATTGGAATAAAAATAACAGCCCAACTTCAAAGTTTTATTATCGTACAAGACAAAAGTTATGATTTTTTGTTTGTTTCAGATGCCAAGTGCCATCAACGCGGGAGCTACAAGCAATCAGATCGAAGCTAATGATGAAATGTCATGTCTAACCTTCTTCGACGGCGAACAGTGTATTACAAATCAAAACATTTTAATTCAAAAAGTTAATAACCAAGAATTAATACTGCAAAATCTTGTTGAAAGCGTTCAAAAACTTACTCAAAAAGTGTCTGAGTTGTCTGTACAATTAGATGAATGCATGTTAAAATTTGTGAAAAAAATCGAGCAGCCAGTGTCTGTTACTTTATTAAACGACGCTAACCAAGTTGATAAGGAATCGTTTATTTTTAAACAAATAAGTGACAAGCAACAACTAGACAATCTGGAAAGAAGTTTAATAAATAAAACTGAAAGATCAAAACTACAACAACAGCTGGGATTTTTGTTTCAACCATGTGAAGGAAATGGCTTGACCTTTGCCTATAAATTGATCGACTCAATGGTTTCACGGGAGTTTCTGTGTGAATGCTCCTGGTCTGGGGGAAGCCGTGGCAACGTTTCGAAGGTCCCTATAAAAGACTACAAAAACTTTGTCAAATTCTTCTGTGATATGATACGTTCATGGGATTGTAAATTTACTATGGGACAAACTGAAAAGTTTTTTAAGGTCATTCTGAAAAATGCTGTTAAAAGGAAGTCAATGAAAGACTTAAGATCCTCTTCAAAACGAGTCAGAAAAATTAAATCAAAACCAAAAGACCAGGCAAGCACAAGTAAGCAAGAAGTTTCTGCTGATTTAAAAATTAATCAAAATAAAGAATCAAATGAAACATTAGAGATGGAAATAGCAGAAGTGGAGGATGAAGACGAAGAAAGTTTGCGCTAATATTTTTTATGCGTTTTTTGTCAATATGGCATTCTTTTTTTATTATTATGTCTGGTATAGTACATATAGAAATTTAATGACACGGTAGTTTTTTCCTACTATAACTTTGCGAATGCTTTTTTTGTAACATTTCACCGTAAGCCTCGTTACAAAACCGGTCATGACCAGTACTTGCCTTTAGTTGATTTTTGTTTCTACTAGGCTGATTACAGCTTAAGTAATAATTATTTTTTGGTAATGAGACTTAAAAATTTTTAATATCTCCGTTTATTAGAACTTATTATATGCTGATTATATAATACGGGTACTTTATGCTCAGTTATGTACGTAACAAATTAGGCTTCATGTAAATACACAAAGCCTTGTTTGTTAGGATAGTTAATTTCGAAAATTATACAGGAAGCAACAAAACGGGTAAACAAGCCGAAAGAACCTAGGTACTCATGAAACTGAACATCTTTTCCCATGGAACATAATTGTTAAATACTTAAAATAATTGGACCTCCCAAAGCAAATTAACTAGCTGATCAACAATTTTGTATGGAAGGTCCCAATTTTTTTACTATTACGACCTATGTTCTATAGCCGTTCAGTTTCATGAGTACCACTTTGTCCTCTTTTCGGCTTACTATACCCTTTTTATTACTCCTGTTTTTGAAAATAATTTTATTACTTAAATGTTGTTTGATACAAAGTGCTATTTTTATTAAAAAAAATTAGAATACTTAAAATAGTTAATTATGTAAGTATAAGTATAATGTCTCCGTTTTATAAAACTCATACTGATTATACACGTTTTCGATGTATAAGGTAGGTATTTTAAGCTTAGTTTCATAACTAAGCTTATGTTGTTGTGTAATGTTGATTTGCAAAAAGCCTTGATAGTTGTTTAAGTTTAATTTTGTTAAATATTTTTTGTTATACTTACCTGATTTTGTTACAATTATTTTATGTTATAATAATGTTGTTTGCTACCAAGTGTTATTTAGATAGAAATATTTAGACTGATTAAAATAGGTAGTTAGCTAGTATAAACTAGTCTTTACTCTGTTTTATAAGAGACAGCCCACCGAAAAATTTGTGTGCTACGTTGGAACTGGACAATTTTCCATTTTTTGTCGGTATGTTGATATGTTAATTGTGTGAAAAAAAGGTAATAAAAGCCAATAATATCACATCAAACAGTATTTTATTTATATGTGTGTAACAAAGGGATAAAAAAATTAAATTCTTTGTGTTCAATACATACTAATTTACATTTAATCTCTTTTGGTTCTAAGACGATCAAAGTATGGGTACTATTCTGCTGACATCTTGATTTGTATATCGCAAGATGAGACGATTTTATTGGATATTCAAAAACGTCTTCTGTGTTGTTGATTTTATTTCCTTTAATCAAAATCTTATTGTGGTTGAATTTTATGCAGCAAATTTTAACAACCTCGTTGCATTTGGTAAGTAAATAACTGTCTTTTTCTTTGCTGGAAAGTTTAAAATCTTCAAAATTTAATACATTATTGTTTTTAATTGTGTTCACAAAAGGATATTTCTTGTCTTTATGTGTTTGAAAATGAATATCATCCATATTTTCAGCCAATCGTTTGGCAACTTGAGACAGTGGTTTTCTTCCTGATCTCAACATACTTTTGATCATAAATAACATATTCTCGAAGGGATATGCGTTGAATGTCATCAGAGGGCCAAACATTTCAATTTCATTCGTCAGGTGTAGTAAGTTGTGTATGTTGCTTGTAACGTAGCCTGAACCATAGAAGTCTTTGTAAAATTTTACAAAATGTTCCAGAAGCTCCT
This sequence comes from Stenoptilia bipunctidactyla, assembly GCA_944452665.1. NCBI lineage: Eukaryota > Metazoa > Arthropoda > Insecta > Lepidoptera > Pterophoridae > Stenoptilia > Stenoptilia bipunctidactyla. The sequence goes on from OX101746.1 coordinate 18,076,117, forward strand.
TTGCTAATGGCAACAAAGTTCGGTATGTTTCTGTTGAGCAGATTGTTATACTACAATATAGTGTTAAGAAATGATTATAAGCTTCATTGTTCATAACATCAGGCAAAATGACAATACTTAAATAATGAAAAAATGCTCTAAATTCTGACGCTTTCCAATGTGCTAATGAATCTAAACCTCGCACTGCTCGATGCACTTCTGAAGGCAGTTTGCAGTTGCATAGAAAATTTGAAACCAGTGCAATATCACTTGCCCGCATTTTAGTAATATATTTGCCAAAGTTGCCGTCACGCCAACCAATCAGTAATCTCTTCATAACACCCAAGTCGATCAAATGAAGTGAATCGGCTACAATAAATTGGTTCACCATGTCAATAGGAAGATTTAATAAAGGAGAGTCATTTTTATGATGCAAGCCATAAATTTTGTTTCTAAATCCTTCATTTGTCCTTTCAGGACACAAAGACTCAGAAAATGTGACGGTATGTGTGGTATGCGAATATTCTCCAACTGTAGTACATTTATGGCAGCCGTGTTTACCGTTAAAATTGCAGGCTCCTGCAAAAAAATATTTTAAATCAAGTTATAATAATATAAGCAAAAAGTTAATAAATTTCAAATAATTGTGTCATGTGCGGATCGTACCTACGAACCACAGAATAGAAGGCAGTTTCACTACCAACCATCTGAGCTATCAAAGTTATCTAGAAATACTAAGAGATGCATCAATAATTTCAACTAGTTATTTATCGATATTGGGTGCATAATGGCGATAATATGCGACACTAAGATAGACTTACCTTTAATATAAGCTCTAGCTGGCGAGTCACAAATGAAGCATCTGATTTGTATCTTTATAGTTTTCTCTAAGCGCTCAACTACAAGACCTTCTTCTAATAATATCTTCATGTCATTTACAAAATCTTCTAAAAATTCATTTAATTTTTTTGGTTTTCCTTTCCCAAAATAGATTCCAATAATAAAAGGCCGAATCCTGGGATTTTCAAAAATGTTACCTAATATGGGCCAAAATTCATTTGTGGAACTTTTAAAAATAGGCAAACCATCCACATTTATGTTAATTGAAATCATATCTGGAATATCCGTCCAATTTAGCAAAATGCTCTTCAAAGGTTTTGCTATCCCATTGTGCCAGTATTGACCTCCTTCTACATTTTTTAAAATGACATTAACGGGAGTGCATAAAATTGTTCTAGCATCAGAAGGTAGTGTTCCTGGTTTAAATTCGTTTATTATGTTTGACAATTTATTCAAAGCAGAATGAGGAATACGATTTTCATTAGCCCATGTTCTTATTTTTTTGCGAAAGGTTAAACAATTATCCAAATCAAAATTGTATTCACTATCACTAGAACTGCAATCACCACACTCAGATATCTGTATATTTTGAAGGGAACTTTCAAGTTCAGGCATAATATTTTCCTCTGGATCATGTACGGAACCACCAACAACGGTTGAAGTCGCACTTGTTGAAGCCTTATCGACGGGCTCATTTCCGGGCGTCGTTGTCAATCGACTGTTTATTTTCAAATATTCTTTTGCAATTTTTCTTCTTATTCCACCGGTTCTCGCTCTTATTTTCCAAGATTTTTTATACATTTTCACAAATTTTATTGCACGTGACGTAAAAACATACATTTGCAATGGCGCTTGGGAAAAAGTGTAATAGAATATCACATTCACATTCATGTTCAGCTTACAGCAAATAAAAGTAGTACTGCCAAATACCAGCTCGAAGCGCTAGACTCTGTTGACCGAAGAGCCCGAAAAATCATAAATAACAACAACCTTACAAATAAAAAATTGCAGACGCTAGAGCATCGTCGTAAGGTTGCTTGTTTGACAGTATTTTATCGGCTACATTTTGGTGAATGTGCGAGTGCTCTTTTCGACCAAATTGAACCCACCCCTTTTTACCACCGGACTACCAGACGCAGACAGAATTTCCATCCGTATATAGTGGACAACCAAGAAGTCGAACAAAACGCTTCGATAGTTCCTTTTTGGTACGGATTGCCAAGGTGTGGAACAATCTGCCTGCGTCTGTTTTTCCTGACCACTACAGTCCTGGAACTTTTAAGTGTCGAGTGAATAGGTTTCTCGTGGATGGACGTGTAACACCATAGTCTTCATGCGCACTTTCCATCAGGTGGCATAGAAGACAAACGTCCTATCCTTACAATATAAAAAAAAAAAAAAAAAAAAAAAAAAAAAACTTGTGGACAAATAAACTGCTATTGATGTTAATGGACAACACATATAGTCCTTCTAACAGCCTACAGTCCACATGTGAATTATTTAAACACTTCTATACAGATAGTAAAAAAAGGTTATTTTAAGTATCACAAACAAGTCCTTATACAGCAACTGGCTGTATAACAGTCTAAAACAAGTAAACATAACAGCCTTGGGCTTTCTAAATGACCACAAGTGTTCTATTAAAATGCTAGCTCTATAACATCGAACAAGTAGGCCGTTAAACAGCGGTTGCCGTATCTCTACCCTCCTATAATGCTCTTAGTCAGAAAGCTGACTAAAGGGTAGTTGTTAGAGTATTATAACACCCATAATCGTATAAAAGTATTACTCTACACTCCTATACGTCCCTTAGAAAGGTATAGGTGTAATTAATTGCAATAATGCAGCTAATAAATCACGAGTGAACTGTAGTAATGCTTTAAGTTCACCTTGGAACTAAATGTGTACGCTTAAATGGAATAAAATGCTACTTGGGATAAGAGCTCACGCACAGTGTGTGCGCTGCTCACATATACTCATAATAAATAGATACGGATAATATAATGAGTTGTACACATTACACATTTGACTTCGGGCAATTATACATAGTACGTGAAGTGATAAGGACCTCGCGGACGTCTCCGCATCGGAAGTAGGTTCCTCAAACACTATTAGACATCTCAGCTGAGCTGTCGCCCCATCGTGGGCGACCATACATAAATGTACATAGGCAGACATAGCAGCTCCATAGTGAGCCTCTGCGTAAACACATGCCGCCCCATCGTGGGCGACCATACATAATGTACATAGGCAGACATAGCAGCTCCATAGTGAGCATCTGCGTAAACACATGCCGCCCCATCGTGGGCGACCATACATAATGTACATGATATCTTAACCGTTGTGGGAGTATTAACATGCACTATTCAGACTTTATGGGAAATAAGAATTATATAAAATCATACGATACCGAACCAACGTGGCAATATATCAACAGGAAATACTCAGCTTAAGATCCACAAGGGCTCGACTTGTTGGCTGCAACACCAGGCACCACACGAACAATCACCTCTGTCCTGCTAGTACCGAAAGCACGTTATGAGAAAACTTTTCACAGTTTAAGACATTAAAGTAACAGCCATATTAAAATCGCGCCAAACCACATCGTCGTCATCTGTCAGATGTGACAGCAGCGCCACCAATAGACACGCGACATAAAAGCGAACTAAATTCGTGTTGCCAAAATAAATATAAACTTTACCTATTCGCTTGACGCGACACTCCCCATCGACGGCGAAGAGTCTGAGTAAAGTAAAAACGACGTTAAGTCGTGTGTCCAATCCTTGATTTTCTCTAGCGCCTTTACGGCCGCTTCACGTCTAGGTCTTGTGGTTAGCTCAGAGCTATTTGACTGTATTGCATTAGGTAGCGATTCATCATTATGGTCAGTCGGTGATACATTCATACTTTCTTCCTCTCCGATGTTGCCATCAATAGTGTCTTTGGGAACTTCATCCTCCGGTTGTGACGTGTTGGTTGGCATTAATTCAGGTGTCTCTGTAGGTGGGATAATCGTGCTTTCTTCGATCTCTAGTGGATATAGATGTGCTATGGAGCGCACGTGCTTTTTGTTCCCAACTTGAACTTCCGCTGCTCTACATGCACCGTCAGCACTAGGGACTAAAGTTGCTATTTTACCTACTTTCCAATCATTTCTATTTTTAGAATCTCCTTTTATCTGAACCACTTGACCAGGCTCTGGGGTCAACTTTGATGTTACTCGAGGTTCTCGTGGTAGATGATGATACCGCTCTCGTAGACTAAGCAGATATCGATTGTTGAACATATCTTTAAATTCATTTAGAATTATACGCGCTCGTTTCCAACCACGTATCAATTCCGTCTTCGTTTTTGATGCATCTAAAGGTTCAAAAAAAAAAAATAATTTTGACCGTAATAAAACTTTTAAATCTTTTGACGAAATAAAAATTGATAACTGTATTTATACAGATCCCAATGACATATGCACTAAATTTAATGAACATTTTATAAATACCGCTAAAATAATTAATTCAAAAACAAGACATGATAATAATGACATAAGGATTAATAATAATTGCAACACAATTTTCTTGACACCTTTAAATGAAATGGAAGTGTATAAATTAATTATGGGTTTAAAAAACACTCAATCTGCAGGGTATGATAATATAACATCACAGATATTGAAAGCCAGTGCCAGATATATTGCTGGACCTCTGACCTATATAATGAATTTGTCATTATCTGAAGGCGTCTTTCCGAGTCGATTAAAAAAGTCGATTGTTAAACCACTACATAAAAAAGATGATGAGGGTGATATAATCAATTTTCGACCAGTGACTTTTGTTCCTGTATTGTCGAAAGCATTTGAAAGAGCGGTTTATAATAAACTATATAACTTTTTCACACAACAAAATATATTAAGCGAACGTCAATTTGGTTTTAGGAAAAATAGATCAACAACTTTAGCTTGTTTTACTTTGGTCAAAGAAGTAACTGCGTCCCTAAATCGCGGAGTGTACCCAGTTTCAGTTTTTCTCGACATGTCAAAGGCATTTGATCGCGTTTCACATGAAATACTTCATAATAAATTACAAAGCTATGGCATCCGCGGAAAGGCTCTGGAATGGCTGCAAAGCTATCTTAACAATAGAGTACAATGTGTTGAAATAAGCCGTTCCAGCGGAAATAACTTGGAACACTATCAGTCTTCTTATTCTCCAAATAATCGTGGAGTCCCTCAGGGTAGCGTATTGGGACCTTTATTATTTTTAATTTTTATAAATGACCTCCCAAGTTATATAGGACATCAATGTATTTTATTTGCTGACGATACAACTATTACGATTAACTGTGACAAAAATTCTGACGCTGAGAAAGAAACGAATAAGACTTTAAATGACATAATGACTTGGTTAGATGTAAATGAATTATTAATTAATATTGAAAAAACTAAAATAATACAATTTCAAACCTATAACTCTAAAATCCCTAAATTTGACATAAAATATAATAACATCAAATTGGATATTGTTGACTCTACTAAGTTCCTTGGCGTTATAATAGATAAAAACTGCAACTGGAAATGTCATGTTAATAATGTCTGTTTAAAAATTGATAGATTTATTTTCGTTTTGAAAAAAATCCTACAAATTATATCATTTTCAGCTGCAAAACTTGCTTATCATGGTTATGTGTCTTCATTAATCAGATACGGACTTATATTGTGGGGTAATTCGGTAGAGGCAAATAATGTATTTATAGCACAAAAGAAATGCATAAGAGCCATCTGTGGGGCACATTTCTTAGATAGTTGTAGGCCACTTTTCCAAAAATTAAAAATTTTACCACTTCCATCACTTTACATATTTGAAATCTGTTGCTTTGTTAAAAACAATAAAAGCTTGTTTGCTGATGATAATCATATGATTGGACGTCGTGGTAAAGACAAGGATAAATTGTATGTTCCTTATCAGAAACTGAGCGTTTTTAGTAATAATGTGTATTGTATGGCCATACGCATTTACAATAAACTACCTTATAAGTACAAAGAGCTACCACAACATCAATTCAAATCGGCATTATTTAATTTATTATTGAAAAATATGTATTATTCCATAAATGCTTATTTAATTGACAAACTCCATTGACTTTTGTTATTTTTTGCTATCTTTTATGTTATTTGTGTTATTAATTGTTATTTTTAAAATTTGAAGACCTGTAATTGTATGTACTATATTATTTGAATTCGATTGCTCAATTGATATATATTTTTAGCTCTCCATTTGTATTTGTATTGACTTTTTTTTTCTTTGACTTGTTTATTTTCTTAATTCAAGGTTTTGATCATTCTCTGTTATACTATTTTACAAATGTTTTATGATAATTTTAATAAGTTTTATATGTTAATGAGGTTGCCCAATATGTTTCTTCATAATCGTTTACCTTTGACTGAATTATATAATTGACAAATGTTCTAAATTTTTGACTATACATTTGCACGCTGACATGTCAGCAGTATGTGACCGGACATTTATTATTTGTAACAACATTTATAACGCACTTACTGGCAAATAAAGATTTTATTATTATTATTATTATTAATGAACTTATCAGAATCATTCAAAGTTATTGTTCTGCCGGCAGTTAGAAAGTCAGAAGGCTTTAGTATGTAATCCATTTCAGAGTCTACACTAGTAAGCGGTCTTGAGTTAATTGTAGCCTCTATCTCCCTCATGATGGTTACAAGTTGATTATCCTTTAACATTTGTTTGCTTAAAGTTTTCCTTAAACAGTTCTTAACAATACCTATTAATCTCTCGTAGAAACCACCAGCCCATGGTGTTAGCGGAGTAATGAATTTCCATTTAATTTTCTTGTCAATACAATATTGAGTTGATAATGTCTCAGCTAACAGTTTAAAATATAGTGCGTTATCAGAGATTACTAGCTCTGGCACTCCTCGAATAGAAATTAGTCTCCTAAGTGACAATAGAGTTTCTTCCGCAGTAAGGTCAGCTACTACTTCCAAATGAATAGCCCTTACAACCAAACAGGTATATATACATACCCATCTCTTGCAGTTTCCTGTACCATTATTAACTATAAGAGGACCCATGTAGTCTACTCCTATATACGTGAATAGAGCTGCATAATTCACTCTTTCTGCTGGTAGTGCTGTTGCAGGTGGTAGCTTGAATGGTCCACCACTGTGTTTGACACATTCAGGACATTTCTTTAACATGCGTTGTACATAAGCTTTTCCTCTTGGAATCCAATATAGTTCCCTTATCTTGCTAAGTGTGTGGTTAGCACCCATGTGATGATTTGTCCTATGTATCTTCATAACAAGATCATTAGTAAATTTGTCGTCTCTGGGGATTAAAATGGGATGACATTTGTCAAAGGACCAGTTTGCATTCTTCATGCGACCCTTACACCTTAAAAGACCGTCTATGTCTTTAAATAAGTCTAAGCTTATTGCTAAATTAGTTTTCTCCCCTTTATATTCTTGTGGGAAGTATTCTTTCTGAAGTTCTTGGATTATCTTCCTGTCACATTTGACTTCTCCTTGTTCTTGATTCTCATGAGACTCTTCTATAATTATTGTGTCATCTCTAAATTCTTCAAGTTCTTGATTATTACTGTGATCATTAATGATTTCGCTATCAAGTTCTGTTAACTCAAAAGATGTCACCTCTAGTGTATTTGTCTCCGAAGGACCCTGCCACAACGGGCATTTGGGAATAACATTTTTCAAGAATTCAGGACCGTGCAACCACAATCTCTTCTTTTTATGCCACAACTCTGGACGTGTCGCTAGATCAGCAGGGTTACTTCCGCTATCTATATAGCGCACTTCTAAGTCCTTACATTCTTTTATAGTATTAACTCTCCTTGCATAGAAAGGAGGTAGCAACTTATTAGAATGAATCCAGCTTATCACAATCTGACTATCGGTCCAGAGATATGTCTTTTTCTTAATCGGAATGGATATAACATTTTTTATATATGATAATAATCTACTAGCTAAGTAACAACCGAGTAATTCTAATCTTGGCATACGTAAATTCTGTCTTTCTTCTTTGGGTACTATTTTTGCTTTAGCCATGATGAATGACGCATTTCTGTCCTTTCCATTTTCGGTGACTAGGTAAATGACACTAGCATAAGCTTGCTTAGACGCGTCGCTAAACGCGTGAAGACAATACTCTGTTTTCTCGGAACTTCCAGATACTCCAGCATAACGTGGTATTTCTACTTCCTTTATAGCTTCTAAATGACGCATTATATCTTCCCATTTTCTCTGTAGCTCGTCAGGTATAATGGAATCCCATTTCAATTTCATTTCCCATAACTGTTGTAGTAATAATTTTGAAGGTACAATCAGAGGTGCGCAGATCCCACATGGATCATACAAAGATGCTATAGTACTTAATATCTTTCTCTTACTTTGTGGCTCCCTTACATTTTCTTCATCAAATATTTCTGACTTAATATTCAACTTTAAAGTATCTTTCTTTACATCCCATAATAGTCCTAATATCTTGGTTTTATCTGTCTGTTTAGCTCTGAAGACTGCAGGGATAGTTTCCATAAAGGTCTCATCATTACTTATCCAATCTCTAATATTCATCGATATCTCGCTGAAGACTTTTCTCGTAGTTTTGTAGAGTTGAATTGCTTCTTTAGTTGAGTCAGTTCCGGTTACAAGATTATCCACGTAGCATTTGTCCACTATTTTAGAAGCCAATTCAGGAACTTTCTGCAATATGTGGTATTTTAGAGTAGCTGTCAATATAAACGGGCTTGAAATTATTCCAAACGGTATCCTGCAGAAACGTAAGTGAATGATGTTATCCATTGAAAAGGGTTTACGTATATCTTTTATCCATAGGAACCTGGTCACGTCTCTGTCCTTTGTCTGCAATCCTATTTGTAGGAATGCCTTTTCCACATCTGCTGTAATCGCTACTTTATGAGTTCTGAATTGAATAAGCAATGCTACTAAGTCTGCTATCATCGATGGACCTCTGTACATACAGTCATTCAAACTCTTGCAGTCCTTGAGCTTTCCAGACGCATCGTAGACTATACGACCTTTCTTATCTCCCTGCTTCACCATATGATGGGCGAGATAATGTACCGGTGGTATCCTTTGGGTATAGACGTCTTCTTCGGGATCAATTACTTCTATTATTCCATTCTTCAATTGGTCTTCAAAGATATTTTGATATTCTTTTATTAAGTCTTCAGTAAGTCTTTGTAGCAAACCTTTCAGCCTACCATAGGCTAATCCAAAATTCGTAGGTAACTCGGGAGGAAATTCGATCCATGGCCATTGTACCATATATCTGCCATTTACAAATTGTATAGTATTGTTGAGATGACTAATAGCTTCCTCTTCTCTTGTTGTTTTTGGGTTGTCTATTATTCCAACACTTTCGAGTGTCCAAAGGGATGAAATGACCATATTCCTGAGTGGTAGGTCTGGTTCGTTGAAGTAGATACAGTTAGGGTCCTGGTTTTGACAATATGTAATAAATGACAAAGAACCTTCATTCTTCTTTCTGTCACTTGAAACCCTTCCACTGACAATCCATCCGAATTCAGAATTGACCATAAATAAATTGGAGTTTAACCTTTTCTTCTCTGTCAAAATCAGATTGAAATAATAGTCATTGCCAACCAGTATGTCCACTCTGTCTCCCAGGGATCCATCATCTGCTAAGGTTTTATCTTCATTCTTCATCTTAGGCGATGGCACCCCTCTTGAGATAGAAGGTACTTCATTGGCATATAATTTAACAACTTTGTTGGTCTTTGTTATCATTTCTAATCTTACACGAGGACTGTAGAACTCTTGCGGTGTTTCCTTCGCGAAGCCAAATATGGATAGATTGTTTTCTTCTACTACAGGTAGATCCAGTTTTCTCGAGATTTCTTTAGTGATGTATGATCTCTGAGATCCTGAATCCAATAACAACCTACATTCAAGTACAGTATTTGTATCCCTTTTACTAGTTATTTTCACAATAGCTGTTTGCAGTAGTGTGAGTTCATCATTGTCCATTGTAGCTAATGTAGTTTCGACTTTTGGTTTGAATTTGTCAAAACACAACGCTCGGTTATGACCATCCCTGTTACAGTATGGGCACTTCCTCTTTATCTTGCAAAACTTAGCTACATGACCTTCCGAAAAACAATTGAAACACCTTCCCTTAAGTACAGCCTTCCTATCCTGTGTAGTCTTATATTTCCGACACTGATCAGAAAAATGCTCCTCACTACAGAACATACATGACAATCTTCTTCTCTTCGAAACGCTGTTATTCACCTTCCATGCCCTTTCAGGAATACGCTTCCTATACTTATTATGATTGTCTGATGTAGATGGTTTTGGCTCGTTGACACTCCTTCCTTTAAAGTGCTTCCTGATTTTACTGAAGTTATTCTTGAATTTTCTAGAGTTGGTGTGTGTAACTTTCTTGTCAGTCATATGTAGTGTTCTGGTAGTATACATTTCTTTCTTGGCAAGATCTTGGTCCATCTCTGACCGAGCTCTGTCAGCCTCTTCTCTAGCACTGATAATCATTTCTAAATTTCTTCTCATTTCCTCTAAATCATCCTTATCACGCCTCTTCCTCAGTTGCATCTCATAAATGATGTCAGATGGAAACTTCTCTTTGATGATATGTCGAAGATGGTTATGAGTCACATCTTCCCCCAGTGACTGGAGCACCCTGAGGTGCCGTTCCATATCATTAAGTATGGTACGACATTCATCAATAGAACTAGCAGTCTTCAGTTTACTTATGGCACTGTAGTGGGCATCGACTATCAAAGAAGTTTTCCCATATCTCTCCGTCAAAAGTTGTACTGCTATCTTGTAGTTGTTGTTAGTAGTTTCCAATCCATCAATGATCCTGCGTGGTTCGTCTTTCAATATTGATTTCAAATATAGTAGCTTGTCCACATCCGGTATCGGTCTGTCATGAATGTTTGATTTAAAAATATCCCAAAATTCGCACCAAGCCAACACGTCACCAGAAAATTCTGGTAATGACAAAGTCGGTAACTTTGTTGAGAAGTTTCGACTCTGTCCTTCACTGTTGTTAGTATTCATAAATTTATCTAAAGTATGTTTCAATTCCGCTAATATTTCCTCTCCGTCCAGTTGCATGCTGCTCATTTCAGATACCTCGTCAGCTGATAGGTTATCGGATACCCTAAAGTATTCGTTAAGATCCAAAGTAAATCTCTTGATCATGTTTTCCAATTTAGACGCACAAACTTGTGCATTATTAATACTAAAATCGCTACCTTTGCAATATGAGTCGGCTTCTGTACTAAGAAGCTTGATCCTACTTGTGATGTCATGAAGTCTCCTCTTAATTATTTCCTCTGCCGCAGAACCCTCTTCCTCCATGGTTCTGTTCTCTTTGAAGTGTCGTTACTTGACTCCTCTCCAGGTGTACCTCACTGACAGGACTGACGTATCTTAAAGAAGATATCATTCACATAAATAAAAATATTCTACATTTTAACTAGCGATGGCAAAACCTAATCATCCTCCTTTATGCATTTGTATTATAAATTGTGTATTGTAATGTATTATTAACAAATTTGTATTTGCTCTATACAGACTTTGAAATAATAGCATCTGTCGAACCAGCTCTGCCTATCATGGGTACACTGGATCATTCCTTTGCTACGGTTTGATAAACTGAGGCAACAGTGCAGAAGTAGAAAGAGTATTTAAATCACAATACTTCATATATAATGCTGGCATTAAATATGATGAATGTTGTAAACCCTATTTCAAGAAATTTTAAATTCTTTCATTACCATGTTTGTACAAAGCAGAAATATGCAATTCTGTTAGAAATAATAAGAATTTTTTAGCCTTTGAAACATGACATTAATTACATACTATTCCTAGTTTTCTGTAATTGTTATAACTAATATGTTTAACTAATAATATGTAAGTGAGTATTATCATGCTCAAAATTTAAATCTTCATTTAAAAACATTGCATTTTGGCAAATATATGATTGGATTTAAATAGCATTTTCTGATGCTAATATAAGTTTATGAATGCATATATAAATGACCATAGATATGGTACCTAAGTATTTAATTAAATAGGCAAGTAACCATTACTACTTAAAACAGAAATTCTGCTGCGCAGTATAACGATATGTGTGTCTTCACTGTGATAGAACTGTACTGGATATCCTTTATTTATTGTATCAACTTTACTCTGGAAATCGGGGAAGCAGCATTCTAAAGTAACAATATAAGTTAAGTTTCAATGGAAGTTTTTTCACATTCCGCAACTACGCAACAGCACATGTTCTAGTAAAAACTCGTACTCCGAATGTTTAGTGAGATATTTCGAAATAATCATAATCGTCTAAAGTACAAGTTAAACATACATAGTATCTCTTATCGGAATAAACCTATAGCGAGTTTGTACCTCATACAAACGTGTAAAGCTTATGAAGGAAGTCTAACCACCATTTTGTAAAACTCATCCGACAAAACACATTCCATAAATTGCATATAAATTTGCTTAAATCGATTGTATGCAAAGTTTATACTTACAGTTTTGATACTATCTCTATTCACTTAAGCTTATTTATACTTAGATGTGTTTAATTAATTAATTATAACGCAAATGCACCAATGCAATCACAACCGACGACGATAAAAGAAAGAAAGTAGAAACGCATCACTCGCGCGTCGCATAGTAGATCACTCAATCAATCAACATCCGAGATTGATAAATCGATAAAATCGATCTTCAAAAACTATCGATTCCTCTTTAATCGAAATTCAATACTTGCTCATTCGATATCAACAAAGGCTATAGATTACATACATAATAATATCCTTTCTGTTTCATTAACGATCATAACTTATAAATGACACATACCTAGTAACCCACATGTTTACTAATAAGAAAAAAGGGAATAAATACTGTCACACAAAGGAAAGTAGACTATCTGCGTCATTTCTTCCTTTACAATACAACTAGATGTTGCTTGAATCATGGTTGCATTTTCCAAGTCTCCAATTCTCCATGAACACATCTTACTACCCTGTAATATTAAATACAAGACCTCGACTCGAATCGATATAGCAATCGATTCCCAAAATGAATCAATCAATCAATTCAAACACGGTCGATGGAAGTCCTATTTCAATATCCATGTTGGTATTACGTACGTTTAGCAACTATTTAACTAAAAATAGCTAATAAATCAAGTACAAATAAAATAAAATGTAATTTATCAAAACTTAAATATTCAGACAATATTTAGGGAAGTATTTACGCTCATTATTTTAATTGGCATAGCCTGACATAACATTCGAGGGACCTCGATCGACCCTCCCGGGGCAACCAGCGGAAATGTCGTCACAGGTATTAAATTAGGATCAGATTTTTTTAACCAATAATAAGCGATCGACGCGCGCGCTGATTAGTTTATACACAAAAGCGCGGGAAGATCGCTTACTTGCGTATTTGGCGAGAGTTGCCATAATTACAAAATGGCATTATTCTATCTGTAATTCTAATTATAAGAAATAATTTAATCTTATTTAAGGAAGAAAATTTTAAAACTTAAGGACGTTAATGCTGCCATAAAAAAAAAATATCTTGTTTTTTAGCCTGAAATGTCACATAGTTTAAATTTAAATAAAGATTTTAGTAAATTAATGCAAGTAAGAATAATAAAAACCCATGCACCCGGCACACTCCACCATATCGCGAAACAAAAAGGAAACTAATATATATTAATCTCTTGTTATAATCATGTAAGAATTGTATATCTGCAATGTCTATCTCTCTATTAACCTATTTGTAAATTAAACACCTTTATGAAGTTATAATGAGTTTAATATGTACAAAAAGAGATATTTTGCATTATGAACAAACATGTGTGTAACTCAGTTTCTCTAGTTGTTATCGCGATGTAGCAATCATGTGTTTACGCCTTGGGTTCATGGGTCTTCATTTTATCTGCTTCGCTGGATTGAAATGTGACTTACAGGATTGACTGCACCTCCTGTAGAGTAAAACGGAAGATGAGTACTTCATTCATACCACCACTAAGGTTATAATGAACGTATTGTTCACTTGAAGTGGAAATATATATTGGGAGTACCTTATTTAATGTTTATAGATACACACATAATATAAGAGCTCACGCACAGTGTGTGCGCTGCTCACATATACTCATAATAAATAGATACGGATAATATAATGAGTTGTACACATTACACATTTGACTTCGGGCAATTATACATAGTACGTGAAGTGATAAGGACCTCGCGGACGTCTCCGCATCGGAAGTAGGTTCCTCAAACACTATTAGACATCTCAGCTGAGCTGTCGCCCCATCGTGGGCGACCATACATAAATGTACATAGGCAGACATAGCAGCTCCATAGTGAGCCTCTGCGTAAACACATGCCGCCCCATCGTGGGCGACCATACATAATGTACATAGGCAGACATAGCAGCTCCATAGTGAGCATCTGCGTAAACACATGCCGCCCCATCGTGGGCGACCATACATAATGTACATGATATCTTAACCGTTGTGGGAGTATTAACATGCACTATTCAGACTTTATGGGAAATAAGAATTATATAAAATCATACGATACCGAACCAACGTGGCAATATATCAACAGGAAATACTCAGCTTAAGATCCACAAGGGCTCGACTTGTTGGCTGCAACACCAGGCACCACACGAACAATCACCTCTGTCCTGCTAGTACCGAAAGCACGTTATGAGAAAACTTTTCACAGTTTAAGACATTAAAGTAACAGCCATATTAAAATCGCGCCAAACCACATCGTCGTCATCTGTCAGATGTGACAGCAGCGCCACCAATAGACACGCGACATAAAAGCGAACTAAATTCGTGTTGCCAAAATAAATATAAACTTTACCTATTCGCTTGACGCGACAGTAGTAGTTGAATTATATTTATAATCTGCACTTGAATGTATATTTTTAACCTTTGAATGTTTATTCTTAATATGATACTTAGTAAATGACAAGATTTTTTTTCTGTAATCGCATTCATCAATTATTAAATTTATTTTCTTACATATAGCAAACCATGTGTAGCAAACGCAGTCTTGTTTTCGTACGAATTTACTAGGGTAAAACAATCGGTTATTAGCCACCTTTAGTTATGGGCCACTTTAAAAATTATTTGCTTATAATAAGAAATCAAACATAGTCCGCCATCTATTATGCTTCACCGTAACTAATTAGGCTAATGAACTTTCATGTTAGTGCAAGTTTTCGCCACTTAAAACAATAGCGCCAATTTTATTTAAGTTTTTTGTCAGTTAGCGGACATGCGTCGATATGAACGCGTCAGTGTAAAGTAAACGTTAAGGCAAAGTGTTTTTTCAAAACTTATTTTTTCTTTGATTTCGTGTGGATTACGTGAAGTGACTGATTTGTGTCTACTGTTTACATGGTAATCATCATCATTAATATTGAGTTTTTAAACAATATCTAATTTTAGCTTGGTTTCAGGGGGTGGCCAATAACTAAATCGTATTTTATAAAGAAAATCAGTTATTGGCCGCCTATGCTAATAACTAAAAATATCGAGCATGTTCTAATTCTGCAAAAATAGACCTAATTCGTATTACTTATACATCATTTTATTCTGTGAAGAAAAATTGCACCTTTTTATCAACAAATTTCAGTTACTGGCATGGGTGGCCAATAGAGTGGTCAATAACTGACTAGGGTATTTTTTTTTCAGGTATTGAGATAATCATTTGCAACTTTCAAAAATAATGCCTAAAAGAAGACAATATTCCCAAGAAGACCTTCAAAAAGCTTTGGCTTTCATAAGACTGAAGGAAGGATCGGTCCTTGAAGCAGCAAAAAAATTTGGGGTGCCTAGAAGTACACTTCAGTTCATGACCGAAAATCCTAACATAAAATCTAAATCAGGTCCAGATCCTGTATTAAGTGAAGATGAGGAAAAGGAGCTGTGTACATTCATAATAGACCTGGCTAAACGAGGATTCCCACTTAAAAAGGATGACTTACTGCTTTGTGTTCAGAACTTTATAAATCAAAATCCTAGACCAAATCCTTTTAAAGACGACAAACCTGGTGACACTTGGTTCAAAGCTTTTCTGAAACGTAACCCTAATATTTCGATTCGCACATCTGAGGGCGTAACAAATGCAAGTTCTTGTGTGGCTGAAGAAGATATCAGAAAATGGTTTCAAGAAATCAAGCAGTATTTTGTGGAAGAAAGCTTAATAGAGGCACTGAACGACCCCTCTCGTATCTTCAACGCAGACGAAACTGGCTTCAATATTTGTGCTAAATCTGGAAAGGTTTTGGCTGAAAAGGGCAGCAAAAATGTTTACCAGATAGAAAAAGCACCTGTAAAGGAAAATATAACCGTTATGTTCGCTTTTTCTGCGTCAGGTTTAGTCTGCCATCCGATGATCATATATCCCTATAAGAGGATTCCGGACAAGATCAGTTTGAGCGTGCCAACTGGTTGGGGCATAGGCCGAAGCGACACGGGTTGGATGACAGCAGCCGTGTTCCATGACTTTATTGCCAATTGTTTTTACATGGAGCTCTTGCAGAAAAATATTCAGCTACCTGTGATTTTGTTTGTTGACGGGCATAAAACTCACATCACTATCGAGGTGTCACAGCTGTGCCGACACCTAAAAATTCATTTGATTGCTCTTTATCCCAATGCTACTCGCATTCTACAGCCCGCAGATGTTGCAGCATTTCGGCCTATCAAGGAAGGTTGGAAAAAAGCCTTACAAGAGTGGTATGTGGCAAACCATTACCAGATAAGCATGACGAAAGAGAGGTTTGCTCCGTTGCTTAAAGAAGTGGTAGCGTCATGCGCGAAAAAGGAAACATTGGTGAATGGTTTCCGCGTATGTGGACTCTATCCATTTGAGCCTGACAATGTTGACTATAGCAAATGCATTGCTTCATCAAGCCAAAAAACAAATACTCGAGGCACGAACGAAACATCAAAACGCGATGCACAAGTTTCTCAGTCTTGCTCCATTGACTATACAGATTTTTGTGAGATTGTTGGACCGTCAATCATTACTAAGTGTGAACAGGTAATGAATATTGAACAAATTGAGGGTGACGTCAATTTTATCGCAATTTACCGGATTTGGCAGAAACTATCGCAACGAAATTTGCTAGTTGATGAAGATTCTATTAAGAAATACAGGGCTGTCGCTGACGACTTTTGGGACTCTTCTCCTTTTGAGAACAATCCAGTTATCATTCCAACTGATGCGGTCCAAGAAAATGATTATATTTTAGATGAGAATACTGGAGAACTGAGACAAAACTACATCATTGATAAAACTATTAATGGAAGCTCAGCAGAAGCTGACAAGAGTTTTGGGGCCATGAAAAAGCAAGATATTAAACAGAATGATCATATGGGACATGAAACCGCTGTCGTTGGCAAGTATTTAGAAGCGAAACCGGGTTCTTCAAGATTCCTTCACCCAGACAAGCTTGTAAGGGTGATTTCAAATGAGTCCATGTCTGAGTATCTAAAAAATAGGTCACCAGATTTACCCACGAGACAAGGAAAAAGACAAATAGAAAGATTACCTTTTGCGTTGACGTCAGATCAGTATGTCGAAATTATAAAATCCAAGCAGCTAAAGAAACAAGAGGAAGAGGAGGCGAAAGGAGAACGTAAACGCATACGAGAAGAAAAAAAAATTCAAAAAGAAAACAATGCACCGAAGAAAAAATCTAGGATTGTTAAAAGCGAGGTAGTTAAAAAAGAGAACAGTGTTAAGGTGAAAGATAAAATTGTATGCTGTGATTTCTGCCTCAGTCCAATTCGGAAGCGAGTCCTGGAATGCAATCAATGCTTAAAAAAGTATCATTTTAATTGTATCCCATCAGCCCACCGCATTCACGTGCCTGAAGACGATGACGAATTCTTATGTCACCAATGTTACCGGGAGAGTAATACTGACTCGTCCGATGAAGATGAGGACAACTTCTTTGCTACCATATGCGATGAAGTTAAAAAGCACAGATAGATAATTTATTATTCTTACATGTTGGTCCCAAAGAATTTACCTACATAATTATTAGAGTTCAATAAGAACTAAATGTTAATTGTTTGAGGTGATTGTTCCTTTTTTAAAATGATAACTTTATATTGTTATGAGACTGATTATAAAGGCTTAAACAGATTTAAGAGATTTTATTCGTTGTTTTTAGGTTTCTAATAAGAGATTTAGTTACGTGGCTAATAACTAGAGCATTAGCGGCCAATAATTGATTTATATGGCCAATAACTGCAAAAATTTGCTTTTTTTTTATTCAATAAAAAAAATGTGAAAAATTTGTATTTTATTGAAATTATCCTTTCCGGGTCATTTTCATTAGAATGCGCTCTTTAAGTTGATGTATTTGAATTTTCATTGCGAAGAGCCATCAAGGCACAGTTCAATATAATAGTATCAAATCCGCTTAAGTGGCCAATAACTAACCATTTTAACCTATTAAAAAAGTGTTTACTTAAATTATGTATCATGTCATTCAACTTATTTTCGTTAAGAAATCTATTTTTAATTACGCTCAGAATTATAATATTGCAATTAATATATTTATTTAAAATTAAACATGTTTCTAACAACACTTTTGTCGGGTTTGTGTCGTGTTCACCTACGCAGATTATTATTTGTCCTTTTCTTTCTTTGGGTCTTAAGCATCGTCAATATTTCTTCAGTGCTTGCGTAAGGTATAGTAAAAGATATAACTTCATATTTTTCGTAAGGATTATTAAATCTTGATCTTACTAATCTGTTACGAAGATCTTTACATTGCTGTTCACCAATTACAAAGATTCTGTGTTCTTCATGTCTATTTTTCTTAGATGTCACCAATACCTTATCCTCTTCCACTGCCTGGAGATTTCCCCGTCCCCTTTTTAATCATGTGTTCTTCATGTCTATTTTTCTTAGATGTCACCAATACCTTATCCTCTTCCACTGCCTGGAGATTTCCCCGTCCCCTTTTTAATTATATCCTGAGTAGTATTCGGATGAGATTTATAGTTTGCATTTGAATGTCCAATTTTTATGTCTATTTTATTTTCAGTCATTTTTAATAGTATATTATGTAACAAGTGAGCTAAGTTCACGCTCACGAGTTACATACGACGTTTTTCAACACACTTGTGAGTAAAAGGCAGACATACGTGGTCATAAAATAACAAACACACTTGATAACAAAGCTGTGAATTGTGATTTAAAAATGGCGCCGAACCTTTTTTACGGTTTTTTTTGTTTTTAGTAGTGAGGACTCCGGTTCCACTCGTAGACAATCCTTGTTACTCTCCTTCAATGGTGATGATAGTGAGTACGATGGTGATGATGGCAATGATTGTAATTTCTCTACGTTTTCATTGTGTGTATTAGCTATTGTCTGCCGACGACTTTGTTGTCTTTTTGTTTTGTTTCGTAGAGTTTTTAGTTTCAAGCGTTTTGGTGCACATATTTTTGAGTAAGTGCACTTGTCGAGATAATTGACTAACTTCTTTTTTTAAGCCAATGTTTTCAATTATAATATTCTCCATTTCCATGTACGTGCTTTCAAACTGCCTCTGTAAATTAATTATTTCAAGTTTCAAGTCTCCAGTTTGGTCTGCACTTATATTAGTCGATAAATTAAAACTTTTTGAAGCTGTGTCAAGATCAATAGTGTCTAGAGACAAATTGTGATCCAGGGATTCACATGAATGTGTGTGCGTGATGCTAGGCGACTTGGCTGCCGGAGGTTTTAAAGCCTTTTTCCTCCTAGTAGTGACGGTACTTATCTGGCTATTTGATGTACTCGGCTTATTTTTAGCTTTATCTTTTTTTTCTTGGCTTGGAGCACTTCCGTATACATTTAATGCACTGCCATTTTTTTTGTGCTCAGCTGTTAAGGTATTATAAAACCTTTGAGTCGAAATATTTTCGCATTCTTTGTGATAAATTAATTTACAATTTGTACATGTCAGGTTTTCATTATTCAATATATTCTTTTTACATTTGTTAATTTTTTTAATGTCGTTTTTTGGTGTCATCATTTCTGTTTAACTTAGTCAATCAATAATTTGTTTGTAACTGCCTTTTCTTTTATTTAATCCTCTTAAAACAAAGTAAGTTTCCAATATAAAAAACTTTAAAAAAAATATTTATAATTTTAAAAGGAGAAAAGAAAAACATAAAAAAGAATTCATGTCAATGCGATTATCAGGGCTTGAACTCGTAACTCTTGATCGGGAAAAAATTATCAGTTTTTTTTTGTGCTCAAAACCTTTGAGTCGAAATATTTTCGCATTCTATGTGATAAATGAATTTACAATTTCAGGTTAGGTTTTCATTATTTTATTCATTATACATTTCAGGTTTTCATTATTCAATATCGTTGCCTTACTTTCTCAAACTCGTATCTTAAAAAATATGTTTTTGACCTTTTCACGATTAAAATATAGCTTGTCTTTTGTTTTATAACTGCAACAAACTCTCATCTCAATACGCTGCATCTTTAACGTAAAAAAGAATAAACACCATATAGGTATCTCTTTTCCTCCTGTTTTCATAACTGCGTCAAACTCGTATCTTAATACATGCGGTTGTGAAACTTATTACTAAGTGAAGAGCGCTAATTTCAGTTTACGCGTCCACAAGATGCGAGGTTGCCGCTCTTGTCGCATGAAATCATTGGCGCCAAAATTGTTCGTTTCTCACCAAATTAATATGTACTGTATTATTAAAAGTGCAAGGTGCAATATTGACCGTATGGTTACTCTGGTTTGGAGAACTTTCTAGCAAAATAGTAAGTGTGATGGCTATTTCATGTAATTGTTTGCATTTAAGTCGTGATCGTAGGTGTTTTAATTGGCGAAAATTGATTAGTGTGGAGTTTATTTGTATTTGTGGCAACTTTAATGTGGATTTATTGACATAACAATACCATAAGGGCGTGTAAGCATTGTTGGTAAGTTAATATATACCTACCTATATAGTTAAAGTAAGAATAATTTAAAAGTATGTACTGGCTTCGTAACTATTTTTTCTCTCTCTTCAAAAGAGCGTTGTGTAATTAAGTACTTGTGTTAAGATTAGGTTAACATCGTCAGTGGTGTGGTCAGGATTCGAACCCGAGACGTCATTTGGCAAAGCCGATGCAGTAGCCATTGCCGCCGTTTTTAACGCAACCTATGTTTTCAAACTTATTAATTAGGTATTTATTTCTAATAATGTAGGTTACATATTTATACCTGTGCTTAATCTTTTTGTGGCAATGTGTGATTATATTATGTTGTTGTTTGCAGTCGACAATGCAGTCTTCCCGTTGCAAGAAACTTGTGAATTTAGCTATCCAGAATGAGAAGCCTGTGAACAGCACTATTGAAAGAGGGGAGTCTTCGTTGAACAATCAGAATGAGGCGTCAATGAACTGCAGAATTATTGAAGAAAAAATTGCCGTCCTTGATCCTGAAACAGGGTTTTTCGTTTTCACGAACCATTGCCCAGAACCCAATAAACAACAAACAGTAAACTATATTTTGGATGAAAAAACAGGACAACTTGTTTCACCTAGTTCTGAAGACTCGAGCTTTTCATCGGAATCCGACTTTTCAGCAAGTGAAAGCGAGTACCGTCCTAGCACTGAATCTGATTTATCTGATTATGGTCCTGCTTCTTTAATATTGGATGAATTATCTGGTGTAATTACAAGGAAAAGAGCACGAAAAGGTCAGGGAGATAAGCAAAACTGGACTAGAAACCGGCAAAAACTTAAGCGAATGCGAGGTCAGGAGTATACTTCAATTAATAGAAGCAAAGAAGGGACTGGAGTAATGGAAACGAGAAAACAAAGAACTTTGAAGGCAAGGTGTTTTTCAGAAATATGTGTAAAAAAATTTGGTAAGCAATGCAATGAAATTACAGAAGAAGACAGAAAAAAAATTTTCGAAACATTTTGGTCACTTTCATGGGAAGAAAAAAAAGCGTATGTCGTTGCTATGGTATCTCATAAGCCGGTCACTTTGCGAACAACAGGCGCTATTTCTCGGCGATCAAACACCTTAATCTACACTTTAAAAATTTCCGGGGAGATTAAGATTGTGTGTAAGAAAATATTTTTAAGCACACTCGCTCTGGGGGAATGGAGCGTATTCAAATGGGTTACAGGCAATCCAGATACAAGCGACATTGGCATGGCAAAAAAAAATAGGTCAGTAAATCGTCAAAGCAAAACTAACATTGCCAAAGTAGAGCACGTTAACACTTTTCTACTGAAGTTACCTAAAATGCCTTCGCATTATTGCCGACAAAGTACCTCTAAAGAGTATCTTGACGTTCAGTACAAGACTTGGGCTGAAGTATACGCAGATTTTAAAAAATATTTGACGGAGCGCAACATTAATACGGCCGAAAAGGCAACGTACAAATGTTTCTTAGACGCAGTACACAAAACCAACATAAGTATATACAGACCCAAAAAAGATCAATGCGATGTCTGCTTTGCCTTTAAGAATAAAAACGTCCCAGAAGATGAATATCAGCTTCACATAAAAAATAAGGAGCGAGCTAGGAAAGAAAAAGGCGATGATAAGGAACGTTGTTTAAAAAATGATATTCACATGTTCACGGTGGATTTACAAGCCGTGCAAACGATTCCTCTACTTTCCTCCAGCTCAAACTACTTTAAAACAAAGCTATGTGTGCATCAATTTACTATGTATAATGAATGTGACAAAAATGTTTCTTGCTACGTCTGGCACGAAGCTGAAGGAGGCATGGACTCTAACGTCTTTACTTCTTGTTTGTTGGACTTTTTAGAGAAAATAGAAGACAAATCCAAACCAATCGTAATTTACAGCGACGCACATTGGGGCAGCGTCATATAGCGACATGATATAAGTTCAATTTTGAAAAGTAGGTATTTTGATAAAACTAATGATGATGTGATAAACTTGACTATCGACTGTATTGATTACTACCCTTTATAGCAAAATATCAATTTATTTAGTACCAACAAATTGCACTCAAAGTAAGACGTAAAACGAATTAAGAATATTGCGAATACTTAAAATAATTTATATAAAGTGTATCACGAAGCTAATTAATTATGTCTAATATGGAACATAGTGGTACTGGTATGTAGAATATATTGCACTATTAAAACGTTAATATTTAAACCATATATAGGCTGTGATAAAAAAAACAACATTTACACTATTTTTATATATTTTTTATAGTTCTGCAATGAGTTCCTCATGTTTGTCACTAGTATATAATAGAGTAACTACTTTTTAATATAAAAGCAAAACAAAAAGTAGGGAACTCATTGCAGAAGTATTTTTTTTTTAATTTTGAAATTAGATTACAGAATAGAATTTTCCGAAATATTGTTAAACTTACTGCTAAAATTTACCTTTATTTTACTTTAGTATAGAATTCTCTTTCCAGAGACAACAAATACCTTTAATTGCAAAAAAAAAGTATTGGTAGATGTGATTTTGAACAGTAAATACAAAAACTTATATAAAAAATTTGAAGACGTGGAATTATTTTTAAAAAATAAAACAGGTTGTACGGAATTACATTTAAGTGACCTACGTCAACAGCTGAAAAAATTTAAATTTATTTTTAAAAGTAAATGGGACCAATGTGGCAGAAAAAAGGCTGATTTTATAAATAAAGAACAAATATGGTTAAGCCAATCAATGTCTTTTAAATTGTATCCGCATTCAAATGTTGCTTCGCCAAATATAGGACGTCCTCCTTTAACTTTTGATAGTAGCAGTGACCAAACAAAACGAAAACGAACAGCTCAGCTACGGAAAGAGAATTCTGTTGAAGAGTTGACTTATTCAGCACAAATGAAACTAAGAGCGGAGGGTCAACCTGAGGCAGCAGATGTTATCAAAAATATTATTAATAGTCCCGAATATGCCAAAAAAGTAAAAAAACACAAAGATCAAAAACAATTATCGCCTATTGAAGCGTTGTCTATGATGATTGACGCCAAACTTTCTCGTGGTCAGTACGAAATAATAAAAAGCTATTTTAAAGATTATTTACCCTCTTACAAAAAAATACAAGAAGAAAAGGTAAAATGTTATCCTACTGGTGTTTTAGTAAATGAGATACAAGCCGAAGTACCTGTTCAAAATTTACTTAATCACACAGCAGAAAAAATAGTAGCTCTTCAACAAGAAGTATTAGCCAGTGTTGGTTTTAGTGAAAACGAACACCTTGTTTTAACTTCCAAATGGGGATTTGACGGGAGTTCGGGACATAGCCAATATCACCAGAGATATATAAATGAATATGACCTTGATGTAGATGATAAATTTGTATTCATCACATGTTTCGTACCTTTACAACTCAAGTATAATAATAAGGTCTTTTGGAAGAACTCATGTCCTTCGTCCCCGCGCTACTGTAGGCCACTAAAAATTATTTATGAAAAAGAATCTGACCAATTGGTCCGTACAGAAAAAATGAATATCGATAACCAAATTGCTGAACTTGCTGAAACAGTGGTAAAATTAGATAATAAACAGTTTATTATAAAACATAAATTAATTTTCTCAATGATTGATGGCAAATTATGTAATAGTTTGAGTGAAACGACCTCTGCCCTTAGATGTTATCTATGTAAAGCGACATCAAAACAATTTAATGATATAGATAAAATGATTCAGCTTCCTATAAATGCAGATTATTTATCTTTTGGAATGTCGACTTTGCATGCGTGGATAAGGCTCTTCGAATGTCTTTTACATCTAGGATATAAATTACCAATAAAAATGTGGCGAATTAATAAAAACGTTGAAAAAACTGTGCAAGATAATAAATTAAGGATTCAGAGGGAATTTAAAGAACTAACAGGTTTGCTTATTGATAAACCAAAACCTGGATATGGAAATACTAATACGGGAAATGTAGCCAGAAAGTTTTTTGAAAAAGGTGACTTATCAGCCACTATTACTGGTATAGATCGGAACTTAATACATCGATTTTATATCATATTACAATGTATATCTAGTGGTTTTAACTTAAATTTATCAAAATTTCAAGAATACTGCTTAGGTACTGCTCGCCTGTTTGTCAGCCTATATCCTTGGTACTGCATGAGCACCACTGTACATAAAATTTTGATACACGGTCACGAAATTGTATCTGGATGTGTTTTACCAATAGGGCAATTAAGTGAAGAAGCATTAGAATCCCGCAATAAAGATTTTAAGATTTTCAGGGAATTTTACAGTCGTAAAACTTCTAGAAGGGATAACTTAGTAGATATTTTTAATCGTATGTTAATTTCATCAGATCCCATGATTTCAAATTTAAGGCAGAAACCCGTAAAAATTAAAAATAATTTTCATCAGGATGCAATAGATATGTTTGAAGAGCCAGCACCCTGAAATCAAATGTTATTTATTATTTTTTTATTATGTTTTAATTAATATACGTATTTTTTCCGAATTGTATTACTTTCTTATTTAAATTATGTTACAAACATGTTATTTGCTACATATTTTTATGCATGAAAGCATGAAACTACGAAAAAATAATTAATATCATGTCTCTATATGACGCTGCCCCACTGTGCGACGGCTGCAGTGCTCAAAATAGAAATACTACACTTGCGAATGCCTTGCAACATTATGCTTCTACTCACCATGCAGAAATTCAACAAAAATACCTCGTAGTTGGCCACACTCAAATGGAGTGTGATTCTGTCCATGCTTCTATAGAACGAAAGAAGAAAGGAA
Organism: Stenoptilia bipunctidactyla; assembly: GCA_944452665.1. Taxonomy (NCBI): domain Eukaryota; kingdom Metazoa; phylum Arthropoda; class Insecta; order Lepidoptera; family Pterophoridae; genus Stenoptilia; species Stenoptilia bipunctidactyla. The sequence goes on from OX101746.1 coordinate 18,101,778, forward strand.
GAGAACTCTATGTGCCAGCTGATTTAAATACTGTTATCAAGCAATCTAGATTGTCGAAACCGTACCAAGTTCATTATTTGGATCACACGTTTTTTCGAGATTTCTCTGGACTGAACTACTTAAAAGCAATTCGACCAGGCACAAAGAAAGGTGACCCTTGCGTTGTTAATTTACGAGCCCTAAAGTACACCCGCGATAATGGTGTTCAATACAAACTGAACTTTGATGATGAGTGGCAACTATTACCATATCGTAAATTGCGACAACAAGTACAGGTAAATGAGAATATCACAATACCCGGCCTTTATATGCATCGACTACCTATTTCTAAAAGAAAATATGATGACTTACAGGATTTGAAACAAATGATTCCTGCCGACTATCATACATTTTATAATGACTTACCACACGAATAATTAATTTCTTTTTTAATTAACATTTATTTTATACAGAATATTGTTTTTATTTAACTATTTAGAACTAGCTGTGTTATTTATTTGTATGGATACAAATGTAACAAACAAGTAACTTATGTATCAAGTTACAAGAAAGCGGATAACTGTTAATGCTGCAAACTCGTATCTTAAAAAATGCATCTAACACTAAAACTAAGAAAGATTATTTTTTTATTTTTGCTTCTACAGTAGCTGAAATCCATCCCCAAATAACTGCTTTTGAATTATTACCAAATCTTCAAAATATTAAAAGATAAACAGTTTTTATTGTCTCCTGAAAAGTAGCTTTTTCAAAGATACGAGTTTGAGAAAGTAAGGCATCGATATATTCTTTTTACATTTGTCAAATTTTTTAATGTCGTATTTTGGTGTCATCATTTCTGTTTAACTTAGTCAATCAATCAATTTGTTTGTAACTGCCTTTTCTTTTATTTAATCCTCTTAGAACAAAGTAAGCTTCCAATATAAAAAACTTAAAAAAAATGTATTTATAATTTTAAAAGGAGAAAAGAAAACATAAAAAAGTATTCATGTTAATGCGATTATCAGGGCTTGAACTCGTAACTCTTGATCGGGGACCTTTTGACGTTACCACTCGACCACTCATCGATTTACTCTGATTAGCGAAATAAAGGATTTGTTATGAAAGCCAACTATTGTTTATTTGCCTGTATATTGTTCATATTGCCTAGAATGGATGCCTCTCGATAGATGGCGCTGATTGTTTATTAAAGCCCGTATAAAAGCTCAGATTTTTTTCGTTACGGAATTTCTGGATTCGGTCCCCACGCTCAAGGCCCGCGATAGAAGCTATGCAATAGCTTAAAAAAGTTATTTATCCGTACGACTATATGAACTCTTGGTCAAAATATAATGAAACTCTGAATGTGAATTTTACAATTCATTACGGGAGGAACCTATAACTTTTGATGATTATTTACATGCTCAAAATGTATGGAAAATGTTCGATATTAAATCTTTTGCTGAATATACAGATTTATATTTAAAATGTGATGTGCTTTTACTTTGTGATATATTCGAAAAATTTAGAAAAACTAGTTTACATTATTTTAAATTGGACCCAGCTTACGGTTACCTCACCCAGCTTAAGCTGGGATGCGATGCTACTATGTACAGGCGTAGAACTTGAGTTGATTAGCGATTTGAAAATGTATGAGTTGTTAGAAAGAGGTATAAGAGGTGGATTAGCTCAGTGTACTTACCACATTTTAAACAATCTGAACCAACCAGTTATTTAATATATCTTGATTGTAACAATTTGTACGGTTACGCTATGATGCAAAAACTCCCCATTTCAGAATTTCGAACCCAAGAAATCGAACAAAACGCTTCGATAGTTCCTTTTTGGTACGGATTGCCAAGGTGTGGAACAATCTGCCTGCGTCTGTTTTTCCTGACCACTACAGTCCTGGAACTTTTAAGTGTCGAGTGAATAGGTTTCTCGTGGATGGACGTGTAACACCATAGTCTTCATGCGCACTTTCCATCAGGTGGCATGGAAGACAAACGTCCTATCCTTACAATATAAAAAAAAATATAAAAAATATTTGATGTAATGCATTTTTCTAACGATAGTGACTACGGTTATATTTGGAGGTTGACTTGGTTTACCCAAATATTTTCACAATAAACATAAAGATTTACCATTTGCTGTCGAAAAAATGGTAGGTACCGGAAAGACGACAAAATTGGTTGCAACTCTTTATAACAAAAAAAATATGTGATTCATTATAGTCATCTGAAAGAATGTATGAATAATGGTTTAATAAAAAAAATCAGTGCATTTTGAGCTTTAGACAAGATTTTTTTCTCAAAAATACATAGATCTAAATACTTGCCTTCGTCAACACTCAAAAACTGCTTTTTAAAAAGACTTTTTTAAATGATTAAACAATTCAATATTTGGAAAGACATTTAAAAATAAAAAGAAATAAGCAGATGTAAAGTCACACTATGGAGAGATAACAATAAAACAACTAAACTACTTGGCGCTGAAAGATTGATAGCAAAACCAAACTTAAAATCTATAACAATATTTTCAAAAAAATTTATAGCTGTGGAATTATATCGTGAAAAAGTAGTTTTAGATAGACCCATTTAAGGTAAAACCACCAGTAATTGACACTGCATCAATAGTTGATTTTCACTTTGACTAAGAAAACAATATAACAAGAATAAAACAAGTAGCCAAAGATAGACATTGTGTTTATGATATAGTATAGACATCTAGCGGCACCAACAAAAACTATCGTGGCGTCTTAACGTCATCGCTAGTCACAGCGTTCGATTCCACCAGCCGTATTGAGTAGAACAGAGGAAAAAACTATTGCAGATTGGATTTTTGAAATGGCCCGTGCAGGATTTTCCATCACTATGAAGGAGGTTGTCTTTAGTGTGCAGCGTCTATTAACAGAATTAAAAAGGCCGAACCCGTTTAAAGTCATTGCCCAGGAAAATCGTGGATGAAAGGATTCATGAAGAGGAATCCTGGAATAAGTGTTCGTATGTCTCAAAACCTTACAAGATCAAGAGCTGTTATATCCAAGGAGCAAATTTTAAATTGGTTTAAAGAAGTAGAGAATTTTTTGGATCAGACTCAACAAAAAGACGTTTTACAAGATCCAAGAAGGATCTTTAATTCAGATATAACTGCTTTTTTTTTTAAATCCGAAGGTTGGTAAAGTTTTAGCACAAAAAGGGGACAAGACAGTATATCAGCAAGTCAATCCAGATGAGAAAGAATGCCTAACCGTCCTTATCACAGGTAGCGCATCTGGTGCTATACCTCCTCCAACAAGTTTGTTTAAATATAAAAGAATCCCACAAGAAATTGCGCAGAATTTTCCTCCAGAATGGGGTCTGGGAAAAACAGATTCTGGTTGGATGACTTGCGAGGCGTTCTTCGAATTTATTGCCGACATTTTTCATCCTTGGCTGAAGAAAGAAAGTATTCCTTTGCCGGTCATTCTTTTTGTGGACGGGCATGCGTCTCATCTAAGTCTACAAGTGAGTCAGTTTTAAAGTCAGCGAAAAAATGGCATCATCCTCATTGCCCTGTACCCCAATGCAACACACCTATTACAGCCAATGGATGTTGCTGTATTCAGAACTCTGAAAGAGCATTGGAAAAAGAGGGTACACGAATGGAGAATATCTAATTTGGAAGCTCCAATCTTAAAGAAAAAAGATTTTCCAAAACTTCTGAAAGAAGTTATCGACACTACACTGAACGCGACAATCTTCAAAAATGGTTTTAGAAAATGTGGGCTATTTCCGTGGCACCCGGAAATAGTCACTTTTCCATTAAACAATGAACACCTTCATAATCTTCGGTTTCTCAATCAAAGTATTCCTCAAAGCAAGCTGATTATATTTTGTAACGGAGATAAAAATGAGTTAGACGAAAAAGATATCTCACTGTTTGAACTGTGGCAAAGTACAAAATCAGAAATAGAAAACGGTTTGCCGAATTCCTGTTGTTATCCCTGAGCCTACCGCAGAAAACAGTGAAGATACAAATCTTTTATTTAACATTATACCGCTGACTTCTGGTGGCAATAACGAGTGGCAAAACCAAAGCACAGCACATAACAACCGGCCGTCTAAAAACAACTCTCCTACGAGTTTTTAACCATATTTACAAAATAATATGAACCTTTGCCAAGCTGGGCCTTCTTCAGCGCCCGCGAATTTCCCTAGCCCCTTTGACCCTCATGCTCTACCACTCGCTTCTGGTGCCATTAGCGAGTGCAATAACAAAACCATAGAAACTTCAATGTCTGCGGAAATCCCCATCCCCTTTAAAAGACATTATTATTATAAGAAAAATAAAGAGGAACCAGACAGAAAATGACCCACAAAAGAAAGAATGCCTTCTATAGTTTCAGGACACTTGTGTCAAGAATATTTTAAAAAGAAGTTAGCAAAAAAGGAAGAATTAGAAAAATTTAAAATGGGACTTGCTGCCAAAAGACAAAAGAAAAGAGAAGAAAATGAGAAAACAAAAAAAGGAAACATTCAGAAGCGTAAGAAAAACACTGAAAAGAGGATGCTTAATTTTGACGATAGTTCTGATTCAAATGTGGATGGTGTTTTTGCTGACAGTGAAAGTGAGTCTGAAAATTAAAGTGATAGAGAAAACATTAAAACAAAAAACTTAAAAAAACCAGTACAAAGAAAATTAGGAGACTATGTAGTATTTTCTTACGAAGAAGAGTTGTTTCCGGGGGTAATTACACATGTTACTAAAACAGCTGCTACTATTTCGTCAATGCAGAAATGTGGGAGACTTTGGAAATGACCTGAAAAAGTGGATCAATTGGACTATGAATGGGAATATGTGTTGTTCCATATTGGCGAGCCATTAAAAATGAGTCAGACAAGAAATGTATACTCGGTTCCCGAACTAGAATATTTATGGAACTAAGTGATTGATATAAAATTACTGAATATTGATACTAAACAGGATAGCTCATTTCCAGCTGTCAGTATGTATAAATATAGGTATATATTTTTAAGTTTACAAGTACATATATAGGTTCAGTCAGTTGTATTGTATCCAATAACATTTCATTTTTTATTTTATTTAAACATACTATGTCAACTACTGAAAATAACAAGTGTCAACTACTACATATTTTTGTTTTTACTAGGTGTCAACTACTAAGTTACTACCTTCATTTTATTTGAAAAAATATAAAAAATACGCAACTATTACCAAGTAGAACCTCCCTGTAAGATGATTTCATACCAAACTATGTCTATAGACATACTAATAAACCCTTAACCCTTTAATTCGCTGAGTTGCATATCTGCAACATACCGTTTTTAATCTGTGGAAACTTTCAATAATTATCAAAACCTGTTTTTGAACGAATTTTCCATAGACAATTATATTAATTTATAATTATTTGACAACTGGTGGCAAAAATTTTAATCAATCATTTTAAAAAAATATATCAAAACGCGGGAATTGGTTGGCACGTGCTAAAGTAATTTACGAAATTTTTGTCGTGTGTTTTATTAGAGATTTTCAAGGTAAGTTATTTATTGTTTTTTTGTTTCCGAATAGTTTACATGATCCTAAATATGAAAAGAATATTAGATTTTAGTTGATTGCTATTTTGGTAATGTAATGAAGAAAAGTCGGTTTGATCTATTTCTGCAACATTGCGCATTGCTTGGTACTTATCAAGGAACTTTGTAGCAGTAAAGTGCGAGTAAGATTTTGTCATTATTTTATATGTAGCTATACTGTATATATATGTCGACGCTACAGTATAAATAAATACCTATAGACAAACACATAATACATATCCACGCATGTAGATATGCAATTGATGATAAGATTGAGAGCTGGCTCATGTAAAATCAATAGTCTGGTACAGTTTCAGTATCAAATTAAAATTATAATCGATTTTAGATGATTGTTACTTCTAACATGATAGTATAGAAAGTATTTTCATAAATACAAGCATTGTGTTTTCATCACAAGAAATATTTAAATAGAATGCTTCCGGTTTAGTTTGACGTTCGCCATATTTATTGTAAATTGCAGTAACAAGTATTTCCGCTCCCTTGATTTAGTTGATGAAAACATAAAGCTTGTCATTGTGTGAAGGGATGTAAAATTAGGTGTGAATTAATTATAAATTGTTAATTATTTATGAAAACTCTAGAGGTATTACTTTAAATTGTTAGTCGGTACTTGATTTGTTAAATCCACTAGCTAAACATACTAGCACTGCGTTTTCCGCTTTCTTGATTTGTTAGTTAATTAAAACATAAAGCTTGTTCATTGTATGAAACTATGTAAAATAAAGTTTTAATTTATTAGAATTTGTCAATAATTTATGTAACTCCAGATGTACTACTTTAAATTGTTAGTCGGTACTTGATTTGTTAAGTTCACTTGCCAAGCACACTAGCGCTGCGCCCCCGCCATCTTTTGTGTCGGAGGGACGCCATCACTTTTCTTTGTAACACGATTGGAAGGAGCATTGTACGCGGAGAGATAGAAAGTAATGAGATTTGTAAATCAATTAAGGAAAGATCGAGGGCAGAAAGCAATCGTGAGTAGAATTTAAGTGGTTAATTAATTAAGGACCTTTGTGATTAGTTTAAGAACATAAGTTTTATTGAAATTATAGTTCGTATACCAATTACATGTGTTGTTTGTGATGTCTGAGCCGAGTGAGGAAATGGGTGGCGTCAGCAATGCTGACGTCACTCTTTCTAAAAATTCAGATGGGACCCCTGCGCCGTTATTTTATTTTAGAATTTGTTTTAGAATGTCGAGAAACGTGACTGATAGAGACATCGAGTCATACTTGAGTACTCTAAATGATTCGGAAGACGGGATGGAGTCATCGGAAGAAGAACGTGATGAAGAACTTTATTTTAGAAGTGATATGGAGTTGCTTCAAGTTCTCGACGATGAGGTAAATGACGAGGAGGTTCAGGATCCACCTCTTGTTGAAACTTTTGTTGAAGAAGAGGATGAAGCCGATCCCCCCCCCTAATTTTAGGTAACTCTTCTACAACATTACCTTACCAAAATTCCATTCTTCTTTTCTACTTTTATTAGATGGCCATACAACCCACTCTAAAAACTTGGAAGCTATAAAAATAGCTCGAGAAAATGGGGTCATATTGCTGCAACTGCCAGGCCACACTACACACAGGTTGCAGCCGCTAGACGTCGCTATATTTGGACCTTTGGGAATATATTATATTCAAGAAGTGGAAACATGGATGCGATCAAATTCTGGGAAACCTGTGACACAATATGAGGTTACACAGCTTTTCAACCGGGCCTATCAAAGAGCAGCAACATTGGGCAATGCAATCAGCGGCTTCAAAGCTACCGGTATTTGGCCTGTTAATCGCCATATCTTTGAAGATCATCACTTTCTTGCGGCAGAGACTTTTCAACCGTTTGACGAAGGAGACGCGAGTTCTCCAGCTCCAGCCAATAAAGACACTTAAATCTCAATCAGTCACAGAACCTGAATATTGTGGCAGAAGCCAAATCTGACTCGTCTGATGTTACCGATTGTGAATCACCATCCCTCTTTGAAAGCAGCCCCCACATTTGGAATATCACAAATGCTGCCCAAGAACCAAACTACAAACAACCTGACAGCTTGGTAACTTTAGCTTTAAATCATCTTAAAGACAACGTTTTAGCTGCTGCTCAATGTTACAAAGTATATTTACCAGAAAACACGACTGAACATGAACAGAACGACGCAATGATAGTTAAATTAAATTCAAGAAGTTCTGTTGATATTTTTAACCTTGGTGCATCAACGTCAACAAAAACAAACACATTAAACTCAATATTCAAAGTTCCGATTAAAGACATTTCACCATTGCCAAAGAATAAGCAAATAAATACGAGAAAACGTGGGATCCAAAAAACAGTTGAATTAACAGCGAGTCCATACAAGAATGATCTAGAGGAATCGAAAAAAAAACCAGAAGCAAGAAAGCCGAACATTAAATTTGAAGTAGATCCTGTTAAGAAGAAAATAAAACGCGAAGATAAAAAGACTGATACAAATAAAAATAAAAGGCAGTTCAAAAAGCTCAAGAAATATGAATCTAAAAAAAGCCCAAAGAAAAAAGCATTAACTCAAAAAAAAATAAAAAGATACTTAGTTAAAAAATCTGAGACTGAATCGTCTGAAACTGAAGATGAAATCATTTTAGACGACGATACTGATGTGGAACTGGAGGAAGAATACAATGACAATTATTGTTCAACTAGCTGCTGCCCGCGACGTCGTCTGCGTGAACGCTATGCAGCACCAAACGCACCTACGATTATAACACTGCTAGCGTGATAATATGTAGCCTATATGTTGACCCGACTTCTTAACTATCTTCATGCCAAATTTGAAGTAAATCCATGCAGTACTTTTTGAGTTTATCCCGGAAAGACAAACAGACAAACAGACAAAAATTCTAAAAACTATATTTTTTGTTTCTGTTTCGATTGTAGATCATACACCAAGTATTCTTTTAAAAAAATATTCAATGTACAGTTTTGACTTTCCTACCATTTTATTATATGTATAGATATGCTATGGGTATTACTTTGATAAAAAAGCACCGAAAGTAGATTGGATTGAATGTATAAGATGTCACAAGTGGCTCCATATCACTTGCAGTGACAACCCTGATATTTGTCCTAGATGCCTTAATTAAAAAGTTAAGTACAAATTTTTATATCTTATGTGATCTCAAATCAGAGGACTGATTTACTAGGTAATAAGAAAAGGAATATTTTGGGCTATTAAAATGATTATAACACAAGTTACCTACGTTTAAATATTTCTGTATAAGTTTATATTTTGTTATTTGTCTTTTTTTTGAACCAGTTTTTAAATCGTACCAAGAGCTTATTATTTAAGAGACTTTATTCGTAGTTTTAAGTACATTATTCTCTAATCAGAGGGCTGTGGTTTATTAATAAGAAAGAAGAGATAGATATAGGACACTGTACCTTTTTGTTGATCTCTAACTAAATAAATATGCAGATCAAGACATTTTGTTTTTATTGCACTCTTTGTATAGGAAACCTCGAAGTACGATTTAGAGACCTTGTGGTACGATTAAACGTACCGGTTCCTAAATCGTACCGATAGCTACTTTTTAAAAAACAAACGATTTCAAAGAAATCACTCACTTATTATAAATAATCACTGCAGAATAGTAGATTCAATTAACGCAACTAAGCATCAAAAAAATAAACACAAAGATAACCTTAATAGTTTTCTCGCAAAATTTGATAGAAGTTAAGTGGTACAATATAGCCAACCTTCCCCTACAGATGATTTTTATAAACATATGTTTGAAGATATTGAACGATATGATACTCGTAGTAGTAATTTTAAATCAGATAACCCTTTCCGCTGGCTGGTGGTGTAGTTGTTTGTATAAAATCAAGCTTGAACGCCTATGCTTATGAACCAAAATTTCAGGACGGTAACTGTATTGTAGTAGAAGTCCCAAATAAATTCTCAATTTAGGCATATACCGCTCTCCTAGTATTGACAATGTGTCTGTATTTTTAAACTCCTTGAATGAGGTACTAGACATAATGCAAGAACAAAACATGTACGATAGTGGCTGGGGACATTAACATTGATATACTCGCCACAACGGATTCTGAAACATGTTCGAATTATCTATGTTTAGCATCAGAGCACAATCTGATCCCAGCAATAACGAAACCAACAAGACAAAGTGCTTGCTTAGATCATATACTTATTAGCTCACAACTCGCAGAAAAAAAAGTATCATCAAACTGCGTAGGCATCTCGGCTGGGGTTTCGTATTCTATTATTGAGTTATTATACTCACCTTGTTCTTATTGAGGTACGTAATACTGTTGGTGATATTCCTGTTGGTCTGGAGTATAAAATAGTTCATCAGCAGCAAACTGGGATTGAGGGGGTTTGTTTACTGACCTCATACTCACATCAAAACTTTCTGTGGAGGGTTCAACTGTGGACGGGATATATTAGGCTGCTGCCTTAAGTTGCCTGATGTTGTAAACGCTCCTGATTCAGAAGGTGAAGTCTGCTTTACCAAGGTATCATGGGTTTTGGCCCTTGATGTCTCTGTTCCGCAGGCCAGTTACTACGTTGCGGGGTGTTAGGGGTATCTGCTATAAATTGTTGAGAAGAGAAGTTGCGGTTTCTACCTAGTGAGTTTACTTGGGATGTAAGTTGCGTGTTAGGGTGTGGTAAGACAGGTCTATATAGTTCTTTTGGTTTGGCTTGGTTAAAATAATTAAATCTGTTATGTGCTATGCGCGTCTCTTCCGGCCGGGCCGCTACTATAGCTGCTTCTAAAGTAACGTATGCCAATAGAAACATGAAAGTCTAAGTTATTTATGTATTGGTCTATTACAAGGTTTTCGTAATACGCCTTATCTGTATGCTTTCCTACTGCTGGTAAAGTATCAAGTAATTCCTAAGCCTACGCCCGAAATTATCAGCGTCCTCATTTTTATTTCTACGTATGCGAGTATCCTGCATCACCTGGATCTCGTCACGAGTTTCACTTAATCTGCGTAATAATACTGACTTGATATCGTTCCAGTAATCGACAGATTCCTCATGAGCGAAAGCGTCGACCGCGGCTCCGCTCATTCTACTTTTAATTAGACAAATACAAGCTGCATTCATTTTCGTTGGCGGATCCAACAAAAGCATAACATTTTCCATCTCCAGTAATTTAAGGTTTTCGGGTTGCCGTCATATCTCGGCATGCGGTCGCTTATGAATTTAAAATCTGAGATATCAGTGTTGGAGAATGCCATTTTTAAGATATTTAAGTAATCTATTCTTGAACAAAAATAAAGTAAAAATTTAGTAGTTTTTAAACCATATTGGTATAAAAACTACGTTGAACTACCCCTAAATTCTTAAGCTAACGTATTCATAAATTACGAAAAATTCCTAAATTAAATATTTAAAATAAAAACACAATAAAACAATCAAAAGAAAACCATGAAAATAAAACAAAAAATAAATCATTGAAAATAAAAAACTTAAAAGTTAAAACACACACAAAATAGCACGAAAAAGATTTTTACCATTTAATAAGTCGGTTCAGATAACATAATGTACCTGATATAGCTATAGTAATTCTATTAAAATATTGTCTTTAAAATATATATCAAATCAAGTTTCTTACTATTATAGAGAACATTAATTAAATTAAGTAAATATTTAAAATATGATATCTACAGCAATTGGAGCATGTAGACGGACAGTTTTTTTTAGCAATTTTTTAATTAAATTTAACTTGTATTACTGTATTATGCCTACTGCAATTTTAGCCTGTAGACAGCACACACAAAACAAAGCATAATAGAAAACGACAGGAAATATAGCAAAGGAAACTGGGTAAACTAAAAGTACTCACAGAACAGTAGGTTCCCAATTCTCCGGGTTTCCTACGAGTTGGTGGTCGAAGTAGGTTCTTGAATCACGAGGGTAACTATCGGTACCTATCGTTCACCCTATCCAAAGATTTTTATTCGAATCTCTAGGTGCCGCGAGACTACAAAGACTGCACCAGATATATAATTAACGACCACAATAATCAAAAAAGATTTATTTGTTATAAAAATTACAATACTTATTATTTCAAAATGTTCTACAAGACTAATTTTATTCTATTCAACATAATACAAATTAGGTACTTATTGAAAATCAGCGTTAAACTTTTTGACGCAATAAAGTAGGTCGTAGGCAGCACGGTCAATACTCTGGTGGCTGACTCTGGACATTCGTCAGACTATGTCAAATAAATTTTATGGCCTGACGAGAGAACAATTCAGAAAAATATCTTACAATGTAGCTAAAGGGATGGGTATTAACAAAAGGTTTAACCAAGTTAGCCAAGCTGCGGGAAAAGATTGGCTGTCAGGATTTTTACAGCGCCATCCTGAGTTGAGTATTAGAAAGGCCGAAACTATTAATCAATAGAATAGGATTTAAAAAGACTGCAGTAAAGCTTTTTTTTCAATACCTGGAAAAAGATGGACCTCACGGACCTGTTGACGAAGGTACTCATGGGGGCTGGATTAACGAAAACACTTTTTTTTGTTAAACACACCAAACCTTCTGCCAATACCCTCGTTTTGCTTATATTAGACAATCACAACAGTCATGCTACTCTCAAAGCTTGGGATATGGCTATGAGAATCATGTTTTAATGCTTAGCATTCCGCCACATTCATCGCACCGTCTGCAACTATTTGATGTCGCGTTCATTCCCCGCTTAAAAGAGCTTACAACAAAGAATACAATTTACATAATAAAACAGGTTAAAGTTACACCTTATGACATTGCAGGACTGTTTAATAGTGCCTATACTAGAGTAGGATCTACTCTATAGAAAAAGAAGTATCAAGCTTTCAAGCAACGGTAATATCCCCATGAATCTCGAAATATTTTGTGATGATGACTTCATTGATGAGGTAGCCAAATCTATGCCTATGCATGAAGCAGGACAGCAGCCAACGAACATATTATGTCCTATCCCATCGAGGTCACAGCAGACAGTTAATGAGCAACGCATGCTGGCCCTACTACGAGTCCATCTATTCTTTGTGATGATGAAATTCAACCAGAAGTAGTTCCGGAGGAAGCTGATGTAAGCACAGATCCGATTCCAACCACATCATGTGCAACATCCACACGAGCTGCTATTCAGGAAGTATAGCAGCTCGTCGGCTTTATCGGAACTCCGTCTAAAACATATTTAATGCGACCAATACCATTGACGATGAAACAGTAACCGACTTAATAATTTTTTTAAACTATCGCGGTTATTTTCACCATAATTTAAAGAAATAGATTTAAATTCTTACCACGATATTGTGTAAATTCTTTAAATCATAGTAACTAACTTTGTTAATATTGTAAACATTGTGAACCCGCTGTCAGAATTCATCTCTAATAAAGAAAATGGGTCGAAGAACAAACACCCTCCTGAAATTTTAACAAGCACACCAAGAGAAAAAGTACTTAAAAACAGAGAAAAAGATTTTTTTTAAAATAGAAGAAAGAAAATTGTATCAAGGATAAATATAAAACAGGAAAATGTGACAAACGGAAACTGATCAAAGATATAGAGTTTAAAAGCAAGTAGACTACAACCAGAAACAAAAGGGCTAGAAAAGGCAAAAATTAATTTGTTCAAAAGCGACGATGAAGATTCATCTGCTGATCAAGGTTACGAACGTCGAATTTGCGACGATGAGTCAGTATACTCTGAAAAGAAACTTTAGGTTCAATTTGTTTAGACACGGGATTAAGTGAGGATATATATGTGGTACAGATACCGGAGCCCATGCAGCAGGAAAATGGGCCCATGAAGAATGTTCAGGACTTTTTTCAGAAGTTCCGGAGTTCCAGATTTTTATATTTGTTGGATCCGTAAAATCTGGGTCATATGTTTTTCTTCAATAATTTTATCTTTATTTTTCTTGTTTTTGTTTAAAAAGTATATTTTTTTATTGGTGTTTAGTTCAACAAAACTTTCAACAATGTTATGGCTCTCATTGCCAAAATGTTCTCTTAAAGTCAAAATTCTAGAAAATATATCAAAATTAGTCTTTAATAAAAAAAATGAACTGGCTATTGAATATTAGAGTTTAATTTATCTTACAATAGCTTACTTACTATTATCACAATATAAAAAATGATACAGTAGGATGACGCCTTTGATCTTGTGGAAAATGCCGACAACGTCTAGACGGCGTTAGGATGCCAGGGTTGTCACAAGTAAACAATATTTATAAAATTAATTTTTATTGAAAAATCAACATCGTCAGATATATTATAATTAAAAAAATATTATAACTTAATATAACAATGAAAACAATTTCAAATTCCGTACTTACATCAGTATACTGGCCAGTGGTAATATCAAAAAATCGATTTCATTTATATCATCTCACTAGTACAATATAGCGTCTGATTTATGACGTCATTATCACTGGCCAGTATACTGATATATATATACCCGTCGCGGCGAACCTTGATCCCTATGACACGGACAGTAATTTTCACAACACAACCTTGTAGTGCCGTCACCGTTACATTAGAATCGTATTGGAGGTGTCTAAAAATGGCAATTATTTATTTTACGTAGCTTTATTCCAATACAACGATATTCCGTTGGAATTATAACAATTCATAACATTTACAAGAAGTTATCTCAATCACACTTTACATTTATTTATACGAGATGAAGAGCACACGTCCTATGCAATATTTTGAATAAAAAAAATAAGAAAACAGACACGCGTTACCCCTGAATGATGTGTCCCGAACTACTAACATTGTTTTGTTTGCAGTTCGGGCTCGGCATTCCCGCCCCTCGTCCCTCATACCCCGCACGATTGCCCTGTCTAAACGTCTTCGTTGGACGACTGTATGGTTTTTTAGACTGTGCTATTATCCTACTGTCCCATATAATTATGTATATGGGACGCCCATTTCCTCAAAAGCCTTATGGCAAAGATTTTTTTATTTTATATTTACGGGTTTTTCAAGACCGCTTTCAAACAACAAAGATTTTGAAAAAAAAAAAATGTTTCAGACTTATCTGTGTTAACCTTCATATTACAGTAATTGACGATTCTCCGGGATTAAACAAAGATAAGAAAAAATAAAACACAAATTCCAACAATAATAGTATATTAAAATCAAATTGCATATATAACTATTTCCCTAACGATTACAAGCATTTGCGATAGTGATTTAACTATTTAAATACAAACAACATTTATTTGCGGTGTAGATCAAAGTGTAATAAATGCATCTGACTAACGATAACAGATAATATATAGTTGTGTAATCTTTATTTTTAACTGAGTCGCAGTATTAGTACAATACAAACTTGACTTTCATGGCCGACATATTATGAATGAACTTAAGACTCGAGAGGCGAACTCCTGCGAAATAAAATACCCGCAGTTCATTGGTTGACCACGTCACCCAATCAACAAACGTCAAATTTTATGGAACGAAGTGTATTCTTGATTCGTACTTTATTAAACGGTCGCATTACTTTCTATTTAAAACCTAAATATCGTTTAATATGATGCCATATTTAAAAACCCCGTTATTAGGTACGGCCAATATGTAGGATATTCACTTACAATACGACTGCAGAGTTAACAATTTAACATCCATCTCTTTCTATCTCATGTATTTGTCGTAATTATTTCGGATTCGTAACATTTAGGCAGATACTTTTGAAATTTCAGGAAGTTAAGTACCACGGCATTCCATAATGACATTGCATTGGGATTTGGTGCCTACCGCTTATCGTTGAACGTATTTTTGAACTATCTTAAGCACGTAAGATTATTCAAAATTCACACCAGAATGCTCCTTGTGTGCTCTTTATTTATTTGTTCATGAGTACAGTCAGCATCAAAAGTTGTTAAAACATTGACATTTTCAAAGTCCCTTTTCACCATGCTGACTGTACAAGTCGCGGCACATATCTCTAGCGCTGAGGTAAAGTAGAGGGGATTGCGCAGAAATCAAAAATAGGTCTCTCAGGGGCACTACAGGTACGAGGGGCTACTGGTACCGATGCGCAGATATCCCCTCCACGTTTCGGTCAGCACTAGAGTTATGTGTTATAAATGTGTAACATAACTTTTGCTTGGTGGTAGGATCCCTTCTGGGTCCGCCTGGCTAGCGACCACCCTTTATATAAAGTCTGCCGCCAAATGTTACCGCTCCGGCGGTAATGTGTTCCGGCAATATTGTATAAAGAGCCAGTTCCTTCCTAAACCCGTGTGCTTTCATCTTCGACCTCATCGTCACTTACCATCAGGTGAGATTGAGGTCAAACGCGGGTTTAGTAACTTATAAAAAAAAAAAAAAAAAAAATAACACTGTATATCATAAAAAAATTGCTCACCACACAGTAAACACGTAGGTACAAAATTTTAGTGCTATTAAACAACACATGAAAAGAAATGCGTTATGTATGATTAGCAATCGACTATTAACTTCGGTAACATTTATAAAGTATCACATCATCTTTTATTTTATTTATAGTAAAAATATTTAGATGGCATTTATACGTTTTTCTACTGCGAAGCACCGTTTGAATTTAGAATATTTTAAGCTAACTCGATAAAAATGTGAACGTGCAAATGGTAAGTCGATACTTTCTTCGCTAAACTTAAAATTTTGTTTGATTTTTTATCTTTGAAATGGTCAAAGCTTTCAGTACTTAGTTTTCATCTCGACAATTTGGATTTTTATCTCGACAAAGCACTGCGTTAATCCTATACACCAATAAGTTTTGTGAATATTTTATAACATACATTTAAAATTGTTTGTTCGCTCTAGCAAATAGTAAAAGTGAAGTCAAATTCTGTTGGAGATACAGAAACTTTTCTATATACTAAATCTTCTAAACTTCAATAAGTGATCAACATGTATTTTACAACGAGGGTATTTTTTTAAGTTCCAACCTAGTTCTCTAACCAACCCATACCAAAAATTAAGGCCACATCTATCACATTCCACATCTTTGAAAACGTGCCATATAACCGGTTTTAATGTTAATTTTTTTCCCAATAAATCCTTAAGTAATTTTGTTCTTAACCGATCTCTATACTGCAGTCTTTATATTTCACTGGGCCCTTAAGAAATTACTGAAAACAGAATGGCCCCGCTGCGTTGTAACAAGATTTCATATAATTTTATATTTCAAAAGACAACTGTTACCCTATATCAACGCTAGGTGGAAATAATCATAATTAAGATAAAAAAAAGTAAATACTCTCACTATGGCTATACCTATAACACTAGTCCACGTAACGCTTACCTGCTGACAGTAAAAAACATACCATAATTTGTTACATCTAGTCAAAGGCCTATTTTTATCTTAAGACTTGAAATATATTTAAAAAAAATACTACAAACTTTTTGTGTCATGACTTCTGAACTTCGCGAAAAAATGCGTTAAAGAACCCTTATTTTAAATATTAAGTGAATATCAATTTAATATCCTGATTTTCAATCCAAAATGTCTTCATAGACATTTCAACAGCCATCAGGTTTTTGGTTGTCATGGCAACACACAAGTATGGCACATACACAATAGAAAATCCATTTATACACAAGACAGGCAAATATCTTAAAGAGATAAATACTCTTTTTCTAAAGAAGCGAATTTTACTTTGTTTACAATTGTAATCAACACTTATCAAAGCAACACTTAAGTAATATAAAAGGCGCTGCACACGGCTAATATACTGTAATATTTTATATTAGGATATATACTGAAAGATTTCGAGTTAGAAATTGCCACGCGATTTCGTACCTAACTTAAGTACAAATCTCAGAATCCTGTGGTCACATTTTGCATATGCTGATTCTTTGAACGAAACAAAAAATAACGTTGTATATGGTCTTCGTCTTGTGTGATGGTTACGCATCTTAGGATAAAATATGGTATCTTAGCCGTGTGTAGCGTCCTTAATCGATACATCATTTACCTTTGGTACAACAAAAATACAATTGTACCCTACTTTAAAGACAGTTGTAATTTGTAAGTTGTAATTCTAGTAAGAAAGATCTTAAAATAACAGAATATACCATTTATGTCATGCAAAGGCGAGCAACTTTAAAAGTAACAAAAATATAATAAAAAGTATGTTGAATATCTTAAAAAATGCTATATGTACTTGTTGTACCAAAGGTGCGATATTTAAGTCACCTAGGCCCGATGTAATTTGTTCATTAATAATTAATTTCATTACGAGAAAAGTAGTGGGTAATTAATAGTTACTATTGCGCTCTATTTCGATAGTACACTCTCTGAATTTAGATCTCTATTATGTCAAATTCGGGGGGGACATCAAACTCTACAGTTACTAACAAAAACAGAATTTTAAGCCCGTCTTTAGACACTGGACTGGAAACGAAAGAAAAACATAGACCAGCTGCTTCTCTTCCCGGGCATACTGTAAAAGTCAGATAAGTGAAGAGGTTCTATTGGTGTTTTTGTGGGCGCAAAGCTGTCCCCCTGTCACTGCAATAGTCTCTCTCCGTTATAATAATACCTCCAAATTTGTCAAACGTGACATCAGATGGTTTTATAGCCTCTGGTGTTCTGCCTACCCTATTAGGGATACAGGCGTTGTTACACTGATTTGTGACTGACTGACATTGGACAAAAAAAACATGGTGTAATATCGAATAGAGCCAATTTTATCACTTTTAACAACATGGTGCAATAATCATACTAAGAGTCTGATCCGCGAAAGTTGTCCAAAAGAGAAGGCGGGAATTTTAAATTCAAGATCAGGGCCATTTCTTTAAACTCAGATCGACTGACAATTGTCGGTCAACAATTCATTGTAAAATAACAAAAAAGTGTTTCATAAAAACTTGACAATTCATCCAAAATCCTTCTGACACCTTTCTTTTTACTGACACTTGTATGTAGCCTGTAGAATTGTCGTTTTATGAAACAAAAGTCATGTGAAAATCGCTAACAATTGTCAGTTTACCATGAATTGTAGCTTTATGAAATAGGGCCCAGGCTTAAATTAATTTGATACTATTATTACACATATAACGTCCTCCTTTTATAAAAACGATAAATAAATAGTATCAACTTTGTTAAGGCACTATTTTTTTAAATTCCCGCCTTTTTTTCTTGGACAGCTTTCGTTAGTCTGACTCTAGTCTCTTTTATAGTCAAAATCTCTGAACGTTCAATATATTCTATCCATTTTTGAAATATAAGGCCCACAGTTCTCATCAAGCTGAAACCGTAACTAAAAAGAAGTATTTATATTCTTATTTAAGCTTGATTTTTGGTGACTGAACAAGCAATTAATTACTTTATATAAAATAAGTTAAGTATAGAAAATACTTGAAAGCAACTATTAATATATTTTAAAATATATCTTCATAATATTTATACAAATATTATTACTCAATACCTATAACTTGCACGTAAAAGCATAGATTTGTATAAATGCATATTAATTGAAATTAAAAATTCTGATAAAACCTCTTGGGTAAATAATTAAAATAAAATAAAACATTTTATTGTAAAATACTATTTGTAAATAAAATTCAAATGGCACCTTGAATTTGTACCTCTTGGTAATAACTATTTATAATAAAATATAATCATATTTTCTTTTTATAATGTTGAACTAAGACTGTGTACATAATATATAAATATATATGAAACATGTGTATACCTTTCATTCATGTGTCAAAATGTGTATTTAAATAGTAATTTATTATAGAAGGGCCAATCATGAATCCCTAGTCTACAGTAAGTATTAAAATTTTATATTTGTGTAAATTTTTGATTGTCAGGGTTGTCACCGGCCAAATTATGTTACTTTCTTTGAAACGATATAAACGTACTATCCGTGCGCGATAAGTTGAGACCCGCGTGGAATGCGACACTCCTCCCCCATCCCCGCGCACCTACCCGCGGCCGCCCGCGGTGTACAGTTGAAGCCACATTTTTTATCTATTAGTTTCGTACTGGCTTACGTCACGTATCGACGCGCTCCGAATAAGTTGTTAGTTTTGTTATAATAGTCCGTGTTAAGTTTATTTGTTATTGCTCCTGTTACGTTTTTTTATTGTTAAAGTTTAACTAAAGACTAAATAATTACTGAAAAGTTATGTGATATGAATGATAAGGGTAGGAGGATGATGATGACGACTAAATTATTGTTGAAAATAATCTGATAAATACCTATACATAAAAGCATCTTTTATTTAATATAACACCTATCGGCTTTCACTTTTAGTGATACATAATAAATCTATAGTCTGACAATTACGATTAATTATTGTTATAAAATAACTTAATATTGTAAATAATTTCACTATGGAAGATGACTACCTAAAATTCGCAGATACCGCCGCATGCGGAAGCTAGTTACATTTTTTGTTTGAACTGTACTTGTCAGTGACGTCACCGCGCTCAGGTCTCAACTTATCGCGCACGGGTAGTACCTACATATTTATTTTAGTAACACTTAGTAGAAAAATAAAGACATGGCATCACAAACTCTTTTACAATACTACGCGGCATTTCATTGACAATACTACGACGTAGTGCTACAAGATGTTATATAGTGACGCGTAGACGTCTTTATTTTAATAGTATTCATTCATATTCATTCGTAATCATTTCTATAAATGATACTCATTGTGTAAAAAAAAATGGCCGGTGAAAAAACAACCTATTTTTCAGTAATCTCTTTAAATGGTTCATAATTTTAGATAACATACTTTTTTAATAGGTTTAACGCATTTGGTTATATTTTATTCTAACAAGACTTTTTGTTGTCTTTAAAGACACCGCAGACGAGTTCTCAAGTGACTGTCGTTGGGTCAATATATTAAGCAATAAATTCTAGTTGTATTTTATTTAATATTATGAACCGTAAAAATTTAAGGCCTATGGTTAAATTTCAACTTAACTTTAATACCCATTCACATGATAAAAATATGAATAAATTATGTGTAATATTTTATTAGGTATATATTCCTATTATTTTTGATAACAGCTAAAATTAAAATTTTATGCGATTTGATAATATCTCATAAACAGGATAGTAAAACTTAAAACTACTAACTAATGTTTATCTTCGTTCATTTGGATTTTTAAATTCTTTGCAAAATAAAATTAATCTAAATGATTTAAAACTACTAATGATACAAGTGGACCCGATTTTCTTTACATACGTTTTTCGTAATTTTTAGATCATAAGAAGAAAATATATGAAATATTCTTACTTATACGTACTTATTGTAACGCAAAAGACAAAATGGTAGCTAAGTACATATTATAGTTGAATTGTTTTCAAATGGT
This sequence comes from Stenoptilia bipunctidactyla, assembly GCA_944452665.1. NCBI lineage: Eukaryota > Metazoa > Arthropoda > Insecta > Lepidoptera > Pterophoridae > Stenoptilia > Stenoptilia bipunctidactyla. The sequence continues at coordinate 18,122,672 of OX101746.1, forward strand.
ATTCGTGAAAGTTCAAAGTTGACAATATAAGTGACGTTACCGTAACGACATTGCTCGATTTTCCATTCGATTGCTTTGATGTATCGAATCAGTTGGTGAAAAAAATTCATCCAAACTTACGATTACAAGATGGCCGCTCATATTCATCGATTTAATTTCAACTCAGTAGTGTCAATCTCTATTAACTGAACGTTCGATTTCTTTGAATCTGTCAATTTAAGATGGATATTTTTTATGATATTGACAAAAAGAGAACTGTCACGAAAATCATTTAAAAACAAATCAATTATAAATAAAGCAGAATCTCTTTTTGTCCCAGACAATGTACAGTTTGTACATCACGTGAGCAGAGTCCACATATAAATCTTTTAACTCCTAAATTACTCTTTCACCGGTGTCATCTTGAAAATTGGAACCACCACGTTATACTATTTTGAAGTCAAATTATAAAATACCTGTCAAACTATGGCACAAAACATAATTATAAAATATGTATATAACAGACATATATACTTTGCGTATGTTAAATCATTCGGCTTAACTTGAAAAATGAATGTTCACGTGCAGTAATTTCTAACGTGCGAAATCGTTATCATCTATCTTTTTCTACTGTTACGCACACCACTACGGTATAATAAGTATCATGGATTTGTTTGTTATTGGACCTGCATCCGTTGCGAGGATATTGAGAAGGTCAAAATAAACATTTTGACTATAGAACGGCTTCTCGAAAATTAACTAATTTTCAGTTTTTTCACTTGGGATTCTAATGTTAAAATCATTTTTTGTCTAGTTTAACCGTAACACACGTTCCTTTGAAGTTATTTAAAGATTTTTTTGTTTTTTTTTTTTCATCGTGAGCTCATCTATGATTTACATAATCTCGTCTAAAAAATAAATAACTATTTTCGTAAAATAAATGTGATAAAAATCAGACTATCCAGAGTTAATTTTAATTAGCGTATTACCTTTTGCGGCATCCTCTCCACATCAATCCCAAGAAATTTGTTGTACGACTTTTACAAATCTTGATAAATACCTAACACAAAAAAAAACGGTTTCCCATAAAATCGATTTTTATTGCTACTCTTTCTCCGTCCATGCAGTCAGATTGTGGAACTAATTACCTCATGTCATTCGTGAGTGTAAAACCATATCTAGTTTCAAAAATAAAGTCATAGATCACTACTTTTCTCTACTGTAAGTTATAGTTTCCACTCTACTTACATAAACAATAGTATGAATTATGTATTTATTATATTTAGTATTATGTATGTATTTTAAGTACCTATATAAAGTTGTTATAATATTATACGTATATATTGGTATATATTGGTATATATTTATATTTATAAAAATTTAAATAGTTTTTAGTAGGTATATTATGTATTAGTACACACTATGATTGCATTTTCAACAAACTCTCCAGTCTTAGGTCTGCTGTAAGAGATTTCAATAGAGACAAGCTGTACCTTTGTCCTTATTTTGATTATCTTTCTTTATATTGTATCTAAACTTGTGTGTAAATAAATTGTTCAATAAATAAAATAAATATAAAAATGTTGTTCCCTCTGTTATTAATTCATCTTTAAGCTGCTGCGTCAGCCCGCAAACTAACGCTCCGCTGCACGTGTCGTGACTCAAGGTTGGCGGTATCAGTGTTAATAGAGTAATGTAATTTTTTAGACAATAAATATTTTTTTGAACGGGAAAACTAAAAACCGTGAAACAATGTTATTGGGATCGATGTGGAGAGGCCACCAGAAAGAGGTGATCGCTAATTAAAATTAACCCTGTACAGACTTGAAACACATTTGTTTTTCAAGTTATGCCCATGATAAAATACCTGCATTAAAACGAAGTATATCTAGTAATGAGCTTAATTTGACAGTTCAATCTCCACTTACAGGCCTCTCTAATGGAGCGTACAGCGGGGCTACCATGCTACCGTCGACAACGATAAATCGGGCCTTTTATCGACATTTTCTTAGAATATGGTATTTAGTGTATGTAATTTATTAAGATTATGACATATTTGGTTCTGTGGTCTTAATCATGGTATCAAATCGAGTAATTCTATCTATTATGTTGCGCATATTAACTGACATAATAGGATAAAATAACAAAACAATATTTATCTTGTCGATTCGACTATTTATCGACGGTTGCATGCTAGCCCTGCAGATTGCTTGTAATGAAACATTCTGCGCACGTTGCGTATTTGGACGTGTCGTGCGCAGAATGTTACATTACCGGTTCCATTACAGCATTACGTCAAATTTGGACACTTTAATCTCTTACTAACAAAAAATGACTTTCAACTGATTTTTAACATTAGAGAAACTTAAAATGAGACTGTAATATCGAATCCGACCCATTGTATACCTTGACTTATCTTTTATTTAATTACATCGATGATGTATGTGTTTTACAAAAATATATATTTTTGTGCTGCTTTTTTCAATTCACCTGCAAAGAAAAGACTTTGGTTTTTAGTCTATCATTGTCAATTAACACCCGAATTAAATTAAGAATATTCAAAAAATATTTCTAACTATCGTAGCACACTATCAAATTAAGTTTATTTTTAATCTATCAGTTTAAGTTTAGTTTATTAAGTAGGTTCCCGTCAGGGTGCAACTGACTAGCGATCACCCTTCATTTAAAATACATAGATACATACACACATACAGAACCTCACGCCTGTCTCCCCTTGGGGTAGGCAGAGACAAGGGAACACCAATTGCTTCAATCCAGATATACCTCTTTTGCTTCCTCCACGTTCATTAATCTTTTCATACATGATCGCCGATTACGGGTACCTAGGCCCTTTTTAAGAACGTCGCCAATTTGATCGGCGTACGTTCGCCTTCATTTAAAATCTGCCGCCAATGGGGAGTTTTCTGACAGCTCATAAAAATTAGTTCAAAAAACCTCTATAGATGGCACTTTTAAAAAGCCGAAGGCGTTAAGTCTGTAAACTATAATGTAGGTAAGTGGTATCTAACATCTATGGTTATTAATACGTTCAATATCTCATACAGACGTCAATTAATTTATTTTACTTTTAAAAACGCAGTGTGGAATAAATTCTTCGCCTTCGCCTTTTGTAAAGCGCCATCTATCGAAGCCTTTTGTGCCAATTTTGTACAGTTTTGTTTTTTTAATGAGCTGTCAGAAAACTCCCCATTACTACAATATTTTATGAAGAGCCAGTTCTTTCCCAGGCCCGTGTGCTTTCATCTTGGTCATTTTCAACCTCTTCACTCACCATCAGGTGAGATTGAATTCAAACGTCTTTAATAAAAAAAAAACACAAATCCAAACTTACCTACTTCATGCTCATATTGCTGCCGCAGAAATCGAAATCTTCCAATCCGTCGGGTTCGAAAGCTCGGATCTGCTCAAACAGGTCGCTGTCCATAAAGCTGCTCTCGGTTTGAGCGGGAGTGGCCGCGCTGAAGTAGCTGTGGTCGTTTAGTTCCAAATATTGCCAGTGTGTGGTGTGTGTGTGATTATAGATTTTTATAGATCGTTGTAGGTAAAAAGATTGTTATAAGTAAAAAGATTGTTATAGGTAAAAAGATTGTTATAGGTAAAAAGATTGTTATAGGAAAAAAGATTGTTATAGGTAAAAAGATTGTTATAGGTAAAAAGAAGATTGTTAAAAGAAAAAAGATTGTGAAATGTTTTAATATTCAATGTTTTACAATTATGTAAAAGGTAGTAGAAATATTGTTAATTTTGGGTGATTCATTGTAAAGGAATTATTTAAAGTTTCGATGAGTTCAAAGTAGAGAGTACGGAGCATAAAATTTGTATGAGATATTTGTGAGTGTGTGGCAAATGTTTCATGTTTCGTGTTCGTGTTTCAGCGAAGTTCGTAGACCAATCGACGAAGGATCGGGAAAGAAAGAGAAAATGCAACACATTATGAAGTGTAAAACGACGGTCGTTCCGTTATAAATAATAAAATAACAGCTACCAACTCGCCAAAATGGCAGCACAGACCAAATATCACCGTGCGCTATCAAATTCATTACTCTATACAGTTTTTTTTAATAAAAAAAAGAATAATGAAATTTAAAAACAAAAATAAACAAAAAACGACCGTCTGTGTTGCATTTTCGCAAGGGTATCAAAAAAAAATGTCTATGAGAATTATTTCTAAATAAAATATATGTACAAAGTGAAAATATGAAGAATGTTTGGTTGAATTAGTAGATAGCTTGGCAAGCTAGTGGATTTGAAAAATAGGCTTCTACAAACAGCTTACATGTAGAGTTTTATTAGCCAAGCAAACTACTCAAAGCAACAAGAAATACAAATAATTTCAAAGACATTTTTTTTATTTCGAATAAGGCGTCAAAACTAGCATATAGTAAAGTTCTAACACTTGCACATAATTTAGAGTGACCATGCTTTGCTTAATGTAGCGAATATACTTATTTCCTTGTAAATAAATACATACAAATCTCTTCTATAAATCTTAAATATTGTGTAAAAAAAATTGTTTGGTGATTAAGGAATAGTATTGTAGAATTCCAAGAGCAAGGAGCGGCGGTCTGTTGTTTGTACTCTTAACTTAAAATACGTTAAGAAATTTATTTTACCGACCAAGAAAACAGAACATTTTAATAAACGCTAATTTTGAACACCCATTACTTAAATGAAAATAACCGATCAATATTCCAAACAACATGTATTTAGTATCAAGGGTATTACAACACATACATGCATTCAACATTTAACATTTAAACCATTTTCGGTTATCATCATGAAACATTATACGAGAGAGCTCATATCAACAATCGTATACAGATAAGTTCGAAATTCAAATATTTTTCGAAACTTGCCTTCAAAAAAAGGTTTTATACTTATCTATTACAAACATTGACAAACCAACAAATGAGCGTCCGGAACAATTTGATTTCTAGACCTTTTAAAATTCCGACTCATATTTTAAAAAAAAAACTAAAAGAATTTAAAAAAGGAATGTGCATATTTGGATGACGAACGTAAATCATTTATTAGTAAGTCAATGGTATTAAAGAAGCCACCACATTTCGTAGTTAAAAAGTTCATCTATAAAATTTGTACTTCTACGTTATATAGAGTACGCGTCATTTTATCATAAAAAGAAATAAGTTTTGGTTGTCGAGTCCGTTAAATTTCAACTTGAGATTCCTAAACCATACGCATCATAATAATTTCATTTAAAAAGTGAGAAATAATCATTTAATATATAGTAAGTTTTTTGACAAACAAATTTGTATCAGGATAAATTTCACCTATATTGTACCATAGAACCAATTGAATCATGCATGACCCACAACAAGCTCATTTTGGCAAACCGTCTAAATGCTATAGTTGAATTCTTTTCCAGTGGTTTTTGTGACAGTTCAAAATTGACAATCTTTGTGACGTTGCCGTAAAGAAATTGTTCGATCTTCCATTCGATGGCTTTCACGTGTCGAATCAGCTGGTGAAAAAAATGTATAGAAACTTCCGATTACAAGATGGCCGCTCATATTCATCGATTCAATGTCGATTCAGTAGTGTCAAGCACTATCAACTGAACGTTCCGTTTCTTTGAATCTGTCTATTTAAGATGAATATTTTTATGACATTTACTTAATTTATTTACAGTTCATTATAACAATTACACTTTATTAATAGTTCAATTTATAATTTTAAAATAAACAATTTTACTGACATAGTTTGTATTTTCTTAACGCGCCAATTTATATTTTATTAGTTGTAAATAGTTTGCGTGTAATGGAAAATGAGAAGTGTCACGAAATTCATTCGAAAACAATTCAACTATAGTAGGTCGAAATCCTCTTGAAGATAGGTTTCCTTGGTAACAAACTTGTTATCATTTCATTCGACACTCACATTTACCGAGTACAGAATTCGTACAGTATCTAAAAAGTCATAAGTGCATAATACGCGATAGACCTTACAAGTGTGACACTTTCAAAAGAAATTTCAGCGAAGTGGGTCATGATTGGGTTGGTGCGATAGTACAACTTGCCGTGTATTGAGTTCAGTGGACTTTCAATTTGAAATTTCTCAGACTCAAGTCCCCGATTGTATGAGCGTATACTTATCAATCAGTCTGTTTAAATAATAACCAATAACAAAAATGCCATCGCTCATTCAATCACTAAACCACTAATAAACGACCTTGCTACTGATGTACTTAACATTTTGTAAAAATATTAATGGTTTTACATACATTTATAAAAGTATCAACTTTAAACATTATACTAATATCAATCAACATTCGTTTAATAAAACATGAAAAACTATTATTTTTAAATTCAAATTGTCTTTTAGTTTAAATATATAAAATCCTTGCCTTGTTTTCTGTAATAGATGAACTTTTGCTATTAAATCTAAGTATTATTTAGCTAAATTATTTAATAGTCACATCAATTTGATTATATATCTATTTTAACCTAAAAATATAACTGGACCAATTTTGTAGTACATCTTCTTTCCGAAATTCGATTCAATCAGTTCAATCAGTTGCCAATCAGGATGAAACTACATTTCAATCAATCAATTTTAAAGCAGTAATTCGAAGACAATAGATTTAACTGGTAGATTGAAAAAGAAACTAAAAAGCGTTATTACAATGATATAATAATGAAGCAGTCAAGTTTAATACCAAAGTCATTATCATGACTTTCAAAATACATGATAAACAATTTAAATTAGCACCAAATTATACAATAAAACATGTAAAAAATATCCATAGCTTTAAATAAATATCGCGTATAAAATAAATGCATTTGATCATTTTCTAAGGTTTCTTACAGTAACACGATTGGTACGCCAATAATATGAGCCTTTTAAACTGACACAACGATATAAACCCCTTAGACTGAAGAAATAAGAATGATTGAATGGAATGATAACAGCTGGTCAAACGAAAACATTTCAATATTCACTGAGTAAAAACTTTGACCATACTATTGACATTTTAGAATCTAAATTTATACAGTGCTTATTAAAGGTGAATTATAAAAGGTACTTATGAAAAGAATAGTTCAATGCAAAAGTTACTTATAAATCGCTGTAAAATGTATTATTAAAACTTATATCTATTTTGAGAAAAAACATCGCCTCAACGAATCATTGTACCTTTCATAAAGTCGTATTCTTATTTAGTGATTTAATAATTAATATATCATTATAAAACTTAATACAACAATCATTAGTTACACAATCAAAGTTTGCTCTCGACATAAATATATATAAACTTTTCGAATATTTAATTTATTGTGCTTTTTATTCAACAAATAACTCTTGGGCGTGAATTAAATATATTTGAGTCTTTTTTCTTATAATACTTTTTTCTATATAAACATATGTTTTGTTATGCAATAGTAGACTTCTAGAAATACAGATATTAAAATATCTGTTTCAAAATATATTTGTGCTCATAATAAAAAACAGAATATGTTAAAAATTTTAACAAGATTCATAAAAATATACATAAATAGAGTATAAATTTTCCGTCCCTGACTGTTCTTAAAGTCCCTGAAGTTCCAAATTCTTATTTTTAATAAACACACTACAATACCAATAAATAGACACCAATCCTTTTTTTTTTGGTCGCAATTTTTCTTCATACCTACATAACGACAGTAAAAATTCTTTCCTACTTGTGATCTTAAACAATTACAACTCTTACTGGTTAAGGCAGCTTATAGTACGTAAAGTGGTGTTGTACGATCTCGTACATTGACTTTTCGGTCTCATTAATTTTGCTGACCGCGGTACCCTACATTACGCAGCGCAGTGTTCATTATAATTTAATATATTTTGTCGTGCAATATACGCCGTTCTAACCACACGTTTAACAACTTGAAAATCATTAAAACTACATTGTAAACTTCAAATAAACTTTATAAAGAATCTCTGGCGTATTCATCTCAACATCATCTCAACAACTTCTACAGTCCACTGAACTTCGAGCTATTGTGTATGATCACTGACTATACAGGTGTAAAGATTACATAATGTTGTCCTTACACTAGTTATGCAGCGGTGCGCGACTGCGAATGATCATGTCAGTCGAATAAACTACAAATACTAACCTGAATATTCGACTTCAAGATTAGTAATGTACTAACGTGCTGAGTCGAATGATACTACTAATATTAGTAATTACTAACGGTGTTTCGACTTCGATATGGCCGACTGACCTTGAATGAAAGCATTCGAATGAATTAGTTGAATGACTGAATGCATTAGTAAGCAAATCATTCTTATTGACAGACTAGCTTTTGCCCGCGGCTTCACCCCCATAACTCCCTTAGAGAGTGAGAGTTTTGAAGTAACTTATAGATTTTATATTTTAAGTGTTGTAGATTTTAAGTGTTTTAGTTAGGTATTTTTTTTGCATTGCAAGTATTGAAAATGACGCGGGAGGATAAAAATTGTTTGATTAGCATATTTACTAGCAACTAAAGATTATTGTGATACGATTATTTTGATCTCAAGGTTTTATATTCTGTGTTTGCAGGAAATAAAAACCGCTCCTAATTTCAAAATTTTATTTAATGTCTGTCATGTATGTAGGTAAGTAGTATATTTTTTCAATAAATTATTTATTTCAGAAAAGGTCCATATATTACAAATATAAAGTAAAAATGAGAACGTAAATACTAATCTTAGTAGTCGAAATTCAAATTACTAACATTAGTAATTGCTGTCATTACTTACGACTAAGGCAGTCGACTACGCAATGTTAGTCGCTAACATTCCAAGTCGACTCGGCGAAGTTAGTTACTAATGTCAAGGAGTCATTCGACTGAGTCGAATAACCTGCCAAGTCGAATAAGTCGAATGAAATCATTCACAGTCGCGCACCGCTAAGTTATTGTTATTTTAGTAAAATAACTTTATAACAAATTGTAACATTCTAAATTTGAAGTTGTCCTTATAACAAAAATGTTACAAGTATAATTTTGGTGCAAGCCTGGGGTGTTAGACAAAGACATTTGTTTAGTTCTATGTTAGACTGCTTAAAGTATACAAGTAAACAACAACCGGTACCGCCTGCTTACCATGTCCTTAAAGTGTATCAAATCCGTCCCTATAATCTGCCTTAATCAGTAATAAGCTGAACAACCCACATGTGCAAAAATGTATATTAACTATTCTATATATCTTCCTCGTATACGACAATTCTACTTTTAAAATTCAACATCATGAATCGTTTAATCGTTTATATCTTGAGTGCCAAATACGATGGCAACAGCGGTCATTCACGCCTCACCACCAATTTAACGTCATCGCATAGATACACACTTAGAGCTGTTACGCAAGAGTCTGGCTAACGAAAGTAGATACTGGGGGTTATTGCAAACTTTTCATATGGCAATACTAGCATGAATGTCAATGTCGCTTTTTTGGTGTCACTGTTGTCAATCGAATCAATGTTGGTGGTTTTGGTAATTGAGATTTTGGAATTTTCGTATTTGAAAATGAAAAAAACAACAAAAAAAATTATAGTTTCATAATCAATGTCAGAAACAGATATACAGTGACTTTGACGATTCAATCCATATTGAATTGCTGGATTCAAGTTTTGATTACAACGAATAAAAATAATTATTATATTTTGTTTTTTATTTTTAAACCTAATAAATACCTTTTTATAATATACTTCTCATCAAAAAATAGGACAGTACCAATTTTGTTATTTTTTACGACACTTTTATAAATAAAACTAGCTGACCCGGCAATCGTTGTTTTGCCATAAAAAAAAAAAAAAAGAAAAATAGATGTTGGCCGATTCTCATAGATACCGGATAAGCACAAAAAATTTCATCAAAATCGGTCAAGCCGTTTCGGAGGAGTATGGCAACGAAAACTGTGACACGAGAATTTTATATATTAGATTAATCAAGTATCAAGTTTTTTTAATCCATGTATTTCGTACTATTGTCGGGGTACGAATTTAAAAAAATAGCATTTTGGGTTACCATGATGCTATTTTTTAAATTCGTCAGGTTTTTCCAGTCTCTATTTTCATTAGCCAGACTACACCTCCGATTCTTATCCAATCCGAATCCGATAAAATGACGGATGCCGGATGTAGTGCGTAGACTACCATAGAAACAGTTCTACGGTTACGCCGGACCGTCATTTCACGGATTCAGATCAGCGGGTCGGATGCTACCGTCGACAACGATAAATCGGGCATTTTATCTGATATTTTCTTCATCATCATCATCACAACTCCGTGTAATGGGCCCACTGCAGGGCATGAGTCTCTCCTCGGGGTGACGAGGAGGTTTAGGCCATAATCCACCGAGCTGGCCCAGTGCTGGGTGGTGGATGTCAGAATTTTCAGGGTGCCGATATGGCTTCTGACAAACCCTAACGACTACTGTATACAAGTATACAGCACCCGGGACCGACAGCTTAACGTGCCCTCCGAAGCACGGAAGTCGCCGTGAGAAACGAATGGTCGGCGGTCACCCATCCAAGTACCGACCACGCCGAACGTTGCTTAATCTGTGATATCGTAAGATACACACAGTAACCACGGCGCCACGACGACTAAAGATATTTTCTTAGAATATGGTATTTAGTGTATGTAATTTATTATGACATATTTGGTTCTATGGTCTTAATCAAGGTATCAAATCGAGTAATTCTATTTATAATGGTGCGCATATTAGCTTAAATAATAGGATAAAATAACAAAATAATATTTATCTTGTCGATTCGACTATTTATCGATGGTTGCATGCTAGCCCTGCAGATAAAAATCTTATGTACTGCGTAACCACTCTAACTGTTCCAGTTAAGGTATGCGCTCACTATGCCGGGGCGCATCGCAGCGAAATAATCCGCCTGCCGCAATCGCACACATTTATATGAAATGCGACCCGCCCCGCCCCGGCATAGTGTGCGATACTTCATATAAAATGTATGGCAGGCTCGCACACAGATTTTTACGATGCGATGCGGTGCGGCACAGTGTACGCTTACCTTTAACGAGCGATATTATTATCGCTACATTACACATCGCTTATAGCCGGCTCGGCGAACCTTGATCCCTATGACACTGACAGTAATTTCCACAACGCAACCTTTAGTGCCGTCACCGTTACATAAGAATCGTTTCAATCGTCGGAGGCGTCTAAAAATGGCATTTATTTATTTTACGTAGCTATATTCCAATACAATGATATTCCGTTGGAATTATAACAATTCATAACATTTATAAGAAATTATCTCAATCACACTTTACATTTACGTTGTGCAAAAGTTATTTCATAGGGTATTTCTTAAATCATACCTAAATCATAAAAGTAAAGTGTGGATAATTTGGATAAGTTGAGATAATTTCTTGTAAATGTTATGAATTGTTATAATTCCAACGGAATATCATTTTATTGGAATATAGCTACGTAAAATAAATAATCATTTTTTTTTAAGCCTCCAATACGATTCTAATGTAACGGTGACGGTGCTACAAGGTTATGTTGTGGAAAATACTGTCAGTGTCATAGGGATCAAGGTTCGCCGCGCCGGCTATAGAGTAAAAGTGGTCGTTGGCAATCATACAATGGAGCTCTATTATTTATATAAAATATTATAATTTAAAGGCGGTTCAACGATCGCTGCTACCATGTTATTTAGCACAGTTCTACTCAACTCCGTTCTACTCAATGATTCGATTGAAATATAAATCAAAAAAAATCCTATATAAATTCGATCGAGTGTAAACCCTGGGCCCGAAAGATAATGTATAAGATAATGTAAATATTCTGATATGTATATTTACAAAATAAAGAAAATACTGAAATTCGCTGTTTTTTTTTTCGATTAATTGGCCATATTAATCTATACTAATATATAAAGCTGAAGAGTTTGTTTGTTTGAACGCGCTAATCTCAGAAAGTACGAGTGGGATTTGAAAAATTATTTTTGCATTTGATAGCCCAACTCTTGAGGGAGGTTATAGGCTATATTTTATCCCGAAATTCCCACGGGATCAAAAGTTACGCGGGTAAAACCGCGCGCGGTTGGTTATATTAATAATTCTTTAAATTGAATATCAATTTATGACTTTTTTGACACAATCGCTGATTTATTTTTACAAAACTGTCTCTTATTTTCATGTTTTAAAATCTTTTTAAATCGTTTTGATCATAATTCAAGAAAGATTCAAAAAACCTGTTAAGGTAGTGTCCAAGTCGGAGTAGGCTTTAATAAAAGCCTTATCAGTTGTCTTAGGTTAACGACAAATGCGAATCGAAGAAAAATTTGAAAAGAATTACTCATACATAAAAAAGTCGCGCGCCTGTTACATCGCCGGCTTCACTCTAAACCGAGGATATTGTTCCAGTCCAGAGTAAAGCCGGCGATGTTGTAAAAAAACACGACACCCGCGCGAAGTGCCACCTGTCCTTATACGTACTCTAAATTTAATAGTATATTATAATAATTAGTGGGAAAATAAAATTTTGAAAACTATTGATTTTAAAAAGTTGTAAATCAAATGTTGTTGGTTTTGATGTGGAAAGGCTGACTGTAAGAGGTAATGTGCTAATTAAAATTAACCCTGTATTTAAAAAAATACTTTTGTACGTTGTCGCGTTGACACAATTCGCTTCTGGTCGCTCACCCAGGACGAACCCTTTCTCAAAGCAATTCCAGTTTGAGCATTGTTATAAAAAAAACAACCTTCATTGTCTAGTAATAGGAATTATTTTTAAGTAATCGAGCACGCAAGCCTTGTACAGTCTCAAATCCAAGACAGCTTGTCCAAATAAAAAAATTGGCCCCAAAAACAATACAGTTAGCTAGGTGTAATAACTAATGAATTTCACTAAACCAAACACAACTCTGAAATATAAATGCTTAATAAAATATTCCAATACAATTCATATATTAATGTTAAATTTATAATACTGATAATTTTTCGACGGTTCAATTTCCAAAGTCGTTTGTCATTAGGAGTTAGTCTTAAATGTATAACATCAAAACACTTAAGCTATAATACTTATAAATATATTAAAATGCACTTTTCATTGTGACATTGAAATACATAACACATCAAAAAAGTCACGTTGTGACAACAAAATGGTGACTTTATGTTTTTTAAGCTAGCGATTTAAGGTAAAGAATGGCCAAGACAGAAATACAAAATTCAAATAGTTTTATTCATCAGATGACCATCGAATAGCCACATTTCACAATAAGAAACAATCTAGAAGTGGGGAACATTTTTAATGTATTTTTCGGGTCCGATTGTCAGTAGTTGACGTTGACAACTAAGTGACGTTTCATTTTTTTGATTTCTGAATCATTCTATTATTGAGATTGTCATTGTGACGTGTCGCATAAGACAGAACTCGTCATTTATGACACGACAGAAAGTGTCAACTCTATCGTAAATATTTGATTTTACGGCAAAAAGGATGTACTTCAGATTATTACAATGAAAGGGACATGATCAGATTTAATTAATCTATAATCTCGTGTATTAAATATATCATTCGTATTTAAACAAATGACAGTAACAGAATATTCCACAAAAAAAATATGTCGCCTTACAGCCCGTTCACACATGGTTCGTTTTACTGGATACCTTTTTTGTATTGTAAATACGTATACTGAATACTGTGCCATATGTGAAGTCGCTCATACAACTCCATACGCCATCGATGAAAAATTTACGTATCCGGTAAAAAAACGTATCCAGTAAAACGGACCATGTGTGAACGGGCTGTTACATAGTTTGGTCGCCCCTTAAAGGTCAACGAACACCTACTTACGCTCTCACCCATACTAGGAATATTCTATATGCGATAGAAACTGTATTTTTGATGTATCTTCTAAAATTGATGTTATTAGTACTATAAACCATTATTTTTATTTGATCAAAGCGTTTTTTAAGATGCCATGTTTGAAACTGAACTCAAATTTTATGAAAGTGAATTTACCTTGTATAATTTTTTTTTCGTATATTTATGGCCAGTACACACGCGATTAAAAAAAATACAATATTTGAATGTCACAATAAACAACCCGATTCCAAACACTTATTTAAAATTGACTTTTAATTGTAGAGTAAGTAAGCTTGCTTTTCGTTGTATCCTTACAGCTGGAGAATTGTAGAGGCGCAGCTAAAATCCCACAACAAAGCGAATAAGAGCCTTAACACAAAGCCATTAGGATGTTTATAGTAAAGTTCTACAGTCAAAAGTTAAAGTTTTAAACACTCTATGTGTAGCAAAAGTATAGCCCAACTATAAAAAATGTACTTCACAAAAATCTAAATTATTAGGCTAGTGAAATTTAATACTTGTAAAGCAATTTAAAAATACTTAGCTGTTTTAACATATCCATAAATAAGGACACAACACAGAACAGATCATAATACCTTAATCACTACCTAAGTTCTATAAATATTGCAGTTTGTTCCGATAGAAAAAAAAACTAATATTAAAACTAAATATAATTAAAATCTAACTAAATCTAGCTAATTACTAATAAAACACAAATAAAAATAATAAAGTCATATAAAAAGGAAGCGCAGACGTATAATTTAAAAAAATACATAACAATCTAAAAGATGTGACTACTAAATCAAATAAAAAAAAAGTTATACAACTAATACTTAAAAAAACAGGAGACCAATCATGTATTTTTGGGGACTTTAAAAATCAAGCATGTACCTAAAAGGAGAAAAAAAACAGAACGTAAGAAATAAAAAGAAACAAGATGTACAAGTAACTTATGTTTGAAAACATATTAAAACAAAAAATCTATAACTTCTATAGCTAAGTTACCTTGCTTATTCCGCGACTCGTACTTGCACTAGTGATGCAGGCTGCCTTATCACGTAACTTGCAAGAGCAAAGCGATGGCATAAATTGCGCAAGATTTGCTAAAAAAACTAATTCGTATTACGTTACAGCAAAAACAAAGCCATAAAAAACCGACGACTGTGCTGCCTCTATCGTACAATCGATGTACTAAAAGTGCATATAATCCCTTTGACTTTCATACTTTTCGTATCACGTAAGGTTTTTGACAACGATTGAAGAGTGATCAGCGAGCCATCTTAGCTATCAGCAGAGTAACTTATATACCTACTGGATAGGTACCACTTGAGGGATAAAACTTACGAGAAGTTCGCTTTTTTGTTTTAATCTTAAAGTTTTTATACTTTTCTGGGAAATTTTAAAAGCAAACATCTGTTTCACATTTCATTAGTTTCTTTTTTAGCTACCAAATTGTTTTTGCCGCTAGTATCGTAGCAATAAATGCATTCTGCGATCAACGAACGATGGAACAGCTATCGCTTACATAATACGATGTAAAGCAATGGATCGCGCGTCCATGGCGTGATGACTGCGCCATTAAAGCTGATCGCTAATTTTTACGTGATAAGACAGCGGATTTTCGTGCGTTGGTTCACCGCCCTCAAGCAAGAAGCAAGGAATGCAATGGACACGTACTTGGTGCACTGTAACCCACACCACAAGTTACCAATGAACACACAAGGTTCCAAGTGTGAGTTCGGAATCAGCAAGGTAACTTAGTTATAACAGTTGTCATAGATTTCCGCAAAGTAACGCCTGATTCAATCAATTATAAAAAATCTATACTTAAAGTTCGAGGCTGGTTAAGCTTTCATATTGCAAATATAAGCAATTTTGACAAATAACCTAATTTATATTCTATTTCAGACCACAAACTATTTCAATGCCAAAATTCATTCTAAATCAATTTGCAATCTCACATACATACATTCATCAACCTTTCCGTTCAAAATCCTAGTATTTGTAAGCATTTGCCATCAGTGTACAAAATTAAAAAAAAAAACAGATGTTTCAATTTGATGTTAGGACTTATACCTTGGCAAATAATTATATGCAATAAACTGACAGGTCGAAATGTCAAAAGAAAAATAACGATACCAGTTATAATCTTCGTAGTGTAAGACTGAATGAGAATGATTGAAATTGAATGGTCCTTTTACATTCGTTTAGAATAAAATAACACGTTTCATTTTAGTATGGACGTCTGGCCAGCACCTGTGCCAAAGAAAATAGTTGTGGAATACCATTATGAAAACACATAAAATAACTGATAATTAAATAGTTAGTTACTTTTCGTGTACATTAGGAAAAACTACTTGAATCGAAAATGACCTCAGGTGACTGACGACGCCATATTGAAGTCATATTTTTACTGACATTCCTATATTTTTGATTTCTGTCTGGACGTAAAATATGATTTCAATATATAAAAACGAGAAAAGCAAACTAAACTCATAAAATATTGTGTATTTTTAATAGATAGTAGTGGTGAAATGTCACTTCCGTACATTAAGTATGTTGACCTTTCAAGATCATCTCTCATTAACCGTTTCCTAACTTTTTGTTTTAAAACTCGTATGCTTCGAAGTAATAATATATTTTATACACCACTTTTGTTTAAAATTCGCATTATGTATGAGATAAAATCCACCTAAAGCAAGATATTAATCCCTTAAGATTAAAAAGGTATCTTACAGGGAATAAAAAATACTTTAATCCTAAGGGTTATAATGTCATTTGATTTTGGAATGTCAATTGGAGCGAAATTTAATAATACCTACATGGACATGGCTGTATGACTAGTTACTTTGCCTAATTAAAAAATATATGGACTTTAAATTTGGCTGTATAACTTTGTGTACCTTTGCATTTGGAACGACTACCAAGAAAAATTAAAAATCCTCGTAAAAAACCTGTATGCGACGGTTTCTTTTGCCTTTTGAAAAAGACAAATAAATAGTAAAATTGCGCGGTTTTTGAAAAGAAAATTTTTTCAGAGTTTTTATGTTAATAGTTTTCAAATAAATAAAATATGTCAAGCTCGAGTGACGATTTAAAACAGAAAATATTAGAAATGAAGCAAATAGTATCGTCGATAATATTTTGCCGTGTAAATCAAAGCATTTGTACATGAAATTTTACGAAGATTTCTTTGCTTGGAAAACTAAAAAAGCCGTGAAAATTATTTCGGACTCATTGCTTTTAGTATATTTTCAACAGTTGTCTGCTACAAAGAAACCTAGCAGCCTATGGACTGTTTATTCAATGTTGAAGACAACAGTAAACAATGAATATACCAAATAGAAATATCACTTTATCTTTACATAACTGGTCAATTGTTTCTAATATTATCTTTAATTTCTAAATTATTAAATACCTAAGTACTTGATTTAATTCCTGCGTTTCATTACCTGATTATCTTACAAGGTGGTGTATAAAGTAGAGTAAGCTCCTCGGGGATAACAGTGTCTTAGTCTTGGGCAGTCTTGAATCCCTCGCTTCATTCAGGATTCTTACCATAATTCCCTCACTGCGTTCGGGAATTAACATCTTAATCAATCTACAGAATCCTTCATTTCGCTCAGGATTCAATATGATGCCCGTGACATAATACACTGCTTTATCCCCTTGTTGCATAATCTACTATTTTAAGTTTTTGTAATTTTTTTATACATTCTAAAAACAAAAGACAAATCTCCATAAGTTTGGAACACATTTTATTAATAGATTGAATAAGTACATACAGTCAGTACTTTCGGCCATTTTGGATAACTGTGGAGATTTATGGCAATACCGTCGTTTTATTTTTTCATTTGTACACTTTCAACTTTAAATGTTGTATTTTTGTTTGATTTGTGAATAATTTCCAAGATCCTAAAATTTGGCACAGGTTGCGGCCAGGAATGCAACGGAACTTTTAAACAAATGTATAAATACTTGTATTTGAGGTGTGTACTTTATCTTTACTTTAACTTTAACGAAAATAAATAATTACCAAATACCATACCTTGTGTTTTAAAATGGTCACATAAGAAGTGAAATTAGATTTTTTGCAATTTTTTTAAAGACAACGAAAAAGTTAGTGACGTAAATCACTTTAGAAATGAGGAAATGAAAGTATGAAATATTTTGTGAGGCTAAATATTTTTTCTAATATCGCTTAGATATTATGTATATTCAATATCAATTATTTAATAATATATCTTTAAAGTAACTTTGATTAAAATAATTAATTACCAAACATACCTTTTGCTTTAAAACGGTTACAGTAGAAGTAAAATGGACTTTATAACTTCTTGCTTTTTAAATTCGTTTTGTCGTTAAAAATGAAATTTCAAGAATAGTTGCCCTGCGCTAACAGCACTTGGGAGCCAAAATATTTCTTTTCCATACATTACGATATTATTATTTAACAAATAATTACATTTATTCACTTAAACAGCATCACTATTTTTTTCTTCCCTAAAGTGGAACTGTAATTTTACTGCATTTAATTATTTGCCAGGGTATAGGCACAGCATGCGTCTACGCAAGTAAGTGATGCCGCTTTGTGTTACAATGAAGTCGCGTGGCTGCATCGCGAGAATGCCAGTTAGGACAGCTATACCAGTTTTACAATTACGATAATTTCGGGATTAAAGTAGCACATGCTATTCTAGACTGTACACTATCACTAGGCCAAATTTCATTCAAATCCAACGAGGCTTTCTGCCGTAATTGAGGATCAAAAGCATCCGTTCTCCATACATCCGTCCAGTCTTTCTCACTTACAATATTAGTGAGATTATTATACTTTGGCAAATAATTCAATGCAGTAAAATGACACTTTCAGGAAAAAACAAACAGTGATGCGGTTTAAGTAAACGAATCAACTATTTTATACAGGGTCCGCCTTTAACAGTCAATTATATTTTAATAGCAGATTAAGAATGATGAGTGGGTGGGAATATCTTAAATTTTTTTTTTTAAATATATTGTTAAAATTTCAAAATTCTTCTCAGTGAGTAAAATTTAATTTTAATCTTTATTTTATGACTACATACAATAAGATTTAAAAGTTTTTATTAATTGCTGTGTGCATAAGCTACAGATTAAAGTAAAATTTCGACCACTTAGAAGAATTTTGAAATATTAATTTATGAAAAATTTTCAAAAAAATATTTTCTTATCGAAATTCAGACCCACTGATCATTCTTAATCTGCTATCAAAATATTATTGACTATTATGTGGCGACCCTATATAAATAATATCGCCAATTTGGAAGGAAAATATTTCGACTCACACAATATTTTATACTTTAATTTTCACCGTTTTTTACCTTACTTGTTCCTGATTTTTAAAAATAGCCAGAAACTAATTTAACGTCTACTGCGACCGTTCTTAAGCACAAGGTATGTTTGGTAATTGTATATTTTAATTTAACTTACTGCAAAGGTAAGGTACACACCTCAAATTAATTCATATTATGTACAGTCTGCAACAGAATTACGTATACCACCTAGTCTCCCGCACACATACAATTTTTGCGCATATTGTATGTGTATGGGAGACTGGGTGGTATACATAATTCTGTTGCAGACTGTACTTACTTTGCTTTAAAATTTTATGCTATTAGAATAAAAAGTACTATTCAATTTCGATAATTCCCATTCAGCGCCTTACACTTAATTTGTATCATTATTTTTATACCGACTTCCAAAAGGTTTTCAATTCGAATGTATGTTTTTACTGTTTTAATTACGTTTTTGTGTCCTTGTAACACGATTTTTTGGACAATTATGAATCGATGTTGAATATTCTTCTTCCCATATAGATTTCACCGAAATCGATTCAGTAATTCATAAAAAAAATATGTATATATCGGGGCATAATTTATTTATACCTTCAGCCAAATTTTTGCCGTGAAGTCGTTTTTTCAATGCTCCGCATTCGTCGATATCTTTCGACATTTAGAACTGTCAGTTTACTGCATTGTTAAGGATAAGTGTTTTTTAAATAACTGAAAAAAACATGCTAAATAAAAATTAGCTGCAAAGCTATACCATTAGATGGAGCTACGTTAGAAATATAACGTAAACATGCTGAGTAATTTACCAAAACTGTTATTTTTTGTAAGTTCTATTTGTAAAATAAAGGTTGCCTGGAAGAGATCGCTCATTCGTGAGTCATAAGGCCGCTTATATTGACATGAATCCAGTTGTTAGTATCTTTTTGATTATGACAATAAGGTGTTATTTGTATTGTCTTGTAATTTCGATTATTCCTTGTAGCCAGAGCCCGGTAGCTCAGTCCCAGGTTCGTTTACTGGTCGGGTGATTTTACTATGCATATTTTTTCAGTTATTTAACAATAATTGAGCATTTTTAAAAGCAAAAACTAACACGAGTTTTTAACGGAAGGTGTAATGGAAACATACCTGCTATGGACGCTCGGGGAGTTCCGTTCGTCGGAGTTGTTGTATGGAGACGCGCACATGTAGGCGGGTAGAGTGGTCACCAGTACAGGCTTCACGTAGCCGTTTTTAAGCATCTCGTTTTCTGCTTGTGCAATCATACGAAATTACTGTTAGTTTGAGTTTAACTTTAAAAACGAGATATGCTTAAAGATTTAATACTATAATTTTATATATAAAGAAAAACATCCCGAGACAATCACACCAACTACGTGCCCTAAAAGTAAGCAAAGCTTGTGTTATCAGATACCATGTAGCTAACTAGGGGGGAACCTAGGGGGGGAAAGATAAACGCCCAGACCCGGAACATTTTTATTTTTTTGTTCCGTGCGGGAATCGAACCCGCAACCACTGGTGTCTGAGGCAGATAGGTTTACACCATCATCGCCAAAATGGTAAATCTATACTAGCTGACCCGGCAAACGTAGTTTTGCCATATAAATAAAAAAAAAGTAGATGTTGGCCGATTCTCATAGATACCGGATAAGCACAAAAAATTTCATCAAAATCGGTAAAGCCGTTTCGGAGGAGTATGGCAACGAAAACTGTGACACGAGAATTTTATATATATAAATAATATATAAAGCTGAAGAGTTTGTTTGTTTGAACGCACTAATCTCAGAAACTACAAGTGGGATTTGAAAAATTATTTTTGCATCTGATAGCCCAACTCTTGAGGAAGGTTATAGGCTATATTTTATCCCGAAATTCCCAAGGGATCAAAAGTTACGCGCGCGCGGTGGCTAGTAAAAAATAACTTCCATGCTGGACTGGGAGCAAAAAAAAAACATAGAATGTGCCAGCTGCTTCTCTTCCCGGGCATACTGCAAAAGTCGGTTAAGGGACAGAGGTGTGATTGGAGATTTTATGTTGGCGGCTGACTCCCCCCCCCTTGTTGTGATAGACTGACTCCCTGTCACTGCAATAGTCTCCCTCCCTCCACCATTATAAAATTCGTCAGACGTGATCTCAGATACAGACGTGAAGTTATGTATGTATGTAATAAATACTATTATTATCATCAACCACGAGAGTGAGTATAGACAGGTCTAGTGTGCGAGCGAGATAACATGATAAACGCAGCCATTTTCAATTCCCTTCTTTATTGAACCATGTTATAAAATAAAGCAAAAGATAAAGCTAAAATCGACTTCTTGCTCTGATTATGCATAATAATAAGTAGCTAAGCCAAATAATATTAGCATAAATTGATGTGTAATTTTATTATAATATGTATGTTTATGTAATAAAACTATTCAATTATCTTTATATGTAATTATTTGTATGTAATATTGTATAGAATTTCTATTTATATGTATGATATTTTTTGATGTATCTGTTTCACTTTTCATTTTATTTGTGCAAATATTTAAAAAGATCACGTCTGTCCTTTATTGTAATTAAAGGGAAACCTGTAATTCGCCTTCCTTAGTTATA
This sequence comes from Stenoptilia bipunctidactyla, assembly GCA_944452665.1. Classification (NCBI taxonomy): domain Eukaryota; kingdom Metazoa; phylum Arthropoda; class Insecta; order Lepidoptera; family Pterophoridae; genus Stenoptilia; species Stenoptilia bipunctidactyla. Next base: position 18,144,429 of record OX101746.1, read on the forward strand.
AGTACTAGATTAAGAAATAATGTGTAATAACGCTGTTGGTTTTCTTAATAAAGTAAAAAAAAAATAGTTTTGCAAATCTACCAAATTTCTCCAACCATTTTTCTATTGACGACCACTTCGGCGATGGGGTTAACCTATCTGCCTCAGACGGTTCGATACCCGCACGGAACAAGAAAAAAAAAATGTTCCGTGTCTGGGTGTTTGGGTGATCTATTTATGTCTTTATATTCTAGGTTCCCCCCTAGTTCGCTACATGGTATCCCATAACACAGGCTATGCTTACTTTGGGGCCATGTAGTTGGTGTGATTGTCTGGGGATTTTATTTATTATTATTATTTATTATTTAGTGCTGAAGGCATAGACTTTAGATTCAATTGCAATTTTGTGACATACTCGGAAAGGTTGATCTGCAGTCTTATGTTACCAAGAATAAAAACTATTATTATCATTACCTGGCTTCGTGTAATACTTGGAGAAAACGTCGTCTTTGGCGACATTCGGGTACAGATACTGCAGCTGAGCTAGATCCAAGATCCTGTCCGCGAGGGAACGCAGCATTAGGTCGCGAGAGGTGAACGGCTGCAGGCTGAATACTTCGTTTCCGTCTGCGGATAGAAAATTAAATGAAATGATTTTTGTTTTTTAATAATAATATATTTATTTGCAAAAAGTAGTTACAAAGCTGAACAGGTTTTACATAGTTATAGGAATTAAGATAATGTACATTATATGCTGGACTGGGAGCGAAAGAAAAACATAGAACGTGCCAGCTGCTTCTCTTCCCGGGCATACTGTAAAAGTCAGTTAAGGAACCGAGGTGTTATGAGAGGCTTTTTTGTGGGCGATAGGTGACCCCCTGTCACTGCAATAGTCTCTCTTCACTATTATAATGCCTCCAAATTTGTCAAACGTGACATCAGATGGTTTTAAAACCTCTGGTGTTCTGCCTACCCCATACGGAATACAGGCGTGAAGTTATGTATGTATGTACATTATATATATTCTTCTTTTTTTATACAACAGACCCCAGATCTTACTCATCATAAGACCATCGAATGGCCGCTTAATGGCGTCACAATTTTGTACTTCGGCTTTAACAAGGTGTTGATAGTTATTGAATAAGATGTTACAGTAGACCAAGAGACAAAAACAGCCGGCGGGAAAATGTTAATTATTTGAATTACATACTTGAAATGTCAATTATTTGTAAAATTTTCTATTGAAGATGTTTCTACGGAAGGGGCCGCCCTAGGCCAACGTATGCCGATCAAATTAGCGCCGTTCTTAAAAAGGGCCTAGTTAAAAGTACCCGTAATCTGCGATCATGTATGAAAAGATTAATGAACGTGGAGGAAGCGAAAGAGGTATGTCTGGTTCGTAGCAATTGGTGTTCCCTTGTCTCTGCCTATCCTAATCCTGGTCGGGTATTCGAACCTGGGACCTCTCGTTTGCGGGACGAGTGCTCTCCCACTGAGCTACCGGGGCCTGGCGCTACGCCTCGAAATTACTTACCACATTTTTGTTTTTACGTTATATTGCTGATATTTTCATTATATTTTCATTTATTTAAGAATAATTGAGCATTTTAAATGCAAAAACTTAAAAACATTATCAAAACGTTGCAATGCTTCACTTTAACTGGGATTCACAATTTCTGTAAAGGAATTGGTCTCGGGTGGTCTTAGCTGCAAAGCTATACCATAAGATGGAGCTACGTTAACATTATAACGTAAAAACAAAAATGTGGTAAGTAATTTCGAGGCGTAGCGCCAGGCCCCGGTAGCTCAGTGGAAGAGCACTCGTCCGACAAACGAGAGGTACCAGGTTCGAATCCTGGTCGGGTAATTTTTATTTATCACATTTTTCATATATTTAAATATTGTTTTTGTATGGTAAAACCTAAATTTTAAAAACTATTAATTTTAAAAAGTTTTATAGCATATGTTGGGATTGATGTAGAGACGTTGCCTGCAAGAGGTGATAATTATTAAAATTTACCCTGTATATGCTAGGTTTATTTATTTATTAAAGAAACAAACAGCTTACAATATCTATACATATAATAAAATGGTAGGAAAGTCAAAACTGTACATTGAATATTTTTTTAAAAGAATACTTGGGGTATGATCTACAATCGAAACAGAAACAAAAAATATAGTTTTTAGAATTTTTGTCTGTTTGTCTGTTTGTCTTTCCGGGATAAACTCAAAAAGTACTGCATGGATTTACTTCAAATTTGGCATGAAGATAGTTAAGAAGTCGGGTCAACATATAGGCTACATATTATCACGCTAGCAGTGTTATAATCGTAGGTGCGTTTGGTGCTGCATAGCGTTCACGCAGACGACGTCGCGGGCAGCAGCTAGTTACTTAAAACAGAATTAACAATAAATATTTCATTAGCCAAAATAGTTTCCAATTTTACTTTAAAAGTCGTAATGAGATAATTTTAATAGTACCCAATCTGATACAATTTCAATTTAGCTCTGAATAAAGGAGATCTTTTAACTCTACTAAATTTTAAATTACTAAACCAAATTTTAAATTACTTTAAAGAATAAATCGTGTCGCATTACTTAGGTGAGAGTTAAATTTTTTTACAGACTTAATGATGCCGTAAATTAGTATTAAATATATCTATAATTTGGTAACGCTTATTATGTGTGCTGCAAGCTCTTACTAAAAATCTATTTTTTGAATAATTTGTTTTGAAAAATTTGTTTATAAATGTGATTAGTGCGATTAGCCTGATAAGTGTGATATACTGACCCCCGGTCCAGGCGATGGTAATGCCACCTAGTTCGGAATCTGAGAACCGCAGCAGGAACGTTCCCGGAGGGCACTTCGACAGCATCTCTTCTGCTTGCTTCTTTTGTATGAAGCCCATGATAAGACTGTAGGAGAGAGAGAATAGGTATTAATATTAATGATCTAAGGAATTCAATTCAATTCAATTCAATAGTTTATTGCATTCCACAATGGTAAATTCGATCTAAATTATTTGGTAGTACATACATTATGGACCCTGTTGGGCATAGCAATTTCAAAGAGGAGAGAGGAGGACATTCTATTTCGTTTTTAAAGTTCAAGCATTTTGTGTATTGAGTTAATTTGTTTTGTCTTCTAAATATTCATGTATTGTATAGTAACTTTTATATATAAGCACTTTTTTTAATTCTCGAACAAAGTGCATGTCATTTGTTGAGTTTTTGATCGAATCAGGGAGTTTATTATATATTTTGATTGACATTACGTATGGGCTTTTTGCATGTAGTTCTAGACGGGATTAATTTACACTAATTTATTCTGTTGTCGAAATGATGTATATAGTTCCGGGTGTTTTCTTACGAACTTGCTCATTTCTAAAATGTAGATGGATGGTAGGGTTAGGATTTTATGTTTTTGAAAATAAGGTTTACAGCTACAAGTTTGCTTAATATTTACTAAAACTCTTAATAGTTTTTTTTGTGCTATGAAAACACTTGTTGCGTCTGTACTATTTCCCCACAGCATAACGCCATAACTTAGCCATGCGTATGCGTATGCATAATAGGTTGTGAGAGCTGTTTGCATGTTTGTGCTTATTTTAATTTCGTGGAGTGCGTATGAAAATGGAAGTCGTCGTGGCGCCGTGGTTACTGTGTGTATCATACGATATCACAGGTTAAGCAACGTTCGGCGCGGTCGGTACTTGGATGGGTGACCACCGACCATTCATTTCTCACGGCGACTTCCGTGCTTCCGAGGGCACGTTAAGCTGTCGGTCCCGGGTGCTGTATACTTGTATACAGTAGTCGTTAGGGTTTGTCAGAGGCCATATCGGCACCCTGAAAATTCTAACATCCACCACCCAGCACTGGGCCAGCTCGGTGGATTATGGCCTAAACCTCCTCGTTACCCAGGGGAGAGACTCATGCCCTGCAGTGGGCTCATTACACGGAGTTGTGATGATGATGATGATGATAGTGGGTATTAAAAATCTTATTCCTTAAGTGCACGGATGTGAAACGTAGTAAAAGGATTCTTCATAGTGTGTCCGATTTTACATTGTAGCGACATCTAGCAACGCTCCATAGAACGATGACGACACGAAGCAATTCCTACATCGCGCTATTAAAGTTTCTATAGCGACTAGAATATATACGACATCCCGACATCATCGGTCGGGCCGTGGGCCGCGACCTGCCATGCCTTTTCTAGGGAACGAACACCTTTGTTCCCAAAGCATTATGGACGGAATTCCCTTGAACACGGGCATTATAGAACTTTTTAGTGTACGTCGATGAACTCGTTTAAGGCGAGTTGGGAAACTCGTAGTTGGGATCGGCAAAAACATCTTGCTATTTCACTCGGCTTCACACGCAGGTTGCATGTTTGGTGAGACAGACGATACATTACAGAAATCGAAACACAAAATGTTTGAAAATGCTTTTGGGACTTGTGTTTGTATGATAAAATAATCTAAATACACACATACACATACATAACGTCACGCCTGTATCCCTAATGGGGTAGGCAGAACACCAGAGATTATAAGACCATCTGATGTCACGTTTGACGAATTTGGAGGTATTATAAAGATGGCGACGGACTATTGTAGTGACAGGGGGTCAGCCTATCGCCCGCACAAACGCCAATAAAACCTCCGTCCCTTACTGACTTTTAAAGTATGCCCGGGAAGAGAAGCAGCTGGCACATTCTATGTTTTTCTTTCGCTCCCAGTCCAGCATGGAAGCAATAATCTAAATAATATCCTTTACTATACAATAACTTTAATATATTCCTGAATAAATACGAATTATATAAATAATAATAAATAAATAAATAAATTATTTATGCCCAAAGTTGCGTTAAAATTGGGGTCGAAATATGGATTTTTCTATGACTATAATCAAATTTTTTTTAAGCAACGTGCTGACTAGCAAAAACTTTAATATCGACAAGATCAAACGATATTATACTTATTTTTAAAGTTAAACAGCAAATAATGACGCTATGAGGCTCCTATGTTAAGTATTATTATTATTATTAAATAAAGTATTATTATTATGTTTGTATGGAAAAAATTATGTTGATGTTTACTCGATCCTTATACAGGGTCCGCATATAATAGTCAATTATATTTTAATAGCAGATTAAGTATGATGAGTGGGACTGAGTTTCGAAAAAAAAAATATTTTTTCAATATTTTTCATAAAATAAACTTTTCTTAACAATTGTTCTCTGTGAGTAAAATTTAAGATTAATCTAGATTTTATGACTATGCACAATTAGATTAGGAGAAGTTTTTATTACTTGTTGTTTAGTCATAAACTACAGATCAAACATAAATTTTGATCACTTAGAACCCAAAGGTTGTCTGGAAGAAATAGCTTATTAACTACAAGGCCTCCCTTTGTACATTTCTTTTGTATTTCTTTGTTTTTAATTGTTTAATTAATTGGTGTACAATAAAGTGTTAAATAAATAATAATAATAGAAGAATTTTGAAACTTTAATTTATGAAAAATTATTTAAAAAAAAAATTTTTTTTCGTAATTATGACCCACTCATCAGTCTTAATCTGCTATTAAAATATTATTGACTATTATATGGCGACCCTATATTTTAATTAAAACATAAATAAATCGATTATTCATGCGGCGCTGGCCACACTACTTGCATTAATCAGTCTAGACAACCCATTTACTCTCTCCCTTATCTGTGTGAAGTTTGAACAAAATGGACGTGTCTAAGAAGTTCCTTGTGTGATCATCAT